>OZ017742.1:38959332-40309332 GCA_963969285.1 Odontomyia ornata
TTTCATTCATATAGGCAAGTAGTTCGTCTTGTTTATTTTCTTGTGAGTCAATAACAATGAAACAGTCATCCACATATCGTCTGTAAAATATTACATTGAATCTTTTGACAACTTTGGGTATAAAGACTTCTTCCAAAGATTGTAAGAATATTTCTGACATTATTGAGGACATTGGATGTCCCATACCCAGACCGTCTTTGGCAATGTATGTGTTGCTATTGAACTTAAAATAGTTCTGTTTGATTGTGGTCTTTATGAGATTGAGTATTTGATCTGTGAATCGTCGGCTGTTGTTGAATGAAAGTTTTTCTTTTAGTATGGCCAGTGTTTCATCGACAGGGATAGACGTATAGAGGTTGGTGATGTCTAATGATAAAAGTTGACAATTTTCAGTCAATTTTAAAGAAGTGGTAGAATTTGCTAGCTCGCGGCTGTTCTTTAATGCGTATTTGTCGTCAAGGTGCACGACATCAGCCATTATCGTTGCCAAGTACCGTGCTAATTGGTATGCAGGAGCTGGGCGGTAGTTGACGACAGGACGGATAGGAATATTGGGTTTGTGGAGCTTAGGTTGTGCTTTAAGGGGTGGTGTGCATGGATTTGGGTTTATGTAGCGTTGCTTAGTATTAGGAGGAATAATTAGAGAGGCTTCACTCCATCCCCATGACTCCTACTAACTACTCCAACGAACTAAACAACATTTACAGAATAGCTAATAATAACGGATACAAACAATGCGACATTGACAAACTAGTCACACAGTACAAACAAAAACAGGAACGCCAACCGACGGAAACTCATAAGAACGACCAACAGTGGGTATCGTTAACATACGTAGGCAAAGAGACATACAAACTATCAAACTTCCTTAGGAAATACAAATTGCAAACTGCATTCAAAACGAACAACAACATTGGAAACAAACTGAAGCCAAAACTGAATGACACATCGATATACGAAGGCAGCGGCATATACAAACTGACATGCAAGGACTGCGACATGGTATATATAGGAAAGACAACACGAAAACTAACGACAAGATACAAAGAGCACCTACGATCTTTCTTATACAACAAGGCAGACTCCAATTATGCGACGCACCTTCAAAACCACGCACATGAGCCTGATGCTATGACAAACTCTATGAAATTGCTACACAAACAAAACAAAGGACCAAGACTTGACATCCTAGAAAGGCTTGAAATTTATAAACATAGAAAGACAGACGGTGACATTATCAACGAACAACTTGTTACCAATTCCGACGCAATTTTCTCAGTCCTAGACCACACTCTTAGACGAAAACGGAAACGAGATGAAACAGAACAAACGGACAGCCAACAAGCAGAACAAAAACATAATATCCCCCTACGTGGCATAATTGAGTAATTTACTCCCTGACCTCATTACCCATCCACTAATTACCCATCCGCTAATTACCCATCCGCTAATTACCCATCCGCTAATTACCTATTCGCTAATTACCCATCCTACGACTATATAAAGTCACTCCCTTCAACACATCCTTTAGACACTGAAGATGACTCAAAGTAGTCGAAACGCGTCTGCTCACACAACTAAGCAAGGCCCGACGGCTTTTAAAGAAAAAAAAAAAATATGTATTTATATATATATATAAACATAAAATTTCACTCCGCAATCAATCTCATGAAATTTACTTAAAAATATCCTTCTTAACCGCATCATTCGTTCACGTTTATTCGATACCCATCGCCTTCGTTTTCAGTTAACTATGGCACCTAATTTTCATGAAAGTTTCAAGAAAATCATACCATATAGTTCAATGAAAACTCGGCTATGCATTTTCATCTTCATCTGTACAGTTATGATCAATTATAGCAGGAAATGTATTCCTTTTTAAGTTGCGATTGCAATGTAGATATAATATTAACTGGAAAGTAACGAGTCAACTCTATAATTTGCAATCACTCGCTCCTTATTATTTCTTCGGGGAATTTTATAATCCTATATGTAACGTTTACGTCTAAGCATGTAAGAAGGATCCTATACCAAGCAAAGAATGAATGCGGAAGAGAAAAGCATCCTGAAATGTTCCCTTTAACTGTTGTATTTATGCCGCACCTAGAATTAATTTATTGGTTATTTCCGGTAGAAATGGTGGAGTTAAATGTACCGTTTATGCTAAAAATTAAAGATACTGGAAATTTTTATCATCCGTCACCAAAGGACTCGGTATCTCCAACAAATCCTTGCAGAGTTCCAACTAATTGGCAATTTTCGTACGATATATCATTTAAATTTAATTTCTTGACATTAATGTATCATATTTAACTGTTCATATCTACAGAGGCCTTGGAAGGGTTTCAATTCTGTTCCGATACATTTTAGATCAATATGTTGTCTTTCATTTGAAACCTCTAAAGTCAAAGTCCTTACACGCGTCGATCAGTTATGCTGAAAAATCGGGGTGAAAGTCGGAATTTGTTTTAATTTTAACGGTAAAAGTCCTTTATCGTTACTTGAATGTCTTATCCTTTAAATGGGACCTAGCTGGAAAAAAGACGTATCATTTGCCAAAAACAGGACTCTTCTATCTATCTCCGTTTAAAAGTTTTGCGTGAACATATACGCAATGATTTGATAACCTTCTTTCTTTTGGAAGTCGGTTAAAAAGGAAGAACTACTTAAAATTTTACTAAAGCGCAAAAGACATAAAATACATTTTCAATTTACAGATTTCGATTTATACGTCGAAGACGATGCATCATAGTGAAAATTTTATCCTAACTGAAATTAAAATGTAACAAAATTCTCTGAAAAAATATTTTTCATATAAATTCCTACGCTTTATTTATTTATGTGAGTCTGAATGCTAAGACAAAAGTTGAAGATTGTTGTTAATTTCAGTGGATTCGGGTTTCGAAAAGTACAACGGACTAAACTTCTGAATAAATATTATTATATTTACACACAAATATATATTACGATACACAACTATGCATCAACATATTCAATTAATATTATTCTTTGCAATTAACCGACACAACTTTAATGCACGAGGAGAACAGACTGAATGAATATTATTTCATTTTCTTTTGATTTATATAGCAGTTTTCTATGTCAGTAAATGCAAGGTAAGATGTCGGTTGATCAAATCTCAAAACTCCTCGTTGATCAATTTGCAGCGGAGCGCCTCAAAAATTCTTCTGTTGAGTGGCTTGGTGAGGATGCCTGCCTGCAATCTGCCTGCTGCTCTCGACGTGTTGCAGTGCCACAGTGTTTCCGAAGTGTTGCTGGATGTATTTTCGTGGTATTTCGACGTGCTTCTTTACTCTGGTCGAGTTTCCTTCGTGCGCATTTTGTAGCATGTGTATGGCTGACATGTTGTCGACGTATAGAGTGATTTGGAGCTCCGCTTCTAGAATTCCAAGTTTTTGATCCAGCACACATTGTCAATCACTGACATTGCTGCTCGGTATTCGGCATCTGCAGTTGATGTCGCTACCAGACGCTGCTTTTGTGAATACCAGATCACAGGCCCTCCTCTCATCACTAACACACCACTCGTTGACTGTCCTGTCACAGAGTCTCCTCCAAAGTCTGAATCGGTGTAGGCTACGAGTGTCTTGTCCCCTTCGAAATAAATTCCGGCTGTCGTGGTCTTTCTCAAGTACTGGAAAACACGTTTCACCATCACCTGATTGCTCTTCATGGGCATGTTGCAGAATCGACTGAGATAGTTGACGTCGAAGCTTATGTCTGGCCTGGTTATTGTGGCTTAGTACAACAAACTTACTATCGCCTCGCGTTAGTTGCTGTTCACTGGAAGCGCCTCGTCGTTCTTGAAGTCTGTCTTATGGTTGATCATTCCTGGCTCAGTGGGTGTGGATGCTGGATTGCACTGCTTGAGTTTCATCTTTCTCAAGATCTTCTCCGTATAAAGAGGCTGACTCACGAAGATAACGTCCTGGTCAATCTTGATTTCCATGCCTAAATACGTTAACTTGTTTTGTATTTTCTTGCTGAATGTTATCTCGAATTCCTTGATTATCTCGTCTAGAAGTTTATATATTTCTTCTTCATCTTTGCCGGCTACCACTCCATCATCCACGAAGAGTGAGAGCATGACGCTCTTGTCCTTGTCACAGTATATACACGGGTCGTAATCTGTGTTGATCAAGCCTATCTTCTTCCATATTCTCGGAGCTTGTTTGAGTCCATAGCGACTCTTGTTCAACTTACAAACTTTCCTGGTTCCATCGTTGAACCCTTCAGGCTGGTGCATATAGATGTCTTGCTCCAGGTTCCCATACAAGAAAGCCTGTGTCTTAAGTTCAGCTCCTTGCCTCAGTCTCATATTTTCCTCGTCGAAGATCACATTGCCTGAACTGATAATTTCTCTTTTCTCTTTAAGATAAACCCGGTAGCAGGGTGAATCAATATCATAGCCAACCAGAACTCCCTTTTCTGATTTTCTATCCATCCTGCCTCTTTTCTGTTTTTGTGCCAGCACGGAACATTTGCACCCCAAGGGTCACAGCTTCTTAATCTTCATTTTTCTTCCGAACCAAAGTTCTGGTGGGCTTTTCCCTGGTACCTTGCTGGTTTAAGTCTGATTGATCGTGAAGATTGCATGGTTTATTGCTCTGCCCACAGTTTCTCGTCCAACTCGTTCAAGTGTATCGCTGTTCTGGCTTCGTCGAAAATCGTTCTTATTTCTCTATCAATTCTCCCGTTCTGCTCTGGCGTGTGTACGTTCGTGAAGGTGTGGGAAATTCCCAACTTGTCCATCATCTGTTTGGTTTTTGCATTTTTCAGTTTGGTGCCGTTGTCAGACCTCAGACTTTTCACTCTCCTCCCTAGCTGGTTTTTAACGAGTTTCAGGTAACATTCGACCTTCTCTGGTGCTGCACTTTAACAAGTTCGGTAGTGAGTGAAATCGTCCTTGAACATGAGCCAGTACTTCGCTCCTCCCAATGACGAGATGTTCATATCGCCGGTGTTGACGTGCACGAGATCTAATGGTTGCTGAGCTGTCTTGGGGTTGTTAGGGATCTATGAAGCTTGCCATACGAGCACCTTGTGCATACATAGTCATTCCAGTCATCAACGCGTTTTATTCCTTTCCTTTTCAGTATGTCTCACACATACTTGACATTTTGATGAGCGAGTCGCTCGTGCCAGACTTTGATCGACGCAGCCATCAAAATTGTCTCTTCTCCTCTCCTGAGCATCATTCTGTAGAGATTTCCTTTGCGCTTTGCTATTGCCACAATTTCCCTGCCATCCAGACTGTAAAACGTTAACTCGTTTTCGTTTGCCCTCTGTACATGTCCCTTGTTTAGCATCTGACTCACTGAGAAAAGATTAAAGTTGAGGTTTGGCACGTAAATAACATCTCCTAGTACCACTGGATACCATTTTTGACCATCAAATGCTTCCATCTCGATGTTCGTGACCGCAACTCCATCTAGCCAGGTTGAGTCTCCAATCATAATTGGGATGGGCTCGTCTAACTCAACAAGCTGAACAATCCACTCTTGGTGAGACATCATGTGTTAGCTGGCTCCACAGTCTTGATACCGTGAAGTGGCCTGATCCTTCGAAATGTCGTTGTACCGTCGAGAGTGCCGTGGTCTAAAATGCCTTCCTATTTGGTTTCCCGTTTTTTGACTTATTCGCATCTTCTCGAGAATCGCAGTCTTTTGTTAAGTGTCCCTTCTTCTTACAGAAATTACATAAATACTTCTTCTTGCAGTAGGCAATGTATTCATCACACGGTTTACCTCTGCACTCCTTGAGCACGTGGCTTTTCTTCCCACATTTGCAGCATGCGAACTGCGACTTTTCCTGCTTGCTGTTTGACGACTGTCCTTGTTTCCTGCGTCTGGCCATGAGAGCGTTGTTGGTGCTGCCCTCTGCTTTTGTCATCGTTTCTTTGAGTTGTTCGTTTTCGAGTCCCAAACGTTCCATGAGAATTTCCACGTTCTTTGCTGCTCCAGTCACGTTGCCCCAGAATGTCCTGAAATGTGCCAATTTTGGCGGTAGGAAACTCAATTGTCCTCGTCATGATCCAACTTTCCTTTACAGGATCATTTTCAGTTGACACTTGATCCGCGAGATCCAAAATCTTCATACAGTTCTCGATAGCTGACTTGCTTTCATCAAACTTATAGGTAAAGAATTTGATTCGGGACATTTCTAAAGTTACATCAGTCTTTGTACCATGTGAACTAATTAGTTTGTCTATCATATCTTTGGCAGTTTCACAATTTCCAGTTTTGTTCGCAATCTTGCTGTTTACATTTAAACCTATCAATGTTTGAGCCACAACATCTTTCTTTAATCAAGCGGCGACTGTATCAGTTGACGCAGCACCTGCTGGTCTGGGCTTTGCACCCGTTATCATATCATACAGATCTTGGTTCTTAAGTGCTAGGTTTAATTTAAATCACCATGAAATGGAATTGACATTTCCTTGACTATCTTCACTTAAAATTTCCAATTGAGACTTAACAGTATCCATTTTGAATCTTTCGTGGCGATTTTCTAACTTAAAGCGACTTGCGTGTTCGTTGCTCAACGTTGACTTGCCGTGCGATGGCCGCTCCAATGGCGCTGATTCGTCGGTTATGTTGTCCTTGCCGGTTCTGACGTCTTGGACTGCTTTCTCGATTGGCCTGACAATTTCCTTTCCTGACTTTTGAAGAAACCCTTTTACAGCTGCCCTGGGCCCATAACCTGTTGTTAATTTCAGTGGGCTCGGGTTTCGAAAAGTACAACGGACTAAACTTCTGAATAAATATTATTATATTTACACACAACTATAAATTACGATACACAACTCTACATCAATATATTCAATTAATATTATTCTTTGGAATTAACCGACACAACTTTAATGCACGAGGAGAACAGACTGAATGAATATTATTTCATTTTCTTTAGATTTATATAGCAAAAATCAATTCAAAAATGATTTCCCGACGACTAGTTTTCTATGTCAGTAAATGCAAGGTAAGCTGTCAGTTGATCAAATCTCAACAAAGATAAAAACCAAAACATCGATTTTTGAAGTTTAACACTCACAGAGGTGAAGAAATTTATTATAAATTTTTCAGTGTTGCTCATTCATCCTTGCCCTGCACATTCCTGAAGCTTTGAAAGTAAAGCTATATCATTACTTAGCTCAGACTCTTGAAGATATCTTTAAGATACTTACTTACTTGTACTTTACTTACTACTAGAAGACGATTTCATTTCTGACATGTTTAGGTTCATTTTATGGACTTGAAAGATATCTATATGGCATATTTTAGCGTTAACTAAAAGATGATTTATTTAGTCAACAACTCTAACGTCCTTTGGCTCAGTGTTTTATTTGCATTTGCTAGTTACCTCAACAAAAGAATACCTCCATAGGAGAGCTAGAGTATATTTAGCATATGATGAAGGTAGAATACAAACGCTTCCTATTTGTCTTGTACTTGGTATTTGGCTGCCAAAAGTGCAACTTATACAGTCGATAGTATTACAAAGCCGGCTTTACTATTGTGGGCCACTTTTCCTGAAAATCTACTTTTTAAAATTGCGCTGGCTTCATTAATTTTTTCAATAGGTCATAATTTCACTAGAAGATTAGTGATTTAGGTCATATTTGGTGATCAAATTACTGAAACTTATAAAAGGCAACAATTTAGTGAAAATTTCACTAAATATTTCGCGCAAGAGCAGTGATTCAAATAGAATATTTATCAGTCTCCTAGCAGCTTCAACTTTCGAGAAACAGTTTTAGTCCAATTTACATCTTGTTCCTCGATATAGCACCAAAGTCAAGCACGTGTAGAGTACAAAGATTGGAGACCAGATGGTATACGAAGGTAATGATCTTGTGTTAGATATCCCTTATTACGGTGTCATATTAGACCTAGTAGTGGTCCTTTATTGAGACGTTTCTTTTGACATATGTTACTTAAGCTACTTGTAATGTTACGATTCATTTGACAGTGACACTTTTGTCAAATGTCCTTAGCTTCTTTTTATGACCTAAGTCTATACTTTACTACTTTTTGATGTTTGTTCTTACGGTTATTGTCTTTTAATTTCTTATTTACAGATTAAAACCTAAACTAGCCGAACTTATTCTATTCTTAGGCACAGTTCTTACCGACCTGATCTTCAGGATATACGGAAGTTATTTTTTATTTATCTAATCAGTTTCTTAATTATTGTTTATTTGATTATTATTTTTTCACGATGGAAATTCAAGTCGCTTTAGCCCCTGTAAGTATTGGGAGATGGTATATAATAGAAAATGGCTTTTAGAGGGTTTGGTTGGGGTTCGGTGTTAATATGGAAGTCTTGGAGAATTCTTATGGGGGGAGAGATAAAATGGGTTTTCAGAGGCGGGAGTACTACTGAAGAGGTCCCGGGTTAGATTTAATTCATGTATTTGCCATTCACGAGTAGCTATTCGCTTTTCGGTTGTTTCAAGTGTGTGTTGCAGGATGGGGGTCATTTACTTTCTTGGTAAAGAACGCTGTTTTTATAGTATTTTTTATTGGGGCGTCGGTATTTCGATATAAATTTTTGGAGTATCCTCCTCTCAAATATTTGCAATTCTTCGGCAACTGTTGGTGAAATTGTCAGCCAGGCTGGGAAGGAGTATGTGATGATCGGGCGAATTAGGGTTTTTTACGTGAGGAGTTTCACATTTGGGAAGACAGATTTGGAGTATAAGAGGGATGAAATTAATGCAGCAGCTACTTTGGCTTTGTTTATTGCATTTCTTACATGTTGGTTCTGTTGTTGAGGTTCACTCCCAAATATCTAATTTTATCTTTTGGGTTCACCGTGTCCCCTTCGATAACCACCCTTATTAGTTTGCTTTGCTGAGCAGCTAGTTTGTGCCCTTCACCACTCGCGCAACGTAAGCATATTATGTCCGATTCAGCAGCGTTGATTTGGAGCCCCTAATCCTTTAAATAGCGTGCTATAATGTCAACTTCTCTTTGCACTATTTCTATGGCGGAAATGGGAAGAGTGTGACTGGCTAGAATTAGAATATCATTCGCGTACATGATCAGGTTCGGGTTACTGGAGATGTTTTGGATTCCGTTTGTAGTGGCGGTATGTGGGATGTCGTGTAGGAAGAAGTTGAAAAGGTTTGGTCTGAATATGGATCATTGTGAGACTCGAGACAGGATAGGTATAGGTGTTGAAGTTCGGTGGAATTTTTCAGTTGTTAAATATATATTTTGTAGGAAACTGTCAAGGATACACGTGAGGGCCAGGGGATAGTTGGAATACATGAGTTTGAATTTTAGTCCATCAGTTCAAACGGAGTCAAACGCTTTTTGTAAATCTAGCGCGCAAGATGTTTTGAGTAAGCTCAATCCTCTTTTATAATCTTCAATCATTGTTTTTTGCGCAAGTTTTTTACGATGGTTTCGTGCACAAGCATTATGGCATGTTCGTTGATTTTTTGGGTTGGAATCTGAACTGAAACTCCGGAACTAGCTTCATGTTCAAAAGGTTCGTAGTATGATTTTTTCTAGAATCTTACCAATATTGGAAAGTAAAGAGATTGGTCTGAAATTTCTTACGTCTTCGTGACAGTTTGGTTTAGGGATAAGGATAAGATTGCCTCGTTTCCATGTTGCGGGAAAGTAACCATTGTTGATGTAATTATTGAAAATGATTGTTAAGCTTTTGTCGATAATTGTGCCGGATCTTCTTAGTACTTTATTGGGAATACCGCCTAGGCCCGAGGAGATTTTATTATTAAGACGAGCTTGTATATCTTCTACTTCTGACACGTAGGTGGGAAATTCCCCGAGTGTTTCATGCTGAGGAGATACGGCCTTGTTGGTGTCAGAAAATATTATAAGGTTTGACCCTTGGTAATCGATGTTTCTGATTCCTACAGATGATATCATTTCCTGTGCTCTTTATTTCTCTGGGGCTCTTTCGGTACAGGTTTCCGTAGATTGTAGAGATAACTCGCAGCTTTACTTCAGGTGTAGAAAAGGATAGCCCTCTGTGCTTGATATGGTCCCTGTTGCTATTAAAATTATATGACCGTTGGCCCGTTAGTATAATAATTTCTCGAAAGATGTTTGAAGATGGTTTGTGTAAACTCAATCCTCTTTTATAATCTTCAATCATCTCACGTCTTATTTGCCACCTTATACGGTTGGTGGATGTGGACATCAATTTCCTAGTTAGATAGGATTCGGTTTAGGAGGGGGGAGTAAATCGTCTCCGAGGTCTTTTCTGAACTATGCCCAATCAACAAAGGCTAGGACCATTCAGTATTTCTTCAATAGTGGTTTGGTTATTGAGGTGAGCGGTTAGTTTCAAACAATAGTGATCGATCGATGGTAGGGTTGCACATTGGTAGGGGGTTGTGTTACCAGTAAGTAGGTCTTGTGAAACTAGAAAGTTGTCTAAGAAAGAGCTGCTTCTTGGGTATGATGGGACACCTGCGTTGACGATGGTGTATGTTAGAAATGCGCTCGACAGGAACCATTGATACATTCTTTGGTCGGTTGGATTCCGTGTGGAATCATCCCAATGCTTATGTCTCGCGTTGAGGTCTCCGCCGAAGAGGATGGAGTCGTGATTAGCAGCGATTGTTAGTATTCTATTAAGGGTCGGTTCTATTGACGGTCTTAGGTTTCCTGGGATGTAAATAGATCCAATTAGTATTTTCCCATGACTACCATTGCGTCTTCGCATGTTTAAATTTGCTAGTATGTAGGAAATGTGAGGATGGTTTAAATTTATTTGGTCGTCTGATAGGTGGCCTCGATATAAAATGGCGGTCCCTCGGCCTGCATAGTTTCTGAGTACTTGGTAGTTTTCCATTCGGACATGTGTGTCGGTTTTAAGACTGTTTTGTTAAGGAAAACTATGTCGGGTTGAATGGATGTTGTAAGGTTAGACACGAATATTCTTTTGTCATGGGAAACTAGAGAGTTTATGTTGAGACAGATAGTAATCAGATTATTTACCCCCCATACAGGTTAAGGTATAGCTCAGTGAGCAAAACTGGCTTGTCCTGTGTTGGCGTGCCATCGTATTTTTACCAGAATTGGGCAACCTTTTTTTAAGAGTTCCCCTGGTGACACTCCTAAAACTTAGACTGTTTCATAGTGGAGTCTTTGAAAGGGGTTCTCTTGTGGTACTGCGTTCCGAGGCATAGTTGAATTTCTTCCACTCGTGCCTTCCGAGTATAGAGGTAGTGATTGTGCTGGTGTGGCTTTTGCTATTGGAGTTTGGATATATTCGAAAGATGAGGTTGAAATGGGGGTTGTTCTTTTATTGTTTAAAAGCGCTATCTTGTCTACCAATCTTCTACTTTTCGGGCATCCGGAGAAGTTTGATGGGTGGCCTTTCTCTTTGCAGAGGACACAGAAAGATGGGTTACTTGTTTTGTCAATGTCCTTTCTTGGACATTGACACCCCGGATAATATAGTTTCGGTGATGCTCGAATCGGTTGACAAATGGAACCAGGTGGCACATTATGCTCGGGCAGTCCTAAAATATAAAAGGGACTCACAGCAGCCGGAGGCACTGGGGCTGGGGGATCGCTCTTCTGGCAATTCCTCTTCCGCTAGGAAAGGGACTCCCCAGCTTGAAGGCGCCCACGGCGTAACAAAACGGCGGGCATAAATGCCTTCACCTCCCTACCACAAAAAAAAAGTCCTTTCTTGGGCATTCTTTGGGGTTATAGTCCTCTCCACAAGCTCCACATCTTGCCTGGAAGGCACAATATGCTGAGATCTATAACACTGGAGTAGGTCACTCCTTCTGGGCTTTCCCATGTCGCTTTCTGATGAAGGGTGAAACGGAGCTTAAGGAGGTGGTCTTGGTCTTCTTTTGTAAAGGATTTTTTTGCATAAGTCTTAATTCACGCCGTTCACTTTAGACCATCCGGTGGTTAACGGTAAAACATTGTCGATTTTAATGTCAGGACGTTGTATTTCGATGTCTTCTTTAACCTGTGTAGCTCTGAACGCCGAGTCTACACCTCTGAGTATGACTGTATTTTTTCTGCGTTCCGTTGGTGTGAAGGAGTAACCATTCGCTTTAGACTTGCGGATCGAATCCAGGAATTCATCATGGATGGAAACTTCCTCAACTGTAATTTTAAATTTTCTCGGGCTCAGGCGAGGAATTCTATAATTCGTTGTGGGGCTCTTTTCCATGACTTTTTTTACTGTTATCGCTGTGATTCTTTCCACGAATATAGCGAGACACCATGATTTTTTCTTTTCAGGGGCACACTTTTTTGCTTGGAGGTTATGTTTACTTCTCCCAAAAGAGGCGCGTATGGGTTTGGATTATGGGGACTTGGTACTTGGGTAAGAATGAGCAGCTTTCTTTTAATTGCCAATTTACCTTAAACCGTTCTAAATCCTTTCGATTCCGTGTTGATCAGGTCGATAATCACCCTGTTTGAGGCGTTTGTTGCCGCTTGTTCTACTTGTATTGTTACTGACGGTTGTATTCCTTTCTTGGCCGCTTTTGTTCTTGGTGGAAGCGCCATCTCGTCATTGTCCGGCTTGGGCCATCTTATAATTGTTGGGGACTCGCTTTGTACCGCTGCTGTTGCTAGTTTACTGGGCTTGTTTTCCTTTGTTCGGATATACTTGTATTTTACTTTCTTATTTACTTTAATTTTTAACACCCTAGTGCTTTCCCTTGCGATGTTCTTAATTTGATGACGTACCATCGATCTCACATTAGACCTCTTGTAAGTTTAATCAATTGAGTTCTACATAGTTCTTTTTTAATAAAAAGCCCGTTTGACTAATTCAAAAAGTGATCAGTCACTAATACTTAGTTGTATACTTGGCACTTTTTAAATAAGTGGAAAATAAATGAAAGTTAGTTGTTTTCCACTAGTTTACTTTTATATAACTCCATAATCAAGCAGACTAAGGGACACTTGAGACGCCTAACCAGGGATGCACAACCCCCAACCTTTACCCAAAAAGGTATTCTTTAGGAAAAGGGCGGAGAGTAGTGGGGTAACCAAGAAAGAGCTAGTTTGACTCGGTCGATGAAGCTCATTCATCGCTGCCCGAGTTTCAAAATGGTCGGTGGGCCGAAACAGTTAGAGACATTGTTTGCGGGGAGCAAACACCCGAGATGGGCTATAGTACTGTTACCCTCCACGTTGAGGACCCTTCGGATTGGGACTTTGGACCCAGTTTGCTCATCGGAGACAGTCGTATGAGGCGCCACTCGCTTGTCTCTTGATCCCAAGTAGCCGCCAAGTGAGAAACGCGGCCGCCGAAATCCCCTCACAACGCTGAAATTAGTTCATTTTTCACTAACTCAACAGAGCCCAATTCATCGTGTCCTTGTTCATTAGCACGAGACCAATATCTTGCCACAAATTTGCCTAAACAAATAATATGCAAAAGGATATACTCGTATCGTTTTGTATTCATTGATTTCACATGCCGTTTCTATATGTTCAGTAGTCATTGGTGATATTATGCCTGCCGTACCCAACTGAAGAACTCTAACTAATTCTGTTAGTATCTCCAATGCTACCATCCTTAAACTTCTCGATACTGACATAATGAACTTGCAGAACGATATATTTGATAGGCAAATCCTTGTTAACCTTGAATTCTGCATCTTCAGGCAGTTGTGATTTCGGTACATACTACGCCCAAGCATAAATAATCAGAGAATGTTTATTTTCATCACATAGTGTTGCTGTCTCTTCATCAGACGATTCCGACTTGGCCAATCCACCGCAGTTCCATACAGGTTTTCTTGATCCAGGTTCACTACATCCGTAAACTGGCATGTGATGTGCGGTATCCATGGTAGCATTTGGTTTATATCCAACTACATAATAATTCTTGGTAAAGTCCACTTTAATTGGTGTGCAGAGATATAGATAAATCAGGCTTTGAATCATCCACGCGCCATTGACGAGTGCCTACTACATTGGCAGAAATGAAAACGATTGGCTCATCCAAATCCTGAATAATGAATTTCTTTCTCAACGATAAAGTCGCATCAAGGTAGAGCAGCAGCTGTTGCATTGCAGGATCGCACTCTCCCAGATCTCTTCAGTTCTGCTATTCCATCTTAATCTATTTCCCTACTTCGCTGCTCGATTTTATTGTAGTTTTTTTTACTTGTTTGATGTATTCATTGAATTTTTTTACTTTAACATTTTCAACCTTGGCTCGGGTGGCATCTTAATGACTGCTTGGAAGAGGGCAAAGGGTTTCCATGACAGTGCTACGAAGAAGAAGAGGAATTCTTGCTTAAAAGTTATTTTTAATTATACTCTATCTTACCATCAATCTTATTTATACATTAAACATTATCACTATGGTTTACTTTTATAATTTTCAGCAATAGCATTAAAATATGCAAAGCGTTTATATAAAATGTTAAATTATCCGTAAAGGACTGCAGCGGTGTTCTGCTGCCTCACCGAAAGAAGTCAGTGCTGCGCTGGAGATGGCCTTGTCTGGGGATGCGTAAGTGTGCTAACAAGCTAGCTTTGTGGTATCGTGGGGCGAGTCCACAAAGGCCACTATAAAATATTTTTTGCATTTACGAACTAGAAGGTGAACGGAGTCAAAAAGCGGAAACCGATTGGCAGGTGAAAAAAAGGTGCCAACGGCCAAAGCAACGTACCGAAAGGAATTGCAAGAGAAAAATGTGATGTCAAATAATCGATTAGCCACGCGCAATGTTCAAGACGATCTTGTAGTCGTGGAGGATGATCACGGCCCCCAAATGAGATTGAGGCATCCAGGTGGTGGCGGTGCCCCCACGCACCCCTCCCAACCAAATCAAAATCCAAAAAAGCTTCCTTGGCCCATATCGAATGCGAACGGATTGTTTCGGCACACATCCGCTTTCTTGAATGCTGCTCAAACACGGCAGCTACCGTAGGTGCAATTAATTTAGGGTTTTCATAAATTTTTGGAACCAGCAAACGTCTCTCATGCTCATTCAACAATAATGTGTTTTACAAAACCCTACTAAAATCGCGACCTGTCTGTCCGTTCGTCCGTCTGTGCGCGTGTCATAGCACTTTTTCTCGCAAACCATGATAGCTAGAAACATCAAATTTTGTATGTAGGTGCAAAGTGATGCTTTCTTCAAGTTCAACTACAAAAAAATTTGATAACGTATTTAAGGTAGGTCTCCCCATACGAGGGAGTGGCCCTTAAATCAGAAAAAAAATCATCAAGGATAGCCCATGTGGGTATCAAATGAAAGGTTTGAATAAGAACTTTTCAAAAAAGGTCTTAAACGGACATTTTTTGCTTCGAGGGGCGCATAGGAAGGAGAAATGTACGACAAATGTGTGTTCCCCCTTGCAATTGGACACCCGTGATCCGAAAAATCTTAAAAAAACTTTAGAAGTATTTGTTTATGAGTACAACAACAACAAATACCTTAAAAGTCAAAATTCACTCAACTCTGTTAATAATAGTATGATCTTCGAATTTGATATTTTCCTCAATTAAATCGTCTGGATACCCTTAAACTTAATGCCCTGTAAGTTTAATGAAAATCCAATCATATTCACAGAAGTTATAGCCATTTGAAATTTCTTCATTTACAATAACAATAACACAGGATTTTTATATTTTATGAACTTTCCATCGAATCAGATACTGCAGTTTTGATTTAATCTTCTTAAAATTTTCAGATAAGATCAATAACATACAAATTTTAGGAAATTCATGGTATATGCAACAAAATGGCGACCGTTGAAAATGGAGAAACAATTGATTTTCTTTTAAACGTGCACATCTCCTTGACATGTTGCTTAACTTAGTTCGTTGCTGGTGACTGCATTTCGTAAGTTGAGTACAAAACCCTTCTGACACAAGCGTAATTCTATCTACTAGCTTGTTTTTTTCTTATCCCAAACACGGTTTCCGGTCGTGAAGCGCTCAATTATGTATTTTTGTTGGTTGGTTGAACTAATGTATATCATTAATCAATGACTTAATATAATGATTAGGAGCTCGTGAAATCATTCTACCTCGTTGGCCACACAGTTTGCAAGAGAGAGAGAGAGAGAGAGAGAGAGAGAGAGAGAGAGAGAGAGAGAAATTGGCTTCCTGTTCCCAACTGTCAAAGTGTAACCAACATGAAGTTGGTAACTTTTGTTCAGGGCTGCAACAGCTTCCCTTAATAAAGAAGACATCAGTCCTGGTATCAAGGGGTGCCTTGCGTACGAGTAGGACGTTGTGCTGCTGGATATTGTTGCGTTTCCTGATATGATAATTATGGTGACTGATCTTGCTATTGAGATGATGATTATTGAGCTGGTTGTTGAGATAATGATGGTGGTTGCTGAATTCCAAAATCATCTATATTAGCAAAACATCAAGTTACATTGCGTCCTGTACTGCTGATGGAGGTGATTGTAATACCAGTTGATTCGCATGTGATCAGATGATTCGAGTTCCATTATTTATAATAACTTCGTACATAACACGTCCGATTTTGAAGTGAATTCTACCGGCAACTGATTCAAAACGACTATTTTTGAAGACCTTCACCCTCACGATATCTTCGACCTCGGAACGTCTTCCTGTGGTTCCGTGCTTTTTGTTGCTTGTTTTGTGTAAGAATTGTTTTGGCGTAAGTTCAGTGATCTTTTCATTTTCCGCCTGAACATAACCTCAGCTGGAGACAATCCAGATGGTGCACTCGGGTTAGGTATGATGCAATATGCTGATAGAAATATTTGTAATCATTCCCCCATTGTCTCTTCCTCCCCCTTGAATTTGTTTTTAATACTCTCTTGAGTGTGTCGACGTATCTGTCTGCTTGACCATTTGACTGCGGATAGTAAGAGGCACAGTCAATATGCTGAATGCCATTTTGCACTCACATGCGTTAGAATTTTTGAGGAGGTGAACTGATTCCATTATCTGAGACAATGACGTGACATCTTCAATAATGCTTACTATTTTGTTTGCGGTTATGGTTGATGAAATGTATATTCCCAGTCATTTTGAGTAGGCATCAATGGCGATCAGAAAGGATTTATCGTTGAGCGGGTCAGCGTAATCAATATGAACACGTTGCAATGGGTCATCTGGGACTGGTGATTTTACAGCGCTGGGACATTTAATACATTCTCTTAACATGCTTGCAATGTGCTCGTGAATTCCTGGTCAGTATACATATGTAGCTTCGCTCAACAGACTTCATCCGTTCAATGCTCTGATGTGCCTTATGCAATTGATGCAGTATTTTTTGATGGTACACATTCAGAATAACTATTCTATCTCTAAACATAAGACAATCATTAATAACTGATATTGAATGTGACATTTAAAAAAATGTTTTGATGTCGGGTTCAGAGATGATTCTTATGTTTGGCCATTGAGAATCGACATATTGGATTACCCTTTGGAGTACTTCACATATCTGTGTAGCATTTTTTATCGTTGGAAGTTTGATCGGAAGATGATTAACCGTTTCGACTTGTGAGCTGTGTAGTTCATCTTCAAGCTGGAGTGATACTATAAAGTAGTCCTCATCGGCTCTCACTTGGGTATTGATTAGTCTTGAAAGGATATCAACGTATCCAAAAGTCTGTGTTGGTACGTATTTAATACTAAAATCATATAGTAGTATGGTACACATTTGAAGCCTATTCGAAATGTACACAGGGATTCCCTTTTTTGAGCCGAAAATCAATAGCAAAGGTTTATGGTCTGTTTGCAATATAAATTTGTGGCCATATATCGTTCGATGAAATTGAGTAATTAAAAAAATTAATCCTAAAGCCTCGAACAGATCGAGAAGAAGCCCTATCTCAGCTTTTGTAAGTGATCGGCATGCATGACTTATCGCTTTTACCGAACCATCTTTATATCGGTGATATATACTAGCACCAATACCTGTTTGACAAGCATCCGGAGCTACCGTTATCTGCTCATTTGGATCATAGTGAGTGATCGTAAGGTTGAATTTATTTGAAATCTTCAAATGATTTTTGGCAGCATCGGGTAGGTCTATAGGAAGATGCGAAGGTAAACGCTTCTCGAACGTATAAAATATTTGTTTTAATCAAATCTTAAACAAACAACGAGAATAAGAATGTAATTTGGATTGTCGACTCGGCGTCGTGACGTTGAGAACCGAACAAGAGCAAGAGAGCGAGTCGTCCTCGCACGCTGCTTTAAATACTGCTATTTTGCTGAGCATGCACACGCGCAACTCGTCGACGCGGCACAATCTCCAACAGAGCGTTCCTAATCACAGCATAACCGCTGACCATGCACACGCGCAACCAGCAGACATGCTGAGTGGAGCTCTGGTCATGTAAACTGATATCGCATGATTATCGCGGTGGCTGAAACAACAGGACAATGTTGCGCCGCATACAAGGTTGCATGCCAGTGCGAAGCTTTTGGGCAATGTTGCAATGCATGCGTTGTGTTGTCGCCACACTACTCCCCTCGCAGTGGCTTGGCCACGATACTTTATTCGAAGCGTACGGGTGGCCGGATCTTACGTCCACTACGTGTGGTTGTTGTTGGTTCAGATATCGATGTCACGGTGCGCATCCTTGCGTGGGGTTTGGACATCGTCCTAGCGTGTATTGGGCGTGCTGGTCGTTGCTTTCCAGTTGTGCCATGTTGGCGTTGCGCTGGCATGTGTCGGTCGTTCGGGGCGTTGGTCGTTGGGTGCCAGGGTGAATGTCACGGTGCGCATCCTTGCGCGGGGCTTGGACATCGTCCTAGCGGGCGTCTATCGTGTCGGGTGTTTAATAA
Source organism: Odontomyia ornata (assembly GCA_963969285.1). Classification (NCBI taxonomy): domain Eukaryota; kingdom Metazoa; phylum Arthropoda; class Insecta; order Diptera; family Stratiomyidae; genus Odontomyia; species Odontomyia ornata. The sequence continues at coordinate 38,978,113 of OZ017742.1, forward strand.
GTGCACGGGGGCCGGCATTTCCTAGCCTGCGGCCCGTAATGTTGGTGGAACCAACACTGCTGAGGACGGAGCGTGGCGACCTCGCCATCTTCCGACGATCGATCGTCTCGTTCATGTTGAGTCGATAAAACCGCAACGGCGTCCTCGAGGTTGGAGACCCTGTTGGCGAGATCGCGGAATTCGTCAGTCCGACTCGGTCGGTCCGTCGACTCGATTAGCGTTGAAATGCTGGCGATGGAACGCGTGTTACCGGGGTGCGGGCTACTGCTTGTCGCGGCGTTGACTGGGAGTGTAGCTCGCCTGCGTTGGATGTCGTGGGCGGCCAACAGTGTGTTGGTGAGGCTGCCATACTTGTCCTCAGGCGGCGGGTTGGTGACTGCCTGACGCACTTGTCGTAGTGCCTCCCTGTTGAGGCTTGCCACCAACCAATTGAATTTGGCGTCGTCCTGCGTGACGCCGTTTGTTGCCAGCGTCGCGGGCCAGCCACAGGTCCAAATCGTCATGCCAGACTGGTGGGAGGCTGATTGTTGGAGTGACTGCCGCTCGCTTCCCGTCGGGGATCCTTTCGTGCAGCGTGGATCCGGCTGGGGCGGCAGATGTTGGTTGTTGGTCCCGCTGCGGGCTCGACATCAGGACGCATCGATTACCAGTGGTGAGGAGATCCAGTGTCGGATGAAGTCCTGGATGTCGATCGGCTGTGTCCGAAAGCGAGCGGCGACGGGAACGCTCCGTTGTAGTCTTCGTTGATAGCTGTGGTTTCACTGGTCGCGTTGGGGATGCCATCGTTGCGCTTCTGACACAGTGGGGCGACAGTTCCTCCAGGCATCCGATCTTGATGTCCTGCTCACTAGTGGTCCTATTGTTCGTTCGTGGATCTTGAAGTTCCGTTCGTTGGTCAGGATCGCCAGTTATAGGACATGTGAGGGTAAACGCTTCTCAAACCTATAAAATATTTGTTTTAATCAAATCTTAAACAAACAACGAGAATAAGAATGTAATTTGGATTGTCGACTCGGCGTCGTGACGTTGAGAACCGAACAAGAGCAAGAGAGCGAGTCGTCCTCGCACGCTGCTTTAAATACTGCTATTTTGCTGAGCATGCACACGCGCAACTCGTCGACGTGACACAATCTCCAACAGAGCGTTCCTAATCACAGCATAACCGCTGACCATGCACACGCGCAACCAGCAGACATGCTGAGTGGAGCTCTGGTCATGTAAACTGATATCGCATGCTTATCGCGGTGGCTGAAACAACAGGACAATGTTGCGCCGCATACAAGGTTGCATGCCAGTGCGAAGCTTTTGGGCAATGTTGCAATGCATGCGTTGTGTTGTCGCCACAGGTCTATTTGACTGAAATTTTTGCCGTTGGCCAACTTAGGAAAAATGTCTTCGGGTAGCGGCAATGGGAATTGATAGAACTCTAGAGCGTCATTAAGATCTCTTGAGTGGTCTGCACACATTTGTATTGGACCACTGCTTTTCCTTACAAAGTCAATCGATGCGGCCCAGTTTGAAAAATCCACCTGACGAGACGGCCAAGTTAGTCATTAATTTGGTTGAGTGCTTCATACGCTACTGGTCGTTTTGCTCTGAATACTGGATTTTTATTAGATTTGATGTGCAACGTGACTTGCATTTTGTGCACAGTCCAAGACTATATTTAAAGACTTCTGGAAAGTTTGAAACTAATATTGTCAGCTGTTTCTCTGTACTGATGCTGTTGATGGACGCGCTGTTATATATGAAGCTGAGTGGCAGATCCCAAATGTGAAATTTGTCGGTCCAACTTATTCCAAATAGATTCAGATTGTCGTGATCCGCTACAAAACATTTCCCTGACAAGATAGTGCCATTGAATTCTATCTTGCATTGAAACTATGCAACTGATTTAAGCTACTGCCCAGATGCACTTGTTGCTGATTGCTTTGTGTGAGTTAATGAAGGTTTGCTGACCTGCAGCCAAACTGCTCTGGATATTATCGTGATATCCGAGGCTGTGTGCATCTGCATTTTCACTACAATTTTGTTCTCTTTCACGTTGATGAATTTCCCCTTTGATACTATTCGCCGCTTACTGAAAACATATCTTGTGAATACGGCAATTGTCTGCTATCATGATGGATACTTCCCTGTTTGCTGTATGGGGCACTACTGCAACTGCTGTACTCTTCCTTGTGCTCCACCTTGTTGCACACCCTGTACCGATGCTATTTCTATGTGCTGACGGCTACGAAATGCATGCCAACGCACTGCCAGCGTGGCTCTCGGGGCGCTGATTGGTGTTTATCCGTGTGTTGATTCGGATTCAACTTCCTGGGGCCTTGGTTGCGACCGTTGAAGTGTTTTTTGTGCTTTGCTTCTATATTGTTGCATTCTTTATGAAAAAATTCCCTTGCTTTTGTGCCTGCAAAGCTGGTGTTGACTGTTGAAGCCTCTTGGTGATAATGTGTGTCATGATTCTCAACCATCTCCGTGTCTTTTCTGAGGTTCATTATTTGATGAGCTTCTGTGATAAATTTTTCCAGTATCATTGATGGGACTCCGTCAATTTTGGATTACAGTCTGGTTCGGATGTCAGCGTCACCTGATGACCGTAAGCCACTTGTGAAAAAACACTTGAATTGATCAGTTGTCAAATTATTTAGATCAAAATTTTCACATTTTTATTGATACGGCCTGTGTATGCAACAAAATGGTCCGAACCTCTTTTTTGTTGCTGTGGACATTCAAAGCGCATGTTAAAAAGCAATTTGTCTGGTCCGAACATGTTTTTCAACTTCACAACCGCTTCCTCAAATGAAAAATTACGATTTTTCTAGGAAATATAAAGTTTACGTACTTGTCATGATTTGAAGTGTGTAATTTCCGTAGTTGAAGCCTTCTTTTTGTTCCTTCACCTAAATTTTCGCCCTCCATCTTGAACAAGACTTCGAATCTTTCGTACTATGTGTGAAAGTATTCCCCGTCTTCTGTGCCGAAGTGAAATTCCACAACCTGATTTTTGAGGCTATGTATTTGCTGAACCTCGTCATTGTGCTTATTAACAACTCGTCTCTCCGGGATTATGTTGCTTGCCAATAATCTTAATAAGACGTCGTGAAATCTGAGCATTTTCATAATGGAGTCCGACATTTGTTTCATGCATTCATCTGTTTTGTTGGTATAATTTTCAAATACTTGATTTCTCCGGAATCCTCGCCAAATATGTTGTGGTTGCAAAGTTAAACACAATTGTTGTTTACTAGCTGAACTAATGTATATTATTAATCAATGACTCAATATAATGATTAGGAGCTCGTGGAATCATTATACCTCGTTGGCAAAACAGAGAGAGAGAGAGACAGAGAGAAATTGGCTTCCTCTTCCCAGCTATCGTATGACCAACACGAATTTGGTAACTTTTGTTCAGGGCTGCAACACTATTGAATTTTGGAATGATTTTTATTAAGTATATTCGCGTAAGCCGAAGGTTTCTGGTTCAAGTTTCGTTAGCGTCAACGAGATTTAGTTCGTGATTCCTCCTTAAACCAGCACGTGTCAGTTATGACACGTGCTGGTTTAAAATCAGAACGTATCGCAGCTGGGTGGACGGACACATGGCCAAAGCGTGATAATGATCATACCACCTTGTGGAGTGCCGATACATTAGATTATGACAATGAGATACTCTAACTATCTCTAAGCGAAGGCCCGAAAGGGGCTGTGCGGCTACGAAGAAGAATATATTCGCAGTCATGCGAAAATTTACTGGCTTTATGATCCGATATTGCTAATTCACGAATCACAATAGAAGTAGTTTTTGATTTACGACCCAATTTACACTTTTTTCGTAATTATTCTTCTGAAGGCGCTCAATCGGCAACCAAACGTCTTTCCCGCAAGTATAAAACTGCAACATAAAATGAGGATGTTTGTTATGAATCAGAAAAATAACTGTAAAATACGTTGTACCAGGGCATTGAAAACTGTACGAATACCCAAGTGACGTAAATTATGAGTTTTTTTTTATTTGTGAATCAAATAAATTCTTAGGGCTTGATATACTTTGAAAATTATTTTTCTAAGTGCAGATATGCTAAAATATATTGCAATACATTTTTTTTTGAAAAGCAGTGTCAAAAACTGAATTATCTACATAACTTAAGTTATGTTTGTCTCTGTACGAATACTCAAGTGTACTCGTACATAAATCTAATTTTCGAGTTTGCCCTCAAAAGGGTCTGTATATTTATTTGATGATGATTTCAAGGTAATTAACGATACCAAAGAATTTAAATCATACAAGGACGTCCTTTTCCAACATGAAATATCAAGCATTATCTTAAGAAGTAAATTTGCTCCATGGGGTAAGACCATAATCCTCGCTCGCGTAAATCCCACCATGCCGATCAATGTTCAAAAGATTACCAAAAGTCGTTGGCAAAGTTGTTTATGAATTTCCTCTCCCCTTTCTGAATATTAGCGTTAAATTTTCAAACGGGCGTGTAATTTGTTTATTGATTTACCGCATCAGCAAAAGAGAAATGGAAATTCTTGCAATTCATAAAATCGCCAAAAGTGGAAATCCCGCTGCGAACTGAAGACTTAAAGATTCACAAATTTTTCCGGCAGCGTTAGAATAATTGTTTTATTTTTTCCCTCCGTTGTTGATCCAGTTCCCTTCTCGCTTTTCCTTGACTTTCTTTCTCTGTTCATTCCTTTCTTTCAGAAGAAAAAATGCAAAAATCTTTTAGATGTTAATTAGCGTATTAAATTGAGAAAATATGTAGCGTTCATTGCGTTTTCCATTATTCTCGTTTCGTTTTTAATTGTGAATGATGACGTCAGACATGGAAAACAACAACCGTGTCGACGTAATTTGGCAACGGTTTCCCCCCGAAATATGATGTAGTTGGTAGAACGTGTGAAACGGGAGCTGTAATTAAATGTGCTACATCATATACCTGGAGTATGGAAAAGTTTTGACTTTGTTTACATTCCAGACAGAATTCTATATGATATGCATATTTGAAGTTAATTGATGCGTTTAATAACGGTTTCCTGTCCAATAAGAGTTAAACCCGAAATGCAATTTGAATGCCAGTAGCGCAGTGGGAGGTGGAGATCAATGATTAATTTGATTAAAAGCTTATAAAGTTGTGAATTATGATGTTATTGATGTAATCGGAGGAGTTTAGAGAGAAAGCAATTAAAATTGCGGCGGGAGAAAATTGAATTTATCAAGTAGACATTGATTAAAACATTGTGAATACCGAACAATTTATCAATTGCTTGGTCGGTGGTTGTTAAATTTGGAATTTTTGATGTGGCAAAGTGAAAAATATTGAACTTCCTGAATCGGGCAATGATTCAAATAAAACTTTTTTGTTCGAACTGTGCAATTATTTTATGATTTAAAAGTTTTCTTTTGTTTTTCGGTTTAATTAGGGAACACAAAAATATTTTCTTTAAGAAATGTTTCCTCAATTGGTATTTCATATAATTTTAGGAGCCATTGTCTTCATTAGCTCTTGCATTGTGAAAAATTTAAGCCGATTGATGAGTCAATATTAGTATAGAAATATAATCATTTGCTCAAACCATCAAACAATTATTTGTCATTAAACTTCTCAAAGAAGATTTGCGAGACATTATGTAAGTATGTTTAAACGGCAACAAGTTTGACAGTAGATGTGTGCTCCTGTCATAAGAATTTTAAACAAAACAAGTAATGAAGTGTAGTGTTTTGATGGGAGCTGGAATGATCTTGCCTGACAACGCATACGACTGCTGGCAGCTAGCTTTCTGCGGTGTCATGGGGCGGGTTCTTCTCGCCAGCGCAGGGATCGCACTATAAACATATTTTTCACGCGTACGAATAGAATATATAGCTCTGCTTGGTGGAGACCGGAGGTCTTTTATAATCCTGTCTAACCTAATGATAACACAAGTCATCCATCCATTTTCAAAAGGGAAGTTAACTAAAAAAATTGGCAAGCGGGTGCATTTGGTAGCCTTACGCACTCACCCAACCGGATCAGAATCCAGATGGCTGGATCCATCTTTAAGGACCTATCATCCCTTGGCGTGAAAGTTCCTAAGTCCAACGGGCAATGAGGTCAACCTTGTGATATCTATATCATGAGATATATCCCCTCACGTGGCAGTTCTTTGCTCCATTCGAGGGGAATAAAGAAAACCCAGTTTAAAGTTCTTAATAGCTCATTTTTTTTTCAAGAAAACCGTTTTGGTGTTTCTAGTTTAACCCAAAAATAACTTAGCTTTGCAATTCTATTGATGTCACAGTTAACTCTAAAAATTTTCCATTTGTCGATCCTTAGACTGTTAAAGTGGTTGCGATATGAAAATTCTTGCAGACGGTAAAACTGGAAAATATCTCACAAAATACAAGGAAAATTTATGTTCTGTTATGTATAGGCGTCATGTCTATGTATGTAAATATTTTAGTCAAGCAAAACAAAAAAGAAAATACAAAATTTAAATATTTCTCGTTATAAAACATAATGTAGCCTGTAAATCTATTCCAACATGTCTTAGCCTCGCGGGGGGGATGGCCGACAGAAATGCTCTTGGAGGCTAGCATTCTTTTGGGGAGTGCCGCCCTCATGTAGCCAAGGAAATTCCTACAGGGAAAATGCCGGTAGACACGAGCACTCTTAAGGAGCGCCACCCCCATGGACTCGAGGACTGACTGAATCTGGACTACCTTTTTGACAATGAACTGGAATTGATGGTTTGGGCTGGACGAATAACTGAGATGAAGAGACAGTCTTGTCCAGAGTGAGATTCCCGCAGGGTTAGGACGCAGGAAAAAAATGATGCAAACGCCAGAGCAGCCTGAAAAAGAAGAGTGGGAAACTCTGCAGGACGCGCCAGATGTTCAAGCGGCGGAAGAAAATATAAAGAGCATCGAGAATTCGCTGGTTATTGCTGCGATCGCTACCGGAACAACCGAAGCAAGGGTCTTAAATCTTGAAATAATAACGAGCCATCCTGAAGTCCACAAAGAAATCACTGCAGGAAAAGTCAGGAGTGACCAGACGAAGAAAGTGCCCTTGTGATATTTTATTGCTACCATCAAAAATGTGGTGGAAATACTGTACTCGAAAATGGAAGCCGATAATCTCTTTCAAGAAAGGTGGTCGCAAAGTACAATTGCTGCCCAGCAACAGGAAGAAGAAAGGCTAATCCGAAAAGTGCGGAGATGTTCTAAAAAGAAAATATCTGAGTGCGACTAGCCAAAAATCAGCAAAGGAGTAAAGATTGGGCTTCTCGAACTAGAGGATCTCCTGGACCGCATAGTGCATTACTGGAGGAGCTGGTCAAGGGCCGAAGAGGCCCAGAAGGCCAAAGAAGAGCAGAAGGCTAAAGAGGCGCTAGAGGCTTAGCCTAAAAGGCACGTGCAGACAGCTCCACCATTAAACATCAATAAAAGAATAGCATCTAGACCAATCGAAGGGGATCGGGATAAAAGAAGAAAGGAAGAGACACTTAATGGGCATGGAATGCCAGGTCAGGAGTTTCAGACAGTGCTGACATAAGGAGCGCCGAAAGCTGCAAAGAAACTCCTTCAAAAAGTGCCAGAAAATTAATTTCATAAGAACGCCCACCAAGAAAAAAGGCTTGATGCGAAGCAGAAGAGAAAGACGCCCCGACAAAGACCCCGGCAGCAGGCACTGTTCGTAAGACCCCAAGATGGCCGATCCCACGCATCGGGTGAAACGGAAGGCCCGTAGACACCAACACTGCTATTACAGCCGTACTACCAACGAGGTTGGGTCACATGCTGGTCAAATTCGAAATGGGGTTCAACAATAAAGAAGCATTCTGTGACGCAGTAAAGAAAGTCCTCGGCACAAGTGCAACTATGCCTCACTGAGCTGATTTGAACGATCGAAAAAAAAGACATTAACTGCGTCACGAACCTGGCTAAGGTAGAAGCGGCCATCAGAAGGGAGTTTCCTAGCGTGGACAGGATCAAAGCGAGACTGACTTCAGAAAGTCAAAGGGGATAACACTTAGTGATCATTGACTTGACCATAAATGAAGCTGAACAATTTCTGAATAAGGGCGAAGTAAGAATATTAAAGGTTGTCTGCAGGATACGGCGAAGAGCAGCACCTCTTCAATGTTTCAAATGCCTTGGCTATGGTCACACCGTCCAAGTTTGCAAAGGTCCCGATAGAATTTCCCTATGTTACGAGTGCGGTGATATAGTACATAAAAAAAAGGGTGTACAAAGAAGGCACAGTGTTTTCTTTGCAAGGATGCTGATTCAATACTGGATTTTGAGCATGTCGTGGGATCAGAAAAATGCTGGGTTTTCCAGAAAGCACTAGCCAAAGCAAAATCAGAACTTTAATGACCCGCACCCTGCAGTTAGACCTATACCGTAGTTCAACCGCCCAAAATCTGCTTGACTACTTTGCGAAGGGTGTGGTCTAGTGGTAAGAGCATGAACGCATAAGCCGAGGGTCCCAGGCTCAAAATCTCGTTGGGAGCATCGTGATTTAGTCCCGAGGATTTTTCGGACAGACTACGAGTGTTCATTCAGTGGTGATATGTACTGATTTAATCAGATCATATCACAGCTGAGCAGGCACACGGGAGCATGGTACTGACCAAAGCAACTTCCGAAAAAAAAACAATACGATCATGAAAATTAGATACTCTAAATATCTCTAAGCGAAGGCCCGAGAGGGGCTGTAGTGCTACAAAGAAGAAGAAGAAGAAGAAGAAGTTTGCGAAGGACTTGAAAGCCAACTTTATGCTGCTGGATGAGCAATACCATGAAAAAGCTCGGCATTAAGGTATCCTGATAAAACTGGTGCTGTCGCTATCGCTATCAAGATTTGGAACAGCGATTATCAGGTGGACAGTTGTGGACGGGGGGATGGGTTTGTGTGAGTTGAGTGCTCAGGGACCACCTTCTGAAGTATGTACCTAATGCCAAACAGTTTGATAGCATCTTTCCAAGACAAGCTTAATGCTTTGGAGGGCAATGTCTGGAACGCAGACAGCACGTCCTCATTTGGGGAGACAAGCAATCGAGTGGGGCATGCCTCAAATAAGTCCGCGCGGAAAAGAAACTTAGAAATGGTGATCAGGAGGGTGGTCGTCGTACTAAATACCGGAAATCCACCGACTTCTCGCCATATTGGTAGTGACGGAACAATGCCTGACGTGACATTCACCTCGGAGTCTTTATTACGCGAAGTACACAATTGGAGAGTATTAGAGGACTACTAAGCGAATGATTATCAGTGTATTCTGCTTGAGATCGGTGATCCATACTCTCTAGTTTCTACAATTGGGTGGAATATCAGACGGATGGACGTCGCAAGGTTCGTCAAGGTGCTCACTGCAGTTGCATCGCTGCAGGGAGATCCGCAGGGATGGAAGAACTGGGAGCTCAAGACATGGTGAACTCAACTATGAGCATCATCACGACTGCTCCCCAGTGTACTGATGATTGTCTAAAATCGTTGAAAATAAAGTGAGTGTCACAAGCATCGGCGAAGAGCTCAGCGGGCATGGAACCATGACGAGGCATGCAATAGGGTGGCAGCATATAAGTCGGCCAGGAAATGCCTTCGCAAATCGACTAACAAGAGCAAGGGTTGCTGCTGGCAAGATCTAGTGGACAAAGTGAACAAGGATCCGTGGGACCTTGTTTACAAGCTAGTTATGTGGAAGCTTGGAGCCCTAAGAAAAAATTACATACATGATGCGGAAAAGATGAACGAGATAGAGCGAGTACTCTTCCCCGTCCATCCCCTCCGTATAGACGCTGTTCATGGTGAAACAGCAGTCAAGTGTCACTCTTCACACAGCCGGAACTGAAAGAGGCAGTCCTTTCACTGTAAGCGAGGAAGGCTCCAGGTCCAGATTATGTTCCGGCTGAGGTGTTGGGGCTAGTCTATCACCATTGTCCTGACTTGCTGCTCAACACATTCAACGCTTGCCTACGGGACGGGGTTTGCCCGGTATGATGAAGGGTGGCAATGCTCGTGTTGATCAGCATGGGGAAGGGAAATTTCACCGTCTGCATACCACCCGTCATGCATGCTAGACACGGCTGGCAAAGTGCTAGAGAGACTCATCAAGGAAAGACCTACTGACGCAATTTGTGCTGTTGGGTACCTATCTCTTCGGCAGTATGGCTTTAGAGCAGGACGCTCTAAGTGTGGTCGAAAAGGCATAGGCATACAGCCGCGCCAAGCGACGGATAGTCTTCTTGGTCACAATTGACGTTAGAAAAACCTCCAACTCCGCTTGATGGTTGGATACGCTGGAAAATTCTGTTCAAGCTACAGAATATCTGATGCGAACGAAGGATGGAAGTTACATCGGGTGTTGCCCAAGGGTCTATCCTTGGTTCAGACCTGTGGAAAGTATCTTACGATGGGCTACTGAGACTGAAGATGGCAGATAAGTTGCATTTTATCAGCTATGCGGATGATATTGTGGCTCTGGCCACTGAACGCACCGTTGAGCAAGCGCAATTTAGGCTAGGTATGCTAATGTGCCGAGTTGTTGCGAGCGAACAAATACAACATATATGTAAACTTACGCTTTTTCACTGAAGTGGTTGCGAGCGAGCAAACACTGCCTTTATACTCGCGCTTCGCCAATGAAATTAGGCAAGCAAGCACATACGCCCATTGTTTTCGAAGCATGTACTTGTCACCCAATGAGCAAGTGGAAAAGTAAATAAGCAAGTAAAAAAATAAATAAAAAAAATTAACCCGCAATGCGCTTCACACAAACTATCACATCGTGGGCGACAAGCTTTGGGTATTCTTCGAACAGAGTAAAGCTAAAAGTTCAGGGAAAAACGCTCTCTCACTCAATGTCCCAAGAGATCTTGGGAAAGCCGAAAGCTTAAGCGAAAAGCACTCCTTCGCTCAATTTCCCCAGTTTCGCATAATCGCCTACTGAATCTCACCGTCCGAGCAAGCAAGACGGAGTGGGGAGGAAAAGCTTGCGTGGAACGAGAGCATACGTGTTCGGCTCCTCGGTACTTTTCAGGAGAATTGAGGCTAAAATCTCACGAAAGAACGATATTTAATGTTCTTGAACCAAGTATGGCAGGCAGTGTGTGCTCGAGTGTAGTAGTGAGCGTGTTGCCGTTTAAGTTTAAGACGGAGGTGTTGTTTAGTGTTCAACAAAATGGTGAGGTGTGAGGTGTTGGTTTGAGCCACAATCCTAAATCGGCCTGTTAGCGTTCCACACGGTGTGGCCACCCGATCCATTAGCCCGTCTATTTGATTCCCTCTAAGGGTAAGCGCTCACATGGGATGCACGACAAGTTCCACCGACCTTAATGAGCAGCGGGTCTAAATCAAAGACAGGAGTGATTCACTCTACGTTGATCGAAGGTCATTGAATGACATCATAGAGACCTAGGTGAATATGGTTGATTGTAAGCAACGTGTAAACGTACAAGAAAATTAGCAATAAATTAAAAATAATTTTTAAAGTTAACTCATGCCTTTGCTGATCTAGTTTGGGTGATTATAGTAGCAGGTAAGTGTCGTACAGAGATATCTCTCCCCGGGAGCCTTGACGGTGTATATAGGATACACATCAAAGCGAGCTCCCAATTCATACCATTATACATAGGGGATACTGGTTTTGTAACAGAGTAAGAGACTGGATGACTGCTCGTGGGCTCAGTTCACGCTGTAGCAAACACAAGAGGTCATCTTGACAAGAAAAAGAATCTTTAGAGTAAGGATTAACAGTATTGGAGACATACTAATCAAATCGAAGCCAGCGGTGAAGCACCTGGGGCTACTGATCGACTCGAAGATGAGTTTCTCTGAGCAAATCAGGGAAACGGGTGAGCAGGCTATTTCGGGGGTATCGGCTCTGAGTCAACTTATAGTGGTCGTATGGGGACCCAACCAATCAAGAAGACGCCTCTCAATGAGTGCTGTAGGGTCAGTCCTACTGTGCTGAGCAGAAATATGGGGCAAAGTTTTCGGTAAGGAGGTATACCAACAACGCTTAGCACGGGTGCAGAGAATAGGAGCGTTGATGTTTTCATCTTAGTACCTGCAAGGAGGTAAGAGTTATTGCAGGCGTGATACCTGTCACCCTAGTTGCTAGAGAGCACCACGCTATTTACCTCCGTCGAAACGAGGACACGGGGGAGATGGTTGTTCGGAGGAGAGACAGCGCTCACTAAAGGATTGGCAGTAGTCTTGGGTGAACTGTGTGAAAGGAAGTTCGACTGCGCACCGCATCCCAGCTGTTAGACCGTAGCCGAATCGAAAACATGGTGAGACTGACCTGTAACTGACCCAGGTTTTGAGCGGGCATGGGTGTTGTAAGTCTTACTTGCACAATATTGATAAGTCACGGTCGACCGATTTTCGGTTTTGCCCTGGAGAGGAAGACAACTCCTGCCACACATTTGTTGAGTGCACAAAATGCAACAGGCTGCAAAGGAACTCTACAGGGAGACGGGACAGTTCACCCCGGATAGTATAGTCACCGTGATGCTTGAATCTGTTGACAAAAGGAACTAGGGGTGCATTATGCGCGGGAGTTCAAAAAGACAAAAAGGGACTCACAGTAGCCGGGGGTATTGGGGCTACGGGATTGTTTGCCTGGCAACTCCTCTTGCCCCCCTCCTCCCGATAGAAGAGGGACTCCCAACTTGAAAGCGCCTCACGGTATAAGAAAAGGAGACCTGGCCCAACGTAATGTGTCAAACGGTGGCAGGCTGGGTTCTCGGTTTGACAGGGGAGGTGTTTAGTGGGTAGTCCAGTTGTTTGTTGACATGAGGGCCCCACACTCTGTGCATAACTGACATTCACCTCCCAATTACAAAAAAGGAAGTAGACTGACGTGAGGCTGAGTGTATGACTATGATAGTACTGCTCTTTACCACTCATCAAGGCTGTATGTCTTCTGGTCGTTGCGAGGTTGATTTGTCGTGCATAGATTTAAATTATCATAATATATTGCCTTCCTCATACTTCTGATATATAAAACAACTTTTTAGTCCATTTTTAGGGTTATATACTAAAATACAAAACCCTATAGAAATTGGTGCCTGTGTCTGTTTGTCCGTCTGTCCATCCATCCATAAGTCTGTATATTATAGCAGTTTCTTCCAAAATTGTAGAAGCTGCAACCACGAAAATTTGTAGAAAGGCTGGAAGATATGACTACTTAAAAAAAAATTTTAAGAATTTTAAGGGATCCACCATATAGAGACCTTTAAAAAAATTTTTGTTCATCAAAGTTGTCACATTGAAAGTTATCATATGAAAGATCTTAATGATACCGTTTCATTGCAGGTCCTAAAATTACTTTACCAGTATCAAGGGGGACAGGAGAAAGGAAAATAAACGAAACTTGGGCGTACCCCCTCGCGACTGGACACCTTTAATCTGAAAAATCTGAAAAAATCATGAGTGTAGACCTCAATGTGTAAAACAACAACAACAAATGCATCGGAAGACGAAATTCACCCAACATTGTTAGTAATAGTATGATTTATCAATTTCACACTTTCTTGAATAAAATCGTGAGAGCTACCTTAAATTCAATGAAATTCAATACGCAAACATTAATTTACAAGTTTTAATCATTACTAAAAATCTCAGAAAGATCCAATAGTATTTAACCAAGTTATGGGGGTTTAAATTTTCCTGTATTGCAACAGAAACTATACATAGCTGTGGGGCAACATGCACTTCCAATCAACTCAGACGCTACCGTTTCGCTGGCATTTGCTGAAAGTTTCACGAATTATATTCATAATGGATATTTTTGAGAATTTTTTCAACAGGTGATATCAGTAATCGTAAAAGAAAATGGCGGTGATTTTAAATGAGAATATTGCATAAAATTTTGTTAAGTTTCCGGAACCTAAATATTTAAGGTACATGCTACGATTATTAACGCTTGATTTAATTCATTAATGAATAGCTGAAGATAAGCAGCTAAAAATAGTCGGTGGGAAATAATCTTGGAGCTAGATCCAATAACAACTAACTTAAATATTGAAACTCGTTGAACTTTGCTGACAATAGTAGGATTTGAAAATTTAATGTTTTCGCCAGGAAAACTGTATTACAATAGTATGATCTAGTTGGATTTAGTTTAAAATGTTCTTATATTCTTCAAATTTAAATAGAATGTATTAAAGTCATTCCTGTTTGAATTATGGTATAGTGTTATGTGATTCCATCACATAATGCTATGACATAAATTAGCCACGTTTATGTTTCTCATTTATGAGAAAAATCCATTCAAATTATGTTTGTATGAGTTTTTCAATTAAATGAAAATATATGGCCACGTCTCCATTTGGATCTTGATCCGGTTGGGGGTGCGAGGGCGCACCGCTTTCACCTGAATGCCTCACTCTTATTTGTGGGCGATAAGTATCGTCCATAACGACGAAGTTGCTCTTAAGTCCGTCTGTTTTCTCCCGGTCCAGGTTGTTACTGGCTATAAGAAATTTCAACCCTTAGTAGGATACCACGGCCTCGACACCAGTCAATCGGGATTAGACCCTTTGCGATTCGTGAATGCGAAATTTTTTTGGAGCGGGTCCTTGTGCTGGGGAAAAGAATCTACCTCATGACACCGCAACGCTAGCCTGCTAGCGCATCTTCGCGTACTCAGGCAAGGCCAATATTGGCGAAACCCACCATCCTCATTCGCCGAGGCAGCAAACCATCGCTGCAGTCCTTCACTACAACTTAATATTACTAACGATAATTGTTTACATGTATTGGATCTTAAAAATGCTACTTATTATTCATCTAATAACTTATTAAATACTTGCATTTCATTCAGCAAAATTTCTTATTTTTACAGGATAATACAAGCATCTTGATGAGCTGAAATCAACCGCCCAATAATAAAGATACTCTTCAGCAAGATAATTTTTTCTAACAGTAATAAGGAGTCCTTGCTAACAACATTGCGGCTCATAAAGACACAATCCAACGCAAACAAAATGGCTAAAGATAGCCTAAAGCAACCTTCAGGGGTAAGTATCCAATTGATGATCGACTATCACGAACATCTTAAAATTCATGTCGTTTGGGAGTATCTTTGCATGCCATTTTATATTCACTCCTGATTTACCTAAATCCTAACCATATCCAAATAATGATTACGGATGGGTCCATTGGTCCCTATGAAAAGATCCAACCGTATCGAAGAGGACTTTGTACACAAAATACCCATCAAAAAGATTTCGATTATTGGAGCTGTTTATGCTTTCGAGCTTTGAGTTACATTTAGCAACCCCCCTTCAAAAATTAGCCTCGTTCATAGCGTGTACAGGTAGGGCAATGTTGAAAGATTTCAAGATTTTATTTTATATTTCGCCCCATCCATACTCTGGATACAAATCAGACTCTAATCACATTTGTTATTTCCTTGCACGCAACGTTATGTCTTTTTGTATTTGTTTCTATTCGGGAAACACGTTTTCTTTTCTTTTTTTCAGGTTGGCGTACAAATAGACTGTCCTACACCTGTTCCAGATAAGACATCTTTCGGGGGTGGAATGCCGCCGTTAAGTCTACCACCGCCTCTTACCCTCGAGGAGAAGAAATATCTGGTTGCTGTCGAACGCGGGGATTTGGCCAATGTCAGGAGGTAAATGTCAGATTGTAGTTGGGATGCGAATAAATTTGATTTTGGTTTGCATAAATTTTTCCTTAGACACGGTTCACGTTGCAGAGGGAAATAATTGATGTTTTAGGAACTGTATTTTTAACAATAGAGTCGGTTTGGGATGTGAATACATGGATTGATACTATGGTTAACTAACGAGAAACGCACATTTCACTTGCGCAGCGGATCCCAAGTTCAAACCTCGGTAGCGGCACCGAGTTTGAGCTTCTGATAATGCTATCGAACCCATAATAGCTGGGTACCTGTTATAGGTACTAATTGAAAAATTAGGTAATATTCACCTGGTTGAGCATGACATTGACCATATCACCTCGAATCCCGTTACGATCATGGAATAAGATTACCCTAACAAAGAATCTCAACCCGAAGGTTCGAATTTGGACTGTTGTGCGATGGATTATTATTATTTATTAAATTATTTTCTTATGCTTACATAAACTCAGTTTTATTAACAACATAGCGCTTATCGAATAATGCCAATTATGAACTGAGAAGGACCAGAAAAAATTATATAAAATTTGATTTTTTATCCACCACGTATTTTACTTTCTATCACAAATCATACTGTATATACATAAAATGAATACCTTTAAACTCGTTTTGTAGCTTGCTGAATCAAATATCTAGCTTGAGAGTTAATTGTTCGATTCTTTCCTTTGAAGCATCTAGCAAAAGAAACAGGCATTCTCAGCATTACTCGGAAATATTAATCGTTTTTTTTTGTGATTGGAAGGCGACGGCTATTTACGCCCTGATTGTGGGGCACCCAGATGCATAGTACGTCTAAATTACCCGCTTAACACCTCCCCTGTTAACTTGGGAATCTAGCCTGGAACGCGGGTCAGGTGCTCAGGGACCGTGGGTAGTGGGTCAAGTGCTCATGGATCACTCGTCCGTGTTAGCACTGTTTATTATGAAACAACAATCGAGTGTCCACTCTTTACATAGCCGAAACTGGAAGTGGCAGTCCTATCATTGAAAACAAGGAAGATTCCAGGTCCAGATGGTGTTCCAGCTGAATCATTGCATTTTGTCTATCACCATTGCCCTGACTTAGTGCTCAGCACATTCAATGCTGGCCAATGGGACCAGTTTTTCCCGGTGCGATGGAAGGTTGCGAGGGTCGTGCTGAACAGCAAGGGGAAGAAAACTGCTAGATCTTTGTCGCTATACTGCCCGTTATGCATGCTAGGCACGCTGGGGAAACTGCTATTGAAACTCATTCGTGCACAACTCGTGCTGCTGGGGACCCATCTTCTCAGCAATACGGCTTTGTAGCAGGAGACGCTACCATTGATGCAAATGCAGACGCTGTGAGTGTGGTGCCAAAGGCAGAGGCATACGGCCGCACCAAGCGATGGATGATTCTGTTTGTGATACTCAACGTTAAGAATGCCTTCAACTCCGCTAGACAGGTAGATACTCTGGATACACTGGTAAGCCATTTTCAAGTTCCAGAATATCTGATGCAAATTCTGAGGGACTATCTGAAGGACCGAAGCCTCCTTCACGGCATCACTTAGAGCCAATGAAGGATAAAAGCCACACGAAGTGTTGCCCAGCTATCTATCCTTGGTTCAAACTTATACAACGTGTCTTGTGTAAGGCTACTGAGACTGAACATGCTACACGAATTGCGCTTGGTCAGCTATGCGGATGAAGGGATGGCTCTAGTGGTTAGACGCACCGCTGAACAATCGCAGCTTAGGTTAGGTATACTAATGCGCTGAGTGGTAGACTGAATGACTGCTCGCAGGTTCACTCTAGCACTGGAGAGAACCAAAGAGGTCATCTTGACAAAGAAAACAAGCCCTAGAGCAAGGACGATCAGTATTGGAGACACACTAATTGAATCAAAGCTAGCGGTAAAGTATTAGGGGCTACTGATCGACTCAAAGATGAATTGCTCTAAGCAAGCCACAGTGATGGGGGAGAAGGCTGCTCCACGCATATTGGCTCTGAGTCGACTTATGGCCTACGTAAGGGGACCCAACCCATCAAGCAGATTCCTCTTGATGAGTGCTGTATTGTCAGTGCTTCTGTACCGAGTGGAAATATGGGGCGATGTTCTCAGTAAGGAGATGTATCAAAAATGCTTATCACAGGTACAGAGAGGAGAAGCACTGAGGATTGCATCCTCATATCCGATAGTTTCAGATTCGGTGTTGAGAGTTATTCCAGGCGTAAAAACTGCAGCCCTCTTTGCTAGAGAGTGCCGTACCATTTATTGGTGTCAAAATGAGGACACGAGAGAGACAATTGCCCTCCAGAAGAGACAACGCTTATCCGACGATTGGCAGCAGTTCGTGGCTTATCCCGGGTCTAAGACATTGACGAAATCAAAGGTTAGTTATGCTCCCTTGACTGTATACTTTGTCTGGGAGAGGAGTGCTATAACGGAATCTCTACGGGAGACAGGAGGCTCATCTCGGATAGTATATCTACGGTGATGCTTGGATCGATTGCAAATAGGACCATGTGGCACATTATGTTTGGGTAGTCCTAAAAGATAAAAGGGACTCACAGTAGCCAGGGATTTCGGGACTTGGGTATCGATTGTCTGGCAATTCTTCTCCTCCCTTTTCACCCACTGGGGGAGGCATCCCCCAGCTTGAAGACGTCTCATCGTGTAGCAAAATGAATCCTGGCCCAAAGTGATGTATCAAATAGTTCCAAGCTATGTTCTCAGGCTGACAGAGAGTTCTTTATTGGGTAGTCCAGTCACTCGTGAGTATGGAAGCACCACATTTAGTACGTGAATGGCATTCACCTCCCAACTACAAAAAAAAAATTGGATCGATCTGGCCGCAAGGGTGACCAGAACAGCCGTTGTTATTGTAAACGCTAGGAACACTCCAACTTACCACTGCTGGGAATGGCAGGAATTATACCTGATACAACATTCGCTTCGGAGTCCCTGGCGCCAAGAGTTCACTACTGGTATGTACTTGAGGACTGCACATTCAGCATCTACCAATCTTTCGGATAGAAAAGTCAGAAGATGGACATTGGGAGGTTCATTGATGTGCTCGCATTGGGAGCTCCATTGGAGAGTGAAAGACCTACTGCTAAAGATGTGGTGAACCCAACTATGAGCGTCTTCATATCTGCTTGGGGGTCTTCAATGCCCCATCGGGGACCTCGTCACGATAAGCCTATAATATACTAGTGGTCAGCGGAAATCACCCAGTGAGTTTGAATGTGAGAGGAGGCGAATACAAGACTAGCAGCGTACAAAAAAGCCTCACAACCCATTTATCAAGAGGGATCCTGTGGAGCCTAGGGTACAAACTTGTCACGTGAGGGGTATGCACCTTACAGAAGCCTTGCCTACATAAAGCAGAAAAGATGGGCGAGATTGTACGGGCTTTATCCCCTATACATTCAACCCACATAAATGCAGTTCAAGACAGAACACCAGTAAAAGACCTAAATTTCAGAAGGATGGAACAGAAAAAAGCAGTTCGATCAATGAATGTAAGAAAGGAACTATAGTTAGATTGTGTCCCATCTAAAGTATTGTAGCTCGTCTATAATCTTTGCCCTGACTCGCTGCTCAGTACGTTCGACGCTTGTCTGTGCGAAATAAGTTTTCTTAGAATAATTGAACGCAACGAGGCTTATGCTAATCAGCAAGAGTAAGGAAAACACAATTTGGCGTCTGGATACCACCCGTTATGCCTGCTAAGTATGGCTGGGAAAATGCTAGAAAAACTCATCAAGAGAAGATTCACTGATTCGTGCTGCTGGAGATCTATCTCCTCGGCAGCATGGTTTTTGAGGAGGTCACTCGACCACTGATATTGCTGCATTGGTGGTGAGTGCAGCTCAAAGAGTGAAGGCTTACAGCCAGACCACCAAATGGGATGTACTGCTGATGATTATTGACATCAGAAACGCCTTCCTTTCCGCTAGATGGGCGGATATTCTAGAAGCGCTGGAAACCCATCCTTAGCCCAAACCTGTGGAGGGTCACGTACGATGGGCTACTGAAACATGAGTTGCCGGATGAGTCACGCTTGATTGGCTATATGGATCATGTCGTGGCACTAATCGTGAGATGCAAAGCTGACCCAGCACACCAGGTGAGCGCTGAGTTAGAGACTCAATAACTGCTCGAAAATTCAGCCTGGCACTGCAAAAAATCGATGTAGTTATTCAATCAAAGAAGAGAATTCCTAGAGTAAAGACAATCAGCATTGGGAAAGTGAAACTTGAATTGAGCATTGCTGTATAGTACTTGGGCCTTCTGATTGACTTGGAAGAGTTTTTCTGAGCAAATCAGGACAATCGCGGATAGAACTGCAAAGGGTGTATCAGCACTCAGTCATGCCATTTTCGAATATTAATGATCGGATTTCATTATAAAGAAAAAGGTTATATCGTTAACAGTGAAAAATAACATCAGGCAAATTACCATCAGGATCCCGCTTACAGGACCATATCCTTTTCATGAAATTTTCCATAACCAAATAGCAAAGTAGCTGCCCTATGTCCTGGATAGCCTCACGAATTTCATCTTTGAGGTCTTGAATCGACGCTGGGCTATTGACGTAGACCTTTTCTTTCACGTGGCCTCAAAGGAAGAAGTTGCAAGGTGTTAAATCACAAGATCTCGGTGGCCAGTTGTGATCACCTCTTCGAGAGATAACACAGCCCGGGAACTTTTCCCGTAAAAGATCAATGGTTTCATTGCTTGTGTGGCACGTAGCGCCGTTTTGTTAAAAGCAAACGTTGTCCAGATTAATACCATCTAATTCCGGCCATTAAAAATCATTAATCATCTCTCAATAGTGCAATCCATTCACCGTAACCAGCCTCATTTTCGAAAAAGTAAGGCCCAATGACTCCACCGGGCCATAAACCGCACCAAACAGTCACACCTTGGGGATAAAGAGGTTTTTCAACAATAACTCTTGGATTTTCCGAGCCCCAAATGCGACAATTTTGCTTGTTGACGAAGCCACCGAGGTGGAAATGGGCCTCATCACTCAAGATGATTTTTCGATTGAATTCCGGATCATTTTCATGCATTTCAAGGACCCAATCAGCAAAGACACGACATTGTTGATGATCAACCGGCTTGAGTTCTTATGTTAACTGAATTTTGGGTCTTAATCCTTATGCAAAATACGGTGTAATGACGTTTGTGGAATGCCTAATTCCAAAGAATGACGAGGAATGGAAAAACTGGGTTTTCTTCAACACTTTTGGCTACAGCACCAATATTCTCGGCTGTTCTTGAGTGACGTGTACGAGTTTTATTCTTCATTTCAATTTCTGTATTACGGTCCGACAAAGTGTTTCACGACGACCCAAAAATTTTCGAGTTTTACGAACCGCCTCTGCTAAATTTTCACCATTTGTATAGTGAATTTTAATAATTTCAATGCGTTGTTGAAGCATGTATCGCTCCATTTTCATTGATGGCGTAGTTTTTAATTGTCAAATATGAAAAAATGACAGCTTCAAAAGTGACATCTACCGAAATAGCGAGCCATTCAAAATTACACCTCTTATTACCCTTAGTAACATCTTAAATTCGAAAATTTCCCCTGATTACGATATTCACCGTTGGTACCGGGACTTGGCCTCTGCAACTAGAGAAACTGGTGGTGGGGTCTTATTGCTATTGTTAAAGCAATGCGCAGCTCTTTTTGTGTTGATTTTTGCTTTTCCTGCGTTGTGGATTGTGTAATTGTCAAGATCTTACTTCCGATCAATAAATCTTTATTAGTTTCCTCTGACTAAATACCTAGAAACTTTCCTTTGTATGTGTACGAGACATTCTTTGACGAGTTTTCTTCTTATGTTTTCTTGCATCATCCGCAATCTTTAATTCTAATATGCGGTGATTTTAGTTTGGGAATAGTCCAATGGGCGAAGATTCGTCCTTTCTCTGTTTCATCAACCAATGTATCTTCTTTACCTCTTTCCTCGTTTCTATCATTTTGTTCACTGACGCAAATATATTCCTTGAGCACTTGACCTTGTTCTTTCTAACTTTCCATTTGACTGTCTGTCTCTTTCCCTAGCATCGAATCCTCTTGTCCGCATTGATAGTCATCATCCGCCATTATCGCTCGATCTCTCAGTCGCACCTATGACACATCGTACTGTCACGTGCTATGGTTCGCGGCTGATTATTTTAATGTTCCGGGAAAGTGAAAACGCCCAGTCTTTTAAATTAAGTTAAAAGAGTTTATTTACTAAGAATGCACCATCATTAATTTCACTATTTTTACAAAAATTAATTAAAATGTTACTTTTCACTTGTCTATAAATTTTTACTTCAACTATCTTAACTATCAACCAATATCACCTTTCATTCGCATTCCACACTTAGCGCAGTTCTTACTATTGCGGTTTTAAATTTCCTCCCCATTCACTCAGCTCGGCTTTATATCAGCTCGGCTTTATATCAGCTCGGTTTTATATAGGGTCTCTAGTGATTCAATCCATTTCTCGTATATTGGCGAATGTTCCGGCGAGAACTACCTGGAATATTTGAGCAATTCTGAATACCCCCGCAGTGACGTCACTTTCAGATATTGATCATGTTTGGTCGATTCTTGTGCTCTCGAGTACATTCGTTTATTGATCATGATATTTTTCATAGTTGCGACACCAATTGCGACAGGAGCTCGCAGAATCTTTTGGACATGTAACACCGCCCCCACCTCAGTTCTTTTTGCCCCAAAAAGATGTGTCGCCAGTTGTAGTTAAGTCTGCCTGGATGTAATATGGGACAAGATGGTCCAGGTGCATGATTTTCATTTTGGCTCTCAGGTTACGGTATTCCTGGATCGGATATACGAAGTCATTGATTCGCTTTGTAGCTCGATATGGGGCCTCCCAATCGCGCTGCAACTTCGGAGACCTACCCTTCCGCCGTTGTGGGTTATATCGCCACACCAAGTCATATTACTGGAAGCCAGTAGAATTTGCCTTTAGATCATACCTAGTCCTAGTACGCCTTTAGATCATACCTGGTCCTAGTACGCCATACCTGCTGACCCAATTTAACACTGGCTGTTCGGCTACAGTAGTTGTTTCCTGGTTGGGAATGGGGAAGACCTTGGCCCACTTGCTGAAATAATCAGTCACGTGTATCGGTTCCCCTAATCGGATTCAGGAAAGGGTCTTGCGATGTCAGCAACAATCCTTTCAAATGGTACACCCACGTTATACGTTTGCATTTGTCCTCTCAGTCGTCGCTTTGGACATTTGACGAAAGCGCGAAGTGTGCATCTACGGCACCAATCCTCTACGTCTTCTCGAGTGTGGAGCCAGTAGAACCTCTCCCGCAATTTTGCTAAGGTCCTGTTAACACTACTTTTGGAAAGTATACTTTGGTTCCTATAGGAGCTGCCATCCACCGTTTCCCATTTGCGCTTGAGTACGCCACACTCTACCTGAAGGGAGTTACATGGTGCCCAATAGCTTTTCAGGGTTGTGCCATGCATCGATACGTCCTTCCACTCAGGTGGCCCAGTTGTCTCCTTTCATACGAGCAATGGTCTGATGTCTTCATCGGCTAACTGGGCATTTCGAATCTCCTCCAATGACCAACCTTCATTGAATTCGGCCGTTATCAGTCGCAGATCAACGGGCGGTTCCTTTTCTTCAATCCGTCGGCAATGCTTGCAGTTCGGTGGGCATGGACGACGAGATAGGAAGTCAGCATTTCCATGAACTTCGCCCTTCCGATGAACAACTTTTTAATCATATGACTACAATCTTTCGATCCATCTCGCAACTTGTCCCTTGGGGCTTTTGAGGCTAAGCAGCCATCTCAGTCATAAAGACCTTGGAGTAACTTTTGATCCAAAACTCAAATTTGATGTTCATATTTTAAATGTGGTTACTAAGGCGTCTACAATTTCGAGGTTTATCCTTAGGCATGGACATAAATTCAATAGCATATCTTCTTCTGTCCACCTATTTGTTTGTCTTGTTTGCCCTTTGCTTGAATACTGTTCTGTTCTCTGGTCCCCCAAATATTCCTATCTCGTGTCTTCCTTAGAAACTGTCCAAAGAAAATTCACGCGGTTTCTTTTCCTTTAGTTTAATTTTGCCGTATCAGCCTTATGAAAGTCGTTTATCTTTCCTATCTCTTCCCTCTCTAATATCCCGACGAACTTATTTAGACCAATGTTTTTTGTACAAACTCTGCTACCATCAAGTCCCGTTAAATATTTTTTCTGAGCTGCGTTTCCGACAAACATCTCGTTCATCTTGGATGAATTCTTATTTCGTTATCCCATTTGCTAGAACTGATTTATATTTCCATTCACCAATCTTAAGAATCGTAGGAAATCATAATGATCTCGAGCTGGGTCCTTTCCCCTCTTCTTACGTAGCATTTAAGAAAAAACTAAGAGACTTACTCCTAGTTTAACTTTCAATCATCGACATTTTATTATTCTTTTTCATTTAAATATTGCTGTAATTATTCTTTGCGTTTCATTTTGTTATTGGACTATTTAGTCTGTAAGATGGAATAAATAAATAAATAAATAAATCTCAGCGATGCATGGTCTGTTCAAAGAACAAATTTCTGGCCATATAAGTACTTGTGGAATTACTTGGTTCCTCTATTATAGCTAATAGCTCCTTCCTGGTCACGTAGTAGTTCCTCTCACTTTTTGAGAGAACTCGACTGTTATACGAGAGGACTCCTTTTTCGCCATCGATCTGATGGGAGAGTGCAACTCCAATCCCGCCGTTGCTCGCATTGGTGTCAACTACAAACATTTTTCCCGGGTTTTGGATATGCCAGCACGCGTGATTCACACAGCTTCTCCTTCAAGGTCTCAAAGGCTGCCCGGCATTGTTCATTCCAGACATACGGATGCTTTGTTTCGGTTATCTGATGGGGACACTTAGCTATTTTGCCAAAGTCTTTAACGAATCTTCGATAGTAGATTGCCAGATCCAGAAAACTTCGTAGTTGGCGCTTGTTGTTTGGTGTTTGCCAGTTTTTCATGGCTTCAATTTTCTCGGGGTCTGTTTTCACCTCTTCTGCTAACACAACCTGTCCCAGGTATTTTACTTCAGCTGCGAAAAGGATACACTTTTCGGGACTAAGTTTCAAATTCGCCAGTTGCAATTGGAAGAAAACCTCTTCTAAGTTCCGCACATGCTCATTGAACGTTCTCCCGATAACAATGGTGTCATCTAGGTATACCAAGCAGGTTTTCCAGGTTAGGCCTCGTAGCACATATTCCATCAGGCGTTCGAAGGTGGCTGGAGCATTGCAAAGCCCAAATGGTAACACCACAAATTGCCACAATCCAGCCCCAACTAAAATTGCGGTCTTCTCTTGGTCCTTCTTGTCGATTTCTATCTGCCAGTAGCCACTCTTGAGATCGAGTGTAGAAAACCATTTTGCCTCAGCTAAAGTGTCCATGATGCCGTCAATGCGTGGAAGCGGGTAACTATCTCTCTAAGTGACGTCATTAAGCTGCCCATAGTCGACACAAAAACGAGTGCTACCATCCTTTTTCTTTACTAAAGCTACTGGCGCAGCCCATGGACTGACAGAAGGCTCGATAATACCTTGTTTTTCTATGTCCGAGATCAGCGCGCTCACATCTCCCTGTTTGGCTATAGGAAGACGTCTCGGTGCTTGTCGAATCGGCTTGGCTTCTTGTGTATCTATGACGTGAGTTACCATACTCGTTCGGCCTTGGTCATCCGGGCTTGTGGAGAAGATATCACTATACTTGGTGACCAGATCAGAGGCTTGCTTGAATAGCTGCATTGGCAATTTGCTCTGCTTCAATATTGCAGACGTGAATTCCCGGGCTTTTTTTGGGTCTTGCCTCCTATTCCAAAGATAGGCGTAAGTAGCTTCCAAAGAGGTGATGGTAGAAACAAGCTGGCAGCTGCCGATGACTTCTCCCACTTTGATGCTTGTGGTTGAATCTGCAGTGTTAAAGACTCTAACAGACACGTATCCATTCCTTATAGATTTTACAAAGCTTCGTCCTAGAATCAAAATGTGCAATGCGGACGTCTTCGTTGGCTCTATCAGATGAGATCGGTGGTCTCCAGAATCACCATCAAGCTTGACCCATACAATGCTCTCGGAGGATTTCGGTACTTCATTGTCGATACATACTACTAGATTCATCTTGAGAATTTGGACGCTGGGATCTTCCATTCATACTTTAACATTCCGCCCCTACAATACCCGTTTGCCAAAATCCAATCTGATTTCATGTGGTCGCAGAAAATCCATTCCGAGAATGCAGTCATCCATAATGTTAGCGAACAGAAAATTATGCCGAAGCGCAAGGTCTCCTACCTCTTCCTGGAGGTTGACCTCTCCATGGATAGGTGCAGTTTCTCCCGCAGCTGTCCGTAGTGAGAGAATTCTGCCCTTGTGAGGTAGTTGTTGCCTCACTAGGTCTGGTCGGATAATCGATCAGGTTGCACCAGTGTCGATTGTTATGGTGCAATGTTCTCCATCAACTTGATCCAGAAGGCATAAGTCTGCTTCTTCACGATGAAGTCTTATCACGGTGATGGTGGTGCTGTGGAAGTCGATCCTCCTAGCCATCCTCTGCCCCACAAAGTTGGCACTTACATGTTTCCCGACCCCTCAGTTTGAAGGGCTTCCATTCTGGGCACATGACCCGGTCGGGATCTTCTCCTAGCTGCACACTCGGGACAATAGCTCAGTTTTTTTTTGCTTCTTGCAGTCTCTTTGAAGGTGCCCACTTCTCTCCGCACAGCTTGTTGCAATTCCTGGTCCTTTAATGTGCTAATGAATGTATCTGTTGCTGCGCCATCCCGATGTTCTGGGTCGTAGCCAAAAGTGCCAGTCGCTCAATGTCTTGGGCTAGCTGCTGTAGGGTTTCACCAGACTTCTGCATCCGATGCCGTAGCTGTGACCGATAGGTCTGCTTCCGATCTTCGTTTCCATAGCTCATGTCAAGGGCATTCATTATGGCAGCCGAGTTTGAGTGCAACTCAACGAGGATAGTCTGCAGAAGCTCAGCAGCTGGGCCTCTTAGAGCAAGAATTAATGCAGTTGCTCATTCTTGCTCATTCCAGTGATTTCTTCTAGCGGCTGCTTCAAACTGGGTTTTGTAAATACTCCAGACCATTTGCCCGTCGAATATTGGTGCTTTCACATTTCTAGATGTGCTTTGCGCTGTGGTTGTAAGCGGGGCTGGTAAGGTGGCTTTTTTCATGCTCATGGTGAATTATTTAAGTTTAATTTTTACTGTCTATCAACGTATATTCCAACTGTCTTTATCACGGAAATCAATTCACAATCAATGAATATCGCCTTCAACTTGCGCTTTACACTATCGCAGTTTTCTATCGCGGTTTAACTATTCTCCCCCATTCATTCAGCTCGGCTTTATATAGGGTCTCTAGTCATTCAATCCGTTACTCGTATATTGGCGAATGTTCTGGCGAGAGCTACCTGGGATATTCGAGCAAAAATGAAAACCCCGCAGTGACGTCATTTTCAGATATACATCAAGCTTGGTCGATTCTTGTGATTTCGAGTACATTCGTTTATTGATCATGATGTTATCAATAGTTGCGACAACAATTGCGATAGGAGCTCGCAGAATTATTTGGACATGTAATAATATTCTTAGTATTATTGAATTGCTTTTTATTTTATCTTTTTCACTTAGTTCTAATTTTCATTTTCCTTTTTGTTGTTCTGCTCCATTTTGTAATTGGATTGTGTTTAATCTGATAAATGGAATTGATAACTAAGTAAATTATGGTCATTACTGTTATCAATTTTAAGAATGCAGAGTTACATAAGACGCCTTCTGTAATGTTTTAGCATGTCGAGAAAGTGAGGAATATTTTTATAACTTCATTTTAGTCATTAAATAACAGTAATTTACCAAACATTAAGTAGAATATAGTTCTGAGTATTCAAAATTGTATTTAAGATTTTGCAAATCGCAGAAATAGTTTAACAGGAAAAGACAGAATAATTCATTCGCATTCTTTCTACGCTGCTCTCCAAAATACAGTGAATGCTCAAGCTAATTCATTTCTATATTTTAACAGAATGTTGCAGAAAGCACACCGCCGCCACCACATCAACATAAATTGTATGGATCCCCTGGGGCGACGGGCTCTTACTCTCGCCATCGATGGGGAGAACCTGGAAATGGTCGAGCTGCTCATTATAATGGGCGTTGATACAAAAGACGCACTGCTACAAGCCATTAATGCCGAGTTCGTGGAAGCAGTGGAACTACTACTCGAGCATGAAGAATTAATCCATAATGAGGGCGAACTATACGTAGGTAGAATGTAGTTACCCAAATGGAAACTGATTAAAAAGGACTGCATTTGTTTCAATTTTCGCTACCCTATGTGGCTGCAACGATGCTCCTTGTGCATTATCCTTGCACGGTGCAGAGCTGGCAAAAGGTTGACATCAATACGGCCATGTTTACACCTGACATTACACCACTGGTCCTGGCTGCACATAGAAATAATTATGAAATCCTAAAACTCCTGTTAGATCGCGGTGCGGCACTGCCTGTTCCACATGACATCAAGTAAGTACGAGGACTACATAGACACATATGTACTTGTTTTGCTCTGTTTTCTTGCTTCCTTGCTTTCAGCAGAGGATGGCATTATTGCTTTGCTGGATGATACTGAAAACACAAATTTGGATTCATTTCAGGTGCGGATGTGATGACTGCATACGTTTATCATCAGAGGACTCATTAAGACATTCGCTGTCGCGAGTAAATATTTATCGAGCGCTTGCAAGTCCTTCTCTAATTGCTCTCACATCAAACGATCCACTTTTGACGGCTTTCCAATTGTCGTGGGAACTAAGGAATCTGGCCTTTACGGAACAGGTGAGAGAGCGAGAATGTTTGAGGGTGTTTCATACAGCTCAGTTCTCGCTCATATTCAAGTACGTTTGCATTGTTTTGTTCAACTGAAAACAAATTTGGTTAAGGTGTGACTCCAACAAATGTGCTTCTGCATGGGAAACTTTCACTTCAATTCTTGAGATGCGTTCGGAGAAGTTTTCGAAATATTTCTTTTCTGTTTAAAGCAGAGCTTCAAGGATAAGAACTCTTTATTAAATTAATATTTTAGATTTTTATTAATGTTTTAAATTTTTATTTCGTTGAACTCAGGGCGTGATTTGAGAGATAGACTAATTTTGGTTCTGTTGGCCGAAATAATTTCCCAAATTCTTTTCACTACAGGAATGCAAAGCTGATTACCTGGAACTGCGAAGACAATGTCAACAATTCGCCGTGGACTTACTTGGCCAGACCAGAAGTTCACAGGAATTGGCCATTGTGCTTAACTACGACCCAGAGGCACCACCTTACGAGGATGGCGATCGAATGAATTTAGCACGACTTCTACAAGCGATTCAATACAAACAAAAGAAGGTACTTTCCATTAGGAAACAAAAGCTCCTACATACTCGTATGCACTTAGAAAAATTATTTGAATTTATGAGTGAAATTCAAACCAAAAGTCATTTCTTTCCTTATACTATTTGTAACACATACTCATACAATGACAAACTATTGTCTTTCCTACAGTTCGTAGCCCATCCAAACATTCAACAACTTTTATCAACAATTTGGTATGAAGGCGTTCCAGGCTTCCGGCGCAAAACGTATCTAGGAAAGTTTCTAATAATAGGGAAAATTGGATTGCTATTTCCGTTCTACTGTTTGCTCTACATGCTCGTTCCCAATTGTAGTACATCGAAAGTGTTACGAAAGCCGTTTATGAAATTTATGATACATGCATCGTCTTATATATTTTTCTTGTGTAAGTACAATTTTGTCGCTGGATAGCTATGGCTGTTTCATACTCATAGAATATATAATTTCTGCTTTTCTGAAAGTTGTCAACCAAGTATTTAAGAAAGAAAACAAGTCAAAGTAGCAGGAGAGTGCTCCTGCCAAAAGGGTTTGTAGTGAATTCAAATGTTTCAAAAGTCCGTAAAGGACTGCAGCGATGTTCTGCTGCCTCGGCAGAAGAAGATGAAGATATCTGCCGAGAATGCCCTCGTCTGGGGACGCGTGAACGCGCTGGCAGGCTAGTATTGCGGTGTCGTGGGGCGGGTTCATTTCCCCCAGCACGAGGACCCACTAGAAAAAAATTTCGCACTCACGAATTTTTCCTGGTCAAGCTAACACGGGGCGACCGAAGTCGCAAAAAGTGTAGGTAACTACACCGAGAGAAAAAGTACTTGTTCCGAGAACAAGTGGAACCTGAAAAAAAAGGGCGGACTTGGGGTAACCTCGTCGTTACCCGACGAAGCTCATGGCCCACAAATGAAAGAAGGGCTACCGGGTGGTGATGGAGCCCCTTCGCACCCACCCAACCGGAATTAAATCCATATTTTGTTGCGGTGGCCAGGTATTCCTCTTCTGAGTGGAAAACTCATACAACTTGACTTGTATAAACTTTCCCATCAGAAGGGGAGTACCCCGGTGACCAATTTATGCCATAGAATTACACAATTCGCTTGCATAACTCTATGCCATAAAGAGGCACGCTGCTTGGGCCACTCAACCCGCGATGTCACCTGAAACAAAGGAAAAAAGGATTAAATTATACCCGGCGGCTGGCTCATGTTTTTAGGGTGCAGCCTGCCACCATACCGGGTCCTATACCCGGTCAGATTTATCGGAAAGGAAAGACCGATTTCATTTGTAAGTTACAATTCATTTGTATTTTAATTCACGCAATAATTTCAAGATTGAAGATCGATACAAACATTCTCAAGCACAAGCAATATCAAGTTTGAATTCGATCGTAATGATTTACAAACTACTAATAAATCTAATCTTCTTCTGTTACTATTTAAACATCGATGTAAAGAATTAAAGGGGAACAAGGGAACAGAAGTGTGATTCTATTAATGTCGATGTAAGAGATTCATTTCCTTTATTCATAAAGTATGTCACACCCCGTCCCTATGAATTTTTGTTTTGTTTCCAAAGCCCATTATTGTATGTAGAGGTAAAGTAAAGTGCATATAAGATTTGAAATATGTATAAAAACATTACATGCATATAAAAAATTTGAAACGTCTGACAAAAAATTTTAAATCATTCAAAAGAGTACTTACCCAGCCTTTCCGACGACGAGCGCTTGTTGACGAGGTGGGGTGCGTAAGTCCTGGCTTCCAAACTGAACATTTACAGATATATTAATTAAGTACTGGGCTTGGGACACTCACAAAAAATTATGATAATCCTCTACGTTACAATTATTGGCAGAGCAAGTTAAATCAGAATCGCCAGATACGGTCACTAAACAATTATCAGCATATGTTGCTAACCAAACAGCCTTGACATCAAAATATTCCGTGAAGTCAATTTTCGCAAGTAACGGTCCAGACAACACAATAAAATATGCCAAGTCAGCGATAATTTTTCCCATAGAATCGATGTTCCAATTGCCAGAATAACATTAATCACAGGTCCGTCTGGAGGCGAGTTGCGAGTTATGTCAACTAAGAAGCAACCAAAGTAACGGTAAACCACAAAGATTCCACAAATAACACGTCCCAAACACATAAAAAAAGAAACAATCGCAAACGAGTTTTCTTCTTCCTTCCTTATCGCCGCTATGAAGTGCACTTGTAGCAATAATTGCACTCGAACCCAATCAAATAATCATTTTCCCAGAACCACAGCATTATATATCAGCACTCTACACGGTCTTTGCACGCATTCGATCCTTAATTTGCATACAGGAAGTAAATTCGTTAGAGTCGATTAATTTTGTTTATTTTTAACACAAAACAGGGCAAACAAGAAGTTACGGTATATTACTCGGGTCAAAGTGGCGCGCACAGAACAATTTCACAATGTTCTTTTAATGCGCGTGAATCACTGAATGACTTATCATATATATCGTAAGAATATGCATGGAAATCAGTTTGTAAAATCCAATGATCTTTCAGAGTTCCTGTTCCTTTAAACACGATGTACTTCCAATGTATCCATCAACCGCTCAGTTCGAGTGTCAGAATTCCCGCAATTTTTCATTCGCAACCGCGTGTTCATTAGGCAGCAGGGCACCGTAAAGACAAAATAACGGCGAACTGGCAACAGATCGAGGGAATTACGGCAAAAACGCGCAATAAGGGGGAATCATCCACGCTAAAGTTAGGAAAATCAAGTACACACTTTTTGCTTGCAACACAAACAATGGGACTCAAATCGAAAAAGTGGTAACGCGTCGCATTCTGATGAAATTCAAACGATCGCGTACGAGATGCAGGAATTCTTCGCGTTTCACATTCCATTTAACTTTGCATGATGGCTCCCGCTCGTTCCATCTGCCTTGTTTTTCTCGAACCGAACCTCGCTGCTTGACGATCTGAAGTAGACTCCCCAGAAACGTACCATCTCATCCGATCCGTTATTTCGCAGTCTCAGTCGTCATTCCGTTTCGATTTCAATGGAAGGTTGCTTCCACTATTGATTTCCAATATTCGCAATTACGGTAAAATTCTGTTGCTAGTTCAGTTGGTAATCGAATTCCTGGTGTAGATTTAGATTTTCTGCGAAGAGCTTAGTGCACAATCTCCGTAACAATTTTAATAAGTATCAATTTGATTGGAAAAATCTTAGCATGCGAGAGAAATTGAAACACGTGCCGAGTAGCTAAGATGACTCACCACCACCCGTAATAAAAATTCGATCAATAAGCAAGAAGATGCATTAAAATTGGACAGTGTATACACAGTACAGCGTATACATGTAATGGTTTGTGTTACGGGTCGGCTTTGCTTTGCTTACATTTGTTATTATGTTATTATAATGCTGCGCGAACGAGACATTGCTCTGTGTCTTTGACTGTGTGTATTACTCTTGAATTTGAAACGATAACAACGCTTGATTTGATTGATACCCGTTGAATTTGTTTTCGTAACTTGTAGTTCGAGTAGTAGTGGGACTAGGAGGGTTGTAGGATTGTTCGAGATGGTCAGACAATATCACACGGTGATAACATTCTCTAATATCAAACAGTTGAATGGAACGGAAACACTCTGGCATGTAAACAAGAACCAAGTGCAACTTTGTTCTTGCTTTACGTGTGAAAACGCTGTTTGATTTTTCTACTTTGCTGTAACCGTTGAAGATCGAGAAGACAATGCTTGAAGAATTTGTTTCATTGGATTTCGAGCCTTGCTAAAGTTCGGATGACAATTTCGATGTTCTTTGCTGTAAATAACCGTTGAGAACGCAATACGATTCATTGGCGGTCTCGAGGATTAATGATGCAAATGATTTTCGCTTTCGAATGAAACCGTTGCAGAACGTTTCGCACAAATGGTCAATTCAGATGAGCTGATCAATTTTTGAACAGGCGAAACTCGTTGTCGGTGCATTAAGGGTGACTCTTCTTTATTGATTTAGATTCAGTTTCATGTGATTATTCGACCGAAGATTAAACTTTTCTTGGACTTTCCAAATCGGCGGCAATCACGGGCATAGTGCCCACGCCCACCACACTCATAGCAGTTATCCTCCAGATTAAAAGGTTTGCCACGACTTCGTGATCCTCCACGTCGGCCACGTCCTCGATCTTCACGATCGCCGCCGTTACCTCCATGCTTGCCATATTTTCCTGTCGACAATCCTACACGTGCCCGCTGACCGCAAATTGTTCGACCATCCAATGCACGTACAGCATTTGATGCATCGCGAGAATCCTCGAACTCAACAAATGCAAATCCTGGTGGATTCCTTGCCACCCAAACACTTCTCAGCGCTCCGTACGCACCGGAAACATACTCAATATCATTCTTCTTCGCAGTATTTCCCAAATCACCATCATAGACCTTGCGGTCACTTGGATACCGTGACATCCTTTTAGACATTTTGAATTTCGATAAGCGAATGCCAGTTAGGTCTAAAAAGTCTTGTAAAAACTCCCAAGATAATTACTAACTACCTTTCCCGGCTCGCCAGACGACACTTTTCATCCGGTTAAGTTGTTTTAACTTGGTCATCCGCGATGAAACATTCGAATCAAACGATTCAAGGCTAACATCCTCTAAACTTTCAAAATTATCGAACCGACAAGGATTAGTCAAATCAGGAGTGGAAAAACTGTTCCGTTTTGAGCTGTAACGAGACAAACTCTCGCACGCTGGCTTTTTGAGCCATAGCTACTCGATTACTACAGGTTTTGTAAAATGATTAGTAAACGGAACAACGTCATATGAATATAACAAGTTGGGTAAACAGACCTACGCTCATGTCAGAAGGGTTTTGTATTCAATTTACAAAATGCAGTCACCAGATCGAATCAAATCAAGAAACATGTCAAAGACGATTTTATTGGAGAAAATATGAAATGCGAAGATCATACTATTTTTAACAAAGTTCAATGAATTTCGACTTTTGAGGTTTTTGGTATTGTTATACTCATAAATATCTCCCTTGATAATTATTTCAGATGTCCATCCGCGACGGAGGAAACACATTTTTCACGTATTTCCCCCCTGTGCCCCCACTGAAGCAAAAATTGATAGTTCAACAACTGTTTTGAAAAGCTCCCATGAAAACTTTCATTTCAAACTCATACCGGCTACGTTTGATTAATTTTTTTTCAGGGGCCACTCTCCTGTGCTGAAATCATCGATTCATGGCCAATTTTTTCGAATCCTAGAATGGTTACAAAACCCTTTTGCTAGGAGCTCTCTCCCACCTCCTTGACTTGTTTCACTTATGAGCATTAATTGTAGGTACTCATCTTCAGTCATTCATTAAATTGAATCAAGTGTTCAAAGCATGCACCTTAAACGTTGAAGTTGGGAAAAAATAACTCCAAATTATTCAATCTTCGCATTTAAAACAGCCACTATCTTGTTTTACGATTACTGATACTACTAGCTGAACCGATTCTCAAAGATATACATGACACGTATCATTCCTGAAATTTTCATGCAAATCCTAGCAAAACTGTAGTGTCTGAGTCGGTAAAAAGCGCATGTTGTTCCATAGCCATATGTTGCCATAGTAATACATGCAGCGCATATTGTTCCATAGTATTACAGGAAAATTCAAACCGCTATAACTTCGGTGTATATGATTCAATCTTTACAAAACTTTCAGGATAGATCAATCTTATAAATAGACATCTACGCCCTGAATTTCATTGAATTTAAGGGTACCGTTAAGATTTTATTCAAGAAAACATAAAATCGATAAATCATACTATTACTAACAAAGTTGAGCGAAATGCGACTTCTCACGTATTTGTTGTTGTTATACGCACCAAGGCCTACATTCCTGATTTTTTTTCAGATTTTTCGGATCACAGGTGTCCAATCGCGAGGGGGGGGGACACAAATTTTTCGTGTATTTCCCCTCCCTGTGCGCCCCTCGAAGCAAATTTTGCCAAACTAAGACCAGTTTTGAAAAGTTCTCATCAAGACCATCAAGATACCCATATCGGCTACCTTCAATGAAATTTTTTTTCGGGGGGTCACTCTCCTATATGGGGAGACCCCCCTTAAATACCTAAAAAAAATTTTCTGTAAGTGAACTTTGAAGAAATCACCACTTTACACCTACACACAAAATTTGATGTTTCTAGCTTAAGTGGTTTCCGAGAAAAACTGCTGTGACACACGGACGGACGGACGGACGGACGGACGGACGGACGGACGGACGGACGGACAGACGGACAGACGGACAGACTGGTCGCGAAACTAGTAGGGTTTTGTAAAATTATTTTACAAAACCCTAAAAACACATACATGTATGTTATTCCAAGAATTGAGCTCGATAAACTGATGGTGAGTTGTTCCACTTCTCCACGAAGGGCACTCATCAAGTATTGAAATATTTGTCAGTTGAGGATCATACTTTGAAATAAATCATAGAATGCAAATCAGTCGCTATATATACCGTTCAAAAATGATATTCGAACCTTCTCTAACCAGAAAGAATTAGGTGGAGCTGATAATGGTGCTACAGGTGTATACCCGTTGATTTTTAGATTGGAACAAAGCGTTGTAATCCGTAAAAAGGAAACCCATTTTCGGGGATTCCCGCTAATAATGTATACGTTAAGGTACTCGCTTAGAACCGAGTAAGGGAATTACAGCGCGCTATTCACTTTTCCTAATTTCTTCCGTCAATCTAGTTTCGTTTCGGTGCGATTACCGATTTGACGTATTGTAAGCAAAGCAAAGCAATTTAATATTTGTGTTTACGTTGATACACTTTCGCCAAAGTGGAATTGTTTCAATAATATGTCGTTTCAAATAGACATTTAGGGAAATGAAATGGTACTTCATTAACAAAATAAATTTATTCGCGAACAGAAATTACAATTTACATTTCACAAGATAGAAGTTAGGCTAGGATGAATGTAGAATGAACGGCTCGTGCCATAAACTACTACATGCTGCAACGTTTGTATCGCAACTCCCTTTTCACTCGATGCTTGCTGTAAAGAATCCAAGCGTCGCCAAGGAACAAATGACAATCAAAAGGAAAACACGTCTACGATGCCTGAAACGACGTGTCCACACTCTGCATATGCGTGTGTTTGCATCTCAACCAAGGCACGCGAAAATCTTCCTTGGTAAAATTCTTTGTTTACGTCAAGACTGTGGAAGTGAAGGCACTACAGCTACTCCCTCCCCAATGAGCTTCGCGGGGTATGAAAATGTAACGTGCTCTTTGGCCTTCGGTATATTTGCCGGCGATGGAAGCTGAGCATGTAACGAATGAGGCGATGAGCTGCTAAGCTGTGGTGTAGGCTGTGAAGTCTCAGGCTCTGATATGGAGGTTGGTGAATCGACTGGAGTGGACGTTTGCTAATCTGTGATTACTGGATGCCTTAAATCTGCTGCAGTGACGTAAGCGGGCTTCAGCTGATCGGTTGATAGTGTTTTTTCTATACCATTGACGTCTACGACAGAGGTGCACTTGTCGATACGCTTTATCACTCGATGAAGGCCGGAGTACGGTTGCTCCAGTGGCTTTTTGATTATTCGGCGGAAAATATGTCTGGAAGCTTGGATTGGATGTAACGCGGTAACGAAATCTACCGGAGTACAAACGGGCACAGGACGAGGATCAATGAATTCGCCTGGGATGCGAAGTGATGTCCAAAAGTCTAGTTCTGCTGGTGAGGCCTGAAGGCCCTCCTTGAAAAACGTTCGCAAACCAAGGAGCACGGTCAGATGTACTTTTGGCCAGGAGATTTCTGCAGCACTGTTGAAGGCTGCAAACAATGTAGCCTTGAGCGTGTGGGGCGTACACTCTACCATGCCGTTCGATTTGGGGTGGTAAGAGGTCGTATGAATTTGATGAGCAGGATATCCAATTGTCAACGTTAGCACGGGTGATGGTTGGGGCTGTCATGTCGCGTACTGATATTGCCAGTGGCCAACGGGTGTTGTGGTCTATAATAGTTAGACAGTGTTCTAAATTTTCAGCGAGTGGCACTCTGATCAGGTCGAAATGAATGTAGTCGAATCTTTGATCCGGTGCTGTGAAATTTCCTGGCTTCGCTCTGTTGTGGCGATGAACTTTCAACTTTTGGCAGAGGATACACTGCTTGGCCCACCAAAATATGTCTCTACGAAGGCCTGGCCAAAAATATTTGAGGGTGATACGCTTAGCAGCAGTACGACCACTCGGCTGCGAAACATTGTAAGCTGCGTTGAATGCTTGAGCTTAAGGCATCGGAGCTTGAAACGAGGGATAGGTAATAGGTGCGGTGGCTGGTAGGTTGCAGGCTGTAGAAATGGATACAGTTTCCACGTGCGAGAGTGCATCGGCTACAGCGTTTTCTTCCCGAGGTGTGTCTTCTTAAACTGCGATATAAAATCTAATTGCCGAATCTGCCGATGCGATGCTTTTTTTGATCGGTGCTTGAGTGCATGAGTGAGTGGCCGATGATCTGTATGAGTGGTGAACTGCCTGCCTTCGAGAATGCGCTGTAATCAGCGCGAATATGGCTAGAAGCTCCTGATCGTAGGTCGAAGATATCTGCTCCGTATCTGAGAGCTTTCTCGAGAAGAATCCTAGTGAGATGTAGTTACCATCAGTTAGCTGCTGATCCGAAATTGCGCTTATGGCAGTGTTGGATGCATCCGCATGTAAAGCGAGCCGCTGAGTGGGTGAGAGAAAAGCTGAGGTTGTTGCAGAAGCTATAGCCTGTTTGCAGCGTATGGAAGAATCGTTTGCCTGCTCGGAACGGGCAAGCTTGGCTTCCTTTTTCGTGATTCCTTTATGCAAATTGGTGAGAGGAGCTTGCAACATAGCTGCTTGTGGAATGCAGCGCCGGTAAAAGTTCAGCATTCTCACGAAACGTCTGAGCTACGTAGTGTCCTCGGGTCTGGGGAAGTCGATGATGGCCTGGGTCTTTGGCAGAGGTGGCTAGGCGATCTGACATTTAGTCCAGTTAATTCGTAGGCGTGCTTCGTTTAAAGTCGAGAGAAGTTTAGCGAGGTGCACCTGATGCGCTTCATGGCTATCTGAGCTGACGAGAAGATCATCCTGATATTTACGAAAGATTAAGTAGATTTCTGAGGACATGATTAGTTGTACGCCGCATGGTTTGAGTCGCATTTTTCAGACCGAGTGGCATGCTTAAAAACTCAAACAATCCAAAATGCGTCATGGCTGCTGTCTTTTCAATGTCTTCCGGTGCTATCGGGAACTGGTAAAATGTTTTGTGAAGGTTGATGACCGTAAACATTTTACCTTGAGCATCCTACAGCAAGTCCTCTATTACTGGAAGTGGGTTTTCATACTCATATGATAAAGAACGGGTCCCTATTGATATTACTGTGGCAAATAAGCAAGCACTTCTTCTAATTCACATGAAATATAGTATCGAATTGCCTGATCACAGCTAGGTTGATTGCTCAGTGGCATAAATTAATGGCATCAGTTGATGCTGGTATCAAAATCACTTCCAGTATGTTAAGACAACCACAAGCGTTATATATTCGGAACCAACATACATCGCTTTCCGAAGTGGAAACGATAGTTCATCTAGTGCTAATACTCATGCTCAGGATTTCGAGACACTTCTCAAACTTGAAGAGTTTCAAGCATTAGCTAAAACTGACCATGGATTGGTAAAACCAGTTGTAATGATGACGATTTGTGGAGGGTCAGATGTAAATCCACGTTATCAAATAGTTATCTTGACGCATTGTTTTTAAGCTACCAATGTTCCTGGCAACCACCACTACTGGCTCGTTGTCAACATTGTTATCAACATTGGCCACAGAAGCAACATCTTCAGCATCATCATCGACATCAACAGCAACGACATCATCATTCATCATCAACAGCAACGACATCATCTTCATCGTCGAAGTTGCCTACCTCGTCGTAAACAAAAAGGAGTTATAAATTCTATCATTTCCAAAGTGTAAAAGATAAATATAGAGTAAAAGTGAAAGTCGAGAATTTTTACTTCCAAAGTGGTGACCCCAACTTACAACAATAATGGAAGTTGGACGAAATGACGAAGATAACGAGCACCGTCTCCCTCAGGAGGCACCACCAGCCGGCAGCTTACCACCGGCTCAGGAGGTAAACGTAGTCAGTCTG
Organism: Odontomyia ornata; assembly: GCA_963969285.1. Classification (NCBI taxonomy): domain Eukaryota; kingdom Metazoa; phylum Arthropoda; class Insecta; order Diptera; family Stratiomyidae; genus Odontomyia; species Odontomyia ornata. The sequence continues at coordinate 39,017,391 of OZ017742.1, forward strand.
TGCAGTCTACCATCCTTCTGGTTCTTCCAGGTGGAATCACAATTCAAGGTGCACAATGTGGTAAGGGACGCAGCCAAGTACCATCTCACGGTTTCATCGCTGGGCCATGAAACCATCACGGATGTAGCAGACATCATCCGTGCGTCACCAGAGCACGACCAAAACGGAGCGCTCAAAGCAGTTATCGTCACCTGTCTTACAGTCTCACCTGATGTGCAGCTACATAAGTCGCTCACAGCCATCGAGCTCACATATGTGTTCCCTCGCTGGCAAACGGGTTAGCAACGATGTATTCCGTGTCAGATGGCTTGACCACCTGCCTCAGCAAACGCGCCGCATACTGCTGCTCATAAAAAAAAACAACCGCTAGAGGCGCTTGCCACTGTCGCAGACGAGGCACAAGACATGGGTCCGGGAGTGATGGCCACATCAGTGCAACCATCCATGCACCTAATAACACCCTCATCTGGTCTCTGCTCACCGCGTTCTTCTTCGGACCAAGTCACTCTCGAGTTAGCTGCCTTGCATCTGGTGATTACGGAGCTAACAAACTTGAGTTGAGAGGCACTTCAGTGACCACATGCCTGCAAGAACACACTGCGGGAGCGGCCCTCGTCAAGAAATGCAAGCCAACGACGAGGCCGCTCCGTCACTCATCGACCAGACAGTTGCACAGGACACTGCTGTTATCATACCAAGCACGGGGCCGTAGCGATGCGATGCAAGCAGCCTTGTTTCTTCCCAGCTTTAGACCACACTACTAGGTGCTCAGAAAACTAGATATGCTGGCATTGTGTTCAGCAGAAACCACCGGCAACACCTTGGAGAGACCCCTTTATGGCTCCGACCGCACCACAAAAACCAGGTTCTTGGTAGGCTCCGGGTCCGCCCCCTCCATCATACCGAGGCATTCCATTGCCAGGCCTCCTCGTATGCAGAGCCTCGTGCTACAGGCAGCCAATGGCACGCCCATCACAACCTATAGACCTCAGCAGCTCACCCTAGTTTCAGGCTACGCCGGCCACTCCACTGGTCGTTCATGATAGCAGATGTCCGGATGCCATTCTAGGAACCAATGCACTAAAGTATCATGGTTTACTCATCGATCTGCGCAAACAGTGCCTCTTAGACGATCTCACTAGCCTCTTCACAGCCTGCGTCCTCGGTCCAGCTCCAGCTATGCATAGTATTAGCGCCTTCACTGAAGTGAAGAACACCATTGGAGATCGGTACAAGTATAATGATGTTGGACCTACCGTGGATACGGGGGTTGGAACTTCCCTGTTTTGAAGTCTGTTTGTTAAGGAAAATTATAAAAGAGTAAATTTCCTTACCTAATCAAGCGGCTTTCCGCAGATATTTGCTGGCGAGAGCTGGAGCTCACTAGCGCCATTCTTTCTAATAAAAAAAACACACTCCTTTGTCGATCTCGACAAGTCCCCGAGAATATTACTTTGCGCGCAGCGAATCACCGCGACTTTTAGTTTAAGTATATTCGCTGCAAGGCACAGCGTTATTGATTATTTTATGCTGCAAGACACAGCAAATTCCAAAAAATCAAATTGAGCTGCGAGGCACAGCTATGATTTAAACTCTATGAGTTCTGGTTCGGAAATTAAAATTTTATTTACAAGTCTTTGCCTTTTATACTATTCTAAAGTCTTATTCTACATTTTTCTCTCACCTAATTAATTCCATAAACTTATTACTCGCTATTCTACACTTCTAACCTACTTTGCTTCACACTTAATAAATACATTCGATACTTCAATTTCAATACCCTAATTTAACTCTATGGTATTATCCATGACCAACCAATAAATTAGTCATGGTTAATACCAGTGTATCTGACCCCTGTCATCACGTGCATTCAGTCATTATGATTCAAGTGTGCTGACCTACATCAACACTCCATACACATACATTACTCATATCATGAATGCACGTGTCCACAAACGTCTTCTTTTCATATTCCCATTCATGCGCTTGAGTTTTATTTTTCTTTCGAAGCGTGCCATAAATTATCAACAATGCAAAGAACACCTGTTGGATTGCATTGGTTTTATCTTACCGCGTACCCATGCGCATGAATGGTCTACGAATATTTTGTCATTTGACACCTACATGAAAACAATCTACTTTCGTAGTTGTACATTAATTATTCGTCTTATCTGAAGATGAATGTACATTGTATGTACATTGATATTGAATAACATATGCGTATTTATGTTATTCAATATTGAATGCACGTAATGGTTATTATTTTAGGATGAGTAATTTCTATAGGTAATGAATAACATATGAATATTTATGTTATTCAATATCAATAATCAAAATTATGTGTTCGTACATTACACCCTAACCCTTAAGATGAGTATTAGTATTTAAAATATTTAATATTAAGACGAATCTAATATTTGAGTTGTAGTTAGCTTAAAGCTAATATTTCGTAAGTATCTATTGTTATTGATTTATCTCACATAATAATTTATAAGGCGGTTGATGTTTTTTTTCTATTTTCGTTTTTGACCAATACTAGATCACCAATTTTTACATGAAGAGGATTTATACCATTTTGTTCTAGAACCCGTTTTCGTTTTACATTCTCGATAATATTTCTGGCTTTAGTAATTGAAATTTTTAACCTAAGTCTTAGTTCCCTGGCATAATCATCTAGGTTATAGACTTTCTCATCGTTCTCAATTATGTCACTTGGAAGATATGGAAGCTTTCCAAATACCAATTCGTAAGGTGTATAGTTGGTGTCCACATGTGGGGTGGTATTATACGCAAACGTATAATATGGAACCCATTTGTCCCACTGCTGGTCATCAGCAAAAGAGTACATATATTCATTCAACACTCGATGGTTTCTTTCAACCGACCCTAATGTCTGGTGATGATAAGGTGTTGAGAATATTTGCCTGATTTTTAACAACTCACATATGTCACTCATAAGCCTATTGGTAAATTCTGTTCCTAAATCGGTCTTAAGCACTTTAAAATGTCCAAATTTCAATATGAAATTATCAACTAATCCTACAGCTATAGTTTTCGATTCCTTATTTTCTATCGGAAAGGCAACTACAAATTTAGTAAGCTCACATTGTAATGTCAAGATATATCTATAATTATTTGAAATTCTCAATGGTCCTACAGTGTCTATTTGTATTGTTTCAAAACTAGTCGATGGTGTTTCCGTTTTCACCATTTTTTCTTTTGTGTGTCTTACCTGTTTGTTAGTCAAACAAGCTACACATTTATTAATATGCGACTTAACCATACTGCCCATCGCTTTCCAGCAGTATCGTTGTTTAAGTTTCAGCAAGGTTTTCCGAATTCCTAGGTGTCCTCCATGTGGAGAGTCGTGATACTCCTCTATTAGCTTTTTTTGTTCAAGTTTATCTATTATTCTGATGGGTGGCTTGTATATCATTATTTTTAGCTTCTTTTGCGTACGCTCATTTTGTTGCAACATAGTGAAAATTTTCTTAAATGCTCTTTTGTCAATAGATTTAAGTATAGCATCGTCATTTGATAATGAGAGTTCACTGATATTCTCTTTATTCGCGAACCTCAATAGTTTTTCCAAAATCGAAACGAGTTTCGAGTTTAGATTATCACTACTGATCTCATTTTTCTGGTTAACCATATTATTCATTGTTAGCTTCTCATTGACGGAAACGGATTTCACATCAGGTTTATCGCTACAATGTATTTCGACAGTATCTTTTGTACGCACAATATTGACTTTATCTTCTTTTACTCTGCGCAGAATAAACTTAAGTTTCATTACACCGGTGATGTCTGACAAACTCGTGCAATCCCAACAGTAGAGTTGATCAGGTTCTACTTGCTTGTGGGTGCTCTCGTTGTTGACAATCTGTTTTTGCTTTTCAGCATTATTCGCCATACCCCTCGTGATAGCTAATAGTTTCTTTTTTGCACTTTCGTCATTCTCAGGAGGTATCATCGCTTTCAAAGTATTAGAGTCTAGCTCAATTCTTGATAAAGCGTCTGCATTTGTGTTCATGCTACCTTTCTTGTACACAATGGTGAAGTCGTAATCGGATAAGTCGACACGTATCCTAGTCAGTTTTGATGAAGGATTTTTATGTGTAAATAAAGATACCAGTGGTCTATGATCTGTCACGACCACAAATTTCCGTCCATATAAATATGGCCTGAAGAAATTTATTCCCCAATGTATGGCTAAGAGTTCTTTTTCAATAGTAGGCTTATTTACATCGTGTTTAGCCAATGATTTACTTGCATAGGAGATAGGTAAGTCTTGACCTATTTCACCTTGGGATAGTACTGCGCCTAGAGCGTAGTTAGATGCATCCGTCGTCAAGATAAATGGCTCATCAAAATTTGGATATTGGAGTATCGGTGGTTCTATCAGCTTCCTTTTCAAAGTTTCGTATGCCTGCTGACATTCTTCCGTCCAGACAAAAGCTACATTCTTCTTTAGTAGAGAATTTAAGCTCTTTGCTGTTTCAGCGAAATTCGGTATGAAACGCCTATAATAATTGCAGAATGCTACGAATCTGCGTACCTCGTCTGCATTTTTCGGAACAGAGTAGTTTTTGATCGTATTATGTTTAGCTGGATCGGTTTTAATACCTTCACTGGTAATCAAATGACCCAGGTATACTACCTCTGACCTTAAGAATTGACATTTGCTAGGGTTCAGCTTCAAATTATGCTGGCGTAGTCTTTGTAATACTTTACAAAGATTAGCATTGTGGTGTTTTATGCTACAACCGAATACGATAACATCATCAACATACAAAAATGCTTCATGGCTAAGCCCACTAAGAGCTATGGTTAACATTCTTTGAAAACTGTTGGACGAAATTTTAAGCCCAAATGGTAGTCTTTTAAACTGATAGTGCCCATCACCAGTGGAGAATGCTGTCAATGGCCTTGACTCCTTTTCGAGTTCAATTTGATGAAAAGAGCTAGTCATATCCAGCGTAGAAAAATACTTTGCTCTACCTAGCTTGTCTAAGACGTCTTCAAGTCTCGTTAATGGAAACTTGTCATTGACTATCTTATCATTAAGCTTGCGAAAATCCACAACCAGTCGCCATTTTGCTTTCCCGTCCGTGCTTTTCTTTGGCACTACTAACAGTGGCGAATTGTATGGGCTGTTGGATGGTTCAATGATGTCACTGATCTCCAGATCTCTAACCTGTTGAAATATTTCCTCGTTCTGGGCATGAGGCAATCTGTAATTTTTGATGTAGACTGGATTACTGTCTGTAGTCTGTAATTTTTGCTTATAAAAGTTGTTTGTAGCTAGCCTCTCACCATCCAAATGGAATACATCTTGATACTCCTTTATTATCTCAAGCAAGGTGTGCATTGCGGGTTTATCTAAATTATCCTTATCTATAACTTCGAGAAGTCTCTTAAATCGATCTTCGCTGTATTTTAGTTTTTCCGTCTTGAAAATGTCGTAATCTCGCAACGGTTCAACTTCTACATTGAAATGATTTAAGACAATATCTTTATCTGTAGTATTTAGAATCTTAACATGTCGTACACCTTTTACAGGTATTATTGTATTCCCTATGAATACACCCTTCTCGACTTCAGTGTTCAGTACTATACTATCTTCCTCAATTTCTATATTAATTGGAACTACCGTCTCTGTTCTTGCAGATACGCTAACCTGGGGATAACCATGCCTTTGTGTGTCCATAGGCAACACAACATCTTCATCGTCAACGCTAAAGGTTATTGTAAATGTTTCATAATCAATCTTACACCAATAGTTGACCATCAAGTCACGACCGATAATGCCATCTGTACTTATCGGAAAATCGTTGTTCACAATGTGAAAGGATTCTATAATCTTGCGCTTCCCGAGTAATAGTTCTAAATCACATGTCCCTAGGGATGTAGTTACTTCCTTAGTTATACCCGTAAGTCTAATTTTATTATTACTTTCTATCTCATAACGTAGGTTAGTGCAGATATCATTTTTACATATTGACACATCAGCCCCTGTGTCAATTAAAAACAATAAATATCTGTCCGCATTGAAATTGTAAATTCTAACATAATTTGTACAATTTTCAGTTATGCGGTAGATTTTTCGTTCATCTATTGTGATTTTTATTCCGGGAGGTTTTCTATGTCCTCTCCGGAGGTCTGCACGTTTCCCTGGTCGGTTACAACGCGTACGTTTCTCCTTCCACCGTAGTAGTTCCCACAATTATTATTATTGTTACGATTCCTATTTCTTCTATTATTACGTCTATAGTTCCCGTTGTTATCAGAGCGGTCATAATTGTTATTGTTATATCGATTATTCCTGTTGTCATTCCGATCACCATTTCGGTTACTGTTATAACTATCATTCTTATTGGATTCTCTGTTTCCATTCCTATTGCTACCGTTACTATCACCATTGTTCCGATTGCGATTATTGCGCCTTCGATCTTTCCTATCAGAAGTACCATTGAAATGCATTATACTATTAGTGGATTGGTTTTCAGCATTTTCTAGCTCTTGGGCAAGAGATACCGCTTCAGTGAAACTTTTGGGCCTAGCTGAAAACACAGTATTTCTCAGTTGATCGTTTAAACCGTTTTTAAAAACAGTTAGCGCATAGGTTTCGTTCATCTGAGCGATCACTTTCTTTTCCCCTGCAGAAGCTCGATCACCCAGCTCTTGAATCTGCAATTGGTTTAATTCATCCACCAAATTCAATATTTTATCCTTGAAAGAACTGACTGAAGATTTCTTTTGAAATGAATTACTCAGCATTGTGTGAATTTGTGGAACTGTTTTAGTGTTCCTAAACCTGGATGTTAATTCTGATTTTAAAGAATCAAAAGTTGTAATGGAGGTACCAGATAGGGATAGCCTAACTGTGGCACTTAGCTTAACATTGGTAACAAAATCTAATAAACTAACCCTGGCAGTTGCAGATAGTGTGGAATGAAGAATTTCCAAAATCTTGAGAAAAGGGTCCAATTCTCTATATTTGCCGTCAAAGACAGGGATGATTTTCATGGCTGTCTCTAAATTGAAGTCTGCCATGGCAAATCTTTCCTCTAAAATCGGTAGGCTAGATTCCAAATCTTCACTTATTGATTGTTCGTGAACCTCTTCTACAGAAAAACCTTGTTTTCCTAACTGCAGCCAAATTTCTCCTTCCAAAATAGATGATTGTGCCTTGAACTTAAGCTTGAGATCAAGAACTTCAGGGCTTTCGTCACTACAATCTTGTAAAATTTCACCGAACTTCTTCCTACGTGTTTCTAAATCATTTAATTTCGTCTTTAGGGTCTCAAACGTATATAAACTTTTTGAACATTTTTTAAAATTCCTCAAAACCCTCTCATTCTCAATTACTATTAGCTCCAGAGACTTTATAAATCAATACACATTACAAAAAAATAATCAAATTATCATCAGACCGGAAACATAGGACTCAAATCGAAAACTCTTAACCCTTATTGTGAAGTGAAAGATCTATAAAAATTCTTTTCATACATTTATACTCCTATTCAATCTTTTGACAACATAATTCTTGTTGTGTCGGTGGTAAAAATAAAAAATGACAATTATTATTACAAAGACTGCCGTTGTGGCCAATGATTGTTGATACTGTTCGATGAACGTGTTTTCGACTGAACAGCTGTTTCCCATTGCTGCCAATACGTTTTCCTAGGCTTCAATTCCAGTAACTGCTGCTGAAGGATCTTCCTGTTTTCACCTTTCGCCAGCTTCAAATTCCTGTGTAGCTCTGCTCGCTCTCTTTTTAATTTCGTCTTCCGTCCTCCTCTTTGTCGTCGTATCTTTGGAATCGTCTCCAAAATATCTCGTTCCTTTGGTCTTGGCTTTCTGAAGTACGGCTCAATACTTCGCGACTTGGGTCCTCTCAGGTCTGATGTGCCGATCTTCGTGGGGATGTAGGGTGGTGGAGATTGCTGCCTTCCCTTAATTTGTTTTGGAACGTACTCTTGTTCCGCTCGTTGCACGCACCTTTCGAATATCTTATCGAACTCTTCCCAGTTCGAATCCAGCTCTAATGCATCGTCGCTTTCGGAGTTCGCAGGATCGCCATATAATGATGTTGGACCTACCGTGGATACGGGGGTTGGAACTTCCCTGTTTTGAAGTCTGTTTGTTAAGGAAAATTATAAAAGAGTAAATTTCCTTACCTAACCAAGCGGCTTTCCGCAGATATTTGCTGGCGAGAGCCGGAGCTCACTAGCGCCATTCTTTCTAATAAAAAAAACACACTCCTTTGTCGATCTCGACAAGTCCCCGAGAATATTACTTTGCGCGCAGCGAATCACCGCGACTTTTAGTTTAAGTATATTCGCTGCAAGGCACAGCGTTATTGATTATTTTATGCTGCAAGACACAGCAAATTCCAAAAAATCAAATTGAGCTGCGAGGCACAGCTATGATTTAAACTCTATGAGTTCTGGTTCGGAAATTAAAATTTTATTTACAAGTCTTTGCCTTTTATACTATTCTAAAGTCTTATTCTACATTTTTCTCTCACCTAATTAATTCCATAAACTTATTACTCGCTATTCTACACTTCTAACCTACTTTGCTTCACACTTAATAAATACATTCGATACTTCAATTTCAATACCCTAATTTAACTCTATGGTATTATCCATGACCAACCAATAAATTAGTCATGGTTAATACCAGTGTATCTGACCCCTGTCATCACGTGCATTCAGTCATTATGATTCAAGTGTGCTGACCTACATCAACACTCCATACACATACATTACTCATATCATGAATGCACGTGTCCACAAACGTCTTCTTTTCATATTCCCATTCATGCGCTTGAGTTTTATTTTTCTTTCGAAGCGTGCCATAAATTATCAACAATGCAAAGAACACCTGTTGGATTGCATTGGTTTTATCTTACCGCGTACCCATGCGCATGAATGGTCTACGAATATTTTGTCATTTGACACCTACATGAAAACAATCTACTTTCGTAGTTGTACATTAATTATTCGTCTTATCTGAAGATGAATGTACATTGTATGTACATTGATATTGAATAACATATGCGTATTTATGTTATTCAATATTGAATGCACGTAATGGTTATTATTTTAGGATGAGTAATTTCTATAGGTAATGAATAACATATGAATATTTATGTTATTCAATATCAATAATCAAAATTATGTGTTCGTACATTACACAAGGGATAATCGCCAAATATGCAGATGTACCCGCAAAACCCGGGATATTAGCCTGTCACTGACCTACCCATCCACCACCAGATAGTCACCAACAGCCCGCCGGTTTTCGCGACATCACGTCGCCTTCCGGGAGAACGCCACACCGCAGCCAAAGCTGAGTTTGCTTTCTTGCTGGAACAGGCATAATTCGACCCTCATCGAACCAGTGGGCCAGTCCTCTGCACATAGTGCCCAAGGACGCTGGCCATTGGTGAGCTACTGAGGATTACCGTCAGCTCAACACTCAAACTTGACCGGACCGTTACCCACTGCTCATCATCGAGGATTTGATTCAGGAGGCCAGTGGCACTGTTTTCTCAGTAATCGACCTCCAGCGTGTTTTCTACCAAATTCCGGTTTCTCCTGGACACGTATGTAAGACGGTAGTCACCACGCCCTTTGGACTGTATGAATTCCTGGAGATGCCTTTGGGTCTACGCAATGCAGCCCAAACGATACAATGGACTCTAAACCATTTGTTGAGGAAGTTGTACTTCGTCCGGGTCTATCAGGACGATATCCTAGTTTTCACGAGCTGCCACGACCATCACCAACGCCATCTTGAGCAACTTCTCTCCATACTAACGCTAACTGGGATAAATGCCAAGTCACTCAGCCTGAGGTCGTCTTTGCTGGATACCAAGCCTGCGAAACTGGATTTCGACCACGAGCCACCAAAAAAGAAGCCTTCGTACCTTTTCCCAAACCAGCTGACTCATCCCAACTGAGGTGTTTTCTTGGGATGCTGAATTTTTATCGCTGCTGCATGCGACACGCTGCTGAGTCCCAAGCACCACTATCGGAACTGCTAAAAGGTTGTACAAAAAAGAAAGCACTGCTCACCTGGACACCCGAGGCTGAAGCGGCTTTTGAACGCTGCAAGCAACGCATCGCCGAGGTAGCCACGTCAGCTTTTTTTTTCGCCTTTGCACTCATTAGCACTTTACACTGACGCATCCAGCACTGCCATTGGCGCGGGCTTGGACCAACAACGGGGCGATGGCACTTAGGTACCGTTAGGTTTCTTTTCGAGGAAGCTCTCTGACACCAAGCAACGCTACTCAACCTACGGCCGCGAGCTCCTTGCGATCTTTGCTGCCATCAAGTTATATCAACGCATCTTGGAAGGAAGGTGCTTTATCATCTATACCGACCACCGGCCACTTATATTTGCTCATACGTAACGCTCGGATGAAGCCTCACCCCGCTAACGCAGACAACTGGAGTTCATTGCCCAGTTCGATTCGCGAGTGGAATACACACCAGGGGATGACAATATCGTCACTGATACACTTTTACGTGTAGGAACGGTCTCGATACCCGCCATAATTACAGCTCAAATCATCAGTGAAGCACAGAACACATACGACCAGTTGCCCAACTTTCTGGCAAGCACCCGTCTCAAACTCCATCAGCTAGTCTTGAGAGCTACTCAACGTACTATGTGGAGTTTAAAGGCACCATTAAACCTTACCTGCCAGTTGCGCTCCGCCGTCAGGGTGTCGACATCGGCCATCAACTGTCGCATCCGAGTGGACGTGCCACCTCGAAGCGCGTAGCGCTTAAATACTTCTGGCCGAGTGTGCGGAAAGACGTTTCCCGATGGTCCAAGCAATACGTAGCTTGTCAACTGCCGAAGGCCCACCGCCACAACCACGCCGAGCTAGGAAATTTTAAGACGCTGGATGGGCGCTTCGAACACATCTATATCGACTTGATCAAGCTGTCACTGTGTGAAGGCTACGAGAACTGCCTCACCACTATCGACCGCTATACACGGTGACCTTAAGCAACGTCAGTGCATGACACCAGAGCCAGCATCGTCGCCAGGGCGCTATTCCACCCCTGGATATCAATATTTGGGCCGCCACTGGAGATCACATCGGACCAAGGACGCAAGTTTGAAGCCAACCTCCTGAATCAGCTCGGCTACACCAACCACGTCCACACCACTCCATACCACCCTCAAGTTAACGGCATGGTCGAACGGATGCACCACACCCTCAAAGCAGCGTTAAAATGCATTCCGGAGACACCATGATTATAGGCACTTCCACCGATCTTGCTGGGTCCACGAACCACATACAAGGAGGACCTGCAACCCTCTCCTGCAGAAATGGTTTTTGGCACATCGCTTCGGGTCCCGGCTGAGTTCATCACGCCTCAAAACACACCAACTGGCGGCCCACAAGATTTTGTTACCGACTTACGCCGCCTCTTCAAATCGATTCGTCATGTTCTGTCAGCCAGACACTCGGTTCACCAACCATTCGTTGTCAAAGACCTAGCCAGCTGAGAGTACGTGTTACGCGACATCAGTGCTGTAAGGAAATCGCTCGATCAGCCATACTCCGGACCTCATCGAGTCGTTAGAAGGATCAACGCCAGCACCTACATCCTTGACGTAAACGGCCTCACAAAAACCCTCTCCACCGAACAACTCAAACCAGCCTACCTGGGGCAATCGGATGCCCAACCAGCGACACAGCAGCCATACTCAACAACTCCACAGGTGCCTACAATACCACCTCTGCTGCCTCCGGAAACGACTCAACCATTGCAGATTTTACCGGAACAACCAGTCCTGCCATCCAAGAAGAGAGTCACGTTTTCGCTTCCTTTCGACACTTGTAAAGGTCGTTGGGGAGGGAGTGACTGTGGTGACTCAGAACGTCCTAACGTCAGCGCACGCTTCACAGTGCAAACAGACCCTCGTCTTACGAGAAATCTTCCCCTGCCAGCCGATTCCACATATCAGCGGCGCAAGCAGTGAAATTTCCTTGAGCCACCCTTCTCGCTTCTCATGAACCTAGGCAAACGCCACTTCTGGTTCGTAGTCGACATTGTTATTAACATCGGCCACAGCAGCAACATCATCAGCAACATCATCGATATCATTATCGACATCATAATCGACATCAACAACAACAATGACATCATCATTCATTATCTTCATCGTCGTAGCCGCCTACCTCGTCGTAAACAAAAGGGAGTAATAAATTCTGTCATTTCCAAAGAGTACAAGATAAATATAGAGTAAAAGCTTAAAAACAAGAATTTTTACATCCAAATATCTACTGACTTACAGAGCTAAGTTAATCCAAGCTTTGTAACCACGTGAAAATTTAAATTCTTAAGTGTCTTGTCTGGTCAAGTCATGTACATAGTGTCTACTGCTATAATTTATTTCGTTACCACCAAAAATTATAGGGAATAGAATAAATACAATGTGTATCATGTTCTCTAAGTTTAAGCAACATTTTCAATATTATTTATGAGAATCAATTCACAACATTCCAGTTATTTTAATTTTGGTATCACAACGAGCTGAGGACAATATAATAAAAATGTTTGGCACGGATAGTATGAGAGAAGGTTTAGAAGAACGGATGAAACGACAGAGAGGAAACGGACCAACATTCCTGGAACTTATGGTTGTCGTCTATGTGCTTGGATTTATATGGGAAGAAATACAAGAGATCTACACACTCGGGATACAGCCATATCTTAGGAATATGTGGAACTTCATTGACTTCACTAGAAACTTCCTCTACGTAGTTGTCGGATGTTTAAGGTGAATTCACTCCCTTAATAATTTCAAATCTAATGTTTTGAATTCCTGAAGGATATTTGCATACATACAACAAAACAGTGAAATTAGTCGAGATTCGTCAACTGCTTACATTCGGCGAGAAGAATGGGATGATTTCGACCCACAACTTATTGCAGAGGGATTGTTTGCGGCAGCGAATATATTTTCAGCGCTGAAATTAGTTCATTTGTTTTCCATCAACCCACATTTGGGGCCATTGCAAATATCCTTGGGTCGCATGGTTATCGATATCGTCAAGTTCTTCTTTATTTACTCTTTGGTTCTCTTCGCGTTTGCATGTGGGTTGAATCAATTGCTTTGGTACTTCGCGCATCTGGAAAAGGACAAATGCTTCAATCTTCCAAATGGCCAACCAGATTGGGAAGGAAATGGAGATTCGTGTATGAAATGGAGGAGATTTGAGAAGTAAGTTTAGAAAAAGGATGTTAAAGTTTCTGTACTTGATGGCTGTTTATTTTAAAAATTCTAGTTTATTCGAATCATCACAGTCACTGTTCTGGGCTAGTTTTGGAATGGTTGGGCTGGAGAATTTTGAACTCGAAGGCATCAAATCTTACACCCGCTTCTGGGGACTGCTAATGTTTGGATCGTACAGCGTGATCAATGTGATCGTTTTATTGAACCTCCTCATTGCTATGATGTCTAATTCGTACGCAACAATTGAAGTATGTTGGTTTTATTCAGAGGAATTTTATTTATTTTTTGGAAAAACTCATTTTTTCAGGAGCATTCTGATACTGAATGGAAGTTTGCTAGGACAAAACTTTGGCTAAGTTACTTTGAGGACAGCGCAACATTACCCCCTCCATTTATCATCCTTCCATCAGTGAAATGGATTACACGCTTATTTAGGAAGTCTAGCAAGGAAATTCTCAGAAAACAACAGCAGGTAAGCATATTAATGAAAATATTAAGATAAATTAAAATAATCGTATCAGCATAAAGTAATAAATTTGAAATCATAATTAATAAAACAACATTTCCTATTGCATTTACAAATAATGCATGTGTCCACTTCTATTGTTAAGCTGTGAATCTAGATTATTCTTCTAAGGAAGTGAATCATCATTATTTATGGCGTGATAGCCCAATCCTCAGCCTTCAGTTCACTCTATCACTAGTATTGCGCACTGCAAGCACCGATTGAGTCCTCCCAGCGCTTCTTCAGCTTTCCAAAAGGACGCTTCTATTGTGCTTTATCCTTTGACATCAATTTCATGTACGTGGCCCACGCATATGGAAACAGGTGGATCTTTATACAACTCATCATTGTATTGAAGTCTCCATTTTGTTTATTCCTGCATTGGGTAAAATATTTCCCTGAGTACTTTGCGCTCGACCACTACGAGAGACTTTTCAGAATCGCAACTTTTAATTATGACTTGACTTCTCTAGGAAGTCAAACATAGGTTCTTTCGTGTTGATTGTGTAACAATGCCATTGAATTTGCCATAGCGTCAGAGTCGTGTGCGTGTTTGTCAAGGTATGTCACGTAAGGCACTGTCGATAAATTGTCATCAAACGACATTCACATTGTTCTGGGTGACTTCAATGCAAAAATTGGCTGCGAAATGGCAGATAAAGTAATAGCTGGAGGGAACAGCCTCCAAACAGGGATCAGCGGTAACGAAAAATACCTCATAAATGTCACTACTAGCAGAGATTTGAAAGTAAGCACCACGTGCTTTACGCATCGAGACATCCATAAAAGAAAGACATTTCAAGACAGTCGCACATTCAACCAGAACGACCATATTCTCATACAAAAACGGGAAGCTACCAGCATTCTTGACACGCGCTTGTTTTGTGGCGTTGGTCTTATTCCGATGCCTCTTCTCCATGAGCTGTAAACAAGGAGCATCAGTTACTTCAAGGTACCAGATACTCAAGCTAAATGATAGCTCAGTAATTTCAACATACATGTAAGCGTTGGAAAATTGCACCAAAATATCCATGAACATAGGAAAAAGTAATGATAACATCAAAACTATGTAAAAAACAGTAAGATATGCGGTAAGTGAAGCAGCTGAAGAGGTCCTGGGGCACCGATCAAAGAAAAGTAGAACGGCTGGTACGACGAAAAATGTAAGGAAGCAGCTAAAAAGGAACCAGGTGTACGAACAATACATCCTACGATCAACTCGGGTCAAAGAGGAACAATATAAAGCCCTACGATGACAAACTAAAAAATATACAAAAGAAAGAAATAACTGACCATCAACACCAAGGCAAAGAAGGCAGTGGAATGATTGACGATCGCCTATAGTAGCCGTTAGCACAACAATCGTACATGTCTATGTGTCACGAGATAGTCAATCTTCAGGTGGCGATATTTATCTGCCACCTACATCGGACAATGAATTGTGCACTAGCATGAAATGCGACCTCGCCGTGGGCATGCAACTTTGTTGCACCTGGCAACATATAAGGATGATGCATTTGCTGACGGCGCATATGTTGACAATGCGGGCATTTAACCACCCATAACAAGGAACCAGATATGCACCAGCATGTTCGAAGTACTCAAGCAGCTGGCATAACATACCTCTTCTCGATCTTTGCGTCGTAACTTCGCCATAATCAATACGTTGTCACAACGGCACTGACGATCCATGAATGGGCAGCCTGCAACCACCAGTCATCAAAGGAGGCGTAACAAATACGTTAGTGATCAGCTCTTAGTTACTATTAATACTTGTGTAATGCATGAATTCCCTTGCCTACAAGCTGCACCGTAGCCTCGTACAAGAAATCACGCCAGCACCGTAACCAATTCCGATACCAGTTTGCCAAGCTCAATCTGTACCAAAGGAAAAGGTTCACGATATGGATGGGATGGAACGCATTGCTTGCAGAGTTCTACCTTTGTGGCAGGTAGTCATGAAGCTTTGATTCGTCCAGGTCAACGCAAATTGTGCCACAAGCCATGTCATCGAAGACACGACCAACATCAATACAGGGGTGATCCAGTAGGAGCGTAGCACCGTGACAAATCACCCATCTGAAAATAAATACATGCCTTAAAAATACTTTGTTGGCAGTGTACGAAGACTCGACTCAACAGCGTATTCAAAAGCTCCTTTCAGAGATCGAGCTGAAAGATCAACGCCCGTCTCTACTCCTCAACGGGATATACTCGTCTGTACGTGTCCAACGCCCTGTTTTAACAGATGTGGCTGAACCTGCTTGATCATCCCATCAGCCAACAGCGCCTCGCTGTCGGATCTCATAATGATCATTGGTTGTGCCCACGAGGCAACAAGGTGATCAATAGCAGCAATTCCAAATAACGATTAGTTACGGCACAGCTTCTCACCGACATCGCGAATCTCCAATGAGCTAAATAGCGTTTCCTCCGAGGTTTAAGACCACAGCCATTACGAGATGAATAGAGAGGACACGCTCAAGATGCTGGCCAATAGGTAGCAGTTAACCTCGCTTTATGACGTACAATGTAGCCAACTGATACCACAGCAAAGGTCATCAACACGCCACACCAGAACGACCGATGAACAACTTTGCTGGTACTATCATCCTGTCAGAGTAAAAGCCAAAAACTGTCAGCAGGCTTGCTTCCAACCAAAAAACTAGAGATTAATCGTCCACGCGTAGTAGCCTTCCATCGCACAATCCAATGATTAAGGATTTGCGATAACATCAGTAGAAGCACCTTCCTCATTGACATTGGCGCAGATGTTTCAATTATCCCACCAAGCATCCAAGATCTCAGTTCTCCCGATGCTATCTCAAGATAAGCGGCTGCCAATTGTTCATAAATTCAAACGTCTGGAAACCAAAATTGTGTTTGGGGTTTGTGATGCCATTCAAGTGGACGTTCACGGTAACTGATGTACAGGGTCTGTAAAATAAGTTACCGGACTGAGCCTGCCCCGCGCCGTCAAAGCGTCTGCTAACCGGTATCTGGTGTTGTGGTGGTGGGGGGGTCTGGGTAAAGGGGGCTGCTGCAGCAGTTGCCTCCAAGCGTTTGGAGAGATAGCATCGAGCGAGAGTGGAGTGCGTGTTCAGCTACGACGTCGGAGTGAAAATGGAGCGTACAATCCAGCAACGGAACCAGAGTTTTTTAACCACGTTATTACAGGAGACGAGACTCGGGTTTTCGAATACGATCCTGAGACGAAGTGGCAGTGTTCGGAGTGGCGCACACCGGCGTCACCACGACCGAAAAAAGCGCACCGAAAAAAGTGCGCATGAGCAAATCGAAGGTGAATACGATGCTCATTGCTTTCTTCGACGTGAAGGACATTGTTCACAAAGAGTTTGTGCCACCCGGCCAAACTGTAAACGGCCAGTACTACAGAGAGGTGCTCCGTCGACTAACCGCCCGGGTTCGTCGAGTCCGTCCGGAGATTGCCGATTAGTGGGATCCTGCATCACGACAATGCTCCGTCGCACACCTGCCTGCTCGTTACCGAGCAGTTGGCCAAACAGTCGAGGGCAAAGTTGCCACAGCCTCCTTGCAGCCCGGATATGGCACCAGCGGACTTCTTTCTGTTCCCCAAGATCAAGAGACACCTTAAGGGGACGCGGTTCGGGACTCTGGAAAACGTTCAACGTGCTACGACGAGGGCTCTAGACAGCATCGAGGTTGCCGACTTCCAGGGAGCGTTCGGGGATTGGAAAATCCGGTATCAGCGTGTTGTCGACTCTAATGGGGACTACTTTGAAGATTTCTAAGGAAAAATTGTACATAATTTGCCAATGAAAAATTTCCTGAGGTCAGTCCGGTTACTTATTATTCAGATCCTGTAAGCTTTCCAATCATCATAGACATGAAAGGTGACAACTTATCGAGCGTGCATGCCTCAAAATGACTTTAACACATAGACAAACAATAACCTAAAATAAATTTACCTTTGTCAGATATCAGAAAAAAGCTACGGTCCCTGCTTCAAGGGTTACTTCAATCTCTCTGATAATCGCCAACAACCAAACACCAGGTTCATGACTCCACATCACATACAAACTAAAGCACCACCAGTCAATACCAAGGCACGAAGACTCTTCCCCGACAAGTTGGCCGCCAAAAAAGCTGAATTCGATGATCTTATCAAACTTGGAATTCGCTGTCTATTGAAAAGCGCATGGTGAAGCTCCTTACATATGGTAAAAAAGTCAAATGGGGACTGGCGATCATGCAGAACCTCCGTACACTCAACGCCTGCACAATCCCAGACTGCTATCCAATTGAGATTTTCCAGAATCGTAACGCAGCCCCTCATGGAATGTTAGTCTTCTCCGTAGTCGATCTGCAGAAGATGTACCATAAAATTAGTGGCATTCCAAATAATGTCATCACCACACCGTTGAGATTGTATGAATTTATGTACACGACGTTCGAACTCTTCAGTGCAGGCCAAACGTTTCAACGCTTCTTGCACGAGGTACTGCGAGGCTCAAATAGCGTATTCGATATTATCATTGTCTTCTCGCGCGACCAACAGGTGCATCTGGAGCATGTGAAGCAAGTGTTGCACCAATTTGTCTAATTTGGTCTGATCATCAACACCCCTGGAATACGCTATCAGCAAGCACAGGTTTAAAACCTTACCTGAAAAAACAGAGGAAATTTTGGCGATGCCGACGTCGAAGACTATACACGAACTAAAGTCTTTCCTGGGGATGGTGAGCTTCTACCACCACTTCCTTCCCTGCAAACGCAATGTCAGCCCTGCAAATGCAATCAAACGCCACTCGATTGCACAGACGAAGCAGCAGCCACATTCAAGCAGTGCATGTTGGACTAAGGGATAGCTCCGGCTTTGGCTCATCCGACTCCAACACCATATGGTCTCTCTGTACACGCGCCTCAGTGGCATTGGAGCCACACTCCAGCAATTGAAAGGAGGAGCCACAACGCCACTTGAATTTTTCTTCAGGTAGCTAACAGACGCCCAAAAAACGTACAGCACGTACTATCAGGAGTTATTAGCTATATATGAAGTAATTCGACACTTTCGACACAGGATCGAGGACAGAGTGTTCACCGTGTTCACTGACCGCAAGCTCTTACAGTTTGCGTTAAGCAACACTCTGAAAGGGCATCATCGATACATCAAAGCCAGCTGGACTTTATATTGCAATTCACCATGAACATCCGACACATCCCAGGCCGAGAGAAGGCCATCGCTGATTATCTTTTAAGAGTAAATATGATTCAATCAATCGACTTAACGGCTATCGCGTTAGCTCAGAAGGATGAGCCCGAGCTTTAAGCACTATAAAGTAGCCACTATCAGCTACTTGAGTGGAGACAACAGACGTTGAATGACTTCTCCCTAACTCTTCACTGTGTGATAACTTCGGAGACGATTCAGCTATTCATCTTGCGATAATTCCGAGCAATAGTCATGCAGAACATCCATGGCTTGTCTCATCCATGCACACGAGCAACCAAAAGGATGACCATCGATCAGTACTTCTGGTTCTCGATGAGCTACAATATCAACCTGTTTGTCCGAGCATGACTGCCGTGTCACTGCAACCAAATCACTTAGCACACGAAGTCACCAACAAAACAGTCTACCCAATGCAAGGTTTGGCCACATCAACATCAATCTAATCCAAGTACTTCCGATGAGTGGAGGACTCTAATACTACCTTACTATAGTGGACAGATACTTTTACTGGCCCTAAGTGATACTAATTGAGACAATTACGGCCATAACAGTCGCAGAGGTGCCAATCAAAGAATGGATCAGTTGTTTTGGAGTCCTTGCACGCATCACGATTGATATCGGTAGACGGCTCGAGAGCCAGATATTTAAGTAACTAACCAGACTACAGGAAGTCACGCACCTGTAGACGATGCGCTACCATTCATCTTCCAATTATCGTTATCGTCTATGGTGTGATTGTCCTAGCCGGGCCTTGGTCTCCAGGATTAATCTCCTCCAACCATCACGGTTTTGCTACCTTCCAATGGTTTCGCACAGTCATAGCTCGCCCCAATGAACGAAACTACTACCGATAGTACTGCTGGAACTACAATCAGCGCTGAAGGAAGACATCAAATTGACGCTGACTGACATGGTCTACTGGGGATTTTTCAGTACTTCCCAAGCGAGGTTGAATGACTCCTTCTTCGTAAAGGATCTCCGCACGAAGATGGTTTATTTAACACCAAAGGCATCTTCCTGAACAAGGACCTGGCAAACAGTACGCACGACTTCGTCCAAAACAACAAAGTTAAGGGGATACGCATGCCAGCGTGATTCGCAACATAGCCTCATCATACCGCCTCTCCTTTAATGCAGGGGGAGTACTGTGGCTGATCACCCACCCAACTCATTTGATATCGTGTCCCCTTATCGCGCATAAAAGGCTGCGGAACAATTAAGGATCATATGCAGCAGCCGTTAACACAACTACCGTACATGCTAGTGCGCCACGAGATAGGCAATCCCTAGGCCGGGCAATGAAATGTGCGCCAGCATGAAGTGCCATCTCACCACGGACCCGAAGCTTTATTGCACCCGATTACACAGGAGGGCGATGCAGTAGCTGATGGCGCACATGCTGACAACGCAAGCAGTACAGTGCCACTGGCGAAACATCGGATGTGTGTCTGCATGTTATTTTGTATATATAGGGTGATTTATTATGAGGTTTGGTTTTTAGTCTCAAATAAAAGGCATAAAGTTTAATTCTATGGTAAAACTATTATTGCGAGTCAAAAGAGCAATCTATGACATTTAATCTTTAAAGATTATCTTGTTGAAATATTTACCGCGACTACGCCATAAATGGTCCATCCTAAGGCCCCAATCCTGTATGACGGGTTTGATTTGGCACGGTCTTTAGCCACACTCTCAGCTACAGCCGCTATATTATCTTCGTGCTGGATGTGGTCTAATCGGTGGAGCACCATCCAATAATGTATGGTTGGTTTCAAATTAGGGGATGTTATCGGCTATAGTGGTTTCAGTAGGTCGACGATGCACACTACAAATTGCTCTAAGGGCACGACTTTCTCTCAGAATGCTGATCGTTCATAATACAGCTGAACAATTTGGACACTTTGTTGTGGTTTCAGTCTTTCCAAGTTAATTCGTGAAACAATACTGAATAAAAATCACAAACAGTTTGACAGGAGTCACGCGTGATCAGTCAAAAAATCCTATTGAAAATCAAACCTCATAATGAAACACCCTTTACTAGTTGAATAAATATATTTATTTTGTAAGATACAATTCCAATCTGTTCCACTTATTGTAAAATCTTATAATACGCACTTCAAAACCATGGCTAGAACAGTTTAAGCCGTACTATGTTAATATTATAGGAAAGTATCGGAGAGGCTTTCAAAGAAGATGCTTACTATACATCAAATATTCTCAGTAAAGTAGATACTGAAAAAGTGCTTAGAATATGTGCTCCACTTCTTTGTAGACTTCAGGCAAGTGTACAATAGTGTAGACAGAAACACACTGCATAAAATAATGCTTGACTTTGGCGTCCCAACAAAACTAATCTGCATGGAGAAAGATACGATGGCAAATACTGAATTCCAGATCAAAGTAAACACAATAGAATCAGGCTTGAATTAAGGGGGTGCACTTACCTCAATACTCTTTAATATTGCACTAAAATAAGTCACCAGGAAGACACCAGCTGAAGCCTCGGGATCATTAATTTTGAAGTCCACACAGTTGGTAGCATACTCGTATGCTGACGATATCAATAGCATGGCACATTTAATTTTAGATGCCAAAAGAGCATTTCTGAGCCAAAAATCTGAGGCAAGCCAAATTGGCTCCTGGGTTGATAAAATGAAAACTAAATCCATGTCCCAAACGAGGAAGAAGACCCCAGTGCGACGAAACGAAACCAAAAAGACGGTATTGGATAACACATAAACGCCGCAAATAAATCCTATTACTCCATACTTCCCATTCTATGGCTCAGAGATGTGCAAGGCTATGATTCTAGACTCAAAAAGACTTCTTAAGCATTTGGAGGTGATCGACTCAAGATGTTGATGTCATCAATGAATGCTACTAATTGTGTGGACTTGAATAAAAGTATGCCCGTGGTATCTAATGACGTCTTTCTGAAGACGTGTTCTAGATCAATATTAAAAAGCATTGAAGTCAGCCTATCTCCCAGTTTTAGGCCTGATTCTATGCTGAAGATTTCTGTTAAATTCCAATTGACTTTGATCTTAGACTCCGCCTTCGCGATTGTAACCTTAACCATGCGAACCAGCTTAGTTGAGATATTGAACTCAAACATTATTTTGAAGAGTGCTTTTCTACCAACACTTTCGTATGCTTGTTCAAAATCGATTGTACAAAGAGCTGGTGCATATCGATACTATCGTATATTCCCACCATTTTTCCTGTAGCTGCCTTACTGAGAATGCTTTACTGGTCGTAGACTGTATTTTTTGAAATTCACCTTGATGAACTCCTATTATATTGTTGCTGGAGTTGCAGCTCGATTATTTAGGAGATAACTTTATATGACTTGCACGAAATAGCAATGCTTCTATATTTTTCACAGTTCAATTCATCCTCCTTATTCTAAATTGGGCATCTGGTAGCTTCTTGTCTGCAAATATTTGGCACATGAGCATGTGTGATGGGTTCCTCTTTTTTTAAGCAACTCTGCGGGTATTGCATTGACTTTAGGAGCTTTGTTCCTTATAAGGTCATATACGGTCGCCTGCACTTCCCCATTTGTCAGTGGTGAGACGTGGATATCTTGTACAGCTCTATTCGCCATCTGATGACGTGTCTAACGGAGGACCGAAAGCCCCATAAGAAGGGATAGAGAGGCACATTTCTTCCAATGGCGGCTCAAAAAAAACATGAAATATTGGAATGGACGGCTTTTGTCAGGTATGGTGCCCGATGTGAAAGGTCTCTGCAAAGCAAATTTCAAGCAGTGTACTAATGAAGACTGCAACTAGCAGTTGAAAATAGCTACTATACCAAAAAAAATAAAAATCTAAAAAATATGATTAAATAACTAGTTTAACATCAGAAAGAAGCTGATACTCTATTTTACGTTTCCAGAAGCGTGAAATTGATCAAGAAAATCGCTACACGAATGTAATGCGGGCTTTAGTTTGGCGATATGTGTCTTCCACTCATCGCAAATGTGAGGAGTCTCCTGTCACTGAAGATGATATCAATGAAGTTAAAGGAGAAATTTCTACAATGCGCTATGAAATGCTTGAAATCTTTGAACGCAATGGTATGGATGTGTCCAGTGCTGCTAAGAAGGAGAAACGTAAGGAAAGTTCAGACTTGTATATTCAAACCATTTTGCATATATTTTTTATTTAGCGGTCCGTGCTCGTCGAGCTAAAGAATGGGAACGCAGACTCATGAAAGATTTCCACGTTGCGCCTATTCCGATTGATAACGGTGACAATCAAGAACAACCTATTCCAATTGAACCACTTGCCCCACCCCCGCCCAATGAGGATCCAAAGTCGAAATTTAGACGCATTGCACGCCAAATTGCTAATGATTCGATGGCACACAAGTGGAATGAGGTTTTAAGGGGCGTGGCAAGGAATTCACAAATTGGACGAAGCAGAGATCGCCAAAGTTTCACCAATCAATTGAATTTGCAAAAAGCGATCGAAGAAGCCAAGAAGTGAGTAGTACTACCTACAAACATGAGTTAAATTAGATAAAATGTAATTTATGCCAATTTTATCATATTTTTTTAATTTTTGTTGTTTCTAGATTAGCCCTTCAAAGTCCACCACCACATTCCGGCAACATATCACCAATTGAGTTTATGGACGACACATCAGCTAGTTTACTGGAATTAATCAAGGATCTCACGGAAGAAACCGGTTCCGCCAGACAAGCGTTGAAAGGAAAAGCTGCTGGAAAAGACAAAGCCAGTACCTTCCTAGCTCTCTCTGGAGAATTAAGGCAACGAGCTCAAGCAAACAAACATTCCGGGAATGATAAATCCTATAAACCATTATCTCCTCCGCCTCAATTTTCTAAAGCAGCTTGCAGCAACAGCAATATTAGCTGTGTCACAAGTCCTTCGAATGTTCCATCAATCCAAGTGACCACTCCCGATAGCCAAATTGTTTTGACTGCATCCACATTAATGTCACCTAAGCAGCATCGTCCAGCCAAGAAACCAGCTCCAGCGGCTCCGGAGCTGCAAATACCACCACCAGGAAAGCAAGCCCCTATTGCCAATGTAGAAGTAGATGAACCAGAGCCAATAACAGCGTCAAATGTCACTTTGAGTGATAGTACAGAAAAATTAGTTCCACGACCAATGAGCCCAGACTCAGATTCTAGCACACTACCACCAAATAGTCCTAGAATTGCGGCCAGGCTTCCGGATGTGACAGCTGTCAAAAGGAGAGGTGGATGGTTGTAGGTAGATTTAGGACAAGATTGAGAATTGTTTGACTGAATAGTTATTTATGAGTGGAGTAAAAGAAACTTTCACTGAAAGCCTATGAAATGCAAAACTAAGTGCACCAGTAGCTCATTAGCGACAAGGACTTTTCATGCTTCATCGTTCTCTCGGCTTTTTGCCGATTCCATGCTGGGGATACATTTTAAACGAATGAGTAATATTTATTTATTGCAAATTTATTTTTAAAATTATTTTATTAAATTTATTTTAATTTATTTTACTCATTAATTTTAAATAATTTATTACGGTTTGCTGTAAACGCAATGCAATTATGCTTCAGTTGACCATGTTTTGAAGCTTCTATTAAATGCCGAATATTTCAAATAAAAATGAAGAAGATATAAAGTGATAGGATTAGTGGGCCACTTAGTATTTTTTGATAATGAGTTGTAAGTAGAAATGGATTTAAATGCCCATATCTTGCATTATGCATTGTCTAAACTCCGGTATATCCCTACGAAGTGCAATTAAAGTTTAAACTTATAAATCTAGTCATAACAGAGAATAGTGAAAATAAATATTCTAAAGTATTTTCAAATATTTTTACTGATTAGATAAATAGACAATGATATATCATGTAAAATTCATACTGAATAAAAGTTCTATAAAAATGGAATCGAATGGTTTTATTTATGTACTTAATTTTAAAACTATAGGTAACTTTTATTTTCATACACGCCCATATGAAATGTATTACTTTATAGGGAAGGGATTTTTCAAGTGTTGTTACGAAATTTACTATCATATAATTTGATATTCAATACCATTTCTACCTTGATTTCGTTACCAAAAACCATCCAGCCTAACTTTATGTTTTGGAGATCATGCCAATAAGATACGCATTACTAAAGTTTTGGCAACCAAATGCATCCAAAAGCTTGCAGAAGACAACTGCCAGAGTTACACGTTGGGGTCAGTTGTTTTTAATGATCACTTTTATGTGGATGATGGGTTGGTGGGCTCTAATTCATTGTTGGAAGCTCTTGAAATTCAAAAACAGTTAACGCAACTCCTGAGCTTGGCCGGTTTCAGCCTTTGCAAATAGTGTGTCAACTACAAGCGACTCTTGGATCACATTTCATCGGAACATCGAGAAGTCAGCTTGGATTTGGAGAAGATGCAAGCCAATTCCATAAAAACATTGGGCATGATCTGGCGTCTGGGCGATGACCGATTCCTGATAAGGGTAAACCAGCAGACATTCAACAGGATAACCAAACGCACCGCCACGTCAGAGTTGGCTAGCATTTTTAACCCATTGGCAATACTAGCTCCAGTTGTGGTGACTGCCAAAATATTCATCCAAAAGCTGTGGCAGCTGAATATTTTCTGGGATGACCCATGGCGCCAGATCACGAAAAAACTGGGAGATCATTTCGCAATGATCTCAACAGCTTGCCGGGCATACAAGTTCCATGACATGTTTTCTCTCAGCGGACCCCAAAATCGGTGCAAGTTCATGTTTTTACCGATGCCTCCGAGAAAACATATAGAGCAGCAATCTATGTGCAATCCATCCTTCAGGATGGAAAAGTGATCCTCAAGCTTTTGTGCGCCAAATCTATAGTAACCCCTCTCAAAACTCCGACTCTACCTCGTTTAGAGTTGTGTGCAACAGTGATGGGTGTCCAATTGGCCTCTAGATTTAAAAAGGATTTAAAGTTTGGCAGTCACTCAACATTTTTCTAGACTGATTCAGAGATCATCCTCGCTTGGATTGGCTCATCTTCGTCAACCTTCCACACATTTTTTGCAAACAGGGTATCAAGAATTTAGGAAGACTTACTCATTTTCCAGTGGCGTCATGTTCAATCTGCAGACATATTACCGCGTGGTCTATCGGCTCGATCATTTGCGTCATCAAACCTTTGGTTTTATGGGCCTCTATTTCTGCATGGGAGGGAGAGTTTGTGGCCAACACCCTTCAAGGGGAACATTAATCAGATATCCTGCGGACACTCTTCAGAGCTGAAGAAAAAACTACCGGAGGCAACGGTTGCTACCACGTGCGGATCGGATGATGTAATATACAACGGCAACCACAGAAACTCATTTGTGACCTTGCTGGAGAATTGCATATATGCTCCAATTCATTCGACACTCAGCAAAGCCGAAGGCTGCTAGGCCGACGCACATTTCTCCAACACCAGCGAAATTGGAGGATGCAATAACTGTACGGACAATCCAGCAAGGTGACTTTAAGGATGACCTGAATCACTTAAAAACGCATAAGACAGTAAGAAAAGGTGGTAGGTTGGTTGGTCTAGCACCATTTGTAGACAAGGATGGAATCTTTAGGGTTAGTGGCCACCTGGAAGCCTCATCACTATCATACAATGCTAAACACCCCATGTTAATCCCATATAATGACCCAATAGTCAAATTGCTGATGCAAAGCGTTCATGACCGAAAATTGCATTGTGGTCCACAGGCATTGCTCGCTCATTGCAGGCAAAGGTTTTGGCCAATCAAGGGAAAAACAATGGGCAGAGCAATCGTACACCATTGCATGACCTGCTGTAAGGCAAAGCCAATGTTGATCAACGAAGTAATGGGCAATCTTCCTGACGCCAGAGTTCAGCCAGCGTTACCGTTTATAGATGCTGGGGTGGATCTTTGTGGTCAATTTTGGGTGCAGTTCAAAACACGAGGCAAAAGGCCACAGAAGGTATACTTGGTGGTCTTTTGCTGTTTTGCCACAAAGGCTATTTACCTGGATCTCGTCACTGATTTATCAACAGGTGCATTCATTGGATCACTTCACCGTTTTCTAGGATGAACTGTGAGAAACTCTACTACGACAACGCAACAAATTTTGCCGGCGCAAAGAACAAATTAGCTGAGCTCGAGCCATCCATATACTCGCCAGTCGCACAAGAGAGCATCATCAAGGCGTGCTGTACAAGAGGAATCCAGTTTAAATTCATTCCTCCAAGAGCACCTCATTTTGGAGGTTTGTGGGAAGCTGCAGTTAAACCCGAAAAACATCTGCCTCTGCGTAGCCTTCCAACCGCTTCGCTCACCTATGAGGAACTAGAAACAGTCATAATTGGTGTCGAGGCAGTTGCAAATTCCAGACCAATCTGCCCAATGTCATGTGACCCAAATGACTTAACGGCGCTAACACCATGCCACTTCCTAACTGGTGAACCATTGACGGCACCGATTGATGTTAATACCCGGCCCAATACTTCAGGGCTGCTGCGTCGATGGGAGTTGGTGAAGAGCTTAAAACTGGAGTTTTGGAAACGATGGTAAACAGAATATTTAAATCAATTTCAACAAAAACAAAAATTGAGTAACCAAGCGACCAACATCTAGCAAAATGGTGTGCGGTCCAGAGGTTCAAGCTGCATCTGGTGCTAGAACAAGGCCAATTCACAGATTGGCTCCATTGTCCGTGGTAGATTACCTTAAGCCACAGGAAGAACCAACACATAATGAGTCACCTGATTCAAGGAACATCCCAGGACCATCACGACCTCACCGGATGGATCAACCTGACTGAGAGAGGGTATCAGCCACCTAGGTAGTGCCTAAAAAGCGACAACAATCGACAACATATTCGGGGATGCCCACCATCATAGTCGCCTTGCTGCTTCTACCGCTAGTTTTGGCATCACCAGTTCGTATAATGAAATTCAAAAGCGCATTCATTTTGAGCAGATTTCAACCATTCAACCTATAGCAGCCAAGTGGAATTTAATAATCTACTACGACATGAAACCCATTTGGAGAACATACTAACAACATTTATGTGGATCAATTCATCGGAACTCTTCCTGTCACGCCTTGATCAAACAATTCGATCGTGTTATTAATGAGCTAAAGCTTAATGATTGACCTGGTCGGCAGCATCGCGAACTCATTTTTTGGTATTTTTGACACGGAATATGCACAATAAACGGCCAACACCATTGATCATGTTAAAACAAATGAAGATCACCTCCGTCAATTCTTGATGCCACCATCAACATCATTAAAAAGTATCAGGCACAGATCAATGAAACCTTTGGTAACTTGGAGAAACAAATGAATGACATGGCACACAAGGTCCAGGAGTATGATGTTGAAGAATATCAACAACAGCTCTCACAGTTGGTAACCACTCTGTCTATTCAGCTCACATTAAGAGCCTCCAGTTTGCGAAGGGGGCAAGCCCTGCTAATAGAAGTTCTCATTGACACCCAACATGGAAAACTCAGTCCAATGTTGTTACCAGTCGGCCAAATTCAATAGGAGGTCAGCAAAATAAAGTACATCATAAGTACATCACCTTTTCATACAATTCAATCATACATTAAAACTGAAATCATTTATAAAATTCCATGCAATGCAATGTAATTTGCATTAAAATTAAAATCATCCATAAAATTCCATGCAATACAATGTATTTCGCTTTAATCATGTTTTATTTTAATTTTGCTTGCTCGAACAAAATACAATGTCGCTTGTTTAGTTTGAAATTGAAAACCAATGCAACTTTCACATGCAGACGAATCGTCAGCATTTCCATTAAACATCAAATCTCTCTTTCCATTAAACATCAAATCTCTTAAGTGTGCAGCGACAATCATCATGTGGAATTTGTATGGTAAGCAAATTTTCATTTTGTATATTAATGTCAATAAATAAAATAGTCAGTTGGTCTCCAGAAGTGAAGGCGTTTACATTATTCAAGTTTCGGCGAGGATAAATGAGTTGAAGCACTCATTGATCCAACTCTGATAGTAGTATCGTGCTAATCTTCAGTGTGTTTGGGGGTTGTTCGGAAGTGCTGCTTTGATTGGTGTATTTGGAGGATTCAAATTGTGAACATATCGTGAAACTTACTAGTTTATGTGTTCTGTGCAGTGCGGTTCGAAAACTTTGGACTAATTGTGTGAATTATCGCAATTATCATCGCTGCGTGCTCAATTGATTCAAGTATTGATTGAGCTAAACCACTACGAGCTCAATTAATCAAAGTGTTGATAGAGCTACATGTGATTCGCACAAACCTACCTGATTTAATGTTAGGATCTATTGTTGCTGGTGGCATCGTTATAGGATTCTGCCTACATTACCAGGGGCTTAAACATCGAAGATCTTAATTGATGTAAGTATCAATTAAAATTTGCAGTTAATCCAAGTGAATCCAATTAATTTCATATTCATTTGGTCCAACAGTAAGGCATCGTTTGGTCGTTATTCAGTGGTGCACATCGCTGATTCAGGTTGCTCATTACGCAACAAAAGTAAAAGGTCGAGTTCACCTCATACACTAGACTAGACACTCTGAGCATACTATTTCTTTTTTAAATCATATATTACTTGACGAATATCTCCGGAACTAGAGCACATCTATAGCAGAAACTTGTTTGTGAAAAAACATTTCTGAAATTAATACAAATTTCTTCTTTCGAAGGCATATGTGGAATACTAAACGGATTTTGCTTCTACTGGCACTTTTCGATACCTCATTTCAATGTCAACAATTACTTTATATGTTTTTTTGTTTTGTTTTAGCTCTACGGCTTGTTTTAGCCTTCACTTAGTGCTAGTTCTTCTTCTTCTTCTTTAGCACTACAGTCCCTCTGGGGCCTTTGTCTCCTGCAAAAAAGCGCCCCCAACTGGCTCAGTTCATCGAACGAGTCCTCCAATTTCTGAGTCTGAGAACAATGAACTGTCATCGTCACCCGAATCAGACCAGCATTTACTCGGTTACCCCACTGGTCTTCGTCCTTCAGTTCCCCCAACGAATACCTTTTTGGGTATCCGTGGCCAGCCCATTGCCGGTTCCTCAGTCCTACAATGATTGAGAACTACGATGTGTCGAAAATTTCATACAGCTCTCAGCTGTATCGAATTCATCGTTAATCCCTGTCTAAATTCACTCCAATTATTCCCTTCAGGACCCATCTGTCCAAGGAGTTTAATATTGTTTTGGATTCTCTAGTTAGAATCTATGTTTTATACCCATAGTATAGCATAGATATAGTGAGGAAGATTGTGCCACTGGCATTTTTTTTCACATATTTCAACTTGGCACATTTTACTTGTGTGCCATCCATACCATCTCATTTTTCCTGAACAGCATACTCGTACATAGCAATACAATAAGTTTGCCTAGGCAGGCTACTCGATTACTACAATTACTTTCTTTTTTTTTGTGATAGGGAGGTGAGTGCACATTTACGCACAGAGAGTGGGACTCCCATGCTCGCAACAAGGCGACTGGACTACCCACTAAACACCTCCCCTGTCTACCTGAGAACCTAGCCTGGAACCATTTGACACATTACTTCTGGCCAAGTCTCGTTTTGGTACGCCGTGAGGTGCCTTCAAGCCGGGGGATCCCTCTTCTACCAGGAGAGGAGGGGGGAAGAGGAAGTGCCAGACAAGTAATCCCCCAGCCCCAACGGCCCCGGCTGCTATGAGTCCCTTTTATCTTTTAGGACTGCCCGAACATAATGTGCCACCTGGTTCCATTTATCAACCGATTCGAGCATCACCGTGACTATATTATCCGAAGTGAGCTCTTCTACCTCCTTGTAGAGGTCCCTTTGCAGCCTGCCCCATTTTATGCATGCAAAAAATGTGTTTTTGGGGCATTGTCTTCCTCTCCTGGGCAATACCGACAATCAGGGGACCGTGACTTACCAATCGTGTGCACGTAAGACTGTAAACACCCATGCCTGCTCAAAAGCTGGGTCAGATAGAAGTCAGTCTCACCATGCCTTCGATTTAGCCACGGTCTCACATCCGGGATGAGGCGCGAGCTACGAACGGGACCTCCAAACTTCACTAAAAAAACCAAAAAATTTTATCGCCGATCAGGGCGTTGAATTCACTTCAAATCTCTGTAAAGATTTTTGTAATCAATATGACATACAACTCCATACAAAGTACCAACAATTCTCCTGTAGAAAGGGTACATTCAACCTTAACAGGGATTTACCGCATTATATATAACAAGAGAATACAGATACCATGACGACATCCTTAATGAAATGGTAATAACGTACAATAATGCCATAGACTCTGCAACCAACCATACCCCATACGAACTCTTTAATGGATGCACCTACGAATTTTTAAAACAAGTAAAATTTGACAACGAACATGAATTATTAAGACAACTTAACGAATTCCATAAAAAAATCCATCCAACTATTGAAAACAAACTCAAAAATGCAAAAGATAAGAATATAAACAAATTGAACGAGAATAGAGAACCTCCAGCAATACTTTAGGAAAATAAAACCGAAAGTAGGAGAAATTAACTAACTCCACGGTTTAGTAGACAAAAATTCAAAAGAAATAATAGATTAACGATAATTACTTATGAAGACAAGAAACTACATAGATCTAAATTTAAAAAAAAACAAAAAAATTCAGGTTGACCATGACACTTTTGGAAATACACGACCTACGCAACAACCGGGGACTTGTACCACTACAACTGGGGACGGCTAAAGTAACGAATGAACACAAGGACTTCATACACATCGTCCAATTGAAAACGTATCAAACGACCTTAGATAAAATAGAAGAAACACTCTCAAGACTTAAAAACATACATGAACTAAAAGCTACATTAGACACAACAAAGCTTAAACTGCACGAACTACAAATTAAACTAGGATCACTCTTACCTTAATATCGAAACAAACGTGGGCTAATCAATGGTTGGGAAACAGCCATCAAATTTCTTACCGGCAACATGGACGCAAATGATGCTGTCTGTCTAAATGACAAAATCGAAAAGTTACGGTCAGACAAGCTTAATCTTCAGGAAGCCGCAAAGCACCAAACATTCTTTAATCATCAAATGATTCAAAAATTCGAAGAAATTATACATCACATAAACTCTCAACAAAACAACCTCGGCAATTATTTTCGGCTAAATCAAGATCAGATTAATAACGGTATAAGGAAGAATTACGATCTTCTTCAACACATTCAGTTCCTTAATCAGGTAAACTACCAAATAAACATACTTCGTAATCACTTATCTGAAATATCTGAAGCGGTTATACAAGCAAAACTGGGTATAAATTCAAACCAAATTTTAAGCACCCAGGAACTTTCAAAAATTTATAACACCTTCAAAGAAGAAAACATTGATTTGCAGTCGGAAGAGAATATATACGAAGTATTAAATTCCATCAAAATAGCACAAATATGATATTTAATGTCCAAATTCTCATTTTCCAAAAAGATAATTACACATTTTTCCATCTAATCCCCATCGCAATTCAAAATAACCTTTCGATTATTTCAAAACCCTATGTTACCCTAAACCTAAACAAAATCCAGCATTTTGAAAAAAGATGTCCTGAGATTGAAAAAGTATTCTACTGCCAAAAGCCACTCCTCACCGAAAATAGAAGATCATCAAACTGCATCAGTAACTTGGTCCAGAACAAACCAGCAGATTGCGAATTCGTAACCACGGATGGAAAAGTCGAGATTCAACAACCAGAAGATAACTACATCCTGCTTATCAACGGCCCAGAAGTACCAATCAACTCTACTTGCCCTTTCACTCCGGTTAGTGTTTCTGGAACGATACTCATTCATTTTGACAGCTGTAACATCCAAATAAACGGGATAATTTACGAAGGAGTAACTAAAAAATTTTGGGACGACATAGCCCTACATATTAGTACTTTTGGAAAAATTTACATGACCGCTTTGGAAGAAAATTTCATCTTACATCCGCTAAAAGAAAACAATTTCAACGCAAAATCGTCTATAAAAGAGTTGGAAATCATCTCAAACCGAAAATATGCAATCTCATTCTCTCTGCAAACTCTTCAGGGTGCCATTGTCCTCATCATAGTTGCATATATCCTTTGGAAATTGCGAAAATTCAAATTCGAGATCGAATCTTCCGCTACATTCACAGTAACAACAAAACTACAGTTCCTGTTCCCTACGCTTCAGTCCGAGGGAGGAGTAGTTACATCCACAAGGTCCTCGTGACCCCATCGCCTAGATTACATCAGGTTCAACGTTACGTCCACGTGACCCACAACTCACATTTCCTCAAAAGCTTACATTCTATTTTAGTAAATTCCATCTACCATATCACTTAACTTGTTTTTGCACATGTAGTATAAAAGTTTCACATTTGTCTGCACATCATATCCGCTCAACCTATTTTTGTAAATTCTTAAAGTTTCATATTTAATTGTCTGGTTCATCGTAAGCACACTTGAATTTGCCATTTTACTTAGATAAAATAATTATTATGTTCACAGCTGTCCAGTAATAAAGTCGTGCTTACAGAAAACTTTGTTTTTTTTTATAACTTAAAGTGGTTAGTAACATAACTCGCGCAGTCCACCTTCCCTTCGTGCAATTCACCCGAGACTGGTGCCAATCGTTTAGTGAGCGCTGTCTCTCTTTGCGAACAACCATATCCTCGGATTTTCTTTTCAGCGTAGATAAATAGAGTGGCGCTCTCTAACAAGGAGGTCGACAGATATCACGCTTGCAATGACTTTCACCGCCGAATCAGAGACTGTCGGATACGAAGATAAAGTCCTCAGTGCTCCTCTTCTCTGTACCTGTGCCAGCCATTTTCGGTAAGCCTCCTTAATGAGAGCGTCGCCCCATGCTTCTGCTCCATACAGTAGCACTTATCCTACAGCCCTTATCAAGAGACGTCTTCTTGATGGTCTGGGTCCCTCTACGTTGGCCATAAGTCGACTCAGAGCCGATACTCCCGAAGCAGCCGATCAGTAGCCCCAGGTACTTGACCGCTGGTTTCTATTCAATTTGTATGTCTCCAAAACCGATCATCCTTACTCTAGGGATTCTCTTTTTTGTCAAGATGACCACTTCGGCTTTCTCCAGTGCTAGCCTGAACCCGCGAGCAGTCATCCAGTCCATCACTCTCAGTAGCCCATCGTAAGATACGTTCCACAGGTCCGGACCAAGGATAGATTCCTAGGGAATACCCGACGTAACTTCCTTCCTTCGTTGGCCCTGTGTCGTGTCAAAGAGTAGGCTTCGGTCCTTTAGGTAGTCCCTCAAAAGCCACATTAGATATTCTGGAACTTGAAAAGGGTTTTCCAGTGTATCTAGAATATCCACCCATCTACCGGAGTTGAAGGCGTTCCTGACGTCGAGTGTCATCAACAGAACGATCCGTCGCTTGGTGCGACTATGTGCCTCTGCCTTTTGGATCGCGCTCCCCACCTCTGCAATCGCATCAATGGTAGAACGTCCTGCTCTAAAGCCATACTACCGTAGAGATAGGTCCCCAGCAGTACGAATCGCGTCAGTGAGTCTTCCCTTGATGAGTTTCTCTGGCACTTTCCCAGCCGTGTTTAACATGCATAACGGGTGGTATGCAGACGGCGATTCGGGATTTCCCTTCCCTTGCTGATCAGCATGAACCTCGACACCATCCTCGCTTACTACAATTAGTTTAATGAATCCATTATTGTCTTTAAAATGCAGGGAGTTCTACCGAGGGTTGACACTAACCTGAATAAGGCCTGATGATCAAAGCCAGGTCAGTGCTAATCGCGAGTAGTGTCAACCAAAACTACACCAACAACTTAATGGTACAAGCTTCGCACGTACTCCGAGAACTGCAACGTTTTAACGGTAAAAGTACGATTGGAACTTAGCGCGAAGCTATGGGGATTGAATTTTATTCCAGCAGTACCGTGCATGAAACGACTAGTTTCAGAAAGTGTATCGGCCAGCCCAAATACTTCAAAACTAATTTCCAGTTGTGCCTTAAGTCTACTAATCAAATGTGTGTAAGAAATGTCTTTCTACAATTCGACAGTTGTAATTACAAACTGTTTAAAATTCCTAAACACATAAACTTTCATTTGAAAATTTGGCATTATACGAGGTGCGCCACTTAGTGGCGGCCAAGTTTTCACGCCGCATCGAAATTGCATTCTCTGAATAGCTGAAGTCGCAAAATATAGAACTTAAATTAGCAAAAATCAAGCCCTTGCAAGCATTCTTCTTATTCTAAAATCCTCATCTCCTTATCTTTTGACAAACTATTTCCTCCGTCATTTTCAAACTAATCGCGTCACATCAAGAAAGATAACGTCAAATTTACGCCTTTCAATGGGTTGAAGGCTTTCCACCCTTAAATCCGCTTATCATCAAACTTTGTTTGTTCGTTATTTGTTATACAATTTTGTATACGGAAAATTGTCAACTTGTGAACATTCGTCGCCCGTCCGCCCCCTCCTCAATCGACATTCTGATGACATGAGTACACACATGCAATAGAAAAGGTCAAGTCAAATCTTTGCGGTTTCCATAATAAATGCCATGTCTTCAGCATTGTGGCTTTGTACTCAGTCTAGTTTAGATTTGCAGCCTTAGTCAAGCGGAAAAGGGTTCTTCCGGAATGGATCCCAGGAGCATTTCCTACTAACCGAGGAGAGCACGGTTGGTTTTGTCGGGAAATGGTTACATGTACATTTATATACGTTTTTTCTTCGTCTTGCTTTTGAAATTAAAAATAATACTCATATGTGTGGTACTATATGTGAGAGAGGGTCAACGATTATGTTTGTGGAAATGTATTGTGGGAAAGTTTGTTTGACCGAACTTTGATTTAACGGTTCAGTGCATTTTTATATGACAAATAAACATTGATGTAAAGGATACAAGGAATTATTGCTGAAGTGGCATTATTGTGAGGTGTTTTGGATCGAACGAATTACAGAAGCTAATACGTTTAATAAAAAGGGTTCGTCACATGTATCAGTAAATAAGGAATGTCCTTTTGATTAATGCAAATAATCCTTTTATAAAAATATGCTTCAGTAATCATTGTCAACTAAACACATATGTAGTTTCATCAGATACGGTTGATATAAATCACAATCATTACTAGATTGAAACCCAACAATACAACCGAGAGGCCAAACAATTTCCAATGTAATCTACAAACATAACAATTCAAACAAACAATATTCGCTTTTCATTCCACCATTGCCAACTGCCATAATACTTTATACTAGCTATCATGAATGGCAACCAATTTTGCGACTTTCTTACAAAACGCAAACATGAAATTTTGATTAGATTTGAATTGCCCTCGTTGAACCGTCAAACGGGGAGCGTGAACCTTGAAAGAGAAATAAAGAAAGTTTCCATTCATCCAATCTTCTAACGTTTCGTGGAGTACCAAATCCTGAACAGCTTCAGCACACCTCGACAAACACCACGGCGGCAACTGATGGCAAGGAATCTAATTGCCGAAGCGAAGTAGTTCAGCAACTTTGAATATGATCGTTAAATAAATTTCTTGAAATATGTTTGCGCAAAGATATGGAAACAGTTCCACATATTAACTTCGCGAAATGGATTTAATCAGCCAATTATTTAGCTCAAATAAAGGTTAATGATGCGTTCAATTTATCTAGCGTGCATAAATTTGCAAAGAGATTCGTGTTGCAGGATATATTATCCTTGATGTACCGGAGAATTTATTTGTAGCTATAGTACACTTTTCTACGGCGTGAATAGTATTTTCTACGCTTCTCATCGAGTAATATGTAACATGACTTCAAAGCTATAAACAACTTCTGCGGAGTGAAAACATTGGAACAATTCCTTGGAGAATCTCTGAATAAGTAAAAATAAAGCAGATGTCTTTCATAGGGCACTATATTTCATATTGTAGTATAGAATGCATAACATATTTTATGGTAGAGAAGCTTCAATAATTTGCTTAGGGTTCCACGAAATTTTTTCAATGAAAAACGAATGATATTCGAAAAAAAGCATATTTATTCTACCCGAACGTCATTTAACGATCTGGAAACGTAGTTGTACATAGTGTCAGATTCAATAAGCTAAGTTGTCGGTGGCCAACTTTCTGACAGTGCTCTAAGACCGCAGAATCAAGCACGTCCCCTGGGTTGCAGAGAGAAGAACAGCTTTCTCGAAAGCAAAATATTTTATACGCACGAATTACTGGATACTGAATGAGAAGTTCAAAAAACCAGTGCTAGAACTACAGGTTATGAGCAGAAGTTGAAACTTTTGCTTTTGATCCCCCATAACTACTAGCGGTGTGGATAGAATCCAAGTTTTGACAAACGAAAAAGATAGGGAACCTTGATGAGATTGGTAGCTCTTGACAGCATTCTCAATCAAACCAAGCCTCCTGATGGTGCGAGTAGAAACACAGCGACTCCTCATATCTGGCTAGAGCCCCAATAATGACTTGAAAAGGAGCAACAACCTGATAGCTAATTCAGTAGCGGAGGAGCTTGTCATCACCGAGGGTTTCATACCCAGTGTTTCGGCGCGGAAACTGAGTTCTGCAGACCGAAATAAGGATGGGATGATTCCTCAAAAAACCAGCCACACCAGCTGTTATTGAGGAATTTGTGATTATTCGATATATTCAATTGCTGTAGAATATAATCGAATTAGGGTAAACTGGGAAACTGAGAAAATAGACACGCTTTGTTTGATGTGAACAATACTTTGCAAGTGATTCTTTATTCATTAATCAAAGGTATTTATAATAATTTTTTCTACAATCATCATTAAATTATTTTAATTGCAATCAAGTTCGTTAACCCAAAATGTGCAAGCCAGCAATAATCGAAAATATGAAATTTTAATTGATCGCATAATTATGCAACGTAGTATTTAAGTTAAGAATGTTGACTCTAAAGAATTGCAAGATGGCATTAACATCAATTAAGAATATTGAACTATGGGCAATACGTTACAAAAATAATAAAATTGAAAATTGTGCTGGCTTGCAAGTTAATAGGAAGAATATTAATTATTATTTTGCTGTACTTTGTTCAGGAACTGAACATGTTGGCCGGCGCAAGTGATGATGGTGTTGAATCTGTCCCTAAGTGTGGTAGCAGTTCCAGGATGGTCTTCGGTTTGTCCTGTAGGTTTTCTTATTCGTAGAAGGTACGTTTGGCATTTTCCTTTTAATAAGTTACCAGTTAGTAGTAATAGCAGAGTAACAAGTATTGTGGCTGCTGCTGGTACCGTGTGTTCCTTAATTTTCTGCAGTGTGCTTACAGGTTCCTGAAGGTTTAAAACCTCGTAGTTGGCATTCGTAGAATTAGCCAGACCCAGGGTTAATAGGGAAAACATGAGAAGGGCTAAATTCATAAGCTTTGTTGCCCAGGTGCAAGGAGCAATTCTCATTTTCTTTTTAGGCTGCTTATTTAGTTTAATTTGGTGGAATGCGTCACATTTTCGTTTCTGAGGATTGGCTTGAAGAGGTATAGACTGAGGTCTGGTTTGAACAGGCGTAGCTTTAGATTTGGTTCGAACAGGCGTAGTTTGAAGTCTAACTTGAACTGGCTTAGTTGGAGGGTCGACTCGTTGCTCATCATGCAATGCTGTGTGCGCTTGGGATTCTTCAGACCCTTGTGTTTACTTCGGTGCACTATCCTCGGAGACAGGAAGACGACAGAGATTGATGATCGCGACCTTCTTGAATTTGTTTCCGCTGTATTTGACCGTAGCTGTTCGTACTTTACCATCTGTTCCTGGTTGCACTTCGTGAATTCGGGCAAGGGGCCATTTGGTCGGTGGCATGTCTCTTTCTTTTATAAGGACTAATTCCCCAATTTCGATGTTTTCTTCGTGCTTAGTCCATTCCGTGCGTCGTTGAAGAGTGTGCAAATATTCATTTGTCCATCTGTTCCAGAATATTTGATGCATTGCAGTGAGCATCTGCCAACGTTCATGTAGAGTTTTCTGTGATCTATCTGGTCCTGGAAGAGCTAGCAATGGGCATCCAATCAAAAGATGACCAGGTGCAGGAGCTTCCAGATCATTTGGATCACTGGATAGTGGTGTAATCGGCCTTGAATTGAGACAGGCTTCTATTTGACAAAGTATCGTGGGGCATTCTTCAAAGGTTGGAACTATCTTGGCCTCGTCAAATACTCGTTTGATATGCCCTTTGACGGACTTCACTCTAGCTTCCCATAAACCTCCAAAATGGGGCGTAGCAACAGGTAGAAAATTCCAGGAGTTATTCGTGCTAATTCACTTGTGGATCTTTCAATGGCTTCTTGGACGTCTTTATCCATTTGATTGCTCGCTCCGATAAAAGTTCGTTCCATTGTCGCTAAATATTTCCTGACAGAGCCCTCTTCGACTGATAAAACGCTTTAACGCCGCCAGAAAGGCTTCTGTCGACAGATCACTTACAAGCTCCAGGTGGATAGCCTTTGTCACCATACAGGTAAACAGGGCGATGTATCCTTTGAGGATCGTTGATCCTCGTCCTTTAGACATTCTTGCACTAAAGGGTCCTGCATAGTCTACACCACAGTGTGAGAATGCACTTGATGGAATGATGCGTACGGCGGGTAGGTTACCCATTAGTTGCTCATTAGCTCTGTTCCCGAATTTACAGCAGGTTATGCAACGATGGATCTCATATCGAATAACCTTTTGATCGTTTACTACCCAGTATCTCATCCGAAGGTAATTCTGAACGGGCCGAAGGCCTCCGTGATTGGTTTTTATGTGTGCCTCCCTAACAATCAGGTAAGTTATATGGTTGCGTTGCGATAGTAGAATGGGGAACTTCGCGTACTGTGAAATGTTTACATTTCGGAGTCTTCCTCCAACTCGAAGGATTCCCATCTCGTCTATGAAAGAATTGAGTGATCGTATTTTGGCGCTGGCTCCTTTATTTGCCTTTAAATCAGCTATGTCTTGAAAGAATTCTTGTCGTTGAATGATGGAGATGATTTTGAGATGTGCGCTTTGGAGCTCAATGGGTTGTAAGATGCCGACCCTTTTCTCATGACTTGGTTTTCTACAATTGTTGGTGAACCTGAGGCAGAGACTAAAGATTCTTGTCAATTTTTATATACTGGAGTAGCGTTCCAGAAGCTCGAATTCTTGTTTTGTTGTGCATGTTGATGCTATTTTCATAGGGGCTTCGATGTTAGCCGTTTGTAACAACCAACTGGGACCACTCCACCATAACTTATGGTTGTGTAATTCTTTAGGACTTTTTCCTCTAGAAGCACAATCAGCGGGATTTTCGTCTGATCTCACATGATTCCATTGCCACTTCCCACCATCGAAAGTCTGTACCTTGGAAACTCTGTTCGCGACATAGGTATCTAATGAAGATGGTTCCTTCTTCAGCCAAGCCAGTGTTATCGTCGAATCACTCCAAGCGAAAATTGGTACGTTAGTCAAGTCCATAGTATTAGCTGTTTGATGCAGAAGATTTGAGAGAAGAGCAGCTGCGTTAAGCTCAAGTTTTGGAAGTGATACTTTTGATTTCAGTGGCGTAACTTTAGTTTTTGCGCAAAATAAAGTTGTTCTGATAGCTCCAAAGTTATCGGTTGACTTGCTGTACACAACTGTGGCATAGGCAGCTTCCGAAGCATCGCAGAAGCCATGAAGCTTTATGTTGGCTTTAGAAGTGTAGTGAACCCATCGTGGTATCTTTATGTTTTCCAGGTTTGCTAAATCCTTTTCGAAGCTATTCCAACGCTTCACAATCTCTTCGGAAGGCTGGTTGTCCCAATCCAGTCCAGTTTTCCAGACGTTTTGCATAAGTATTTTTGCTCGTATAGTGACTGGAGCCAGCCATTGTAGTGGGTCATAAATACTGGCAATGTTTGACAACAATCGTCGTTTTGTCAGCTTTCGGCCTTTTTCAAATTTTGGAATCTTAAATTCAAATTCGTCTTTACTGGGATTCGAATGCACCCCTAATGTTTTAAGCGATGCATCTTCAGTTATCTGAAGTAGTCCCTTCTGTTTTGCATCTTCAGGGACAGCTGCTAATAGCTCTGGATGATTACTAGCCCATTTTCTAAGGTTAAATCCACCCTATTTCAGTAGGCACGTGATTTCGCTTTGTAGTTTTATTGCTTCTTCTTTGGAATCTGCCCCGCTGAGCATGTCATTGACAAAAAAAATCGTTTAGAAGGGCTTTAGTCGCGCGTGGATACATGTGTCCCTCATCCTTTGCTAGCTGAATAAGACATCTTACAGCCAAAAAGGTGGCACATGCTGTGCCGTATATAACTGTCTTCAGCTGATACTCATTAACTGTTTTTGAGTTTTCTTCTCTCCAAAGGATTCGTTGGTAGTCTCTATCTTGTTTTGCTACAATGATCTGCCGGAACATCTTCTCAATATCCGCGGTATAAACATACTTATGTTTTCTCCATCTTAATAAGATTGAGGCTAGGTCTTGCTGTAACTTGGCACCAGTATAAAGCAGATCATTTAAACTAGGACTCTCTGAGGAATTTGCTGATGCATCAAATACGACTCGGATTTTGGTCGTAGTGCTATCTTCTTTAAATACTGGATGGTGAGGTAAGTAAAAAACGTTTCGAGTATCTCCGCTGTAAGGAACAACTTTTTCCATGTGTCCGAGCTCAACATATTCCTCAAGAAACTTTTGATATTCTTTTTTCAATTTTGGATCTCTTTCAAGTCATTTCTCGACTTGCTTGTATCTTAATAAGGCTTTAATACGAGATTCTCTAAGTGGTTTTATGTTA
The DNA here is from genome assembly GCA_963969285.1 of Odontomyia ornata. Taxonomy (NCBI): domain Eukaryota; kingdom Metazoa; phylum Arthropoda; class Insecta; order Diptera; family Stratiomyidae; genus Odontomyia; species Odontomyia ornata. Next base: position 39,059,186 of record OZ017742.1, read on the forward strand.
ATAACATCTTTGAATGGGAGCTGAACTGTGTACCTTCCGTGATTATCTCTATCAAATGTTGCTTGAAAATGTTCTTCGCATCGAACTTTAGTGATTGGAGGCTCTCTTTCGCGATCTTCATCGTCCATCTCAAAGAACTTTTCCACAGATTTATGGAATTCAGTCATTGAGATGCAAGCTGTTACTTCTTTTGCACTTCTTGTAGCCTTGGACATGGTTTTACCTGATAAAATCCAGCCAAGCTTTGTTTTTTGTGCTAATAATGGATCTGCTTTCCGTAAGCCTTTTTCAATTATTTCTTCTACCACCTCTGCTCCGAGTATGACATCAATTCATCCCGGGGAGGCAAAATTAGGATCTGCTAGCCTTAGTTCTGGGATCTTACTAGACTCAGGTAAAATCACTCGGTCTTCTGGTAATAACGTTGTAAGTTTTGGCATGATTAATGCTTCGTCTAGGAGGGTAAATATCGATTGAAAGTGTGGTGCTATAGACATGTAGACTTGATTTCGTACAGTCGATGTTTCTGTTTCACCAATACCGGAGATCGTTGCAAAAATACTTTGCTTTTTTAGTCCTAGCCTCTTCGCTACCTTTGAAGTAATGAAGGATGATTGGGAGCCTTGATCAATGAGGGCTCGTAGCAAGATTTGTTGTCCAGTACTCGTTTGTTCATTTATTAAAGCTGTTGGAAGCATAACATTCACATTCACTTCCTTAGTATTCACTGCAAGAGCCGATGGCTGGCAAGATTCATTTGTGGCAATATTGGAGGTAATAGCTTTAATGTTTGGGGAATGCAGAAGCGTGTGGTGTGGTTTATTGCACTCAAAGCATCTACGTGAACTTTTGCATTAGTTGCTTTTGGTGTGAGTGAGGCAATTCTTGCATAATTCATTCGATGATATGAATTTATGGCGATCTTCAGTGGAGAGTTCCTTAAACTTGCCGCAGCGATATATGAAATGCTGCTCCTTGCAAAATGTACAGGTTGGTTTTGTCATTGTAGTGAAAGCTCGTTTCTTGGTGTGCTGTTCGTGGGGCTGTGGTTTGATTGTTGTTAAGACTTCATGCCTTTTCAGAAGGAAATCGTAGAGCTGTTGAACTGATGGCACTTCCTTGTGGTTGCATAAAATGTCTTCGAACATGCGGATGCTTTCAGAGTCAAGTTTTCGCATCGCAGTATGAATTATGATCGGATCCCACTGATCCGTGTTAAAAGACATACTTTTCAGTGCCGTGAGACAATTCCGCAAAACGTTGAACATGTTGATTATTCCCGCTGCATTCCTATGCTCTACTTTCTTGATGTCGAATATGCTATCAAGATATGCCATAGCCATCCTTTTGTTGTTTGAAAATCGCTGCTGTAATATCATGATCGCTGTATCGTAGTTTAATGCATCTAGTTGCAGATGCGAAACGGAATCTATGGCTTGTCCTTCTAGGTAACTCAGGAGATATTGCATTTTTTGTATTGGTGCTAGGTTGTAATTATCATGTATGACTGTCTTGAACAAGTCATAAAACCTCCTCCATTCCTTAAAATCACCATTAAACGTTGGAATGGCTATTGCTGGCAGTCTTGGCATGTTGCTCGGTGGCCAATTATATTGGTAGGTAGTCGCCGGAATGGGTTCAGCTCGATTGTTCAAGGCAAGCGTCGGGACGTTGCTGTCAGGAGCTATCATCGAAGATGCGTTAGTTCCAGTAAATGTTGGTGCTTGCATTGTAGCTTTAGATAGCACTTTGGTAGGTTTCGAAGGTGGAACATAATGCGTTTGAGCTTCAGTGTAGGCAGATTTGGTTTTTTCGTACAAATGTTCAGTAAAGTATTGATGCGAGGGATCAAGTGTAGATTTTAAGTCAGCGTGGTTTAATTCAAATTTATTCTAAAGATCTTGAATAATTCTCAGTTTCGTGTCAAAGTATTGTGCATCCTTTTGAGAAGCACTGTCCTTTCTCAAATTCCTCTCCAGATTTTCTAGGGAGCCAGCTAAACGCTGTTGGTCTTCTAACAGTGAATTTATATTCATCTTAATGGCAGGCGAGTGTAAATTTGTACGATGGTAATCCCCACAGATGCTCGTGCGCTGCAGTCAGGAACAATAAAATCAAAGCCTGAGTGCTGCTAAGTCCTAGGCGTGTATGATGATGATTTCCAAGGATCACAGTCAGGAACAAACCAGAACCTGAGTGTCAAATCCTAGGTGCACTACGATGACGATGTCGAAGGAGCGCAGTCAGGAACAATGAATCTGGAACCTGAGTGACGAGTCCTAGGGGCACTGCGATGACGATGTCGAAGGATCGCAGTCAGGAACAATGAATCTGGAACCTGAGTGACGAGTCCTAGGTGCACTGCGATGACGATGTCGAAGGATCGCAGTCAGGAACAATAAAGTTGGAACCTGAGTGACGAGTGCAGAAAGCGATGTCCAGGATTACACGCAGCAGCCAATAGGGCAAGGATTTTGTTGCAGTTAAGGACAATTGTAGGAACTTAAGTGCAACCGAAATCCGGCTTGACGAACCAATGTTTCGGCACGGAAACTGAGTTCTGCAGACCGAAATAAGGATAGGATGATTCCTCAAAAAACCAGCCACACCAGCTGTTATTGAGGAATTCGGGATTATTCGATATATTCAATTGTTGTAGAATATAATCGAATTAGGGTAAACTGGGAAACTGGGAAAATAGACACGCTTTGTTTGATGTGAACAATACTTTGCAAGTGATTCTTTATTCATTAATCAAAGACATTTATAATAATTTTTTCTACAATCATCATTAAATTATTTTAATTGCAATCAAGTTCGTTAACCCAAAATGTGCAAGCCAGCAATAATCGAAAATATGAAATTTTAATTGATCGCATAATTATGCAACCTAGTATTTAAGTTAAGAATGTTGACTCTAAAGAATTGCAAGATGGCATTAACAACAATTAAGAATATTGAACTATGGGCAATACGTTACAAAAATAATAAAATTGAAAATTGTGCTGGCTTGCAAGTTAATAGGAAGAATATTAATAACTATTTTGCTGTGCTTTGTTCAGGAACTGAACACCCAGTGAGGTATCAAAATAAGAAACCCGAATTTTCAATTAGTTTAGCATTTTATTGTTTTTATTTTCGATAGTTTTATATACTTTGTAATAATTTATTAGGATCCTTTGTTCGTGATTCCCCGAAGGAAATCTAAACCTACCTTCCATTGGTTAAAGAACTGAAGTCTCGATACGTGCCAAGAAACTGTACCGTAGAGGACAACAAGTCCGTGCCCCCTTAGTCTACTCTATGATGGCCAGCTAGTTTGGAAAGGAGTTTCACTCGTTAGTCTTACGAGAGTTTCACTAGCTAGTTTTACATATAATTTCTCAGATACCGAGTCAAATGCCTATTTAAAACGCACTCCGAAAATTTCCCAAGTAAAATGTTTGTCATTACTTAAAATCTGCCTTCACCATGCTTTCCGTCACTGCATAACAACCAAAGTTAAATCCGCGCATATCCGATCGCAATACTGACACGATGTCCATTTCATACAATAATACAGTAGTATTTGACTTTCACAATGCTCGTTGCGATAGCATTAATAGACTATTATCCACATTCAATTGGACTCATACTCTTTCATGGAAGCTCTAACTACAGCTTTTTCCAACAAGAGGCGTTATTTTGATATTAAAAGAAAAATGCCATTTTTAATATAAATGATCAAATGTTTATTTCATTATAAAGAAGAAGGTATGTTGTTAATAGTGAAAAATAACATCTGGCAAATCACCACCATGACCACGCTTACAGGACCATATCCTTTTCATGAAATTTTCCATAACCAAATCGCAAAGTGGCCGTCCGATGTCCTCGATAGCCTCACGAATTCCATCTTTGAATTCTTGAATTGACGCTGATCTGTTGACGTAGACTTTCTCTTTCACGTGGCCCCAAAGGAAGTAGTTGCAAGGTGTTAAATCACAAGATCTCGGTGGCCAATTGTGATCACCTCTTCGAGAGATAACACGGTCCGGAAACTTTTTCCATAAAAGATCAATGGTTTCGTTGCTTGTGTGGCTCGTAGCGCCATCTTGTTGAGAGTAAATATTGTCCAGATCAAAACCATCCAATTCCAGCCATAAAAAATCATTAATCATCTCTCGATAGTGCAATCCATTCACCGTAACTGTTGCTCCAGCCTCATTTTCGAAAAAGTAAGGTCCAATGACTCCGCCGGACCATAAACCGCACCAAACAGTTGAAGTAATCGAGCAGTCACACTAGCAAACTGCTCGAAAACCTTCCTATCTCCTATTCCTATATTTCAATGGCAGATATAGAAAATAATTACTCATTTCCATTCATAATCGTAATTTGCAAAATAGTTTTCATTCTTATTATTATTATTAAATGTAACTTTTTATCAATTTTCGTGTATAGTAAATTTAAGCGTCTGTGTGGTTTAGTGGTTAGAGCATGAACGCATAAGCCGAAGGTCCCAGATTCAAATCTCGCTGGGAGCAGCGTGATTTAGTTCAGGGGATTTTTCGGACAGATAATGAGTGTTCACTCAGTGGTGATATATACTGATTTAATCAGATCTTATCATAGCTGAGCAGACACACAGAAGCATGATACTGACCAAACCAACTTCCGAAAAAATCAATACGGTCATGAAAATGAGATACTCTAACTATCTCTAGGTGAAGGCCCGAGAGGGGCTGTAGTGCTACAAAGAAGAAGAAATTTAAGCGCTTTCCGTTAATTATATTTTTCATGAAATTTAACTTTTATTACTATTTAAAATTTTCATTTCTTTACTTCAATTAAATTTCTTCACTTCATGTAAATTTCCTCCACTTCATTTAAATTTCTTTACTTCATTTCAAATTTCTTTAGCTCATTTAAAATTTCTCTATTTCAGTTAAATTTTGGTTTTAAAAAATTTAAGTCTGCCCTTTAAAATTAAGGATGTGGAAACACTGATTAAGTGCATCCCAACGGTGTATTACAGGACGGAATGCATTTGAGTTCAGCTGAGTGGGCAGTTGATGGAATTTTCACAGTATGCACGGGATGGGAGAAAAAGAAAAGACAAGTCTTTGAAACGGATCGAGGAATGAATCAAGGAGTCTGCTTGAAATCGCCAACCAGCGCGGACGCTGCGAGTAAAGAAATTGCTTCAATTTGAAACTGTGTTGCATCGGCGTTTTTTATCGAGTAGATTTGAACCAATTGAAATAAAAAGAATTCGTGAGAACCTTACGTGCTATTAACGTCAACGAGTGTAAGTTTCGTGTATCGATTGTACATTGCCCGCCAGTAATGTTAGCTTGTGTTGTGTGTTAAAGCTGAGTTCGTTTGAGCGGATTAGTGCAGTTGTCTCGCATACATCATGCGCAAGAGGTGATATCGATTGGAGATTGCCCGCGAGGAGTGTTCGCTTATGTTGTGTGTTAAAATATCTAATTTTGGAATAAAAGCTTCGGGAACGCCAACTGATTGCTGATACCTAATTATTCATGCATCGTTCAAAGTTAAAAGGAAGTCAGAATATCTGAAATACTTTCCTAGTCTTCGACCCAAAGTTATTATAGTTGGAATTTCGGTATTCATTCGGGTAACCGGTAGGGATGTTAGGGTGAGCTGCAATTTCCGTAATCCAGTGCTGGATAACAGTTGCAGGTTAAAGCGGTTGATGAAAATTGCCGGGAAACAACCCTGTCTGAATGCTACGAAATCGCATGATCATACGGGTTACGTAGCGTGTAGCAAACGAAAGAAAAGAAACTGGTCGGGTCTTCCGTTTTTACTCGTTTCAACTTGTTCTCTGAATAAGCAATTTCTACCCTCAGTCAGTTGCCTCCATTTTTCGACTTCAGTCGACCTTTTCTGAGACCCAAGAATTCGTGAATGCGAAACTTTTTTGTAGTGGGTCCTTGTGCTGGGAAAAAGAACCCGCCGCAATGCTAGCCTGCCAGCGCATTCACGCGCCCCCAGAGAAGGCCAATCTCGGCGAATCCTACCATCCAATTTCGCCGAGGCAGCAGACCATCGCTGCAGTTCTTCACGGACATCTGTATACCTCATTTTCACTACACAGTCACGCTTTGAGGATACGGAGGCTTTTCAACAATAACTCTTGGGTTTTTCGAGCCCCATATGCGATCATTTTGCTTGTTGATGAAGCCTCCAAAGCGGAAATGGGCCTCATCACTGAAAATGATTTTTCGATGGAATTCCGTATCATTTTCATGCGTTTCAAGGACCCAATCAGCAGTTAGAATTTTTCCACCAATTTCTGTATTGCGGTCCGGCAAGGTGCTTCACGACGACCTAAAAATGTTCGAGTTTAACGAACCGAATCTGCCAAATTTTCACCAGTTTTATAGTGGATTTTAATAGCTTTAAGTGCGTTGTTGAGTCGTGTATTGTTCCATTTTTATCAATGGCGTAGTTTTTGCTTGGTAAATGTCAAAAAATATTAGCTTCAAAAGTGACATCTACCCAAATAGTGGGCTATTTAAAATATTACCTCCTAGTGGAAACGTAAAATCAAAATAAGATGTAAGATTTCTGAGCCCTGGCAAGGTAGTGGCCTTATATGCTTACGAAATTAAAGGAATAAATTATACAAATGCATTAAAAGATAAAACAATGCTGGCGATGAACTTGAAAGAAAATATAAAGTTACCAAAGAATTTAAACTAAAATCATGAGAAGCATATCGCATACCTGAATCTAAAGAGAGCTAATTTGAAACTCCCAATTTTTTAGCTATGGATACCATTGAAATCCTTAACTCAATACGTAGTGACCAGTAAAACAGATTCAAACAAAGTTCCGCTACTCAGCGCTAACTGGCGCGAAAAGACCCTTATATCGAAGCGCTAACTGACGCGAAAAGCCCCTTATCTCCCTACCAAGACATATATTGTGCTATATTTCGCATATTTTCATGTCGTTTAGCATATTTTTTCGCTGTTTGGCATATAGCATATTTTTTTAGCATAAATTCGCTAGAGTCTGGCCAATGAAATTTGTCCACTTGAAAGAACGCTAATTTTAAAAATCGACATTATCGGTTGCTAAACAACACAAACAAGGCACTGAATAGCCCAGTTGATACTACAAAAAAGTCATTGATTATCATTCGAAAATGAAAAGGTGCCTGCTCGGTTTAAATTCGGTGTTTCGGCAAAGATTTTTTAAAATGCCCGCCCTTCCCCGTGAATAGCTTTCGTTTGCATGCTCCATTGAACTACAATCGAAAAGCAAAGTATTGAGCTAAAACTAAGGAAACTTTGAAATTCACTGTTCGTGAGGGAAGTAAACATCCTTTCAAAATCTACTTACCCTTCGCGTCTTTTGTTTCTAGCGAGTGACGATTTTTTTTTGAGGCTCACAGATGTGTGATCAGAACATGACTTAATATGCAGGCTGAAATGACACTCCTTCATTTTCTACGCCTTTGCCACTTGCAAAAGGGTCATCAAAACTACAGAAGTGAAGCTTCTTTCATGCTTTCCGGCGATTTCCCATTCATTTCTCAAAAAAATTGAAATTCAAGTTCATTCAATGTTCTACCGCGTACATACCGATACCATGATTTTCATTAAAATTCAAAGTTGTTACGTAGTGGAAAGTGTTGTAAAGTGTTTGATTAACCAAACATACTGCAAAATTCAGTCAGCATTACAGGTCGGACTGGGAAAAACTGCCGGATTTTAAAGTGGTTGTAACCTGTTAAAAAAGATACGGCAAAAGCGTACTGTAAGTGCTGCAACTGCGATATTATTGCGAAAGTGCATTGCCTAAGGTTACGTACCTCATCAGCAAAACATAAAAAAGCCATATAACCAATGTAGAGCTAGAGTGTAATTAAGTTTCCCAAAAAAGTGATGTAAATACAAAGAGAGTGCAGAAGCTTCATTAGCTATATTTGTGTAAACACATTGTTCAATTATGGCTGTTGACCCTTTATCCGAGCTATGTAAAAACAGATTTGGCGATAGCAAAAGCGGAGACTTGCGAGTACATCGCACAAAATGTACTAATATCATAAAAAATGATTTGGTACCGCATTTTATAACAGAAATAGTGTCAGGTTTGGGAGATCATGATCATTGTCTCTTACTGGATGAGTCTACAGATATTTCCGTCAGCGAAATGTTGGGAGTATCGATAAGACATTTCAGCCGATCCTTGAAGACTATAATATCTACCTTCTTGGGGTGAGTCGAGATTGAAGATGGCACTGCAACGAGCATCGTCAACGGCATTCTAGGATTATTGCCTACCCTCAACTTTAATATAAAAAAATTGATAAGTATCGGCACACATAAAGCTACGGTAATGACCAGGACTAACAATGGAGTGCATGCCTTATTTAAAAAAAAAAGCAACTGGCAATGATCACTTGGTTTTAGTTCACTGCGTGTGCCATTCATTACAGTTGGCTTTATCTCATGCGACAGAAGAGACACTACTACGCACCATTGAATTCCTCATAAGAGAAGCCTACAATTGGTCCAGTCATTCTTCAAGCGATCAACTGTGACTCCAACCCATTACTAATTCCACAAATGTGCAACACCCGATGGATATCAGTTAGCACCCGATGGATATCAATGGCTAGAATTGAAACTGCTGTTTGAAGTTTTTAGGTGCAATAATAACTGCTTTATGGCAGAAACACTTTATGAAATGTACAATGATCCTGTGAATCACTTATACTTGTTGTATTTAAAGCCGGTCTTGGATGGAGTTCAAGTAGTGAACAAGCTGTTGGAAAGCAACAAAGTTGACCCGACAAAACTATACAAGGATTCGCGTGGTTGAGTTCAATCTATATGTGGACGCATCTTTAGCCCAACTGCGAGAGTTGATATCTTTTCAAAAAATATGGAGAGTTTTTTGGATCCTAGACCATACATGGGATATGCTTTTGAGACGAAATTACGGGAGTGCAACCTTCTTCTAGAAGTGGAAAATAATTTGCGTCAACGGTGCATTGATTTCACGCTGAAACTTGTGAGAGAGCTGCGTTCTAGACTATCAATTAATTTTGAAATACTGTAGAAAGTATCTTCGTTTTCTGTGCAAGAAACTTTAAAGGTAGTCAAACCGTCTATAGTTGATATTGCTAAAAAGTTACGAGTTAATGAATGTATAATAGACCAGGTCATACCTCAATGGAGAAACATTCAAATGGAAATGCACATCTTCCATTGTGGGGTTTTGGAATGAAGCAATTAATTATAAAGATGCAGCAGGCAATAACCCCTTTGCAGATTTATCATCGTTAGCAATATCATTATTGTCATCACCACATTCTAATACGGATATTGGACGCATTTTTAGCCAAATGAATATTATCAAAACAAAGCATCACAACTGTTTGCCGGTAAAAACTTTAGAAGCCATTTTACCTATAAGATTTGGCCTAAAGAGGGTAGGAAAATGCTGCTTTTCTTACACAGTTCCGGACAACGTACTGCGCTCTATAGGTACCAAGGAGAGTTACAGTTTTGACACTGAGCCTGGCACTTCCAATTCCACATCAGCTGCAGATGAAGATGAAGACATTGACATATTATTCCACAATATATTCGATTAAAACATGGTACTTAGTCTAAATTCTTCTTTGTAGCACTACAGCCCCTCTCGGGCCTTCGCTTAGAGATAGTTAGAGTATCTCATTTTCATGACCGTATTGATTTGTTCGGAAATTGGTTTGGTCAGTACCAACTTAGTCTAAATTAAGCTTGTTAATAAACAATTAAAATCAAATGGCGTTTTTTTAGCACAAACAAATTTTAACATAATTTTTTGCATTAATTTAATAGCCGTTGGCATAATTTTACCAAATTTTTACTGCAGTTTAGCATATTTTACACTTCATTTGTTGGCAATACTGCTAGTTGCAGCCAGTGTGCCAAACAAAACGCATATGCAGGTCGTCTTGATTCCTTCTTGCTCATTTTAACTAAGAAATTGTTTTTACTTATTTCAAGTTGTCACTATTTTCTTGGTTAGTGCTGGGTAAATTAAATCATCATTTTGAGTCCAACTAATCTTCATAATAAGGTGAGAAAAGCTTTCGTTTTTATTTAGAACTGCTACCGTGTTGTTGAGACATTTTTGAATTCGTGGTTGAAATTGAACACGTTTCATATATGGATTATTAAATCAATGTGGCGTTCTGGACCCAAATGGTTATTGAATTTTTCATTTCAGAACTAGTATGAGCTTTGGACTGGTTTTTGTATATATGGTCAAGAAAAGAAACAAAGAGACTCAATCTGAAAATATGCAACAACCTAATACATTTTCAAAACAGGGGTTTGAGCAAACAATGTAGAAGCAGTTGGTATTAGTAAACAGGCCACAGCCAGAAGATGGCGTCAAGCTAGCATCAAGCAACGAAGACGCATCTAATTCCACCTTATTCGTAGTTGATAAATCAATTTCCAGTACATCCAAACAACAGCAGACTGGAACACCAAATTATTATATTTCGCCACGTCAAAGTGACGAAAGTGACTTCGATGACTTAGAAGAGGATCACAAGTTCCGAATGATCCATAAAAGTAAGACATCATCTAAGGTCATACCACTAAAGCAAGGGTCGCAAATTCCGATATATCAACGAAACATCCTCAAGTCCAAGAGGATATTACGGCAGGAAAGGACGACAAAATTGACCAGGCAAATAAAGCAACGTTTAGTGATTTCATCACCAGCATCTAAAATGTCGCAGAAGTACTGTACTCCGAAACGGAAACAATAATCTCTACCGTGAGCAGTGGTCGCAAAGTACGATTGCTGCCCAGCGAAATGAAGAAGAAAGTATATTTCGTAAAGCGGGAGAGGTTTTGAAAAGAATAAAATCTGCATGCGACTCACCAAAAACCAACAGAGCAGAAAAGATTGGGCTCCTTAACTAGGGGACTTCCTAGACCACATAGGGTATGATTGGAGGAGCTGGTTAAAGGCCGAAGAGAACCAGAAGCCCGAAGAAGAGCAGAAGGCTAAAGAAGTGCTGGGGGCGAAATCTAAAGTGCACGTGCAGACAGCTCCACCATCAAAAATCAATAAAAGAATGGCGTCTAGCCCAATCGAGGGGGATCAGGATAAAAGAAGGAAGGAAGAGGCACTTGATGGGCGTGAAGCACTAAATCACGGATTCCGGACAGTACTTACAAAAGGAGCGAAGAAAGCCGCGAAGAAACTCCTTCTAAAAGTGCCAAAAAGTAAAGTTCGCACAGACTTCCAACAAAAAAAAATGACCTGACGCGTAACAGAAGGGGAAGAAGCCCCAAGGAAGACTTCGGAAGTAGGCACTGCTCGTAAAACCTCAAGATGGTCGATCCTACGTGGAGATACTGCAGGATATCAAGGGAAACGTAAGGCCCAAAAACTATGACTAACGCGGTCGGGCCACATACAGATTGGGTTTGGAGCAGAGGCTGACAATAAAGAAGCATTCTGCAACGCAGTAAAGAAAGGCCTCGGCAAAAGCACAACTGTAGCCTCGCCTGATTGTAACTATGGAAATAAGAGAGATTGACTGCATCACAAATCTGGCCAAGGTGGAAGAGGCGATCAAAAGGGAGTTCCCTTGTGTGGGTAGGATCAAAGCGAGGCTGACACCAGAAAACCATAGAGGACAACGCATGGCCATAATTGACTTGACCGAAAAAGACGCCAAACAATTTCTGAACAAAGGCAAAGTAAGAATAGGGTTGGCAGTCTGCAGGATACGGCGAAGGCCAGCGCCTCTTCAATGTCTCAAATTCCTTGGCTATGGTCACACCGCACAAGTATGCAAAGGACCCGATAAGAGCACCCTATGTTACAAATACGATGAAATGGGACATGAAAGAAAAAAGTGTTCGAAGGAGGCATACTGTATTCTTTGCAAGGATGCTGATCCAAGACCTGATTTCGGACACGTTTTGGGATCAAGAAAATGCCGGGTTTTCCAGAAAGCCCTAGCAAAGGCAAAATCAGAGCTTTGATGACCCGCATCATGCAGTTAAACTTAAACCGTAGTTCAACCGCCCAAAATCTGTTTGAGCAGTTTGCGAGGGACATTGAAGCCGATTTTGTGCTGTTGAGTGAGCAACACCATGATGAAAATTCGGTTTCATGGTATCCTGATGATACTCGTACTGCTGCTATCTGGGTTCGAAATAGTGATTTCCAGGTGGAGTGCTGTGGATGGGGGATGGTTTTATGTGGGTTCGGTTCTCCGGGACCAACTTTTTTAGTATGTATCTAACGCCAAACGAATCGAAATTATCTTTTCAAGCCAAGTTTATGCTGTGGAGGGCGCTGTCTCGTTCGTAGACGGTAACGTGCTCGTTGGGGGCGACTTCAACGCTAAAGCAATCCAATTGGACATGCCTCAAACAGATCCGTGGGGCAAAGGAACCCTAGAAATGGTGGCCAGGACAGCGGTCGTCATACTAAACACCAGAAAAATGCTCCCTGTGAAGGAACCATACCGAACCTGAAGTTTGCCTCGTAGACTTTAGTACGGGGGATACATAATTGGAGAGTATTAGAGGACTACGCAGCGATATTGTCTCCCGACGTTGGCTTTCAACAATTGTATGGATCATTGGAAGAATGGACGTCAAGAGGTTCATCGAGGTGCTCACGGCACCTGCCCCGCTCCAGGGAGACTTGCAGAGGATGCAAGAACTGGCAGCTCAAGACCTGGCAAAGTCAACTATGAGCATCATTACGACTGCTTGTAATGCTTCCATGCCCCGTTGAACGGCATCGCAAGCCCCCAGTGCATTGGTGATCAACTGGAACCGATGAAAAGCGAAGGGAGTATCACAAGCTTCGGTGTGAGGCTCAACGGACACGGAACCGGGACGAGACATACATCTGGTAAGCAGCATTTAAATTGGCTAGGAAAGGCCTTCGCAAATTGAACAACAGCAAGGCTCGCTGCTGGCAAGATCTAGTGAACAATGTGAACAAGGATCGGTGGGATCTTGGCTACAAGCTGTGCCCTACGAAAACCTTGCATACATGAAGCGGAAAAGGTGGAGGAGATAGTGCGGGGACTCCTCCCCACACATCCCGTCCGTGTTGACGCTGTCCATAGTGAAACAGCAGTCGAGTGTCGACTCTTGACACAGCCGAAACTGGAAGAGGCAGTCCTTTCACTGAAAGCGAGGAAGGCTCCAGGCCCAGATGGTGTTCCAGCTGAGGTGTTACAGCTTGCCTATCACCATTGTCCTGACTTACTGCTCAGCACATTCAACGTTTGCCTCCGGGACAGGGTCTTCCGGGTAACGATAGAAGAGAGCAAGGCTCGTGCTGATCAGCAAAGAGAAGGGAGATGCCGGATCACCGTATGTGTACCGCCCGTTATGCACTGCTAGGAAAGTGCTAGAGAAACTCATCAACGGAAGACTCACTGACGCAATTTGTGCTGCTGGGAACCTATCTCCTCGGAAGTATGGCTTTAGAGCAGGACGCTCCAGCATTGACGCGATTGCAGAGGTGGTGAGTATGGCTCAAAAGGCAGAGGCATATGGTCGCACTAAGTGACAAATCGTCCTGTTGGTGACATTCGACGTCAAGAACGGCTTCAGCACCACTAGATAGGTGCTCTAGATATGCTGGGAAATCCTTTTCAAGTTTTAGAATATCTAATGCGGCTTTTGAGGGATTATCTGCTCTACGACAAGACACAGGGCCAACGAAAGATGGAAGTTACATTGGGTGTTATCCAGGAATCAATCCTTAGTCCAGACTTGCCAAGCGTATCCAACGATAGGCTACTGACACTGGCGATGCCATATGAGACGCGCTTGAGCGGCTATGCAGATGATGTTGCGGCTGTGTTCGCTGGACGCACCGTTGAACAGGCGCAACTTAGGTTAGGTATGCTCATGCATCGAGTGAGAGACTGGATGACTGCTCGAGGGTTCAGTTTAGCACTGTAGAAAACTGAAGTGGTCAACTTGTCAAAAAAAGAATCCCTAGACTAAGGATGATCAGTTTTGGAGACATAAAAATCGAATCGAAGGCAGCGGTGAAGAATCTAGGCTTACTGGTTGACTCGAAGATGAGTTTCTCTGAGCCAATTAGGGCAACGGCTGAGAAGGCTGCTTCAGGAGTATCGCCTTTGAGTCAACTTATGGCCAACGTAGGGGGACCCAGCCCATCAAGAAGACGCCTCTTGATGAGTGCTGTAAGCTCGGTGCTACTGTGCGGAGCATAAATACGGGGCGACGCTCTCAGTAAGGAGGTATACCGAAAACGCTTGGCACAGGTACAGAGAAGAGGAGCACTAGGGCTTGCTTCTTCATATCCGACTGTTTCTGATTCGGTGATGAGACTTATTTGAGGCATGATACCTGTTGCTAGAAAACGCCGTGCTATTTAACTGCCTCAAACAAGAATGCAAAAGAGATTGTTGTCTACAAAGACTAACAGTACTCACTCAACGATTGGCAGCAGTCTTGGGTGAATTGCACGAAGGGAAGGTTGACTGCGCTCCTTATCGTAGATATGGGACTATGGCTTAATTGAAGGCATGGTGTGATTGACTTCTACCTGACCCAGTTTTTGGGCAGGGATGGATGCTTACAGTCTTACCTGCAGAAGATTGATAAGCCACGGGCCCCCGATTGTCGGTTTTGTCCAGGAGGGGAAAACAATGCCTGCCACACAGCTGTTGCGTTCATAAAGTGGGACAAGCTGCAAAAGGAACTCTACAAGGAGGTGGAAGAGCTTATCCTGGATAATATAGTCGTGGTGATGCTTGAATCGGTTAACAAGGTGGCACATTATGTTCGGGCAGTCCTGAAACATAAAAGGGACTCACAGCAGCTGGGGCTTTGGGGTTAGAGTATCGTTTGTCTGGCACTTCCTTTTCCTCCCCTCCTCTTCGGCTAGAAGAAGGATCCCCCAGCTTAAAAGCGGCTGACTGCGTAACAAAACGAGACCTGGCCCGAAGTAATGTGTAAACCGGTTCCAGGCTGGGTTCTCAGATTGGCAGGAGAGGTATTTAGTGGATAGTCCAGTCATATTCATGGGAGTCCCACACTCTGCGTGTAAATGGCGCTCACCTTTCAACCACAAAAAAACTAGAATAGGCAGATTCCCCCTCTCACAATGCTCCATCAGCCTTTTTAGCTCCATTGGACGAGTTTGATTTATGTGTCCGGGGAAGTATGTTGATGTTATAATTATGCCTTGGGTATTTCCCTCAATCAAAATAAAGCTTCTCATAGGAACTAGGTCTCATAGCATAAAATCCGAAAAAGTCATGTATTTTGTGTTTTTCCTGATCATGATGCCGACTCGGGTAGGTCCTGTTCCATACATGAAATTAGTGTGGGGTCGTAACTGTTTGAATCTTGGATTTAACCTCAATAGTACCAGGGTTCAAAACCATGGAAGCGGCTCTGGCGTGATGAAGATTCACGTGGGTCAGCCGAATAACTTCCCCACTCATTGTTGGAGATTTGAGCACTTGGGTTTCAGCCCTGATACTTCCCTCGCAACTTGATGAGTGCTACTGTGTTTCTCATTGTCAAAGCTGGCTTCATGGTGGGAATGTCTAGCTCCTTAGGCTGCATGATTTCCTTTTCTGGTTCCAGATCTAAGCAATGCGGTCTGATTTGCCTTCTCTAGGTCTAGCTCCCCAGACATTATGGTCTGAGTTGCTTCCTTCAGTTCCAGCCCCTCAGGCAGAGTGGCCTGATTTGCCTACCTTGAGTTCGGTTGCTCAGTCAAATGGCCTAAGTTGCCTTCTGCCTTCCTCTGTGTTGAATCTATGGGTAAGCTCCTGTGGTGGTATTGGAGCTGCAGAGAATATTTCTATGTTATCCAGTTCTCACACACAGACCTTGCCAAGCCCAAAATGTAAGCTTGTCTGCTTGTCTGCTGAATTTTCGTCAATACCTGCGCGCATGATCTGCCAGTCGGTACTGACCTCGCACTTATGACCTTCCATTCTTTCGTGTGAAGAGGCCTTCCTTTGCGGCTGCCAGCATGTTGAGTAACATGGCTGGCGACCATTCTTCTGTTTGTGAAAAGTATATATTTATTGTCTGTGGTCTAGCAATATCGTCCTCTTATTTGACACAAAAATCTTTGCCCTCCCACATACTCAATTTTAGAGCAAACTCATTTAGGCAGGTCACTTAGATGTCATATCCGCCGTCCACGAGCAGAATCCATGGCTTGAAGTGAATGCATTCGAAGAGAAGGTCATCCCTGAATTGCGTCTCTCACTTTAAAGTCCTTAAAAGCTGCAGTTGTTCCTTAGTTGTAGGAGTGCGGTGTCGATGTTCTTTGCAACCAATGTGCTTTGCTTTTTTAATGCAATTGTACAGCTGGTGCTGGGTATAGCCATGCCAGTTCAATCTCCAACTTGGATAGTTTCCCACATCTTTGGTTGCTTTTTTTGCTGATATTGAGAGGTAATCGAGTCCCTGCCTTGTTACCTTGTGTGGTCAGTCGAATTGACTGTTTGTTCCCCTACCCTGTTCTTTTGCTTGGTCCAGTGTGGCTTGGATTTCCCATACTCCCCTGTTGAACATGTTGCGAGTGAACACATAAACATACTCGGATATATTCCCGCTTCATAACTGCAATAGTAGCGAGTAGACAACACCTATGTACTCGCACTTCGCCAATGAAAATTAGCCATGGAAACACATGCGCAAGTAAATAAGCGAGCAGTTAAGTGAACGAGAAAGTTCAACCCGCAACGATATTCACATCGTGAACGAACGGGGTGCTTCGAAGAGAGGTAAGCGGAAAGGAAAAAAGAAAGTTCCGGCATGAACACTCTTTCGCTCAATGTCCCCAGTTTCGCTATTTTACCTCAAGAGATCTTGGGAAAGCCGAAAGCTTAAACTGAAAGCACTCTTTCGAAGTCGAAAGCTTAAGCGAAAAACACTCTTTCGCTCAATTTCCCCAGTTTCGCATATTCACCAGCCGAGCAAGCGAGACGAAGCGGGGAGGAAAAACTTTCGTGGAAGGAGAGCGCACGTGTTTAAAGAGAATTTAGGTTGAAAGCTCACGAAAGAATGGTATTTAATGTTCTTGGGCAGTCTTATACCAGTGAGTCTTGTTCAAATCCAAAAGGGAGCGTGCTGCTACCCATTTATCATTAACAACATCGAAGTATTCGCGTTTAAGTTTGAATTGGTAGTGCTGTCCCGTGTACAAGGAAATGGTGAGGGGTGAGGTGTTGGCTTGCGCCGCGATCCTCAACCGGCCCTTTGGCACTTCACGCCGTGTGGCCACCCCGAACCATTAATACGACAAATTGGTTCCCTCTTCAGGCTGATAGGTAGAAGTTTAAAATAATTAATTAAGTGGAAATGTAATTAATAAATTCAATTGTAACTAAATGTTTAAAAAATGGATAGTGTAATAAAATTCATTCTCTAAAGTTAACTCTCGTATTTTGTTGGTTTAGTTTAAATGGACAGAGTAGCAGGTAAGTGGTGTTACAGTGAGTTCTTTCCCCGGGAGCCTTGATGTTGTATATAGGATACGCATCAAGTTGAGCTCCCAGTTCTTACCAGTATACATAGGGTATACTGGCGCAGCCGGTAGGTGTTATCATATTTTGGTTATTAGAATGATCAATATAATTATTTGAGTTTATTTTAAAGGAAGACTGATTCAGTTTGATCAATAATATTATGTTTGGATATTCATACTTTCTTTTTGTTATTTAATTGAAATATTTATTTGATGATTTATTTAAGAAGATTAATCTAGTTTGTTGGAAAGTATGAGTAACCTTAATTTTGTATTTGAATATTGATATTATATTTTTGTTATTTGAACAATCAATATTATTTTTATTTTCTTTTTTGAGAAGTTTAATCTAGTTTTATGTACTGTATGAGTAGTAACAATATTGTATTTAGATACCGATATTATATTTTTGGTTTTTAAATGATTACAATTATTATTTGATTTTCTTTTAAGCAAGCTGATCTAGTTTGATGGACAGTATGAGTAGCAATTGTGTCTTACAGGAGTTGAATGGTTTGAGATATCGGCTGGGTGAATAGATTTTTCAGCCCATTTTAATTTGCTACATAGTGCAGTACACTGTGGTCTCTGCAAAACCGATATCCTACCGGCTGCGCCAATTTTGTTACAAACCAGTATACCCTATGTATACTGGTAAGAACTGGGAGCTCATTTGATGTGTATCCAATATACATCATCAAGGCTCTCGGGGAAATAACTCGCTGTTAACACCACTTACCTGCTACTCTGACCATCAAAACAAAATCAGCAAAGGCAAGAGTTCACTTTAAAGCTTTACTTTTATTGTATTATTGTTATTTTCTGAAAACATTTACATTACATTAAAATTTCCAAATTATTTTAAAACTCGAAATATCAGCCAGCCTGAAGAGGGAACCAACTTGTCGTATTAATGGTTCGGGGTGGCCACACGGCGTGAAGTGCCAAAGGGCCAGTTGAGGATCGCGGCACAAGCCAACACCTCACCCTTCACCATTTTGTCGGAGACTGGACAGCACTTTCAACTTAAACTTAAACGCGAATACTTGCAACGATGTAGATAAAGAATGGGTAGCAGCACACTCCCTTTTGGATTTGAACAAGACTCCCTGCTATAAGACTGCCCAAGAACATTAAATACCATTCTTTCGTGAGCTTTCAACCTAAATTCTCTTTAAACACGTGCGCTCTCGTTCCACGAAAGTTTTTCCTCCCCGCTTCGTCTCGCTTGCTCGGCTGGTGAATATGCGAAACTGGGGAAATTGAGCGAAAGAGTGTTTTTCGCTTAAGCTTTCGACTTCGAAAGAGTGCTTTCAGTTTAAGCTTTCGGCTTTCCCAAGATCTCTTGAGGTAAAATAGCGAAACTGGGGACATTGAGCGAAAGAGTGTTCATGCCGGAACTTTCGGTTTTCCTTTCCGCTTACCTCTCTTCGAAGCACCCCGTTCGTTCACGATGTGAATATTGTTGCGGGTTGAACTTTCTCGTTCACTTAACTGCTCGCTTATTTACTTGCGCATGTGTTTCCATGGCTAATTTTCATTGGCGAAGTGCGAGTACATAGGTGTTGTCTACTCGCTACTATTGCAGTTATGAAGCGGGAATATATCCGAGTATGTTTATGTGTTCACTCGCAACACATCTTTGTTATTGAAATGTTTTCCACTCTTATTCTTTGATCCGGCCACGCTAGTTCCTCCACTGACCGGAGGTATTCTTCATAGTAGAGGAAAAGATGGTACCACTTTTAAGTAAATATTGCGGAGAGTATCTTATATATATATATATATATATATATATATATATATATATATATATATATATATATATATATATATATATTGGGAGCGCAAATTAATAATGCGGGATTGACAACAGATGGCGTAGTTCGGGATATACCCATCAGACAATACTAAAACTATATTCATGTCATAACCTCATTCCATAGCTTTCATTTTCAGTATGTGTCATTTGCCCGGAGTGTAAACAACATAGTTTTTTTTGGCTCTCAATATGTCAAGTTTTGTGCCCACAAAGCAGCATTTGCGGGAAGTTTTGATCTACTTCTTTAATTTGGAGAAAAGTGCAGCTGAATCGCATCGATTACTCTCCAAAGCTTATCCGGAGTGTGCTCTTTTGATTTCAACGTGCGAGAGGTGGTTTGTGCGTTTCAGAAGTGGTGATTTTGATGTGGAAGACAAAGAACGTCCAGGACAGCCGAAGAAGTTTGAAGATACTGAATTGGAGGCATTACTCGATGAGGACTCATGTCAAAAGCAAAAAGAACTTGCCAAATCATTCGGAGTTACACGCCAAGCCATTTCCCATCGATTGAAACTATTGAAAATGATTCAAAAGCAAGGACATTGGATACCGTACGAGTTAAAGCCGAGAGACGTCGAAAGGCGGTTTTTCACTTGCGAACAGCTGCTTCAAAGGCAACAAAGGAAAGGTTTTTTGCATCGCATCGTTACTGGTGATGAGAAGTGGATCCACTACGACAATCCCAAGCGAAAAAAATTATATGGTTACCCCGGTCATGCCTCAACATCGACGGCAAAGCCGAATATCCATGGAAAGAAGCTTATGCTGTGTATTTGGTGGGACCAGCTGGGTGTCGTATACTATGAGCTGCTGCATCCGAGTGAAACGATCACAGGAGCTTTGTACCGAACTCAATTGATGCGTTTGAGCCGAGCATTGCGTGATAAACGGCCACAATATTTGGAAAGGCACGACAAAGTGATTTTGCAGCACGATAACGCTCGGCCACATGTTGCAAGACCCGTAAAAACTTATTTGGAAACACTCAAATGGGAAGTCCTACCCCACCCGCCGCATAGCCCAGACATTGCTCCTTCTGATTACCACTTGTTCCGATCGATGACGCATGACCTGGCTGATCAGCATTTTCGTTCTTATGAGGAAGCCAAAAATTGGGTCGGTTCATGGATCGAGTCAAAAGACGAGTCGTTTTTTCGTCGCGGTATCCGTATGTTGCCAGAAAGATGGGAAAAAGTAGTGGCT
The DNA here is from genome assembly GCA_963969285.1 of Odontomyia ornata. Lineage (NCBI taxonomy): Eukaryota > Metazoa > Arthropoda > Insecta > Diptera > Stratiomyidae > Odontomyia > Odontomyia ornata. Next base: position 39,079,749 of record OZ017742.1, read on the forward strand.
AGCGATGGACAATACTTTGATTGATCAGTCTGTTACAATTTTTTTTGAAATGAATTCTCAAAATTTTGAAAAACTCCCGCATTTTTAATTTGCGCTCCCAATATATATATATATATATATATATATATATATATATATATATATATATATATATATATTTGGGATATAACGAAATTTGTGACCACGCTAGAGGTTGCAAGTTTGCTCAGATTTTTGTCAAATTTTCAGAAAAAGTTAAGTTCGTGAACCAGCTATATCGACCGGGTAAAAACAAATGGCGGCCATTTTAGACGAAAAATCGTGATTTCTGTTCTGACCAAAGTATAGCTCCGATTTGGATGAAATTTGGTACAAAGGTTCACTGATGAATGTGATAAATCTCACAATAAAAAATCCAAAGTCAGCCACTCAAAGTTCGAAAAACTTGCAAAATTTTGTTGTTGTAATTGTGGTCAAAGCTTTCAACAGATGTTCATGAAATTCAGCAGTTAGATAGAAATTATAAGTATCTAAAGAATTATGTAAAAAACTGGAGGTCAGGTTGCAAAAAACAAAATGGTGGCCAGTTGAAGTTCAAAATTTCAAAGGCTCCTAAAAGTCGCAATTTTGATCCGACGTATATAAAACTTGGTTTCAGGATAAAAATTTTGATGATCATGTTTGAGTAAATTTCAAAATGTTGATGGTTTAAATATGCGTTTTTTCAGGTTTTTGTGGCCCTCTAGCGGTCACATTTTCCTGCGGATTCTGATGAAAATTGAGATTATAGATCTCTGTACTAAGTCAGTGTATTATGCAGAAAATTATTAAAATCAAATACAAAAAGTTGAGTAAGCAGGAGAGTGCTCCTACCAGAAGGTCTTTGTAAACATCCTAGGGTTAGAAACAAGTTTTCTAATAGCGTGAATCGATAAATTGAATTATTCATTCAATGCTTTGGTGTGAAATTGTTCAAATTTATGCCAAAGATGTACAGTTTCTTTCATAAGCACAGTGCAGCCACCATTTTGATCTAGCTTAAATGATTGTTCTGAATGTTCGGCCAATTGAACATATTCAAGTTAAACACTATTCCTTAAATTTTCATGAAAATTGAAAGAAAATAAAAGTGCCTAGGTCAATTTGAAATACAGTCTTCCACAAAAGTCAAGGTACAGTGATAAATATCATGAAAATTGTTTGATATTTTTTTAAAAAAACCTATAGTCATAAAATGTTTTTGGTACTACTTCAACTATAATCATTACACTTTAAATTCATGTAAAACAAAACGAAAATTCTGTCGTATTAATATGTTATTACATATGATGTGTTGGAAAGTCAATGAATGAAGTCCACAAAAGTCATGGTACACCTAAAGAAAAATGATACAAATTGTAATTATAGTCTTGCATAGTTATTTGAATTATACTTTTCTTAATATTTTGTCGGATATCCTTTCATCTGAATTACTGACTTCAGTCTTTTAGGCATAGAATATACCAATTTTTTAGTAAATTCGCTGCTGATTCTGGCCCACTCCTCCAATATAACATCCTTAAGCTGCGCCTTGCTTGATGTCACTCTTTTTCGGATTTTTGTCTCAAGCTCATTCCAAAGATGCTCTATAGGGTTCAAATCAGGGCTTTTAGGCGGTGTAGCAAGCATGCGAGTATTGTACAATAGCCAGATTCGAACTTTATGCGCAGTGTGCTTAGGGTCATTGTCCTGTTGAAACAAGAAATCTTCTCGCATACCTAATTTGGCTGCACTTTGTTTCATGTTGTTTCGTAGAATCTCTAAATAAGAGTTCTGATCCATAGTATTTTCGATGAATGTCAGATTTCCAACTCCAGCAGCAGCCATGCAACCCCAAACCATAACACCACCGCCTCCATGTTTTACTGTTTTAATAGTGTTCTTGGGATTAAATGCTTCTCCTACTTTTCGCCAGACCCTCTTATGCCCATTTACACCAAATATACAAAATTTAGACTCATCCGAAAATAAAACATTATCCCAAAACGTTATTGGTTTGTCAATATATGCTTTTGCAAATGTTATTCTTTTTTGTTTGTTTATGGAACTTACAAGAGGTTTTCTTCTAGGCGTACGAGATGAAAATCCAGCTTCTACGACAGCTCTACGCACAGTTTCTGCGCTAACCTTCTTCTTATCATTAATTCCAAGAACATCGCAGATTTTTCTACAGCTTAGAAATGGATCTTGTTTTACCATTCGCGAAATTTTTCTCTTGTCCTTTGCACTTAGTTTAGATGGACGACCTGTTCGGGGCACATTTTCCACTCTATTTTCCTTCTTAAATCGATTTATCACTTTTTGAATGGTTGACCGACTTCGCAACACTAGTTCAACTATTTCAGAATATGATTTGCTCTGATTTGAATGCAGATTAATAATTATTTCACGCTCCTTAATACTCAAGTCCTTTCGACCCATTTTTTAAAAATTTTATTAAATAAAAGATACACCACGAATACGGACGCGATATTAAAGACAGCGGCCTACGGTTGTTAACTCACTCTGATAATATGTACTTGGGGGATTCCCCTTTTTACAAATAACAGGGCATTTTCTGCAACTGTACCAAGACTTTTGTGGAGTAGAAAAGAGACATTGCCAACAAAAAATTATTGTCTTCAATGATCATTATTGCCGAATCCCTTTAAATTTATGAAAACTTAAATTCAACAGAACTCGTATTATTACCATGTCATAACTTTTGGTTTTCAAATAAAAATATTGATTCAGTAATACAATTTTCAGTTACCGATTCTCTGTACCTTGACTTTTGTGGAAGACTGTATGTATCAACCATAAACACGTGCTATTGTTGTTGTATTTCTATAACTCACTTGATTATGGTTCGATCTCAACTGAATTTTGTGAACGAGATAGCTTACATCAGTCTATATAATTGAAAAATTTCAAGAAATTTAAACGTACCGTTTCGATTTAATGGGCGAAAATGTGAAATCTAAAAATCATACTATTATTAACAACGTTGAGTGAATTTCAATTTCTGAGGTATTTGTTGCTCTTGTATTCATAACGGTCTACATTCGTGACAATTTTCAGAGTTTTCGGCTCAAAGGTGTCCAATCGCGAGGTGGGGGGACACGAATTTTGGGTACATATTGCCTTCCCTTGGACCCCCTAATTCATAAAATGACCTTTTTATTTCAGATTCTAAAAGTTCTAATCAAGACCTTTCATTTTATACCCCTTTCGACTACCATTGGTTAAAAAAAATGTTTGGTAAGACCTTAACTTTTAAGAGACCATCACTTCTGACCTTTTCACAAAGATTGAGCATTCTAGCTTCTATAGTTTCTGAGGAAACTAGCTGTGACGCACGGGCAGACGGACGGACAGACAGGTCTTAGTAAAAAACATGTTTACAAAGACCTAAAAATACCACAATCTTAGCTATATCCAGAGGAGCATTAGCTACATTAGAACATTAAATGAAATTACTTCACGTCGCGTCTTATTGTCCTTGGCAAGTTTACATGTGAATACCAATTTCTAATTTAGTCTAATCCCATTTAGGCTTCAGTAAATTCTTTTGCAGTTCAAACGTATTTGTGATGTACGAGTATTGTACATATGCATGTATGCTAATTTAATAAACATGTTCGCTTGCATCAAATCAGCATTGAACATTCATCCAACCTCAGGACCTTTAATCCTATCATAACGTGTTTCGTTAAAGCGTCGCAAAGGCAGAAGCAGGAAGTTAAAATCATCTTATTTCCACCTTTAATTCGTTGGCATCATTTTTGTACGAACGTTTTGCATGGCGTTAATAAATGTTAGGGGTGATAGTTTGGTATCGACAAATTACTTTTCAACGTGTCCTGAATATATTTTTAATTTCAACTTTAAGCTTAGGTTTCTAATGAAAAGGAAGTACAAACTATTTCGGAACTTGCTGTGAGTGTGCAAAACTAAACATAAAAATTTAAATCCTATCCAAAGGATAATAACCACTTAAATTAATCCTTTTAAGCGACGAGAGATGCCTTTTGGGAACATTCAACGCAAACTTTTCTATATATAGTAGCTACAATGAATTTCTGATTCTGACAATTTATTGAAAAAAAAGTTGAAGGATTCCTGCCCAACAAAACATTTCCAAAGTATTGTCCTTTCTCCAATTCCGATTTTCCCAGTAAATTTTCCCAACCCTCCGTCATTTAACTTCACACTGAATTGAGATCCACTCGACTGTACGAAAAGGTATGGCTCCAACTGAATAAAAATATCATAAATTCAGAAGAAAGGCAAAAATTGAGGAAGATTCTTGCCGAAGAAAACTCCTCTTAAATAAGAATATAAGGAAGCAAATTATGGACGTACGACTATTAGGGGCGGCGCAGACAGAAAACACGAACATGAACTAATTTGGTACTTAAGCAAACACACCTACCTACACAAACACATACAGCCATACGCGTTTCCTTGCCGTCCTCACTTGTACAAAAACATTCGGCTTCCTTATAAGTTTAGTAGGTACGGGACAACATTGAATAACTCAAGGAGAATTTTTCAAATCTCTCTCGCACTACTCGTAGTGTTTGAAGAAAAACCAAATTCTTGCCTACCCGTACACACATTTGGGCAGGATCAGACAGACACAAATGTTTAGGCGTAGAAAATAATCCTTGGACGAGTGGCAAAGTGTATGTAGATATTTTCATATTTCGTTTGTTGTTTCCCGAAATGATTATACCTTGAGCTATTCACGGCTACCATGCAATGTTTATTCGCTCCAGGTGAAAACGTGTGTACTTTATATTATCAAGCCTTGTCCTGCTCCTTGCTCTGTGCTCTGTTAAGGAGCCAAGATTGCCGTGGATATACGGATGTACGTACGTACGAGAGTATGTGGGCCATGTTCAGTATATGCATCATATTTTCTCAAGATACAACTATTAAGAGACAAAAGAGGGAAATTCTAGGAAAATTGGATAAACTCTTTAAATTGCGTTCATGTGAAAACATTTCTTGGAAAAACTAATTTGGAGAATTAAGGTGGGTTTTATTTCAACTTTTATTTTCGGCACTTTTTATGGGACAGAGTAAATACATGAATAAAAGCCAAGCATCGAGGCTTGTTTGATTAATACGGAACCCTCCTTGCGTTTATGCAAAATAGAAACAGTTGGGTAATACGCAGATACTTGAGTATAAACAAATGTGGAAAATGTTAAGCAGATCGCAAGCTTTAATTCAAAGCATGAAAATTGATTTTATTCCATGTAAAGATTGAAGGTAAATACGATTTATTACCATTTCAAGCTTCTCAAAATTTCTGATTCAACCTCCAGATGAAGGAATAAAAAAACCCAAATTCAGCTTGCGGTGAATACAATTACTGATGTAAACATTATTCTAGGTAATTTCAGCACCATAATTGGAAATGAAATAACATTTGGAGAATGACTGGAAGCTATAGCTCGCACAACGGCCAATTCTACGTCTTGCATTCGTTGCGTCCAAACGTGCTTTTTAAGCAGTTAGTTAACTGTTCATGAGGCAGAAACTCGTAACGGAAATTTTTTTAAAAATTGCGCTGTGACAAATACTCGTTTATTCGTCATCCATCTTCAGTAGTGACCATGATTAATTTTGCAATTTTGGTTAAAACTAAAATTGATATGTTAACTGAAAGTTTTGAATATTTTGACGCCATGTCGAAATCTTTCATAATTCATCACTAAAGCAAGGATGGATGAGAATATGATCTAGACCATAAAATCTATAGGGCGTGGGTTCATAAAAAACGGGTTGAAGATCTTCTCGTTGTTTTATATATATATATATATATATATATATATATATATATATATATATATATATATATATATATATATATATATATATATATATATATATATATATAATATATATATATATATATATATATATATATATATATATATATATATATATATATATATATTCTATATTCCAATTTTGAAGAAATCAATTCAAAACTTCAAAATAAATTCTTTTATTTTACGACGTTCGCCTGCTCAACTTTACTCCACAAGGGTTTTAACAATACTGTCCTCCTCAAAAAAATCTTATCTAATTTGTTACGGGTGAACATTGAGATTCTATAGTGTTGCTCACCCTGAACACTACCACACGCGATCTCGTAAGAGTTAAACCTGCAATCCGTAATGCCGAGCCGCACTTTATTGATTTTTTTTGATAACCTAACGATGTAACCAACAGCAAGTAATTTAAATTTTAATTCATAAAATGACTACTTGTTATATTACGGAAAGAAAGCCACATAATAATTTTTGCTTTATAACTTTGTGTAATTAAACTCAAGTTGCTGGGTCGCTTCACATTATGGACAACGCAAGCAGTAACGAAGGCCGAAATAATCAAAAACCAACGCCAGCTCGAAACGAAATGCTTCCGTCATCCAATCAACATATGCGGCAGCATTAAACATATAACCCGTCGAATCAATCGGAATTGTGTCGCAAACAAAATTACATGCAACGCTGGGAGCAAATCCGAATTTGAATCGTTACTCCCGTAACGCGACAAGAGGTGTTTGTATTACGCGCGACAATCTGCGGGCATTTGTAATGATTTTTCCGTTTAAAGTCACGAACGAGGAACCGGCCTCTCATCGGTTCTAGACGTTAAGTCTGAGTCGCGCCAACGAATGGTACCAACCAGTCAACCAATCCGTACACCGTAATCCATTTTCGTGGTGGCTGCTTGTCGGCCAGCTAGATCGGAGAGGATTTAGGTCGCGGGTCTTAAAATGAATTACGCTCATTTACAATTTTCAGCCACCATTAAACGCCCGTTTCAAACGCGTCGAAAACACAATCATACGGAGAAGAAACCTACTTTACGTTACTCTGTATTTCTTCATTCATCCAGTCAAAGTACCAAACAAATCTGATTTCTATTTCGCGTTCCCGAATTTTACCGACGCGGTACCGAAAAATATACTACGTAAACGTGAATCTGAAAAAAGACTACGCTAAAGAAAAAAACAAACCAACAAAGGTACCGCGTACCGCGCGCGACGTGAAACCGGCCTCAGCGGATTTTCTCAAACCCTACCCTCGCGACGGCATACTTACCATGCACTCTACTTCCCGCTGGAAAGAAACGAAAGGAAAGACTGAGTTAAGTTAGCAATTCAGTACACTTTTGTATTCTTTTGCAAATATTCTCCTAAGCCTCTGTACAAACATGCTAAATGTGCTTATTTTAACTTAAACAATTTAGGTTGTTATCTACATTTATATCTGCTTAGAACCTACTGTCTACTTATCGATTATTGTTTTCAACTTGAACTATCATTATCAATCGATATATCCAGATATTATAGGTTTCCTTTTTCAACAATCATTTAGCTCGATAACCAGGGTTATATTTTGTTGACCAATTAATAAGAATTATGATAAAAAAATGCACATTATAATTTGTGTCCGCAATTCAAAAAATTCCTTTCTTTTTTGTTAGGAACATGATTTATCTACGACAGTCTCCTTTTTGTATTCATATCATTATATTACGGGGTTATTAGAAAGTCATCAGTAATTTAATATACGAGTATATACACACGTTGTCCACTGGCCTTGATTAATGTTAATGCAAGCCTGTTTACTTTTTATATTTAAAATATATAAGTGACTGTTGATTTTAGCAATCCCTATATTTTCCTTTTTGAACATGAAAGAAGTTTCATTCAAGGAGATTGCATGCATGTGCAATTTTACTTAAAGTAAATATTTTTAAGACATAAGATTTTAAAAGTAAGTCCAATGTAAGTATTATAGTTTAAGATTAAAACGGTAGAGTGAGTCACGTAAATACAATTTGTCTAAATCAAGGCTAGCCTCAAATTTGTGTCTTGTCTGTCATTTTAAGATGATCCGCATTACGGATTATTAAAAGAGTAATTTCCACTACCGTCTTAACTTTATCATCGCTAATCATTTTAAACTCATTTAAATCTTTGTTTTTTTTTGTTGCGTTCGATTCCGTTTACAATATCAAATTTAAAACATCTTGAAGAAAAATTAAATCAGCCTAATATAGTTTCAACGCCTTTCATCGATTTGACCTTATTTTGTAGCTAACCAACGTTTTATCCTATCTTCATTCAAACATACTCCGCATTATATTTTTTCTTTTCTTACACTGCGATTATCATTTCAATAAGAGCCGAAGATGTCGAATTTCCAAAGTGGTAACTTCATGTTTGTTCAGTTATATTTTATTACGGGCACTATAGCGATAGCAGAGAAAAAGTACAATTTACTTGATAGCTTATGCAACCGATCAAAACTACTCAATTGTATCATAGACTTGCTGTGAAATATTGTTCAATGAAAGCAAAAAAATTAACGCCCTGTACTGCTACTATCCCTTCTACTTATTAAAAATACTATGTTCATCGTCAAAGTATAGATATTTTTGCCTCCAATTCGTTTCATGTATATTTAATTAATGTATATTTTATAGTCTGCGTTATTCCTGTATGTATGCCTATACATTTTCATGCGTGTAGTAAAATTTAATTATTTAAAAGAAAATTGATGGCTTGATAGTATCTTTCACATCTAGTATGTAGCACGGATGTCAAGAAAATAATATGTACTGACAATGCTTAGTCACTTCATCAGCGATCGTTGCCTTTTTCCAGCGCTAAGATTTTAAGCTCAAATTCGACGATTAGCTAGGCTTTGCCTAAAAAAATACTTTCGACAGGGTTCAAGTGCATTACTCGGGTCTTCCTTGCTTCGATAAAAATTTAGCACCAAATCCAAAAACGTAACCTCAGCACTGACAAAAGCACCGAGTAGTTATGATGATGCAGATCGTTGGCCAAGCACTGTATTGCACTATGCGTTCTCGACGAGGGTGTTTATTGTCGGTCGCTGTTCCATTAATTGCTGGATCTTACGAGGCTGCCATTCAGTTCGTCAAGAGGCTGAGGCAAGTGTTGTATCGTCTAACTGTAACTAGGATAATTACGTCGTTTATTAAATTACTAATTGCATTCTGGGGTCACCTTGCAGTTTATGATGTATTGGCTTGTGACATCTATCTCGGTTGTAAATTGTCTTCCTGCAACCTGGCCGGCTCGATCTTGATCAAGCATCGAAACACTTTCGGATTCTGGGTGTTTATGATCGAATTATTTCGAATAGTATGGATAAATACCATACAGTTAAAATTCTGATTTTAAATGTGAAATCATTAACTATAACCAAAAAAAATTAATATGATTCACTCAAAAAAACTGATCATTAAAATAATAACAAGGCGATGTTAAATAATAAGTGACGAGGCATCCGGCTAATTTATTTAAGTAAAGATGACAATTTAAGTAAAGATGACAATCCCACACGCCTGCCATGTGGCTGTCGCTTGACTTTGACATCCCACGACAAAACTGACGTGGGATGGGAAGCCGTCACGACGAACAGAGATGGAAAGCCACATGGCGGCCAGGTGTATTGGTAGTGTTCGCCAGCGGCGTCGAATGAGTCATTACACATTTACATCATTTCCTCGAATCAAAGTTTCATACTGCCTGTGTTTTCATTGATTATACGTTCCGGCATAAACTACCAATGAATTTCGATGCAGTATATAATTTGACTAATTCAAATTCCAACCTGAGTGCTGTCGAAATTTACAGGGGTACGATTTTGGGCACGGATCTAAACGTTAAGCTGTCGTCAAACCCGACATGCCTATCAGGTGCGCAGCCACTGAGCTTCCGGTCAAGGACACAAACTTTACGTTCCCGCCGCAAACATCTTCACACTTACGCAGATCCAGCAGAGATGCATACACGCCATCAAAGACGAACGGGCCAAGTAACGAAGCCAGAGATCCTGCTGAGGCAGCAATGGCACGTATACCGAAGGAAGACACTCGCGAATTTAACACTTCATTAGTGGCAAGCACAGCACGAGTAAGGTGTGAGCTCGAGGCGTAACGTAATTAAAAGCAGAAGCAACAAAAAAAGAAAGTGCTAAGGAGGAGGTGAAAGGAGTACTTCAAGTTCTAGAAGAATTGACTGTTAACTACGATCAAAAATCACCAAAATCGAGACCAAAAACAAAGATATTGATACTATGAACGAGGAATTGCAACAGAAACAGGCCACATTGAATGTCGTTACATCGGGTTTGCAACAATTGAAGATACTTCAGCGCATCATAAGATCGCATTTATGGAATCTTCTCAAATCTTTTGCGTAATCTGTCAAAAGTTGGACAAGCCTTATGCACGTTTAGTATCAGTGAGATGGAAATAAGTAGCACCTGATCCAGGTTGTGAGGTTGAAGAGGAATTCACTGCGGCTCGGCTGTATAGTAGAAAAATTCAACTGGAAGCTAAAAACATCGCACAAGATGTCAGAATCTGGATGTGTTACAAACGGATCCAAATAAAACAACGTTTTTTAGTATGGAAAGGACTCAGACGAATGCCGTTTGTAGAGCTCACAACATGAAGTCATTGTAGGAATTTTCAGCCAAACCAGAGGCTATGAATGAGCCTCAAAATATCAAGACAACCTCACTTCGGCACACCAACAAATGACCGCCGATTACTCCAAGCTCAAACGAGAGGAAGCTGATGAATCCACTAAACTACACGAAAGAAACACGGATACAATTGTTGAATTTTTTACCTACAGTCAACCGAATTCATGGTGAAGCGAAATATTCTCCCACTCGCACTAAACTCACTTTATTCCATCACAGAAATCGAAATGAAGAAAATCGCGACATTCCCGAGGAGAGATTCGATGGCCGAAATTAGTGGAAACTGATGGAAAACTAGACATACACGATACTCCACGCGTTGGCATGGCGACTAAACTACCAGCAGGGACAAGAAAAACTAAGAAATCTTAGCGCCGACTCAAGGGAAACAGGGAAAAAACGAGGATTACTGCGAAATCCTCATCTCGCGTCGTGATGTAAATAAACATTACTGGCAGTTTGAGCTGTCAGTCAAATGCATTCCGCGCGTAATACGCTTAATTTCCACTAGGATCGCTACCGAGTGGATTTTGTTACGAGTGAAATCAAGCGAGGGGAATTACTCGAACCAATGGAAAAAATGCACTCCGAAACATGGTTTTCCCAGTGGATGGGAGGAAAAAAACGTTAACCCAAAGGTTACTTAAGCCCGGGAAGATTGGCGTGCTCTCTCTTTTGTTCTTTTGGGAGTTTTTTTTTGAGCAACTGGGGAGATATAATCGAACAAGATATAATTGAAAGAGATATAATCAAACAAGATATAATCGAATAATGCTCAGCGACCGCTTTTTCTGACGAGGAATTGGAGCCGCACACTGGATTCCGTAACATTAAATTGGAAGCAAATCTTGGAAATCGTAGCATTATACTGAGATGAGACAATTGTGGTGAAAATCACGCAAACGAAAGAAACGGGCTCCTTACTAGAATAGGGAATAAATGGAAGTCATTTCATTTTATCACATATTGGTCAAATTTTTTTTTTAATAAAGTAACGTATTAAGTCGAATGAAGATAATTGTTCATTTTCCTTTCCTCGCTACAATACAGCTTATAAACTTTCTTTTCCAGCTGTAAAAAGTGTGGCTCGGGAATTATTTTCTCGGTACGTTGACCAGGCAGGAAGACCTGGAGAGTTTAATTCAAGTGGTAGTGTTTGTGGGTGCAGTGAAACGCGTTCTGGGTAACTTCGGTTATCCTTTTGTGGGAAAATACGAATTTTGTGCGGTGTCGGAACGACTTAGCCCATTCCGCGTGGAAGATTTTCTTTGTATTTAAATCTAAAACCTTCACTAACAGCGATAAAAGCAAACTCCCGCAAAATTCAAACCACTTCAATTCACTCCCGCAAGTTACGCTTCAAATATTACCGATTCTCTAGCTGCCCCACCGCTATATTGGGGCTATTCCGGCGGAGGCTCCACTGACCCAAACTAACTCACCCGAAGACGGGCGTGGGCGCCACTCGTTTACTTTGACTTCGGTACCTAAATCACATCTATTTAGGTTAGCGGTGGTCTTGTTCGAGGGTAAAGCATTGGCATGGTTCCGGACGATCAAACACAGGTGTAAAGATTGGGACGATGTAAAGAGGGAGTTGCGGGCAGAGGTTTTACCACTGGACTATGACGACAGGCTTTTGAAGGAAATTCGGCACCAGACGCAGGGGAAGGATGAGTCTATTGGAGTGTACGTGGCTGTGATGCAAGGCCTTTTTCGTCGACTTACAGTACCGTGTACGGAAAAGGAGAAGCTGCGCTGGATAAGGCGGAATATCGCACCCTTTTACCAGACTCAGCTCAGTCTGGTGCCGGTCTCCTAAATAGTGGACCTGGTACAACTAGGTAGAACTTTAGAAACCAAATCCCCAAACGCATCGTTTATTGAAACCGGATTTGGCTTATTATGTGACTACAGAGGGAGGAATGATTGCCGCATTGCAAGAAGGGCATAGAGGTATCCACTGCTGGAATTATAAAGGCAAAGGACTCCCGTTTCTCCGGCGTTACAGGCACATCTCAACCAAGAGCTGGATGAAATGTTGCGGCTGGGAGTGATAGAACCTCCTGGAAGTCCTTGATCATCATCTATCCTCTTGCTAAAGAAGAAGGATGGGAAGTTTCGTTTTTGTGTGGATTTCCAGAAGTTGAACAGCGTATCCCAGCGAGATGCCTATCCACTCCCATACATCTCCTCCACGTTAGGCAAGCTGCGTGCAGCCCGATACCTCTCTTAGTTAGATATTAAATCCGCCTATTGGCAAATTCCTATAGCGAAGGTATCCAAGCCTTTCACAGCCTTCACGGTACCTGGGCATGGGTTATTTCATTTTAATCGGATGCCTTTTGGCTTGCATAGCGCTCCTGCAATGTGCCCGCGCTTTAAGGATAGGGTTTAAGGGCCGGAATTTGAGCCATATGTCTTCGTATACCTATACGATGTTGTAGTAGTCACCGGAAATTTCGAGAAACACTTGAACATTCTTCGGGTGGTGCTAACACATCTTCGAGAGGTGGGCTTACGAGTATCACGCGAGAAGTGTGAGTTTTGCTGGCCACAGTTGAAGTACCTGGGATACGTGGTAGACAAAAGTGGACTGCACGTCGACCCAGAAAAGGTAAATTGTATACTGCGTATTTTCCAGCCAACCAGTGTGAAGAAAGTGCGACAATTCCTAGAAATAGTGTCGTGGTATCGGCGCTTCATTCTGGATCACGCTACGTTCACAGCACCTCTCACAAAGCACTCTGCAAAAATAAGAAGTTTGTATGGATGGAGCAGTGTGAGTTGGCCTTCAGGCATTGCAAGGCGATGCTATCATCAGCGCCGATTCTCACGTGCCCAGATTTAGCCTTACCGTTTAACGTCCAGACGGATGCATCCGATCATGGCTTGGGTGCAGTGTTAAGCCAGAGCCACCCAGAGGGAGAGAAGGTAGTAACTTTTACAATGTCTTTCAGAGGAAAAATGCTAACAATTAAAAATTTTATTTTAACGAAATTCTGACTTAAAAAAATTAAATCTTGAACAATGTATTTGAACGATTTTATTATATGAAAGATGGAAAATGTATATCAAATTTCATATTTAGAATGGGTAAATTATCTTTTAAGATGAAAGTTTTATGTTAAGGTGTTGTCGTAACTTCTCCCCCTTCAGTTGGTATCGATGGCCAGATAATCCTTATTTTCGAAGGCTCATTGGCAGGAGCTATCATCGCGTGATTGTTCCTGTGGTGCAGTGGTTCTTATCCGGTGGTCCCTGGAAGCAACTGAAGTGGTCTGCGAACCCATCCGTAAAATTTCTGCTGTCGAACATAAAAAAATCTGCGTTCACACATCCAGCCAAAAAGGTAAATTCCTTGGAGGTACTGCTGGATTAGATAAACAAATGGGTTTGCACGGTTCTAGACTTGGGCAAAAAAAAGATTAAGGATTGAAAATTCAAGCTTTACTTTTCTTTTTTTATAGTCCAATTTAGAAATTGTTTTCCATTCAAGATGAATTCAAGTCTAGGACATACAAATTTAATTTAAATTGGTTGAAAAATATGGCCCAAAAACCCTACAGTCGTCACTACTTGGACCTTTGCTTGCAAGCAAACAAAAAATTTGAACATAATTATAACTTAATAAAATCGATCTTAGTTTCCAATTTCATTCAAATCAAACGAAAATTATGACTTCTAAAGCTTGTAGAACCAACCAATCGAAAATATGCTGTGTTGTATAAATATCTCTTATGTCAATAATTTGACAAATTTTCATGTCAATCTAGTGAGCACTTTGGTTTATCAAAATAATACAATTTGCTTGTTTTATGACATTTATGAAGCCACCATTTTGAATTCGTCGTTTTGATTTTGCATTATTTTTGCGAAGATCAATCGTTATTAGTCTGATCATCTATTGTACCAAATATCGTTCAGATCGGAGTCATGATTTAGTTAGAATGTAAATCACTAAATTTTGTTTAAAATAATAGCTAATAGCATTACGAATAAAATTTTCGACTTTTTTATTTATCGTCCAATTTTCATGAGAGATTTCATCAATATCGGTTTAATAACTTGGCCACTAGATTGCCACAAAAATCTGAAATAATTGCATTTTTGAGCCACCGCGATTTCGTAATCCATTGTTGTATGGATGCCAAAATTATAGTCTACTTTAATGCTAGGAGACAAAGAACTAACTACATCAAATAAGCTGTGAGTCATCCCATGCAAATGCTTTAGCTTTGTCGCTGCTAACGGAACATTTGAAAAAAATGTTCATACTTACATGTATCCTTCGAATTTCAATCATATTCATTTTAAAGTCTGCATCAAAATATTTTTAAATTTATATTTATTTGCATAAAGACAACGGTTTGTTTAGTTTTCATTGAATTGCATCGAATAAGCTGTGAGCCACTGTATATAAAAAAAATATATACTCTCCGCAATAGGTAAATTTCTCTCGAGAAATTTACATAAAACCTTAAAAACCTCTCATCTGGCAACACCATAGCGTGAGACGCGAGCAACAAGATACGAGAGATAGTGAGTTGATTGTAATTGTTCAATGGGGATGCCTCGTACTTAATAAATAAGACTGGAAAGCAATTTCGGTATCAGCTTTGATTTTATTGTTTTTGGTACTGTCTCTGACAACATTTAAAAGTGGGATATCACCCTAAATCGCACAACGTTTATGCGAGACTGTATATACAATCTAAAATCGTGAAATGCCGGTGGTGAAGCTTGAGGATCTTTCTAACAAACAGCTACGTGCTAAGCTGATGTCCTTAAATTGTTCGATGTCGGGCACTAAAGCGAATTTGATCGCGCACTTCAGAGGAATATTATACACCGACGAAGTGGACAACAAATGTGAGGAAATGGAGGAAGAGGATTCTCCATCCGAAACATTGGATCCCATAACATGCGAGGTGTTCATAGTCGTCTGCTTCTAACTTCGGATCCAGCGCTGAAACAAAAAAAGCACGAAGAATCGTTTTTTATTTTACATATATTAAAATGAGAAAACTTATCTGATGGCTGTGCGGCTTCACCAGAATTTGATGTTCCTTGTTTACGTTATTGACTGCCAATCAATGCTGACAGACGTTTATGACATCTGATTGTCAAAGATTACTGAACATCACGGTGATGATTTTATCAGAAATGATATATAGTGGCTTTCGAAGTTACAATATTGTCAGTTTGAAATTCATTGATAGCGAATGAGAAAGTGCCGAATTCATTTGTTTTTGGAGATTGCGGCACAGCAAAAAATCTTAACATATTATTCATTAGTTATTTCAAGGTGAAAGTGAACGGTCGAATGTAAACGTAAATTCCAAAATAGAAATCAACAATTTGTTATCGAGTTTAAAGTGTAAAATAATAAATAGTGAAATAAAGTAATGGTTTTTCATTAAATTCGTAAAGCATTTATATCCGGAACATTTTTGGTCCATCGAGCCGGATATAAGAATTCGTATAAATAATCGAATCCGGTACAAATTAATTATTTGATGAATATTATTGATTGAATATAGTGACAGTGCATTTAGTGGTATTATTTAAATTCTGGGCCGCGCGGTTAATTAAACCAAATCAAAGACATATGGTTAACGGTAAGGAAGTCTGGTAAGCCATTTTCCTTACTTATCCTTTGATTGAAAAAATTTGTAATTCTGGGCGATTAAGAGACGTAAAATATAAACTTTGTTTGGAATTTCTATTTTCCATTTTCCTTACTTATCTGATTGGAAAGTTCTTAATCCTGGGCGTTAAGGAGACGTCAAATAACAACTTTGTTTAGAGTATTTGGGCATAAATGTGATTAGTCGACTGTAACTGCTGATTGTTTCAACTTATCATTTTGAGCACGAATCAAACTGTGTTCGAAGTGTTTGATGTTGTATTCAAGCACTTACATTAGAAAACATTAAACGTCTAAATAATAGTGACCAAATATTGGTGACAGGAGTTAGCGTATAATAGGTCAAATTCGGTCATCAAAGAGAAGGAAATGTTAAGCCGAACGCAATCTGCCGACTTTGACACGTACTCTTCCTAATATAGTATTTCGAAACTACGGCAGGCTGCAAAAAATGGAACGATTAGTAGCGCAACAAAACTTACCAAACGAGCAACTACATAAAATGTAAAACAATTTACGAAAACGTTGGCGTACGTCAATAAATTAATACAACGGATACGAGAGGTCCGTCGATCATTTATTCAAACGCATAGTCAAATATTCGCATTGGTTCAAGGGAAGGAAGATTTGACACTGGAATATTTTACTAAGAATACGTATGTTGCCTTCGAAGTGTTCAATTTGAATTTCGAAACCGAGTTAGAGGAGTTGCGTATAGAGCATGAATCGCAAGGGATGCAAGGCAGTCAGAATGCACGAAATCAACCCTCAAAGGCTTCAGAAGAGACAGACGTTTGACTCCCGAGAATAAATTTACCTAATTCAGTGGGGGACACAGTGATTGAACAGCATTCAAGGGACTGTTCACATCGTTAATTCACAACAAAACAAATGTCGCTAAAGTGGAAAAGCTGCACTATTTAAAATGTAGTCTTGTAGGAGAAGCTGAGCAGCTACTGAAACATTATTCAGTCACCGTCGGCAATAACAATTTGGCATGGAAGCTTCTACTATAACGATACGATGACAAACAGGTCCTCCTGAATGTGCACCTGAAAAGGTTACTAACGCTAAATCACGCTTATGAATCTGCTTCGTCAATAATGCTACTGCTGGATAGAATGTTTGATTATGTTCAAGCCATAAACAACCTAAAAATTGACGATATATGGGTTATGATTTTGATTCATCTCACAACGCAACAACAACAACAACAGCAAGCCTCTCTTCCTGAACCACTCATTTCAAAAGCTGAAAGATTTCATGCAATCTCGGTTTAGAGCGTTGGAGGCTGCTGGAGTGGATAAAACAAGACCAAACAGAACTGTATATAATGTATTGATAGGTAAGACAGATCAACGATTGAATTGTAGCCTCTGCAAGGGTTCACATCATCTCAAACAATGTACAGAGTTTTGGCAAGCCAGCCACTCAATAAAATTTGACACAGTTAAAAGGAATGGCTTATGTCTAAATTGTTTAGAAAAAGGACACTTAGTTGGGCGATGTCCTAGCAAAACTAGATGCTTTCAGTGTGGGAAGGCACATCACATGCTGCTTCACAGGTCTGAAATGACAACCCACACCGATGTCAGCTATCGAACATACATTTCACCTGGATGCAAAAACCAGGTATCGAATTCTGGAATTTTCAATAGGCAACAACGAAAAGCAGTACCTAATGAACAATCCACAATGGTATTTACACACAGCACACAATCACAGATTTTGGATGTGTCCAGAAACCTGTCATCGAATAAATCGCCAACAGCCGCTATAATGAACACTCCCATTTTGGACAATATGCAAACGGTATTATTAGCGAAAGATGGTGAAGGTAGAGATTTCAAACGGAGACGTGACATTCCGTGCTCTACTAGATCAAGGATCACAAACGTCAATCATTTCGGGATGCGCAGCCCAAAGATTAGGGCTTAAACGAAGATCCACACCACTAAAGCAGGCATTGGAAAATCAAAGGGTATTTAGACAAATGGAAAATTGATAATGAAGTTACATCTTAGAAATAGCCAGCATTTGACCATAGAGGCTATCATCTTAAATAAATTGACTAACTTTATTCCACCAAAGACTATTTCTACGCCCATTAGAAAATAAATTGAACACATAGACTTCGCTGATCCTCACTTTGATAGACGCAGCGATATTCATGTGCTATTAGGACATTTATGCACAAATAATCCTAGGAGGCATTAGAAATTCGAAACAAGGGCCAGTACTCCAGTTTACCAAATTGGACTGGATAATATGTGGGAAAGTTGACGTAGGTGATACCCAAATATTACATACATTTGCAATTGAAACAAACCGAAACTTAGAAATCAGCGAAGAACTAAAAAGATTTTGGGAAATTGAAGAAGTCGGAACAAGCTGAGTTATGACACAGGAAGAAGACGCTTGCGAACAACTCTATAGAACTCACGTACAAAGAAAGTTAAACGGACGATATCAGGTCCGATTACCTTTCAAAAAAATGGATTGCCAGCATCAGTTAGGAACCTCTAGAAAAATTGCGATTTGCGAATTTTGAAAAGATTGTATAGAGGTTTCAGCCGAATGAACCAATCAAAGACTACTGCCTTACAACTGTGACTTTTATAACTACATTCGCCTCGTTTCTTGCAATATGCACGCTAAACCGATGAGCTGGTCAACAATAAACTATCGCGGCTCGGAATAAGCTGGTTAACTGGACCGATTGATGATTGGCCTAAAAATAAAGACAAACCATCAACTGATATCGAACAACGTATACGTACGATGGTTGATATTGGAATAATAAAAGACAATTTTTTGAATGACCTTTTGAAAAAAATCGACACTAACAAGGTTCGTTCGATTAAACCGAAATTGAACCGATCAGCCTCTCCAACATATCTCACTAGTTATGAATTGAAACATGCTTTCGAATTTCGGGTCAGATATGCTCATCAAACGGAATGCTTGGCAGACCTACTATTTCTTCAAAAATTGAAACTAGTCGGAAATAAAGGCAAATAAGCTGATCTGAATCCATTAATAGATAAAACAAGTTGGGTAAACAGACCTACGCTCAGTCAGAAGGGTTTTGTATTCAATTTACAAGATACAGTCACCAGATCGAATAAAATCAAGAAAAATGTCAAAGGCAATTTTATTGGAGAAAATATGAAATTCGAAGATCATACTATTATTAACAAAGTTGAACGAATTTCGACTTCTGACGTTTTTGTTATTGTTATACTCATAGATATCTGCCTTGATAATTATTTCAGATTTCCATTCGCGAGGGAGGAAACACATTTTTCATGTATTTCCCCCCTGTGCCCCCACTGAAGCAAAAATTGACATTTTAAGAACTGTTTTGAAAAACTCCCCTGAAAAATTTCATTTCATACTCATATTGGCTGCCTTTGATGATTTTTTTTTCAGGGGCCACTCTCCTGCACTGTTTTCATCGATTCATGGCCAATTTTTTCGAATCCTAGAATTGTTACAAAGCCCTTTTGCTAGGAGCTCTCTCCCGCCTCTTTGACTTGTTTCACTTATGGTTATTAATTGTGGGTACTCATATTCAGTCATTCATTAAATTGAATCAAGTATTCAAAGCATGCACCTTAAACGTTGAAGTTGGGAAAAACTAACTCAAAATTATTCAACCTTCGCATTTAAAACAGCCACTATTTTGTTTTACGATTACTGATACTACTAGCTGAACCGATTCTCAAAGATATTCATGATACCTATCATTCCTGAAATTTTCATGCAAATCCTAGCAAAACTGTAGTGTCTGAGTCCGTAAAAAGCGCATGTTGTGCCATAGCCATATGTTGCCATAGTAATAAAGGCAGCGCATACTGTTCCATAGTAATACAGGAAAATTCATACCGCTATAACTTCGCTAGTTATAATTCAATCTATATGAAAATTTCAGGATGGAGCCATCTTATAAATTGTCATCTGTTTACTGAATTTTATTGAATTTAAGGGTACCGTTAAGATTTTATTCAAGAAAAGATAAAATCGATAAATCATACTATCACTAACAAAGTTGAGTGAATTGCGACTTCTCACGTATTTTTTGATGTTGTACCCATCAAGGCCTACTTTCATGATTTTTTTTAGATTTTTCGGATCACAGGTGTCCAATCGCGAGGGGGGGGGGGACACAAATTTTTCGTGTAATCCCCCTCCCTGTGCGCCCCTCGAAGCGAATTTTGAAAAACTAAGACCTGTTTTGAAAAGTTCTCATCAAGACCATTCCTTTGATACCCATATCGGCTACTTTCAATGAAATTTTTTTTTCGGGGGGTCACTCCTCTTTACGTGGAGACCCCCCTTAAATACCTTATAAAATTTTTTTGTAGTTGAACTTCGAATTGAACACCACTTTACACCAACATACAAAATTTGATGTTTCTAGCTTAAGTAGTTTGCGAGAAAAAGTGCTGTGACACACGGACGGACGGACGGACGGACAGACAGACGGACAGATGGACAGACAGGACGCGATTTTAGTAGGGTTTTGTAAAATTATTTTACAAAACCCTAAAAATGGCATCATGCGGGTTGGAAGTCACTTACAATATGCTCACCTATCCTGTGACAGCTGTTCATGACAGCTGATTGTCAGGGACTACTGAAGATCACGGTGATGATTTTACAAGTTGACTATAACTGTTGATTGTGAATTTCAAAGTTACGGTATTATCACTTTGAAATTCAATGATAGTGAAGGGGAAAGTACCGAGTTCCTTTGTTGGAAGATTGAAGTATAGTGAAAATTGATTATACTGTTCATTCGTTCTCCTGATTTCGCAGTGGACAGTCGAACATTAAAATAGTTAAAAATCGAAGTTTTGAATTTGAGAAACATAGAAATAGAATTCAAATTGTTTAACGAAAGTTTGTAATTAAAGTCTAAATTACCGATCAAATAAACGATCAAGTGAATAATGTTAGTTTTATTTGATTTGTAAAGCCAATTATATCCAGAACACCAACTGATCTATTAAAAAACGTAAGGTGGTGGATTATAGAAACTCACCACAAGCATAAGATTACAAGTGTATGGGATGAGGAAAGGTTGATGTATTCAGCGTAATAATGCAATTTCGCCCGATGCACTTTCCAATGAAGGTGCAATAACACTGCGTCCAATGACCTCGGTACTGAAGCCGCCAACCGTATGTATGAGGAAGTAAAAGAAGCCAGAGTTAACGGAAGTGTCTCTTTTGCGTAAATGAGTCAGACAATGTGGATTGGTGGAAGTGACAAATGTTATTTTGGAAGGCAAGTAGTGACAAAATATTATAATTTATATCACTCTTAAAATCTTGGTTTTGTTTCTAGTCTTCAACTTTCAGCGGTGTAACTGATGTGGTTTAATTGGTGAGTGAAGCATATCCGCGGCTTATACAAATTTCTTTCAGCAGTTGCTGCAGGTGGTGGAAAGTGCATTTCACTCATATGATAGGTGAAGGTAGTACCCTTCTTCCACCAGATTTAGGAAAAGTGCGCTCTGATCGGAGTGAAGTGTCTCCACGGTAAATTTCCATTTCTTTTAGCCGTTGCTGCAGGTAGTGAAAAGTGTAATTCTCACACGCGACAGGTGATGGTAGTGCCCTTTTTACCCTAAAGTTAGGAAAAGCATGCTCTGATCGCGCCGAGTGAAGGAAATTGTGTTTTTAGGGGCAAATTGTGGGAAGCAATGTAACGTAGGCGTAAGTTTATATCCTTTTTGGTAGGTTTAGTGGAAAAAAATATTCTGGTAAGCTGCGTTCTCGCTTGGCAGCTATCTCTAAACAAGTTTCCGGGTCCAAAGGCCCTGAACAGTGCTTTTTTGTGGTTGTTGGCAGATAACCAGTAATAATATTTGCCTTGAGATAACCGGATAATTAACTAATATATTCGGTGATCTAAGATAGCATAGATGATGAAAAAATCGTCCCTACATTCAAAAACAATTGATGTTGGATTCGAAAATTGTAAACGAAATGACTGAAAGGTCTCCTTGCTTTGGGTCTTCTCAAGTGCTTTTACTGTCATCGAATCTGTTTTAAAAAATTGAAGTATAAATGAAGATGGAAAAATTTGTATAACTAGAAAATACAAAAATTAAATGTAATTGGCTTAAATAAAAACTAAAAAATTATAAGCATTACTTACCATCTAAATTGAGATCAAGCTAATCCATCGAAAACAGCGTTAGCATCTGATGAGTACTTCGATGAAGAAATCTCAAAAATAAATTTTCATGGATTTGCTTCCAAGGAAGTATAAATGTACGCAAGTATAATTGTTTTATTGAAATAAACAAAAAAAGGAAAAGAGATTGGTACATTTGCAGAACAAGAGAAGAAGTTTTCGCATGCCAGATCATTCTAATGCTTTTATTGGGTTGCGGTTTATTTTGAAATCATAATGGATATAAGAGTTTTCTTTTTGGATCCGGTCGAAACTCACCTGTATCCCTTATGACAGCAATAGATGCATGATTTACAAAAACACAATTCTAGTTCTTCAAACTGTTTTTATTTATAAAATGTATACGAAGATATGTTACTCCCAATAGCCTATTACACAGTTATTCATTCATTCAATTGATTACAGTCCTTTTATATCCCTTTCCCTTACATCTATCCACTTATTTGTTTAATCCTTACAAAAAAAGATGAAATTACTCTAATTTTATTTACAATTCATAGCATAATCAAATTTACTCGACTCACATGTCTAGTGCATAAATCATTTGCTTTTATGTTACAACACAACATAAAGATCCTTTTAGCAGCGCAACAAAAACACATTCGAATCATGTAAATAAAAATCGACCATCATCAATCTTTGGTCAATTTCAATCGCACGGCAATCTTTTTGCACTTCCACATCAATTGTGTCTCCAAAATGCTGAAGGACATGGCGACAAGGACCAGCCCCAGCAACAAATACGCACAACATGCGAACAGCTGAACGTCAGGACCGTGAAAAGTTTTCAGCGGCAAAAAGTCCCCATAGCCAATTGTCGAGAGGGTGACGAAACAGAAATAGGCTCCGTCGACGATGCTCCAATTTTCCCATAGGGAGAATATAACGGTACCGATACTAATGTAGCTAATCAATATAAGCAGAACAATGGTGATTGGCACTTGTGGAGGAGAGTTGGCAGATTCACACGCTGCGTCCTTGGAATTTTCACCTTCGCCGTCACATGTAATCTCCTGACTTTCCATTTCCAATTCATTGGTTTTTCCGGCTGATGACAATAAAGGTATCCGAGATGGAGTGCCGTGCGGGCATCTGTAAAGATAGAACAAAAATGAGAGGAGATAGTATGAATAAATATATTGGAGATCTGTTTTCTGTGTGTTTGTGTGTTGATGTAAAGTTAGTGCGGGGGGGAAAGGATGTTTTTAGTTTGAATTTACGACCGCACCGAGGCATGTTGTGCTGGTCAATGGAACGTAACAACAAATCGGGTGTTAATGCTTATTAAATTTCAATTCAATGTCAAGCGGCTGAAATTGAATGACTATCACCCAAACAGCTTTGGGAAATTTCCTTACGGTCCCTTTCGCTCGGTGAACCACAACAGCCTTAACTCCACTGGATCTATGTCTATCTGACCCGAAGGCCTAAATATTTCAGTTTGATGTGTTAAAAATAAATTGATATATTTTATAGCTTGGACGAATGAAAGGGGCTTGGAAAATATTTTGACGTCGGTTACAACATCTTGTATTATGCATTCAATGGTTCAGGGTTAAGGATACATGGCAGAGGAGTCTTTTGAAAGCGCTTTAATTTAAGCTGGCCAGATGGGATGAGATAATACGACTTTTTAGGAGCTGACTTTAAATCAATCCTTTTTTAGAATTTATGCGAAACACTCTATGGGATGAATGAAATGTCCTTTCTTAAGGAGGTGTTAGCAGAAGTGATATTGGAGATACCTGGGTTAGAAAAAGAACGTCACTGCCTTAGGCATACCATAAAGTTCCATGAAGTGAAGGAAGGAACGGTTAGACTTATGGCGTATTTTATTAACGGGTGTCAAAGGGGGTGAGCACTACGTTCGAAACAGCTACTTTTATTAAAGTATGTGCACCTCCCTACAGTTGCGCCTAAGAATGCCAACTTACAGGGCTTGTTTGCAATAGTTGGAAATGGCAAAATGTCACGGGTACAATAAATACGCTAATCGATGTCCATTCTATCTTCAATGCGATGGGGTTTGCAGTGAATCCTTACTTTTCACAGTGTAAGATTTGTCTTCTTCTAGGATTCATAAACGACAATGAAGGTCATAGAAAAAAAAAAACTTTAAGAAAAAGAAAGGAACCCACATCAAAATGCCCTAAAAAGTATGAAATAAATTTTATGGAAGCGGTGCCATATCAGTTTTTCCCGGTTTCTTCTTCATGTTGGAAGTTGCTGTTGAAGCGGAGAAATTAATTGGGCAGCGCTTACATAAAATGTATTTCATCTTTTTTAGGACTTCTTAGGAAAAACTACCCCGGAAAATGCAAGACAACCCCACGGATTGATCGGAGGATCCTTCAGCGTGCTTTGGAAAGCCGCGACGCAACTTCAAAAGTGATCAAAGAAAATTAAAAAGGGCGTAACGTTGAGATATCGGTAAGAATGTTGCAGAGACAGTTGAACAAAAGCGGAATCAAATGTTGTCGATCCGCCAAAAAACCAAAATTGAGACCCAAAATGAAAAAAGCTCGTGTGGAATGGGATAAAGCGCATAGCAGCAATAAAACCGCGGACTGGAAAAAGGTGAAATATATACATCAAGAGAAAATACATATTTTTTTTTTTACCTCAATTCCCTACCACTCTCTCCATCACTCTTTCTTCGTCGCACAACGCTCGTGCGATCTGCATTCACATTACGTCGCTTGGTCCTTTGTGCCACCCAGACAATGTTTAACACATCGGTATAAGGGGGCGCACAATATAATGTGAACTAGTCCTTTTCGTGAACATCTAGTCCAAAAAATCATGATCAGCTCTCAGAGATAAAAAAAAATTCAATATCATACGACGCATTCAAAAAAAACTCTGAGTAACTGTCACTTCAGTATCTCGCCGATAGGGTCAAAAAGAACGCCCTAAGATACTGGGCTCATAAAAGCAGAATTACAGGTCCACGCTTCAATCAGTACTCATTAAATGCTCCCTTAGTCTTTTCTTAAATACCAAAAGTGAGTTTGCTTCCTTAACAATTTCTGGTAGATTGTTATATATACGCAAAGCATCATTCGTTGCATCGTTCTTTAGTCGATCCGTTCTGGCAAAAGGTATTACAAATTGATTTGCATTCCTCGCATTATATGGGTTGATCTGTGATACCTTAATTAATGGCGCTCGTTCCGATCCATTAGTTTTTAAATTTCTGTAGATAAACTTCGCCTTCTCCATAATAATAATTTGACTAAAGGTTAATGATTTTGCCAATTGGTAAACCAAACTAGTTTGAGTAAGCATTGGCAGCTTCAGAATGTTTTTATACGCTTTGGTCAGCAGCCTGGATATACTGTTTAAATGTTGCTTCACTGATTGACTCCAAATAAGTACTCCATAATGCAATTTCGCCAGGACAAACGCATTTAGAACAAGTTTCTTGATGTGCATTGGAAAATCCTCATATCTTCTTAACAATCCTATTATTAGGGCTAATTGCCTTCTTAAGCTATTTATGTGTGGTAACCAGGTCATACGATGGTCTATGATAAGACGAAGATATTTTATTTCTAGCACTCTTTGCAATTTTTCGCCGTTAATATTTAGTTCGACATCTATGTCTCCTTTGTTCTTTTGCTTAAAAACAATATATTTTGTCTTTGATGTGTTCAATACTAGTTTGTTTCCAATTAACCACTGATGGAATTTTCCTAGATCGTCGTTGATAGTGTTCTCAATGGCAGTTTTGTCTCGTACTGAATAAAGTAGAACTGTGTCATCAGCATATAATGTGTGATATCCCGTCAGCCCACATGTATTTAGATTATTTGTATATAGCAGGAACAAAGTTGGGCCCAGTATTGAACCTTGGGGAACTCCTGTTTCCGTAGGTGCATGGTCGCTCAGTACATTGTTTATTAAAGTTCTCTGCGATCTTCCCTCCAAGTAACTCTTAAACAACTGCTTAGGACTACCCTGAATACCATACGATTCAAGTTTACGAAGCAAGAGATCATGATCAACTGTATCAAATGCTTTTTTCAAATCCACAAAAATTGCGATGACATAATCACCTCTGTCAAGTCCTAGATTGATGAAACGTGTGACAGAATGTAGGGCATCCAAAGTACTCTTGTTCTTTTGAAAACCAAACTGATGTTGGCTTATGATAGAGTTTTCAACTAAGAATGATGTTAATCGATTGTTTAGTATTTTTTCAAATATCTTACTAAATCCCGTCAGCAGCGCAATCGGGCGATGGTTATTCGGGTCAAGATGATCACCACCCTAAAATATAGGAACTATTTTTGCAAGTTTTTCTTCTTCCGGAAAAGTCCCCTTCCTAATATGCACGTTTATAAAATTTGCCATAATCTGGGCTATGTCCTCCTTAATTATACTAATCTCATTCATCGTGATGCTATCAATGCCTGGCGCCGTATTCTTTTTCAATTCATTGATTACATTTAAGACTTCCCTTTTATTTGTTTGATGAATGTGAAAGATGGAATTCATTGCGATATTTGTATTATTTACATTGCCTGCTGAACTGGCAACGATTTCTTTAGTGATTCTTCCCCCAATTGTTGAAAAAAAATTATTCAATGAGTTCGCCGCGTCACGTGGACACGATGTGTTAGAGGGCCCATCAGGATTCAGTTGAAAGTTTTGTGATATACCCTGGGTTGAAGAGTTATCCTTTACCTCATTTATTATTTTCCATATTTCGCGGGAGTTGTCAGCCGCTGTTTCCATTCTTCTTGAGAAATATAAGAATTTAGCCTCTTTCACCAGTCGTTTCGATTTTTTTTTCGCTTGCATATACAGAAACTTGAAAGCCTGGTTTCCACTGTTCTTCCTGTAGTCCATGTATGCCTTCCTTTTTTTAATACTTGCATCAATAACTTTTTTCGTTATCCAAGTCCGTTGTCGACACCTGATTTTTTTCTCAATTGTAGAACTTTGCTTAGCAGATATGATGATATTTTTGAGTTCAATAATACTATTTGGTTTCCGCTTTTCCAGTAACTCTCGTATGTTTGATTTAAAGAGCTCCTTGTCTAGAAATCTGAACGTTTTGTAGGTCGGCTTCTGTTTGTTCAGGGTTTGGTCTTGAATAGCAATTTTTATCACACGATGATCCAGTTCCGGCCAGTCCTCAAATATGTATGTCATGCTTTCAGCGACTTTTAAATCATTGGTTACTATATGATCCAGACAGGTATTTGACACTGGGCGAGTAATTTGGTTGTTGTTTATGATTACCGTTCCATTCGTTTCTAGCGTATCCTTATAAATCCGTGTTTCTGGTGATTCCGTTAGCACATCAATGTTTGTGTCCGCTACTGTGATCAAATTTTTTTCAGTTGAAAATAATGTATCTAGTACTGTGCAAAAATCTAGCGCATTCATTCGATTGGGGTTGTAGTACGTCCCTAATTTTATTTTTTTACCTGCATGGTGTACTTCAATTATTATAACGTTATACTTATCAGGCATCACTCTCTTGGTAATGAAATTGATTGTATTTTTTACGTAGATTGCTGTACCTCCACCTCTTCCAGGTCTGCAGGAGAATACCGCATTATATCCTTCAATATTGTAAAACCGTGCTTCTTCTGGGTAAATCCAGATTTCATTTAGAATAATCAAATCTATGTCAGGATTTTGCTGCAGGTAAATCTGAATATCACTTAGCTTATGTCTTAAGCTTCTTATATTAGCAAACATAAGTGTTAAATTTGTTCCACTTGATTGATTAGAAAGATTAGCAATCATCAAAGTTGTAGTCGGTACTCCTCCTGGCGATCAATATTCTGCGTTGAAACTCCGGACACTCTACAGAGTCAGCTCTGTGAGAATGATCAGCATTGTTATTGTTACCAATACAGTTAGAGCACTTCTCAATCGTGCTTTTGCAGTCCTTTAGGTCATGCTTTCCTCCACATTTTTGACATATTTGCTCCCCTTCACATTTAGATGTTTTGTGGTTGTATTTTTGACACTTATAACACCTCGTTACGTTGAAGTCCTCCTTCACAAAATACGATCCATAATCTATATTAATGTATCTATTCGCAAGCCTCTTATACATGCTCCCGTTTACCTGGATGATGTGCAACCACCTTCCATTTCTTGTTCGCCTAGCATGTACAAGTTCCATAGAATCACGCTCCTCTATATTGGGATTTAATGCCTGGATCTCATTTCTTAGTTCATTATTTGCGTATTGTTTCTCTAGTCCATTTTGTTTAGCTGATTTTTCCACATCTAATCTGTGAACTGTTTCTTACTCATAATGCCCTTTCTTTAAGGTACAATTTAGTGACAAGGCTCGGTTACAAACTGTTATAGAAAGGGCACATTTTGTGAAAACAAGGTCACACAAACAATTGACCAAGTGTGGTAATCGTGCAGTCTGAATAGGTAAACTGCTCAAGTGACCTTCACAAAAAGGGCAGTAAAAGTAGAGGAGAAAAGAGAAGAGGCAAAATGTGATGGTTGTGAAATTGTCTTCCATTCTGAGTAGTTCAAAGCTTTGTGTTCTAGCGTTTTAATTGTTTAGGATGAGAAAGAATTAGACTTGATTTAAAATCCTTTTAATTAATATACATACGTGAGACATTAAAACATTAACGAAACGAATAAGATAGTCGCGTGGAAGCTCTATCCAAAAATATCGAAGGAAAATAGAAGAGATGAATCATTAAGCAGTCACAAAATCATAGGAAGCAAACATCATAAAATGAGTGCGGAGAATGCGTAGCAGGAGAACGTGTTTTTTTTTCATATAGATTGTTAATGAAGTATACAAGTCAAAAGCCCTTTATTTCGATAAAATGAACGCATTCCTGTGACCCTTTGTTCAATCGTTAGCCGCACAATCTACTTTGTATTTCAACCAACCCGACGTTAATGAAATCAAATCACCAGAAATATGTTCAACAGATTTCATGGATGCGTTTTCCAAGCACGAGCTAAACAATTTATTTATTTATTTATTCATGAACCAAACAAGGTACAAAATATTTACATTGCATTATAGTTCCATTTTATTTTCTTAACAATTACAATTGGGGGGAAATGGGCTAAGGAATTCCAGGACAGAGGATATTTAAGGATTCAAGGTTTTAAGTAAGTTTGTTTTAAAAGTGGCCTACGAAGTGCCTGGTGTATAGCAATTCTTCACGTTGTTAAAGATTCTGCAGCATTTATTAATAGGCTCACTATCTGCATAGACAGTTCTATGATGGGTTACTTTGAGAAAAGGAGTATGCCTAGTTTGTCTCGTTGCATTATTAAAATTAAACTTCGTGGTGAGTGATTCAATCTGAATACCTTTTTCGATATTTAAAAAGGCGAAGCAGCAAGATGAAATTTGTCTTCTTAATGACAGAGAAGTCATGTTTAGTTGTTTAAGCCTTTGCGAGTATTCTGGTAAGGTTGAGAATTGACTGGGATCGCAAAGATCCCTTAAGGCAAATAGTACAAACCGCTTCTGGATGGACTCAAGTCTATTTGAGTGTATTTCAAAGATAGGGTCCCAGACAATGCTCGCATATTCTAAGATTGGGCGAACAAGGGCCGTGTACAAAGATTTTGTTACCCATATATTCTTGAACTCCTTCGCTTGTCTTTTAATGAAGCCTAGCTGCTTACTAGCCTTGGCCAAAATTTTATCATAATGTAAATTAAAACGCAGCTCGTGATCCAAGATGACACCAAGATCATTAACATGCTCAACTCTTGCCAGTTCGACATTATTAAGGAAGTAGGTATTGCTAACGAAGTTTTTTTTGCGAGAAAAACTTATGACCTGACATTTACTTGCGTTGAGTTTAAGTTTATTAATCTCACACCATTGTTGAAGGCAAAAAAGTTTAGTTTGAAGAAAGCTCGCTTCAGTTTGTGAGCCAATAGCGTGGTAAATTTTTAAGGTCATCAGCGTACAATAGGTGTGGTATACTCGCCAGTTCTTTTGACAGATCAGATATGGACATGTTAAGCAGGAGAGGTCCGAGGTGACTACCTTGCGGCACACCCGATGATGCTACAATTTTCTTTGAAGAGTAACCCTGAAATTTTACAGTTTGAGTGCGATGAGAAAGGTAGGATATAAGCCAATTCAGAAGAGACCCAGAGATCCCAAAGTTTTGCAATTTTGTTATTAAAATGGAGTGGTTCACTTGATCAAAAGCCTTACTAAAATCAGTGTATACTGCATCAACCTGCTGGACTTTTTCCATGGCATTAAGAGCATCGGAAACCATGATTATGAGATTAGTGGCAGTTGAGCGACCTTTACGGAAACCATGTTGCTGGTCGTTAAGGAATGGATCAACAAAGGTGGCGAGCCTATCATGTATCATTTTTTCAAATAGTTTTGGTATAGTGGATAGTAGTGCGATGCCTCTGTAATTCTCCACTGATTTTTTGTCTCCACTTTTGTGGATGGGTGTAAGGTTGGATAATTTCCACACAGTCGGAAAGACACCTGATGAGAGAGATTTATTAAAAATTATGTGCAGCGGTTTGGATACCTGTGTTAGACACTGAAATAAAAAAGATGGAGGAATATGGTCTGGACCAGGGCCTTTAGTCAGGTCCAGATCGTTAATGGCTTTATGGATTTCTTCTAAAGTAAGAGTTATTTCTGCATATCACCATTATGAGGTATTTGCGTCTGATGATGTACCGGTAAGATAGCAGGCAGAAAAACTTCCTGGAAGTATTCAGCAAACATATCACAAATTGTTTTACAATCAGAGGAAGTAGTTTCTCCCTTAGTCATTGTTGCTGGATACCCAGACGATTTTCTTGTAGTATTTACAAAATCATAGAATTTCTTAGGGTCACGCATTATATTTTCTCCTGTTATATTAACGTAGAGATCGTATGCCTCTCGAAACTTTTGAGAAAATTCATTGGCCAAGTTTTCATAACATACCCTGGTTTGTTCGTTTGGGTTTGGACTATTTTTTAAGATCTTGTAGAGTTTGTTTCTATGATTTCGTAATTGTCTAAGCTCTCTATCTAGCCATGGTTCAGATTTCTTATTTCTTTTCTTTATTTTAGGGACGAAATTTTCAACGGCGTCAAATAATATCTGATAGAATGATGATACTGCATCATCTACGTCTAACATTGAAAGAGTTTCTATCCATTCTATAGTTTCTAAATAGGCTCTAATACCTACATAGTCTGCATTTTTAAAGTCATATACGATTTCATCATTGTATAAATTCGATGTTTTCAGATCAGATGTAGAAATCTCAACAGAAAAAGCTCTATGATGTTTAGTATTGGAAAACAGGTTTTCTTCGTCAGTCGTAGGACATACTACTACTTCGTCAACAAAATTCGTGAAAATTAAATCTAACCAGTTGCCATTTGGGTTTAGGGTTGGAGCAGTTTGCTGCAAATCATTGCCATAAAATGTATCGACTAATTTATTGTCAACGGAGTCGTTAAGGTTCAAAGGAAGGAGATATTTTTCATTTTCGTCAACAACAAAGGATAAGTGAGGACGATTGAAGTCACCTAAAATGATGATTCTATCATTTTCATTAAGGGATGACATGACTGAAGAAGCTACCTCAAAGAAGTCGTTGTAAATAGTTTCGTCAGAATTGGGAGGTATATACACTACACCGATGTATAAAAACACATGACCAAGGGTAACTCGCACAAATATATGTTCGAAGTCTTTAGAGGATGCAGTTGGAACCACTTCACATGATAGGAAATTCTTTATAGCAATTAGAACTCCACCTCCTCTAGATTGACCTGAGCGCTGATAGTCTCGACCACAGCGGTGGATAGTCCAACTATCATCAAGAATTTCAGTATTTGTATACGAGCTATTCAACCAAGTCTCGGTGATGGTATTAACATTAAAGTGGCAGGATTTGGCGTCAATAAATAAATAATTTAATTTTCCTCTTATACCACCGCAATTGTGGTAGAAGAGTTTAATGCGCCTTGAAGTCAGACTTTGGTTAGGAATGATATTTCTTAAAGTCATCTCGAGATTTTTGAAGAGCAGCGATGTGTTTTGATCTCACATACGATCTATACGTTTCTAAATCTTTTTTTACCTGGTCGGAGCTCACACTAAATTGCTCATGGAAACGTGTAAAGACAAGTGTCAAGGTTTTAAGGTCAGTAGGAAGCCCTTCCTGTTGTACGAGTATTTTAACCTTTAAGTTGGTTTTTGTTTTCCCTTCGACACATGTAGTTTCAGGAGAATCGTGCAGATAGGAAAGAAAAAGACGAACATCATTATAAATGTTAGGGTCTCGCAAACGTGATATAAGGTATTTACTCTCTAGATCACATTGAGAGTTGATCGTGGCCTTAACTCTAGGAGGTACTAGCGGATCAAATACTGTTTGCGTCATTGCTGATTCAACAGGTGGAGCTTCAGGTATATTTATATATCCAGAAGAAGATGGCTTTTGGTCATCACCGCGTACGAATTTTATTGGTGGGAAGCTATGGGTGGTTTTAGGGTTTGAATTATTAGTTGTGATGACTTTTTGTTGAATTTCGGAATTTTTATCTATTTTGTTACTTTGAGCCACAGGCGATTTGTTGGATAAAGGAATATTGCTCGAAGGTGAGGGTTTACATTTGATATTAGAATTAAGCTTATTTTTAATACTTTGCTTACTATTTTTCTTCACATTATTCTGGTAACGCCACTTGAAGAACTTGATGCCATTCCATGATAGATATGTAATTTCTCCCTGATGATTGCTGAACAACCAAGCATACTGCGTTGGAATGTGAAGTTTGAACGTTGGTCGATGGGTTTTTTTCTTTCTAGGGAGAGATTCGACATAGCAGTCACTAATGCAAAACTCGTCGCGAACAAAACGAAGAACCCAAGCCTCATCAGCAGCTGATGGTGCACCTTGAACGAAAAACTTCTCGTAATTGCTCTTTTCGTTGTGTAGTTGACAAGTTGTACTCGTCGACCTTGCGTTTGCCTCATGAATCCTGGCTACCCGTTTGCGCCATTCATCCTCGGACCAGAGAGTGCCAAATTTTGATATCATGTTAGATGTGTCTTCAGCAATTCCATTTAGTGACAAGTCACATACAGATATTACCTCATCAACGTTTGTTACATGCTGGTTTTCGTTAACTAACACAGTATTATCGGCTTCTAGCATTTCCTCATTTAATGACTTGGCACCATAAGAGGATGTATGCTTTGAGTGTTCATGTTGGTAATCGGATTGATGGTCCAGTTTCTCTAAGAAATTTAGAATCTTGCTACCAGCAGATGTGAGCCAAATAGATTGCTATTCCTCCAATTGTAAGCTTTGAGTCTGGAAAAGTTTCGACAAATGATTTTCAAGATCCGTGTTGTTTTGAACAGATAAACTGTGGGCGGGAAGTGTAGGCGCCATAGATTTATTCATCAAAGATAATGAATCCTCGATTGCGTTGAGCTTTCTCTCAAATTTATCAAAAATTCTCTCAACTGCTAGGCTATTGTTGTTTGTTGGGATCTTGCTTGCCAGACAGTGAAGCAGTTAGCCATTACTGTGAAGCTTTCGTCATTAGCTCGCGTTTGGGCTTGATGCTTAGAAACAAGTTGAGCTGTTTCCTGCATTAATTGATCGATATGCCCTATGATGTTGTCGTACATACACTTCAACAGCCTACTCCTGTTTTGGCAATCCGAACAAATAAAGTGCTCATCCATATATGGATTATACCAATCCCTGGGAGCATTAATACAGACACCATGAAACTGCCTATTACAAAAAGCCTTGCACAAAACAAGCTTAAAGGTGTTATCGAAGGCCACACAATTTGCCATACTGCACTTTTTGGACATTTTTATTGTTTTTATGGTTTTATTTAATTTTCAAAACAACCTTGAGACGACGAAGAAAAAATAAAAGCCAACAAGAACTTGACCTTGCCCTATACGTCCATAAACAATGATTTTGCACTTCATGTAATTAAATTAAATTGTCCACATAAGCACAATAGTAAACAGTTGTGAAATTGTAAAGTATTTACATTGATTTTAATTTTTTGAGAATCGACACTTTGATTTCATTGATTATCCAATAAGATTCAAGGAGATCATGCTTCCTAATTCATATCCTCATTATACCGCAATATATGAGGTGTGACAATTTATTGCTGCGCTTATGGTAAACCTGTGACCTTGAAATTCCCTTGCCGTTCCCCGGCATCCTTCGCCACTCTATTGAAATATTTACCATTGCTCTAGCTTGTTTAGTTCGTCTGCTGTTTGTGTTGAGTAGACGTGTGTTGGTGGTGCTCGTCAAAAAATGGAGCAACGAAATCAAGAGCAATGCGTCGCGATAAAATTTTGCACCAGATTGGGCGAAACAGCTTCGGAAACGTACGCTAAAATTGTAAAAGTGCATGGTTATAGTCGTGCCCAGGCATTTCGATGGCGTTGAGAGTTTAAGGGGGGGCGTGAAAGCGTGAAAGACGAGGCGGGGAGCAGAAGACCAGTCGAGGTGCGGACTGACGCGAATGTGCAGCGTGTGTGCTCCCTAATCCGTAGGGATCGGCGTTTAACAGTTCGAATGAAACAGTCAGACAAATTTAAACTGACGATTTTGGGATGAAAAAGTTGTGCGCGAAGATGGTTCCAAAGAACCTTTCTGACGAGCAAAAGACAGCATCGAATGACCGTCGCAGAAGACAGTTTGGAACCAGTGGAAAACGGTCCCACGCTGCTTGACCGATTTAGTACAGGCAATGAGAGCTGGTTTTTCCAATGCGACCTAGAAACCAAACGCCAAAGCTCACAATGGTTATATCCGCACGCCTCCCGCCCAAAAAAAGCTTACATGTCACAGTCGAAGGTGAAAACGATGATTATTTCCTTTTTTGACAGCCATGAAATTGCCCACAAAGAATTTGTTCCATCGGGGCTATCCGTTAATTAAGTCTACTACCGCCAACTACTCGAAAGATTGCGAAAACGCAAAGCTGGGGTAAATCGAAAGAGTACATAAATAAAATCATCTCTCGAAAAGCTTAAGCATTGTTGCTAGTCACCGATAGATGGCCACATGAAAATTGCCCAAACAATCCACTGCCCTAATTTATTATTAATATTCATCGTTATTTTAGTTGCCGAAGCAAAGAGGTAAATGCACCCAGTAAAAAATGCAATTGATTGGCAACAAAGGTAAAATTGAGGTAAGTATTATTTTTGCATAAATACCCATGGCCATCAACAGGCGAATCATTCTTGATACTATGCCTTTGCCCAGGTAGAACCGTCTCAAGGCATTTAGCCTGAGACTGACAGACCTCAAGAGTGTTCCAGCCTGGACCCACGCAGCCGTACTGTAAACCTGTGACATACAGGTTTTGTATAATAAGTAACCGGACTGATCCTGCCTCGCGCCGTCAAAGCGTCTGCTAACCGGTATCTGATGCTGTAGTGGTGGTGGGGGTCTAGGTAAAGGGAACCGGGCTGCAGCAGTTGCCTCCAAGCGCTTGGAGAGATAGCATCGAGCGAGAGTGGAGTGTGTGTTCAGTTACGTCGTTGGAGTGACAATGGAGCGTACGATCGAGCAACCGAACCAGAGTTTTTTAACCACGTTATTACAGGAGACGAGACATGGGTTTTCGATTACGATCCTGAGACAAAGCGGCAGAGTTCGGAGTGGCACACACCGGCGTCACCACGACTGAAAAAAGCCCGCATGAGCAAATCGAAGGTGAAGTCGATGCACATTGGTTTCTTTGACATGAAAGGCATTGTTCACAAAGAGTTTATGCCACCCGGCCAACTGTAAACGGCCAGTACTACAGGGAGGTGCTCCGTCGACTAACCGCCCGGGTTCGTCGAGTCCGTCTGGAGATTGCCGATTCGTGGATCCTGCATCACGACAATGCTCTGTCCCACACCTGCCTGCACGTCACCGATTAGTTGGCCAAACAGTCGAGGGCAACGTTGCCACAGCCTCCTTATAGCCCGGATATGGCACCAGCGGACTTCTTCCTGTTCCCCAAGATCAAGAGACACCTTAAAGGGACGCGGTTTGGGACTCTGGAAAACGTTCAACGTGCTACAAAGAGGGCTCTAGACAGCATCGAGGTTGCCGACTTCCAGGGAGCGTTCGGGGATTGGAAAATCCGGTATCAGCGTGTTATTGACTCCAATGGGGACTACTTTGAAGATTTCTAAAGAAAAATTGTATATATTTTGCCAATAAAAAATTTCCTGCGGTCAGTCCGTTTACTTATTATTCAGCCCCTGTACATGAGTCAGCTAGTTAACCAGCCTGGATTCAAGTTGCCGTACTGATAACTTGTACGCACATCAGCCAGCTAGATGACCAGCGTAACCAGGCTGATTCCAAATATTTTACAGGAGGGCATACGCGTTACTCGCCCTGCTCAAGGCTCTTGCCCGAGCAGTAGTTTCCCTAAGGCATGTTGCTCAGGAACGAGCAAGTTTACGTGATTTCAATCTAACTACCGGTGGCTGTGTGATCAACACGCACCACCAGCGACCTGCCAAGTGCCACGCAACATCAGCGATCGTGCGGACATTACAGTTAGGGTGAAATTGCCACCGGCAACCAAACGACTGGCACGCACTGCCAGCAACCACCAGGATCGACTGCCACTAACTAGCCACAGGCGGCCTGTGATGACATTTCAACCCCATGAGGGGCTCGAGGAGGCAACCGTTGCGACGCCCAGCCTGGGTCCGAAGGCAATCACTATTGAGGAATACCGTTCACGCTTGGCCAAGCCGCTTGATAATTCCGTGGTCGAGCCGGAAGAGAAGCGTCAAAGAGGTGGGCACATTGTGAAACATCGCCGCAAGTGTATTAACCTGCATCGATTGGCGCATCTCGTTGTAACAAAAGCGAATCAATAGTCGTTCAAAAGGCATATTAAAGCACTAGCGACTTCTTACTTTCGTAGCGTTGAAGCCTCTCTGAACTCAAATCATTCCAAACCATTTTGGAAATATATACGCTCTCTCGAATCTTTTTCAAGTATCCCATCCTCTCTTCATTTGAATGGCCGCTTAGCAGCTTCACCTCTCGAGATTTGGTTCAGTTTTCTTTTATTTTTAAGAATCTTCCCATAAATGGCCCTTTGGTCCCAATTATACACATGCCATCCTCATTTCCTTTTGTTTGCTATTCGGAAGAAATTATGACGCTTATTTTAGAGCTTGATGGCTCTATTAGCTCAGCTCCTGATGGTATTTTTAATCGTTTTGTGAAATCATTAGCTGCTTCTTTTTATGTTCCTTCTCTTCAACTCTAGCTTACCTTTAGGCTCTTTTATTTCGTGTCAGAAAAGATTCTCTATTACTCCTATTTGTAAAAAAGGTAGGAGTTTAGATGTTGCTAATTACCGGCCAGTCTCCTTATCACCCTGTTTTTCCAAACTACTGGCAAAAATCGTCTAGTTGCACCTTTTTTTATGTACTCAGGATATGTTAGTTCCTAAATAACATGATTTTATCAAAGGACGATCAACATCAACGAATTTGTTAGAATTCATAAGTATTTTTTCAAAAGCCTTGAAGGGTCATTTAAAAGTTTAAACCTTATATTTGGATTTCTCTAAAGCCTTCGACGCAATCAATCTCAATGTTTTGCTGAGCAAACTTAAATTTCTTAATATTATTGTGTATTTGTTCCACTAGCCCTCTTCTCACTTGTCCCATCATGCTAGTCTGTCTTTATTCTCTCTTCCATCCGTCATCAGGTGTTTTTCAAGGATCTATTCTAGACCCACTATTGTTCACTCTGTTTATAAATGACTTGCTTTCCGTTGTCATCAACTCCGCGTGTCTTCTATATGCAGACTACGACAAAGCTTTCACAATAGTGTCGTCGAATAATTGCCGTAACGTACTTTACCATATAATGCTTTGCTTTGGCATCCCAGCCAAACTAGCTCGTCTTAACAAAATGACAATGATGTCAGCAACCTCCCAGGTCCGCATCAATAACCAACTCACCGATGCCTTTGACATAAATATCAGACTCAAACAGGGAGATGAGCTGGCCCCATTGCTATTCAATTTGGCTCTAGAGTACGTCAAACGGAAGCTACCTGTCGATACGTGAGGTACATTACTATACGAGTCGAGCCAAGTAGTAGCGTAAGCAGATGACATAAATATCTTATCACGGTCATTCACAACTGCCAAAGAACTTTTCCTGAAACTCGACAGCGAACCAAAACTAGTAGGGCTACAAGTCAATGAAAATAAAACAAAGCTCATGGCGCAGTCGTGGAAAAATACCTCAAATACACAAATTATCACACTTGGGGAATATAATTTCGTAAATAATTGCAAATTTGTGTATTTAGGTGCCAATACAACGAAAACGGGTAACGAAAGAGACGAAATACACCGAAGAATACAGCTCACAAATAAAATATTTTATTCAGCCTTGACGATCTCGAAGACAGCTGCATATACAGGAAAACAAAGCTCCAAGTATATAAATCTATGATAGGATCTGTGTTATGCTATGGGTGTGAAACATGGACCCTAACCCAAGCATCCGCTAATATATTGAACGCCTTTGAACGACGTGCCCGGAGGCGAATAATTGAAGCGAGTTTAGACGGGGACCAATGGCGAATTGGATACAACCATGAGCTGTAGGAAATTTTTGACGAACCGGAGGTCTCAACAATTGTAAGACTGCGGAAGCTGCAATGCGCTGGCCACATGAATCGTATTGACGAACAACGTATACCCCAAAAGGTATTCGTTGGGAGAACTGAAGGCTGGGTTTGACTCGGTCGATGGAGACAGTTCATCGCTGCTCATATTTAGGAATCGGAGGCCGCGGTCAATGAACCGAGACAGTTGGAAGCGCTATTTGCAGGAAACGAAGGCTCGAGAGGGGCTGTAGTACTTAGAAGAAGAATACTGACTGTGCCCTGCTTTAAGAAGTTTTGGATGCCATTTTACTTAGAAGTTTTTCTAACCAGCTTCCATTAAATGTTTCTAAGTGCTTCCATCTACCATTTTTCAATAGCTTTCAATTTTTATAAAAGACTTCTTACCTAAGTACGGATACATTCCAGGGACTTAGGTGTCACTTTTGACTCTAAATTGAAGTTTATTTCTGGAATTATTTCTATATTTTTTTCCGATGCTTTATCGTATGTTAAATTATATTCTAGTTTGGTTCGTCCCATCCTTGAGTACTGCTCACCAGTTTTATCTCCTCGTTCTAAGTGTATGAAGTTCACGCTAGAAGCTGTACAGAAAAAATTTACGCGGATTGTCTTCTTGAAGCTCCGGATTCCCTACATTTATTATGAATCATGCTTATCCATCCTCAATATTTCTTGACTGGAAAAATATCGATCGTCTAATATCTTTGATGTTCCATTCGCGAGTAGCTTGTTGTATTTTTACTCACTCACGCTCAGAATACTACGTAAACATGGTGATCTTCAGCTTAGGCCTTCCCCCCTCTCATATTTAGGTATTAAAAAATATGTCAACTGTCTTTTTCTTAGTTTTCAGTAATTTTTTTCTTCGTTTTTGTAGTTTTATTACTTTTGTCTTGCTATTTGCATGTTTCTATTTTTTTATTTCTCCTAGCTGTGCTATTCTTTACTTTATTAAGTAATTGGAACTATTCTGTAAAATAGAGAAATTAATATATAAATCTTGGCTCTTAGTTGGTAAATAATCGTAGTGAAACGGCGGAAATAAAGTGAAGTATTCAGCTTGCATGCAAAATGTTTTACTCAGTTATGGATATCCTGAAGACTACTTCTGTAGAAAGGAAAACCAGAAACCAAATATAAAAATCTGTGATATGACCTGTACTGCAACGTATAGCTTGGCTAGCTACGGCTCACTCAAGCCCAGCAAATGCTTGACCGCTTTCAAAACGTGGGTCTTCAGGTACTCGTACATTTTACATGCCAAACGAGAAGGAAATCAATGGCAAATGCGATGCAACCCCGAGTCATATGGATTGTTTGACGAGTCAGTAGTCTCCACTGTGATAAAATTGTGAAACCTGTAACAGGCTGGAAATGTACAACAAATGGACGAAAAGCGAGTGCCTAAAAAGATATCTTTTGGCAAAGTTGAGGGGTGAAGACAGTTGGGAAAATCAGGAAGCATTGGGCCACCTCAATGGACGATGATAGTAAATTTTTACTCGGTCATATGAAGGACGTGGTCGATGGACCGATATAGCTGGAGGCAACTCCAACGGGTAGCGTAAAGCTATGATGGCGTTCTGTAGAAATATACAGGTAGAATAGAATATTGAAAGTTCTCTCCAATACAAGCGTTATATTTTGATAGTATTTCTAGATTTGCAAGGAGCTTTAATAATGTAGCAATTGAAACTGTTGATGCAGGTCTCCGGAGCACAAAAGTTAATCAAACCATAAGTGAATGGATCCAAATATTTCTGAAGAGTAGGTACCTAGCCTCAATACGAGGAAGTAAACTGGCTGTAAGATATGGAAAGAAAGGCACATCGTAAGAAGGAGTGCTCTCTCATCTGATGAAGGTGCATCTTGGAAACCATAACATTAACAGGAGTTGAGCTAGTGACCTAAACTAACGACGTAGTATTATTAGCCTCATGTACATATCCTGAATAGCTCTCAGAGCTGACTGCAAAAAGTTTAGGATTACTTAGTGAGGGGTCAACTACCATAGAACTCAGTATCAACTTACAAAAGGCAGAAGTGGTCCTGTTTACTTGAAAAATCGTCCTCCAGCCATTAATCTTAGAGAAAGGAGGCAAAGAGCTGACCCTAGTAAGCCACTTTCCACTTCTGCAAAAAAACGTTTGGGCAGTAGTTGGGGCGTCGGTCTGAAACCTGTTTTATGGTATTCATAACACAAATACTTGTTTTTCGAATTTTTGTCTGATGGCCTGCTTTAAACAAAGTACCATATATCGGGGAAAGCATAAGAATAGGCAAGACGAAATATAACAGCAGCACTCAGTAGCACTTCCGTAAGCTTTTTAAATGTTATGTTTGTGTTATTTCTAATACACGCGTGTAAGAAACGCATAGTAAAGAGACGCGCATTGAAACATTGCCTCTCAAAAGAGCTGACATATGGGCATAGTCATTTTGACATTACAGAGTTAACAGGGGCTGACTATATGAGCCCTGTGCGGGTATTCGATAGAGATTACTCGGTTGCCATTTCAAGTAGCTGTAGGAAAGTAAAGGCAGAGCTAATTCACATGAGACGGTAGCTGTCTACACAGACAGCTCCAAAATAAACTCCGGCTTGGGTGTAGCAGTGTACTCACAGGAGCTGTTGATTAAAGTTAGCTTCAGACTACCTGACTGTTGCAAAATCTTCGAAACCGAGACAATTGTGATATAAATGGCGGAAAAGCTTGGTGGAAACAATAAATTCGATCAGATAACTAGTCAACGATTGAGGCATTATAGTATTGTACTATCGAAACTAAAATGACCCAAAATTACTGTACGGCGCTCCAAAAACGCTGTGAGAATAGAAGGGTACTGATTCATCGGATTCCAGGACATGCAAAAATCATGGGATACAAACGAACATATGAGCCCGCGAGGAGGGGGGCAAGCTTTAAACAACTTTCATTGCAGGTTATACCAGTGCCTATACACTTTGTGATGTATATTCTAAAAAATAAGCTGAAAATCTCGGGAAAAGCTTGATAGTTCACCTCCCTCTGTATGGAAAGAGTATGATCGCAATTAATGATATTTTTTCCTCTCCTTGCAAAAGCACTCGTATAAAATCACATTAATCCAGTATACCAAATCTGAGCTCTAAAGCTCATAGCTTCGGATAATATCCTGACTAAGTTTCTCACCTATTGCAACACATTCATAAACGAGATAATAATCATCAATCCCGCATATGCCATACACTCTATTACCCTCCAATTTAACTTATTGGTTTAACCCTTTCAAATGGTAAACCATCCATTGCTTTAACTTGCCAATATCCTTGTGTGAGCTCTTAATCAACACTGAAATTTTTCAATCAACATAATGATATCGTTTTTCAAACCCCCCAATTCTCCCTTGGCCTCGCTGAATCCCTTCGCATCCCTCAACGTATAATGCACTACCTAAATCACACACAGGGTAGTAACATCACGTACAACAGGATGAAAGCAACTTTTTCTCGCCGCAATCGCTGCAGGACATTCCATATCGATTTCAAATGGTGATTCCCATTTCTATTGCGCTCTTACGAGTTGTTTTTCCATGTTGTCACCATTTGTAATTTATCGCTGGAAACTTTTCATTTGCTGTTGCGAAAGGATTGCAATCGAACACGAACGGCCAAGCTCGAAGGAAAGAGGAAGCCAATGCCTCGGGATGGAAGTAAATCTTATAAATTAGATGGCAATAGCGAAAACATCCAACAAGTTGTGCATTCAAGTAATTTGTGAAGACTTCCTAACTCCATCAATGGTTGCCAATAAATCTTGAAGAGAAAATAGCTCAATTGCTGGGAATTCTTGATCCCGACTTACCCGCTCCGATTCTGCTCGTTCTCCTCTTCGTCCTCCATTAGATCCACGCTGCTGGTGGTGTTATTGGAATTTGTACATGGTTCACTGGAATTCGACATGGTATCGGGCCGATACGAGATATCGCTTTCGGCCAGGAGCATATTAATCTCCTGGGGCATTGGCCTGGGGAGGAATTTTCCGCGTCTGATGCCTGCAAATGAGAGAATGAAAATAAATAAAAGTCGGTTTTGAGTAATGAAATCATTTTGGGGTGAATGGTGAATTAATTAGGGAAATTTCGATTGTTTTAAAAGAGCTTTGGGTTATATTAGATAAAACTTTTAAGAGTTGAAAGATAAAAATTAGTAATGCTTATGGCCCTTGATACTTAAATATATTAATTTGGTATTATAAATAAGAACGTAATTTCGGGAGCTGATCCGGCTACTTCAATTAGTGTGGGATAACGAAAATCTCATCGCAAATTATTCCGCATAGTGTGAGATCAACATGTACGAGTATATTGATACTTTTGCTTGCAAACTTTAATATTTATTGAAAGAATCTTTCTTTTCAATGATATTTTGGTATATTTGATTTTTAATACCTACTACAGATCACTTCTAATATAGTAATGTAATTCAGATCATAAAATGCTGCAGGTTTGCTGGTATAGGCAATGCTTTTTATATAACCCCAGAAAACTTCAGTGGGTCTAGATTGCAAGAGCAAAATAGTGCATTCATATTACCATTACTTAGAATTCATCATCATGAAAACAAAATAATGTTAACAATGACAATGTTGCCTCAACCTCGCCATGATGTTAAATATAACGAACCGTATCACGAAATCTTTTCAACATCCATACACGTTTAATTGATATAGTTGAGACAACATCATATATGTGAAGCGATATTTTTTTATATAGTAAAGAACGAAGTCTAATAAATAAACTCACTGGTTCTGTTTTAAAATGCAAAATATTTTAAAGAATTACATTTAGTTGGATGAACTATCTGACCACATTAATTAAATTGCTATTCAATATAATTCAAATATGCATTATTTTTATTTTCTTTTGACTCCTGTCTATAAAAATTAAGTACAAAAAGATTACTCGGCATCAAAGCAGTATTCCTATCTTAGTAGATATGTAGTGTTATTAATTTTGTCTGGCATTTTCCGGCTGGGAAACTTGAGTTCCTGGCTAACCCGCAGGGGTGGGGTAGGTCGACGTCATTTGTTAGCCCGTTCAAGGTTCCCAGGAGCTGACAGACGAACTTGAGCTCCCGCCAATTTTGGTGGTCACGAGTTCAACTTGCCTCGTAACGCACTTTATTCCGAACTTTGAAATATGATGAACTATCCTTGGTCATAAACATATGTTCCTTTCTCCGAAACTAACTTCATGATTCAAAATATGGGGGCTATTATAACCTGACCGAAGGAGATTTATCTACGGTCACGAATCTAACTTTTCTCCACCCTTCACTAAATCACTATAACTTCGCTGAAGATACTTCACCTAGAGATCTCTCCCAAATAAATCACGCTCCAAAGATTCTTTGCATTAAAACATTCGTAATTACTT
Source organism: Odontomyia ornata (assembly GCA_963969285.1). Lineage (NCBI taxonomy): Eukaryota > Metazoa > Arthropoda > Insecta > Diptera > Stratiomyidae > Odontomyia > Odontomyia ornata. The sequence continues at coordinate 39,124,245 of OZ017742.1, forward strand.
CCCGAAAGAATAAAACAGTTTTGTTTTTGACTCCACGAGCGATTACACTTCACTGGCTAGAAAAAAATGGTATATTTTTTTGTTGCAATAGAAACTGGAAAATCTACACCCTCGAACGCAAACATTAAATTATACTGAAAAAAAAATGGTAAAACACAAAAAATTTTGGTGAAAGTAGATTCACATACTCCTAACTGTGGGGGTCCTCTTGTCACCGGGATTCCTAAATTGCCGCCATGCAACCATGAACCTGTCCTCCGTCCTCGTTGATCAAAGATAACTATGAAAATCATCTTTTGTGCCTAGAATCCCTTTTGGCAGATGATCGTTTGCTGTTGATCTCTCCAGTTGACTAAACATAATTATGCGAAACTTTTTTTTCCGCCTTGAACTCTTTTTGGTAGATAAACACTCCCAAAATTCTTTTGTTGTTGATCACTCCGATATCAAAATCTCTCGCTGATGTCCAGCTTCCTTGTCACCAGAAAACCAAGAAAAAGAGAGGCGGTATCAACCATCGCTAGCTATTTTGGTAACTTAGCGGCAACAAGTATTTTCTTTCCCCGCAGGGGGATTGCCGTACAACAGGAATACGCTTGTAGGCTAGTATTCTTCGGGGAGTGTCACTTCATGGACCTGAGGATGTGGGGGTAGACGTGAGGTTCCTTATGGGATGACAGGTAGCGCCCCTTACTGAATCTGAGCTACGTTTGAACAACGAACTGGAGTTGATGGTTTTGGCTGGCGCTTTGCACGGTAGCGCCAAGGTGACACTTGTGCTCGAACGGCTCCAATTTAACTATCATACAGTCTCCCTGCCGGTACAACCTTAGCAGGCCTAGATAAAAAAGCCAACAAAAATGAGCAAAAATATCAACAGCGATGATGTAACAAGCAGTCTCAGCCATGATTTTACCATCACATCGGGAGCGGTACCAATAACGATCAGAATGACGACGAATACAATGACAGTAAAGATGGAAAACAAACGGAGATTAGCGGACGGCCTTGTCTAGATTGAGATTCCTGAGGCGTTCGGGCGAAGCAAAAAAAATATGTGAACGCTAGAGTGTCCTTAAAAGAAAGAGTGGGAAATTCTGCAGGATGGGCCAAATGTCCGTGCCGTGGGGTAAAATATAAAGAGCATCGAGAATTTGATGGTTACTGCTGCAATTGCTACCGATATGACTAACTAAAGGGACTTAAATCCTGAAATAATAACGCACAATTCTGAAGTTAACAAAGTGATCATGGCAGGAAAAGAAAAGAGTTACCCGTTCACTGCTGCCATCCAATATGTGACTGAAGTACTGTACTCGGAAACGGAAGCCGATAACCCCTCCCAAGGAAGAAGGTTGCAAAGTACAGCTGCAGTCCAGAGACATCAACCAGACAGGCTAGTCCAAAAAACGAGAGATGTTCTTAAAAGAATAGTATCTGCATGAGCAACAAAGGTGTAAAGAACGAGTTCATCGACCTAGAGGAGCTCCAAGATTGTATAGAGCATTGCCGGAGGAGCTAGTTAAAGGCCAAAGATAATCAGAAGGCTGAAAAAAAGCAGAAGACCAAACAAGCGCTAAGGGTGAGCCTAAAATGCACGCCCACATAGTTTCACCATCAAACATTGATAAAGGAATGGCATCTAGCCCAATAGAAGGAGATCGGGGTAGAGGAAGTAATAAGGAGACATTTGATGAACGTGGAATGCTAGACAAGGGGTCCCAGACAAAGCTGAAAAAGGAAAGAAAAAAGGCGTATAGAAATTCCTTCGGGAAGTGCCAGAAAATAAATTTCGCACGGAAGCCCAGCAAGAAGAAAGACCTGACGCGAGATAGGAAAGAAAAAGCCACGACGAAGACCTCGGCAGCAGGCACTGCTCGGGAAACCCGAAAATTGCCGATCCTACGCAGAAGTGTTGCGAAATATTACGAGAAATAAAAGCCGTGAAGACACAAGCACTGCTATTAAATCAGTACGACAAATGCTGTCGAGCCACATACTGGTCGAATTCGGGGCATAAGCTGACAGTAAAGAAGCATTCTGCAATGCAGTGAAGAAAGTCCTCGGTAAAAGTGCAACTGCAGCCTTGCTCAAGCTGATAGCAATGTTCGAAAGAAGAGGTATTGACTGCGTCAAGGGGCCATCAAAATGGAGTTCCCTAGTGTAGAGTCAAAGTGAAGCTAACACCAGAAAACCATAGTGGACAACGCATGGCCATCATCACCTGGACCAAAAATGACGTAGAACAATCTCTGAATAAGGTAAAAGTAAGAATAGTTGGAGTTGGAGGCGCTATTTGCAAGAAGCGAAGGCCTGAGAGGGGCTGTAGTGCTAAGAAGAAGAATGGTGTGGGTTGTCTGCAGGATACGGTGAAGAGCAGCGCCTTTTCAATGTTTGAAATGTCTTGGCTATGGTGAAACCGCCCAAGTATACCAAAGATCGGATATAAATTCCTTATGTTACGAGTGCAGTGAAATGAGACATAAAAGAAAAGAGTGCCAAAGGAGGCACACTGTATCATTTATAAAGATGCCGATTCAATACGGGCTCTTGGGCACGTCTTCCAAGACGTGTCGGGTTTTCCAGGAATCCTAGTTAAGCTAAGAATTGTGATGACCCATATCCTGCGAGTAAGCCTTCACCACAGCTCAACCACCCAAAACCTGCTTGAGCAGTTTGCAAGGGACATGAAAGCTGAATTTTGTAGCTAAGTGAGCAATACCCCGATCAAAGTTCAGCATTCTAGTATCTTGACGAAACTGGTACTGCTGCCGCCTGGGTTCAGAACAATATTTTTCAGGGCGAAGACTGTTGATGGCGGGTTGGTTTTGTGTGAGTTTGGTGCTCAGGGGCCAACTTCTTTAGTATACACCTAATACCCAACGAACTAAGATTATCTTTCAAGACCAAGCTTAATGCTTTGGAGGATACTGCCTCGAAGGCTGAAGGCAACGCCCTTATTATACGGCCAATATAGTGCTTGTCATACTAAACACCGGAAATACGAGTATGCCGGCTCTTCTATGTATTGGTTGCGAGAGAACGTGATAATCACTTCTGAGTCTATAGTAAGGAGGATACACAATTGGAAAGCATTAGGAGACTGCTTAGCCTGTGATCATCAGTGCGTTCTTCTTGAGATTCGTAATGTTGTCTCCCGATATCCGTGTTCTTGACTTTCTACAATTGGGTGAAACATCGAAAGCATGGACATCGAGGGGTTGTCAAGGTGCTCACATCAGATATACCACTGCAGGGTGATTCAAGACGTGGTGAGCTCAAATATGGGCATCATCATGACTTGTTGCAGCGCTTCGATTCCCCTCGAAAACTCTGGCACGGCAAACTCTCAGTATACTGATGGTCGACTAAAATTCCTGGAAAGCAAAGGGAGTGTCTCAAGCTTCAACGTGAGGCTCAATGGGTGTGGAACCATGACGAGGCATGCACACGGTAGCTGCATGTAAGACTGCCAGGAAATTAGTTTTCGAATCGATAAGCAATGTCAATGCTCGCTGCTGGGAAGATCCAGTGGACAATGTGAACAAGGATACGGGGGGCCTTGGCTACACGCTAGTTATGCGGAAGCTGAATGTCCTTCTTACAACTTCCATACATAAAGGGGAAAAGATGGACGAGATGGCATGGGCACTCTTTCCCGCCTATCCCCTCTATATTGACACTCTCTGCGATGAAACAACAATCGAGTGCCCACTTTTCACACAGCCGGAACTAGTAGAGGCAGTCTTATCGTTGGAAGCAAAGAAAACAACATGTCCAGACGGTGTCCCACCTGAGGTGTTGCAATTTGTGTTTCACCATTGTTCTGACTTGCTACTCAATACATTCAACGTTTGCCTACAGGACGAAATTCTGGATCGCCGTCCGAATACCGCCCGTTATGCATGTTAGATATAGCTGGGAAGGTACTAGAGAAATGGCTTTAGAGCAGGACGCTACACCATTGATGCGATTGCAGAGGTGGTGAGCACGGTCCTAATGACAAAGACACATAGCCACACTAAGTGACTGACCTGTTTATGATAATCGACCTTAGGAACGCCTTCAACTCCGCTAGATGGATGTATCTTTTGGAAACACTGGAAACCCCTTTTCAAGTTCCAGAATATCTGATGCGGCTTCTGAGGGACCAACGCTTTCTTAATGACACGACAAAGGGCCAACGAAGAATGGAAGTTACATCGGGTGTTGCCCAGGGATCTTTTCTTGGTCCAGACCTGTGAAACATGTCATACAATGGTCTTCTGGGAATGCAAATGCCAGATGAGACACGCATGATTGGCTATGTGGATGATGTTGTGGCTTTTGTCACTGGATGCACTGTTGAACAAGTACAACTTAGGCTTGGTATGCTAATGTGCCCAATGACAGACTGGATGACTGCTCATGGTTTCGGTCTAGCACTAGAGAAAACCAAAATGGAGGCTGCTTTGGGAGTATCGCCTCTGAGTCGACCTATGGACAAAGTAGGAGGCCCAATCCATCAAGAACATGCCTCTTGATGAGTGCTGTAGTGTCAGTGCTACTGTATGGAGCAGAAGTATGGGGTGACGCTCTTAGTAAGGAGGTGTACGGAAACGCTTGGCACAGGTACAGAGAAGAGGGGTATAGAGGATTGCATCTTCATATCCAACAGTCTCTGATTCAGCGGCGAGGGTCATTGCAGGCGTCACACCTCTTGCTACCTTGCATCAACGTGAGGGAGACGGTTGTCGGCGAGGAGGGACGGCGCTCTCTCAACTATTTGCAGCATTCTTGAGTGAATTGCCTAGTATACAGAAGTCTTACAAAATGTAACGCCGCACCATCGTTTGATTTCACTGACTCTTATCCTCGTCGAGCGCCTACAAGAGATAATGGTGGAGTGGTTGGGAGTCTCTCCTAGTGAACTTCCATCCAAGATCAGGGCATTCTAGCCATCCTTTGACGCTACTTTGACACTACTCGCTTTATGGTTACAAATGGACTTCTCTTAAATATCAACTCCCTAAATTCACACGATAAGAGGCTTCCTGATTTGGTCAACTCAACATCCTCCTTCTAAACGAGACACTTCTTAACCCTCAACACAAAGTCCGACTGGAGGGTTACCATGTGCTACGTAATGACAGTGGCAGAGGTATAGTGATACTGATGGGATGATTTAGATATCCATCAAATCTCTTTTGAACAAAATAATTCCTCATATACGCTAACAACTCTCAACACCAAATGACTCAAAGAAAATCCAGCCAAAATTTTTGTCTCCCTATATCTCCCGTGGAGTCTATGTCCCCTCACCTCATTTACGCTTCACCACATCCTCGCATTAGCCTCATCCTACGACTCATCTACACTCGGAGGAGACCTCAATGCCATACACGAACAATGGGGGGACTACACAAGGAACAGCAACGGGAACTGACTACTTGAATGACTCCATGTGGACATCCTCCTCTCAGCATCTATAGCAAATGCTGGGGTTCCAACATTTACCAGAGGGAATTCATTTTTAGATAATTTCATATTATCGTCTGACCTCAACGATCCCACAATTCCCTTTACTTGCTCCACATTTAGCTCGTTATCGGACCATCATGGCTTCCGCTATCTTCAGATGTGTTTAAAACTACAGATCAACTCACAGGCCGTAAGAGTTCCAAATTCGACATAGAGAAAGACCGTATAAAGTAAAAGAATGAAGTCTTCACTGCACAGGCTATCTCACGGCCTTAACGGCACCCTGAACAGAATACTTAAGAAGTGCAGGAATACTATCTCCTCCTTCTCGATGATATCAGACAATAATTCTATTAATAATGCATATTTTCTAAAGCCTTGGAAAGGCAGTAAACTAATCCCAACACCAAAACTAGGCTGCAAAGGCAACCAATAATGTTAGGCTGATTTCCCTTTTCCTTAACATTGGCAGACCCCTTGCGAAATTCGAACGATTTTACTAATCCCCTGATCCTTGAATTTCAGTTTAGATTGGAACGCAAACGATCTACGGAGCAAGCAATATTGTTATTGCACAAAAAAGTCACCCGCAATCTTCAGTGGAAAAGGTGCACAGCCTGCGCTCTAGACCTAAAGAAAGCGTTCCACACGGTTCGCACTAATGGTGGTGGCAAGTGCAAATTGGAAATGTCATCCTGTCTGGTTACAATCCTTAGAATTCTATATAGCTTCCTTTCGGAGGGAGCATCACAAACTTAATTGGGGAATCTCGCTTCAAGTCCCTACCAACTTGGGAGTCTCACAAGGCTCTATCCCCATTCCCGCCTGCTCAGCTTTCTCCTTCACAATATCCCATGCCCAAACTGCTCGGTTATTTATATAGTGCTGTATGCAGACGATATCCTCCTCATTGTCATCCATAGCCTCCCAGCGATGGCCGAAATAAAGCTTCAGCGCTGTGTCCACAACATTGTTCAATATCTAGAGGATTAGGGTTCGAAATAGATACCAGCAAAATGGAGCCGCTCTGTTTTAGAAATGCCAGCGGGAGAGTGCACTGCTTTGCTGTGTCTCACAGTAGAAATGTGCAAGCACATATTGCTGGTGAAATCATTCCTCTCAAGGAAAATATTAAATACGAGTACCTTGGAGTCCATTTGAATAATCAACTTAAGGTGAATAGACACGCCAGGAAAACCCTAAATAAAGCTAAAGCAGCGTCCGCAATCATTTCGTCCCTCTTTTCCTCGAAATCACTTAGCCCAAAAGTTAAGGCTTTAATGTAAAAATTTTTTATTAGGCTGATCATTACCTACGCATTTCTATCATGGCTAAACATCTCGCCTACTGCTGCCGAAGAAATTCAAATCTTCGAGAGGTAGATCCTTGGGAAATGCCTGTCCAAATACGGACAACCTAATAAGACGTACTTCAGGAACTTTATCCTTAACAAAGATGCGGAGATAGAACTGATACTCCACTACATGTTAGCAACGTCTTAAAAACGTCTAGAGAAGTGGCGGGAACACCATCTTCCATGTGCTTGCACACTTTTTGAACCTACCACTGCAAATAGTCCCTACAATTTATGTCCCATTAAAATCCTTGAAGAATACCACCAAAATCCCAACAATTCCGGAACTACCAATAAACCGATCACATACCGGGGTTGAACAAAACATATCTAAATTTGGCTTACTCCCCGTCCCTGGAAAACCTTAAAATGTTTCGAAACTTATAGATCGGCCTCAGAATGGATTGGACTCACGGCAATGACCTCGCAATCGGAAAAAGGCATATGGGATTGGCTCTTGGAATGTCAGGTCACTCAATTACCCTTGCGCTGTTAAGCATCGTTTATAACAGACCAGTCAATATAAATTTAAAACGCTAGCAATCTAGGAAACGAACTGGACTGGAAATGATTTTCAAGACATGAGATTGCACACAATATTCAAAAAGTGGGAAGCCTAATGGAAAACGAGAATCTGGAGTGGTCTCCATTGAGGGAGTTCAAATCGCATGTTATTGATTTTAAAACAGTCAATGAAACATTGTGTACGATTCACATAAAAGCGAAATTGTTCAAAATCTGGCATATAAATGTACACGCCCCGACCCAAGAAAAGGACGAAGGAATGAAGGAAACGTTCTACAATCACCTGGAAATACTAGTCGACTCATTGCCTACAAACGACACAATAATAATTCTGGGTGGTTTCAACGTTAAGGTTGGCAATGAAATGTTTTGGCATCCCAGCCAAATTATTCCGTCTTACCAAAATGATAATGACGCTGAACACCTCCCAAGTCTGCATCAATAATCAACTCACCGATGTGTTTGACACCAATATCGGACTAAAGCAGGGGTTTGGGCTGGCCCCTTGCTATTCAATTTAGCTCTGGAGTACGTCATAAGGAAGCTACCCGTCGATACACGAGGTACGTTACTTACAAGTGTAGCCAAGTAGTAGCCTATGTGGACGACATTCACATTTTATCACGGTCATTAACAAATACCAAACAATTCTTCCTGAAAATCGATAGCAAAAGCTAGTAGGGCTACAAATCCATGAAAATAAAACATAGCTTATGATGCAGTCGAGGGAAAATACCTCAAGTAGGCAAAATATCACACTTGGCGAATACAATATCGAAAATGTTAGCAACTTTGTGTACTTAAGTGGTAAAATTTCGAGGACCGCTAATGAAAGGGACAAGATACACCGAGGAATACATCTCGCAAATAAAATATTTATAAAATATTCTAGTTTTGATAATCTTGAAGACCAGCTGCATATACAGGAAAACAAACCGCCAAGTACACAAATCTGTGATAAGACATGTGTTATGTTATGGGTGTGAAACATGGACCCTAACCCAAGCATTCACAAATATGTTGAACGCCTTTAAGCTACGGGTCCTGAGGCAAATAATTGTAGCAAAGCTAGACGGGGACCAATGGTGAGTTCGATACATGAGCTGTATGAAATTTGTGACGAGCCGGAGGTCTCAACGATTATAAGACAGCAAAAGCTGGAATGGGCTGGCCACGTGAATCTTATGGACGAGCAATGGATACCCAAAAAGGTATTCGTTGGGAGAACTGAAGGCTGGAGACAAGTGGGAAAACTGAGGAAACGCTGGTCTGACTCGGTCCACGAAGACAGTTCATCCCTGCTCGGATTTCGAAATTGGAGGACGCAGTCGATGGATCGAGTGAAGGCCAAAGAAGTGCTACGAAGAAGTAGATAAGATCGAGTTCTGTACTAAGCAGCTTATAGTTTTAGGTTCGATGCAGGAAAGGATTTAATTTATATAATGATTGGATTTAGTTTAAGTTTAAGCGTATTTATTTGTATAACTGTTCATATCTTAAGCCATAAGAGCAAATGGCAATGTTAATATATTCGAAAACACTAGTGTAATAAAGTATATATTCTAACCGTCAAACACATTCATATACTCGTACTGTCAAATGTCATATAGTAACTAAGCATATTCGATAAAGTCAAAATTACAAATAGCCTCAATAAAGTTTACTTATTTACTTACTTACTACTGCACTAGTAAAGTGATGCCTGGACCCAAGTCGATTGAGATTGTCTGAAATAATATAAGTAGTCTGTGTAGCCTAGTGGTTAGAGCATGAACGCATAAGCCGAAAGTGCCAGGTTCAAATATCATTAGGAGCAACGTGATTTAGTTCAGGGGATTTTTCGGACAGACTTTGAGTGTTCACTCAGTGGTGATATGTACTGATTTAATCAGATCATACTTAGCTGAGCAGGCACACGGGAGCATGATACTGACCAAACCAACTTCCGAAAAATCAATACGGTCATGAAAATGAGATACTCTAACTATCTCTAAGCGAAGGCCCGAGAGGAGCTACAAAGAAGAGGAGAAGAATATAATATAAAAGGGACTCCATCCTGAAGTAATGCATGAGCGGTCCCAGGATTGAGCCTAATCCCAGTTAGCTACAGAGGAAGTTTTCAGTGGGTGCAGGCTCTGCATACTAGGTTTCTGACGACAGGCCTGAGATGGGTTAGGCATTTTTACCTCCATTACTGCAAAAAAAAAAACTAAAAGATCTTATTATGCCCTTTTTTGACTATCTTTGGTGAAAAAAAAATGTTGAGGGTCACACCCTTAGAATCCTTTGAAAAATTTCTCAACTTCTAAACATACGTTAGACAACAACTTCTGAGCATTTCATAACATTGTATGGTTCCAGTTTTGATAGTTCCTGAGAAAACTTTTTCTGACGCACGGACGGTTAGACGGATGCTAAGTTTAAGAGTGTAGAGTAAATAAGTTTTTTTTTATAGAACCCTGAAAAGGAGGAGATCAACTTTCTCCAAACACAGTTTAGTAAACGATTTGATTCTAGAATATTCAGCTCAGTTAATTTTGAATAATTCGTTTGCAAATCCACGCGCAAAAATATGGTCAAAAACGTGCTAAAGCCAACAATCCAAGGCTTTTCACCGAATTAACAGATTCATTCAGCTAACGGGCGAATTCTCTTAAATTGCACATGAAAAAAAATCTCTAAATTGAGATTTAAATCTCAAAGTTTAATCTCAGTCAACCATTTAAATTCACTCGCCACGTTTTAATTTCAGTTGAATACGAGGAAAAAAATTCTCTATTCCCATTAAGCACAGACCACTGTCGAGGAAGGCGGCAAAGAGGTGTAAGGATTAACCTCATTCAACTTAAAAGTTCATTCTTTTGTGAAATGCTTCCAAAATACACAAGCTCACACCCATGTACGAAAAATTCATTTCCATTTAAAAATATTGTGCGAAACGTGTTTTTGTCAGGTCGACGGTTATGCGAGGCGCGCGGCAATGAAAGCCTGTGGATATTAAAAATTTAAATAATAGGATGATAATTCGCGCCGCGGTATTCTCACGTTCTAATAAAAAATTCGTTAAGTTTCGCGGAAAGCGAATGAATGAACGAAAGCAGTTGAATTTGCATGCATCCGTTAAAAGGATTTTAATCGGTGAAAAATGGTCGGTTGAGTTTGGAATGGCCAGGCAGGAATGGAGATATTATTATACTGTTGTGATGGCTGTGATTAGTATGATATATTAACAGATGAATGGTATTCTATAACAAAGGAAAAATGAGTCTTTTAAGTCTGAAGGAAATAAAATTGAAGCTATAAACGGATACCTTAAAAATATGAGGCAATGAAAGAATTTGCTTTCATTATTTTCATTGAATTATTCCGACGATTTGAGTCCTTCAATTATAAAAGCATATGCCAAAGCAGAAATCTCTGCATTTCTGGTACAATCTTTCGAGGATACCACTCCAGCTCTTTAAAGGATTAGTTTTATCAACTGTACTTAAAATTTATGGAAAAATATAATTTGGAAGAAATTTTAATCAGACATTGTCTGTTGCCTTTTGACTGGACGTTTCTCGCATTTTGAAATTCTTCCTCAATTTATAGCGCAACCTCAATTATAAAATGTTATTATCTCGTCGTCTCCTCTTCAGCCACCCTCTCCACGTTGGAAGCAACTAAATAGCGTAAGTAGGAAAATGCGACTATTGTGTTTTACACTTGTTCCTTTTTCTTTGCCGCGGGGCATCCCGAGCAAACTTGTCGAGAAGTTCCATTGAAAGTTCCAATTAAGAGACGACTTTGACACCACGACCGTTTATTACTTCCTTGCCGCGTTAACTTTTCGCCAGGACATTCATGCAATACCCCACGTCGAAGGATGGAATCATTTATCTATATCGCACAAAGACCAGATACCAACCACAATATCCAATGGGAGCAACCTTGGCTGAAGATTTTCATAGAAAGTGTAGAATGAACAAATATGTTGGCTTCGCAAACCCTTTGAGGACGCATTGCTTGATAATGTAATTTAACGTTGGTCCCATTTCGGGCTCGAAAACAGTTTGCCTATGAATGGATTAAATTGGATTGCCTAAGATTGGCTGCCCGCTATCGAGCACAGTTGAAAGACCCCGAAGGCCGAGAGTTACAAGGAACTGTTGCTTGAAGATGAGCTCAAAAGAGGATGCCGTGGTGTTTGGAGTTTGGAAAGCATGAAATGAAACTTTCTTTTGAGCATCATGTTTCCTTTCAAGAGAAAAAGGATAATTTATCATTGATTCAATTGCAAAAGGATTAATTTGTTTTCGGCAAACTGCTATAAATTATGCCAGCTCTAAAGTTTTCCGTACATATTTTCAATAGTTTGAGAAAAATTTAAGATTTATGTGATCTTAATAAATGTGCGCTTCATTAAATGGGGACGTTAAGATACAGTTAAACATGTTTCCATACAAAAATTCTTTTCAGATGAAAACGATACCAACAGAGTAAGTGAAAAGGTAGCACTAAAAGCCACATGGTTAAATTTGTGCGAAATAAAAAGCTTGCTTTTAGAACAGATACTTGGCGCAGATAATAGTCCATTCAACAAGTCCATTGGATAACACATAGATGGCGTTACTAGAATTTTTTCCAGACAACTTTTTATTAGTACTAACCTTCAAACAATGCGTATATAAATTTGACAGCAATCGAACTATTGATTCGTGAGTTATAGCACTTTGTGCGAATCAACTTTTTTTATTGAAAAAAAAAATGGAAAAAAGTGAATTTTGAGTTTTAATAGAGCATTGCTTTTTGATGAAAAAAAATACAGTGGGAACCAAACAATGGCTGGATAAAAATTGACCTGACTCTGCTCCATCGAAAAAATGGTAGATACGTAGATTGCTGAATTTAAACGTGGTCGTACCAGCACAATGCTGCAGAGCACAGTGGGTGCCCAAATGAGGCTATTATTCCAGAATACATAACAAAATCCACAAATTGGTTCTGAACTATCGCGAATTGAAGGTGCACGAGCTAGCTGGCATGGTGAAAATATCAGATGGTAGTGTTTTTACCATTTTACACGAACATTTGGGTATGCCAAAGCTATGTGCAAAGTGGGTGCCGCGTGAGCTCACAGTCGACCAAAAACAATAACGCATTGATGCTTCAGAGGAGTGTTTGGTGCTGTTAAACCGCAATAAAATCAAATTCTATCATCGATATGTGACAATGGATGAAACATGGCTTCACTTTTACATACAAGAATCAAAAGGACAGTCAGCTGAGTGGACAGCGGTCGACAAACCGATTCCAAAGCGAGCAAAGATGCAACAGTCGGCCAGTAAGGTGATGGTGTCTATGTTTTGGGATGCAAGCGGAATAATATTCATCGACTATCTCCAAAAAAGAACCACCATCAACAACAACTATAACTGTGCACTTTTGGATCGATTGAAGGCTGAAATCGCAAAGAAACGGCAGCATTTGCAAAAGAAAAAAGTGTTGTTTCACCAAGATAATGCACTGTGTCACAAATCGATGAAAACGATGGCAAAATTGAATAAATTGGGCTTTGAATTGCTTACTCACTCACCGTATTCTCCAGATTTAGCCCCCAGCGACTTTTCTCTGTTTTGGATCTCAAGAGAATGCTTGCTGAAAAGAAATTTATGGCCAATGAAGAAGTAATTGTTGAAAATGAGGCCTATTTTGATGAGAAATCGTAGTATGAAAGTGGTATCGAAAAGTTGGAAAACCGCTATACTCATTGTATTGCCCTCGAAGGCAACTATGTTGAATAATAAAATCGAGTTTTGTCAAAATTTTGTTTTTTTCGTACTCATCCAACGGACTTATCGAATGATCTGTTAAATAACATATGGTTGAAGTATGTACAGTCCCTAACTAAATTATTAGACGCACCATAATTTGTTAAGAAAATTTGAATTAATAGCTATTGTTAGGAGATTATCTATCCCGAATGTAATATCCAAATGTTAATGCCGACTCCGGCCAGGGGGAGGGGGGGGGGACCTGGATCCCGGGTGCTCGGTTAAAGATGGGCGTAGGCGCCACTCGTTTATCCGAAAATTTGTCCCCCGAACCTCGAGACGAGCTTGGCTCGCACCGGAATCTTCACTTCCACGGAAAACTTTCACGATCACAACACTGTCCAGTAGTAAGTAACTAATAAGCCTTTATAATTGCCTAGAATAGGAGAAGGGAAAAAACCACCAAGAAAACATTCGCGACGATTCCGTAAGCTATCTATCGCGAGACTTAATTGCCATTCACCTGGAGCTGAAAACCTCAAAACCTTTCTCTTCTTGTTTTGCGCAAAAGTTAGGCGCCATAAAATTCCTACTGACATTTCCAAGACAAGTTTCACAATTTTTCGCGCACATTCTTAAATGGAAAAATACAAAGAAAACACCGATTTACTTTACGTTATAATTCACGTAGAATTGAAATATAATTTGTTCAAAATATTCACACTTATTCTCGCTCAGCAATATGCACTTGTGTGTGTGTATGTGATTAGAGACAAAAATATTGTTGTGATGTCCAAACGGGAATGAAGTTGTATCGGCGTAGCAACCTCTATACTTGTTGACACTTGTCAGTTAAATCAAGAATCCTTTTAGAAGAAGAACCGTCGTGTCGTATATAGACTTATTATATATTGTCGCGTATTCTCAAAATCGTTGTAACATTTTCTATATTATTTTAATAAAGTTCATTTTCTCGCAGTTTCGTACGAGGTGACCGATATACTCCTCAGGAGCTGCCACATCAGTCAGCTTGGGGCAGGTCGACTGCGGGGTTCCAGGTGACCACGAACTCATATATATATATATGTATGTTGCAGCATGGCAGTGCTGCAAGCTCTATCCAGCAATAATTTCCACTATTACTCAGTGGTGGCGAACTTATAAGATATTTTATTTAAGGAATGCTGGTTGTCCTAAGTGAAAGAACTACATTGTTCTTTCACCCGAGCATTTTAGCTATCAACTTAATAGCAATTTTCGCTCGATGGACTTCGGCAACATATATATATATATATATATATATATATATATATATATATATATATATATATATATATATATATATATATATATATATATATATATATATATATATATATATATATATATATGGGTTCGTGGTCACCTGGAACCCCGCAGTTGAGCTGCCCCGAGGTGACTGATGTGGCAGCTCCTGAGGAGTATATCGGTCACCTCGTACGAAACTGCGAGATTTTTAAAGGAACCAGCCCATATGCTGGAACCAGCTGAAGTCCATCGAGCGAAAAATGCTTTTAAGTTGATAGCTAAAATGCTCGGGTAAAAGAACAATGTAGTTCTTTCACTTAGGACAACCAGCATTCCTTAAACAAAATTTCTTAAAAGTTCATTTTACCAAACAATCAAGATACCTTAATTATTCTATATAACTTCCTAAACATTTCCAAGAGGTTCTGGGCCTAGTGCGCCTTTATTAATTATTGTGTCTTGATTAATTTTGCGGTTTTTATAAGCGTTTACTGTGTTCGCGCGTTTTTCGGTTGTGATAAGTTTTCGTTAAAATGGCTGAAAGTAATTCATTATCTACTTTGTGCTTGGAACTACTATCCAAAGATAATTATGATACTTGGAGCATGCGAGTGGAGGCGCTGTTAACGAAAAACCATTTATGGGAATATGTTAATGGGAGTGCTAAGCAACCCATTGAATCGGATATAGCCGGACTGGAAAAATGGCAGAATAAGGTCAGTAAAGCTAAAGCGGATTTGATACTGCCCATTCGTCCTTCAGAATTGAAGCAAATTCGTAGATGCGGAACTTCAAGGGATATTTGGCTCAAGCTGGAATCAATTTATGCGTCTAAAAGGTCCGCGCGAAAGGCAACGCTTTTGAAGCAGCTTATGCTTCAGCGCTTAGGAGAAGGTTGGGACGTGCAAGACCATCTTGGAAAATTGTTTGATGTCGTAGATCGTGGTGTGCGTCAAATGGTGAAAAACTAAATTCAGCCTGCCAAGTGCCGGCAGAAGTTAAAAGAAAAATCATTGTGCATGTGTCAGTGTCAGGTGACCATGGCGATAAATTAAATGAGTTTAAAGATACGCTTTACGTGCCTGATTTGCGCGAAAACCCTGTATCGGTTTCAAAAATTACCAATAAAAGACATGAGGTAGTTTTTCGGAAAACTGACGCATATATACGTGATGAGTGCGGCATTCTGTCTGTAATCGCAGATTGGCTTGGCGGTTTATATTACGTTCGGGAAAACAACAATTGTGCGGAAGCAGTCGTCCACTCTAATTGCTCCGAACTGTTGAAGTGGCATGGGAGACTGGGCCATTTAAATGGTAAAGGCTTAGTTAAGCTTGTGTTCCTGCGGTTAATGTGAAAAACATTAAATGTGTTTAAATGGAAAAATGACTGCGCTACCATTTCCCAAGGATCGAGAACCTTGTTCAGAAATTTTAAAAATTGTGCACTCTGACGTATTGGGCCCGTTTTGAACTGAATCGAACGAGTGGACGAGATATTTCGTGACTTTCATCGACGATAGCACGAGATAGAGTGAAATTTATTTTCTGTGCGAAAAGAGCACTGAATTCGATGCATTTAAATTGTACCAGCAGTTAGTGGAAAAACAGATTGGCAAAAAAATAAAATGTTTGCAGTCTGACAACGGTCACGAATATTGCAACATTACGTTTGACAATTATTCGGCAACTCAGGAAATCGAACGTCGATTGACTGTTGCGCGTACTTCACAGAAGAATAGAGTGGCAGAACGAATAAATCGTACATTATTAGGAATGGCGGGATGCTTGTTATTGCAGTCATGATTAGGAGCATCATTTTGGTCGCAAGCTTTTGCCGCAGCATGTCATTTGCGCAAAAGATGTCCCACACGTACATTAAAAGGCGGCATACCTTATGAGAAGTGGACGGAAAATAAATTAAAACGAATTATCTTCGAATATTTGGATCGAAAGTTTTTGTGCTTAACAAAAATCCGACGAAGGATAAATCAGCGCGCAGATCGATGGAAGTCGTGTTTGTAGGTTATCCGAGATATCACAAGAATATCGGATCTGGATACCAAGTATGGGAAAAGTTATACATGCGCGTGATGTTAAATTTATTGAAGAACCGCGCAAAATAGCTGGTGAAAATTCTGTATTTGATGAACACATTGCATCAGACAAAAACGCGCTGAAAGATGATGAAGATCATCAGGAAATTATTGAACTTTCATCACGGCAAGATTTCAGTGGAATACACAAAAATGCGGTACCTGAAATACGACTGCAAGCGGAGGATGAGATGTTTAGAGCTCCTGGAAGAACGCGCTTACTGCGTACAGGAAGCAGAGGGCGACCAAGAAAATTATTTAGATCGAGAAGCGCATCGATTCCTAACCAGGGAGATACTGACGAAAAACGCAACAAAGCTGGTGATGACAATGATGATGATGACGTTTTCCAGGTATTGCGGAAATTGGTGGGCAAGACGCGTTAAATAGTAACGCATGTGATGAATGTTTAGATGCAATGGAGACTGAAGTGTCTAATTTAATTGAAAATGACACATGGGAGTTAATTAAGAAGGACAATCGCAAGAATGTCATCGGTTGTCGTTGGGTATTGACAAATAAACAAGGTATCAATGGTAACGCGAATAACTTGTCGCTTTAATGTATTAATTGGTTGGAATGCCATCGGATATTGCAAACACGGTGTCGCGATTAGCACAGTTTTTGAATAAAGCACGTAAATATCAATGGATAGCAGTGAAAAGAGTCCTGCGATATTTAGCTGGTACTGCTAATGTCGGTTTGGTATATGCAGAAACAGATGACTTGTTATTCGGCTATGTAGATGCCGATTGGGGCGGAAATCCGCAGATCGCCCTTCATTTACAGAATACACATTTTTATAAAGCGGTGCAGCGATCACATGGAAATCGCAAAAACAACGGACTGTTGCGTTATCATCGACAGAAGCGGAATATGTCAGTTTAGCAGAAGTGGCAAAAGAAGCAATTTACTTTCGCAGTTTGCTATGTGAGCTTGGTTTAGACGACTGGACAGACATTTTATTATATGTGGGTAATCGTGGAGCTCAGTGTTTAGCAAGTGATCATGTGTTCATGCGCGTACAAAACACATTGACATTAAGCATCATTTTGTACGCGAAGCAATAAATGCTGGTGTGCTAGCGCTAGAGCATTTGTCAACCGATAAGATGATCGCGGGTATACTGACAAAACCGTTGAATAATTTAAGTCACAAAAATTGCTTAGAGGGGATAAGTCTAAGTACATGTAAGTGACGTGCGCATTGAGAGAGCGTTTTGGAAATATTCACGCGCAGCAATACGCACTTGTGTGTGTACTCGTATATGTGATTAGAGACACTTACAAATATTTTTGTGGTCTCTAAATGGGAATGAAATTGTATCGGCGTAGCAAGCTCTTTACTTGTTGACACTTGTCAGTCGAATTAAGAATCTTCGCGTATTCTAAAAATCGTTGTAAAATTTTCTATATTATTTTAATAAAGTTCATTTTACCAAACAATCAAGATACCTTAATTATTATAACTTCCTCACATTCCCAAGATAATTCAACAACCAAAGAAATGTTTTCTTAAATCTACAAATGTATTCAACTAACCTCACTAAGAGCTCTCGTCGACATGGACCCCCGGTAAGCTTTCCGCTTGGTTGTGTTTCGCAAACAGCGTGAATCCCAGAACAAATTAATGGTAACTCCTCCAGGCATGCACTTGTCGAAACGAAATTTTTGGAGAAATGAAAATGGAAGCTCAGCCGACATTTCTTTCCGTCGCTGCCAACTCCATAATTACGGTGCTAACGCCGTACTTGCTCCTCGTTTATCGAGTATGATTCCTACGCTTATCGAGTATGATTCCCACGCTTCTCAAGTATGGTTCTTACGCTCCAACCAATCGACTTTTCCTTTTTCGCGCTGAGACGTTCTTCCCACTATGGTTTCCAAAGCAGAAGAGAGCTCCTCGTCCATTGTTAGGTCCATCCTAGCCTCGGGTGGGATTCCAGCACCGTTAAAAAATCTTTCAGTGAAGTTGGCCGCAACTTCTTGGGATCGTTGATTCCAGTGCCACCATTGAACCTCCAACCTTTTTTGCTCGAAAATAAAGACAAT
This sequence comes from Odontomyia ornata, assembly GCA_963969285.1. Taxonomy (NCBI): domain Eukaryota; kingdom Metazoa; phylum Arthropoda; class Insecta; order Diptera; family Stratiomyidae; genus Odontomyia; species Odontomyia ornata. The sequence continues at coordinate 39,142,773 of OZ017742.1, forward strand.
CATACTCGCACATGTTTGCTGCAAGCTTTTTCCCTATATTGTTATTTAGTTGGCTTTGTTTTATTTTTCACGTTGGTAGCCGTGCATGATCGATCCCGCTTGTTTATTTCCACTTTATCCGCTTGGCGTTTTGTGCGGGATTCTCCGTTTTTGTCTAGGCCTTCCATTGTTGGCAGCTCCGAGTTGACGATATTAATGGCTCGTTTGATGCATTAGAAGCTAGAACAGCGACAATATCGTCTATAGTGTGGCACACTAGATTATCACAACTTCTCTATCATTGAAGCCCGCTTAGGATTCCTTGGTGCATTAGTTGGGGCTACTGTCGAAGACTGCTAAACACGGCTCGATTATTAGAGGTAACTATTTATAAATTGCGGCCCTCCGATTTCACGGACTAATTTTCGGGGCTAGGCTGTTGCACCATGGGTAGGAAGGTATGATGTATTCGACACCAATTTCAAATTCTGTCTTTCGGCGATACTGACGCGAAAGGCTAGACTTCTTCTCCGTGCAGGTGTCGTCCGTACAGTACCCAACTTTGCCAAAATCGGTGCAAATAGTACTGTCACTGTTGCAACCAATCTTAGTTTCACTCGAGCTACCGTCCTGAATAGGAGAAAATTATCTTCATATGAAACGGCTCAACAAGAGTTTTGTTTTTGAGTCGATTCTTTTCAGCCGCTTCCACGAGTCAGTCAATTAAATTGCAGGCTCGATTGCTTTTGTGCATGTACATACCTTAGAGGTCAATTTCTTTTTGCTTCATTGTGTTTTTCAAGTTGTGGACTAATTACCCACCCCACGAATTGTTTTTTCTGTTGTCGTTGTGATTGTAAAGATGTCTGCTATCGTCCTAATTTACATGCTATGTTTGCCATTGGTTTTATTATTGCTTACATCATATTCATAATTTTAAAAATTTCAAAAGTAACTTAACTTGAGTGATTCGATTTGTTTTCATGCAAATTGAATACTTATTGCAGAGGCAAGTACTGATGTTTGGAAGTTGTTTCAATGCAATTAATTTAACCTGTACATATAAATATGGGTGAATATATAAAAGTTGTCCAACTCGCTATCATCAGTAAATATATATGCTAGTTTATTATGCACTTGGTTATGTGATAATATAAACTGGAAGTTCTAAATCCTCTTTATGTGTCCACTTAATTTGAATTATATAATCCAAAAGCGAATTTGTAAAATTACGCATTAAATCCCTAAAACATCAGTTCCATGGCATGTCACAATCCTAAAAACGGTTAAATGGTTGTACATCAAAATATTCCGTGTTTAATATTTATCTTATTATTTTATATATTATAAATTTTTAAGGTCCGAACGCCAATTTCGGTTTTTCAAAGTCAAATATTTATTTAAACAAAATGTTATGACCGGAAGGGCGCAAATCCGTTAAAGAGGCTAGAGTAGAAAGCGAAAACTTGTCTTCTTCATTGTGCGTTGGCTCGCTCTGATTCTTGAGAACCGAGAAGAACACCACGCCCAATTTTCACAATTTTTGATTTCAAACCAAATCTAGACGACAAAAAAAAATCTGTCGCGGGCCTAGAATCTCCTTGCAACGTGAGAGCTTCATCATCTTCGGATCATTCTGAGTCGCCACAGCCACTCCTTCTCCAATGACCTTCTCATGCGTCGAAGGGAGTGAAAACGCGACTTTCTTCTTGGATGGCTTGAGCTGTTGTTTTGGCCAGACATGCGCTGGTTGACTCGTTCGTGGGGGCAGCAGAGGTGGTGGTGTAAGCGGCTGTGGAGACGTTGAGCATGGCTGTTGTGTCACTGGGTGAGCATCAGATCGCTCTAGGTACGCTGGTTTAATTATTTGGTGAAGAGGATCTTGGTGACGCGGTTTACGTCTGTGATAGAGGTGTTGACGTTGACCCTTCTGACGACTCTATAAGGTCCACAGTATGGCCGATCAAGCAGCTTCTTTACAGCACTAATGCGGTGAAATACGTATTTATAGCTCGCCTGGTCTTAGAGTACAAATGGTTGGTGTACGGAGTATCTGGTTGACGAGACTGAACAAGTCGACTTGAAGACGTGACGTAAGTCGGTGACAAAATATTGTGGGTAGCTGACTGGAGTATTTTAAGGTGTAACGAATTCGCCCGGGATCCGAAGTGATGTGCCGAAGACCATTTCTGCAGTAAAGGCTTGCAAATCCTCCTTGGTCGTGGTTCGCAGACCCAGCAAGATCAAAGGAAGTGCTTGTAGCCATGGTGTCTTTGGAATGCACTTTAATGCTAGTTTGAGGATGTGGTGCATCCACTCGACCATGCCATTTACTTGAGGGTGGTACGGATTTAGTTGGTGCCCAGGGGGCGGCCGAGTTGATTGAGGAGGTCGGCTTCAAACTGACGTCCTTGGTCCAGCGGTGGGTAGCGGTGCGACCTTTGTTGTCACGCACTGGTACTGCTTGAGGTCTCCGTGTACAGCGTTCGATGATGGTGAGGTAGCTCTCGTAGCCTTCACACTGTTGCAGTTTGCTGGATCAACATAAATGTGGTCAAAACGCCCGTTCGGTGTCTTGAAACTTCCTAGCTCGGTGCGGCCGTAGCGGTGGATCTTTGATAGTTGACACGATACGCATTCCTAGGCCCAGTGGGATACGACATTTCACAGGCTTTCCCAGAAGAAGGCGGCACGTCCCCTCGGATGATATAGCTGACAGATGATGTCGAAAGCTTGACGGTGGAGTGCAACAGGCAGGTAAGATTTAATGGTGCCGTTAAACTCCATGTAGAATGCTGAGTAACCATCCAACACCAACTGATGCAGTTTGAGATGGGACTAGGTGCCATGTGGAGCAACTGGTTGTCAGTGTCCTGTGCTTTGCTGATGGCTCGAGCTGTAATTGTGGGGGGTATCGTGACCGTCTCTAAACGTGAAAGTGCATCAGCGATGATGTTGTGATCCTCTGGTGTGTACTCCACTCGCGAGTCGAGTCGGGCGATGAAATCCAATTGCCTGCTTTGGCGGCGCAAGGTTTTGTCAGAGCGTTGGGTCGGAGTAAAAGAGAATGACCCGTGATTGTTGTAGATAATAAAGTGTCTTCCCTGCAAGATGCGCTGGAAGAACTTCATGGCAGCAAAGATCGCAAGGAGTTTGCGGTCGGAGTGCCAATGGATGCGAAGAAAACTACACTACAGATATCAAAACTAAGTATATGAGATTAAAAAATACATCCACTCTGGCAAAATGCATGAAGACCATTGATGCAAGTTAAAGATAGTGCATGTTAAGAGGCCTAAATGTTAAAATTGTAATATTTTATGGAGAAAATAACACAACCACAACCAGCTGGCTCCCATCCTATTAGACACACTGCTGAAAACACGCAACGAACTATGGGTGGAAGTGAAAGCAACAATTAAGGCTGTGACAGAATAGATGATCGGAAATCAAGCCCTACGCAAAAAAATGATTGGTACGATTAGAAGTGCTCGAATACGTTGAACAAAAGGAACCAAGCGTACAAACAATATTAAGGCAGGGAAACTAGGATGAAGAGAGAACATTATGAAAATCTCAAAAGAGTAGCAAATAAGAAAATTGAAAAAGAAAATACTATGAACATCAACTTAGAAGCATCGATGTAAGTCTAGCGAGCACCAGCATAAGACAAGCATACAAAGTAGTGAAAACCCTGAAAGGTGGTTATCAACCCAAGAATCCGCCCTGCCGTGATGAAATCTGCAACAGCATCACTGATGAGAACGAGATTATGGAAAGATGCGCATCACATTTCAAGAACTTCCTCAATCCTCTACACAGCTTCAGAACATTGGAGCCTATAGATATTCCCGGAAGGCTTCCATTGACCTAACCAACTCTAAATGAAATTTTTCCACCATTCAGGTCCAAAAGATTAATAAAAGGCCAGCTATCGATGACATGCTAGTAAAGTTATTAAACGTAGAGGAAGCTGTGTTCAGAATGGCACCCATAAACTCATCCAGTACATTTGGCAACAAGAGCATATGCCAAACGAGTGGAGCCAATCGATTATACTGCCTTTTCACAAAAAAGGTGATAAGCTAGACTGCGAAAACTATAGTGGCATATCACTACTTTGTACGGTGTACAAAATATTTTCAAAGATCGTAAAAGATAAAATCGAATCATACGCTAACAGTGTTATTGGGGAATATCAAGAAAGCTTCCGTGCAGGCAATTTACAACAGTAGATCAATGGCTTACAGTCTTACAGTACTTGGGAAATACTGGAAGTTCGACATAAATGTACACGAAATTTTCATTGATCTTAAACAATAATACAACAGTATTGACTGTAATATACTGTATTAGATAATATTTTGCCTTGATACCTCAGCCAAATTGGTCTGTCTTATAGAAATTATAATGACGTCAACAACCTTCCAAGTCCGTATCAATAACCAACTCATCGACGCCTTTGTTACAAATATCGGACTAAATCAGGGAGATAGGCTGGCCCCATTGCTATTCAATTTGGCTCTGGGATGCGTCATAAGAAAGCTACCTGTCAAGTGATACGTTATTATACAAGTTGAACCCAGTGGTAGCCTATGGTCGTTGACATTCGCCAAAGCACTTTTCTTGAAACTCAACTGTAAAGCAAAACTAGTAGGGCTAAAAACCAATGAGCCTGTAACAAAACTCATGACGTAGTTGAGGAAAAATACCTCAAATGCCCAAAATATTAAACTTGGCGAATACAATATTGAAAATGTAGACAAATTTGGGTGTTTAAGTGCAAAAATAACGAAAACTGCTAATTAAAGAAACGAAGTAAGCTAAAGAATACAGCTCGCAAAAAAAAATTTCATTCAGTTTTGACGATCTTGAAAACCAGTTACATACACAGGAAAACAAAGTTCAAAGTATTAAAATCTGGGATAAGACCTGTGCTATGCTAAGGGTGGCAAACACAGGCCCTATCTGAAGCATCCGCTAAAAATATTGAACGTTTTCGACAGACGGGTCCTAGCGGAAGTTGGGATAAAGTGACCACGTGAATCGTATGGAAGAACAACGTAGACCTAAAAAGGTATTCGTTGTGAGAACTGAAGGGCAGGGGCCAATGGGTAAACCGCAAAAACGCTGGTCTGACTTGGTCGAGGAAGACAGTTCATTCTTCCTTGGATTTTGAAATCGGAGAATGCGTTCAATGGACGAAGATAATTGTAGGCGCTTTTTAAAGGAAGCAAAGAAACGAGAGGTGTCCTAGTGATAGAAAAAAGAAAAATTGGGCTTAGAGGTCCATTTATCTGTTTCTAGTGTAGCAATTTGCAGTCAAAATTGCTTCCTCTTGTCAAGATAATGGCACCTTACTAGATTTTGTCAGAGTGTCGATTTTGTTGTACCAGTTTTAATGGCTAAAGTGTAAAGTTCCAATGTATTATTGACACGGTGATGGTAGTGATGGGAACGTTGATCCTCTTAGCCAACGTTCGCTGCACGAATTTGGCTCCTATATGTTCTACGACTCCTTAGTTTAATGAGACTCATCTAGAGCTACTTTTATCAGCAAGCGCTGAACATCATTTACCTGCGAAACTCCGCTGATATCCACACGCTTACACTTACAGCAGGAAATACGCATGTGTAGAGTTCCAGGGGGCCTGGTTGGCCAAAAACGTATAGCAAGTGAAAATCAAAGCATCAAAACTATATACAACAAACCAGCTGTACAAAGTGATACTTGTAAACAGACACCTAACCCTCAAACGCCTTCAACTTGTTTCGAAGAAACAAACACTGACCTGCCGCTGTGCCTAGGCTCCCGTCCAATGACCTTGGTGATGTTTGTGGAGGACCAGCTCATCCTGTATGAATGGATAGAATACAACATTAACAACGATGCAGTTTTTTGCTTTGCCTGTGGGCAGTTTAACTCAAGCAACAGAAAAGAGTTGTTAGTTGAAAAGGGAATGAAAAATTGGACAAAAGCTTGTGAGAAATTAGATCAGCATGCATTTAGTGCAGCCCATTCTTTTTCGATGTCAAAATGCGTACAGAAAACCAACTCAGTCTGTGTCAACACTATTGTCTGACTGCCAAAAAGAACTGTAGTTAGAAAACAGAGACTATAGGAAAAAGTTGACTGATATATTGCTATATCTGTCAAAGCAGGGTTAACCTCTACAGGGTCATGATGAGTCCGATATGTCAGACAACAAAGGAAATTTTTTCGAATTGTGTTGTTGTGTATCATAACAATAGAAGTTTTGAGAAAGATTGTAGATGAAATAAACAACTCTGGATTCTTTGCACAAAGGTAGATGAAGCTAAATCCGGTAGAACTCAGCAACTTTGCATTCGCATTTGGTACTTAGTAGGACACGAGCTAAAACAAAGAGTGATAGCCATGGAAGATGTGTCTCTTTCAAGATCCGCTCTTTCTTTGGCTGTTATATTTAAAAAAATAGTAGATCTTGGACTGAGTGCTTTGATGGTTTGCCAGGCCTATGATGGAGCCGGTGCAATGTCTGGAATAAACAATGGCTTACAAGCTTTCGTCAAAAAATGTAATCACTATGCACTCTATGTCCATTGCTTGGCCCACAAAGTCAATCTAGTTCTAGTTGGAGCTTGCAAGGACAACGATTTAAGCTGCAATTTTTTAAACATTTTGCAATGTTTGTACTAATACTTCAGCTATTTTGACACACACGCTGAGTTTAAATAGTTTAGAAAGAGCTACACATAACCAACCCGGGACCTCATGAGCTTCACATACTAAGTGGTACTCGCTGGTCTTGCAGAGCCACTTCCGTTTTATCTGTGAAAAGAAAATAGTTTGCAGTTATTGCTGCACTCACAGCGACAGCATCTGACATCAGGAATCTCAAAACCCAGGAGCAAAGGGTCTGCTTTCATCTGTAACATCACTGGATTTTATCGTATGTTTGTCAGTGTTTTCTCAGTAGCTGCCATCAATCAAAGTACTAAGCCAAGCTTTGCAGAAAGCTGGCTCGTCAATTGCACCAAGTGTGAGTGTCGCTAAGGGTGTGATCAAAGAGCTAACTAACAATTGAAACGAAATCTCATGGGATAGGAAATGGCCAGACATAAAGAGTTTTGATAAAGAGTTTAATCTAAAGATTTTTCAAAACGAAGATGGGGATGGCATCGCTGCAGGTAGTAGCTCCGAGCCAAAATGGCCCCGAATTTTATCGAAAAACTAGATGATTTTGTAATATGTAATTCAGTAGGCCAGAAATTAGATGATATATATCCTGAAACAACTGATGCGCAGAAAAGGGATGAACTCGAAAAAAAATAAGTACAAAAACGACTTTTATTATCCTTTGCTGGATATTTTAATTGAAAAGCTTCAAAGAAGGTTCAGCGGCGAGGCTGTGGAAATCGCTAATGCTAGGGAACAGTTTATCTGAGTAGGGAAGAGTTGTGGAAAGTTCTGGTACTCATATGTGTCTGCAAACAAGACCCCTCAAAGAAATTGTCGCAAAATTAATGGAAGTGGTATAAAAAATCGGCTCAGAGACTTAAAAAAGTTATGGTACCCTTCTGAAAATTGCTCGTCTTGCCATTAAAAAGTGCCACCTGTGAGAGATTTTTTTTACCAATGAAGCGGATTCACAACTGGTTGCGGTGCTCTATCGGACAAGAAAGGATGAACAACCTAACGATCCTATACTTTGAATCAGATGTTGCAAGAAAATTGGACTTAGAGAGTTTGGTTGATGTTTATAGCCCAAAATAGGAAAGAAAAAAGATTACTCGTTCTTGAAACTAGGCCTACACCTTATAATTATTGAATATTAACTGACGAACTAAATATTTTCAAATATTAAAATATTGATTTTAATTACACCCAGTCTTTTTCTTTAACTTTTTAATGCTGTAAATTTGCCTATCCTTTTTGCTTCAAAGTCAAAGTCAAAAGCACTTTATTTAATACTAATTGGTATAAATTTACAAAGAATATAAAGTGAGTTCCAAACAATAACAATAAAAAACTTTATGGCCCAAATGGCTCTCTAAATTTATACATTATCATTAAACATATTTCTTCAACAAAAAAAAACTCTAGCAAATTCAATTAATTAAGGTTATTACATATTTTAAAAAATCAATTGGAAAAAGGAGAAAAAACCAACCTACACTATCCTAAAATTATTTATAATTTAAGCACAGCAGTGAACTTGGATCCTACACCTAATATGTTTTAACTTAATTCTAATAAAATGCAATCAAAAACTTTATCTACTACTAAAAAGTTCTATAACAATGTTCGTAACCTAAGCGTTTAACCTTATCTCTAACCTAATATAACAAACATAACATATACCAAACCTATACCTAATTTTAACCTAATTTTTAACAAAAATAAACAACAACACTAAATGTAGCAATAATGAGCTGATATTCAAAAAACTAAATAACGAAAAACACCAAAACTTAAAATAAATACGAATTACCTGGATTGCGTCATCTCAATTCAATCAGCTTCAACGAATCTAGCAAATGAGTATCTCCATTGAAATTGTTGGTCTCGTGAACTCAAATTCGGAGGATATTTTATCTTCTTATCGGTGGCCCGTCGATATATGTGATATATGACTGGGACGCCGTCAGAATCAAAAACATATCAATTCATGTCCAAATACACGAATGCTTCTGGAGGTACGAAGTCAGTAGCGAGACAAGTCGCAATAAACCCGTCTGTAGGGTGGAACAGCTGTGAAATCCAAGAGTTTTCACTCACAGTCACAGATCTTCCGATATAATCCCGAAGAAGTCTCAGTATGAAGATATCGACCCTCGCCACTTCAGCAGTTTGATAAATTCTTCTGTTCGATCTATAATGTTTCCAATCCATCTCAGGCTTTCTGTACAAACCAGTACACGCACGAAGACATTTCCTTTCGAAAACTCTTAGTTTTTCCATAGTACTAGCACTCTGGTTGTACCAGATCTGACATCCATATGTCAGAACTGGTCTAACCAGGGTCTTGTAACAGATAATTTTGACCTTTCGATCAATGTATTTGGAATGAAAGAGTTTTCGTAGGGCCATGACTACTTTGAGTGCCTTACTGAGCATGATTTTGACATGTTCAGTATAGTACAGATACTGATCGAGATAAACACCGTGGTATCGAACACAGGATTCATGTGGAACTTGTTCTGAACTACCCTCGCCAGCCATGATGTGGAAATCTTTCCAATTACGTTTCAGGTCATGACTGACCCCCTGCAGCGTTATCCGAAACAAGATTGTTTCACAGTTCTGCGCATTGATTTTCATTCGCCAATTGTCAGTGTACAGCTGTACATCATTGAACATTTTTTGGAGATTCCTCTGAATTATTGTAGCTTTTTGGTCTGCCGTATAGATGATCAGATTATCAGCAAACGCTACTAATGATCGCGTTCGCGAGACGTTAAAATCGAAGCCGTTCAATAGCTTGCGAATGAAGATTGAGAAGAGCAGAGGCGCAGTAACTGTTCCCTGCTGTAGACCATTCAAGACCTTGAATTCGCGCATTGTTGTCAGATTTCCATCAGTTACAACAAACGATTTCCCGTATAACATATAACACATCATGGTGACAAGGTGTCTGGGGAACTTGTCCTGAAGGAGTTTAAAAATTAGTCCATCTAACAACACTGCATCGAAGACTTTCTCCATATCAATGAGACATGCTCCAACGCATTGTCTATCATTTAGTTTCCAACAGATGTCTGAGGTTACTTTCGTTATTGCATGTGTGATCGAATTCCTGGCACGAAAACCAAATGGGCAATTCGGCATCAACTCATATTCTTCAATGTGGGCGTTTAATGCTCTATTAAGTATCACTTCAAACACCTTGCTGATGTTAGGCAGCAAGCTGATTGGGCGATAGCTTTTAGGGCATGAAGATTCTTTTCCTTTCGTCAAGATCGGAAATACCTTAGCTTTTCCCACTCATTTGGGAAATATGAATTGCTCAACATGTTGTTGAACAATATGCAATAATTCCTAATAGCAACCTCAGGCAAATGTCGGAGAGCTACATTTGGAATACCATCAGTACCACATGATTTCTTGTTGTTTATCTTGCGAAATATGAAACACAAGTCTTCGTAGTATCAATTTCGATATCATTCCTATCGAGAAGATTTATCTCATCACTAGTAACTTCAAGATTCGATACCTTCACTCGAGACTTCTTGCGGAATATGCAATTCACTTTCGCGAACACGCCGTCTGAGTCCTGTGGGCTAATACCCCTCAATTTTTCCGCCCATTGATTGCTGGGCTCACTGCTGAAGTTTGACCGGACTAAGTTCCGGACATTCTTCAGGTGTAATTTCAACAAAGACAACGAGGGATGGTTTTAGTCCAAAAATCGTCGATAAATATTGTTGACGCGTGTAAGAAGAAGGCTTTTCAATCTTTTCAACCTTGCGATGGTTGGTGTTTCATATCCTTCCATATTGTTTCGATGCTTAATGTTGGGAACTACTCTCTCGATCGTTTTCAACGTCAGCTTCTCTAACTTCGACAAATAGACATCTATTTCATCGTTAGTTAGATTACTGTCATTAGGAACCATTGAGCAAGAGTTGCAACCATCAGAAGGGGGACATTGCTTCTGTTACTCCCGATTAAACTTCTTTTGAAACTTTCCCCAGTCTGTTTTTTTGAAATTCAACCGATTATTTTCATGTTGAACTGGAATGAGGAAGAAATCATCCCAGTGATGATTGATTTCCATTACGATTGCGTTATGGTCGCTATCGTCAGGAAGCACCTGCAGTTTCCGTTGAGGACTATTAAAGCTGAGTTCAAGTCTTGCGTCAGCAATGCACAGGTCCAAATATGAATTTGTCCTAGGGTATGTTGGGAACTCCGACCCATATAGATTGCACTTGCGTTCAATTTGATTCTCTGTTATCCACGATTTCAGGAAAACACCTCTTGGATTATTGGTGGCATTCAGCCATGATGTATGCTTGGCGTTCAGATCACCGGCAAGAATATAATAGTTATGCAGCCTGTTCAATTCGAGTATTTCAAACAAGGAATTGAGCTCCTCCTTGAGCTTGAGAACAGTTCCACCAGTTGCATAGACAGAGATAACGAAAAGGTTATCCCCACCTGGCAGTGAGATTTTGATAACGGAGACTTCAAGAGATTCAAAGCTTTTGAATTCGACTTTTTCAATATTTTGGAAACAATAGGATCTTCGAACCAATATCCCGGTGCCACCTCCCCCATCACCTATTACCCTGTCATTTCTTACGAATTCAAAATCCTTGAATGTCATGAAGTGCCATGAATTGAGTGGGTTTCGATGAGAAGCATGATGTCAGGCTTTTGCTTAACAATGAATTCAAGGAGATTATCACGCTGATGTATAGTAACAATGGAGTTGACGTTGATCAAGGTGAGATGAGTCCTATCCATGGGAATGTGACTGGATGACAAACTATTTTGAAGCATGTTGGCCTAAACGTTGAAAAACGAAATTGATTTTTTGGTCTTGTTTATTATTGTGATTTACTTTGGTTTTTTTTTGGGGAAAATTTAACTCTTGCATCTTGATACCGAGGCCATCCTCGATATGGTGCTGGATGACCAAATATACCACAATTAACACAATACAATTTTTCTTTTGGCTCCATCTGAGCCAATTTGCATTCACCGGGGGTGTGAATATCTTTTCACTTAACACAACGATAGTGCATTGCACAATTGGCAGCCGAATGACCGTATCTTTGACACCTGTAACACTGGTTGACCTCAGTTTTTTGGAGGCGTTCCCACATCACAACTCAAATGTTTAAGTACCTTACCTGTTGGAGGGCACTCGGACTGCTGTCGTTGGAAATTTGGACCAAATAAAATGGTAATATTTCAGCTTCGACAGTTGATCTCCTTGTAGCAAAATTTTTCACACAGATGAACTTAACAGCTGGTGCTGCTTCCTGCAACGTTTCAAGATCAACTGTATTCTCCCCACAGTCCAAGCCCTTCAACAGGAAGGTCTAATTTTTTTTTTGCCTTTGGCGTTTATGTGAAGTGGGGAGCTTTGACACTATTAAGAGCATCTTGAAATCAGCTAGTGTCTTTGTGTTGATCGTGAGCATATCAGCGGTCACTCTCTTAACTTCGAAGTTATCGATTTTATGTTCGGCTGCCAATAACCGAACCATATCTCCTCCACGCTGCCCAAAAACGTTGATTGGAGGAACTTTCTCATTTAACTTATTAATTTTATTAGGAGAACCAGCAGACACACTGGTTGGCTTCTTCTCCTTTTGCTTATTTTTCAATTTTAAATATTGGATAAAATTATTACTACTATCAATATTACCTATGCTATCGTTGCTGTCCATCTCGATGTCTATTCCTTCGTTCATTGCAGACAACACCGCATAATAATTGGCGCTGTCGTTCGCTGCGCTCAGGATATTTTCAGAATCATGGATTGATGGCTTGCTCGTATCTTGCGATTTTGTTTTATATGTTTGAGTCTTCTGTGTTGGAACTGCTTTCTCATTGGTCTTGCTTGTTGATGTTGTTTCCTTTTTCTCATTCTCCTCAATTAATATCGGGTCTTCTTTGCCGGACGTATTGTGTGGCTTCATCAGTTTCGGTTTGCTCATATTTGATAATGTCTGGACCATATCTTCCAAACTTTGAATACGGAGTTTCAATTCGTCGTTTTGTTTCGTAACCCTTGCGTTTTCCCTGGTTATTTTGTCATAATCTTCGCTTGAAAGCGTAATACGCTTTCCATGCTCACATTTGTCTTGTCCATTTTTCCGCTTGATTATTTTATCATTTGTCAATTTAGAAATCCCTGGCTCTGGGTCCCTCAGCGATGGGAAGCCGTCGGGCTCCTCCATCCCCCCGGTGAAAAAAAACTTTTCTTCTTTTTTGAAACTTTCTCGCAGGTAAAATCCAGATACTCGATAAATTGTTCGAATGGTTCGACGATGTAATAAGTTTCTTTCTAAAATTACTTTCTAATTGACGTTTTTAAAAATTATTTTAATTTATAAAAATTCTTGACAGGAGCGAATTAAAAACAGGTCTACACGCAACAAATGTTAGACGTAGAATCTTATTCTTTTTGCTTTCTTGGCTTCAAATATGTTGTTGTGTATCTTTAAATACATTTTGAATTAGTAAAGATGTAACATTAACATGATTTGTAATTAAATGGTCCCTATTTCATTACATTTTATGCATACTATCAGACCCCCGCATGGCCTCCTCAAAATCCAGTGGTAAGCTCCGCCCGTGAGGATACGTCTCTTTTGCCTATTTCAGTGAAGGGACCACGTTAGCAAACGAGGATGACAACTATTTTGGCATTAAATATATGCTTTGAATGGTCCTTTAAGATGGCGTCGCAAGTCATGTAGCTGCTGAATTTATTCAAAATAAATCTGTTGCTCAATAAATTCTTTATACAAAATGTCTCTTATCACCTTAAAAGACATAATATCTTAATTATTCAGAACGGAAATAATCATTATAGTCGTTAAAGGTAGGCCTGCAGCAGTGGTGAATTTTCAATTTATTCCATCAATTACCAATAAGGATTCTTAAGCTCAATAGGGGTGTTGCAAAACTTACGGATATTTTAAGTCAAATTAAAATGAACCTTACCATAAACATCAAAACGATTCCAACTTATATCCTTGCATAATTAATACCTCCTGGCAAGGACTGACGCGAAAACATGCCATCGGCAGCCTTTTCCCTTTCAAACACCCATACACCTACTCCACCCAAGTCGATAATCCTGACAAACGTAATATCCCCCCCCTCCCAAAAAGGACATTGACGAGCGTTGAAAATTGTTGTGAGAACAACAAAACCGCTTAAAGCAGAAAACTTACCATGAACGGTGGCTGTGTGCAGATGCGGATCGTGTGTATTGAATCCTTTAACGTGCGGTAACGATGTCTGTAATTGCATTCCGTGGTGGTATTTGATGGCGGGCGATTGATTGTAATTGTTGGTGGAATTGCACGAGAAATGGTTGGCAGGCAGTGTGATAGGGAAATATGCGGTTGCGTTTGTTGTTAGCTCATGACCACCTTCCGTGGTTGCGCTGCGACAATTCAGGATGGTCGTTCTGTAATTGGGATGCGGGATTAATTGGTAATGCTGCGGCGAATGTGCCTGATTCAAATGATGCTTGAGTGGCGATGATCCTTCCGATGACGTCACAATGTATTGTTGCTGGTGTTGATGCTGCTGTTGTTGGTGTTGTTGCTGATGCATAGGATTGGCTTTGATTTGTAGGCAGGATGTGGACGTGTTATTAATTTTAGTCGGTGAATTGCGGATTAGTTGACACGAATCTAAAATTAAACAGATATTAATTGTGTGGTGAAAGTTTGTATTAATTTGCAATTGATTGTTTGATTTCACTGTGAGGTGATGATGCTTTAAATAGGTTTATTAAATGGGTTAAGGGATTATTTGATATTGTTTCAACTCGCATTATACTGTTTGCTTTTAATTATTTTCGTTGCGTGCATTTAATTTGAATAGTTTCTCTTTAAAATTCAAAACAATAGAGAACAATATGATCTGTTCATGACTCTATTGAAATTTGTCCAATAAGTTAATACATATTTGCTTTTTCCAACCCCTGGATAGAAAATGTAACTCTGGAGTTAATGTGTACCTGGAAATCTTTCTAGAGTGCAGAAGTTTTATGTTTCAAATTTTGCATTTTTGCTTTACCACAACAGCCTCTTTCGGGTCTTTGCTTAGAGATACTTGGAGTATCTCATTACCTTGATCGAAACTGTCGGCACTCGGGAAGGTGATACGGTCAGTTTCAAATGATCTACAATGAAATGCGGCTGGTTCATTCAGTGCTGTAAGTAGCTTCTGTACGGCTTGCACGCGTGTTTAACTTGATTCGACTTTTTGTGAACTATTTAGGAATGATAAATAAATTAAAGTACTAATATTTCAGCTTTATATTTTCAAATGCCTTCTTTTGTTTTGTATGAAGTTTGAAGAATCGATCAGTTTTATCATAATATGTTACCCTAAAAGAAAATCGAAGGTTACCGGCTGGGGCTTCGCCTCGCCTGTCTTGCTTAGCTGAAATGAACCACGCACTCCCTGTGAAGCCACCAAAAGCTGCAGAGCAAGAAATCACTTACCAGATCAATCCACCCAGGAACAAAGACTTGAATTTAAGTATCATAGGTAACCCCACCGTAGATGGCCCCAAGACCATTTGAGAAACGAACATGGCTCCCCTTAATTTCCTGACCTATGAATTCTCGTACCGAAGACTGAAGTTTTCAAAGCTTATTTCTTTGAATTTATTGGTATCATAACGTTTTATTCAAGAAAATATAAAATTAATAAATCATAATATTACTTACAAATTTGAGCAAATTTTGACTGCTGTGATATTTATCATTATTGTACTAACAGAAAACTACTTCCATGATTTTTCCAGATTTTTCGGTAGACAAGTGTTCAAACGTGAGGAAGAGTGCACATTTTTTTCGTGCTCTTCCGCTTCTCCTACCTATGATGTTATCGAAATTGCAGCTTTAACAACGGGTATTAAATGATCTCATCAAGGCCTTTCAGATGATATACTACTCAACTATCTTTGGTGAAAAGAAAATTTTAAGGGATCAAATCGTTATATAGGAAGAACCCACATCAAATCCTTTGAAATTTTTTTTCGACAACAAAAATTTTATGTAGCAGAAATATCTGAGTTTTTCACAAGACTTGATACTTCTAGCTTTTCTAGTTCCTGAGAAAACTTGCTGTGACGCTTTGACGAACGGGCAGACAGGTACTGATTTTAATAAGGTATTATAAAACAGTTTTGAAAAAAGGCAAAAGAGAAATACATCTCTTCCAAATCGTATTTCATCTTCATATGTTACGTAGCTCAGCATGAGCAGAGCGTACTTCGAAAAGTTCCGCGACATAACTAACTGCTAGCCGCCCTTAGTATGCTACCCCGGGTCAAGCATCTCTCTATCATATTCAAAAGTTAGCGACTCGGGTGGCTACTGTGGTTGTGACAGTATTCGTAAAAGCAATTTTAGGGATCTCCCCTAGAGCTCAGCATTTGTGTACGCATGAATCAGGAACGCCAATCAGATTTTCATGTCTAGTATAGTTTCTTCACATCTTAATAGTGAAAAGTAAGCGTGTTGCCAGATCCAATACTACTCATTCTGCTCTGACCGCTATCACCAGGATTCGCACTTCAATTGGACCTTATTGAGGTTTATGCTATTTAATGGTTCCAGCATTGAAGTTTCTACTTCAGGACCGTGCCCCACTATGCTCGAGGAAGCGTCCTCTAATCCACTGATTTTGGCATAAAAGAAGATTGCTGGCTGAGAATGTTTTTAATGATTACGAATAATAAAGGAAGTAATCTCTTTGTCCACACGTGATGCGGTATTTTCGTCAACAGAGTTTGACTAGCGTTCCTCGATTTCCTCACTAGTGTCAGTTCTTTACCTTTCTCAACGGAGAACTTTTATTTACCTTTTTTACCTTTTGCTCGTCAATTCAATTCAAATCTGCCTTATTCAATGAATCGCTATGAGTTTTATTGAAACATTAAGCAAGTTTCAAAACATTAAAATATTCAAAAACTTAATGGCCCATATGGCATTTTAAATTCCAATAATATTCAATCAAAAAAATTAACACATAAAAAGCAATATCATACGTTATCGAATTGAGATTGCTGAATATTATCAATTAATTGAAAAAAAGAGAAACCCAAGAAACTCTATTGATATGACATATAACTAAAAAACACAAAAATAGTGTACTTTGAGTTTACAACGAATATGTAACAACTTAATTCTAATCAATGTTATCAAAAACAAATTTAAATAAACCTAACAGAACAATATTATAATATTCCTAAACTACATGCTAAACATATCAGATTACAATTAAAATTAGCATTAAAAATAATGAGCTGCAACAAAATATAAAAATAAAACAAAAATCCCAAACGAGCACGAACCATTTAGTAACTGTCAAAGACAGTGTGTTAAAAGATTCGGAATCGGTGGTTTCTTACTGAATTGGCTTGGCTCATATCTCCATAATCGGACATAAAATGTTAAATTTCAAAGTTTCATATCCAAAGAAATAAATGTTTGCTCTGGCGTAACACAAGGCAACCATCTGGGCCCTCTCCTTTTTAATATCTTCATTTCTGATCTTTCTGAGGTCTTGTCGGATATTCCTCATCTTTTCTATGCCAATGATTTTAAGCTTTACCATGTAATAAAGTCCCAACAAGATACATTATCAACTCCCTGTTAGAATGGTCCCAAATTAACCAACCCTCCTTGAACTTTGAAAAATGTCAAGTTATAAGTTTTTCACGGAAACGCTTAACTTTAATCAGCAATTATCATCTTTACCATCATAAACTTAGCCGGGTGGATAGCATTGTAGACCTTGGTGTCACTTTGGACAGAAAAATGCGTTTTCATTTACATTACGATCATGTTATCAGTAGGGCCAGTAAGTTCCTTGGTTTTATCAAGCGTCGATCTAAAGAATTTGAGAATGTATGGATCTCTAAGACATTATACCTTTCTTTAGTTCGTCCTTTCCTTGAATATGCTTGTCTTATCTGGGACCCGAGCTTTAATGTTCATACCGACAGAATTGAGTCGGTTCAAAAGCAATTCGTGTTCTTTGCGTTAAGATCATTATTTAATCCGAAAATTTTTTCAGATTTGCCATCATATGAGCATAGACTTCGGATCGTAAATATATCAACGCTGGCCTCTAGAAGATGTATCTTTGCCTGCTGCTTCGTGTTTGATATTCTTAGAGGCACTATTAAAATACCATTCCTAGCTGATAGAATTAAGGTTCATGAGATATCGCGATTCACTAGACATTCGCGCCTGCTGATTGAAGAGTGACATCAGACAATTTACGTGGATAACGAGCCTGTAAACAGATGTTGCAAAGCTTTTAATTCACTAAGCACACTTTACTCTCCAACCATTTCCAGATCCAATTTCATAGCTTTATTATTAAGCACCTTATCCTCCGAACTCCATCCCTCAAACCTAGGTTAAGAATGATATTTTATTGTACTATTCATTATATTTTATTATTTTTTGTTTTTTTTTTTGTAACGATGCATTGTTTGGCAATGAAATAAATAATTTAGTCACTAAAACCTAGACTACTCCGTGTCAGCTCGACGGACCTCAATATACCTCGAAATGAGTATTTCCATTAAACCGTCGATCCAGCCAGCTCAAATTCGGAGGATATTTTATTTCTTATTGGTGACCCACCTTTAATCATACGAGTACATGATATATAATCGGAGCAACGTCAGAATTAAAAGCATACCGATTATGACCAAATACCCGAGTATTTCTGGAGGAATGAAGCCAGTGGTGAGACAAGTCTCAATGTACCCGTCGATAGGGTGGAATAGCTGCAAAATTCAGGAATTTTTGCTCATAGTTATAGGTCTTGCGATATGGTTTCTAAGGAGCTTCCAAAATAAATGTATCGACTCTCATAATGTTGGCAGTTTGGTTAATATATTGATTTGATATAAAGTGTTTCTAATTCGTCTTCGGCTTCCTGTACAAACCAGTTTATGCGCGAAGACATGACCTTTCCAAAACTCGTAAGGTTTTCATTATACTAGCACTCTGGTTATACCAAACCAGACATCCGCTTGTCAAAACTGCTCTTACCAGAGTCTTACAACAGATAATTCAGACGTTTGAATCAATGTACGAGTATCTTGAAGGTCTTGGTTGGTGCACCGCAGCGTTGTCCGAAACAAAATTGCTTCACAATTTTGAGCATTCACTTTCAATCACGAATAGTTCATGTAGGCCTGCAGATTGTTGAACATTTTCTTAAGATTCCTCTGAACAACTGTTGCCTTTCTGTCGGCCATTTAAATGATCAAATCCTCAGCAAATGCAGCTAATGATCGCGTTGGTGGCGCGTTAAAATCAAAGCAAAGGCGCAGAAACCATTCCTTATTGCAAACGTAAAATCACGCATCGTTTTGGGACTTCTATCAGTTACAAGAAACAATTTTCCATGCAACATACTACAGATCATGGCGACAAGGTATCTATGAAACTTGTTCTGAAGGAGCTCAAAAATTAGTGTGTCTAACAAAACCGTATCGAAGAGTTTCTGCATATTAATGAGTCATGCTCAAATACTCGTACATTCGCTATTATTTGGTTTCCAACTGATGTTTCGCTATTGCATACATACATATATGGTCAAATACCTGGCATGGGCACCAACTGGCAGCTCGGCATCAACTCATATTTCTCAATGTGGGCGTTGAATGTTTATTTCAATATAACTTCAAACACCTTGCTGATTTTAGGCAGCAAGATTATTGGGCAATGGTTTTCAGGGCACAAAAATTCCTTTTCTCTCTTCTAGGTTGAAAATACCTTAGCCCTTTTCTACTGATTTGGGATATATAAATTATTCAACATGCTGTTGAATAACCTGCGATAATTTCTGGTAGTAACCTGAGGTCCTAATACTTTATTGGATATACCGTCAAAACCACATGATTTCTTGTTGTTTATCATACCAGATATGAAACACAAATATTCATACTGACAAGATAAATCAGAAAATTATCACTTGGTATAAGTTTGGAGGTCAATGTTCCATTGAAATAAAGAAGTGATTCGCCATTCAGGGTTGATTTGAAATCAAAAACTTTTACTTCTGGAAGTATTCAGCTCTTTCTTATAGGTTTTGCTAGATGGATCAACTCAAAATGAGTTTTAATTAGAGCAAACTTCTATAAGCCATCACATACAATTCTATTACCATTTAAGAGCGTGAGTCAAATATAAACCGTAATTGTTTTACACATTTATTGAATAATATTACACACAAAGCATATCATAAATAGTTCTCGATGTAGTTTCTTGCATTGCCTGCAAATTTCCCACCATTTTGGAAACTTGAATATGTCTTGTTCATCAAAAGTTTTAAGACGAATTGTCAGCTAATTACGCACATTCTCTTCGACTTCTTCATTTCTTTCGAATCGTTTCCCTCCAAGTGATTCTTTCATGGGCGTGAGCAAAGTGTAGCCACAGGGGAACAACTCTGGACTAAGAGGAGGGTGCCCGAGTGTTTCCCAGCCCATTTCTTCCAGTTTATCCCTTGTCAAAGCTCAGGGTGAGCAGCCGAGTGTTGTTATGGAGAAGGATAACGTCTCTAATGAGCAAAATTCGACTTTTATTTCGGTAGGAGGTTTCCACTGACTGTAAGAACTGGCAAAAGTAGACCACATTCACTGTTTGTTAATTGTGAAGAAAACCAATGGTTCAATATGCTCTCGAACGGCACGGATTTGGTCATCTGTAAGACTTATTTTTACTGGAGACACGTTCTCACCAGCCCTTAAATTTCCTGGCCCATGTATGTATCCAACTCCGAAACAATGAGGTGTCCCCAAACTACAACTTCAAACAAGTAAAAGTTTCCGACGGTTTAATGCCTTCATTGTTTAAAACTTTATGCAGACGCGTTGCGCAACAGATGGATGTACCCCTTGCTCAGTTATGGCTCTGCTGAGGACAGAGCTGGGTGTGGCTACTCACTAAGCCAGCTACCCTACTCCTTATAAATGAACCTCCAGTCGCTTTACTATATCATCTAGTTCGGAGGTGCGTGCTAAGCAAAATAACTAAATCACCGTTTATATTCGCTTTATCATCATATACCTAAAGTCGTATTATTTATTTCGGTACCGGCCCTATCTAGGATATCTATCTAATAAAGACCCTAAGGTTGGCAATGAGGTATATTATCGGGGAACGACAGGAGAGTATAGCCTCCACGATGAAACAAATGAGAACGGCTATACATTCGACTTGCTTCCCACATTGATGCATTCACAAAATGACCTGCGTATCACTCGATGACAATACGCAAAACCAAATCAACCGTGTTCTGATCCAACAACGTTGGGCCTCGAGCATACTTGATGTCCGTACATACCAAGGAGCCAATTGTAACTCAGATCATTACTTGATCAAATTAACTAATCGATGTCGTATGTCAAAGGCGTATTCAGTAAAGACCAGCCTGCTGCAAAAATTTGACATTGAAAGGCTCCAAACGGCGTCTATGGCCAAAAATTTTACGGAGACCCTCGACAACCAGCTGGCTTCCATCCTATCAGACTCATCGTTAAAGACAAGCAATCAGCTCTGGATGGAAGTGAAAGTGGCTTTTAAAGCTGTGGCAGAACAGAGGATTCAAGCCCAGCGCAAAAGAAGTGATTGGTTCGATGATGAGCACCAGAATGCGTTAGACAAAAAGAATCAGGCGTACAAAGATTACGTAGATATGAAAACCAGGACAATGAGAGAACACTATGAAAATCTCAGAAGAGTAGCAAATAGGATCTTTAGAATTAAGAAAAAAAAATACTATGACGACCAATTGAGAAGTATCGATATAAGTTTAGCGAGCAACAACACAAGACAAGCATGCAAAGTAGTGAAAAGCCTGAAAGCCCAAAACCACGCTTTGTCGTGATGACATTAGCAGTAGCATTGCTGATGAAATCAAGATTAAGGAAGGCCAATGTGATTCACATAAACTAACCTCTCTTAGAGTCGACAGCTTGTTTCTGCTTTGAAACATAAATAGGAAGAGGAAAAGGAACCAAGCCCAAGTAAATTGTGGTTTCTTATCATGCGCAAGATAGTGCGAGCAAATGGTACAACAAAAATATTTCTATTCTAAGAGGGGTACACCACCTGTCGGGTATGCAGTTCTGTATGTAAATTTAAAGCAAAGTGATGGTGGCAGAGTTGATACAAAAACACTGGACTAAGAAAACTCAACAAGACTTCAGGATGGGAAGACAGATGAAAGTTAAACGATACTGATAGCATTTGTAGGGTAAATGGAACTTATAGAGTAAAAACACCAAGTGATCTTTTGCTGAACAAAATCCAAGGATGAATGAAGGTAAGAACAACGAGGAGACCGGACGATAGCACAATATTCAAGAAGTGGGTGAATAAGACAAACGACCAAGCAGACAGCGATAGATATGTTGCTTAATTTATTTACATGTCTGAGCCCGAACACTGAAACTCTTGATGCCCTCGATACAACTTTCAAAATATGGACATCGAATTTGAGTAAAGGATCAAGCGTGATGCCATAATCTTCAAACGTACTCACTGCTAGGAGGAGAGCATTACTTAAAGTGTAATTGGAAACAACGGGAGATGACTTACATGTAGACGTCATTTTGTGGTATTTGGCGATGTTTAGGCAAGAGAGATTTGATTTACACCAGTTGCTTAGGGCTGTAAGATCTTGTTGGAGATAAAAACCGTCCTGTAGGGATTTGATGTCACGGAAAACTTTGAAATCGTCAGCAAATAGAAGACAAGGTGAACCAATTACAGACGGAAGGTCATTGATATACAAGAAAAATAGAAAGGGCCAAGGCTGGAGCCTTGCAAAATCCCAGATGAAAGGAGGAATGGCAAGGAACTTGCGCTTAGAAGACACACGTGGCATGCACCTAAGGACAGGTAGGAAGACACCCACGAGAGAAGGGCCTCAGTGACTTCAAACGAGTTCAATTTATAACATAAAAGGGAATAGTTCACAGTGTCGAAGGCTTTAGTAAACTCAGTGAAGATTACATCTAATTAGTGTTATTATCTAAAACTTTTGCAATCTAGCCAGTCATTTAAATTAAATTAGGGGTCGTTGATCAACCTTTGAGGACTCCATACTATTGAGGTGTTATCATTGGACTCAGTAAATCAAACAGTTGGTTATGAACCAGGCATTTGAACAACTTGGGAAAGCAAGGCAGTAGGCATATAGGATGAAGGATCACCACTTTTAAAAATTGGGACAATGTTTGCTTCTTTCCAACAACAGGGAAAGATTTCAGAATAAAGATTAAGATTAAACAGATTAGATGGGGGAACACATAAAAAGGGTATAAGTAACTTAACAAACACATTGGTCAGTCCATCTGGACCAAGACTTGTATTAAGGTTACGAGAATTGACTAAGGATTCAACATCTATGTAATCCTTGAAAAGAAAATAAAGGAATGGAGGGTGTTTTGTAGACTTATTCCTGGAAGGATTAGTGACCACAGACGCAGAAAACCGTGCAAACAAGACTGAAATTGCTTGAGGAGTTGAAGTTACAACATAATCCTAGTGAATGGTATGAGGAATGCTATTTAAAGATTTGAAAGATCTAATATAAGACAGAAAAGCGTTGTGTTATTGGAAAAGAAGCAGCTCTCCAAGTTACTAAAGCACGTTTTCAGTGACAATTTTGTTTCTTTTCTATAAGTTGCCCTTAACTGAGCAAAATTTAATAATCCTTTGTCCTCCTTTTCAAAGGCTCTTAGGGCTTCCTGAGTAAGCCAAGATTTATTTTCGGCCTTACGGCTACTTTTGAGTGGAGTATACTGCCCAATGAAATCATTGGGTCCTCATGACCAAGATCTTCAAAAAAGGAAGACCAATCAATCGATATAAGGTACGCAAAGATTGTGTCAAAGCCATCTTTGAAGAAATTAAGTTTAGAAGATAGATTGTTTCTCTTAATCTTAATAGCTTCAATGCGAACATCAATTGACAATGATGGATGATGCGGGTCCATTGGTACATAATGGGTATAAACGCTTGATAAACATAGAGGAATGGCTGGTGTATTGGAAAATGCTAGGTCAGATAGTCGGCCATTGTGTTCTGGGTGAAGTTATATTGTAAAAGAAAGCAATGAGATATAAAGGAAGAAGCCGACATGAAAAAACAATCAGTTGATGAGATAGTTAGATTATCATAAGCAATCAATTCTATACTCTCAAAGCTAAAATTCCCTCAAAGTAGTATACGAGTATAAGAATTTGGTTGATGTGTCAAAATGTCAAAGTAGAAACCATCAAAAAAAGTTTTATACATTACTAGGGAGGATTTACATGATATAAAAACAGGGATATTTTTTACAATAAGACATTCCAAGGAACGCAAACCAGCTAAATCGACACAACAAGAACTGAGAAGTGTAATGTTAACTGCGCCTACTAATCCACCAACATCACTTTTCATAGTTGCTACAGTATCGTGGTCATATTGATAATTTGTGTGTTCTAAAATTTATGCAATTTATGATAGTCTTTTTCCAGCTTATATTCTATACAGTTTATAACTTCATTAACAGAAGTACTCGTCAAATAGGACAGACAAGAAACAAATATTTGAAGTCTTGGTAACTTTACGTTTGCACCTAGAAGCTGTATTTTTATCCAAGGCTAGTTGAATAGACAATGACGAAATATGAGCGGAAGTAGCTAGGAAAGACTCCATTGATACCGATAGGTGTAAGCCTGTAATATTTCTATCTCTAGAAGATTGAGGGGATGTGTTCGAATAAACTGCTATTCTTTTGGAAATGACATTTTCGGTCTGCTGAGCCACGATTTCACTCAACGTAAGCAAAATTGGTGTGGCAGGATGTATTGAGGCAAGTTGATTTGTGGCACTTTTTTGTTGTTTGTAGCAAATTGAAATGAAATTTTTTTTGCAAAAATTAGGAATGAACTATTTTACAAGAAATTTTATGTACCTTAACTTTGATCCGAATAGTATTTTCAAGGTAGTGCATCGCTTTCAGAAAAACTGGTTAATGGTCCCTTCGAGCCCCAAAAATTTTCTATTATCAAAAGCTCATATGCATGACCTCACATGTCAACATTTTGTCGTCTGGAAGTTAAGAGAAGAAGTCGACGCACTTTTGCGCATATGTCTGTTAGCGAAGTTTTTGCAGACAATAAACTCTCTTTAAGATCGTCTTTGTGTTGTCTGGGTTATCATGACATGAGACTGATTAAATACTTCATACAATTCGTAGTTATTTTTTGTTTGCCTTTGGTCTCCTCCTTTTTTGCACCCATTATTTGCCTTAGGGGCCGGCTTTCAAAGGTGATCACCATTGCTGTGGAAGCTTGGATGAGGATCCTTATCTTTTTTTTCATAGCACTACAGCCCCTTTCAGGCGTTCACTTAGAGATAGTTAGAGTATCTCATTATCATGATCGAATGTATCGGCACTCCACAAGGTGACATGATCGTTAGCATGCTTTGGCCGTGTGTCCGTAAACCCGATACCCGATACGTTCTGATTTTAAACAAGCACGTATCATGACTGAACAGGTTTGTAGTTCGTCCGAAGAATGCCAACAAAACTCGAGCTAGAGACCTTCGGCTTATGGGCTTAGTGCTCTAACCAGTACATCACGCGGACTACATCTATATCTAATAACCGTCGTATATTACCGGTTATATCACAGATTTGTATACTTGAAGCTTTTTTTTGTGTTTGGGAGGTGAATGCCAGTTATGCACAGAGTGTGAGCTCCCATGTTTGCAAGAAGGCGACTGGACTACCCACTAAACACCTCCCCTGTCAACCTGAGAACATAGCCTGGAACCGTTTGACACATTACTTCGTGCCAGGTCTCGTTTTGTTACGCCGTGAGGCGCCTTCAAGCTGGGGGATCCCTCTTTTAGCGGGAGGAAAGAAGGGAAGAGGAAGTGCCAGACAAGCGATCCCTCAGCCCCAACGCCCCTGGCTGCTATGAGTCTCTTTTATCTTTAAGGACTGCCCGTACATAATGTGCCACCTGGTTCTATTTGTCAACCGATTTGAGCATCACTGCGACTTTATTATCCTGGGTGAGTCCTCCCGTCTCCCTGTAGAGGTTCCTTTGCAGCCAATCCCATTTTGTGCACGCAAAAAATGTGTGGCAGGTATTGTCTTCCTCCCCTGGATAAAACGGACAATCAAAGGACCGTGACTTACCAATCTTCTGCAGGTAAGACTATCCCTTCGATTCAGCCACGGTTTCACATCTGGTTTCCCTTCGTTTTCGGAAGACCTTCTTACTGAGAGCGTTGCCCCACACTTCTGCTCCATACAGTAGCACTGACCCTACAGCACTCATCAAGAGGCGTCTTCTTGATGGCCTGGGTCCCCCTACGTTGGCCATAAGTGGACTCAGAGCCGATACTCCTGAAGCAGCCTTCTCAGCCATTGCCCTGATTTGCTCAGTGAATCGCATCTTCGAGGTCGAGCAGTAGCCCCAGGTACTTCACCAATGGCTTCGATTCGATTCGCATGCCTCCAATACTGATCATCCATACTCTAGGGATTCTCTTTTTTGTCAAGATGGCCACTTCGGTTTTCTCCAGTGCTAAACTGAGCCCGCGAGCAGTCATCCAGTCTTTCACTCGGCGCATGAGCATACCAAGTCTAAATTGCGCTTATTCAACGGTGTGTCCAGCGACCAGAGCCGCAACATCATCCGCATAGCCAATCAATCACGACTCATCTGGCTTCAACATCTTACTAGGCCGTCATAAGACGCATTCTACAGGTCCGGACCAGGAATAGATACCTAGGTAACTCCCGATGTAATTTCTATCCTTCAGGCTTCGGTCCTTCAGGTAGCTCCTTAAAAGCTGCATTAGATATTCTGGAACTTGAAAAGGCTTTTCAAGCGTATCCAGAATATCCACCCATCTAGTGGAGTTGAAGGCGTTCCTGACATTGAGTGTCACCAACAGGACGATCGGTCGCTTGGTGCGACTATATGCTTCTGCCTCCCGGACAGCGTTCACCACCTCTGCAATCACGTCAATGGTAGAACGTTTTGCTCTAAAGCTATACTGCCGAGGAGATAGGTCCCCAGCAGCACGTATCACGTCAGTGAATCTTCCCTTGATGAGTTTCTCTAGCACCTTCCCAGCAGTGTCAAGCATGCATAACGGGCGGTATGCAGACGAAAATTGGGGATTTTCCTTCTCCTTGCTGATCAACACGAGTCTTGTCACCTTTATCGTACTGGCAAAACCCCATCCCTAGGCAAGCGTTGAATATGCTGAGCAGCAATTCAGGCCAATGGTGATAGACTAGCTCCAATACTTCAGCTGGAACACCATCTGGGCCTGGAGCCTTCCTCGCTTTCAGTGAAAGGACTGCCTCTTCCAGCTCCGGCTTTGCAAAGAGTGGACACTCGACCACCGTTTCACCATGGACAGCGTCAACACGTACGGGACGGGCGGGGAAGAGTACTCGCACTATCTCGTTTATCTTTCCCGCTTCACCAAGCTTCCACATAACTAGCTTGTAGCCACGGCCCCACGGATCCTTGTTCACATTGTCCACTAGATCTTGCCAGCAGCGAGCCTTGCTATTGTTGATCAATTTGCGAAGGCATTTCCTGACCGACTTATATGGTGCTACCCGGTTTCGTGCCTCGTCACGGTTCCGTGCTCGTTGAGCCTCACGCCGAAGCTAGTGACGCTCCCTTCTCTTTTCAGCGATTTCAGTCGACTACCAGTACACTGGGGGCGTTCCGGTTTTCGACGGGTCATAGAAGCTTTGCAAACAGTCGTAATGATGCTCATGGTTGAGTTCACCACGTCTTGAGCTGCCATTTCTTCTGCCCCTCCGGATCTCCCTTCAGCGGTGCACCCGCTGTGAGTACCTCGATGAACTTCTTGACGTCTATCCTTCCGATGTTCCATCGAATTGTAGAGAGCTAAGAGCACGGACGTCGGGAGACAACATCACTGATCTTAAGCAGAATGCACTGATGATCACTTACTGTGTAGTCCTCTAATACTCTCCAATTGTGTATCCTCCGTACTAAGGACTCCGAGGCGAATATAACGTCCGGTATGGTTCCTTCACAGCCAATACGGCACAATGTCGGCATATTACCGGTGTTTAGTATGACGAGCGCTGTCCTGGTCACCTTTCCAGGATTCGTTTTCCCCGTGGGTCTGTTTGAGGCATGCTCCATTCGATTACCTTCGCGTTGAAGTCGCCCCCAATGAGCATATTCCCGTCTGTGTTCGAGACAGCGCCCTCTAAAGCATTAAGCTTGGCTTGGAAAGATGATATCGATTCGTTTGGCGTTAGGTATACACTAAAGAAGGTGGCCCCTGATCACAGAACCTACACAAAACCATCCCCACGTCCACATCTCTCCGCCTGGAAATCACTATTCCGAATCCAGATGGCGGCAGTACGAGTTTCATCAGGATACCATGATGCTGAACTTTTATCCTGGTCTTGCTCACTCAGCAAGATAAAGCCGACTTTCCTGTCCCTCGCGAACTGCTCAAGCAGATTTTGTGCAGTGTAACTGTGGTGTAGGTTTAGCTGCAGGATGCGGGTCATCGAAGTTGTGATTTTGCCTTGGCTAGGACTTCCTGGAGAACCCGGCATTTTCCTGATCTTAAGATGTGTCCAAAATCATGTCTTGGACCAGCGTCCTTGCAAAGAATACAGTGCGCCACCTTTATACACTCTTTTCTTTTATGTCCCATTTCACCACATTCGTAACATAGGGAACTCCTATCAGGTCCTTTGCATACTTGCGCGGTATGCAAAGGACCCGATATACGATAGGATACTTGAAGCTTTGTTCTCCGGTGTATGCAGCTGCTTTCAGCCTCGTCGGAACAAAGTTACAAGATTTATATGGGAGCTGATTTATATTACGCCATTCTTTCGTTTCGTTAGCATCTTTGGTCAGTTTAGCGCCTCAAAGTATCTTCTCTTCTACTTATTTCAAGAGGAACTTGCCTTGCAGAAAAAAAAATGCATAAATGAATTCTTTGTGCTTCATTATTACTTTATTTGTGAATCAAAAGTCTACCACTCAAGAAACTACAGCTACAAACATAATGTAAATCGAAAGTTTTCTCAATATTTCCTAGAAATAAATTTCAGACTCATATGCAAATACTTAAGCTCATCACCTCAAACAATATTAGGTCACTCTCAAACGAAAAACAACTATCCTTGATTTCAACAACGAACACTTCTTTCTTTGATTGACATAATCCCATGCAAGTCATCCTGCTGAACTGACTTCCCATCAATTATAGAAAAAGTTCTGCTGTATTTACTACCGTGATCTGCACTTTGTCGGTCTGGCTAGCATTAAATCGTTTTCCGAGGACACTGTGCATACGACATCCACGACTTTAATCGGATTAGAGACGGAAGCTTTACGGATCCCCAGTGACACAACCACATTTCCACATTATTAACGTAGTAGCAACCACCATCAACTTGCTACCTTCCCACAAACTGACTCAGTGCAGTGACAAACTTTAAACTTTAAGCTGCCTTTTGTTGGAAATTAAAAGACCTGTACCTTCGTTGTTCTTTCAATACTCATTATTCGCCGAGCTCGTTTAGGTGTATTTGCAGGATGCTCATCATAAAAAATGCATAATAGACCTTGGTCTAGTTTACGTTACAAGCCCTCCTCGTATGAGATGCACGGAATGTGTTGAAGAATATAGAGCTAAAATAAGGGTGAATAGCATCACAGGCTTGAGTCCTTAGTACTTGTAAAGAGATTGTAAGCAAAGCAATGCGTTTTTCCCAGAGTGTTTCCTTTTCAAAATTGTTTAACCAAGCGCACTACTTACCTTCTCGGTCATTCACTGTTGAGTACTCGTATCCGTGTAGTTTGGTCTCACTACCCACCACGGCGTCGTACTTGCAGATGGTGCAGTCCATCTGGAAAAAAGGAATAACGCGTACAAATATGTTAGTATTAAGCACATTGAAATCAGGCTGTGAACGTAAGCAAATTTTCAACGAACATACGAGTACAATCTAGGTTACTTTGATAAAAGGAGGAATTTGTTAACGTACGGATATATTGCAAGCTAGTTCTTTATAGGAAGTGTAATGTTAATAAATCTTATACCTGTTGAGTTAAATTCAATTTCAACATCTGTATACATATAAAGGATTTTGATTAATTTTCTTCATAATCACTCCTGGTTTGAAAATCTAATGGAAGTGTACATTTGCGAGGAAAACGTCTGCTTTATTTGAAATGTGATTGTAAAAATTCAATTTGAAATAAGATGATGTTTTCAAAATATTTTGCAGTGTTATGCTTAAAAAAGTTCAGTGGCAAATTACACGAGCATGAAATTATTTACATGTGAATAAAAGAAAAGAAAGCTTCATTCAATGCCTTACCAGCGTAGATAAAGACGTGAACACATATGGTATGAACTTTCAAGTAAGACATACCATCAAATGTTTCAGGCAAGTTTAGATGTTTATTGATGGACCAAATAAATTTTTCCACCCTTTCTCAGATCTGAATGATGTTGAAATCAAATATGGGCCAGGGCTTAAAATTGTGTAGCTCAAAATATAAAGAACAGCGTAAGGATTGAAAGTTTGTAGAGTTTCAATACAACGGGAATAGAATCGCGGGATGAATTCCTTTTGTATATCATGAAATGTAAACATTTCATAATGTTTCTGAATAGAAAGGCGAATGCTTATTTACCTTGCAATATATGAGTAAGCGCGGATAAATGAAATTTCGCCGGTTCCATACATCGTTCGTGGATTTTTTTACGGCACATATGAGTAAATGGAGTAATTCAATTCTGCAGAAATTGAATAGGACGATTCTTAATAGAAATTTTAATGAAAAGCAGAGCTAAGTGCCAAATTCTTGATTTCAACAGATGGAAAATAGTCTAGGTTATCAGTTTCGAACGTAACATATATCATTTTATTGGTTTTTTAGGATTTTGGAAAATATCTTTGCGAAACCTTATTAGTTTTGCAATCCTTCCGTCCGTTTGTCGGTCCATCTGTCCGTACGTGCGTCACGGTAATTTTTCTTTATTGTGGTTGGGAGGTGAAGGATGTTTACACCCCGAGTAAAGGGCTCCCAGACTTAGCCTGGAACTCTTTGACATATTTTTTTATTACTAGCACTACACTACTTGAGGCGGTGATATAGTCAGTACCGCACGGTTTGACCAAATGTCCGTCCACTTAGCTGCGATATGTTCTGATTTTAAACAAGTGGGCAGCATAACTGAACGGACTTATAGTCTGTACGATGAATCACTCGAAAAAAATCTAGTTGTCACCAACGGGACATGAACCAGTGACCTCCGGCTTACATAGCGAGTACTTTAGCTGTTACACTATGCGAACTTTGACACATTACTTTACGCTAAGCGACGTTTTGCTACGCGGTGGGGTGCCTTCAAGTTGGGAGATCTCTCCTCCAGCGGGAAGGGGTGGACAAAGTGGAATTTTGTAGTATTTGAGGGTGTTAAATAGTGTCGGTACAGGACTGCAGCAGTGGACTGCTACCTCAACCAGCGAAAAATTTGTACTCTGCTCGAGATGGCCTTTCCTGACGACGCGTAAGTGTGCTAGCAGCTAGCTTTGCGGTGTCTTTCGGTGGTTTCATCCGCCAGCGCAAAGACCCACTACAAAAAATTTCACACTTACGATTTTTCGATGACCAGAGTCAAACTTCAAAGCGATTGACTAATGGAAGGCGTCAACTGCCGATGTAACATGCTGGAGATGCGACGACAATGCTCAGTTATCTGGGCACGTATTACAAAAAAAACGTGAATTAATTTATTAGATGACTTTTATTAATCCAACTTGAATCGTTTATAACTCAAATATGACTGAACTGAAAAATGATTTAAACAAACAATTGCTGATTTAAAATTGCAAAAGTAGCAACACGTGCCAGAAGGGCCACTTATGCTCTTCAGCGTTTACTGCGATCGGATGTCGTCTGGCAATTTGCAGGTGTCATCAGAGATGTCCGAGATGAATGTGCTATACGTGGGAAGCATTATGTTTGCATGTGAGAACCGTATGCAGCTTCTCCCCTTTTGGTTTGAAGCATCGGCCACAAGAACTTTATCCTGGTTGGTTAGTTAGTAGGTAGAATATTGTTTATGAGAATACGAATGATTGACCGTTGATGGAATAATAGTTAAAGGATGGTGATAGTAATGATGATTGCACCAATCTTTGCCAGCACCATTTCAAGTAAGTATTGCTCTCCAAAAAAGCTTCATTTGATGCCAGTGGCAGCATTTCTTGAAAACTGTTAGTTCCCAAGGTTTTTAAGTTTTATAAAATTGTGGCGACTCAGAACGTTCCAATGTCGGCGCACGCTTTAGACAGACTCTCTTCTCGCGAGAAATCTTCGCCTGCCAGCCGATTCCACATATCAGCGGTGCAAGCAATTCCCTCGAGAAAAGTGAAATTTGCTTGAGCCGCTTCTCATGAGTTAACATACATGAGAGAACTTAGGCAAACGCCACTACTGGTTCGTAGTCAACATTATCATCAACATCAGTAGCAAAAACATCATCAGCATAATCATCGACATCACAAACAACAACATCATCATCATCATCATCAACAACATCATCATTTATCATCAACAACAACGACGTCATCTTCATCGTCGTAGCCGCCTACCTCATCATAAACAAAAGGGAGTAATAAATTCTGTCATTTCCAAAGCGTAAAATATAAATATAGAGTAAAAGCTAAAAACAAGAATTTTTACTTCCAAAGTGGTGACCCCAAATCGCAACAATAATGGTAGTCGGACAAAACGACGAGAATGGCGAGCACCGTCTCCCTCAGGAGGCGCCACCAGCTAGGAGGTTACCACCGGCTCAGGAGGTAAACGTAGTCAGCCAGTGCAGGCTGCCATTCTTCTGGTGGGCTAGTCCTGAATTGTGGTTCTTCCAGGTGGAATCACAATTCAAGGTGCAAAAGGTGGTAAGGGACGCAGCCAAGTACCATCTCACGGTATCATCGCTGGACCGTGAAACGATCACGGATGTAGCGGACATCATCCATGCGCCGCCGGAGCATGATCGATATGGAGCGCTGAAAGCAGCTGTCGTCACTCACGTCACAGACTCAGCTGATACGAAGCTACATAGGTTGCTCACATGCGTCGAGTTCGGATTCAGGAGACCTTTGAAGCTCCTACGATATATGCGTTTCCTTGCTGCCACACGGGTTAGCGACGATGTCCTCCGTGTCAGTTGGTTTGGCCTCCTGCCTCAACAAACGCTCTGCACGCTTTTGTTTATAAAAACCAGACCCTGGAGGGGCTTGCCGCTGTCACAGACGAGGCACAAAACATGGGTTCACCCAATAACACCCTCATCTGGTACCGCACCGCGTTCTTCTTCGAACAAAGTCGCTCCCTAGTTGGCTGCCATGCGTCTGGCAATCGCGCAGCTAACAAACTTGACTCGAAAGGCACTTCAGCATTCACACGCCTGTACCAACACACTGCGGGAGCGATCCTCGTCAAGAAACGCAAACCAACGACGAGGCCGCTCCACCACTCCTGGACTAGAACGTCGTACAGGACCCTGCTGCTATCACACCAAGCATGGGGCCCTAGCGATGCGATGCAAGCAGCCTTGTTCCTTCCCAGCTTTAGACCACACTTCTATGTGCTCGGAAAACTATGTTTGCCAGCGTTGTACTCAGCGGACACCACCGGCAACACATTGGAAAGACGCCTTTATGTCTCCGACTGCACCACAAAAACCAGGTTCTTGGTAGATTCCGGTTCCACCATCTTCATCATCCTGAAGTTTTCTATTGCCAGACCTCTTTGTAAGCAGAGTTTCGTGCCACAGGCAGTCAGTCCGATTGCAAAACAATCATCGGAGCAGTCTACAAGCTAATCATCACTATCCATTAGTTACACCTATAAATAATTTTTTAAATTGAATTTAAGGAAATATAATAACATAGAGAAATGTTAAATAAACTCTAGAGATACTAGAATAAGCTATGAGTGTAAATAAAGTATTCTCCCTCCAGCATAAAAGTTCATAGCTTATTTGGAGGCAGTAAAGCAATAAATAAATAAAAAATGGCTCACCCATCGCAACTTTTGGATCTCAGCAGCTCACTCTAGATTTCGGGCTACGCCGGCTACTCCACTGGTCGTTTGTGATAGCAAATGTCTACACAGCCATTCTGGGAGCCAACGCACTAAAGCATCATGGTCTTCTCATCGATCTGCGCAACCACCGCCTCTTGGACAATCTCACTAACCTCTCCATAGCCTGCGTCCTCGGCCCAGCGCCAGCTATACACAATTTTAGCGCTGTCACTAAGGTGAAGAACACCATTGGAGACCAGCACAAAGGGATAGTAGCCAAATATGCAGATGCGCCTGCACAACCCGGGAAATTAGTCTCGGTCGCTTACCTACCCGTCTACCACCAGAAAATTACCAATGGCCCACCGGTTTTCACGAGACCACGTTGCTTTGCGGGAGAACGCCTCATCGCAGCCAAAGCCAAGTTCGCTTTCTTGCTGAAACAAGTCATCATTTGACCCTCATCGAACCAGTGGGCCAGTCCTCTGCACATGGTGCCCAAGAACGGTGACCATTGGCAAGCTACTGGGGATTACAGTCAACTCAACACTCAAACTCGACCGGACCGTTACCCACTGCCCATCATCAAGGATTTGGGTAGGAGGCCAGCGGAACTGTTTTCTCAGTAATCGACCTCCAGCGTTGTAGTAATCTAGGAGCTATGGCTCTCAAAGCAGCGCTGACACAGGCACACAGCACGAACGCAATTTAACAAGGATTCAGTCGATTCAGTCACCTTCCCCAACGCAACACTCGTTTTTTTTCTCTGCATGGCAAATAGGTCCAGAAAATGTCTTTTGTACTTAACTCCCGGGAAACAAAATTCTAAAACTGTTTAATATTTTAATGTGTAGTGATTTTTTTACAATATCTTTTGAATATAATTTAACAAATTGCAGTGTAACGCGGGATACAAATGCTAGAACGAAACGGTTAACCTTTTAAATTATATGAACGCTAAAATCATTGTATCATTTAAACCCCTTAAAATTTGTCTAATTCTTCCGATTTTTCCCATTTAATTACGCCTAATCATTATAAACGAAAATTGCTTTCAATTGATAACTTAAGCGAATCTACAAAAGACGACTTAGAATTTAAAAACAACCGAAACGAGTGTGCATTATCACCACCGCGGGTTCACCCATAGATGGCACTATTAAACGAAACTTTGCGCGATTTTTCCATTGCTGTTTCATTGCTCGATGGCTCGGCCCCGCCATGTAGTTCGCGAGTTGCACAAAATCCTCGTGAGAAGAAGGCTAGGGAACGTAGGAAAGTACGCGTGGTGGCCATTTTAGTGTCGTGAGTAAATCGTGATTGTAAGAAAATTCTCTTGATATAAAGTTGTGAATTTATAGTGAAAATAGTTTACATCAGCGAAGGAAACCTTTAAAAGCAAAATAAAATCGTGGTGGATGTAAGTTGAACATAATTTTCAAAATTCATTAACATGAGTATTATTTTCATACCGTGCTAGTTAACCCTAGATACATAACGTTCTTTGATACACCTGACAGCATAACGTCAGGTCGAAATGACCCACACGTGATTTCTACCCAATAGCGCTATGGTTATTTCGTATTTTAATTTAGGTTATGAATTCATATTTAAGACTTGTCTTCATATTTAAGACATGTCTAAGAAATGAAATAAATAAATTTATGGGTTTATATTATTTTTATTTCTCTTGAAAATAAACAAAAACTACAATCCTTTGGTAAAATCACATATAACAAAACTATATCTATTTCTCTGAATTAAATCCACTTATCTAGTAGCGCATTTATATTTCTTAAACAGAACATAAAAAAATATTTAAATAACAGTCTCAAAATGATCTACATACAGTCCAAACAAGTATGCTATCCACAAACAGGCTTGCTACAGTTATTGCACTCTGCTTGAGTCTTTCTTCTTAGCTTCCATGGACAGAAGGCGCAATATTTAATTTTCTTTTCAGCTGGTTCATCTTTGTCTTGTAATGAGGTTGCAGCAGAAGTACTTGGTAGAACATTTTGTATATTTTCGCGTAATCTGCGACGCAGATCAGGAACTTGAAGCCTTTTCTCCATCCATGGCTTTGCTAAGTCAGGACTCGATTCTTTCATAAACGCATGCCTATTTAGGGGTTTTTTTTGTTGTTTGAAATAACATTGTGGCAATAATTGACGTGGCTGTTGACAAAAACCATATTCAACATGCCATAGAATAATGCCGTAGGCAATCTATTTGTCTTTCTACTGCATGACACCAGTGAGCACATTTGGTCGAACGAATCGACTCCCGCCTTTGTCTGATTGTAGAATTCTATCATATCGGGTTTTCCGGAGCTTGATGTTACGACACCGTCCTCGTCACAGGATGAGAGTACATACGCCATCTTTGCAGATTTTGGTTTGTATGACAATAAAGTTAGTGGGCCGTTGTAACAAAACATGGAAGTTCCGACAGCTCTGGACCTTGTATTTTTTAGCTCTTCCGGTATTCCCCTTTTATTTGAGCGCATTGTACCAACAAAAGTTAATTAATATGGCTCCTGAAGCAAAGATTTTGCCAGAGGTACGGCTGTAAACCAAATATCACAGGTTATATTCCTACAGGACCCATGGATGGTTCTGGATAGCCCCTTCATGTAATATTCTCCAAGTGGAAGTCCATTTATTTCTGTTCCCTTACCTAAATAGGGAATGGCATCGAACATGTATTTTGTCGAGCTATCGTAGGTCATTGGTATTTTCAGGCCATATTTGTTGGGTTTATTTGGTATATACATAGGAAAGGGACATCGACCCTTAAATCCCAATAATTGTTCATCGACGGTCACATGAGATCCTGGAGTATAGTTTGTTCTACACTGGGTAATAAACAAATTCCATATTTTTTTATGGGAGCAAACACATCTTGACGGTGATTACTAGGACGTAGGGATTTGTCATTAAATCACAGCGATGGTAAGAGAAACTTGAACCTATCTCTACTCATAATTCATACGTAGCGTGTGCCAGAAAATAAAAAGCCAACAATTCAGCAGTCGTGAGATGATTGTCCTTCATTGCAGCTGTCAACGCTAAAATTCCAATAAAAGCTCTAATTTCATCAAAATAAGTCTCTCCAAAGGTAGCAGGTAAATCATTGTTTCGTTTTTGACGAATCTCAACATTGCTCCACGTTACAATTTCTTCTATTATTTCCGATGTAAAAAACGCATTTCTACGAATTCTTGTTGGCCCTCTTGATGTTTGTACAATGTTTATAACGGAAGTTCTGTATCGCACGCCCTTTACTGTAGACGAGCAGTGATTATTTTTTTCTTTTATGGATCTTTGTGGTAAAATGATTATTCTATCTGACATCGAAGTTGAAAGACGATGTGTTGCTATATTCGGAAAATTTTCGCTCACCTCTGCATCTTCTTCGGAAGTTACGTCATCCTCTAAATTATCCACGTAGTCACCTTGCACATCATCTATACTCAAATTATCCTCTTTCTCACTACAGACATCGACAGTTTCTGGTTTTCCCCCCAAAAATTCTTACATCTGAAAGTCTTGCAACGCTCGAGATGAAGTCATTGTGTTTCGGGAGGGTAATCAACTTTCAAACCTAGAACAAATACATATTTTCAAAATATGTTCAAAATTGACAAATGTTACAAATCTCATAACGTGGGGTCATTGTGACTCACTATGCTATCATATCTACGTATACACAACGCTTACCTACAACAAACGTGCACCATTCGAGACCTCTTGCTGCGTACTGAATTGGCTAGGAAAGACGGCGCGATGTATAAAGTGTTAGGAAAGAGACAGATAAAAACGTTTCGCGTGTGGGTCGTGTTGACTCACGTTATGTATGTAGGGTTAATATTAGAAAAGATTAAATCAGAAATTTGAATCGATATCGTGTTTGTGGTGGAATATAACATATTTGTGAAAAAGTGCTTTGATACTTTAAGTTCAATATGCCGTTATTTCAGGGTTGTTGGCAGTTAGATAACTCCTACCATCCTGTTGATGCACAGCGAAAAAACTTCACAGATTGCTACTTTTTCTACTACAGTGTCTGTAAAAACGGTAGCAATATCGCTATGAGCCATCAGCATTAGGTCACGAAGTGATGTGTAACAGGTGGTTGGAAGGCCGATGTGAAGATCTTCATTGTAAGGAGCGGCACATGTTGATTGGGAAACGGCGGGACCGTACTCCCTGTTTCTGGGAAAACACACCGTTTGGATGCAAAAAAGCGCATTGGGTATTCAAACATAGTTCAACAAAGAGTGATAAATCAACTGAAAAGTTAGATCCAGAAGAATTAGTCAAATCAGTCAATCCATATAGTGACCAACGGATTGCACATAAAGAAGCTGATAACTTATCTAGAGAGACTAACAATTCGTGGAATGAAACAATCAAAAGTTTAAACGCTGAGAAAGTCGATAAACTTGTGAATAAAATTGAGACTCAAGACACCCCTGAAAACGAAATCTTAAACATTAAAAGCAGTAGAATAAGTAGCAGCGAGCATTACCACGTTCGAAGACCATACGGTTGTGATATTCAAAGAAGTCTACATGTATTTACACTTTGATAGCTGAATTTTTATATGATTTTATACATCCTTAGGATATATTTTATGCCTTAATACTCGTGTACTAATATTTGATATACGAACGCGAATCTTCCCTAACAAAAGAAAGAAGTCTTGACTCATGAGTTACAACCGGTACAATAATACGCTTAAAATAAATTCCAGGACTTGCTCACCCCTTTTCGTCAACGAGCGCTCGTCGTCGAGGGAAAGGTATTGTAAGTACCATTTTAATTCAAATTTTTATTATATATTTAATTATTTACCTATTTATTGCAAACTAAATATCTACTAATTATTTATCAAATTATATATATTAATATTTATATTTAAAAAAAATAATTTTTTATAAATGCAAATGGGAAAATTGCTTTAATTCGGCATATTCAGATTTTTGAATATCGCAACACGTCACGAATAATACATTAAAACACTATTGCATTGGTATATAGAGAAACAATAGAAATTTACTCAATTACATTTAAATTTATCAGACTTTTCTTGAGTGTTTCATGTAACACAGATTCCTTTTGATTTTGAATCTACTGAAGAGTTTTTTTTGGTTGATTGATCTTTATTCTTTCCCAACTATGAAGCCATCAAGGCAAGTCTGTTTTTTTTTTGGCTTCAACCATCTCTGCATATTTTTTGTTGATTCTGTTTCACTTTTGAATCTACAGTAATTGACATGCTTAATATAATTGTCAAAAACACTTCACAACCTATAAGCTATTAACACTTTCATCCTGTGTATGCAGAATATCGTTTGTATGTATTCAGCTTAGAATTCAACGCGATTCAACGTATTAGCCTAATTAAATCCAAATCAAATCGCGCATCATTCTGAAACATTGAATTTTGGTTGTATTTTTAGGGTTTTGTAAAATAATTTTACAAGACCCTTCTAAAATCGCGTCCTGTCTGTCCGTCTGTCCGTCTGTCCGTCTGTCTGTCCGTCTGTCTGTCCGTCCGTCCGTCCGTCCGTCCGTCCGTGTGTCACAGCAGTTTTTCTCGGAAACTACTTAAGCTAGAAACATCAAATTTTGTATGTAGGTGTAAAGTGGTGATCTCTTCAAAGTTCAAATATAAAAAAATTTTATAAGGCATTTAACGGTGGTCTCCCCATATAGGGGAGTGACCCCCCGAAAAAAAATTTCATTGAAGGTGGCCGATATGGGTATCAAATGAAAGGTCTTGATGAGAACTTTTCAAAACAGGTCTTTGTTTGGCAAAGTTTGCTTCGATAGGCGCACAGGGAGGGGAAATACACGAAAAATTTGTGTCCCCCCCCCTCGCGATTGGACACCTGTGATCCGAAAAATCTGAAAAAAATCATGAATGTAGGTCTTGATGAGTACAACAACAACAAATACGTTAGAAGTCGCAATTCACTCAACTTTGTTAGTAATAGTATGATTTATCCATTTTATGTTTTCTTGAATAAAATCTTAACGGTGCCCTTAAATTCAATGAAATTCAGTACACAGATGACTATTTATAAGGTTGATCTATTCTGAAAGTTTCATAAAGATTGAATTATATTTAGCGAAGTTATAGCGGTTTGAATTTCCCCGTATTACTATGGAACAATATGCGCTGCATTTATTACAACACGCGCTTTTTACCGACTCAGACACTACAGTTTTGCTAGGATCTGCATGTAAATTTCAGGAATGATACGTGTCATGTATATATTTGAGAATCGGTTGAGCTGGTGGTATCAGTAATCGTAAAACAAGAAAGTGGCTGTTTTGAATGCGAAGATTGAATAATTTTGAGTTATTTTTTCCCAACTTCAACGTTTAAGGTGCATGCTTTGAACACTTGATTCAATTTAATGAATGACTGTAGATCAGTACCTACAATTAATGCTTATAAGTGAAACAAGTCAAGGAAGCGGGAGAGAGCTCCTAGCAGAAGGGTTTTGTAACCATTCTAGGATTCGAAAAAATTGGCCATTACTCGACGATAACAGTACAGGAGAGTGGCCCCTGAAAAAAAAATTCATCAAACGTAGCTGATATGAGTATGAAATAAAAGTTTACATGGGAGCTTTTCAAAAAAGTTGTTAAACTGCCAGTTTTTGCTTCAGTGGGGCACAGGGGGTAAATACATGAAAAATGTGTTTCCTCCGTCACGGCTGGATATGTGAAATAATTATCAAGGGAGATATTTATGAGTATACCAATACCAAAAACCTCAGAAGTCGAAATTCGTTCAACTTTGTTAATAATAGTATGATCTTCGTATTTCATATTTTCTCCAATAAAATCGTCTTTGACATGTTTCCTGATGTGATTCGATCTGGTGACTGCATTTTGTAAATTGAATACAAAACCCTTCTGACATGAGCGGAGGTCTGTTTACCCAACTTGTTTTTGTTGATATTGAACTCAGATTGGTTATGTTAGTTGAAATTATCAACAGAACATTAAATCCAAGGAAATAAAAAAATTCTTTAATAGAGCAGCTTGCCCACTTAATTCGGAAGAGTATTTTAAATTTGTACGCTGCAAAACAATCCATAGATACGATTATGGAATGTTCCGCATTTGGCATTTTATTTAAAATATGCTTCGAACAATTTTTCGAATTCCACAAGATATAAAAAAAAAAAAAAAATTTAATTTTTTTTGAAGAATTTTATTTTGATTAAAATAAATTTACTATAATATATAATTATTGAATTAATATAATTTATTTTCAAAAATTAAATTAAAATTATAAAAATTGTTTTAAAAAAATAAAATATATAAAAAAATAAAAGATGATGAATTAAGCGGATAAAATCGGTCTTTCCCTTCCGGTTTTTCTAATCGGGTATAGGACCCGGTACGGTGGCAGGCTTCCACCCCAAAATATGAGCCAGCCGCCGGGTATAAATTAATTCCTTCTTTTGTTTCAGGTGACTTAATGGGTTGAGTGGCCCAAGCAAAGTGCCTTTTTATGGCATAGAGTTATGCAATTCAATTGTATAATTCTATGACATAAATTGGTCACCGGGGTACTCCCCTTCTGATGGGAAAGTTCATATAATTCAAGTTGTATGAGTTTTCCACTCAGAAGAGGAATACCTGGCCACTTCAACAAGTTAACAATGGATTTATTCCGGTTGGGTGGGTATGAAGGGGCTCCACCACCACCCGGTTGCCCCTCTTTCATTTGTGGGCCCTGAATTTATTTGGGTAAAGACGAGGTCACCCCAAGCTCGCCTTTCTTGTCAGGTTGCACTTGTTCTCGTAACAAGTAATAATTCCCTCTGTGTAGTTATCTACAGTTTTTGCGACTTCGGTCGTTTTCTGTTGATCTCCGAAAGCAATTCGTCAATGCGAAATTGTTTTGTAGTGAGTCCTCGTGCCGGGGAAACGAACCCGCCCCACGACACCGCAATGCTAGCCTGCCAGTGCATTCACCCATCTCCGGACGAGGGCATTCTCGGCAGAAACCGACACCTTATGAAAACTCTTATTCACTACAGTGTGCTTTCTACTAAATTCCGGTTGCTCCTGAAGACATATGTAAGACGGCAGTCACCACGCCCTTAGGACTGTATGAATTCCTGCAGATATCTTTGGGTCTACGCAATGCAGCCCAAACGATACAGCGGACTCTGAACCATCTGCTGAGGAAGTTGGACTTCGTCCGGGCCTATCAGGACGATATCCTAGTTTTCTCGGCGTGCCACGGCCATTACCAGCGCCACCTCGAGCAATTTTTCTCAATGCTGCCGGTGGAAAATCTCCACCCCAAACTGGGATAAATGCCAAGTCAATCAGCTTGAGGTCGTCTTCGCTGGATACCATGTCTGTGAAACTGGATTTCGACCATCAGCCTCCAAAACAGAAGTCATCGTGTCTTTTCCCGAACCTGCCGACTTACCCCAGCTGAGGCATTCCTCGGGATGCTGAATTTTTATCGCCGCTGCATGCCACACGCTGCCGAGCCCCATGTGCCACTATCGAAACTGCTAAAAGGTTGTACAAAAAAAAAAGCACTACATACCTGGACACCCGATGCTGAAGCGGCTTTTGAATGCTGCAAGCAAGACAGCGCTGAGGCAGCCAAGTCAGCTTTTCTTTCGCCTTCGCACTCATTGGCGCTCCGCACTGATGCCATCGGCGTGGACTTAGACCAACAACGGGATGATGGCACTTGGGTACTGTTGGGTTTCTTCTCGAGGAAGTTCTCTGACACCAAGCAACGCAACTCAACCCACGACCGCGAGCTCCTAGCGATTTTTACTGCCATCAAGTTCTTTCAGCGAATCTTAAGGAAAACACTTTATCATCTATACCCACCAACAGCCACTTATATTTACTGTGACGCAACGCTCAGACAAAGCCTCACGCCGCCAAAGCAGACAACTGGACTTAATTGCCCCATTCGATTCGCGAGTAGAATACACACCAGAGAATGACAATATTGTCGCTGATGCACTTTCATGTGTAGAAACAGTCACGATACCCGCCACAATCACAGTTCAAGTCATCAGTGAAGCACAGAATACAGACGACCAGTTGCCCTATCTACTGCCACACCCCATCTCAAATTCCATCAGCTGGTCTTGGATAGTTACTTAGCATACTATGTGAAGTTTAACGGCACCATTTAGTCTCACCTGCTAGTTGCGCCGTTAGGCTTTCGACATCACCCATCAATTGTCGCATCCGAGTGAACGTGCGACTTGAAAGCGCGTAGTGCTTAAATACTTCTGGCCAAGTCTGCGGAAAGACGTATCCCGGTGGGCCAAGCAATGCGTACCTTGTCAACTGTTGAAGGTCGACCGTCAAAACCGCGCCGAGCTAGGTAATTTTAGGACGCCGGATGATTGCCTCGACCACATCCACGTTGACTTGATCAAGCTGCCACTGTGTAGAGGCTACGAGAACTGCCTCTCCATTATCGACCACTATGCATGGTGGCCTCAAGCAGTGCCAGTGCGTGAGATCAGAGCCAGCACCGTCGCCAGGGTCCTATTCGACCACTGGATATCAATATTTGGCCCGCGACTGGAGATCACATCGGACCAAGTACGCAAGTTTGAAGCCGACCTCCTGAATTAGGTCGGCCGACTCTTGGGGACCAACCGGGTCCACACCACTCCATACCACTCTCAAGCCAATGGTATGGTCGAACGGACGCACCACACCCTCAAAGCAGCGTTGAAATGCATTCCAGGGACACTCTGGTTACAGGCACTTCCACCGATTATGCTGGGTACCTGCGAACCACATTCAAGGAGGACCTGCAAGCCTCTCCTGCAGAAATGGTTTTCGGCACATCGCTTCGGATCCCAAGTGAGTTCATCACGCCTCCAAAGACACCAACTGGCGGCCCACAAGATTCTGTCACCGAATTACGCTGCCTCTTCAAATCGATTCGTCCTGCCCCATCAGTCAGACACACGATTCACCGACCATTCGCTTTCAAAGAACTAACCAGTTGTGAGTACGTGTTTTGCCGCATCAATGCTGTAAAGAAGCCGCTTAATCAGCCACACTCAGGACCTAATCGA
The DNA here is from genome assembly GCA_963969285.1 of Odontomyia ornata. Lineage (NCBI taxonomy): Eukaryota > Metazoa > Arthropoda > Insecta > Diptera > Stratiomyidae > Odontomyia > Odontomyia ornata. Next base: position 39,186,726 of record OZ017742.1, read on the forward strand.
CATGTTAGAAGGATCAACGCCAACACCTAAGTCATTGACGTAAACGGCGTCACAAAACCCTCTCCACCGAACAACTCAAATCAGCCTACCTGGGGCAATCGGATGCCCAACCAGCGATACAGCAGCCATACTCAACAACTCCACAGGTGCCTACAATACCACCTCTGCTGCCCCTGGAAACGACTCAACCATGCCTGCGGGAACAACCAGTCCTGCCATCCAAGAAGAGAGTCACGTTTTCACTCCCTTCGACGCGTGAGAAGGTCATTGGAGAAGGAGGGACTGTGGCGACTCAGAACATTCCAACGTTAGCGCATGCTTCATGGCGCAAACAGACCCTCGTCTCACGAGAAATCTTCACCTGCCGGCCAATTCCACATATCAGCGGTGCAAGCGATTCTCTCGCGAAGAGTGAAATTTGCTTGAGCCGTTCTTCTCGCTTCTCATGAATTAACGTTCATGAGAGAACATAGGAAAACGCCATATTGGTTCGTAGTCAACATTATCATCAGCATCAGTAGCAAAAACATCATCATCATCATCATCGACATCACCAACAACAACATCATCTTTAACAACAACGACATCATCATTCATAATCGACAACAACGACATCATCACCTTCATCTTCGTAGCTGCCTACCTCGTCATAAATAAAAGGGAGTAATAAATTCGATCATTTCCAAAGAGGAAATTGTGAATATAGAGTCAAAGTTAAAGACAAGAATTTGTACTTCCAAAGAGTATTCATGCGTGAATGAAAAGTTAATTTTGTTGAATATTGTGGGATATACGAGTATTTCTGCCAATGTTTTAAATGAAGATCACTTTGGTTTTCACGCGAGCGACTTTTCAAGGCGAATTTATCTCTGTGTACCTGTAGTATTTTTTAAATCAAGATTGGTTGCACTCATTTTTTGTTCTTGGTATTTTGGAAGAGTTTCAGTACCTATTGCTATGGTTTCTTTTGCACAGAAAGGCATTGTTTTCCTTCCAGCTAAGCAATTTTGCATCTCCAGAGAGCTTAATTTCACTTATAATTTCTTTTTCTGCGAATTACTACTTTATTTTATTAGAAGAAGAGTTTTCACTTCTTCTGTTTTTGTTTCTCTATTTTAGCAAAACTGTATGAGTACTGGCTTCAGGAGGAGTTCTCTCCGCAACCAGGTTTTGCTTAACAAAAGTCCTTAAATCTGTGCCGTTTCATTTGGTGGGTTTCCATAGTTAGCTAGAGAGCGTTAAAGCGATATCGAGTTTACATACCTCCGTTATAAATTTCACTACCGCCTCACTCCACAATTTTAGTTCCTTTCTCGATTTTTTTTTTTTTGTTTTCGCATAACAGGAGTTATGCCGTGGTATTCACATTAGTCACAGAAAACTAAATAAAAGAAACTTTTCTTATCCGGGGTGGCATCCTGAGGCCGATTTGCGCTTAACATTCATAAACCCGTGGTCAAAAACTTATTTTAAATACCAAGTGGGGTGCAAATGTACCCCAACATTTTTTTGGTTAATTTTTTTAATGTTATATTTAAGGAATATTACGACTAAATATTTTCTGGTTATAAAAAAAAATACTCACGTATAAGTATGCTGTAAGCATCAACAATTTTGTAAAAATAGTATAAAATGATTGTAATAAAAAAAATCTGAAGAAGAAATGGGCATCTGTGACATTTTCAATAATAATGTCGCGTGTTATGGTTCACGACCAATAATTCTAATGTTCCGGGAAAGTGAAAACGCAATGTCTTTTAAATTAAGTTAAAAGAGTTTATTTACTAAAAATGCACAATTATTAATTTAACTATTTCACAACTTGTCTATCAATTTTTACTTCAACTGTCTATCACTTCACAATCAATATCGCTCTTAATTCGCACTTCACACTATCGTAGTTTTACTATATCGCGGTTGTAATGAATTCCCCCATTCATTCAGCTCGCCTTTATATAGGGTCTGAAGTCATTCAATCCATTTCTCGGACATTCGTGAACTAACTGGAATACTCATTTCTAATTAATCCTTGGCCCAACAAAAACATTATTCTTCTGTCCAGACAATTTTGTTTCCAATTTGGATTTTTCAACACCCAAAGTTTATAGGCGTAACTTTTTCTTTGTGTCGTGAATTCCTTTATCAATTTATCTGTTGTATCTAATGCACCCTTTGTTTTATTGTAGTGTAAGATAATACAATATAAACTGACAGCACATCCTTCAAAAATATCCTTTAAATCTTCAAAATTCTCCAGCATTAAAGTTCTCCAAACATTTAATTAGACTCTATTGGGCTGCACCAGGTGCAAAAATTTCTGCGAACAATTCTTGCATGACATCATTAAAATAAATAACACTTTGAGCCACAAACTAAAACCACCCTTCCTCTAGAACTTACCACTCTTTCCCATTAGGCAGAGTGCAAGGCTCTTCCGCGCGTTCAAATGACACGTTTCACGGAAGTGTACGAAGATTCACTTCTTGACACAATTGATGACTTTCCATCGTCATCGTCCTCGATGGCAAAGTCTCTTAGGGAACCAAGCACGTAGACCTAAATGAAGTCGACATCCTCGAAGGAATTTCGAGTTCGTTCATCCTCCTCTAAGGCACCACAGAGATGAAATTCAACCAAAAGCCATGGAAAGCACTTTGCTGAAGAACAGCCAAAGCATTCGCTTTGACTTCAGCTAATTTCATAATTTGTTGCTTTTGAATGGGCTAAAATAGTTCCCTCCATGTGACAACTTCATATTTAATGGGCTGTGCCGAACTCCTGGCAGGATTGTGTTCATTTCGCACCTTCATTGCATGCTGGTGCCGTCAAGTGTTTGCCTAGCTTGGCTTGTGTTGGACCAATTTTAAACGATGTTGGTATTCTGAAGAGACATCAGCGCAAACGGAGGACTCATTAAGTTTTCATTTGCTGTGTGCTTCCGACATTTCTTGCGGCAGCACTTTAAGGTTGAAATTATCCCTAAAACTTAACCGCTGTGCGTGATGTACGTACCCAGGAATTTCATTCGTGTGCACATTGTACTCGTATATTAGAAAATACAAATCTGATGTTCGTGAACAACTTTTAGTGTAACGTGATATTTGTACTGCTCCGCAATTTTCTTGCGAAAATTAAATCTTATTGAAGGGGTGCTCCCATAACATATTATCAAATATTTTATGTGAAATTTTATCATAGAAAAGATTGTCTATTCATATACGTACGTGTTTTTAAACATCGTTTGGAATTATTTCTTCATTCGAACAATCTCTGGGGCCACTCAACTAACTAAATGACCGTGCGAAATGGAAACCAAATTATTACATTAGAACGAAACCAGCAGCTTTACGCATAGCGCGAAAATTTGAAGGAAACTTTATCCATTTCGTCTCTTTGCCTATTAATCCAACCTTTTCCTTCTGGTCTCTTAAAACTCTTCCAGCAAAGTTAAACCAATTGCGGAGCTATTGTTTTTCCAAGTGTTGGACGAAAGCTTTTCAAATATTCTTCCTCAACTTTTCATATCTCTTGAAAGTTTTTCCAGAGTAAGTTAAATCATCATCCAGTTTGCTGGCAATTAAAAGAATAGCTGAAGAGTTTATTAGATGAATGATTACAAAAGGATAACTTCTGAATTAAATTTCAACTTTTAATATAATTTAAAGATGGCTATCCGCATTTGATTTAACTAATTTAATTTAAAATTTCAGTTTGAGTTCTATATCTCTGGCTTTCTCATATTTTCAACAATTTAAATGATATTGATAGGGAGAATTTTTACGACTAGAATTGGTACTTATTCTTTGTTCTTCCTCTTCCAATATTAACACTGATACATCTTCATAAAAACTCGCAAGTTACTATTGCCATGTCATGTTAACATTTATCAACCAACTAACAAATTCCATGGAAACCAATGACTCTTCATTGGAAGAGTCAAAAACATATTTGAATAATCGTATTTTAAAAACACTAATGATGTCATTATGTTTACTTTATTACAGCAGCTACAAGTGTGGATAAGCTGAAAATATTTGAAATACGAGGGTCATTCAACAAGTACTTAGCTTCACCGCCCGATGGCGCTGCTATTACAAAAGAGTTTTACCATTGTGCAGTACATTTTTTTAGTAGCCTACTGTCAAAGTTTCAGTCAATTCCCTTCATTAGTTTTGTTTCGATAGCCTTTGGAAGCAAGCGTGCCGGTCGGTTGTATAAAAATGGAAAAAGAACAATATCGTTCAGTGATTAGATTCTTGTTTTTAGAAGGGAAAACGCGCAGCGAAATCAAAGATCGCTTGGATGCTGTGTACGGTGACTCTTCTCCTTCGATGGCGACCGTCAAGAATTGGTTCAACGAGTTTGTTCGTGGCCACACGTCGGTTTTTGATGAGCCACGCCCAGGTGCCCCAAAAACGGCTGCTACGGAGGAAAACGTTAAAAAAACGCACGATCTTGTGTTGGCAGACCGTCGATTGAAGGCTCGCGAGATAGCTGAGACTATGGACATCGCAGAAGGAACGGTGCATCATATTCTGCATGAAGAACTGGGCATGAGAAAGCTGTCGGCGCGATGGGTGCCGCGTTACCTCACACCGGAAAATAAGCGCAACTGTGAGACAACATCGGCGACGTGTTTGGCGCTGTTTCAGCGCAATCCGGCGGAGTTCTTGCGTTGTTTTGTGACCGTCGACGAAACATGGATTCACTGGTACACACCAGAGACCAAGGAACAGTTGAAATAGTGGATTCAACCGGTGAACGTGCTCCGAAGAAGGCGAAGACTGTTTGATCGGCCGCATAGGTGATGGCCACCGTTTTCTGGGATTCACAAGGTGTGATCCACATCGATTACCTCGAGAAGGGTAAAACAATCACAGGGCGCTACTATGCAGACTGATTGGGCCGATTTGACGTCGAATTGAAGAAAAAGCGGCCCCACTTGGCGAAGGAAAAAGTGCAGTTCCACCACGACAATGCGCCGGCTCACACCACCGCCGTCGCCATGGCCAAATTGGGCGAATCGCGCTACGAATTGCTGCCCCATCCACCGTACTCTCCAGATTTGGCCCCATGTGATTACTTTTTGTTTCCAAACCTGAAAAAATCACTCGCTGGGAATAGATTTGAGTCGAATGAGGAGGTCATCGTCGCCACGGAGGCCTATTTTGCAGCCCTCGAGAAAATGTATTTTTTGGACGGGTTGAAAAAGTTAGAGCATCGCTGGGCCAAATGTATCGAGCTTGAAGGAAATTATGTAGAAAAATAAATTGCCACCTATCCAAAATTTTCGTTTTTCTTCTGTAGGCTAAATACTTGTTGAATAACCAGTGTAAGTGATAAAGTGACACTAAGTGAGCTCCTGAGTACTGCTGCGAAATTGCTCAGAGACGCCAACTTGACCATCAATGTTGAAAAGAGTAAGTTCGTCAAGAACGAAATTAAATATCTTGCCTTCATAACGAGTGATAGTATCCTGCGCACCGACCGGAGAAAGTTTCAGGCATAGTTTCCGTTGCTAAACTCTGAGCGGCCAAAGATAGCAGACGGTTCATGGGAATGACAGGATGGTACAACCATTTTACTCCGAACTTTGCGTTGGTTACCGCCCCCACTAATGGATTTGCTTAAGGGTAAATGCTCTTTCAAGTGGTCTGCTATCACCAATAGCGCCTTCAATAAAGTGAAGTAGTTGCTTATTTCCACTCTAGTGCTGGCCAACCCCGATTTAACAAGGCACTTTGTATGTGCTACGTCATCCTACAAATAATAACAACAACGTTTTTATCTATTAATTAATGATAACCTTAATTTGCCTGGAATATTCGCAAGGAACAATAATTCGATGTTGTCGTGACGCTGTTTTCTTTCAGAAAGAGACTCGTGCTTTTCCTCGCTGTACTCTTTCTGCTTCAATACTCGATCGACTCGTTTGGCCTCGATACTCGATCTTCTAGTCTAGTAGGAAGATGTATTTTATGTTGCGGCCAGTTTCTACATCTGGCAAGCGGATAAATTCGAGGCTGCACCCGGTCGCTACAGGGCTCCCCTCCTGGTAATTGCAATTGCGATGACGTTTGGCTGGTAGGTAAGTCTGAATTGGTAATCGTTAGTGTGAACGCCTCCTAACGTTTGCATCCCAGTTCACTCGGCGATTACATGGTTGAGTAGGTTGTGACTGATTTACAGTGTTGTTGGCGTGACGATTTTGCTTGAAACTGTGGCCGTACAAGGAGTCTCTGATGGAAGAGAATTGTCAAAGTTTGCAGATGGTAATGCCTGTTGTGGTGACTGCACTTGTGATGCTGAAACTAAGCTGTCGCTGATAGGATCTCGGTTAACCAGGAATGCTGGTTTGAGGCGTTCCATCAAAACGTTTAAATGTTTGCCGTTTACGTCGATAGTGAAATTTGTGTTTGAAATTCTGTTAATTATTCGACGTGGGCTTGTGTATGGTTGCCGCGATGCCTGTCTGACTGCGTCAACTCTAAGCAGCACGCGTGTACACGTCCTAAGGTCCTTGTAAATAGATATACTCCGCTTGTTTTTTCTGGGCAATAGGTTTAGGCTTGATTTTTCGCATTTGTGGTTTGAAAATGTCACTGAACAAATGTGGATCACTTGGGCTGTTGTCCTCAACCAGGAATTCCCCCGGGAGTCTTAATGTCGTGCCCAAAACTTACTCCGCAAAGATAGCTCCCAAGTCATCCTTATAGCAATTTCTTAGGCCCAAGAGTATGTTCGGAAGTAGACTAAGCCAGTTCCCGTCAACTTCGTGACACATTATGGAGGCTTTTAGTGTCCTGTGCCACCTTATCACTAGTCCAATTGAAGAAGGGTGATAAGGTGACGTTCATGTTTTACTGGTTCGTATAATGTCAATCAGTAACCTGAATAACGCTGGCTCAAATTGTGTTTCCTGGTCGGTGACCACGATTTCTGGCGTTCCGAAGTGAGACACCCAGGAGGCGTAGAAGGCTCTAGCTACTTCGTCTGCTGCCTGTTTTTCCAATAGTACTGCCTCTGGATACCTTGAAAACCTGTCAACCATCGTTAAAGTGTACCTTAATCTATCCACTTGCGTTAATGGTCCGGTTATATCCAAGTGCATTACTTGAAAGCGTTCGTCCGGGACTGGAAATGGTTACAAAGCGTTTACTGTATGTCTGCTGGCTTTGGATCTTTATCAAAAAAGGCAACAATGATAGCAAAGATGCACGTCCTTTCTCATTCTGGGCGAAATCAATTTTTGGGCAATCACACGTAACGTTGGGCGGGCACAGCGGGGGAAAGTGTCGAAGATCCATTTACGAAGCACATGTGGTTTTGTGGGATATATTGACAGGTTGCAGCACATTTTTCCACTTTAGGTGTTAATTGGTTACAGTTGCAAGGACGTCAAGTGTTTCGAATGAGAGTATTTAGTTCGGAATCGTTCATCTGTACTTTGACAAGCTCGTGATTTTCAATTAATAGCGGTAGTAATATGGCTTCTTTCTTTGTACACGCATGTGTACAAAGTTGGTGCAAAATTATGAGATGTATTTTGACAGCCGAGTTGATGCCTTATCAGATTTCTGGTTAATGGCAAAAACAAATGTCTTGTGATCAGTGCATACGACGAACTCCGAACCCTCTAGATAATGTTGAAAATAGCGGATACTGCTGTATACAGCAAGTAACTCCCTAACATAGGCACTGTAGCGAGACTCTGCTGTCGTGAGCTTGTGTTGGAAGAATGCAATTGGTTTGGTTATCTTGAAGTAGCTCGAGCACTCCTCCAATAGCAGCATCCGATGCGTTGGTAGACAAGGCCAAAGGTTTGTTTCTCTGGGAATACACTAAGTGTGTGGCATCTGCAAGGCAGTTTTTGCATTTTTCGATCGCTGCGTTTGTTATTTTGGTCCAAGTTATTGGAGTGTTGTCATTCTTCTTTGATTTGTGCAAGAGTTTGTTTAAGGGAGCTTGCATTCCTGCAGCTTTTCTGACAAACCTTCGATAGAAGTTAATAGTTTGATTATGTTTGATTTTGGGAAATTCCTAATTGCTTCGACCCGCTTTTTCGGGAGACAGATCCCCTCTGCTGAAATTATATGCCCTGGATATTCGACTTGCTTAATTCCTAGTGTATATTTCATGATGTTGATTATCACTCCGTAGTCGTTCAGCCTCTTGAAACGATGTTGTTCGATTGTATCTGAAGCGATCAATATGCCATCAAGATAGCAAGATCAAAATTCGAGACCATTGAGACTGGGTAGCGTTTCTGAGGCTAAAAGTATTACAGCGAATTCAAAGAGGCCCAATGGGGTTACTACCGCCGTCTTTGGAATGTCCTCCTCTAGGATAGGAATTTGGTGGAATGCTTGCCAGATAAGTTTTCTTGCCAGATAGGTTTGACACTATGTCTTGAATGTGTTGCATCGGATAGCAACCTGAAATTGTAACTGTGTTTTAACGCCAGCAATTCCCACATGGGCGCTATTTACTTTCCTTCCTTGGAGCGAGGTGTAGAGGCGCTGCCCAAGGGCTGTTGGATAGCCTGCAATAGCCAAGCTGTATCATATGTTCGAATTTCGCTCTTGCTATCGAGAATTTTTCTGGTGTGAGTCTTTAAGGGCGCTCTGTGACGGGTGGGCCATTGGTTACGATGTGATGTAGCACTGAATGCTTTTGGCTTTCGCCAATGCGTGACGGATTTGTGATGTTCAGGTATTCGCTCTGGATTTCAAAGCACTTCACGTTGTACTTCGATCCAGCCGCTGGTTGACAATTGTGTCTTAGGATCAAACAAACAACAATTTTTGATGTCGACCAGCAGTCCAAAGTGTTACAGGAACCAAGGTCGCTCGGATAACCTTTGCTACCACAAATCTCCAGCAAAAATTTCTTCTAAGGCCGAGTGAAACATTGAGTACACGCCTGCCGAATGTTTGAATTTCATTGTCGTCGGCAGCAAAAAGCTCATAGCCGTTTCCAAACTTGGCAATGGTCTGTGGGGCAGGGATAACGGAAACGTCAACTCCCGTATCGATGAGAAATTTAAGTTGGTGCTGTGATCCTGAACATGCAGGAGTGAACGTTTTGCTGCGTCGCTTGTGCTTGCGACAAGCAACGCGTTATTTAGTTTTTTTGGACCACTTTTAGTGCGGAAAGCACATGGTTTTCCACATTTTCTTGCTGTTCCGCCAATTTATAATGGAAATAGCATATGTTATTTTGGCGTTTAGCAGGGCTCGGTGAAGCGACGCGTAAGCAGTGAGTACGGCTGGGGCTTCTGTTGAACTGCAGTCTGTCTGGACGCGAACGAATGTTGAAAAGCTCACGTTTGATTTCATTCCGAATGGCTGTTTATCTTCTGTTGACTTCGGAAATGAAGTGTGTGGACCTATCACGTTTTTACAGTAACTTGTCAGCCATTTTGGTCAGCTGGGCCAAATTCACTGGTGACACCCATAATGATTTTAAAAATTCATTTAAAACATTTTTGCCTGCAGTACTTTTCATTGAGCCGAGTTGTTGGGATGGCTTGTTATCCCCAAGCTCCAAGCCTGTCAGCAATTCCTGGAAGCTCTAATCTTTAGATATAGCGGAGATGGATGTGATGCGATCTTTCAGCGTCTCGTATTTGTTAGTGCGAGTGACTTCTCTATAATGTCCGCAATTAGCGTGAGGACATCATGTTCCGATTCGCTAATCATGACGTCGGGTTACTAGTATGTCAGTACTACGTCATCCAACAAACAATAACAAAAACGTTTTTATCTATTAATAAATGATCACCTTTATTGGTCTGGAATATTCACAAGTAACAATGATTCGATGTTGTCGTGACGCAGTCTTCTTTCCAAAAGAGACTCGTGCTTTTTCATCGCTTCACTCTTTTTGCTTCGATACTCGATCTTCCAGTCTAGTAGGATAGTATGCTTTATGTTGTGGCCGGTTACTAAATCTGGCAAGCAGATAAGTTCGACACTTTGCCCGGTCACTACAACTTCCATATTAAACATGATGCAAGCACAGCGGGTATAGGAAGTGTCTTGTTCCAGAAGAACGATGAGGGTGGAGGGCATCCAATCGCATATATGTTGATGAAACTCAACGCTGTGCAAGTCAACTACAGTATTATCGAATCGGTATGCTTAGCTACGGTGCAAAGCATGAATAGATTCAGAGTATATACGGATGCCATCAACACCGACCATGCTAGCCTAAAACAGCTCATCCAGCAGTCGAACCTTTCTGGTCGATTGGCTCGCTAGAGCCTGAAACCGCAAGGGTTCAATTTTAAAACTGAGCCCCAGAAAGGTTCTCTTTACGTTGTATCTGAACCGTTGTCGAGATCTTCCCCGCAAGATGAGGGGGCCTCACTTCTCACTGGTCTTGTGGAGCACAAACATATTGATGGTTTGGTTCCGGAGTCTGCTTATCAGGAACCCGAGTATGAACATCTCAAGAAGCAAACTCTGAAGCAACATGATAAGTTAAAGACAAGTCTTGGTCCTTTACTTTGTTTATGTAGCAATGTCATAGGGTTAACCATAGCGTCAGGCTCGTGTGCGTGACTTTTTGCATCGCAAAAAGCAAAGGATTGAGACTTAACTTAATTTTCTCAGTACTAAACCACACGCTCTGACGAAAACGAGATGAAATAGAACAAACGGACATCCAACAATCCAAACAACAAAAACCTAGTATCCCTCTGCCTGATCTAATTTAGTGCTTATCTGCTTAACCCACCTTACGAATATATAAAGTCATTCCCTTCTACACATATTTTAGACACTGAAGATGACTAAAATGAGTCGAAACACATCTGTTCATAATAAAGAAAGGCCCGACGGCCCTCCAAAAATAAAGGGATACAAATACTTTCAAATCAAGTCCAAATGGAGAATCCATTCTTTAGTTCAATGAAGTACTGACTTCTTATACCGAGCGGAAATTTTCGTGATTATTTTATCGGCAATAAAGACGAATGTCTCGTATTTGGTAAAATAAACAACAAGAAACCTTGTGATATTGCTACAGCATTTGCTTGAAGTTGCTATAAAAAATTATTGCATATTATTTAAGAATATTTTAAACAATTCAGATTTCTCGAATGCGTGGAAAAAATTGAAGGCAGTTCCGATCTTGAAGAAAGGAGAGGAATCGTCATGCCCTAAAAGCTATCGTCAAATCAGCTTGCTGGCTAACATTGGCAATTTGTTTGAAGTGACACTGAATTAATTTCAGGAAAGGTTCCACAGATACGTTGTCACCTTGATGTCTAGTACGATGCATGGAAAATTATTTCTTGCAACTCATGGAAATCTGATGACGATGCATGGTTTCAAGCTCATGAAAGGTCTACAGCAAGGATCAGGTACTGCGCCTCTGTTTGTCTCCATATTAATTTGCAAACTATTGAAAGTCGCCAACTTGATCATCAGAAGAGTTTGCGCATGGTTTCATAATTTATACGGCCGACCGAAAAGTTACAGTAGTTCAGAGTAATCTTCAAAAAGGTTTAATAATGTATAGCTATACAAGGGCCGTCCACAAATAAAACCCGATGCAAAGAAATGCGAAGCATTGTGGGCAAGTAAAGATCTGAAACGTCAATGGAAGGATGTCAACATTATGGCTGATGGGGGGAGTTAAGAATAGGTTCCTCACAAATCCTGTATTCAAAACCTAGGTTTTCATGTTGATCAGGACCTAAACTTTACTGAACATGCCAAAATATGTTCCTTCGACGATCCTTTTATACGGTGATCGAAAGGTCAAAATTATTTGTTGCAAAACTCTAGTGAGGCCAGTTAGATATATGGATGTCAGATCTGGTACAATCACAGTGCAAGTACCATGCAAAAATTATTCGTTTTTGTGCATTTCAGTCAGTTGGCATTCATGTTTTTGTTTGTGCTGTGTAATAAGATTGTCAATTTCACATTGTTTGTATCCACTACTACTAGCTATTCTGTAAATGTTGTTTAGTTCATTGGAGTAGTTTGTAAGAATCATAGGATGGAGTGAAGTCCGTTTGTTTCTTTTTCTATAGTGAAATTTATATTCAGGTGCATTCCATTCATATTGGTAAATAGTTAATCTTGTTTATTTTCTTGTGAGTCAATAATGATAAAACAGTCATCCACATATTATTTCTGAAATATTACAATGAATCTATTGAAAATTTTGGATCCGCAAAAATGGAGGTCCAAAAATTCGAAAAATAAAAACGTAATAATCCTCTTCACGGCCCAACCTAAGGCCTACCTGCTTAAATCATCTAATACCTATACAAAGTCATTAACTTTCGAGCTGGAAAGGACCGATCGAGGTACTGAGGCCTGAATGACAATAGCAACATTATTAGCGGTTATTCGTAGTTTGTGCTTTTTTCGTTTGTCGTTTTTGATTTTCAACTCATTGCTGCATGTAGTGTTTTTTGTTTGTGTTATTTTTATATAACCAAACATATTCTACGACATTGTAGAATTTATGAGATAGATCTCTTTATTTTTATCTAAGCTTCATTTAAGGAACCCTTCTTCCTCCTTCTTCTCCACACCTTAGCATCCCACGGCATAGCAAAACGAGCCTTATCCCGAAGTAACGTACCAACCAGTTCCAGACTAGGTTCTCATGTTGATAAAGGAGCTGTTTAGTGGGTAGTCAAGATATCAAGCGCATGCGGGAGCCGCACACTAAGGGCGTAAAAAGTCATCACCTTCTTCTTCGTAGCAGTTTCCTGCAACAACGGCCTTCAACCATCTCGGCTCATTGACCACATCCTCCAATTTCGTAGTCCCAGCAGTCATGAACTTTCTTCGTCGACGACCGAGTCAGACCAGCGTTTCCTCGGTTTCCCCACTGGTCTCCAGCCTTAGTTCTCCTAACGAATACCTTTTTGGATATCCGTTGTTTGTCCATACGATTCTTCCGGCCAACCCATTGCAGCTTCCGCAGTCTTACAATCCTTGAGACCTCCGGCTCATCAAAAATGTCATACAGCTCATGGTTGTATTGAATTCGCCATTGGTTGTCCATTTAGCCTCGCTCTTATTATTTAACTGCAGGGCCCGTCGCTTGAAGGCGTTCAATATGTTTGCAGATGCTTGGGTTAGCGTCCATGTTTCATACGTATAGCATGACATAGGAGTTATCACATATTTGTATACTTAGAGCTTTGTTTTACTGTGTATGCAGCTGGTCTTCAAGATCGTGAAAACTCAAAAAAATATTCTATTTAAAAACTGCATTCTTCGGCGTATTTCATTTCTTTCATTACGATTATATTTTGGCGCCTAAATATAAAAACATGCCCACATTTTCGATATTGTATTCGCCAAGTGTGACATTTTGTGCATTTGAAATATTTGAAATTTTTTTTTTGACTATTTTATTTTCATTGATTTATAGGCCTACTAGTTTTAATTCGCTGTCGAGCCTCAGGAAAAGTTCTCTGACAGTTGTTAATGACCATGACAAAATGTTGACGTTGCATAGGATACCATTTGGCTCGACTTCTATAGTAATGTACCTCTTGTATTAACCATTAGCTTTCTGCTGACATGTTTCAGAGCAAATTGAATAGCAAAGGAGCCAGACCATCTCCCTGTTTTAGCCTAATGTTTGTATCGAACGCTTTGATGAGTTGGTTATTGATGCGTACATCCGGTGATACCCAAGTTATTTTATGTATGCGTCGATGTGGGAAGCAAGTCGATCGTATGACTAGATTTCTACTACATGCAAAGTCAATCAGGCACTGGTCGTTGTCATTCGTTTCATCGTGGAGGCTATATCCTTCAGTCATTCCTCGATGAAACAACTTCATTGCCAACCTTAGCGTCGAAACCACCTGGAATGATTTTTGTGTCATATGTAGACAATGAGTCTATTAGTCTTTCAGGCGATTCTAGAACGTTTTCATGGTTTTATCGTCCTTTTATTCGGGAGTATCAAGGCGGTGTTAGCGCAGGAAGATCGGCAGTAGACCAATTGTTCACTGTCAAGCAGGTACTTGAAAAATACTGGGAGTTCAACATAGCCGTAAACCAAATTTTCTTTGACTTTAAGCAAGCATACGACAGTATTGATCGTAACGTACTGTGCCAAATAATACTTTATTTCGGAATCTCAGCCAAATCAGTCGATGACCTCCAAAGTCCGCATCAATAACCAACTTACCGATGCCTTTGACACGAATATCGGCCTAAAGCAGGGAGATGGGCTGGTCCCATTGCTATTCAATTTGGTAGTGGAGCAGGTCATAAGGAAGCCATCTGTCGATACATGAGGAACATTACTATACAAGCTGACCCAATTAGTGGCCTATGCAGACGACATCAACATTTTGTCACGATCATTAACAACTGCTAAAGAACTCTTCCTTAAACTCAACAACAAAGCAAAACTAGTAGGGCTTCAAATCAATGAGAATAAAATAAAACTCATGGTTCAGTCGAGGAAAAATACCTCAAGCACACACAATATCACACTTGGCAAATACAATATCGAAAATGTGAGCAAATTTGTGTATTAAGGCTCCAAAAAAAAACACACACAGCTTGTAAACAAAATTTTTTTTCAGTTTTGACAATCTTGAAGACCAGCTGCATACACAGAAAAACAAAGTTCCAAGTCTACAAACCTGTGATAAGACCTGTATTATGCTATCGTTGTGGAGCATGGACCCTAACCCAAGCATCCGAATATATATTGAATACCTTTGAGCGATGGGTCCTGAAGCGAATAATAGAAGCGAAGCTAGGCGGAGACCAATGGCAAATTCGACACAACCATGAGCTGTATGAAATTTTTGATGAGCCGGAGGTCTCAACGATTGTAAGACTGTGGAAGCTACAATGCACTAGACACATGAATCGTATGAATGAACAACGGATACCGAAAAAAGTATTCCTTGGGACAACTGAAGCCCGGAGGCCTGTGGGAAAACCGAGGAAACGGTGCCCTGACTCGGTTGACGAAGACAGTTTATTCCTGCTCAGATTTCGGAATTGGAGGACGAGATTAATGGACCGAGATAGTTGGAGGCGCTATTCGCAGGGAAAGAAGGCCCGACAGGGGTTGTAGTGCTACGAAGAAGAAGAAAAAGGATGAACAACTTATGCTGAACCATCATTAATGAAATCAATCTAGCGAATCCTAGCGTAGACTGAACAGCATGTCATTATCTGCAAACATTTAATTCGGATTTTTTTATTTTTGAGAACATAGGTCATGCTTGTTGCTAAACGAATTCCCAAGGTTGCGTCAATGCAACGGATATAAATTGCTTGCTGCGGTGTCATGGGACAAACGAGCTAAAGAAAAAGCAATTGTTATATGAATTCAACATCCACTGAACCAGATATTATGCTTTAACACTTTGCAAAAATTCTAGAGTATATGTTTGTATCAGTGAAAATAATTTTACAGTTCTTTTCTTATTTGGGTGGAGCGTCCATATTGACCTTTATTTAATAACTTCACTTTGACTGAATTTTTTTGTTAAATTTTTTGTTCCATACACGCAACGGTCGGAACAAATGGGCTCACTTACTGCAATGATTACCTATATTATTTTTTAAAATATAATTTTTCTTTATTAAAATGTTTGCGGTACAAAGGTCTTATAACATGCTAGGTGATCTGGCATAGTCATTTCACTATCGTTTGAACATTACTTAAAGCTATGTGAATATTGGTCATTAGCTAGAGGAAAATTTCGGCAAAAACCCCTTTTGAATTTACTACTAACTTGACATAACTTAGAACTATCTGTTTATAACTAGTTAACATCGCTGAGGCTAGGTTACGGCCAAACAGATACGTGGTAATAACTGCTCATTTTCAGTTCGTCAGGCCACGAATTAGTGGATTGGGCGAGCCATTTGCTTTCGCGATTAAGTTATCACGGCACGATGAAGCGAGTTTACAAATTAGAGTAACGCCACCAAGGCTGTGTAGTTTTTCCGAAGAAAAGTAAAACGGTTGATTCAGTATAATTTGCAGGTATCTATTGGGCGTGGTCTGAAGCTTTTTTACAAGATATTTACCACTTTTGACCCGGGTAGGTGAGCCGTTGTAGGACGAACAGTTGAATTTGTTTCTGGTGCTGAGACCTGAATAACGATTAAGAAGGGGGTATAGTGGGAGCACAACCTTAAACGCTTTGGAGCTAATATGCTCAATATGACCTCTGAGGGCTAGTTTTTAGTCGAATATAAGCGTAAGTAAATTTTAGACCCTCACTTCAGGGAAAATTTTGCCCTAAAAAATTTATTAGTTGCTCGGGTAGGTGAACAAGGTTACGATTCCTGATGAAAAAAAAATTTTTTTTTTTGCAACGTTTATTTTAATTTTCCATGGATGGTGAGCATTGGTATGTAAATTCAAACGCCATTTCAAGACTATCAATGGAATGGAATTATGGTTTACGCTTATGCTGTATATGCAGATGTCGTCTGCGAAAGCGGCAACTTGGCAATTTGGTAAGGAGGGAAGTCAGACGTACATATATTTTATAGTAGTGAGCTCAGGCAGGAGCCTTGTGGAATGTCGGTTGTGATATTTTCCACTGGTGAAGTGGTTTGACCTGGAATTTCCTGTCAGTTGGAAATGCTTGTATAAGGTTAAAAAAGTATGGGATTGTGTTATATTTCTGAAGTTTATAGACAAGAGCATCGTGCTAGAGTGCATCGAAGGCTTTTTCTATATGCAGCGTCGCCAAACCTACCGTCAATTTACTGTGCATCGCTGCTTTAACGTCCTTCGTAACAGGGCAAAGCTGCTGCTCTGTTGAATATCTGTTTGGCCACCTAGATTAAAAGCTCCTAATGAATGAAATTAGAAATGTATTCAGTTACTGTGTTTTGTAACCTGTTATCCGCAACATCCTATCAGTAGTGAACACAATTGAAATAAACTAATTCGGACTTATGTCAATATACATAATCTCAAATATGCAGAAGTTTTAGCCAGGAATAATTCAGTAATGAAATCTAGTTTATGTAGCAGATAACCTACTTACAGATACTCGGAAAAAGGCTTCATCACAATAATATTAATTCCCAATTTAAACGTTAACCATTCACCATCAAAAACGAATTTAAATAATTGATAACTAAATCACAAAATCCACTTCATAGCCTCGATTTAACCTAAACTCATCTTTAAAATCCCTTCCTGACGAACATCCGAATTTAAATGTAACCCAAATGCTTGAAAAGCCTCTTAATGAAAATATATTCGTCCATTGAAAAATAAGAGTTTATTTATGGTACAAACTCACAAAAAAAGGTCAGCAAGGCTTAAGAGGAGTTTATACATCATTTCCATGGAATGATACTGTAGAGGAAAATACCTTTTTGGGTAGACCAATTTTATGTATGTTGTTATTCTGTTAATGTTAAACAGACAACTAGACAAAAACCTAATTCATTTAGTTGGTTTTTAACCTTTTGTTATTTGCCGAACGTAAGCAGGTCAGGGATGAAAGGAATTGGGATTGAATGGGGTTGAACCGATGTTACTCGGCGAACAAACATTCATTCTATGTTAGATTTATTGTGCTGTTTTGGATGGAATTAGATTAAATGAAAATGAAATTCTCGTTTTGTAACGTTTTTCATTTTAGTTTATTACAGGAAAACATACCTGTGTACATGGAAATTCAATTGCTAGTGTATTCAAAAAGCTACAAATTTATTAAATATATGCTGATTCCCGTGAATATTCAATAAATTACAATAACAATCAAATACCATTGTTTCTTTTAATAAAATAAAGCTCCATCCAGGTTAAATTGATGTGTACTGCATACTGCAACATCAGCGCTTGGAAGCATAAATATTAAAAAAAAAAAATTTTGGTACCAATGAATATAAAGTATATTTTTGAGATAAGCAGTTAACTCCCATCTTCACTAGATTCTTTTCTCAATTTTATATTAATTTCCTGGAAGAAGATAACTTTTAATCTCTTATCAATCGATTTATCGAAAAAAGATAAACTGATTACATTTACTGTTGCATTCTTTTCTTATAACTTAAAAATTATTAAAAACCCAATCTTCCAATTTTCTCTTTACTACTTCATAAAATTTCCTAAAGCATTTTTTCTGCAGTTATGTACATAGCAGCTAGGGTTTGGCTGGGGGAAGGACTTTATCAATCAGGTGAGATTTTGTAGTGAATGAAGTTTTTTGTTGCATTTTCATAGCTGATGAAAGATTCAATTGAGTCTAGAGACAAAAAAATGTTGATTGTGGGGTTACTTAACTTAGAAACCTGATATGTTTGGTTACGTTCAGTCGGTAAAAGCAGTAAGGGTGTATAATTGAGTGATAAAAATAAAATCTAACTGGCATTATAAGCTAGCTGAGTAAAACGTAGTTTGTTCCGACTAGCAGGATTTTATTGGGTAGTCTAAAAAGTATTGAGCCTTTTTTGTCACTAGATGGTGTTCGTTGTCATATATCGGGCAATACTTATAACATTGGGTCAAACTGACATGCGTTTGAAAGGTGACATTCCAATCTACAATTTTTATATGGACAGTTTTATATTTCATCATTCGTGTCAAAAGTTGTATTCATAAATTTCTGAAAAAAAATTCGTCATTTTTTACGATATCACTACGATCAAGATGAGAATGCATCTCAGGTTCGTGGAAAAATTTGTAGTGTCTACGGTCAAGATACTTTATCAAAAGCCACAGACAAGAGATGGTTCGCTCGCATTTGTTCTGCAAATTTTGATGCCAAAGATGCACCTCGCTCAGGCGACCAATCACTGAAAAAGTCGATAAAATCTTGCAAAAAATTGAAGAAGACCGACAAATAAGCAGCCATGATATTGCTAAGGAACTGTATATCTCTTAGCGAACAGTTTTAAACCATTTAAGTAAGGCTGGAGACACAAAACGTTCGACGTTTAGGTACCGCATGAATTAACACAAAAAAATGTGATCGACCGAATTTTCATTTGCGAAATTCTAATAAAACGCAACGAAATCGGGCCATTTTTTAGGTAAATCGGGCGATGGAAAATGGGTAGAATACGAAAATGCCGTGCGAAAAAAATCATTGTCAAAAAAAGGTGAATCATCACAAACGACTTCAAAGCCAGGGTTGACACCAAATGAGATTATGCTGTGTGTATGGCGGGATTTGAAGGGAATTGTTTATCTTGAGGTGCTAGAATCTGGCCAAACACTCAATTCGGCCCTGCACTGTCAGCAAACCAGATTGCAACCAGCAATTCAAAACAAGTTGGGTTGACAGACCTACGCTCATGTCAGGAGAGTTTTCTACTCAACTTACAAAATGCAGTCACCAGCAACGAATAAAATCAAGAAGCATGCCAAAGACGATTTTATTGGAGAAAATGTGAAATACTATTATTAACAAAGCTGAAAAAATTTTGACTTCTGAGGTATTTGTTACTGTTAAATATCCCCCTTGACAATTTTTTCAGACTTTTTAGACCACAGGCGTTCGTTCGCGAGGGAGGAACACATTTTTCATGTATTTCAACACCCCCCCGTGTCTCCACTGAAGCAAACACTGTCAGTTTAAAAACTGTTTTGAAAAGCTCTCATAAAGAACTTTCATTTGATACTCATATCGGCTACCTTCGATGCAATTTTTTTTCCAGGGGCCACTCCCTTGTTCTGTTCTGTAATCATCGATTCATGGCCATTTTTTTCGAATCGTAGAATGGTTTCAAAGCCCTTTTGTTAGGAGTTCTCTCCTGCCTCTCGACTTGTTTCATCTAGGAGTAATAATATTAAGTACTCATCTTCAGTCATTCATTAAATTGAATCAAGTATTCGAAGCATGCATCTTAAACGTTAAAGTTGGGAAAAAATAACTCAAAATTGTTCAATCTTTGCGTTTAAAACAGCCACTGTTTTGTTTTACGATAACTGATACCACTAGCTGCAACGAGTTTCAAAGATATTCATGATACCTATTATTCCTGAAATTACCATGCAAATCCTAGCAAAGCTGTAGTGTCTGAGTCAGTAAAAAGCGCATATTGTTCCATAGCCATATGTTTCCATCGTAATACAACGCATATTGTTCCATAGTAATACAGAAAAATTCAAATCGCTATAACTTCGCTAAATACCATTCAATCTTTGTGAAACTTTCAGGACAAGTCAACCTTATAAATAGTCATATATGTGCCTTATTGAATTTAAGGGTACCCTTAAAATTTTATTCAAAAAAATCGATAAATCATACTATTACTAACAAAGTTGAGTGAATTTCAACTTCTCATGTTTTTGTTGCTGTTGTACTTATAAAGGCCTAGATTCATGATTTTTTTCAGATTTTTCGGATGAAAGGTGTCCAATCGCGAGGGGAGGGTACGCGAAAAGTTCGTACATTTCCCCTTTCCCTGCCTTCCTCAGTACCGATAAGGCACTTTTAAGATTCAGATCTCATTGAGACCTTTCCAATGACACCTTATTTGACTACCAATGGTGAAAAAAAATTTGAATGGCCATTCCCCTAAATGGAGAGACCCGCCTTAAACACCTTTGAAAAAATTTTCCACCCCAAAACTTTCAAGAAGTCAACACTGTCATGAATCGGCCCTACGCCACTGCCGACTATTATTCAGTCACTGATGTTGTATGAAAAGACAGATGGCAGCAGACGTCACTACCACCCACACCACACCAATACATGCGCAATGCGCCACGTATGACTTCTCATCCTACGTCAATTTTGTCTGGGAGTGTCATGTTATTCTTTTTGCGAGGCAGAACAGTTCGCACCTTCTCGAATTCTATGAAATTTCTCTATCGGAAACGCAGTCAATATATAAGGCGGTGTTATAGTTACGCAATTTCTAGCGGTACCGTTAAGCGAATGAGCTTGCTCATGGTATTACAAGTAAGGGTGAGAGAAGTTATTCTCGAGTTTCTCATCTTTTATTGTTTTTTTTTGTAGTGCCTCTGCACTGGTTTTGAGTGCGCCGCCGCCTTCCTTCCCATGGGACGAAAGTTTACCAGCGGCAGTCTCGGTTCCGGCTTTCCGATAAATTGGCTCGGGGAGTTTACTGTAGACCGGTTTCTTGTGGCAAAGACGTGTGTGGGCCTCATCGTTTTTCCCAGTTTAGGCGCGTGTTCAGTAAGTGCAACCCTAGTTGATTATATTTTTAAATAACTGTTCTTCCGAACAGGCGATTGCTGGTTACGAGACCGAGGAAGGAAGGACACATGCTTCGCTTTTGCGTTGTGGCGCTACTTCTTGCGCAAGGCGTACCCATGGGCAGTCGGATGAAGGCAGCAACAAATGTTTGGAAGTCAGCAAGTAAGTCCTACGGGGAGGTATCGGCATTGCCCACGTCATTAGTTAACGGAACAAGTGCCATCAAAATATTGTCATCGCTGTATTTTTTAGATTAATGTATCTTAATCCAAGTGAATATGGAAAATTGATCTCAAATTCCAAAAGATGAAAGTTCATTCCAGTGAATTTATCATTTTAAATCGGATACCTTAGTCCTGAATGTCACTTCAGGCAGCTGTTTTTTTTTAAGACAATGTAGACTGGTTAAACGTGTAATAAGCGCCAATATTTCCGAGATTAGACTTCTTAAAATCTATGAGAAGTTATTGAAATTTGAGTCTGAAAATTTTTGATTGTCGCCTGAGTTTTAAATGCCGTCAAAATTGAATTTGATTCTTGTTTTGCCTTATATTTATATTTAACCAAAGCTGGTCGTGACAATTTGAGTTCCTTATTTAAATTTAGTGAATATATTGTTACACGTACAAATGATTCTGCGAGCTACTGTCGTTGTTGTTTTCACAACCATTAAGAACATCAACAAACGAATGTACTCGAAAACTCGCCAAGCATGATCAACATCTGAAAGTGACGTCACTGCCCATTCATTAAGCTGTTCGAATATTCCAGGTAATTCGCCAATGAACGAGAAATGGATTAAATGGCTAGAGATCCTTTATAAAGGCGAACTGAATGAATGGGGAGATTCATTGCAACCGCGATAGTAAAAACTGTAATAGTGTAGAGTGCGAGTTAAGAGCGATATTGACTGTGAAGTGATAGACTCTTGAAGTAAAAATTTATAGACAAAGTGAAAAGTAGAATTAGTGAAATAGTGAAATTAATAATTGTGCATTCATTTAAATAAACTCTTTTAACTTAATTTAAAAGACATTGCGTTTTCACTTTCCTGGAACATTAAAATTATTGGCCGCCAACCATAACACGCGACAGTAGTGTCGAGAAGTGAGAAAGAAACTTTGAAAGTGAAAACTTATAAACATTTTTCTACAAATATACAATAGTGAAATGTAACCTGCAAACTGGTGAAAAAAAGCCGAATTCATAAAAATTCCACTGAGATAACATTAAATGAATTTACCATGGCGGAGTTTAAGGGGGAGCCGGAAACGCCAAAATCAAAGGAACCAGAAGATACACTGATGCAAATATTGATGCTTATGCAGCAAGAGCAGCGACAGCTGTCATTCAATTTAGCTGCAAAGCTAAATGAACAATCAGCCTAGCTGAATGAAAAGCTAGACCAGAAGCTAGACCAGCAAGCATTCGAAGTCAAGGCAGACATCACTCACAAGCTGGAGAAACAGTCAACTGATTTGAAGACAGATTTGGAAAAACAGTCAACCGAAATAAAAGCGGAGCTCAGTAGTCTCAACAACCAAATTAAATGTTTCAAGGAAAAGGTATACCAGGTCGAGCAGAGAATCAACCTTGAGATTAGCCAGGTCGAGGAGAGAATGAACCATGAGATGGACAAAGTGAAAAAGGACTTGGAAGCAGCGAAGGCAGTAGTAGCGACCTCACCAGCCCCACTTACAACCGCAGCGCAAAGCTCATCCAGAAATGTGCAAGCACCAATATTCGACGGGCAAACGGTCTGGAGTACTTACAAAACCCAGTTTGAAGCTGCCGCTAGGGCAAATCACTGGAATGAGCAGAAACGAGCAACTGCACTGATTCTTGCTCTAAGAGACCCTGCTGCCGAGCTTTTGCAGACTATCCCCGTTGAGTTGCACTCAAACTCGGCTGCTATAATGAATGTGCTCGACATGCATTTTGGAGACGATCATTTGAAGCAGATTTATCGGTCACAGCTACGGCATCAAATACAGAAGTCTGGCGAAACCTTACAGCAACTAGCCTAAGACATTGAGTGACTGGCACTTTTGGCTTACCCAGCGTAAGACCCAGAAAATCGAGATGACGCAGCGACAGAAGCATTCATCAGCGCATTGAAAGACCAGGAATTGCAACAAGCCGTGCGTTTAGCTCAAAAGCAAACAATCAAGGACGCATTGGCTTATAGTCTGAACTTTGAGGCAGCAAAAAATGTGAGTCATATCACTGCCCGGGTACGCAAGGTAATGACCGGCGAGCGCAGGTGTGAGTGCGTGGAAATTAAACGAGGGTTGCATGCAAATGGTGCGCCTAGATGCTTGAATTACGGAGAGAAGGGGCACCTGCAAGGAGATTGCAAGAAGCAAAGAAAACCGAGCTATTGTCCAGGGTGGAGGAGATCCAGACCGAGTCAGGAGCCCAAAATGGAAGCCCTTCAAACTGACGGGCTTAACTTCGTGGGGCAAAGGTTGGCTAGGAGGAACGACGTCCCCAGCACCACCATCACCGTGTCAAGACTACATCGTGGAGAAGCGGACTTATACCTTCCAGGTCAAGTTGACGGAGAATATTGCACCATAACAATCGACACTGGTGCAACCCGATCGATCATCCGACTAGACCATGTGAGGCAACAACTACTACAAAAGGGCAGAAACCTCCAGATACAGGTCGCGAACATTATGGATGACTGCATTCTCGGAATGGATTTTCTGCGACCACATGGAATCACGTTGGATTTGGCCAAACGGGTCTTGAAATGGCAGGATGTCGAAGTATTGATGGAGGATCTCAGTGTCCAAACTCCCAAGATAAATGTGGTAGTATGTGCGTGACCAGGCAGGAGCTATTGACTATAAAAGAGGCAATCAAACAGTTCAAGAAGTACCTATATGGCCAGAAATTTGTTCTTCAAGCATCGCTGAGATGGCTGCTTAACTTCAAAAGCCCCGAGGGACAAGTTGCAAGATGAATCGAAGATTGCAGTAATACGACTACAAAATTGTTCATCGGAAGGGTAGAGTTCATGGAAATGCTGACGCCCTATCTCGTTGTCTATGTCCAGCTAACTGCAGGCATTACTGACAGATTGAGAAAAAGGAGTCGACCGTTGATCTGCCAGTGATAACGGCCGGATTCAATGAAGATTGGTCTTTGGAGGAGATTCGAAACGCCAAGCTAGCCGATAAAGACATGGCACCATTGCTCGTATGGAAGGAAACAACTGGGCAACCTGAGTGGAAGGACGTTTCGATGCATGGCGCAACTCTAAAAAGCTATTGAACACATTGGAACTCCCTTCAGGTGGAGGGTGGCATACCCAAGCGGAAATGGGAAACGGCGAATGCCAGCTCCTATAAAATGCAAACTATACTTCCCAAAGCCAAATCCACGATGTGGTTAAGGAAATGTACGAAGGACCCTCGGAATGCCACCTTGGTGTTGACAAGACCTTAGCGAAATTGTGGGAAAGCTTCTACTGGCTCCACGCTTCAGAAGACGTCGAGGGCTGGTGTCGTAGATGCACAATTCGCGCCTCCGTAAAAGGTTCAAAGCGACGACTGAGAGGACAAATATAAGCCTATAACGTGCATGTACCGTTTGAAAGGATTGCTGTTGACATGCCAGGACCCTTTCCTGAATCCGAATGGGGAAATCGATACATGCTGGTTGTGTCCAATTATTTCAGCTAGTGGTCCCATTCCCAACCAGGATGCAACTACTGTAGCCAAACAGCTAGAGTTAAATTGCGTCAGTAGGTATGGCGTACCTTATGAATTACATTTGGATTAAAGCCGAAACTTTGAGTCACTAGTTTTTAGCGAAATGTGTGAGCTACTGGAAATACGGAAAACGAGGACAACACCGCTGCAATGGTCAAACTTTTCAACGGCATACTCCGTAAATACCTGGTTGACGAGAAGCAAAGGGACTGGAACCGACACATCCCATTATTCTTGATGGCGTATAGAGCTGCCGAACATGCATCGACGGGCGAAGCCCCAGCCAAAGTCATCTTTGGAAAGACTATTTGTTTGCCGGCTGATATAAAGTTCGGAACACCCCCTGAAAAACCCCAAAGGACCTCGGAGTACGCAAGTGAGCTAAGGCAACGGTCAAACCACATACACCGAATATTGTGAAAACACCTCGAATTGGCTGCTGGCCGCTTGAATTCTAATTCTAGTGGCTTCCAGCAAGATGACTTAGTGTCGCTACATAACCCGCAACGGCCGACTGGTAGAACTCGGAAGTTGCAGCATTATTGGGAAGGACTATACCGAGTTACAAAGCGAATCAACGACGACCTATATCGTATACAGGAACACCGTAAGATAACGCCAAAATGAAAATCGTGCACTTGGACCGTTTTGCCCCATATTACATCCAGGGAGACTTACCTACAACTGGCGAAACATCTGTTTGGGGCAAAAAGAACTACGGTGGGGGCATTGTTGCATGCCCTTACGATTTTGCGAGCTGCTGTCGCGATTGTTGTCGCAACTGTTAACAGCATCATGATCAACATTGATTGAAAAAAGGCAACTAAGAAAAGTAAACAAATGACGTCAAAAGCGTGTACTCGAAAGCACAAGAATGTACCAAGAAGTGACGTCACTGCGTGTACTCAGAATTTGTAATATCCCAAGTAGTTCTCGGCAGAGTTAAATGAATGGGGAGATAGCAAAACTGCGATAAGACTAGCGCGCGAGTTGAAGCGGATATTGATTGATAGTGAAGTAAATGTTTTTCGTGATATATTTGAAGGCAGTTGAAACAAAAATTGATAGTTCAAGTGAAAAGTGAATTAAAGTGCGATTTGTAAAATAGTGAAATTAATTATTGTGCATTCTTAGTAAATAAACTATTTTAACTGAATTTGAAAGAGAGCGTATTTTTACTTTTCCGGGACATAAAACTTCTTGGCCGCAAACTGTAACACGCGACAACACCATTCGATCTTTTTGAAACTTTCAGGACAGGTCAACCTTATAAATAACAATTTGTGTACTGAATTTTATTGAATTTAAAGGCAATGTCTAGATTTTATTCAAGAAAATGTAACATCAATAAATCATACTATTACTAACAAAGTTGTCGTTGTACTCATTAAGGCCTACACGCATGACTTTTTCAGATTTTTCCGATGAAAAGTGTCCAAACGCGAGGAGGGGGGGATATGCGAAAATACCGAACTTTCCCTTTCCCCTGTTCCCCAAGGTACGGATAAGGCAATGATAAGACTTGTTTTGAACAAATCTAGCTGAGAGCTTTCATATGACACCCTAGTCGACTACCAATGGCGAACAAAGTTTTTCTTTTCTTTTATTTATTTACCAAACAAGGTATTACATCAAAATTATAAATTATCACAAAGAAATACAAGTTAAAAGCTACAAAATACAAGTTAAAAATAAAGGTTACCCTTACGAAAATACAAGTTGAAAATATAGGACTAGGAAGAGAGGAACATTGATAGATTGGTTTTAAACTGTAGTCTGGATATGGTTGGGGAGAAGCAATGGCACAGGCTATTTAATATTATGCAGCATCTATTAATCGGTTCATTTTCCCCGTAGATGGTAAGATGTCGACTTTCCACCAGCAAACGTGAAAGTCTTACTGGTTCGTTCAAGGATAGCCTGTCAATCAGATATTGAACTTGAACTTGGTACCACGGAAGACACAGCACAGCAAGACCATGACAGAATTTTACGGGAGGCAAGTGAAGATAAATTTAGAATAGACAACCGATATTCATATGAAGGCAAGCTCTGAAAGTTACGTGGGTCATATTGAGATCGTAAAGCAAATAGCAGGAACTGTTTTTGAACAGACTCAAATCTTTTTGTATGAACATCAGAAACAAGATGCCAGGCGACACATACATATTCGAGAATAGGGTAAACTAATGATATGTTTAATGTCTTTGTTACCCACACATTCTGAAATTGGTTTGGGTTGGCCCATTCGAGCAGAGCATTTATCTTGTTCTGTAAGAATATCGAATCACTGTGGGATTTTATCCCATAGTATAATTTGAGATTACCCACATAAAATAAATGGGGTATATCGGATAACACATCAGAAAGGTCTGATTTAAATATGTTGAAAAGAAGGGGTCCGAGACGACTCCCTTGAGGAACTGTAGTGAATAGTTAGATTTCAAAGTCCGTAAAGGACTGCAGCGATGGTCTGCTGCCTTGGCAGAGGAAGATGTAAGTATCCGCCGAGAATGCCCTTGTCTGGGGATGCGTGAATGCGCTGGCAGGCTAGCATTGCGGTGTCGTGGGGCGGGTTCATTCCTCCAGCACAAGGACCCACTACAAAAGAATTCCGCATTCACGAATTTCTGGGGTCGAAAAAGAAAGGCGACCGAAGTCGCAAAAATTGTAGGCGTCATACCGAGGGGAAATGACTTGTTCAGAGAACAAGTGAAACAAGTAAAAATGGGCGGACTTAGGGTAACTTGGTCGTTACCCGGTAAGGCTCATGGCCCACAAATAAGAGAGAGGCAACCGAGTGGTGATGAAGCCCCCGCGCACCCGCCCAACCGGATCAAAATCCATAAATGTTGGAGTGGCCAAGTATTTCTCTTCTGGGTGGAAAACTCATACAACATAACTTGCATGAGCCTTCCCATCAAAGAAGAAGTACCCCGGTGACCAATTTATGTCATAGAGCTATGCAATTTGATTACATAACCCTATGCCATAAAGAGGTACCTTGCTCGGGCCACTCAACCCGCGAAGTCACCTGAAACAAAAGGAGGTTAGTTGGTGCCCGATGGCTGGCTCATTTCTGGCGTAGAGAGCCTACCATCGTACCGGGTCCTATACCCGGAAAGACCGAAGGGTGTACTCTAACAATTCATTTTATTATGCTGATTAATTAATTCTTGGCAACTAAACAAAATGACCGATTGGTAATTGAACCGATTTGTATGTGTTTAAAGAGAAGTTAACATTAATAATAATAGCACTTTCAGCTAAAATTGACCATGAAAATTAAATGAATTATTTGTAGCTGTAATTGCTATTAGCATGTAATATAATATAGAATAAAACAAATTTACAAAAAGAACATATTTAAAGAAAGAAATGAACTTAAAAGGGTACTTACCCACATGGTCCATCGAGCGCTCGAGAACGATGTGGTGGTGGACGACAATCGATTCTGTCAAAAAAAAAAATTCATCTGGACTCATTCTTTTAGACTACTACTTTAATAACTGTTCCTTTTTATTTTGCTTTTTAATTTTTAATATTTTTTTGTGTTATATTTAAATTATGTTTAAATTAAATCTTTAAATATTGAGTGAAAGACATTTTTTTGTTGTAGTTGATTGGACCAATAGTCAAGACCTTCATATAAACTTTCACCACTTGTTGCGTATGTCACTGGTATATGCAAGTTGCGATTTCGTAGCGAGTGCAAACCTAGCCTGTCGTTTACTTTTGCTGCATTCATTGCATTTGCCAAATTTTTTTTGTTTGCGAAGACAAGTAAAGCTGCATCTCCCCGTTCATCTTCTGCTAGCATTCATATCAATTCTTCTCTGGCGACACTAAGATGATTCCTGAGTCCTGTGAGGCTAATTCCATTCACTTCCAATATGACACCGCCGGGTAGCAGCTGTCCCGTTGACCTTGCAATTCGAGCTTCAACAAAAGCTTCGTTCATAAACGAATTCCTGGTAGTATAGTTACAGCAACAAAATTTTACAAACTTCTTGTATAAAGTATATGTTATTATTTATTCCAACCACTGCACTGTTCATAGTTGTTGGGATTCAAATCACCTTCATGTATTAATGAATCACCCGCCATACATCATACGATTTCAGTTCAAAATTATGGTTTAATTCTCTTATCATCAATGACAGACAGTTTTGAATCAAACTACGCTAGCATAATTATACATATATTTGTATTTACAAAATTCCGTCACCAATTGTGACCCGGGTCAGAAAAAAAAATTCTATCGGTTGCAGTTCATATGCTTCTCAAGACAAGTTCGTGTTCATGTTTTTAACTTTTCAATTGTTCCATTCCAAAACGATCTTTGGCTAAATTGAAACCCGCTTCGAAAATACCAATACACAATTCAGGTGTATGTTTTGTTCCATAGGCTAACACCAAAACCAAACCATGAATATCTATATATCATTGACAACCTTGATGGAGTGTACATGCGTTGAAATGTAACTGAGATTCGCTCTTTACTTTATGAAATGTATCTAGAACCTTTTCACTGTTCTATGCACTTATTTTGTCTGTTCTGTCCTCGAAGTATATGGTGACTTCGAGATCTGTGTAGTTTCAAAAATCAGAAGTACATGTGTTCCGTTAAGTGTTCCTGAATGGGTCGGATCTCGATCAGGAGGAAGCACTAAGGGCTAATCTGGACACGGAAAAATGACAAAAACTTACAGCATCAATTGCCGAGCACTGTACGCTAATTGAGTTTTAATCTGAAAATTTCACTTCCAATTCTGCATGCAATGAATATTTTTCCTTTCAGCAAAACAAAGCACAATCGCAAATAATTCAATTTTTTCATGCGCGAACTCTAGGTCATATTACTTTGCACCGCTTTTGTACTTTTTAAATCTTAGAATGGAAACATATTCCAGTGTACGAATTAACTTTTTTGCGTAGAATTACCGCTGAAAATTTAAAGGCGTCCGGAATAACGACAGAGCGTCTACGCCCGCCACGGCCAAACTCCCCATCTCCACCACTCACGCTTTTCAATTCCCTCTTAATTTCGCTTATGTTATCGTGGTGTAAGTGCAAATCAGGTTTTTGGAATTGTTGCTGTCGTTTCATGTTTTGGGCGTGCATGCAAATGTGCATCCACTGATGGGATGCATGGAATACGAAGTTGCGTTGAGTAGATTGTTCACTGATAAGATTTGTTACTAACAATTCTATGAGTGTAAATGTATATTTTGTATGTCTAGGATTACGATGAGCTGAGTGAGAAAGTGTCTGTTTTAAATACTTTCAAGTCATAGTAGGGTTTTCTAGATGAAAATGATTTGCTGGCTGTGTAGTGAATTAGTAGATCTGCTCTATAGTATACATGAATTTTCTTTAACCCTTTGCCCGCACCGAATTCGAATCGAGCATTTTTATTTATAGCCAAATTTTGGTTGTTGAAAAATTGAATTTATATTAGTGTTTTTATGTCTCACGTATATTAATTAATAGCATTTTAAATTAAGTTTAAATTTTTTTTTTGTTTTTTTTTTGGAAAATCATGTTGATTTGAAACACAATTGATATGCAAGGTGTTTGTTAGTTATTGATTATTTTAAAGAAGACATTGGATATTTAAAAAAAAATCTGAACTGCATAATCATTAATGTCTACTTGATTTCCTTGCTGTAGGGATGAAGGAGATAGGAAAGTTTAAGAGCAGTTTGATAGGGTAACTGCTCTTTTGAATTTTTTTTGACATATACCCTTGAAAATTAACCGTTTGAGTCCGGTTTTTGAAGTAAGAGTTTAGCCAGCAAAGCAATGGGCTAGTGACTCCAAACTTGCGTAATTTTTCTGGCAGAATCGTATGATCGACGCGATCAAAAGCCGTAACTAAAATCAGTATAAATTCCTTCAACCTGGCGCCCTTTTTCCATTGCGCAAAGTATGTATGAGACCATAACTGTTAGATTGGTGGTTGTGGATCGGTTTTTCCTGAAGCTGCTGGTCATTGAGACGCTGCTCTATTACGGGCGATATTTTAGAGCATGCTATTTTCTCAAATAATTTTTGGATGGCAGATAAAATGGCAATTCTTCTATAATTTTGAACACTCTCTTTTCTTTTGCTTTTATGAGTCGGAGTCAGGTGAGAAGATTTCCAGTGTATTGGAAATTTCCCGCTTACGAGTGACTTATCTAAAATGAAATGGAGAGGTAAAACTAATACTTCACTGCACTGATAAAAAAAATAAGGCGGAAGTAAATCTGGGCTAGGTCCATGGTTCAGATCAAGTGTTTTAATTCCATTAATGATATCATCTTTAGAAACTAGGAGTTCCTGAAGCGCTGTTTCAAAAACGGCGTAAGTGTTATCTATATGAGGCGAGGTGTTTGGTAAGGAATACACTGATTGAAAATGATGTGCGAAGAAATTACAGATTTCTTCCAGAACAGAGGAACTGCGGTCTGCATGGGTCATTTGTATAGGATAACCATGAGCTTTGCGCTAAATATTTACAAAATCAAAGAACTTCTTTGGGTTTTGGATTATGTTTTCGCCAATAAAATTAACATAAATTGCATACGTCTCGCGTAACTTCAATCTAAATTCATTTGCCAGTTCATTATATTCATTTTTAATTTTAATTTTTAATCTTTTTGTATAATTTTGTGGAGCTTATTCCTTCTGTTTCTTAAATTTCGAAGACTATTGTCCAAACATGGCTAAGGCAGTTTATTCCTCTTTTTGTATTTAGGTGTATGAAGGGTCACCTCCCTATATGGGGAGACCCCTTTAAAATCCTTTAAAAAAAACGTTCACCCTTGAACTTTCAAGAAGTCGCCTCTTCTATCCTTTCCACAAAGTTTCATGGCTGTAGTTTCTATACAAGTTTCGGAGAAAAACTACTGTGACATACAGACGGACGGGCACAGGTTGGGATTGCAATAGGGTTTTGTATTTTAGTGCAAGCCCCGTAAAAACTACATTAATCATCGGACAACCCATTATATTCTTGACTGCTGTTCTCCAAAGCGCTAGACGATACAAGTTGCTCAATGTGTTTTCTCAAGTAAGAAAATTCATTTTTCTCAGCCGTTGACCCGCCAAATGAATGATAAAAGGACGGCAAAGTGCTGAACACTTCAAAAAGAAGCTGTCATATCCAATAAAACATATGTATTCCTATCAGCTTGGCCTTAGATATATTTTGCAAATCTTATGACAATCATGGGGAAGATCTCGAATGGAAAATTTATCATCTATGGCGTGGGACCACGCCGGGCCTTGTCCCTCCGGATAAGTGTCCTCCATTGATCACGCAAGGATCTGCTGTCAGTTTCTATCGTGTCTTCCCATCGAGTCTTCGGTCTTCCCGCTGGACGTCTACCTTGTGCTCTACCCTTTAATATTCTTTTGAATACCCGGTTTCCTTCCGTTCTTTCTCCATGGCCTACCCATCCAATTTGCGTTACTTTAAACAAGCAGATACAGGTAGTTCTTCAGAAAGCTCATACAACCCATCGTTGTCAAGTAGTCTCCAGTCTGTTCCTTGTTTCAGTGGGACATCTGGAGGGTTGGAAACCCGTTATTGGTGACGAGAAGAAGTTGATTGAGCACAGTGACACACTTACACTGGCAAATCGTATGTTTTATAGAAATTAATAGGTACTATGGTGGATATTGCTTTTTTTATAGATCACAGAAACTTCGATGAAGCTCGCCTAATATTTCATTCATCAATTTTCACGGATATAACAATTTGTTGAATTTTAAATATATTCCAAGGCGATTTAATTCATACAGATAAAATTTATTGAAAGCATTAGAAATAAATAGAAACTCAAAACTCTAGGTCAATAAACCCAACAGTTCACGAACCAACGAGAAGTACCTACCAGAATATTATATGACTGTTGTAAACTATTTCATAATTTCCAGGACATGAGCAAAAGATATCGCTCATTACTGCCCAAAAATTAGATCAACTCGCAAACTCACTTAGTAAAAAAATCGCAGCCTTACCTCATGATTCTTTTCCGAACAATTCATCTCTCTGGAACTATCATAGCGTTGTTTTCGCGAACAACATTTCAGCCTTGAATATGAACATTGTAGAGCTTCGGCTAATAGACTGCCCAAACTTGATAAGCACATGAGCATAAGAGGAACTCCAATTAAGGCATAGACAATTGTCACAACTTTTCCGCCCGAAGTTTTCGGTGTTAAATTTCCATGACCTGCAATGACATACAATGCAGATGTTGAAATTATGGCTCAAATTTTCATCAGATAATTGATTAACATCACTAATTACATGAAAAGCACATCAGATTACAAATTTTTAATATCACTTTTAATGAGGCAATTACTACCCCTTTTTCAAGGTAATTAAATAATGAAAGCAAGGCCATTACAATTCTTATTAGAAATTATTTCATGGAAGCATCTCAAGGAATTAGAAGGAATTGTTATTGTTATTTAATGTGGGAGAGTGGAATTTCCACTTAAAATTTTTGGGAATTGAATAAACATGAGAATACGTAAATTATACGTAATTTAAAGTACAGCATAAATTAAGGAAGGAACTGCTATGCTATAGTAACATGAGCCAAAATTTCTGCTTACCTATGGTCGTTATTACAGTTATTGAGTAAAGCAATGCTTCACTGAAGGACCATCGTATTGTAGGATCACTGCCCAACCCGCCAAGTCCATTGCGCGTTGCAGAAATTATTGATCCTTCGAATCGTCGCAGTTGCTCGTGCACCAACATCGTCCAATTTTTTTCATAAAGCACGTTCAATTTTTCTGGAAAGATAAGTTAAGTCATTTTAATATTGTATTTAATATTGTGTCAAATCAGCAATTTATTCAAAGAAACCATTTGCTTGCCTTAAAGGACTTCCGTAAACATCAGTATTTCATCAGATTTCAAGTACGAGTATATGTTGTAATATATTGTAAAAAAAAAAACATCAAAAGAAAGGGATAATCATAATATATTGTCTTTGTCACAAATATGCAATTTCTTTCGAGGACACTTACTGCTGTGAAATTCATTTTCAAGAAAGTCCTTTGAGGTTGCTGCCACCGTTGTTCTTGGCGTGGCAGCAACAGAAAGGAGACGGAAATGAATTCACATTCCAACTTGTTGTCTACCGTAAAAAGATTTTCTTCGTGCAAGTGGCATTGCATGATTGACGAAAATATTTTTCAAAGAAAACATGCAATCGTAACGCTCGGGCACGGGTTGATCCTTTTCAGCAATAAGACAAGAAAATGGAATTTAGTGAATGGATGGAAGGAAAAAATCAAAAAATATGTGGTTGATAGTTCTATGAATAAAACAAGGACGAGCTGACAGGAAGATAAATTTAAAACGATTATTTATATAAGTGACAGACTCAGGATCTTAAATTATTCACTGTGAATGAATTAATCTGATGCAAATGCACAGTTCCTTTGTACAGAGTTTTTAATGCATTGTATTTTATTAATACTCGCTACATCCTTTTAATTCATATTTCCATTTTATTAAGCAGAAATTAATAGGATACGGGATACATATTGAAATACCAATTAATTTGTCGACGCAATTTCGTGGGAGTAGTTTCATCATGAAATTATTTCGAAAATGAATTGAAACATTGTTTATTCATTAAATACGAAAAGTTTTATTAAATTTAGTTGAAATAATTCATGCCAGGTTGTTTAATCTGTTGCTCATTATCTAAATGGACTCGCAATTATAGTTTAAATAACTACTCATAGCTTTATTGTCATCAATGACATACATACTATATATATTAATAATTGTATATTGTAGTATATGGTGCAGCATAGTAAATTTTTCAGTTTTAGGTACATTTCTCGAGACAAATTTACTATTGCGGAGAGTAGGGGAAGGGGGGGCAAGACAGGGTCCTTAACGTTTGAAGAGTAATACAACAGATATTTTTATGTAATTTAAATTAGAAAGAGGCCAATTATTTCAAACATGTCCAACACCTCATCTTACCCTTTACGATGGATAAGATGGGGTACCATATGGGGCAACATGGGGTTTGGGGGGCACATTATACTTTTGTGTGCAAAACTCGCAAACAAATAATACCTCGTCATCCTCGTCATCTATGCCAGCATAGCTACAGTGTGCCCAATTCCCGCGGCCCATCCTTTATTTGAATCTAAGTATTTTTCATGACAGTAAAAACAAGGGATATTATTTTCATCATTGTCACTTTCTGATGGAGAATTGAACTTTTTGTTGGTTTCCTTTCTGTTGTTTTGCTCAGGCAATTTGGTTTTCTTATTCTTTTTTGCTCTTTTGCGTGCCTTTTTTTCTTCTTGTTACCTTCTGATAGTTTCTTTTTTTTTCATTGTATCTTCCAATTCATTTTTAAATGGGGAAGACGTTATGGTACCCGATTTTCCGCATTTCCTTCGCACGCGCGAAATTTTGCGAGTTGCAGGGTAAGGCATCACTTGCTGAGGGCTAACAACTGAAAACACTGATTGCTCTGGTGGAGCAGTGGTATTTCTCGTCCAAGTCAAGCATCCGGGCTCAGGATTCATAAAATTTACAAGCACTGAGCTTGCTGTTGTGATAGAAGGTGTCAAAGGGACAACAGGCACGTGAGATGGCTTTGCTTCAATATCAGATGGTGCTATAGCAACAGGCATGGTATCTATCAGCGGTTTATCAATAGTTTCTTTATCAAAATCTCCATCTGCCAAAGTTGAATTTACTGTTGCAACCGTTACCATCTCAGGAACAACGATTGGTCTATTTAGCACAGTAGCACGGTTGTTCGTTGTGGTTGTTTCAGACAATCATTCATTGATGAATAACCTGTCTGTTTGTGGAATATCAATCGTCGATTATGGAGCAAAGTCACTGTTGGAAAAAACTGTTGAATTGTATGGCCAAATGTCACATTTCTTGAAGCCATTCACTGCCGTTGCCGTTGTAGAAGCCTGAATAAAGGCTTTACTAAAAATTTCTGCTACTTGCCGGATGGTTATAATCATCCCTGGGTCGCTGCAAAGCCAAACTGTGACTTATTGGTCATAGTATGTGCTCAAGGGCCTCATGTATGCTACAACTTGAAGTCGATGAGTTGTATGAGGGGGAAACATAAAATAATAACCCCATTGTGACGAGCTTCATTAATGAGGTCCAAGTTTTGTGTGTGGGTGCTGTGGCCAGCTAACAACAACAGTACAGGTCGATCAACCCTTGCACCACTAAATTCAACAAACTTCTTAAACCATCCAAGGAATAATTCAGCGGTCATCCAGCCAGAATCGCTGTACACACCCCAAGGTCCAGGAGCAGCATTGAGCATTAACTGTGGGTCCATTCTCTTTCGGGGAACACCAGCATTGGAGGCATGTATTGACCACTCGCACTAAAACATAGTTCCACAGTTATTGTTGTACCTCTCTCCGCAGAAGTTATAGATCCCACTTGTTTTCCACCTTTTCGTGCAATTATTTTTGACTTGGTTTTTTGGTACCACTGAAACTCCTGTTTCATCACAATTATAATTTTTCTGGCGAAAGCTTATGCTCATCATAAACGTTGCCGAGGAAGTTGAAAAACTGTTTAACAGCTTGTTTATTAAACCCAGCGGCACGTGCAGCTGAAGTGCTTTCTGGTTTTCGTATCAAATCTTAGCCAGCTTCTTTTCTTTCAGAGTTAAGGAAATTTGGCTTCGCATTTTTTACTGCCAGAATGTACGCCAAAGCCCTCAAATCTTTTGTTGTGAGCCCGTTAATCCCGTAATATCCATTATATAACAGGCCTATTGAAAAGTCCCCGATGTGATACACAGATGGCGGTCTAGTATTAAATTCATATGATCTTTAGTTAGTACCAACCTTCAAATGATACGTCTCAAAATTTGACAGCAGTCCGACCATTAGTTTGTGACATATTGCGTTGTGAGTGTAGCTACTTTTGTTATTTGAAAAAAGATGAAAAAAAAGAATTTCGTGTGTTGATAAAATATTGATTTTCGAAGGGAAAAAAATTCAGTTGAAGAAAAATCTTGGCTTGATGAAGAGTTCCCGGGATCAACCATCATTGATTGGTATGCTAAATTTAAATGTGGTGAAATGAGCACCGAAGACGGCGAACGCAGTGGTCGCCCAAAAGAAGCTGTCACCGACGAAAACATCAAAAAAGTTTACAAAATAATTTTGAATGAGCGTAAAGTGTTGATCGAGATAGCAGACATTGTGAAGATATCACCTGTATGTGTACATCATATCATTCACGAATATTTGTTTATGAGAAGGCTGTGTGCAAAATGGTAACAACTTGTAAATGATTCTGAGCAGTGTTTAAGCGCAATAAACCTGAATTTTGGCGTGGATGTGTGACAATGGATGAAACATGGCTTCATAATTTCAATCGACAGTCAGCTGAGTGGACTGCACACTATGAACCGAATCCAAAGCGAGGAAAAACACAACAGTCAGCTGGCAAGGTTATGGCATCAGTATTTTGGGATGCGCAAGGTATAATATTCATTGATTACCTCCGAAAGGGCCAGACCATCACAGCGATTATTATATAGCGTTATTGGATCGTTGAAAGGATGAAATCGTTAAAAAATGGCCCCATTTAACCGGGAACTTTTCAATTGGCCTGTTAGTTGCAAAGCTCTCTCAATCTTCATCATCAGTAAATGTTCGCTCTTTCGGGCCTAAAGAAACTTTAATCGAGGTTGCAGTAGTAGTAGAATCTTCTAGGGCTGCACAGACTACTTTAACTTTTCGTCCACGGGTCATTTGGGGCACAAAATATATTTTCGCCGCTAATTTTCCCTTCGATTACAACATCTACCGCATTTTGCATACTCTATTCACTCCAGACTTTCTTTTATAATTTTTCACCATTCTGAAACAAGATTAAAAACAAAGAAGTTATGAAGAAGCATAAACTATCATAAGGCAATAATTGAATTTCTTCGAGGGGCACGATAGGGTACTCTATACCTCATCTTGCCATCCAACGCTTATTTGAATAAAATAACATGCCTTTAATGAACAATTCAGAATATGGACACAAAAATGTTCTCACCTGCTGGTAAAATTATTGATAAACAAGAATAACCTTCAGTTAGTTCTAGAAAACTAATATTGAGGAACAAAACACAATCGATGTATAGCGCGGAAATCACAACTAACTTGACAGAAGCCGAGTTTTTGGCGCCAAAGCGAAAACGCGTGCACTTATTAGCCGGTCACTGCGCTGACTGATGAGCAACATGTCGGCGCATCATTGCGCCAGAGCGGCTGGGATTAATCATTTTTGTGGCCGTTAAAACGCGTTGCCCCGTCTTGCCCCCTTTCCCTAATATATCATTATGCATATACATTATATATTGTTACATGTCCAATTGTTGTCGCAACTATTAATAACAATATGATCAATAAACGAATGCACTCGAAAGAACAAGAATCGACCAAGCATGATCAATATTTGAAAGTGCCGTCAGTGCGGGGTGTTCAGAATTAGTCGCATATTCCAGGTAGTTCCCACCAGAACATTCGCCAATATATATACGAGAAATGGATTGAATGGCTAGAGATCCTATATAAAGCCAAGCTTAATGAATGGGGGAGATACTGAAACCGCGATAGTAAAACTGTGATAGAGTGGAGCGCGAATTAAAAGCGATATCGATTGATAGTTTAGTGATTTTCGTGATACAGACAGTTGGAATATAAGTTGATAGACAGTAAAAATTGAATTCAAATGCGATTTTCAAAAAAGGTAATTAAGGATTATTAATTCTAAGTCAATAAGCTCTTTTTATTTAATTTAAAATACCGTGCATTCAAAAATATTGGCCACGAACCATAAAACGCGACAGTGGTGTCAGAGGTGGGATATAAAACTTCGAAGGTGAAAAATTATAACCATTTTTTTTAAATGTACAGTGAAATGTAACGTGGAAACTAGTGGAAACAAATGAAAGCCGAAATAATTAAAAATACCACGAAGCTTACATTTAAAAATTAATGAATTTACCATGTCAGAGGTTAAGGGAGAAGCAGAAATGCCAAAATCAAAGGAACCAGAAGATACACTGATGCAATTATTGATGCTGATGCAGCACGAGCAGCAACAACAGTCATGCAGTTTAACTGCGCAGCTAAATGAATAATCAGCGAAGCCAAATAAACAATCAGCGCAGCTAAGGGAACAATCATCAAAGCTAGACCAGAAGCTGGACCAACAAGCATTCGAAGACAGGGCAGATTTGCAAAAACAGTCAACCAATTTGAAAGCAGATTTGCAAAAACAGTCAACCGAAATAAAAGCGGAGCTCACTAGTCTGAACAAACAAATTAAATGCGTCGAGGAAAAGGCTTACCAGGTCAAGGAGAGAATCAACCATGAGATCAGGCAGGTCGAGGAGAGAATTAACCATGAGATAGAAAAAAATGAAAAAAGAATCGGAAGTAACGAAGGCAGTAGTGACCACCTCACCAGTCCCGCTTATAATTGCAGCGCAAAGGACATCCAGAAATGTGGAAGCACCAATATTCGACGGACAAACAGTCTGGAGCTCTTACAAAACCAAGTTTGAAGCCACCGCTAGGACAAATCACTGGGATGAGCAGAAACGAGCAACTGCATCAATTCTTGCTCTAAGAGACCCTGCTGCCGAGCTTTTGCAGACTACCCCCGTTGAGTTACACCCAAACTCGGCTGCTATAATAAAGGCGCTTGACATGCGTTATAGAAGCGATCATTGGAAGCAGATTTATCGGTCACAGCTACGGCATCGGATGCGGAAGTCTGGTGAAACCTCACAGCAACTAGCTCAAGACATTGAGCGACTGGCACTTTTGGTTTACCCAGCTTACGAGCCAGATCATCGAGACGACGCAGCAGCAGAAGCATTCATCAGTGCACTAAGAGACCAAAAATTGCAACAAGCTGTGCGTTTAGCTCGAAAGCAAACGGTTAAGGACGCATTGGCTTATAGTCTGAAATTTGAGGCGGCAAAAAATGTGACTCGTACCACTGCCCGGATTCGCGAGGTAGTGGCCGACGAGTACAGGTGTGAGCGCGTCGAAATTGAGCGAGACTCGCAGGAAATGGTGCGCCTAGATGCAGGATCGATTATCCGACCAGACCATGTGAGGCAACAACTACCTCACAAGCGCAGAATTTTCTCACTACAGACAGCTAAGGGAGAAACTGCACCTGTCCATGGAGAGATAAATCTCCAGATACAGTTGGCAGACCTTGCGTTCCGACATAATTTTCTGGTCGCGAACATTATGGATGACTGCATTCTCGGAATGGATTTTCTGCGACCACATGGAATCACGTTGGATTTGGGCAAACGGGTCTTGAAATGGCAGAATGTCGTAGTTCTGATAGAGGATCCAAACGTTCAAATTCCCAAGATGAATGTAGTAGCATGTGCCGACACTGATGTACTGAAATCTTCCGAGAGCATCGTATGGGCCAAGCTTGATGGTGATTCAGGAGACCATCGATTTTATCTGATAGAGCCAACGAAGACGTCCGCAATGGGCTGTTCGATTGTAGAAAAAAGCCTTGTAAGATCTATAAGGAACGGATACGTGCCGGTTGGAGCCCTTAACACCGCAGACTCAACCACGAGCATCAAAGCGGGAGAAGTCATCGGCAGCTGCCAGCCCGATAACTGCTCACAACCATCATTGTAAAAGGAGGCAAGACACAGATAAAGCCCGGGAACTTAAGTCTGCAATATTGAAGTAGACCAAATCGCCAGTGCAGCTATTCAAGCGAGCCTCTAATCTGGTCACCAAGTACAGTGACATCTTCTCAACAAGCCCGGATGACCAAGGCTGAACGAGTATGGTAACTCACGTCATAGATACACAGGGAGCCAAGCCGATTTAGCAAAAACCGAAACATCTTCCTATAGCTAAACAAGGAAAAGTGAGAGCACTGATCTCGGACATGGAAAAAGAAAGTGTTATCGACCCTTCTGTCAATCCAAAGGCCGCGTTAGTAGTTCTAGTAAAGAAAAAGGATGGTAGCGCTCGTTATTGTGTCAACTATAGGCAGCTTAACGACGTCACTAAGAAAGATAGTTACCCGCTTCCACGTATCGGCAACATCATGGACACTATAGCCGACATAAAAT
The DNA here is from genome assembly GCA_963969285.1 of Odontomyia ornata. Lineage (NCBI taxonomy): Eukaryota > Metazoa > Arthropoda > Insecta > Diptera > Stratiomyidae > Odontomyia > Odontomyia ornata. Next base: position 39,227,759 of record OZ017742.1, read on the forward strand.
GGTTCATACACTCGATTTCAAGAGTGGCTACTGGCAGGTAGAAATTGACAAGAAGGACGAAGAGAAGACCGCATTTTCAGTTGAGACCAGATTGTGGTAATTCGTGATGATGTCGTTTGGGCTTTGCGATGCTCCAGCTACCTTCGGACGCCTGATGGAATACGCGCTACGAAGCCTAACCTGGAAGATGTGTTTGGTATACCTAGATGAGATCATTGTTATCAGGAGAACGTTCGAAGAACATTGCGGAACTTAGAAGAGGTGTTCTCCCAATTGCGACAGGCAAATCTGAAACTTAGTCACAACAAGCACACCCTTTTTGCAGCTGAAGTTAAATTTCTGGGACACGTCGTATCAGCAGAAGGGGCCAAAACAGACCCTAAGAAAATTGAAGCCGTGAAATGCTGGCCAACACCAATCAACAAGCGCCAACCACGAAGTTTTCTGGGTTTGGCAACCTACTATCGAAGATTCGTCATAGACTTTGCCAAAATAGCTAAGTGTCTCTATCAGCTAACCGAAAAAAATTGTCTGTATGTCTGGAATAAACAATGCCAGGCAGCCTTTGCTGGCTTATCCAAAAACCCGGAAAAATGTTTGTTGTTGATGCAAATGCGAGCAACGGTGGGATCAAAACTGTACTCTCCCAGCAGATCAATGGCGAAGAAAGAATCCTCTCGTACTACAGTCGAGTTCTCTCAAAAAACTACTGCGTGACCAGGAAGGAGCTATTGGCTATAATACAGGCCACCAAGCAGTTCCACAAGTACCTATATGGCCAGAAATTTGTTCTTCAAATAGACCATGCATCGCTGAGACGGCTGCTTAACTTCAAGAACCCCAAGGGAGAAGTTGCGAGTTGTATCGAACAGTCCTACGATTACAAAATTGTTCATCGGAAGGGCGGAGTTCATGGAAATGCTGATGCCTTATCTTGTCGTCCATGTCCAGCTAACTGCAAGTATTGTGGACAGATTGAGGAAAATGAGCCGAACGTTGATCTGCGAGTGATAAAAGCTGAATTCGATGAAGGTTGGTTAATACTTGTATGGAAGAAGACAACTAGGCGAGCTGAGTGGACGGACGGTTCGATGCAAGGCGCCACCCTGGAAAGTTATTGGGCACAATAGAACCTCTTCAGTTGGAGCGTGGCATACTCAAGCAGAAATGGAAAACGGCTGATGGCAGCTCATACAGGATGCAAACTACACTTCCCACAAGCCGAATCCACGATGTGGTTAAGCAACTGCACGAAGGATCCTCGGGAGGCCACCTTGGTGTGAACAAGACCTTAGTGAAATTTCGGGAAAGGTTTTGCTGGCTCCACGCTCGAGAAGATATCGAGGATTGTTGTCGTAGATGCATAATTTGCGCTTCTGTCAAAGGTCCAAAGCGACGACTGAGAGGACAAATGCAAACCTATAACGTGGGGGTACCGTTTGAAACAGCGCAGGACCCTTTTCTGAATCCAAATGGAGAAATCGATATACACTGTTTGTGGCCAGTTATTTCAGCAAGTGGCCCGAGGTTCACTCTATTCCCAACCAGGAAGCAACTACTGTAGCCGAACAGCTTGTGTTAAATTGGGTCAGTAGGTACGGCGTGCCTTGTGAGCTACATTCAGATCAAGGCCGGAAATTTGAGTCACTAGTTTTTTGGTGAAATGTGCGAGCCGCTGGAAATACGGAAAACGAAGACAACGCCGCTGCATCCCCAACCCGATGGAATGGTCGAACGTTTCAACGGCACACTCAATAAACGCCTGGCTAAGATGGTTTCCCTTCTTTCCGCTTTCTTGTAGGCTTTTGATGTGAGGCGGCCCACCATGGACGGAGAATTTTCCGGAATACCCACCACATGGCTAAGTGCTATCCGTCTTCAGAACGCCTCCTCTGCTAAAAATTAATGTCGGCAACTGCGATGACTTCCATGGTTGCAACAGGATCTTTAATTATATAGATGAAAGTAAATTGAAGGTGGAGCAGTGAAGGAAGGGCGAACAATACACATTTGATTGCAGAAATTCACGCTGTTTTCCACTTCATTCCTCATTATTTTTCACTTGGCATTTTGTATATTGTATGCATATAACCAGCAAACCGCGCAGATAATGGTTAAAATAATTTCCTTATAAACTGGTTGAATGAATTGTTTCCGTTATTTCGAAATTGGCTTTAAATTTGAAAAACTTATATCCTTACATGATCCACTTTAAATATATAGGGTTATTCATTTCACGCTTTGGAAAGTAAAACTAAAAAAACACATAAAATATTCAGATGGAAACTAAGTTTTTTGTTTAATATTAAAATTGAACTTTGCCATTATACACGAAATACAACATCATTCAAATGTTTTTCACGGTACCTCTTACAGGCCTCAATTCTTTTGAGGTAGTTTTCAAAGACTTTTTGGCACATTTCCGGCAATATCTCGGCCATAACTTCACGAATATTGGTTTTCAATCGCTCAAGATTTTGAGGATTGTTCGCGTGAACACAATCTTTCGCATAGCCCCATAAAAGGAAATCCAAAGGTGCTAGGTGGCAGGATCTTGCAGGCCAATTGACACCACTCAATCTCGAAATTACGCGTCCTGAAAATTTCTCTTGCAAAAATGCTCGATTAGCCTGTGTTGTGTGGCATTATGGCTCCGCCCTGTTGGAATCACATGTTCTCCATATCATAACCTTCAATTTCTCTCCAAAAATAATTGGTTAACATCCGTCCATAGCGGTTAGAATTGACTGTAATGGCTCTTCCTTGATCGTTTTCAAAAAAATACGGGCCAATAACACCACCAGACCATAATGCATACCAAAGGCAAAGGCCTTTCTGCGATCACCTAAAGATTTTGAGAGCCCCATATGTGGCAATTCTGTTTATTTACGTAACCACGGAGCGAAAAATGAGCTTCATCACTAAAGAAAAAAATCGAAAAATCGTTATCAATGGCTTGTTGTTCAATCACCCAATTCGCGTACATTCTGCGTTGTGTATGGTCTTGAGGCTTAAGTTCTTGAGTGAATTGGATTTTGTACGGATGGAGATGCAAATCAAAATGCAGAATCCATCACAATGAGCCGTAGTCAAGCCCAAATGTTGAGCACGTCAACGAATCGACAAATTCGGATCTTTCTTCACACTTTGAGCAACGACAGTGATATTTTCAGCAGAACGAATGTTGCGATGATGCACAGGCCCTGCAGTATCAATAACCGATCCAGTCTCTTCAAATTTTCTCACTGTGTTCGAAATTGTTTGCTGTGTAGGTCGATTATGTCGACCATAATCGGCTCGTTAAGCCCTAAATGTTGATACAGCAGAATCACCATTTTTATAATAAAATTTAATAATTTTAACGTATTTTTCGACTGTTAAACGATCCATATTTCTAAATGGTAAACCTTCAACTAAAAAAACATGCTTTGGGCTACATTTAATTCTGACAAATGTCAAATGGTAGGTTACACTTTCCCAACTACGAAACGGATAACCCTGTAGCAACTCTAGTGAATGTTGAATTTAAATCGCATCTACTCATGCCTTGTTCAATTCCTTTAAATTTTTTGCATAGAACATTAGATCTAAACGCTACCCCCTATAAAATCACGGAAAATTTAAGGTAAGTCCGCGTTCATTTGAGAGAATATGCTTTGGAGCATATAAAAAACGTTTATTGCTCCAAGGGGATTTTGTTGAACTTTTCATTAAAATCGAATTAAGGGAGAATCTGAAACAAAATAACGAGCAAAGTGTTGAATGCCTGCCGCATGGTATTATGGACTTTACATGGATTTCATAAAAATCTGACCCTAGTTACGCTTGTCTCTCACAAACTAATTATATTCTATACTAAATAGCCTGGAGCAAGTCCTTGTACTTCTTGTCCGACATACAATTTCTTGCCTGGGAACAATTCACATCCTACGCTTATGAAGTCAATTAAATGCTCAACTTCATCAGGCTTTAAACGATTACTGCCCTTACCAACAATATCACCGGTCATTAGACTATCAGCTCCTAAGAGATGAACTTTGCTTGTCATTATCATCATCATCTTCATTCTTGCCGAAACAATTGGTGATGACGTAGGTCATACTTTTTGTACGGTGCCGAAATTGAGAGACTGAGGCACGCTCCTAATTAGAATTTATTGTGCTTTAAGGATTTAAACTGAAAGTTCCTGACCCAGCATAAATTAAAATTCACTCTCAACAAGCTATTGAACCTAAATCGGGCATTTGTCACTTACTGAGTTAATTTAATAGGGTTGGGCTTATTGACTTTTCTTTATTAAGAAGTACTGCTATCAAGCCTTGACTTTTTAATTGAATTTGATTAGGTAAATTACAAATTTTTAATTTGTTTTTTTTTCTAGACCCAATAAGATTATGAAGAATTCTCAAGTTTCTCATCAGAATAATATATTCATTCAAGATATGGATATACAAATTAATGCAACTAAATTATCTACAGAACTTAAAGTTACAATTTCAACAAAATTTACTATAAAACATGCTTACCTGCACGAGGAAGTGTAAGCTCACAAACATTTGAGTCTATTAAAATTTCACATTAACGCCCAAACAAAAATTTCTGGTATTCAACATGCATTCTCTCTTTTGAAAACAGTCCGGATACAAAAGGACATGAACAAAAACAATGCTGGAAAGTCGTAATCTACCCCACATATCCATTCGTTGTTCTACGCTGCAACTTATACATATATACATACTGTGAGCTTATACTATATCCTTTTTTAACATCTCAATGCTGATATTCCTTGCTCTACAATATCCAGAGTGTATCACCATCTGAGTGTGTGCTTTAACCAACAAAGATTATGGTTACCACCATTAGAGCTTAGCTGCATAATCCAAACGTGAGACGTGAAACTTGTGTCTAAGTAAGTAAAAGGATATTTCGCAACTACTTAACTGACTGCGAGTCCCTGCTGAGAGCCATTAGGGAAATTACTGGCCATTGAAATAAAGTCAATTCCTCAGCTGGTCTTCTTTCTTGCATTCAAAAATAGTCCCTGGCATTCGTAAGGACGATTATGTGATAGCTTGCCTGAGAATCTTATAGCGGATATTATTGAAGGATTACGTTGATAGTCGTTTTACAGCTTAAAGAGAATATAGAAGTTCTTTGGGACAGATTCAGTACTTTAAGCCAAAAATTAAAACATTTTATTTAAATAATGTACTTTGAACGCAGTTTCAGCCTTTGTTAGAACACCTTTCTGTGTATACGAGTATGCTTGTTAAGATTTCAAAATGTACTGGAATCCAGGAAAAATGAAGAGTAATGTGGTATAATGCAAGAAAATTCGGTGAAGTGAGCGGAATGTAACGAATCGTCCGCGCATTTAATTGTACAAAGGTTATTACTAGACATAGGATTACCTGTATATGCACTATCACAATGCCAGAATATTTACTAAAAAAATCCCCGTTGGCACCACAAGCCGGCAAGACGAATTTTTCGTAGGCTCCCTTATTTTCGAAAGTTAATAATAGTTTATTTTGAGTCATGCACTGTTAAAGGAAAATCTTTTTTTGTATAACTATTTCCAATGTAAGCCACTTGAAACTTTTCCATATAAAAATATTCAAGACTTGAGTTGCTACTAAAATAACGAATTTTGCTTACTTTCTGACCTTTGCAGGCAGCCATTTTGGATTTATTTGATTGATTTTGGATTATATTTCTATTAGAGTCTTTTCAGCCAGTAGACCAGATCTCATTTCAATTGGAATTTCACTCTGAACAGAACAAAAATATTCGATTTTTATTGAAAATGGCAACTATATATATTAAGTTTTAAATTTTTGACTATTATATTTATAACCTAATTTTCATAGCTTTTGGCAGGAGAAAAGTACTTATTACAAGAGGCCATAATTTCAAGTTTCATCAAAATCCGTTGAAAATGTGGAGACTAGAGGGCCACGGATATCCGAAAAACAAAATATTTGAGCAGCCTCTTCTTCTTCTTAGCACTACAGCTACTTTCGGGCCTTCGTTTCCTGCAAATAGCACCTCCAACTGTCTCGGTCTATTGACCGCGTCCTCAAATTTGAAAATCCAAGCAGCAATGAACTGTCATCGTCGACAAAGTCAGACCAGCGTTTCTTCGCTTTCCCCACTGGCCCCCGTCCTTCAGTTCTCCTAACGAATACCTTTTTGAGTGGCTGTTGTTCATCCATATAATTCATGTGGCCAGCTCGTTAAAGCTTCCGCAATCTTAGAATCGTTGAGATCTCCGGTTTATCGGAAATTTCACACAGCTCATGGTTGTATCGAATTTGCCATTGGTCCGCGTCTAAGTATGCTCCAATTATTTGCCTCACGGCCCGTCTTTCGAAGGCGTTCAATATGTTAGTGGATACTTGTGTTAGGATCCATGTTTTACACCCATATTATAGCACAAGTCTTATCACACATTTGCGTGCTTGGAACTTTGTTTTCCTGTGTATGTAGCTGGTCTTTCAGATCTTCAAAACTGATAAAATATTCTATTTTCGAGCTATATTTTTCGGTCGGTTTCGTCTCTTTCATTACCGACTCTCGTTATTTTGGTGCCTAAATACACAAATTTGCTAACATTTTCAATATTTTATTCGCCAAGTGTGATATTTTGTGTATTTGGGGTATTTTTCCTCGACTGCGTCATGAGCATTGTTATATTTCCATTGATTTGTAGCCGTACTAGTTTTGCTTCACTGTCATAGGCTACCACTTGGCTTCTCTTGTATAGTAACGTACCTCTTGTGTCGACAGATAGCTTTCTGACGACATATTCCAGAGCTAAATTGAATAGCAATGGGGCCAACCCATCTCCCTGTCAGTGAGTTGATTATTGATGCAGACTTGGGAACCATGGTCGTGGTTTATTGTCGATCTACCTGTTCTAAAACCAACTTGATGCTTTCCAATAATATTTTTGGTGAATGATTGGATGTAATTTTCAAGGAAATAGAATTGACTGGCTCCACTCTTGTGGCATGTGTTCTGGCTGACAAATATGCTGAACGACTTTATAAATGGCTTTTTGAACACTGCAGCCACCATATTTGATGATTTTGACTGAAATCTCATCGATGTCCGGCGCTTTATTATTCTTTTGCGCTTTTAATGTAACACAAACATCATCCAGAATTGTGCTGCTAATGGAAGCTCTCCGCAGACATCTATCGGCTCCAATATTCTGGAGCTGTGCAGAGTATTAAGGAGATTCTTGGAATATGATGCCCATCTTTCAAGAATCTGTTGTCGATGTTGCCGATGTCATCACGACAGAGAGTGATTTTGGGCTGATAACCACGTTTCAGGCTTTACACTAGCTTTCATGCTTGTTTTATGTTGTTGCTCGCTAAACGCACATCTATACTTCTCAATTATCGTCATAGTATTTTTTTGTTTATCCTAGTAATCTTATTTGCTTCTCTTCTGAGATTTTGTTAGCATTCTCTCTTCTTCCTGGTTTTCCTACCTATGCAATCTTTGTACGCTTGATTCTTTTTGTCTAACGAATTTTGGGACTTATCATAAAACCAATCATTTCTCTTGCACCGGGCTTGATATCCAATCGTCTGTTCTGCCACGGTCGTAATAGCCACTTTCATTTCCGCCCAGAGCTCGTTGCTTGTCTTTAACGATGCCTCTGATAAGATGGAAGCCAGCTGGTTGTCGTGGGTCTCCGTGAAATTGTTGGCCACAGACGCCGTTTGGAGCCCTTTAATGTCAAATTTTTGAAGCGGGCAGGTTTTCACGAATATGCCTTTGACATTTGCCATCAATAGGTTAATATGATCAAGTAATGATCTGAGTTGAAATTGGCTCCATGGTATATGCAGACGTCAAGTCTGCTTGAAGCCCAACATTGTTGGACCAGAGCATGGTCGATTTGGTTTTGTGTGATGCCATCTGGACTCCCCAGTAATACTGTTGGCATATGATCTGATCTGACCTCTATAATTCTATAGTTTTCGCACTGTAGCTTTTCACCTTTTTTGTAGATAGGGAATATAATTGATTAGCTTCATCTATTCGGCACATTGTCAAATTTGTTGGATGACTTTATGGATCGCTTTCTTAACACAGTTGCCACTATTTTTAGTGAGCTCCACTGGAATCTCATCAATGCCCGACACTTTGTTATTCTTTGGGTTTTCATGGTGGAGCAAACCGTATCCGAATTGGTGGGACCGATGGAAGCTATTCGGGAATATCTACAGGCTTCCATGTACTGGAGTTATGCGGAGGATTTGGCAGGTTCTTTAAATGTCTTGCCGATGCCATCAAGGCAGAGTGTAGTCTTGTGCTAATAACCTTGCAAAAGCACACCATTTGCCTTTTTTGCGGTAGGGAGGTGAATGCCCACTGACGCACAGAGTTTTCCATGCTAAACACCTCCCCTCTCAACTTGAGAACCCAGCCGGGAACCGTTTGACACATTACTTCGGGCCAGGTCTCGCTTTGCTACGCCGTGAGGTGCCTTCAAGCTGGAGAATTCCTCTTCCAGCGGGAGGGGAGAGGGGAAGAAGAAGTGCCAGACAAGCGATCCCCTAGCCCCAACACCCCTGGCTGCTGTGAGTCCCTTTTAACTTTTAGGACTGCCCGAACATAATATGCCACCTGGTTCCATTTGTCAACCGATCCAAGTATCACCGCGACTATATTATCTGGGGGAGCTCTCCCGTTTGGATGTAGAGGTCCCTTCGCAGCTTGATCCATTTTATGCATGCAAAAATGTGTGGCAGGCATTGTCTTCCTCTTCTGGGCAAAACCGATAATCGGAGGACCGTAACTTACCAGTCTTATGCAGGTAAGACTGAAAACACCCATGCGCGCACAAAAGCTGGGCCAAATAGAAGTCAGTCTCACGATGCCTTCGATTGAGCCACGATCTCACATCCGGGATGAGGCGTGCAGTTTGCCTTCCCTTCGTGCACTTCACTCAAGACTGCTACCAATCGTTAAGTGAGTGGTGTCTCTCCTCGCGGATAACCATCTGCCTCTCATCCTCGTTTTGACGCAGGTAAATAGCGCGCCGCTCTCTAGAAAGGAGGGTGACAGGAATGACGCCTGCAATAACACTCACCACCGAATCAGAGACTGTCGGCTACGAAGATGCGATTCTCAGTGCTCCTCTTCTCTGAGCCTGTGCCAAGCGGTTTTGGTATACCTCCTTACCGAGAGCGTCACCCCATATTTCTGCTCCATACAGTAGCACTGACCCAACAGCACTCATCAAGAGGCGTCTTCTTGATGGGCTCGGTCTCCCTACATTGGCCATAAGTCGACTCAGAGCCGATACTCCCACAGCAGCAGTCTCAGCCGTTGACCTGGTTTGCTCAGAGAAACTCATCTTTGAGTCAATCAGTAGCCCCAAGTACTTCACCGCTGGCTTCGATTCGATTAGCGTGTCTCCAATACTGATCATCCTTTCCCTAGGGATTCTCTTTTTTGTCAAGATAACCACATTGATTTTCTCCAGCGCTAAACTGAACCATCGAGCAATCATCTAGTCTCTCACTCGGCACATTAGCATACCTAGCCTAAGTTTCGCTTCTTCCACGGTGCGCCCAACGACCAGAGCCGCAACATCATCCACATCTCTTATCTTAGTAGCCCATCGCAAGACACGTTTAACAGGTCATCACCAAGGATAGATCCTTGGGCAATACCCAATGTAACAGCCGTCCTTTGCTGGCCCTGTGCCGTGTCGTAGAGCAGGCTTCGATCCTTCAGGTAGTCCCTCAAAAGCCGCATTAGATATTCTGGTACTTGAAAAGGGTTATCCCATCCCAGGTATCTAGAATGTCCACACATCTAGCGGAGATGTAGGCGTTTCTGACTTCGAGTGTCACCAACAGGACGATCCGTCGCTTGGCATGACTATATGCCTCTGCCTTTTGGACTGCGCTCCAAATCTCTGCAATCGCATTAATGGTGAAGCATCTTGCTCTGAAGCCGTACTGCCGAGGAGATAGGACCCCAGGAGCACGAATCACGTCAAGGAGCCTTCCCTTGATGAGTTTCTTTAGCACTTTCCCAGCAGTATTTAGCATGCATGACGGGCGGTATGCAGACGGAGATCCGGAATTCCCTTTCCTCCTGCTGATCAGCAAGAGTCTCACCACCTTCCACCGGACCGGGTAAACCCCGTCCCGTAGGAAAGTGTTGAATGTGCTGAGCAGCAAGTCAGGGTGATGGTGATATAGTAGTGAAATGGGTGTAGAGAAAGTGTCCGTTCAGGACTGCAGCGAGGGTCTGCTGCCTTGGTGAAAAAGGATGGTGGGATTCACCAAGATTGGCCTTGTCTGAGGAGGCGTGAATGCGCTGGCAGGCTAGCATTGTGGTGTCGTGGGGCGGATTCTTTTCCCCAGCACAAATAACCCCTACAAAAAATTTCGCATTCACGAATTGAAAGGATCTAATGCCGATCGACTTGTCTCGAGATCAAGGTAACCTACTTAGGGTTGAAATTGCTTATAGCCAGTAACACACTGAGCCGGGAGAAAACAGACAGACTTGAGCGGACTTCCTAGTTACCGACGATACTTATGGCCCCTAAATAAGAGTGGGCATCCAGGTGGAAGCGGTGCCCCCTTGCGCCCTCCCAACCGGATCAAGATACAAATGTAAGCCTGGCGTTATAATTTCCATCTAAGCAAAAAAATTATAAAAACATGATTTGAATGAATTTTCCCTTTAAATGGAAAATATTGGATGGTCTAAAAAGTACCGAGCTTTTTTTTGTCACTAGATGGTGTTCGTTGTAATATATCGGGCAAAACTAATCAGATTGAGTCAAACTGACATGTGTTTGAAAGGTGACACTCCAGCCTACAATTTTCATATGGACAGTTTGGTATTTCGTCATTTCAAAATGAGTGAAATTTCTGAAAAAATTCGTTATATTTTACAATATTACTACGATCAAGGTGAGAATGCATTGGAGGCTAGGGAAAAAATTTATGGTGACTGCGGTCAAGAAACTTTATTAAAACCCACAGCGAAGAGATGGTTTGCTCCCTTTCGTCCTGGAAATTTTGATGTCAAAGATGCATCTCGCTTAGGTCGACCAATCACTGAAAATGTCGATAAAATCTTACAAAAAATTGAAGGGCACCGACACATAAGCAGCCATGACATTGCTAAGAAACTGGATATCTATCATTAAACAGTTTTGAACCATTTGCGTAAGGCTGGATACACAAAGAAGCTCAACGTTTGAGTGCCACATGAATTAATACAAAAAGTTTGACGACCGGATTTCCATTTGCGAAATGTTGATAAAACGCAACGAAATCGGGCATTATTGAAGCAAATCATTAAGGGCGATGAAAAATGGGTAAGATACGAGAATGTCGTACGAAAAAAATCGGATGAAAAAAAGGTGAATCATTGTTATATTTTTATCTTTTATAGCCCTATTATTCGAGCCATAAAGTTTTATTGCTTCACTCCAACACACTTATCTTTATCAATCCCCCACCCTGACTCTTCTTCTTTCTATATTTACAATTTATACATTTCAACTTAATAACTATTGGGATTCTACTGTCGTTCTGTTTTGATTTGCACGTTGCCTCGTTGGTCACGGTCCGCTTGTCTTTGTAGTGGGTCCTTGCACTGGCAGAAAAACCTGCCCACGACACTACAACTCTAGCTGCCAGTACGCTTACGCGTCGCCAGGCAAGACCGCTGAGGCAGCAGCCCTCCGCTGCAGTCCTTAATGGACATTTTCCATCCTTCCTAACACTAGAGAATGTAAGCAATATGCCACATAGCATTAAAAGATTATTTAACATTACTGCCAGCCACGATCAATAGAATGAGTTTAACTTGTTTCAAGCGGTTTGCAATCATATGACTGATTTATTTCATTAGTTATAACCATTGAAATTTTTTTCCATTAATAGCTTTCTCACCTGTTTGATCTTTCTACAGTATTTTTTTCTTTTTAGTCCATATGCTACCTGATCCGACAACTCGATTTTTGTTCTCAGCAACTTAATAGAGAAAATGCGATTAAATGCCCTTGACAATAAAATCTAGCTACTTACGAGTTTTGAACTAGTCTTAGCAATTACCTTTCCTCATGTGGCCCGATTAATCTACGTAAAACCCGTAAACTTGTGTATTAGCATGCCGTTCTCCATATTATCACTGCCAACGTGAATGCGATCTGATTAACAAGGGGAAGGATGGAAGGTGGCGAGGCTGGGGCTGATCAGCAAGTGGAAAAGAAATCCCGAATCTCCGTCTGCATACCGCCCGTTACGCATGCTGGACACGGCTGGGGAAGTGCTACAGAAACTCATCAAGGGAAGACTTACCGACGCGATTTGTCTTGCTGGGGACCTATCTCCTCGGCAGTACGGCTTTAGAGTAGGACGTTCTACTATTGATGCGATTGCAGAGGTGGTGAGCACGATCCAAAAAGCAGAGACATATAGTCGCACCAAGTGACGGATCGTCCTGTTGGTGACACTCGACGTCAGGAACGCCTTCAACTCCGCTAGATGGACATTCTGGATACGCTGGAAACCCCTTTTCAAGCTCCAGAATATCTAATGCGGCTTTTGAGGGACTACTTGAAGAACCGAAGTCTGCTCTACGACACGACACAGGGCCAACGAAGGATGGCTGTTACATCAGGTGTTGCCCAGGGATCTATCCTTGGTTCGAACCTATGGAACGTGCCTTAGGGCAGGGTGCTGAGACTTGAGATGCCAGATGATTCGCGCTTGATCGGCTATGCGAATGATGTTGCGGCTCTGGTCGCTGAACGCACCGTTGTACACGCGCAACTTAGGCAAGGTATGCTAATGCGCCGAGTAAGAGACTGGATGACTGCTCGTGGGTTCAGTTTATCGCTGGAGAAAACCGAAGTGGTCATCTTGACAAAAAAGAGAATCCCTAGAGTAAGGATGATCAGTATTGGCAACTTATGAATCGAATTGTGGCCATCGGTGAAGTACCTGGGGCTACTGATCGACTCGAATTTTTCTGAGCAAATCAGGGCAACGGCTGAGAAGGCTACTTTGGCAGTATCGGCTCTGAGTCGACTTATGGTCAACGTAGGGCGGCCCAGCCCATCAAGAAGACACCTCTTGATGAGTGCTGTTGGCTCAGTGCTACGGTATGGAGCAGAAGTATGGGGCGACACTCTCAGTAAGGAGGTATACCGAAAACGTTTGGCACAGGCTCAGAAAAGAGAAGCACTGATGATTGCATCTTCGTATCCAACAGTCTCTGATTCAGCAGTGAGAATTATTGCAGGTGTGATACCTGTCACCCACCTTGCTAGAGAGCGCCACTCTATTTACCTGCATCGAAACGAGGATGCAAGTGAGATGGTTGTCCGCGAGGAGAGGTAGCGCTCACTCAACGATTGGCAGCAGTCTTGGGTAAATTGCACGAAGGGAAGGTGGACTGTGCGCCTCATCTCCGATCTGAGACCGTGGCTAAATCAAAGGCATGGTGAGACTGACTTCTATCGGATGCAGCGTTCGAGCAGGCATGGGTGTTTTCTGTTTTACCTGCACAAGATTGGTAAGTCACGGTCCCCCGATGATCGGTTTTCCCAGGGGAGGAAGATGATGCCTACCACACATTTTCTGCGTGCAAAAAATGGGTCAGGCTACAAAGGGACCTCAACAGGGAGACGGAAGAGCTCACCTTGGTTAATATAGTCGCGGTTATGCTCGAATCAGTTGACAAATGGAACCAGGTGGCACATTATGTTCGGTTTGTCCTAGAAGATAAAAGGGACTCACTGCAGCCGGGGCATCGGGGCTGGGGATCGCTTTTCTAGCACTTCCTCTTCGTTCTTCGCGTCAACAAAAAATTTTCCGTTGCTAGATAAAAGAATCAAATCAAAATGAATTGTTGGACGAAAAAAATTTTATTTTTTCACGGAAGTCTGTAAAACAAATTTTATACGTTTGTACAGTGAGAAAAGAACTCTAAAATGTATCTATATATAAATTGTGTTGTATGTCGGTTTTATCTCAAAACCAGAAAGCACTTACTATAGAATATCAACTACTGAAGAATCAATGATATTGTAAAATGCACAATTCTTACCGCTTTCCTTTTGTCGGGTCACGGACAGTAATGTAACACGTTTATAAAGTATATGAGCCACGAATGAGAATACTATGACTTAGGGACAAATGTTACTTTTTGAAACTTTGTCATATATTTTATTGGTTACAAATGACGCGGGCTTTCCGAGCGTACACTTTTTCCTTGCTCCGTAATTAGCACTGGTCGTTATTATTTAAATAAAGAGCTTAATTAAATTTTTTAAGAGTAAAACTGTACAATTTTTCACCGTTTTCAACAAACAATTTGATTGAATTATTTAAATTAAACTATTTCGCACGATCGTACCCAGAGCTTTTAGCGGAAAAACCAAAAAAATATATTAGCTGAATTTTTTTTTTTGATTTGAGTCCTGACTCAATTCAGTTTCCATACTGTAGCATCAATTCCTCTTCAAGTTTCACCTACATAAAAAATTATGGGTAACCTAGTCACAATATAAGGAAGGTATTGTTTAACTTTTCACAAACAATATCACAATATGGAAAGGGTCTACGTTTTCCTGCTTGCTCATCAAAAGTCTCTTCATGAACAATAGCATTTCCCTATGAAATTGCCTCTCACAATTCAGGAAAATAGTTTTGGCCTTTGGAGTAGCAACTCAACTCCCAACAACAAAATGCAATTACATGAGGATGTATTTGACTCCGCGTTGTAGTTTGAGCTCTTACCCATCCCCACTACATCGTATTCCGGTATCAAAAAGTGAAAAGCCGTGTTTAATTACAAGTTGCAAGCTTATTGTTTTCGAGAAATTCCACCGAGGGTAGCGACTTTTACATGTTTTTCATATTCATGCATGCTTTCCCTCGTTAAATTTCGGGTTTAACATAAAAGAGATATTACGCATATAAATGTTTTTTTAAGACTTATGTTTCATTAATTAGAAGCAAATTAGGAACATAAGAAGAAAATAAAATGAAAAACTGATGCTTGTTGGTTTTAATAAGGATCCTTTCCGGTCTGATTGTAAACTTGAGAATGGAAAATAGAAATGAGTTTATAGTCTAAAGGCTAGAAGGCAAGGATGACAAGGATTTAAAAATGATAATGAGCAGAAGAATGGTTTAGAAGATGTCTTAATTTACTTTCATTACGCTTCATTAATTATCACCAGTAGGAAAGTATGGAAAGTTAGCTGTATTTCCGAGAACAGAAAGATCTCGGATCACGGTCTCTTTGAGTTTTTAGTATGACTGATATCTGCAGACTGTTTCAAAATTATGAACTAGTTTTTAAACAAAAGCATAAAAGCATTTCCGGTTGACTGCTCAGCCAACTTCAGTCGTGCTAGGAAGACCGCTAACAATTGGTTAAGTTTGAAGGTCGGTTATCACGTGAGATCAATGTCATCTCTGGGGCTTCTCAGGGCAGTTATTTTGGTCTGATTCTCTTCAATACTTTCATCTTGGACCTTTCAAAAGCACTACGTGATATACCGCACCTTTTTTATATGCCGACGACCTCAAACTGTATCAAAGAATACAATCGTTAGTCGAAGTATCATTTCTCCTAGCAAAACCTCATCAGCCTCCGCAACCAATAGTGCGATGAGAACCATCTTGCACCCGATTTGGAAAAAGTTAAGTAATAAACTTTTTCAGAATTAGAAGTGTTACACAGTTATGACATTGATAGGATAAAGGAGCCTAATATGATACCCAATGTAAAAAAAAATGAAATAAATAAAATAAAAGTAAATAAAACACTGTAGACTTTTAGACTACGAAATTATTGAATAAGCACTTTAATTAAGAACAGATATTTGAGGAAAAGAAATGAATAAAAAACCAATCTAGAAACAAGTCAAAATTACGTTAATTTTAAAAAGGTGGCTAATATGAGGCCATTTCTCATATTTGGCAGCCTCCTAGAAACAATGTTCTATAATGTTTTCTTTCCATGATGGACAAATAAAATCAGCATTATCTACTCCACAGTCTTCCTGGGCCCAACGATAGCATTATTTGCACTAGATCCATTGTTCTCCGTGATGGTTGTCCGTATAGTTACTCGTACCATCACAAAATAGCCATGCGGCATTAGAGTCACTATCCTCATGGAGGCTACCGTCTAAAAGTTCCATTTCTTCTTCAGAAGTGTCAAACGAAGATGACTTGTAATTTTGTTTTTAACGTGTCGCGGTAACCGTTCCTTTCACTTATATTTTCTTTGAAATTTTAGGGATTCAAAAAAGTCTCGTTTCCTTTTATCTATTTTTGAAAAACTCTATTTTAAATCTTCTTTATATACTGACCACGTGATAATATTTGCGGTTCCTGGTTTTCTACCTCTATTGCCTGTCGCGTCCTTGATTATACTTGGAAAAGGATTCATGTCAATAGCTGTGATAAATTGACCAGAAGTACTGGAAACAATATCTTGCGGGTCGTTCCCCCTGTACCACAAAACTTGGGCAATATGAAGTAGAGGGCATAGGTTCGATGGTTTGTTCATGTGAAGTAGAAGGTTCTGCAGTTGCTGTTAGTATAGATGTCGTACAGAATTTCACCGCTACCGTAACGAAGCGTTGTAATTATTTTAAGAAAAAGCGATGATTGCCTTTTTCACTCTCACACGAACGCTCAACGTCCTTCCTTCTACCGGCCCCCATATTGTGCGCGTCACTTATGAAAATTATAAAATAAAGTGATAATGAATTTTTTTTGCGTATTCACTGAAACATAATTCTCAATGACGCTATTAGTTTTCGAAAATGGCTACCGGACCAGGTGATACCGTGGAAACCCCAAAAACGTCAAAGGGTCCTGGTGTTAATTTATCGCCCATCGCGCCCAGAGCTTCGACAAGCGCGAATCTTTTTGTAGAAGCATCACGGATAAGAAAATTTTTTAAACTGGACCCCAAGTTTTCGTTCGAACAAGTGGAAGCCACATTTCACACGCACCACGTAAGATGAACCAAAATTCATGTACGTGATGCAATGCGCCGAGCCAGAAATATTACCGCATATCATTCCCCTTGCAAGAAAGCCACCGTTGGAAAACAAATATAATGATGTTAAGGAGTGCATACTAACAGCGTTTGCATAATCCAACGAATTGAAGCTGAGACGCTTATTACAAGGACAAAATCTGGACGGAAGGAAGCCATCACATTACCTGCAATATTTTTGAAACACTGAAGGAGCAGCTGTCAGAAAATATTCAGGTTGTGTTAGCTATTTCAAGCGAGCCCGACATTGACAAACTTGCAAAGATGGCCGATCTGATGATGGAATTACAGCAGCTACCCGCTATTGCTTCTAAACAAAGACCAAAGAACGTAAATAGCGAAGTGCGTCAACAAATATTGAGACGCATTGACCGCCTGATGCTCTGGACGCGATCTCGATCAAAATCAACGTCTTGCAGAACAAGGGAACGATCAAAGTCTAGATCAGACGACCGATACTGATTTTACCATAAACCCTTCGGACAACGCGCCAGAAATTGTCGACAAGCATGTCAGTGGACAGTCGAAGAAAAAGCCAAAGTGGGAAACTAGTTTTGCCGTCCCGAATTGCGGGGAGCGAGGATGACCAACCACATAATAATCGTCGACTTATAATTCACGATCAACAAAATGAACAAGTTGGGTAGACAGACCTATGCTCATGTCAGAAGGGTTTTGTACTCAACTTACAAAATGCCGTAACCAGCAACGAATAAAATTAAGAAACACGTCATGTTCGAGGATCATACAATTATTAACTAAGTTAAAAGAATTTTTTGATTCTGAGGTATTTGTTAAAATTATACCCATAAATATCTCGCTTGATAATTTTTTCAGATTTTTTTAGATCACGGGTGTCCATTCGCGAGGGAGAAAACACATTTTTCATGTATTTCCCCCCCTCTGTGCCCCCACTGAAGCAAAAACTGTCAGTTTAAGAACTGTTTTGAAGAGCTCTCATAGAGAAGTTTCATTTGATACTCATATAGGCTACCTTTCATGAAATTTTTTTCAGGGGCCACTCCTCTGTACTGTAAGCATCGATTCATGGCCTATTTTTTCGAATCCTAGAATGGCTACAAAGCCCTTTTGCTAGGAGCTCTCTCCTGCCTCTTCGACTTGTTTCAATTGTATGTAGTCATCCTCATGATATCTATCATTCCTGAAACTTTCATGCAAATCCTAGCAAAGCTGTAGTGTCTAAGTCGGTAAAAAGCGCATATGGCTCCATAGCCATATGTTTCCATAGTAATACAGGGCACATTGTTCCATAGTAATACAGGAAAATTCAAATCGCTATAACTTCGTTGAATACAAATCGATCTTTATGAAACTTTCAGAAAAGATCAATCTTATAAATAGTCATCTGCTTGCTAAATTTTATTGAATTTAAGGGTACCATTTAGATTTTATTCAAGAAAACATAAAATCGATAAATCATACTATTACTAACAAAGTTGAGTAAACTTCGACTTCTCATGTATTTGTTGTTGTTGTACTCATTAAGGCCTACATTCATGATTTTTTTCAGGTTTTTCGGATGGAAGGTGTCCAATCGCGAGGGAGGTTACGCGAAAATTTCGTACATTTCCTTTCCCCTGCCCCCCTCGGTACTCATAAGGCAATATTAAGACCTGTTTTCAAAAGATCTCATTGAGACCTTTTCAATGATATCCTACTCGACTACCATTGGTGAAAATTTTTTTTTGAGGGGTCAACTCCCTATATGGGGAGACCCCCCTTAAACCCTTCGAAAAAATTTTTCACCCTTGAACTTTCAAGAGGTCACCACTTCTGACCTTTCCACAAAGTTTCGTGGCTGTAGCCTCTACAGTTTCAGAGAAAAAGTGCTGTGACATACAGACGGACGGACGGACGGACGGACGGACGGACGGACGGACGGACAGACGGACAGACGGACACAGGTCGTGATTGCAATAGGGTTTTGTATTTTAGTACAAAACCCTAAAAACGAGCTGACGTATCTGTCCTTCCACGAGACAAAAATCAGAATATTCCTACGAAGTCCCAACTTTATGCTGCAAACAATACACCAATCAAAACCTACGGCCACAGGATTATTTCTTTGAATATTGGACTACGATGACCATTTAAATGGAAATTTGTGGTTGCAGACGTACGGCAACCGATAATTGGAATCAATTTCCTCCAATATTTCGGTTTAATAGTCGACCCACGCAAAAAAAAAAATAAATTATGGACCGTGAAACTAATTTGGTGACGACAATACTATGTATGGATGAGCCAAGTACATGTATCTCGACTATAAACAAAGACGTAAATTATCAAGACATCCTTCAAGAGTTCGTCGATGTCACCTCTACCCAAAAGGTTGCTGCAGATAGGATTTACCATCATATTCTAACGCAAGGACGACCAGTCGCTGAAAAAGCAAGACGCTTACCTCCAGGAAAGTTGCGTGAAGTAAAGGCCGAATTTGAATATATGCTTCGAAAAGGAATTCGCCAGCCTTCGAGCAGCCCGTGGCCAAGCCCATTACATATGGTGTCTAAAAGATCTGGACCATGGAGACCTTGTGGGGGTTATCACCGCCTCAATTCTATTACTACCCCGGACCTGTACCTTATAGGTCACATTAGTGATTTCGCTCCCAACCTTCATGGATGCACCGAGTTTTCAACCTTGAACTTAATGAGGGCATACGACCAAATTCCAGGAGGACCAGAAGATATTCCAAAAACAGAAGTGATAACACCGTTCGGACTGTACGAGTTTAACGTAATGATGTTTGGACTTTAAAATACCGCGCAGACATTCCAACGATACATTGATAACGCTCTACGTGGTCTAAATTTTTGTTATGCATATATCGACGACATCCTCGTCGCGTCCAAGTCAAACGATGAACACCGTGAACATTTGAAACTTGTGTTGAACAGATTTAAGGAATATAGATTGTCGATCAACATAGGCAAATGCACATTTGGCGTTTCAACCGTAAAATTTTTGGGTTACCTAATCGATAAAAAATGGTATAAAACCACTTTTTGACCGTTTAGAAACAATATTAGACTTTAAAAAGCCATCAACCTATCGGAGCTCAGAAGATTCCTAGGAGCAATCAATTTTTGCAGAAAATCGCTGAAAAATGCAGCATCTGTTCAACCACCTCTAATCAAATATCTGATTGGAGCAACAAAAGAAGAAAAACGACCAATGATATGAAATCCATAAGCGGGATCGGTTTTTGAGGAATGTAAACGCCAAATTGCTCATGCATCATTATTGTGCCATTCCATCGAAAACGCTACTCTTGCGATCAAATTCGATGCATCCGATACGGCAATGGAAGCAGTCCTCGAACAATTAACGATGATTCTTGGGAACCACTCGGATTCTTCTCAAAAAAGTTCAGCGAAATGCAATGTAAATATAGTACTTAAAACCGTAAACTACAAACGATTTATAGTGTAGTAAAATAATTTTGCCATATGATCAAGGGACGCCCGATTATCATCAAAGCCGACCACAAGCCGATCACTTACGCATTTAACCAGAATCCTGACAAAGCATCTCCACGTCAACCAAGACAGTTAAATATCATTGGTTAGTGTTCCACAAACATCGCCCACATCACTGGAAAAGAAAACGCAACAGCGGATGCATTTTTCGACATGCCAGTAATGATCACCATTGAAGATTTGACAAAAGCTGCGGAGGATGATGAAGAATTAAAATGTCTACTCCAGGCTGACTCAAGCATCAACTTTCGGAAAATAAGATTGACCGGCGATATACATCGATCTATTGTTGTGTTTCAACGAATCTCGTTCGTCCATACGTTCCAAAAATACTAAGGGGAAGGTATTTGAGCTAACGCATAACCTTTCTCATCCCAGCGGACGTTCAACGAAGAAAGCAATAGCTAAGAAGTAGCTATGGCTTTGTAAGTCGAAAGATATATTGGATGGGGCTCGTACATGCCTTGCATGCCAGCGCAGCAAAATAGGAAGGCATGCCAGACCTTCACACAGGCAGATAGAAACTCTTTACGCGAGATTCAGTCATGTCCACATCGACATCGTTGGACCTTTAAAACTTTCGAAACGATATTCGTATGTTTTGACAATGATTGATCGCTTAATAAGGTAGCCCGAGGCGGTTCCGTTAAAGACAATAACTGCTGATGAAATTGCTGCTGCTTTCTACTGCAACTGGATTGCCCGCTTTGGAGCACCTACTTTACTAACATCAGATCAGGGATCAGAGTTCTAATCCATCATTTTTCAATCACTGACTCATTTAATGGGCTGTTAAAAAAGTTCGAACAACAGCATATCATCCTGCAGCAAACGGCATGGTGGAGCGTTGGCACCGGTCACTTAAAGCTACTATCACGTGCCATTATAACCAAGAATGGATAGATGTTTTACCAACGGTCTTACTAGGACTTTGCACTAGCATTAAAGAAGATATCGGAGCAACATCTGCAGAATCGGTCTACGGAACAACGCTACGAATACCCGGAGAATTTTTTTCGGCGAAGATATGCAACCGGACCCAAAACTATATATTCAAAAGTTCCGTGACCATATTAAGGAAGACCGCGCAACACCTGCATTGCGCCACGACAAGCGGAAAATATTCATACACCAAGATCTCGCAACGTGCTCACATGTATTTTTGCGTGTAGACCGCGTGAGAAAACCTTTGTAACCTCTATATGACGGACCATATAAAGTTCTGGAAAGAACACAGAAAGCATTTAAATTGATAATCAATGGGAAATAAATTAATGTCAGCGTCGAGTGTATCAAGACCCCATATTTTGAAAACACTGTTAATCTAGCGGTATAGCCGCCTATTCAATAAATTCAACCTCCGAGAACAGATACCAGACCGAAAGCTTAAAATCGAACAAGCAAAGTGACATTCGAAAAATAATACTTCATGACAATTTCATATTGATATTTACAAACGCAAAAGCCATTCAGGACGGAGTATTGCAGCGACAACACAATAACAGCTGAGGTGTCGCACAGAATTTCACCGCTACCGTAACAAAGCGCTGTAAACTTTTTAAGAAAAAAGCGATAATTTCCGTTTTCACTCACACATGAACGCTCAACGTCCTTTCTTCTATCGGCCCCATATTGTGCGCGTCGCTTATTATAATTATAAAATAAAGCTTACATATTCATTGACTTTGGGACTCTTTTTATTTTTGAGTGGTGTCAGAACCCCGACTATAGAATAACTTTCTCTTTTCTTGCTGGTTGATGATAATATAGCAAAATCATGCGCTCTGAAAATATGCCTATTACAAGGACTTAATCTAGTTTTTTTCAATTCATGGACCATCCCATACCAGCTCTATTATAAGTGCCACATTGTTAGATGCAGGGAATTTGTCCGAAGATAAGCTAAAGTTGAACAAACTGAAAAGGGGAAGAGACAGCCCAGAGGAAATGGATTTAGTGAAAAAGCAAAGAATCCAATCAGGGCCAGGGCCAATGCATCGATTTAAACTGTTGATGACCGTTTTGGTTTCAGAGGGACTTATGGAATAGCTAGACAGGATCTTAGGATGGGAAAAGTTCTGAGAAAAATTACACACGGCTGGTGGAGTATTAAATAAAGAAGAGAAGTTAGCAAGCAGCTGAAGAACAGACTCTGGAGTGGAGCCTGTTAAGTTGCCGAAGAAAACATTTTCAGGTATACAGGAGAGGACTCAACAAAGCGAATATAAGACCAGAATGGTTTGGGTTGATTGGTCCAAACAGACGGCCCGATAGGAGCATAATAATTATAAAGCGCTCGTTTAATCTCGGTTTTGGCGTTGGAGCGTAATGAACAATAATTATCGCGAGCTTCGGCAGACCCGTGTAATTAAACTTCATTTTGGCTTTCCCTTTGCTTTTAATAGCATGAGAAACCTCAAAAGTGAGCCAAGGGGTATCGGAATGTTTTTTTTTTTTTTGACGAAGGACCGGTTTGAAGTCAGTTATTAAATGATTCAGCAGACGATAAAACTAGGAGGTAGCGTCATTACAGGATAGGCCAGAGAAAAAATCAGAAAAAATCGCAGAGTTGAGAGCATCAGATAAGGCTTGAAAGTTAGCTTTCGTAAAATTAAAAGACAGAGGAGGAGATGAATTTTTTGCAACGAATACCGGAAAAATGCAACTCTAAACTCAAAAGAGGATGATGTGGGTCAGACGGAGCATATGGATCAATGAAAGAAAAGGAGATATTATTTGAAAGAGAAGAGCTAATGAAGATAAGATCAAGTAACCGATTATTAATAGTAGGGAAAAAATTTATTTGAGTGACGTCCAGTAAGACAGAAACGACACAAAGCAATTAGAGAGCTGATTATTTGACATAATTTTTGGAAATTTAGTGAGGTTCCAGGTAATGATGGTGCATTAAAATCACCGCATAAAAGAAGACAGTCTTGAGCATAGTATACTCAAATAGTAGCCACACCTTTCATTTACCCTGTGTTGCACACTTTTTGAATTTTCCCAGGGGCACGTCAGCTGATCCGGGGCATGACAGCTGATCCCATGTTTCGCGCGCTCAAGAAACAAAGCAAAATGCAAATAAAATTTCCGACGCACGTGTTCTTTTACGCATTTCAGAACATAGGAGTGCTGCCACATCCTAACAAAAAACTAAAAGATTGCATGGAACGAATTTGTTTTTCTGCAATGTTATTGATTTTTTAGCTCTGGTAGCCCTGAAATCTCTCATCGAAGCATATGTTTATATTCGCGCCATTCCTCGCATCAGCGTTTACCATCTACCTGCTACCGAAGATTTATGGCTCGCTGTTCGGCTTGTGTTCGAATTTTTCCGGAGGGTTGATGGAGTGTGGTTACTAGTTGAGTATACTATGGTCTTGAGCATAGTATTCTCAACTAGTATCCACACTCAATCAACCCTCCAGAAAAATCCGAACATAAGCCGAACAGCGAGCCATAAATCTTCGGTAGCAGGTAGGTAGGTAAATGCTGAGGCGAGGATTGGTGCAAATATAAACATCTGCTTCGATGAGAGATTTCAGGATTACCATATCTCAAAAAATCAATGAATTTGCAGAAAAACAAATCCATTCCATGCTTTTTATTAGGATCTGGCAGCACTCCTATGCTCTGAAATGCATGAAAGAACACGTGCGTCGGAAATTTTATTTGCTTTTTGCTTTGTTTCTTGAGCGCGCCGGGCCTGGGCTCGTGCCCCTGGGAAAATTCCAAAAGTGGGCTACACAGGTTAAATAAAGGTGTGGGTACTAGGTATGTACTATGGTCTTGAGGGAGCCGGGTGAGAATATATTTGGACAGTTCAATAAAAAAGTTGACATATATGTTCAATGGCGAATTGCAAGGAATATAAATGGAAGACACTAACAAGTAAGAACCAGGGCTAAAAAAAGTTCCCACTAAGATACATTCAATCGGGGGTGAGGACAGGAAGTCACAATAGGCAGAAGAAGAAAAACAATCCTTGACAATGATAAGAACTACACCACCGTCTGATTTAGAAGACACTAGAATTGCTATCACGACGGAAGATATTATGTACAGCAGACAAATTCAGGTCACTCACTAAATCGTTCAGCCAGGATTACGAAACACAGAAATGTCATCATCTGCAAGAGAACAAACAGGCCATGAAAACATCTGAAAGCTCGGTTTGAATTCCTCTATTTTGGTAGAAGCATTTCAAGTAGTTAATATTATTAAAACTGTTAATCGATCGAAACTGTTTATTGTCTTCGCTTCCAAAACTTCCTTTTAACAGGAACAAATTCCTTCATAAAGATTCCACTGGGCTAGAACTCCGATTTCAGGCTGACAGAGGCGTCCACGGAGATGTCAATTTTAAAAGAAGATAAATACCATTTTTTTTCCGTCAATTTCCTACAAGTGAGAATGGATGGATGGTCAGTAGAAGTTGAAGGGCCAAAACGCGAGACAAAAACTCAAATAGGCGGTAACACAATTAAGAGAGGATCCCAATCATCAGTAGATTCGCATTGTCTCTCTTCTATAGAATCAGATGAACTTTTGTTTTGTTGAGACTTTTGCAGCTATAGGGAAGGTTGATTGTGATGAGACATCTGACGCTGAGTTTGAATGGAAGCCATACTCCTTGTGGTAATCATTGCACGAACAGGAGTAGTATCACGTACGAAAGGCAATTCAGGAAGTTTCGGTGATGTCGTACGCTGTTCCATATCAGCAACTTTAAATAGTTTGGAAGTATCAGACTTAGCAGCATCCAGCTTCCCATGAAGATTAGTGAGTCTATGCAGCACGAAGTCTCTTAACATATGCAGAAATAGAGCGATTTCGGCAATTTTCGCAGAATTAATGAAGACCGGAATCGACCTTGATTACAAAATCAGCCACTGATACAGAAAGGCTTATAAATTTGGCATGAAAAGGCAGCTCACAGAAGCCAAAACAAGTTATTGATGGCTTTTTCTTGGCCTTTTCATTGCATACTTTAGCTGCACATTATGCCAATACGAATTGTAACTTTTATCAAACAAGAATAAACTCCACTTAGGAGATTAGCTTAGTTCTTTCAAAGAGAGAAGTCTACAGTATAATAAGAGATCGAGAGTGTATTCCGCCCAAGATGGCACTACGGTCAATTGGCTGTAAATCAAGAAAATTAACTGACCGCATAGTAAATAAACTACTATATAAGGTTTTCGGCACCAAAAATAAATAAATTTGAAGGAGCACGAAACACAAAGGTATTAATCTGACAGATGGAACACTTTTCAGTTTGTGTAGCAATGTCAAAGATTTTGTCATAGTGTCAGGCTCGTTAACATTATCAACAAACAACTTAATACAAATTCCGACGTAATTTTCTCAGTACTAGACCACACTCTAAGAAGAAAATGGAAACAAGATGAAGCTGAACAAACGGACATCCAACAATCCACAAAACAAAAACCTAATATCCCTCTACCTGACATAATTTAGTATTTGACCTAATTTAGTCTCTGATCTCATTTAATACTACCTAATTAACCCATCCTATGATTAAATAAAGTCATTCCCTTCAACACATCCACATAACATTTCAAGGCTCGACGGCTTTTAAAGAAAAAAGATAATTTGTCGCGGATACAAAACAAACAAAATAATTGAATTATAATGTTATTTTCTCGGGCTTTAGTAGTGACTTCTAAATTCCACGAGTGACTGTAATGACCTAGTAATACCAACAGCTCAAGATCGTTACGTGGATGGATGGACATATTTGGCAAGTGTCCTAAAGTATTGTTAGAGCCCAATCAGAAGCTAACATATACAACTGGAATCCAGGGAGAAATTCGATCTACAACCGATACGCCAGTTTATTCAAAATCGTATCCTTCTCCATGTGTTTAAAGGATGTGGCGGAAAAGGAGATGAAGAAGCTATTGGGCGATGGAATTATACGACCATCTCGATCGCCATATAATTCAACCGTCTGGCTCGCCCCAAAGAAGACGACGCGTCTGGGGAGAAAAAATACCGCCTTATTGTATATTCCCGGAAACCAGCAATACCAGATACATGCCAAATTCCTGCAATTAATTATATACTGGCCAGCCTTGGCAAAAGCAAGTTCTTTAACGTCATTAATTTGAAGACTGGATTTTGCCAAATTCCATTAAGAGAGGACGATATACACAAGACTGCTTTTCAGATAAATAATGTTAAATATGGGTTCACAAGATGCTCTTTGGGTTACAAGAACTCCCCTCCAATCTACCAGCCTGCGTTAGATGACATCCTTAGGGAGCATATTGGGAGACGTTGTTGGATTTACATAAACGACATCATAGTTATGGGAAAAGATAAGGAGGAATATTTCCAAAAATTGGAAATCGTACGTAAGCTTATATGAAAATCCAAATAGATAAATGTGAGTTTTTGAAGGAGGAGGTCAAGTTTTTGGGGTTTGTCATTTTGGAAAAGGGCTCTCAAAGTAATCCGTAGCAGGTTCCGGCTATCATGGACTTCCCAATTCCAAAGACGCTATGGGAATTGAGATCATTCCTTGGTATGTCAGGGTACTATCACCGCTTCATGCTCGATTACGCAAAAATAGCAAAGCCCCTAACATCCCTCCTATGCTGGGAGGATGGACGAGCGCCAAGATATCAATCTAAGAACAAACGAATAAGCCTAGGGGATGAAGCAACGGAGGCCTTTAACAAAATTAAGAGCAGTCTAATATCTCAAGAGGTGTTATTTTCTCATCCTGATTTCGAAAAAGAGTACGAGCTAACGATTGGGGTAGTATTGTCGCAGGGAGGTAGACCCATAACTTTCCTTTCTCGAACGCTCAACAAGACCGAAGAGTCTTATGTGGCTAACGAAAAGGAAATGTTAGCCATAATATGGTCCCTGAATTCGTTGCGGGATTACTTTTATGGATCAAAAAAGATCAATATATTTACAGATCATCAGCCCTTTCTAGAATTCCACCTGTAACTAACGTAAACTCGCTAACTATGAGAGTTCATAGTGATGAGAGCTACTCGCATGGTCTTATAAC
This sequence comes from Odontomyia ornata, assembly GCA_963969285.1. NCBI lineage: Eukaryota > Metazoa > Arthropoda > Insecta > Diptera > Stratiomyidae > Odontomyia > Odontomyia ornata. The sequence goes on from OZ017742.1 coordinate 39,255,398, forward strand.
ATCAGTACTCACCCCTCTGAATTGCTTTAGGACGCAAATCATTCTAAAGTTTGGGGAGGAAACTAGTTAAAAGTTGCACAAACCATTCACAAACTACTTTAGACACACTTTTCTCGAGCCAAATTACACCCAGGAGAAAATTGTAGGCATATTTATAAGATATCTAAACCCTGCTGTCACCAATGAGATGAAAGCAGATGAGGTCGTAATGAGGATTATCCAACGGGCGTATCCGTTATACTTTAGCGACTACACAATTTTATTTACCTAGAATATGGTGACGGATGTTGGTAACGATGTTCAGCAGGAGGAGATTACGACTAAAATTCAGGCTTCTCCTGCCTTCCTCGATACTGATAAAGTAATTTTAAGAGAAGACCTCATTGAGATCTTTCATATGATACCCCACTTGACTACCTTTGATGAAAAAAAAATGTTGAGGATCACTCCTCTATATGGGGGGGACCCTCAAAACTCTTGGAAAATTTTGTTCACCCCGAAACTTTCTAATAGTCATAACTCGCGACCTGCCCACAAAATTTCATAGGTGTAGCTTCTATAGTTCCGGAGAAAAACTGCAGACGGACGGACAGACGGCCACAGGTATCGATTTTAATAGGGTTTTATATTTTAGTACAAAATCCTGAAAATTGAATGCGAAATCTGGCAAAAAATAGGAAATTTTCCAATGGAACTCAAAACATTTGTCACTTCAATTTAAAGCTGCCTGGGCTCGATTCCTCTGTTGATAAAATCAATTTATAGTACATTTACAAAGTCTCTTGAATTCATGACAAATATTTTGCTATATGTTCAGTGAATTTTAATCTTTTCTGGAATTTCATGACAAATGATTCGTACACTTCTTGCATTTCATTGAATGCTTTCTGTTTGTGGTATGTCTCACCTCAATATTGAATTCAAATTGAACAGAAACGAGACAAGTTTCAGAAGAATGAAATTAACCGTATTGCCAGAATCTTTGAATGAAGCAAGCATTCTAAATATCATGGCAAAATTTCTTTGAAGTTGTACTAGGTTGCATAGTTGGTATTGAGTTTTCTAGGGTTCCAGCGTAGTCACCAAAGAGAGGAAATTCATGTTAATTTTCATAAATGCAATGCCAAGGGTCTTTTTCTGTTCTGAATAGCTTTACTATTGCTGGTATTTCATTTAAGTTTACTTTCTATGAGTTATTACTAAGAATCTTCAATTTATGCATTCCAACCATTCAAAGTTTATCTTCATAATATTTTTATCCTGAAGTCCAGGACGTTGATATCCCTTTCTTCATCTAAAAATGCCATAAAAATAGTAGAGTAAATCATAAATCTCTCACCTGTGATCGTCCAGAGCTCCTTCAGGCAATCCTCTCGACTTTTCGCAATCATCGCACTGTTTCGAAGTTCTCGAGGTGCTTCAAGGAGTGGGAAAATGACTGCACCAAGAACTGAATACGAAACAACGAGGACAACAAGACCTGGTGTGGAAAATGCAATTTTCCCTAGGAGTTGAAGGCAGCGTCGAGGGCGCCCGGATGTTGCTACCAATGCTGGTCGTGACGTTGAACTTTTTACGATACTATCGCCTGCAATGTTGATATCCTCCTCGGCCACGTGTTCAACGTCCGACATCTTATTATAAAATGGACTTGTCCACTCATTTAAATTTTTCACGCCCACTCCAGCACTTGCCTTGTTATCGTCATCATGTTACACTTTTTCCAACGCTTCAACGAATACTTGCTACTGAGGAGCATTCATTCACTGTTGCTCCTGAAAATTCCATTCAACATATTTGCTCCTGCCGCATCACTATGAAATTTTCTGCAAAATAAATGTGTCGTCGCTCGTCCTCGTCCTTCTACCGTTCGAACGGCGAAGTGAGTGCCATTGGCATATGCAATTACTTTAAATTGCTTGTTGTTGGCGACGCCTGGATTAACACGCTGATGTTGATGCAGCAACGAGTGGTGCCTGAAACAGGAAGAGGTTTTTAATGGTAATTTATGGCAGGATACATAAATGGGCGAGTTTATGCAAATAAATGACTTTAACAAATTGCATTCAACAGAGGATGTAACGATTGTAATCCTGAAAGTCAGTGATTTTCCCTTTGTCCGGAGATTCGGATTTTTGAGGATCAAGCATAACTACTTGTATGCAGGATCACTACAATCACCGCCAATTAGTGAAGTTATTTAACAGTTTTGATTATTATTTTATTTACAAAGGATTCACATGTCGGGATGCACTTGGAGCCAATTAAATTCACCAGTACTTCAAAGTACTTGTAGAAGTTCACGCGTTTTCTTATGCAAATTAAATACAAATATATTTGCATTGAAACCTAGAATCCTAATTAAGAATCCGTTTTTCTAAGTTACGAAAAAAATATATTTTTATTTAGATGTTCATTGTATAATAATTTTCTTAAGACTACCCTCTCTTGCACCTTAGCATGATTTATTATTTTGTCGAGCCACGCGACTGCTTACTCGCGCAATTAGTTTCCAGGTAAATGATGTTCGTCTGGCAGAAGGTAAATGATTCTCGATATGCTGTGTCTGGTGGGAACGTGTAGAAAAATGTAGTTTGATGTAAACTGAATTTTGCATATAGTGGGAAAGTGCAATTTGCATGATGGAATGTAGCATGCCCGTGTTAACACTTCCCCTCTTAGCTTGGGTGTTCTCATCCAACTAAAAAAAGGGGGTATTATAGGGGTTTCCATATTCTTGTCTCATGGTTGTAAACTGCGGAAGGACCAATGGTGTTGAATGCTGTACTGGTAGCTCTGGGACAGCTAAGTTCGGAGATTTTGGTGCGATGATCACCTTCGTTTTCGATGAACCTTTGCATAGGTTACTGATTTTTGAGAAGATTAGTACTGTAAATAATATAGGAAATAAGCCCAAATTTATCCATCTCCTGATATTCTTTTCGACTTGGATCAGATCTATTTTCCTGGTGTTGCTTATGTGTAGTTCACGCATCATTTCGAGAGATAGTATTTCCTCGAGCGTATCCTCTTGAGCTTCCCGTTGTAGAATGGGTGGTAAGAGCTGGACCTTCGTTATTTCAAATACGGTGTACTTTTGATAGTCGATGATGATCGTTTCGTGGCTGAAGGTTACAAGGTATGTTCCCGTTAGTTTTGTGTTGTTCCATTGATGTTCAGCTTCCCGCTGAATTCGTTAAGAAGTATGGTTCCGAATGATAGTTCCTCTACTGATGGTACATGGTGTCTATTAGTTTTATTACATCTTGCTAGGGTGCCTTTGAGTGGGTGCGGAGTACATTCTCAATCGCTAATGTTTTTGATATCTTTGTTTTGAAAGATTATTAAAGGTTTTACAAGTGCCTATAATGCCATAATAATTTTTAGTTTCTTTCAAAATGTAAGAATAACCAATGCTGCTAACAATACCGTTCTTTTTTACAGGCTTTATAATTAATTTTGAATAGTTATTATATTGTTACATGTACAAATAATTCTGTGAGCTACTGTCGCAATTGTTTTCACAACCATTAAGAACATCAACAAAATGAATTTACTCGAACCCACGAGAACACACCAAGTATGATCAACATTTGAAAGTGAGTCACTGCTCCATTCATTAAGCTGCTCGAATATACCAGATACCTCTCGCCAGAACATTTGCCAATATACGAGAGGTGCATTGAACGGCTGGAGACCCTATATAAGGGCGAGCTGAATGAATGGGGGGATCATTCATTAGAACCGCGATAGTAAAAACTGCGATAGTGTGGAGCGAATAGAAAAGCGATATTGATCGAAGTGATTCTCGTTGATTGTGAAGTGATTTTAGAAGACAATTGGAATGTAGATTTATGGACAAGTGGAAGTTAGACTTTTAATAGTGAAAATTAAAATTGTGAAATAGTTAAATAAGTGATTGTGCATTTTTAAGTAATTAAATAAACTCTTTTAATTTAATTTAAAAGACATTGTGTTTTCACTTTCCCGGAACATTAAAATTATTGGCCGCGAACCATAACACGCGACAATATGTTGTCGGAATATTGATAATGTAAAATATGTGAGTGGGGTTTTTAAAAATTTTGGTATCGGCAAATTCTAAAGTTTCTTCAATATTCATATAGGGAATGTTACCTCTGTCTGAATTGGATAATATTAGATCTACTTCCTTTCTTGATAAAACATTGGAATTTACAGTGTTCGTTTTAGCTAATTGTAATGACTCTACAATATTTACAAGTTCTTCTTTAACTGATCGAACTTTATATTGAGTACATAAAGCATGAGTGTTTTCAAAAACTTTATCCTTTTTATGGTATTCATGATTTCATTAGTAATATTTATTATTTGGTTTATTCTTTTGTTATATTCCTGATTTATTAAAATTTGTTTGTTATTATTTTCTAGTGATTCGTTTATTTTACCTTCTAGTAGCATGAGATCACTTTGGTCCGGATTACCTGCCAACCACTTCCATGCGGTTCCAATAAAGTTGAGAGAACGTTTCACTTTGAATTCAAGATTGCCAATTAAGTTCTTTATTTGCGATACTTCATGTAATAGAAGTTGATGAAAAGGGTTGCCTGATGCGATGTGATCGTGGATGGTGGATGAGATCTCAGATAAAAACATTGTATACTGTTCGATTTGGAAAATATGTACAAGTACTAATTTCCTTGTTGAATTTTTGCTTCCCCAATCTTTATAGCGATAAGTTGAAAGGTGTTATAATTGGTAAGTTGCACTTCAGTCCGGACAATGGATGAAAGGCTCCTGAAAAGAATCAATTTTGAATGTCACTCTTGTGAATAGTCCTGCCTGACTCAGTTAAGACAAGCGTAGGCCTGTCTTCTTTGACTATTTCCTTTTTGCATCTTGCTGTCAATTTCGATTCTTAGCGTTTATTATTTTTAACATAGATTATTTGTCATACCTGATATTCTCTAGCTTGTTCTCTATTTTTGTTATGAAAATTGAGATACTTTTCCTGTTTGTCCTTTAAGAATTCTATATTGTCCTTTCTTGATTTTTTGAGCTGCTCCGAACTCGTCGAAACGTTTCTGCCTTAAAAGACTTCGAGAGGTTTTTTACCAGTTACCTAGTGTAGAGTGAAATTGTACTCGTAAACGAATCTTTCAAGCAGTTCCTCGAAAGTGCGATGGGTCGCATCTGCCTTAAGGCATCTCATTATTTCTGAGAGTGTGGAGTAGAACCTTTCGACTTGTCCATTCACCTCGCTCTTAAATGCTGGGGTACGGTAGATGTCAATACCCAATTGGTCGCGCATCATGAGTTGTATAGATGCAGCGTTTAAGGCCTTTTCCCCATTCACTACTACGCACTAAGGTATGCGCAAGAAGAACAACAGTTCCCTGAGCGGTGCTCGCGCATTCTCAAGGGCTCTAGATTTGAGAATTCTAGCCCGTGCGAATTGACTGAGCCTATCCAGACTTGTAAGGATTTTTTTTGTGGTAGGGAGGTGAATGCTAATTATGCACAGAGTGTGGGACTCCCATGCGCGACTGGACTACCAACTAAACGCCTCCCCTGTCAACCTGACAACCTAGCCTGGAACCGTTTGACACATTACTTTGGGCATGTCTCGTTTTGTTACGCCGTGAGGCGCCTTCAAGCCGAGGAGTCCCTTTCCTAGCGGGGGGGAGAGGGGAAGAGGAAATGCCAGAAGAGCGATCCCCCAGCGCCCCCAGCTGCTGTGAATCCCTTGTATATTTTAGGACTGCCCAAGCATAATGTGCCACCTGGTTCCATTTGTCAACCGATTCGAGCATCACTGCAACTATATTATCCGGGGTGAGCTCTCCCGTCTCCCTGTAGATTTTCCTTCGCAGCCTGACCCAGTTGGTACACGCAAAAAATGTGTGACAGGCATTGTCTTCCTCTCCTGGGCAAAACCGACAATCGGGGGACCGTGACTTACCAATCTTGTGCAGGTAAGACTGAAAACAATCATGCTCGCTCAAAAGCTGGGTCAGATAGAAGTCAGTCTCACCATGCCTTCGATTGAGCCACGGTCTCACATCCGGGATGAGGCGCGCAGTCCACCTTCCCTTCGTGCAATTGACCCAAGACTGCTGCCAAATGTTGAGCGAGCGCTGTTTCTCCTCACGGACAACGACCTCCCTCGCACCCTCGTTTCAGCGCAGGTAAATAGCGTGGCGCTCTCTAGCAAGAAGGGCAACAGGTATCACGCCTGCAATCACTCTCACCGCCAAATCAGAGACTGTCAGATACGAAGATGCTCTCAGTGCTCCTCTTCTCTGTACCTGTGCTAAACGTTTTCGGTATATCTCCTTGCTGAGAGCGTCGCCCCATACCTCTGCTCCGTACAGTAGCACTGACCCTACAGCACTCATCAAGAGGCGTCTTCTTGATGGGTTGGATCACCCTACGTTGGCCATAAGTCGACTCAGGGCCGATATTCCCGAAGCAGCCTTCTCAGCTGTTGCCCTGGTTTGCTCAGAAAAACTCATCTTCGAGTCGATTAGTAGCCCCAGACACTTCACCGCTGGCTTCGATTCGATTTGTAAGTCTCCAATACTGATCATCCTTACTCTAGAGATTTCTCCACTGCTAAACTGAGCCCGCGAGCAGTCATCCAGTCCCTCACTCGGCGCATTAGCATACCTAGCCTAAGTTGCGCTTGTTCAACGGTGCGTCCAGTGACCAGAGCCGCAACATCATCCACATAGCCGACCAAGCGCGACTCATCTGGCATCTCAAGTCTCACTAGCCCGTCGTAAGACACGTTCCACAGGTCCGGGCCAAGGATAGATCCCTGGGCAGCACCCGATGTAATTTCCATCCTTCGTTGGCCCTGTGTCGTGTCGTAGAGCAGGCTTCGGTCCTTTTGGGTAGTTCTTCAAAAGCCGCATTCGATATTCTGGGACTTAAAAAGAGTTTTCCAACATATCTAGAATATCCACCCATCTAGCGATTCGTAAGGATTAGGTGGCGTTCTGTGAAATAAATGTCAATATGCACTGTATGTCCCGGAAATTTGGGGATAGGAGTAGGCTTTAAGACTGGATTGTTAGGGTGCCTATCATATTTATTTTCCAAACAGACAGTGCAAAGTTTAATAATATTTTTGATTTTGGCACTCATCTTGGGGAAGTAATATTGTTGAAAAAATTTGTAGCATATTTTCTTTTGCATTACGGTGAGGTTTAGCATGGGTTTTTACTATAAGTTCCTCCCGGCCAGATTCATTTCGGACATTTTGAACATCTTTTTCGGTGAAACGGATTTTGTAAGTACTAAAGAAAAGAGGGTAAATTTCTTGAATGAGTCCCATTGTTGCTTCGCCTGTTTTTAAGGCATTGATCACGCTGGGGTTCAAATATCTCTTTAAAATTCTAATGAGGTTCTCTCTGGTGTGTTGGGGTTCAAACAATACGTGCTTCTAATAATTGGGAAAGGGCCGTTCTAACTGATAGGTACTTTGTTCGCCTATATTAAGGATAATCTGTATTCGGAAGCCATTGATGAGCGTTTCCACCGTGGGGATCAGGTTGTGAGAGGAGCTTTCGTCACTATGAGAACCAGCTGTCATTGAGTTGATATTCGATTGCATAGGCTTCCTTGAGAGAGTGTCAGCCACAATATTGGCCTTTCCGGGCTTATATTGGAGCTCATAATTATATTCCTCCAATATCGTCTTCCACCTTTTCATTTTAATATTGGTCTTACGATTACTCAATGCATACGTCAGCGGCTGGTGATTAGTCAAAGTCGTAACTTTACGTGTTCCGTAAAGGAAATCACGCAAAGATTTTAATTCCCAAATAATGGCCAACATTTCCTTCTCGTTGGTTGCTTAACTAATCTCGATACGGTTTAGAGTTCGAGATAGGAAAGAGATGGGCCGTCCTCCCCGTGACAGTACAGCAATGGGGGTGTTCTGAGAGGCGTCAGTTGTCAACTCAAAATCTTTTGTAAAATCAGGATGTATCAACATGACGTCATATGAGATCAGCGAATTTTTTATCTTTTGAAAGCATTAAGTGCTTCCTGGCTCAACTGGATTTTAATTTTGCTGGATAGGTTCTTGGATATTCTCCCTTCTTCCCCTCTTATGTTAGAACCGAAGTAAGGAGATTTGCTATTTTTGCAAAATCCTGAACGAAGCGTCTGTAATAACTTGCCATACCTAGGAAAGATCTAAGTTCCTTCAGCGTAGTAGGTGGTGGAAAATCTATTATAGCTTGGACTTTTTGCGGATTTGATCTGATACCCTGCTCCGAAACGACGAATGCAAGAAACTCCACCTCATTCTTCATGAATTCGCACTTATCAACTTGTATCTTAAGATTCGCGTTCTGAAGGGTATCGAATATAATATCCATGTTTTGTAGAAGTGCGTTTTCATCCTTGCCATATACGAGTATGATGATATCATCTATGTAAGGCTAGCACTTGCGCCCAATGTGTTGCCGGAAAGCGTCATCAACTGCTCTTTGGTACGTTGGGGGTCCGTTCCTTAAACCAAACGCTATACGTGTAAATTCATATTTACCGTTGTTGACGGAAAAAGCAGTTTTTCCCATATCCTTTGGGTTCATTTGAATCTGATGGAAACCACTCTTCAAGGAAACGACTGTGTAAAATTTGTTCTGACCTAAATTTGCAAGAACCTCGTTAATCTCGGGCAAAAGATATGTATCAGGTATCGTAACATCATTCAATTTTAAATAGTCTATGACAAGCCTATATTTTTTTCCTCCCGACGCGTCCATCTTTTTAGAGACTATCCATACCGGTGCATTGTACAGTGATTTAGACGCCTGAATTATACCGTCTCTGAGAAATTTTTGTATCTCTCGATCGGGTTCAATGCCATAGGGTATGGATATGATTTGGAGTATACCGGTGTATCCATGGTTGTGCGTATTTCGGCTTCCACTATAGTGTTGTATGTGAGCTTATCATCCGGCTCACTGAAGAGGTCTGTATATCTGTTAAGAATCTTGAGAAGTTTGTTTGACTGTTCGTGTGGAAGGTGTTCTGTTCGTATGCAAATACTATTGACAGCTTTGGAGGTATGTTGTTTTATTGGGATTCGCAAAGAATCTAGGATTGTAAAATCTTCCTCAGCTGTGTGTCTAATTGCGCGTCATTCCTTTAGACTATCATTCCCGAGTATGCCATGAAATGATTTTAACGTAGGAAGGATAAAGAATTTTAAAGTTGGGGTAGATGGACCGAAAAGATTAAGTAACGCGTGATGAGTAATTTGAATGTTATCACCAACAGTTTACAAGGAAAGGTTTTTCGTTTGGATAAAAAGACTTTCCACAACTTGGCTGTATGTAATTCACGTTAGAGCCAGTATCTATTAGAATTTTCATTTTAAATCCGCTCTCCGTTCAGTACTCAAAATACGGGAGTGAATAGCTCGTTAGTCTAAAAAATGTATGTCTTGCAAATCGGAGGTTTCATTGGGCTCCGGATATTCCTGTAACTCAGCATCTGCATAAGACTCATTTCTAAGTTCTAAAGATTGAACGAAATCGACCAAGGACTGATCATGTTGTTGGTCCTCATGTACACTGGATTCCTGGTATTCCATCATTTCCTTGTCCATGTTTGATCCGTGTGTAAAATGCATGCACTGTTGTTTTGAAGAATAATTAATGGGTTGATTATTATCTCTTTTCGGAGAGAATTGTGGCCTAGCTTGAGGTCGGTTCTGGTAATTTATGTTCATAGAGTGAATAGACATGTCAACATCCATGGGCTCAGGTTCATTTTGGGGTCTTGGTGGTAGTTGCGACTGTGGAAATTGTGGTCTCAAACTTGAATAGAAGCTAGGATTCTGGTTAAATTGATTGGGATGATAAGGCCTATTAAAGTTTTGAATGTAGTTATGTTTTGGGTAAAATCTAGGATGCATTGGCGAAGGCGATTGGAAAAAATATCTAGGCGGAGGTATACGTCGCATTTGCTGGAAATTTCATGGGGCTGATATGGGTACATGTTGTAAATCCCGCGGAGCTGGCGTGGGTGCCTGCTGAATATTTCTTTACGTAGGCGGGACTGGCGGTGTAGTATTATCTTGGGTACGATGAACTGCATCACTATTACTCTGAGCATAATTTATGCAGTAATTTACATGTACTTGTTTCAAACACAATCTTAGGGCATGTGGAAGATCAACTGGTTCCCTCATTGTCAAGAGATGGGGCAGATATCCATTTAGTCCACGCACAAAAGTATCTAAAGCTTTATTTCTATATGTTTGCACCATGATATTTGTCGGTTCAGGACCCATATTGATGCAGGAAATTTTATCCAAGATAAGCGATAGATGGTGGTACACTTCTTGGTAAAAACCTTGGATGCTATTAGCACCCTGCGCTAAGGAACTCATCTGATATTCTAGAGTATTAATATCTCTTTTATCAGAGTAATGTAGGGCCAGACAACGGCGTATCTACTCCCAATTGAGTGGAGTATTGTAAGACTCTAGTGCTGCATCCGCTTGAACCACGGTTTTGTTACGGATCAAGTTTTAGATGCCATAGTATTTGGGCGAACCCCGCAAATCGTCATACAGTTTAAGGACTCTTTCAACACCCTGACGTTAGGAACTGAATTCTCTTGGTTGACCTGAGAATTCCCTTAGACCTCTGATCACGTCAGGAATCCGGTCCATTTCTTCTATGTTTCCTAACTGGTCCTCATGAATTCCTTGATTCCCTATTTCTTGCGGATCTATCACTGGAGTTAGAAATTGTTGCATTGTACGAACTTACTCTTATCCTTATAAATTTTGGTGAATAATAATTAAATTTTAGTGAACAATCACTCTCATTTTTTTCTACCCCACTAAAAACCTCTCACTCACATTAAAAATTGATTTTCACTTTCAATTACACTGTTTTCATGGATTTACAATTTTTACACTATTCGTTTGATTTGACTTGACGTCCCTTAAAAAAATTTTCCACTTACACTAGAATTAAAACTAATATCCTCCTGGATGCGGCTGCTGATTGTGCTCAGCTCTTTTTTGTTCACGTAAGTGATTACTGGGGGGCGTCGTTCCTCTAGGATTAAAAGACGCGCGTATAGAGCCCTTCGCGATCAAACCTTTCGTATTTTGCACTAATCGGATGAAATTTCGTGACGGGATCGAGCCTTTCTCGTCTATGCTAGTTGGACGTAGCCTTTCACAAATAATTTTGACTGGTAATCTAAACGCGGTCCCTGCTCAGGCGCCAATTAAGGATCCGTTTTTCTAAGTTACGAAAAAAATATATTTTTATTTAGATGTTCGCTGTACAATAATTTTCTTAAGACTACCCTCTCTTGTACCTTAGCATGATTTATTATTTTGTCGAGCCACGTGACTGCTTACTCGCGCAATTAGTTTCCAGGTAAATGTGTTCGTCTGGCGGAAGGTGAATGATACTCGGTATGCTGTGTCTGGTGGGAACGTGTAGAAAAATGTAGTTTGATGTAAACTGAATTCTGCATATTGTGGGAAAGTGCAATTTGTTTGATGGAATGTTTGCATGATGGAATGTGATATGCCCATGTTAACTTCCATAATAACTTGACCAATCTTTTTGTTAATCATTCATTGGTATTAATTACTTTCCACGCCGCATAAAAATGATAAAAATACACACAAGCTATGAAAATTCAAGCATAAAAGCTCTTTACTCCTCCCCGCTGCGTAGACTCTAGTGGAGATGTCATTTAAGATCCTAACAATATATTCTCGTAATTGAAAGGCCTTGTAATGACATTGTCTCACTCATATTTCTTCAACGATGTCCTGCGGCCATGCAGCAACTTTTCTATTGTTTTACAAAAGATTAAAATGGCATCGTACAAGTTCTCGTCGAAATAATAATGCGACACTAAGAGGTGAAATGGATAAATGAAGGAAGAATAGATGGAGCGGAATGAAGGAAGATTAGCTCAAAAGGAGCAGAACGAACATCACGTTCATACTCGGGCGCTTCCTTTGAGTCTTGAATAGGATGCTGACTCGTGTAATGAAGTAAGTGCGACAATACTGCTTTTATATTTGAGCAATTGTCTCAGCAGGAATCTTACAATGTGCACTTTATTGTCACTTTTACTGCGAGGTACTTGACACATCCTTGGAGAAACATTCCATTTTAATATGGAGAGGATGGCAAATGACGATTGAGTGTCAATTCAATTTATTCGTCTGATTGCTGCTATTGGAAAAGAATTTGGATGAATATGTTCTTTCATGTGTGAGATTTTTGTAAAAGGCTTCCTCCTTTTCTCATGTTTTTCAAGGGTAATCCACATATTAAATCAGTTCCTAGAATAAAGATGCTTTTACGAAAAATGTTCTTAATTTAAATACATGTGGCTGTCCTTCTAAATTAAAGAAATGAACGAAAAGCAAGCAATAACCATCATGAAACAGCAAATTTTTCATTTTCACGTTGTTCTGCCGTTTTGCCCTTATTTTGTAGATCCTTGAAACAATAAACTACATTGTGGTTAAGTCTAAACTTAAAATGAGCTTTACACAGAATTTATTTAACAAGGCAAAGATGGAATGGCTTTACCATATCACTGGTCATTAGTACTAGTGAGTGGTTTTATTGTTGCACATTAATTAGAATGTGACATAGCCAACGTTAGTTCAGTTAGATGGTGATTTCTCCGGTGGTTTCCAGTAGTTGGTTTTCGGTATGTGTGACGAAATGCTCAAGGGTTGGTAATTATGTGTCTACGCTCTGTAAGTTCACTTACGAGCTTTGCTTTCTGTATCTCTCTCCCTCTTTCTCTTTGTTCATGGTTTTGGTTGAACTAAATTTAAATGAGAATATCTAAATTTAAGTGTACTATTCTGATGTGGTTTTGTGGGTTCAGTTGGTTGTGCATTTAATTAACTCAGTTTAAATAGAAATGTTAATTGATGTGTCTACTTGGGTCTTAAGCTCGAAACACCTTTAATTTGTAACAAGGATTTTAAAGTTAGAGCCAAGGCAACAATATGATGAAGATCAACCATGCATTGCGTATGGACACACTAAAAGCTATAAATGAAGAAATTTATGAGCGTTATTAAAGAAAGAATAATTTCTAGAATTTGAGTTGACTTTTCTTAAATCTCGTGCATTTCCCATTATCCTGCTCCATCCATAAAGGCAAAGTCATTTTAAGAACTGTTTTGAAAAGATCTGATATCAGGCCCTTCGTATAACACCCCATCTGACCATTTTTTATATGCTCATTCCTCTCTACGAGACCCTCTTGAACCATTTTGAAATCCTTTTTCACCCAGAATTTTTCCAGAATTCATAACTGCCGACCATTCCACAAAGTTTCATGGCTGTAGCTTCTATAGTTTCAGAAATTAACTACTCTGGCGTAAAGACGGACGAACGGAGAGACCTGCACAAGTACCGATTTCAAAAGAGTTTTCCATTTTAGTACAAAATCGTATGCCCAGAGCGTTACTAACCTTAATACTACAAATTTATTATTGACGTAAACTAAACAATTGCAGCTAAAAATGAGACCAAAAATTTTGATAATCGGATAAAAAGTGTGGTCAACGAACGATCAAAGCCAGAGATTAGCCAAGAAAATGGACACGTTTTACGAAAATCCATGTCTATGCCTCCTAGACACCATCAAACATAGTATTTTCATGCAGTGTACTACAAATTTATACTTGACGGAAACTACACAGTGGAAGCCAACACTTTGACAATCAATTCAAAATTGTGGCCACAGTAAGCGATCAAAGTTGCAAATCTGCACGAAAAATGCATATGTTCTAAAAAGGGCCATTTCTATGCCTCCTAAATGCTAGATATTAAGCCCAAAATATTTTCCAACCACCAAAATACTCATTTAGATTAAACCTTTAAACTTAAAACTCTTCTTCTGCTTCTTGTTAGCACTAAAGCCCCTCTTGGGCCTTCCAACTATCTCGGTCTATTGACCGCGTTCTCTAATTTCAAAATCCGAGCAGCAATGAACGGTCTTCATCGACCGAGTCAGACCAGCGTTTCCTCGGTTTTCATATTGGTCTCCAGCCTTCAGTTCTCCCAACGAATACCTTTTAGGGTATTCGTTGCTCACCCATACGATTCATGTGGCCAGCCCATTACGGCTTCCGCAGTCTTACAATCCTTGAGACCTCCGGTTCGTCAAAAATTTCATGCAGCTCATGATTGTATCGAATTGGCCATTAGTCCCCGTCTAGCTTCGCTCCGATTATTCGACTCAGGACCCGTTGCTCAAAGGCGTTCAATATACAGGGCTACCCATTTCGTGGTAGGAGAGTATAACCCTACCATTTGACATCCGTTAGAATTAAATGTCATCCAAAGCGTGTTTTTTTTAAGTTGAAGGTTTGCCATTTAGAAATATGGATCATTTAACAGTCGAAGAATGCGTTAAAATTATTAAATTTTATTATAAAAATGGTGATTCTGCTGTATATTTAGGGCTTTACGAGCCGATTACGGTCGACATAATCGACCTACACAGCAAACAATTTCGAACACAGTGAGAAAATTTGAAGAGACTGGATTGATTATCAATATTGCAAGGCCTGTGCATCATCGCAACACTTGTTCTGCTGAAAATATCGCTTTCGTTGCTCAAAGTGTGGAGGAAGACCCAAATTTGTCGATTCCTCGACGTGCTCAACATTTGGGCTTGTCTTACAGCTCATTGTGGCGGATTTTGCATTTGGATTTGCATCTCCATCCGTAAAAACTCCAACTCACTCAAGAACTTAAGCCTCAAGACCATACACAACGCAGAATGTCTGCGAATTGGGTGATTGAAAAACAAGCCATTGATAACGATTTTCGAACAAAACTTTCTTTAGTGATGAGGCTCATTTTTCGCTCAGTGGTTACGTAAATAAACAGAATTGCCGCATATGGGGCTCTCAAAATCCTCAGGTGATCACAGAAAGGAAAAGTGACCGTTTGGTGTGCATTATGGTCTGGTGGTGTTATTGGCCCGTATGTTTTTGAAAACGATCAAAGAAGAGCCATTACAGTCAATTCTGACCGTTATGGACGGATGTTAACCGATTATTTTTGGAGAGAAATTGAAGATTATGATCTGGAGAGCATGTGGTTCCAACAGGACGGAGCCACACAACACAGGCTAATCGAGAACTTTTGCAAGAGAAATTTTCAGGACGCGTATTTTCGAGATTGAGTGATGTCAATTGGCCCGCAAGATCCTGTGACCTAACACCTTTGGATTTCTTTTTATGGGGCTATGCAAAAGGTCGTGTTTACGCGAACAATCTTCAAAATCTTGAGCAATTGAAAACCAATATTCGTGAAGCTATGGATGAGATTTTGCCGGAACTGTACCGAAAAGTTATTGAAAATTACCTCAAAAGGATTGAGGCCTGTAAGAGGTCGCGTGGAAGGTATTTGAATGATGTTGTATTTCACGTATAATGACAAGGTTTAATCTTTATATTGAATGATTTTTTTGTTTCCATCTGAATATTTTATGTATTTTCTTTAGCCTTACTTTCCCAAGCGTAAAATAGATAACCCTATATTTGCGGATGCTTGGGTTAGGGTACATATTTCACACCCATAGCATAACACAGGTCTTATCACAGATTTGTATACTTGAAGCTTTGTTTTTCTGTGTATGCAGCTGGTCTTCAAGATCGTCAAGGCTGAATAAAATATTGTATTTGCGAGCTGTATTCTTCGGCGTCTCTCGTCTCTTTCATTGCCTGTTTTCTTTATTCTAGTGTCTAAATACACGAATTCGCTCACGTTTTCGATACTGTATTCCCCAAGTGTGATATTTTGTATATTAGAGGTATTTTTCTTTGATTGCGTTATGAGCTTTGTTTTATTTTCATTCAGGAAAAGTTCTTTGGCAGTTGTTAGTGACCGTGACAAAATGCTGATGTCGTCCACATAGGCTACTAATTAACTCGACTTGAATAGTGATGTACCTCGCGTATCCACAGGTAGCTTCCTTATGACGTACTCCAGAGCCAAATAGAATAGCAATGGGGCCAGCAAATCTCCCTGTTTTAATCCGATATTTGTGTCAAAGACATCGGTGAGTTGGTTATTGATTCGGACTTGAGAGGTCATCGACGTCATTGTCATTTTGGTAGGATGCGCTAATTTGGCCGGGGTGCCAAAGTAAAGCATCATTTAGTGTAGTGCTTTACGATCAATACTGTCGTATGCTTGATTAAAGTCAACGAAAATTTGGTGTACGTCTGTGTTGAACTCCCAGCATTTTTCAAGTACCTGTTTGACTGTGAACAATTGGTCTGTTGTCGATCTACCTGCCCTTAAACCACCTTGATACTCCCCAATAATGCTGTTTCCGTATGATCCGATTTTATTTTCTAAGATTTTTGAAAATATTTGGTACACTGTACAAAGTAGTCATATGCCTCTATAATTTTCGCACTGTTATTTGTCACTTTTTTGTGGGTAGGGAATATAATCGATTGGGTCCGCTTTTTCAGCATATGTTCTTGTTGCCAAATGTGCTGGGTGACCTTGTGAATAGGTTTATGAACATTGTTACCACCATATTTGACGAGCTCCACTTGAATCTCATCGATGCCTGGCGCTTTATTATTCTTTTGGGCTTTGATGATGGACGAACTTCATCCAGAATTGGTCGTGCAAATGAAAACTCTCCGCAGACATCTATAGGCTCCGTTGTTCTGGAGCTATGTGGAGGATTAAGGAGGTTCTTGAAATATGATGCCCATCTTTCCTTAATCTTGGTTTCATCAGCGATGATATTGCCAACGTCATCATGACAGAACATAGTTTTGGGCTGTTAACCACGTTTCAGGCTTTTCACTACTTTGTTTGCCTATCTTGTGTTGTTGCTCGCTAAACTTACATCTAAACTTCTCAATTGATCGTCATAGTATTTTTTTTCCTTAATCCTAATTATCTTATTCGCTGCTCTTCTGAGATTGTCATAGCATTCTCTCTGCGGCCTGGTTTTCCTACCTACGTATTCTTTGTACTCCTGTTTTTTTTAGTCTAACGCATTCGGGCACTCATCATGAAACCAATCATTCCTCTTGCGCCGGGCTTGATGGCCGCTCGTCTGTTCTGCTACAGTCCTTATAGCCGCTTTCACTTCCATCCAGAGCTCGTTGCTTGCCTTTAACGATGCGTCTGATAGGATGGGAGCCAGCTGGTTATCGAGGGTCTCCGTGAAATTTTCGGCCGTTTGGAGCCTTTTGATGTCAAATTTTTGTAGCGGACCGGTCGTCGCCGAGTATGCCTTTGATATACAACATCGATAAGTTAATTTGATCAAGTAATGAACTGAGTTGCAATTGGCTCCCTGAACCATACTCGATTAATCTCGAATAATAAATCATGATTATGGTTACGCAAGCAGAAGAGCATACCATATGCCAGAAAAATTCTGCGGATGAAATTTTACGAATCTTAAGAAATTTTAAAAAATATTCTGCTGAATGGAAAACGTAGGAATACGTCAAGAAAAAGGTTGAGGAACTGGAGAACCATTGCAGGGAGTCCTCAAAAAGCACAAGCAGATATTACAGCTTATACCACCGAACATCCTTATCACGCTGAAAAAGTTAACGCGCTAACTCATGCTTTTTACATTAAATGAAGTTGCATTGAGCGCCACATTTAAATTAATCATCATAGAGGATGATGCAGCAACTACAACACAACCTGTCACAATAACGCAAGCTTCCCAGCAGCAACTAATGCTGATACTATAACAGTTACGTCAGCAACCGGCCTACTGATAGAAGCTAGCACTTCAAGTAACTCGAGCGCCAACACACATCCTTGCTACATAAATCCTTCAGTCAACTGGCCAATGCCAACTCAAGCTATTGCCAACCATCTATATTAAAAATTCAACCGGCCCGGCAACTTTCCTAAGCTACCACCCATCAAGATTCCAGAGTTCGATGGTGACTATAAGCAATGGAAGCCATTCATCGATATCTTCTTAAATGTTATCCACAAAAACTGCCATTTGAATAACGTCGAAAAACTGCAGTACCTACTGAATGCACTGGGAAGAGATGCAAGACGAGTGGTGAGCCATCTACAACTTGCCAGCTGCAATTATGAAACTGCACTTAGCCTTCTCCGTGCCAGGTTCAACAATAACCGTAAAATAATAACTACCTATATCGACGCAATTATTGTTGCAAAAAGGTTAGAACATAGGTCTCAGCAAGACATAATAATGCTATACGACCTTACAAGAGAGTGCATGGAGGCAGTTAAAACTTTAAAATGCAATACGGATGAGTGGGGACCAATAATCGTATGCATTACAATGCGGAAGCTAGATGTAGAAAGCCTGCGGCAATTTGAAGAAAGCCTATCCAATCCTCGAGAAATGTCTTCAATTGGTGAATTCTTGAACTTCCTAGAGAAAAGATACCAAGTCCTTAATTGCCTCAAGACTACAAAACATCAAAAGCAAGATATTCATACCAAAGGTCAGAAGAAAAGCTTTTGCACCCAGATAAAGAAAGGCTACAACATTTGCTCCAAGCCTCACAACATATATCAATGTGATGGTTTCAAGAAAATGAGCATAGAAGACAGGAATATTCTTATTAGGCAAAAGAGGTTATGCCCTAATTGCCTTGTGCACAGCAAGACAGAAAAATGTAGATCTACAAAATTGTGCGCTGTTTGCGGCGAAAAAATACCACAGTTTGCTTCACCAAAGCACAAATAGCAATTTAGCATCGGAACCTGACGCTAAAGGCATTTTAGCACATCTCACCACCAATACAGCTTCCACGAAGGACGATGCCGTCACACTGCATATGGGAAGTCCTTAGTAACCGCAGGTACTTCACCCAACCGGGATGGTCAGGATAAGAAGTACGCATGGGCATCTTGAATCAATGAGGGCATTAATCGACCCCTGTTCACAGGTTTCGCTCATCACCAAAGGAGCAGTACGGATTTTGAAATTGCCAAAATGAAGAATCCAGGCAAAAGTCACAGGAGTAGGCTAAATGCAATCCGCGAAAGCATCATATCAAGTAACTGTTAAAATCCGGCTTCGGGATCCAGCATCATCTCCAGCCACATTAAAAATATAGACAGGAGTGAATATGATGGCGTTGCCTAAGTTGACCTAGGATTTTGACAAACCAGGTGCTATTGACCTTCTCCTGGGGGCAGATGTCTATGCCTAGATAGTAATGGCTGGAGTAATTATGGAGCAGCCAGCAGTGCAAGAAACTAAGCTAGGGTGGATTCTTTTTGGTAGTATTCCAAAAGGCTCCCACGAGTCAATCAGACTCTCGAACTATGTATCTCTCGCTGAAATTCAGCAAAGCCTAGAAAGCTTTTGGAAATCGGACAATCGGTTCACTCCGTACAAAGAGCTCGGGGTTGTGATAATTTCTTCCGGTCCACGCAAAGAAGAGACAAGGAAGGAAGATACATTGTCAGCTTACCTTTTAAGAACAATAAAGAACAGCTTGGTGAATCCAAAAAGACTGCTGTTGCGTGATTATTACAAATGGAGACGAGGTATGAGAAAAATCCGTCGGACAAACAGGAGTACAACAAGTTTCTTTCTGAGTGTTTGGGCTTGGGACACATGAGTCCCGAGAAGTCTTTCAAAGGATATGACTGTAAAGTCTTTTATTTACCATATCATGCAGTCTACATGCAGGATAGCATTACTACGAAACTTCGTGTTGTCTTCGACGCCTGTTGTAAAATAACCTCGGGTCTGAGTCTTACCGACGTTCTGCATACTGGGCCAAAGTTACAGCAGAATCTCATCCAGATACTGTTAAGATAGAGGGAGCATCGCTACGTGTTTACTGCCGATACTGAAAAGATGTTTAGATAAGTCAAGATAGCTGAACCAGATGGGAACTATCAAAGAATTCTTTGGCGCCAACATCCTCATGACCTTATCTAAGAATATGTTCTGAACAAGATAACATATGGTAATGGGCCCATTTCATATCTGGACGTAAAGGTTCCACAGCAGCTAGCAAAAGACAAAGGTGATCGATACCCAATTGCCAAGCGAGTTCCCACGTCGGACTTTTATATGGACGATATGTTAACCAGAGCCGACACAAAGGAAAAAGCAATGGACCTACAGGCCCAGAAGGTTAAACCTTCGAAAATGGACTTCCAATAGTGAGGGTCTTCTCAAAAACGTGCCTGGAGATATGGTTGAGCAAAGGATGATCGACATTACTGACTCAGGCTCCATCAAAACAATCGAAATCCACTGAGATCGAAAGGATATTACCAGAGCTACACACAATCATAATTCCTAGATGGATTGGTGACCACAAAAACCAGGAAATCCAGCTGCACGGTTTCTGTGACGCATCTCAAAAGGGATACGCAACGGTTGTATACGTGCGAGCCACTGACTCACTAGGAAAAGTTTATTGTACGATCCTGACAGCGAAGGCAGCACCCGTTAAACAAAACGAGCCGACCAGAAGGTTCTGAAGATACAATAACAGATTATCATTCCCCGTTTGGAACTATGTGGACCCTTGCTACTATCCAGGCTACTGAAGATGGCAATAGCTACCCTAGAAATGGACACACCGAATGTTTTTGCATGGTGTGACTCCGATATAGTTTTGGTATGGATAACGAAGATCCCTCATACTTTGGATGCGTTTATTGCAGACAGAACCTCAGAGATTCAGAATTTATTTCCCACAAACATCTGGAGATACGTGTCATCGCAGGAAAATCCAGCTGACGTAGCATCCAGAGGAATTAGACCAAAGGTGGAGATGACCCCTGTGGCTGTCACAAAAATCCAATGCATGGCCATTGCAAAAACTCAAAGTAAGCTTACAAGAAGAAGCAAGGATTACCAATAATGTCTTCATCTCAACGGCTGCCTATTCGGAAAACAGCAGCAGTAATACCTTTACACGACAAGTCAGGGTAACTGCTTATTGCTTACGGTTCATTAAAAACTGCAGGGCTTCTTAAAGAAAAGAAATTTCAATTATTTATCTTCGCATGATGTACGCACGGCCAGAATGTATATTATAAGAATTGTGCAGCAGATCAAGTAAGCTACTAAAACTTCACCCATTTCTATATATAATGGGAGTTCTACGTGTTGAAGGAAGGATCCAGAAGTCTAACATATCACTAGATGCAAAGCATCAAATTTCGCAGCCCCAAAAACATCATCTGACAAATCTTATCATCAACCATGCTCATCGTCAGACGCTTCACGGAGGCACGACTTTAAGATTGAACTATATCCAGACGCAATACTGGATAATTAATGCCAAAAATACTGTCCAATCTAGGAACCACAGATGCCTCAGATGTGCGCGATACAATACAGGTCCACGTGCTGCCTTCTCCGCTATTCTCGCATACTGAAGTAGATTATGCTGGAGCATTTATGACAAAGATGTTGAAAGGACTTGGTGCCAAATCACTCAAGGGATACATTACTCTATTCATTTGCATGGTAACGAAGGCCACTCATTTTGAACAGATCAGTGATATGACCACAGACGCGTTTTTGACAACCTATAAAAGATTCATATCACGCCGCGGCCATTGTAAAGAAACATTTTTGGACAATGGTACGAACTTTGTTGGTGCCCGAAACAAAATGGAGAAGGACATGCGGCTTGCAATTGAGCAGTCAGCAAGGTATACTGCGAAGGTAATTACCAATGATAGTATAGAGTGGAAATTTATTCCACCAGCCACTCCACACTTCGGAGGGTTGTGGGAAGCATGCGTCAAATCAGTAAAAGGGCATCTCAAAAGAGTATTGAGGGAGATGTTATTGACATACAAGGAGTTCTCCGCCATACTTTACCAAAAAGAAGCTTGTGTAAATTCAAGACCATTGGGCCAAAATTCTAGCAACCCCAGAGACTTGGAACCTTTAACTCCCGGACATTTTTTTCTAGGCCGACCGCTGATTACCCCACCTGAGCCCGACGTAAGTGATATGAACATAAATCAATGATGGAAGCTGGATACCAAATTGCAAAGAGACATATGGAAAGGATGGTTGCAAGAATACTTGTCATCATTCCATGAAAGGAGCAAGTGGCGGGTAGATAACAAAAATTCAGAAGTCAGAAAGTTGGTCCTCGTAAGAGACGACAATTTATCGCCGCAAGAATGGTCATTAGGCCGAATAAAGGAGTTTAATCTACATGAGGTTGGTCTTGTCCGTCTCGTTTCAGTGTAATACAAGGACATAGTAAAAAACGTCCTCTTAACAAATTATGCCAATGACCGCTGAGTATTCATAACTCTGAAGAAAATGTTCAGAAGAAAACAGTGGCAGTCTTAAAAACCTTACCAACTCAGGAGGCTGAATGAGTTTACCAGCAACCAAGGGGTCAGCTCAAACCTGCTGCACATAGAAAAAGCAACGATAAGCCATACCGCAAATCTACCTTCAAAAGAAGAAAGGTTAGAATTAACCCTTGTACATGATCCTCGAAATTACTTTGTTCGATCTTTTAAATTTTTTACAGGCTTACCATTGTTTTCGCCCAAGACTTTGAAACACTTGACACAAAATCTGGGCTTTACATTGAAAATTTAGGACATGACCACATCAAGGGAGGAACTCGAAGGCTACAAATAACGCTGCCTATGACTGAAATTTTTATTGATCAAAAAATAGCAGACTTTATCACACATCCATTCAGAATAATGTGTGACAAAACTAAGGAAGTAACCGATACAACCCACTGTGACTTTCTCCTCCTTCAAGCCCTAGCACGAAGTCCTTCAAGCCCTAGCACGAAGGTTGAGTTTGTTAAAAGTTTTGAATCAAGTCACTCAACTAAGTCATCGCAGGAACAGGAGAAAGAAAGAATTGTTGGGAAGCTCTTGACCACCTACTTTAGAGTTATTATAATTGCTGAGGACTATTTCTGCGAGCTTGAGAATTAATACGCCCAATGGTTGAATGCCATACATGACAACGGGCACATTTTGGACTTTATCACACCGCACAACATCCAAGAGATAATTGCGAATGCAACGGCTAAACTTCATTCTAATTTGTATACATCGAATGTTCCTCAATATCGGCTGCAAGTAGAGGCAACACCTAACGAAATACAGCTATACGGTTACCTACACATTCTTGTTCATGTAACGGCAGTTCCGCATCTGCCACGAAGCAACACGTGTTTAATAGCAGTCTTAGATGCTTCAACCGTGGCAATAGACTTCCTTCCTTGGATTCGTTTTCCTTGGAGCTGGTGCGATTTAGCACCCTAGCTCCCTTCTATCTGTGAGCAATTATTTGCTCACCATGATTAACGAGATTGTATTATCCTGATTATTGTCAATTATATTTTCTTAAACTTAGCACGGATAGTTGGATAAGTTTCTTTTGGTAGTGCTTTGCGTCTTAGGATTCTCAGGGTAGTGTTAGGATGGTTGTCTACTTTGTCGAGCAGTTTGAGTGCTTTGTCACGTACGAATATGTCGCCAGGTTCTATTCTAAGGTCCTTGTATATGTCCGTATTTCTAACATACCATGGGATTCCGAAGATTTGTCGAATGCTTTTGTTTTGGATGGATTGTAGTGCCTTTTTGTTGGTCTCTGTCATCTGGTAGAAGGCTGTACTACCATATAGTAGCGTCGGTCGTATTATTTGTTTGTAGATCAGCAGACGGCTCTTGATGTCGAGTTTCTTGGCCTTAAGGAGTGGAAAGAGTTGGGATAGCACATTGTAGCAATGTCCTCGTTTGTTGCGTATGTGGTCGGTCCAGGAGAGTTTGTTGTCGAGTGTCAGTCCTTAGTATTTGGCTGTTCTTGACCAGGCAATATTTTCGTTTTCAACAGTCAAGTTTTCGGTTGTTGTTGTCTTTTTCTAGTTATAAATAATGCCTGGGTCTTGTCTGAGTTTGACTTGATCTTCCACTTGTGAAAATACTTCAAAAGTATGTCTATGGAGAGTTGCAGTTTTGTGGTGATGACTCTTGCTTGTCTGGATGAGTATAAAACACAGGTATCGTCGGCGTATAGGGACTTATGGACATTCAAAGGCAGCCGAGCTAGGTCTGCAGTAAAGATGTTGTATAGTATGGGGGAGACGGGTGATCCTTGTGGGACTCCAGCTTGAATTGGCCGCATGGTTGAGAGGTGGTTGTCAATTTTGACACGAAATGATTCGCTTTTAGAAAGGAGTCAATGATTTGGATGTGCTGCAGTGGCATTTGGGATTCATGCATTTTGTAAATAAGTCCTGCATGCCAAACTTTATCGAAGGCTTTGGCTATGTGAAACATAACCAAACCCGTTGATTTCCTGCGGTTTAGCCCTATTCTAATGTGTTCGACTACCCTGGTAAGCTGGAGTTCTGTGGAGTGTAATGGCTTGAAGCCAAATTGTTTTCTTTTTCGGTTTCAGTTAGTCGATTTAGTAGCACCCGCTCTACTATTTTTGACAGAGAGGATAATAGGCTAATAGGTCGCCAGTTTTGTGGGAACATGAGGTTTTTACCAGGTTTTGGAAGGACAATAACTATTGCCAATTTCCATATTTTGGGGTATTTTCGTAAGCGGAAAATTTCGTTTATAATCGCTGCTATTGCATCGAGAATATTATCCGGGAGCCATTTTAACATGGTGTTTGATATTAAGCCAAATCCCGGTGCTTTCCGTCTGTTCAGTACTTGTATGATGTCTTTAACATCTTGAAGACAGGTGCTTTGTATAAGGTCGGAGTCTGTAATGTCTGCCCTCATGAGCCTGTTGGTCAACCGATTGACGTGGTTTTCGTGTTCGTCAAGGTCCTCCTCATCGGATGAATTTTCACAGAACTGTTATTCTAGAGTATCTGCGAAGGCCTTCGCCTTACCAGAACTGTCAAATTTTATACCGTAAGGGCCGTGAATTGGTGGTATTACAAGTTTGTTTTTAATACGAAAGTATTTGGAAACCCTCCAGAAAGCGTCGCTCCCAGGCTCCAGACTTTGCAAGAAACTCTCCCATTGTTCATTGCGGAATTTAGATATCCGATCACGAATTTCGTTAGTAATTTGATTTGCTTTCTGGCGTAATCTAGGATCGCCTGTGTTCCTAGCTCTTCTTCGAACTCGATTCTTCCTCCTTATTAAATTTTTGATGTCTTTAGGGAGTTCATAGGGGTTTGTCACCCTTGTCAGAGTTGTGACTTTGTTGTCCTCTTTTGCCTGTACTATTTTGTCTGTGATTTCTTCTATCGTTTTCTCTGTGTCATTGGCTGTTTCAGGTGTTTGAATAATGGTTTCTTTAGCCAGTGCGACTTGGAAAGCTTGCCAATCAGTTTTCTTCTTTACTTGTAGGGGTTCGTCTTTGTATATTTCTCCTATTAAGAAGAGCACCGGTTTGTGATCGGGTGGAAGTTCGTCAAGGACTTCGATGCATACATCGTGTTCAAATGTACGTGATATACCAATATCGAGAGGATAACTATTTCGGTAGCCGTAATGTGTTGGTTCGTTTGGGATATGCAGGCTTAGTGGATTATCTGTAATGAATCGGTTTAACTCAGTCCCAGCACGATTGCTTCTCACAGCTTCCCAGCTTCGATGATAGGCATTGAAGTCTCCGGCAAGGAGTATGGGACCCTGAAAGTCCAGAAGTTTTTTAATATCTTCAATGAGCGTAGCTGCCTGAGGGCGGGTGTATACCGAGACTACCATGAATTCAAAAGAATCCGTCCGCACTTGAATTGCAGTAGCTTCTAGTGTTTGTAACGTAGGTGTCAATACGAGATTATGGTTCACATTCCTTCTCACAAGAATGGCCGTTCCGCCTCCTCTGCCTGTTGTTCTGTCATTTCCGTACAGAAAATAGTTAGGGAAGCGTAGGCGATTTCCAGGCTTCAGAAAGGTTTCCTGGATGAGAATGATGTCAAACTTATAATCAAATATAAGTTGAGTCAACTCACTAGTCTTGTGAAGCAGGGAATTTGCATTCCATGTGAGAATGGTTAAATGATCCATAAAGCTCATTATTGTTTCTTTATCAGTGTGCTGTTGAAACTGTTTTGTGATGCTAACATTCCCTGAACCATTTTCGCCTTCATGTCTTGCATCATGGTTTGGAATTGTGTTTGCATGGTGGCAAAGAGTGTGTCCATGTTGTTATTTGTGTTTAGTGGAGTGTTTGCTTGTTTTTGTTTTTGTGTGTTTTTATTCTGTTGTTGTGTAGATGTTGTGGTGGTTTTGTTGTTATTTCCAGCTGCAACTTGTGCGAATGATTTCCTGACATTCACTGGGTTTTGAGGACATACACTATAGTTGGCTGGATGTTCTCCACCTCAGTTCACACATTTTGGCTTTTCCTCTGCTTTTTTAACACATTTGGAAAAATGGTGGAGCCCATAGCATTTAATACAACGGGCCTGTGCGTGACAATTTCTGGAGGGGTGTCCAAACTGCTGACAGTTGTGGCACATAACTTGTCCTGTACGGGGGCGTTGCGCTTCAACAGTACATATGAGGTGACATATTGCCCTTATATTGTATATGTCAGTCTCGGTTTTGGAAAGGAGGACCTTCACCAACCTGGATGGCCCATCTCGTAACTTCATATAGTGGATTTCGATGGGGTGAAATCTTTGGCTCTCCAGATCTTCCTTGATGTCGTCAATCGACAGTCCATACAGACCCCTGATTACCACATTTAGATTCCTTTCTTCTGGAAGGATATACGTTTGGTATTGTATAGTCATTTTTGTCAAGTATCTTGTGAGTTTTCTGTGATAATGTAGTGTCTCTGGAATTATCTGGATCCCCAAGTAGCCCATTTTGGCGGATTCGTGTTTTATTCCGAGGTCTTTCATGTCCTTTAGGACTTGGGTCCACTTTTCAGGCTCTCGGAGAATGACAGGTACCGTTGTCCGTTTCTTGTCGTCCACTGGGGATTTGGATGTGGTGGGCGCTGTAGGAGTGGTTTTATTTTTTGGTGGGATGGCCAGCTCTGGTAGAGCTATTGAGGGACCCGGCGGTGGCAGAGCAGGAAATTCTTCATCCTCTTCAGCAGAGTCTTCCTGCATCGACTCATTTTCATCTTCTTCTTGTATTGCTTCCTCTTCCATCGCTCCTTCTTCTGAAGAAGGAGGAGAGGGCAGCGGGCCCTCTGATGAGAAAGATGAAGACTCCACTTTTCTCTTTTTGTTTTTGTTTTTGGTTTTCTTTTTTGATTTAGCCAGCGCCAAATCCCTCAATTGCTCCATGAGCTCTGTGTTGACCCGGCGTTGTTCTGCCAACTCCGAGTTAACCTCAATCAATTGCTGTTGAGCCTGCCTCAACTGCTCTATAACTTCGTTAAGCTGTGCCTGCATAGCTTGCGAAGTTTGCAATTGGCCAATCAGCAGAGCCATCTGCTGATCTTTGTCCACTGTGGATACGTCTGTCATATCCACAACCCGACCAAACCAAACTCAAGCACTGAGAAATTTATCCAACTATTTACACAATTGCTATACAAATCAACAACAATAATCAAAACAACACGCTCTCGCAACCAAGAAAAGCAAAAATCGCTCACCCAGACGAATCCGTGCCTTTTTACCAGCTTGTTCTTTTTATGATAGCTAAGAATCTTCCCTCCTGCTCGCACTTTTCACTTTTCATTCACTAACTGACTATATAATAACTGCCTATATTCACTCACTCACAAATTGATAACTTCGACTTTCAATGTCCGCAACGATGCACGGCTTCCACAAGGTACACGGCTTCCACAAGGTTCAATAGACTTCAATGGCCAGGTTTATTTTACCTTGAAGAAGGAAGATTTAGATGCTTGTATCATCAATAAAAGGCACACTTACTTATGCACTGCGTCGTGAATGAAGTTTACGGACGACATTCAGCTAAGGGGTGTGATTCTAATTATCTTCAGCTAACTGGCACTGTTTGGAAGACGCTGATAATGAAAAATACATGGATGTACACTCCTACCCACCCAACTGTTGTAGCTTTCATCTGTAAGGGTACCAGGAAAGAGATTTCGCTGAACACGAGTGGAATCATACACCTCCATGACAGCTGCTTCTTAAAAACAAGGGAAGTAACACTAAAGTCAACAACTGACGAGCAATACAAAGTCATCTCGAGTAACTTTAGGCAAACTCTTCCATACCGTCGATACATACCTCAAAGATGGCTCGTATCCTGCACCACGGAGTAATAATTCAACCCACTGAGCAGGAAATCGACTACGCCTTTTTACCTGAGCTTTCATTGGAGACCCCTTCACGAAATTCTCTGAAGGAGCATTTCATAATAGCTACAATGAGTGGCAATATTCTTATCCAAAAACTGGAAAATGTTCAAGGACTTCGTCGGCGCAAAAAAATGCTGCGCTGAAAAAGGCCCCATTCATGTGGAGTCTATTTAGGTCACACCATAATCGATTCGAAGACGATTTGACCAAGCATTATCAACTGCCGCCCCCCCAGCATGTTCCAACTGGAACAAATTAATAATGACTTTTACTCAGAATTTGTCACACTAAGCAATTAGCAATTGTAAATTCTTTCAGTTCATTCACCCATTCTTTCCCGCAAGTTTCGAATCAGTACTTTTTAATTTTAATTCTTCATATCTTAAAGTACATTGGCATTTTACGGATATAATCAGCAATTTTACCTTTTATGATTCTTATTGGCATTTCATAATTAGCAATTTTATTTGTAATTTTTAATAACTTGAAGTACATTGGCATTTTCATGCTCAGCGCTTTTATCTTTAATATTTCACTGAACGTTGGTTAATTAAATTGTAACATGTCAGCTTAATTCTGTTATAAATTAAATGCGAATTGTATTAATAAATCAGATTGAATTCCAACCGTCAAGGAGGAGTTTGATTTCATTTATACTTAACTCAACACATTGTTAAGTTTTGTACATAGAAAAAGTTTTAGGATGTTTTTTAACAAGACTGAAAATAAAGCTCTTCCAATAAATAAATTTTCAGGTGTTTAGCTTTACCTTAAACAGGAATTTTCAAAGTAAAAACGTTGACACGCCAATTCGAATTCCAACATAGACTAGAGTGCTGTAAAAATGGCTCTCTAAATATTCACAGAAATACTCGTATATATGGGATGTAATTCATAAGAATCTCCTTTAATAGAACAATTTGAAATAAAACTTAAAAAACTGGCTAACCTTCAATCTTCCACCACTCCCTTCTCTAGGAAAAGGGAAAAAAACTTCCACGAAACATTTCAAAGACGCTACAACCAACACTTAAAAGTTTCAAAACTATTAAATTTCTTTCGAACTATAATTAAAGTTGGACTATGTCTGATGGCACTTTGTCTTCAACTTCAGCGATGATAATAACTTTATAGTGACATGCAATTAAACTAGTTGCATTTTTTTTCGCAAATTTTAGTTTTGGTGGAACGTTCTTATTTTCTTTTTTTGTAGAAATGATTTATTACTCTGAATTGAGTCAACTTCGTTTGGTTCTCTGTAATGAAATATTTTTGTCGGATGGATATACAGAGTTTACTTTTCATGTGAAAAAGATACTTTCATGTCCAATATTTCCATTCTCACTGTTTTGTAAAAAAATTTTTACAAAGAACTACTAGTTTTGCGTTCTGTCTGCCGGTCCGTCCACCCATCTTTCTGTGCGTCACAGCAAGTGTCCCCAGAAACTATAGAAGCTAGAAAGCGTAAACTTTGTGAAAAGGTTAGATAGTTCCCTGAAAAGTTTAAATCTTTTTAAACAGTTTAAAATTTGTTAAAGGGTGTTACAAATGAAACTGCCTCCTTTTCAGCATCGGACTGCCAGTCGATATATTTAGCTGACACTAAATAATAATAAACAGAAGGGGGGAAAATATCCTCTCCGAGCCGAGGTCATCGCTTTGCGTAATGCCTACAATGTAACGTAATTAACACGTAGGTACAATTACTACTGTAAACCTTACATTTTAAGTCTATAGTATATACTCACAACTCACCGTGATAGCAAAGAGACATCGTGAAAAGCAACGGGCCTTGACAGCAACCACGTCAAGCATACTGGGCCCCAATCATCCTCGCTTTCAATAAAGTGGGTGAAGACCCAAAATGACTCGTCTCGTACCCGGAAAGGATGCAGGCAGCACTATCACTCCCGAACTACCATGGTGGATGGCTAAACTCGTAAACAAAACTACTTTCGCGAAAGAACACTGTCCCATATCAAGGACGGATGCATTCTATTTTGCATCCAAAACTTTACAGGGGGCCGCCAACGCGTCGGCAAATTTGGGTGATGTATACAATCTAAATATTAAGTTGGCATTAGCTTTCGCGGATGGATTCGACGTCACGCTTGGAAGCCCCTTTATCAGTGTGGGCGCCGCCACCACATTTCATCCCTCACTCAGCCGTATACGTGGACAAATCACGTTAGACGTATTATACGTGAGCAAATTCTGATACTTCCGACTTTAAACTGTTTCACGCGACCAAACTTCCACAAACTTCTTATTCGGATCAGATTTCGCGAGCACGACACATTTCTAAACATAAACAATCAGCCCAAATGTCAGTTCAGTCTTGTCCCAGCAAACCAGTTTAAGAATCGATCGAGATTCGAACTGATTGCGATCTTCCATTTATTGATTCGAGATCAGTTGGAGGTTACGCTAAGCACAAGTAGTTGCAGTTTGGGAAACTGCGACCAGAATGACTTTGTTGCTAAATCGGGATAGGAAAAGAAACATATCTATTTAAAGGAATAAAACGAGTGAGCAGATCTCTTTTTGGTTGGGTAATTCTCGGTCCGGTAAAGTATTTGGCTGATGGTTAACTCACGCGCGAAGTGATCGCGGAAGTTTTCAGATACGGATCTTCTATCAAATCAGTTATCCAAATAATTCAGTACTTGTGAGGAAGTGAATGTTGGTGGTAAACTTGCGCGCGAAGAGATTATAGCCATGGACATGTGAGGTAGAATCTTAGTGAGTGTGAAACCCAAAAAAACTAGTGAAAGAAAATTCAGCTGACTAAATAGTGAATTTTTCTTACTGGGATAGTGGAAGACGGTTAAAGCGTAGAGTAAGGTAGCATTTCCATGAGCGTAGAGTAAGGGAGCATTTCCGGGTTACCCGCGTAGAGGGTCACGATTGATTGAAGCCTTTTGGAGCGTGCTTTTCTTTGAAGGACAAGCTTCGGGGGATTCAAGTGGGAAGAGAATCAATAATAAAACTCGCAACTTTAATCGAATCAAGAATTTTATTCAACATTTTGGGGAATTCGAGTGTGAGGACAATTAAAAGCGAAACCCGCGACTCTAAGGAACTATTGAGCCCACGTAACAATCGGGGTTCTGCAAAACGGGGTATCCAGTACGGAAAGGGTGGACGAGTGGTGACAGGAAGGGGCCCCTAACGGCATCGCGGAGAAAGATTTTGCATTTTAATCATTCTGTTGTTGTTTGGAATATAATAATTAATTTCAAGCTGCAGGAACTTCTTGTTTTGGTGGTCTTTCATATTGCCGTTTTTTTCCTTTGTTTTTTTTACTCAATATTAATTAACTTTCAGCGGTACCTTGACTCAGGAGGAGGTAAGAAGAAAAAGAACTAAACAAACCTGGTGGTCCGACGGCAGTAGGAGGCAGTTACCCGTTTTTTTTGGTTCCTTTTTGGGTCTCGCTCGCAACTGCGCTATGTTCCTGGTAAGAATTAGGTGCGGAGGTAATAAGGGGAGCATATTCAAACCGATATTTTGGTGGCCGCATTCTCGCTTGGTAGCCTTGGGGGCCCATTGGCTAAGCAAGTGGGACTCGCGCCCATTCTTTGAGGGCTATCTGGGACCGAACGCTCCCAGCCAGAATACCCTCTACTAGGAGGGTAACAGGGGGTTATCCATATTCACGCGTGTAATGCACTCAGCACCTACACACTGTTAATTGGCCGCTCTTTCGCCCTCTTGAGGGTAACACGTTTCAACTTTCATCCTCAAAGCACATGGCGTTAGAGTTCCTATAATTTTTACGATCAAGCGTTTACGCAGTATACGATAATAAATTTGACATACCTAGAACCCATCATGCCTGGCAGTCATCAATGAAAACCCGCTACCTCCACTCGCCTTGCCAAAGTTTGCGGGCAAGAAAAAAGGCTGGGAGGTTTTTAAGGGTATAATCATCGCCCTGGTAAACGATATGCCTATGATCCCTAGGATATTGAAATTAAAATATCTTGCCAGCTCTTTAGAGGGAAAGGCTAAACATCCCTTGCCATCTCAGCCATTCACAGCCGAAAAGTACAATTAACCATAGATAGCTTTACTTGACAGATACAGTGTCGGTATGATAAGTAACCGCACTGAGCCTGCCCCGCGCCGTCAAAGCGTCTGCTAACCGGTATCGAATGCTGTAGTGGTGGTGGGGGTCTAGGTAAAGGAAACCGGGCTACAGCAGTTGCCTCCAAGCGCTTGGAGAGATAGCATCGAGCGAGAGCGGAGTGCGTGTTCAGTTACGTCGTCGGAGTGAAAATGAAGCGTACGATCGAGCAACTGAACCAGAGTTTTTTAACCACGTTATTACAGGAGACGAGACGTGGGTTTTCGAATACGACCCTGAGACAAAGCGGCAGAGTTTGGAGTCGCACACACCGGCGTCATCACTACCGAAAAAAGCGCGCATGAGCAAATCGAAGGTGAAGTCGATGCTCATTGCTTTCTTTGACGTGAAAGGCATTGTTCACAAAGAGTTTGTGCCACCCGGCCAAACTGTAAATGGCCAGTACTACAGAGAGGTGCTCCGTCGACTAACCGCCCGGGTTCGTCGAGTCCGTCCGGAGATTGCCGATTCGTGGATCCTACATCACGACAATGCTCCGTCACACACCTGCCTGCTCATCACCGAGCAGTTGGCCAAACAGTCGAGGGCAACGTTGCCACAGCCTCCTAATAGACCGGATATGGCACCAGCGGACTTCTTCCTGTTCCCCAAGATCAAGAGACACCGTAAGGGGACGCGGTTCGGGACTCTGGAAAACGTTCAACGTGCTACGACGAGGGCTCAAGACAGCATCGAGGTTGCCAACTTCCAGGGAGCGTTCGGGGATTGGAAAATCCGGTATCAGCGTGTTATCGACTCCAATGGGGACTACTTTGAAGATTTCTAAAGAAAAATTGTACATATTTGGCCAATAAAAAATTTCCTGAGGTCGGTCCGGTTACTTTTATTCAGCCCCTGTACGACAATGACAAATATCTGCTCTCATCCTATATATCAAATGTAATATCGTGCAATCGAATAAATGAGCGATCGTTGACGGAACTTAATCGGCTAGTTGGCACTATGAGAGTATCAAAACAATCGATCAATGTATTACAGATATCATCGGAACAACTGGGAGAGCTTTGGCTTATCCATCATAGTTCACACAAGCAGGACTTTAGGACGCAACTTGATTGGGAGATGGAAACTGAGTAATCGGAGGAATATCCGACATATACAATGTTCCTAAAGTTCTTAGAAAAGTAGGTACAAATCCTTGGCACAGCTCAGAATTTGTTTGAGTAGCCCCCGGAGACATCAAACGCTCTGGCAATTTCAGCAAAATACAAGGCTGTGTCATCACATAAAACGCAAATTTCATCAATTTATGTCTTATGTCGGGAAGACCATCACCTTTTCACATGCGCCAAGTTCAAGAAGATATCGGTTAGGCGATGAATACAGTTTTGCAGAAACCTGAACCTTTGTTTAAACTGTTTGAAAAGAGAGCACTTCCTGAAGAATCGCAAGCCAAAGAGGAGATACTTTATATGCAGGGGACATCGCCACACATAATTGCATACGTAGACCATGGAGAAAACGAATCAAACTTCAAAGACCGAAAAAAAGCCAATAACGGAAATAGAAGCCCTCGCGAATCATGCGACATATCCCGCTTCACCCAAGAAGAGCCCACTCACAGGATTAACTATTCTTGGCACGGCCCAGATGACCCTGACGGACTCCCATTATAGTCAACTTAAGGTACGTGCGTTAATCTACCCAGGCCCTGAGACATCCTTCGTCTTCGAGCGAGTGTTGTTAAATTATCTAAAAAGGTAAACAAGGTAAAAGTCTCGATAACTGGAGTTGGAGACTTGGTTACATTCACCGCACACAAGGAGGTTATGTTAACTTTGAAAGCAGAGAATATCAAGAAATTCTCAGCAACCGTCAAAACATACATTTTGAAAGCTTTGACTAGAATTTTGCCACGGGAATATAAAGACTACTCACCTGGAGTCACATCAAAGGACTCACCCTAGCGGACTCGGATTTTTAAAAACCAGATCGCATCGATTGCGTGCTGGGTGCTGACATGCTACCAGGCTTAGTGAAAGGTCCCACTGGGGATCCTCTCACTCAGAAGACCATCTTCGATTGGATACTGATAAGCTCTAATAGGCTTTCCAACGCAGACGGAACAACCAATGTCTATCACACCATTATCTAATTCCTTCTATAATCAATGCGAACTCAATTTCGGAAAAACGAAGAAGGCTTTCAGGAAAAACTGCTCACCTCAGAAAAGAGGGAATGTGAAGACTACTTTAAGCGCACTACACATCGCAGTGAAGAAGATCGTCATGCACTTCCATTCAAAATGTAGCACTCGTTTATCGGATCCAGAAAGATCACTGTGATTTCCCTTCTCCACATTGAAGAGCGTCTCAGTAAGAACGCTACGTTCAACACCCCCCACAAAGAATACATTCCGGACTGCACCACTTGGAGGTGGTGTCTTTGGTGCAACAAACTCAACAGAGTTACTATGTCCCTCACCATTCCGTGCCCCAACACGATATGTCCAACCGAATAAGACTCATCTTCAATGCTTTGCAGAGCGACTGAAATAAAAGGTCACTAAATAATGTGCTTGCGACAGGCCCGAAACTACTGACGGACATTACGACCATGATACTTCACTGGCGCTTCTACAAATGGGTCTATATGAAGGAAATAAAGAAAGTCCATAAAGAGGATCGAGACTGGCAAAGGATCGTATGGAGAGAGCATATTAGCACAACCATCGCGCAAGGTCCGGTCTCGGCTGCAGAGGACGGAAGAAACAACCATCCCCACGCTGTTTCTTTATTGAACTACCAAGTTTACGTCAATGACGTGTTTGGTGGGGTGGGCGAGATACCCATGGCCATTCGACAGCGAGATCAATTGACCAATCAACTTCAGTCTACAAGCATGATACTAGGAAAATTGTCTTCAAATAGTGACGAGATTTTAAAACAAATTGTGCCTGCCGAAGCTACAAAGGTACCGGTACGTGATCAAGAAGCCATCTCAGCGTTAGAAATTAAATGGCTGCAACAGCAGGATTATTTTACAATACAAGAAGATGCCAGTTCTTCACCCACTGGAACGTTTTCAAAGCTTCAAAGTACGCCAGCTGAGTCAACTTTTACCAAACGAATGGTTTTATCCTAAATTGCAAAGTTATATGACCCACTTGGATGGATAGCTCCAGTTATTACTACGGCAAAGATAATCCATCAAGATCTTTGGCTTAGAAAACTTGATTAGGATTTGTGAGTGGGTACCAGTTTTCATGAGAGGTGAACCACATTTCACGCCTCACTAGAAGAACTCAACTGCATCAAAAGTCCAAGGTGGATAGGCTGCTCAACTATCGAAATGTGGCATCTTCACGGATTCGCAGACGCATTCAAACGAAGCTAAGCAGCAATGATCTATGCTGTCACGCCCGGTAGCACCTCTAAAATTTGCATGGCAAAGACTAAGCTGGCACCAACAGCGGCTCAAACTCTGTCACGCCTCGAGTTATGTGGAGCAGAGCTTCTCGTATAACTCACGAAGAACGTATTGTGCCATTGGGCCCGACTAATCATACTTCTGGTTGGACTCGAAAGTAGTCTTGGACTGGCGTTAAGGTCACCCGTCATGCTGGCCCCGATAACCTCATCTTTTCCGATAGCGGAATAGAGACACGTGAAGTCCAGACTAATCAGGCAAAATAT
The DNA here is from genome assembly GCA_963969285.1 of Odontomyia ornata. Lineage (NCBI taxonomy): Eukaryota > Metazoa > Arthropoda > Insecta > Diptera > Stratiomyidae > Odontomyia > Odontomyia ornata. The sequence goes on from OZ017742.1 coordinate 39,291,424, forward strand.
ACTTTTGGTTGGACTTGAAAGTAGTCTTGGATTGGCGTTAAGGTCACCCGTTATGCTGGCCCACTTTCATCGCCAACAGGGTAAGCACGATAACCTCATCTTTTCCGATAGTGGAATAGAGACACGTGAAGTCAGCAGAAAACGCAGCAGAAAGTGTCCTTGATGGCTGACACGAAGACGATACCAAGCGACGAGATACTGGATATACTTATGAAGAACTTGTATTTCAACAAAGAAGATAGCGTACTGCAAAAGGTGGCGATATAACGCGCGCTTGAAAGCAGAACATTGTTTACAAAAGGAATTTTCCGACAGAAAATAGTCGAATGCTCTAAACTATTGCTACGCAATCATTCAGCGCTCGGAATATTCTAAGGAGCTACGAAGCCTCAAGAAGGAAGACCATTACATAAGCGGTCAAATGTAGCTCATCTTCCGCCATTTATAGACAAACATGGGATTATGAGAGTTGGAGGATGACTTGAATACGCCCAACTTCCATACGATGAACGCCGTCGCATAATATTCCCTGGAAATAATGTCGTCGTACGAAACTACGTAAAACTTATTCACGAAAAACTGTTGCACGGAGGTCCGTATCTTATGCTCTCGCATCTATACAGAACAGTCTGGATCAAACAAACACCGAGGATTTTGAGTAAGGTTGCTCGCAACTGCGTAAAATGCTTACGCTACTCAACATAATCCGGAATTCAACGAATGGCCCCTCTACCTACTTCACGGATAACTCCGCAACGACCCTTTGCAATCAAGGGGCTTGATTATGCCGGACCTATTAAAACTCTGTTCTTCAAAGGAAGGGCACCAGAAGAATGAAAAGTTACACTGCCATCTTCGTCTGTTTCGTGACGCAAGCCATACACATTAGGTAGTGACAGACCTTATGTCGACAGTGTTCTTGGCTACATATTCTCAATTTACTGCACGACAAGTAGTTTGCAGTAAGCTATACTCAGACTCACGGATGTGAGACCGTGGCTAAATCGAAGACATGGTGAGGCCGACTTCTATTTGACCCAGCTTTTGAGCGGGCATTGGTGTTTTCAGTTTTACCTGCACAAGATTGGTAAGTCACGGTCACCCGATTGTCGGTTTTGCCCAGGAGAGGAAGACAATGCCTGCCACACATTTTTTGCGTGTACAAAATGGGACAGGCTGCGACGGGAACTCTACAGGGAGACGGGAGAGCTCACCCCGGATAATATAGTTGCGGTTATGCTCGAATCGGTTGACAAATGGAACCAGGTGGCACATTATGCTCGGGCAGTCCTAAAAGATAAGAGGGACTTACAGCAGCCGGGAGCGCTGGGGCTGGGGGATCAGTTTTCTGGCATTTCTTCTCCTCTCCCCTCCCGCTAGGAAAGGGATCCATCAGCTTGAAGGTGCCTCACGGCATAAAAAAACGAGACCTGGCCCGAAGTAATGTGTCAAACGGTTCTAGGCTGGGTTGTCAGGTTGACAGGGGAGGTGTTTAGCGGGTCGTCCAGTTGCTTTCTTGCGAGCATGGGAGTCCCACACTCTGTGCATAAATGGCATTCACCTCCCTACCACAAAAAAAAAATACTCAGACAACGCAACAACATTGAAAGGGGCAGCCAAAGAGTTGCGACAGTTATTCGAAGAAACATCTGAAATCGTCAAGAACGTCAAGGGTCAATTGGTGTTACAAAAAACTGAATGGTCTTTTATTCCAAATAGGGCACCACATTTCGTAGGAATTTGGGAGGCGGTGGTAAGAAGCTTCAAACGCCCCTTCATCAAGGTCATCCGATCATCTATTCTCACATTCAAGTGACTTTTGCCTATTGCAGCAAAGATATAGGCCTGTTTAAACTCACGACCGCTATGTCTACTGTCTACGAACCCGACAATACCAGCTGCGCTATTCCCAGGTCATTTTTTGGTAGGTAGGCAATGCCAATCACCTACAGAGCCAATCTGTATAGACGACAGAATCACATTGACACATTGCCCAACTTATTTTGGACTAGATGGAGGACCGAGGTTTTACATCACTAACAGGTAAGCAACAAATGCCTGAAGATCCTTCCAAACCTCAAAGTAACGGACCTAGTAAACATCAAGGATGAGCTGACTTCCCCGCAACCTGGCCACTGGGGCTCGTCACTGAAGTGCACTCCGGGAAAGACGGCCTCACAAGCACAGCCCCTTTAAAAACAGCGAATAACAGTTTCATACGAACACCCGTCAGATTGATCAAGATCCTCAAGAAGAGGAGCCCGAAGATTACTTTCGTTTCAAAGAGGATTATCAAAATTCAACCAACGACAATTGATTTGTTCAAGTAATAGCTCTTTTAATAGAATTAAGTAGATAATTATGTAAAGACTTAAGATTCAAATTCACAACTCACAATTAACATTTTCGCTTTGTAATTTAGTTACTATCCACGAGCAAATCATAGATAATTAGAGTTTGCAAGAATTGTTCATCCTTTTAAATTGATACGATCATAAGACAACTCAAAGTGCTAGTTTTGCAAATTAAGGCATATCTATCAATCCGTTTCATTGAATTGGTTGTTTCGTTCATGAAAAACCTAAAGGAAAAGTCATTGTATAGTTAAATCATGAGTTGTCTTGTTTATTATCTACAGTGTAAATTCCATATTTCTGGATTATTCCTGAGGTATTTAATGGAACTACAGCAAAGCGGGCAGCAGCTATCTTTTAAACTCATCTTGCAAAAGAAGTTAAGCATCTAATGATCTTCAATTATTGTAATTGTATTCTTAATAGTTTCTTAGCAAAAAACCTATTGGAGTGCATTATTCGCCTTATTGTATGTAGTTGCAGGTCGATTTGTCTCAATCTCGAGTTGCAGCAAAGCGTGCGGTTTGTTCGCGCAAGTAACACACTCAGCATCTACATACAGTTAATTGATCGCTCTTTCACACTTTTGAGGGAGACACGTTTCGACTTCCATCCTCATAGCACGTGGAAAGAGAGTTCCTGTAATTTTTCAGGCTTATAATAATTCGGTTATAAGCAGTGTCTCAAAAGAAAAGAAAATCTAGTTGGTTTTGGTCAGAATTCGGGAATTCATTGTATTTAATAATCTCCATTTACTGTATGCACGTGCAATATAAAATTAAAAGATAGTTTCAGTGTTAATCCTCGAACTAAGCTAATGGAAAACTATGAACTTCGATTTTAAAAGTTCCTATAAATAAGAACGGTTCATATATATGTATCTTATATGGTGAATAAAGTTCAGCGTTTTACAACGAAACTAATTCCAAGTGTGCTTGATAGCGTCAGCACATATACCCAGAAACATTTAAAGCGCAAAGAGGGAGGAAGTAGCCCTTACATTTTTTTTATCAAAGTTAGTCGAGTGGGATATCAAATGAAAGGTCTTGAGTAGACTTTTCTGAAACAGTTATTTTATGCAGCAGGTGGTCCAAAGGGAGGTAAAATGTACGAAAATTTGGTATCTTCCCCCCTCGCGATTAAAATAAAATAATAAATCATAAAAGCAGTTCTTTATGAGTACAGGAGCAAAATATACCTCAGACGTGAAAACTCAGTTGATTAGAAAATGGCCTTTCTGTGATCTTACATGGAACGCACCAGGCCTCGAAGCAATTCAATCAAAAGTGCCACGCTGATATTTTCATTTGATTACTTATTGATTGAAATCAAATCTGAAATATTTTCCTCCAAATTTTGAAAGCCCTGAAGGACAATATAATTAAGGTTAAAGTACATCAGTTGAATACCAGAATTTACCTCTAAAGTTGAAGTATTTGGCCATACTAAATTTCTGACATGTACGGAAATATCTAATACACTGTCTGTTGTATCCAGGCCAAAAGTCAATAAATAAAATGTATATTAAGCTGCATTTGAACTCATATTCAACCGTCGGAAAAGTTTTTAAGTAAATTTATCAGATTTGAATACAAGTAAATTTGTACCAATGCGAATTCAATTTCTATTTCGCACTCCTCTTTGCCATAACTTTCTTACTTCATAATAATTGAATATAGTACTTGGAATTCAACTTATTCAATTGATTCACAGAATATTCTCTAGGATCGACTCGTGTCTGATGATATATTTATCTCCATGGATATCATGAATTTTTCCAGGAAAAATACAGACATTTAAAACTATATTAAATAAAGTTGAGGATTACAAAGAATTTTATAGATCTTCAGGAAATTAAATTTTGTAGTGTCCATAGAGAAATTTATCATGAAATCAATAGGAGTTCGTTCTTATAAATGCAATTTCAATTTGGCTTTATATACCCCAAAGAGATAAACACAAAACAAAACACATAGAATCCGCCAAACCTTCAGAAGAAGATATTTTCCCTTTCTTGCAGAAAGAAGAAAAACTTTAAGTCCTTCTTAATGAATTTTGTAATTAACAGAATCCACCAATATTACAACTATCCAGAGTAGGATGAAAACATAATGAATAGAACAAATAGAAATAAGGGTATACATTTTCTCCCAAATGGCAAGGACAGCTATTCAACTAAAGCTACTCAGAATGGGATGCAAAAGGAAATGAAGGAGCGGTAGAAGGTAATTAAGAGATTTAAATGGAATTGTACGAGAAAGATTTCTTGCTGAGGATGCGCTCAGGTGTACTGCAATAAAGTGTACTCTACGTACACTATAATAATTTAGCTTTCTGCAACATAATCCAATTTCAAATCGTAATTCCTTACAATTTAGCGTTCTTCATGTTTTCAAAAGCTTTTCCTGTAGCTTCCGATGGTACATTTTCGGTTGCTCTTCAATTTCTATCAAATTTGACGTAGTCACAAATTATGAGCATTTTATATCGTACCTTATATAAAATTACGAGTCATAGAATATAGAGTAAGCTGACACACTATTTTAATATTTTGCGACGTCATCCGAGTCTACTATGTAAAATATTGATATTTAATAGTGAATTAACTAAGAGCTGTATGGAAATTTTGGACGAGCCGGAGGTCTCAATGATTTTAAGACTGCGGAAGCTGCAATGGGCTGGCTACGTGAACCGTATGGATGAACAAGTGATACCCATAAAGGAATTCGTTGGGAAAACTGTAGGGCAGAGACTAATAGGGAAACTGAGGAAACGCTGGTTTGACTCAGTCAACGAAGACAGTTCATCACTCAGCGAAGACTCGAGAGGGACTGCAGTGCTACGAAGAAGCAAGCACAAATGATGGTTCTTGTTGCAATCCCATTGCTTCTCTTAATTGTGCATGTTTGGTTTTGTCCAGAGATTTTGTGAGAGTGTGGTAGCAGCGTTAGCATTGCAACATTGTCCGATGCTTCACGTTAGCGTGCAACTTTGTCCGCAGTGCAACATTTGTATTACAACATTGTCCGATACTTCAACCAACGCAGCAATTGCCTCAAGCAAACATGCCATATCAATTTACACGACCAGAGCTCCACTCAGCATGTCTGGTGGTCGCACGTGCGCATGGTCAGCAGTTTTAACGCAAGTGGAACGTTCTGTTTGAAGTTGATATCGCGTCGACGAGAAGATAAGAACACTTCAAACCAAACCTCAGAGAGTTAGAAATTGACGAACATTCAGTAATATAAGTTTTTATCGAGATTTATCATAAGTCATGGTGTTATTGTAAACAGCGGGAAATTAGAGAATAAATATTTTTTAGCGTCTTGACCACCGCTTATCAAATTTGAGGGCCATAACTGGCGATCTTGGCTCACGCGGGTGGAACATAGACCCCGGCGTTACTTAATGAACATTCTCACGTGTGTAGTACTCCTTTTCCCACGTAAACGTGAATGGGAAGCCGGCCGGTGAAAGGGGTGAAGGGTGAAGTGACGAACACCTTAGTGGTAAATTCGGCGCTCGCAGTGCAAAGTAGCCGTCTCGAGGTAACACTATTGTGCGTGCTTGTGGTAAATATGGAGTCCCTAGTGTGCATATTGTACAGGAACCACGTCCGCGGCGTAAAACGGCGCGCGCAAGCGAACACCACCCATGCTCGATCGTAATAATTGAAATGCCAGATGAAGACATAAACGACATCCTGGCAGCTGCACATGATAAGGCGGACCCCGAAACCGGAGAGGTAAGCGGTGTGAAGAATGCCACCTTCTGGACTCCACCATTCTGGGAGGAGGACGTCGAGCTATAGTTCGAGCAGATCGAGGCTTGATTTGGGTCAAGCCGCAATACAGAAGCCACAACGCGTTTCCAACTAATCGTTGCCAGCCTGGACATAAGAGTTGTGAAGCAGGTGCGCAGTGCAGTGTCCAAGCCACCAGTGGAGGGTAAGTATGACAACCTCAAGCGCAGAATTATTCAAGCCTTTATGGAGTCTGCCCATCAGCGTATCCAGAAACTGTTGTCAGAGGTTGAAGTGGGCGATCAGCTGAACCAAATGTGAACACCCACCACTGACACTGAAACAGATGTTGCTAAACAGACTGGACATCACGTTGCGCATGGCGTTTGGATTATTTGAGTTTGTTCGCATGACCTTTGGCCTGTGCAACGCGGGCCAGACCTTCCAACGCCTCATGCACGAGGTGCTAAGGGGACTCAATAATTTATTCGTCTACATAGACGACATATTCGTGGACCCGCAGACGCACCAACAGTATGAGTCGGAGGTGTTGAGCCGCCTACGCCAATAAGGACTTGCGATCAACAAAGACAAGTGCCAATTTGGACTAGACGAGGTTCGATTTTCAGGGCATACGATTTCATCTGGTGGATTAAAACCTTTGCCTGAGAAGATGCAAGGCATATCCGCGAATTCGAGGCCCAAGGCAGCACTGCAGTTAAAGTCATTCCTGGGAATGATTAACTTCTACAGACAGAGAAGGAGGCAAGACACAGACAAAACTCGGGGACTCACGTCCGCAATATTGAAGCAGATCGAATTGCCAGTGCAGCTATTCAAGCAAGCCTCTGATCTTGTCACCAAGTACAGTGACATCTTCTTAACAAGCCCGGATGACTAAGGCTGAACGAGTATGGTAATTCACGTCATAGATACACAGGGATCCAAGCCAATTCGACAAGTACCGAGACGTCTTCCTATAGCCGAACAAAGAGAAGTGAGCGCACTGATCTTGGACATGGAAAAACAAGGCGTTATTGAACGTTCTGTCAGTCCATGGACGGTAGCACTCGTTTTTGAGTCGACTATAGGCAACTTAATGACGTCACTAAGAAAGATAGTTATCCGCTCCCGCGCATCGATTACATCATGGACAATTTTGCCGACGCAAAATGGTTTTCTACACTCGATCTCAAGAGAAGGACCGAGAGGAGACCGCATTTTCAGTTGGGACTGGATCGTGGAAATTCGTGGTGGAACTCCGGCCACCTTCGAGTGCCTGATATTCCATCGCTACGAGACCTAACTAGGAAGACCTGCTTTGTGTACCTAGATGACATAATGTTTATCGGGAGAACGTTCAAAGAGCATATGCGAAATTTAGAAGAGGGATTCTCTCGATTGCGACTGACAAATCTAAAACTTAGAACGGGCAAGTGTACACTTTTCGCAGCTGAAGTAAAATACCTGGGACACGATGTATCAGCAGAAGGGGTCAAAACAGACCCTGAGGAAATTGAAGCCGTGAAAAGCTGGCCAACACCAAAGAGCAAGCGCCAACTACGAAGTTTTCTGGCTCTGGCAACCTACTACTGAAGATTCGTCAAAGGCTTTGCCAAAATAGCTAAGTATCTCCAGCAGCTAACCGAGAAAAATCCTCCGTATGCCTTGAATGAACAATGTCCGGCAGCCTTTGAACAATGTCAGGCAGCCTTTGAGACCTTGCACTGGCATATGCAAAACCCGAAAAAATGTATGCAGTTGACACCGATGCAAGCAACGGCGGGATCGGAGCTGTACTCTCCCAGAGGATTGATGGCAAAGAAAGAGTCCTCTCGTATTACAATCGAGTTCTCTCAAAAAGTGAGAGGAATTACTGCGTGACGAGGAAGGAGCATTTGGTCATAATAGAGGCCATCAAGTAGTTCCATAGATAACTTTATGGCCAAAAATTTGTACTTCGAACAGACCATGCATTGCTGAGATGGCTGCTTAGCTTCGAAAACCCCGAGAGACAAGTTGCAAGATACGTCGAAAGGTTACAGTCATACGACTACAAAATTGTTCATCGGAAGGGCGGAGTTCAAGGAAATGCTGACGCCCTAACAGACGGATTGAGGTAAAGGAGCTGAGCGTTGATCTGCGAGTGATAACTGCTGAATTCAATGAACGTTGGTCATCGGAGGAGGTTCAAAATGCCCAGTTAGCCGATGAAGACATCGGGCCATTGCTCGTATGGAAGAAGACAACTGGGCGGCGTGAGTGGAAGGACGTTTCGATGCATCGCGCCACTCTGAAAAGTTATTGGGTACAATGGAACTCCCTTCAGATGGAGGGTAGCGTACTCAAGTGGAAATGGGAAACGGCAGATGCCAACTCCTATAGGATTCAAATTCTACTTTCCAAAAGCCGAGTCCACGATGTGGTTAAGGAAACGCACGAAGGATCATCGGGAGGCCATCTTCGTGTTAACAAAAACTTAGTGAAATTGCGGGAAAGGTTTTGCTGGCTCCACGCTCAAGAATATGTAGAGGACTGGTGTCGTAGATGCATAGTCTGCGCTTCCGTCAAGGTCCAAAATGACAAGCGAGAGGGCAAAGGCAAACCTATAACGTGCGTGTACCGTTTGAAAGGATTGTTGTTGATATCGCAGGACGCTTTCCTGAATCCAAACGGGGAAATCGATACACGCTGGTTGTGGCCGAATATTTTGGCAAGTGGCCCGAGGTCTACCCCATTCCTAACCAGGAAGCAACTACTGTAGCCGAACAGCTAGTATTAAGTTGGTTCAGTAGGTACGGCTACCTTGCGAACTACTATGTATTTACAATCCGCTACAACAGACGTGTTTCATTATCGCTGTGCCTTTACTTAGATATTTCTCGTATCTTTCGCGTTTATTTTAAGACAAACGTATATGGTTCGAAGCCAAGTTTTCGGTACTTTCCGTACAACGAGAAGCAAATCGAACCCGCCAGTCAAAAATGGAAATAATCAATCCATGCCAGTCACTAATCGTCTTGTTCAAAGTGGGATGAACCAAACATCAATTCAACATCATTTGCTTAGCGCCAATTACAATTCAAAGGAGAACCTGCTGCAAGCTCCCAATATTCCGCTAGCAAATGCAGAACAAACGTTTCCTTGCTAATCGAACTCTACACCAATCTTACGTTCTGGTTTCTCGTCAAGAGTGGTGTCACCTCCGCTGCAAATATTTATATCGCGTCTTGCTTTTGATACTCCCGTATCTGAAATTACAGAGTATATTATGACGCAACTAGGTTGCTCTCCGCAGTATTTGCATTGCAAAAAGTTAACGCGAGGTAGCCAAACAAATCGTATCGTGGCTTCATTTAAAATTACGGTTTCATCTGATATGCAGATTTTGCTTAGCTCTGACTTTTGGCCTCCAGGAATTCTTGTGAAACGTTTCGAGTGCCAGTCACGGAAAAATTTTTGGTCGTCCGGCAGACCTCAAGCGAGAACCTAAGAAACCATACTTTTAGTAATTACGTTAATTTTTATTATCAAAATGTCAGAGGTACAAGAACAAAGCTGGACACAATCAACCTTGCATCCTTTCTGGCTAATGATGACATCATAGGCTTAACCGAAACCTGGCTTAATGACGAGATCGTGGACAAAGAAATTTTTCCTTAACACGTAATTTTTAGATATGACCGGGATCGATCTACTTCCGGTAAACGGGATGGTGGAGGTGTGCTAATAGGTGCAAACAACTAGTTGCATTGTAAACTAGTCAGTACTTTTGCTCCGTCACCACCAATCGAAGGCGTAGCAGCTCAAATTTCTCTTCACAACTGTTCACTATTTGTCTTCTGTATTTACATTCCCTGTAGAATTATCTTAAGATCGTATGAAATCCTTTTTAGTGAACTATCGAGCTTTATAATTAATGCCAGCTCCTCTTCGCAGTTTTTAATCTGTGGGGACTTCAATATGCCTCTCGTTAACTGGGATGCAGAAGCTAAGTCCATTGCTTCTTCTGATGACCTTTCTATAGCCTTATCTTCGTTTTTATCCCCCTGTAGCCTAAAACAATTAAACTATGTAATGAATGCTTCCAAACGCATTCTTGACCTAATTTTCTCTAACAACCCTGCTGCAGATCTTGTTTTCCCTGCTGCTTCTCCTTATGTTAAGCCGGACCCTCACCATCCTCCTTTAGAGATCCGATTATCATTGGATCCAATACGTGGCAGGCCTAAAGAGAAACCAAGTCGATTTAACTTCTTCAAGGCTAACTACGAAGGCTAAGCTGCTGATTTTGACGTCATTAATTGGCAAGCCACCCTCAATCTAGACAACCCCAACCTCGAAACACAGCAATTCTATGCAGTGCTTAACAGCATTATCCCACTGCATACACCGACCACACGACCACGCAAAAATCTTCCTTTCTGGTTCACGAGAGAAGTTGAATCTGCTTTGTCCTTGAAGGACTCAGCCAGGAAACGCTACTTACGTTCGAGATCAGAACTGGACCTCTCCGAATTTTGCCACCTATGTACTAATGCAAAAAAACTGTGTAAATCCACAAAGCTATCTTATTTGAGAACAATTGAAGCATCATTTGCTAATAACCCTAAATCCTTCTGGTCTTATGTCAACTCTTTAAAAGACTCGCGTCGGCATATCAGTGCATTGTCAAACCAGCATCACTTAGTCTGCAATGACCAGGCCTTATGCGACATGTTTGCTGACTATTTCTTCACCGTCTATAGCTCCCCGACCTCTACTTCTGATGAAAACCCTCAATCCACTCCAGACTTAATTGTTGATTTATACACTAACCCCTTAGAGGTCGCTGAGGAATTCTAGCAGCGCAGTCGGCCCTGATGGAATCCCTAACATTTTTATCAAATCCCTCTCTTCATCCTTATGTATTCCCCTCGCCCATATCTTTAATTCAAGTCTCGAAAAGGGTACTTTTCCAGACGTTTGAAAATGTGCAAAAATCCTTCCCATCCATAAAGCGGGTGACCACTCCCAGGCCTCAATTACAGACCCATTTCACTCCTATCGTGCTTTGGAAAAATCCTGGAACGCATTGTTCACTGTTAACTTTATAATGTTTTGCACCCCAACATATCCGAAAATCAACATGGATTTGTAAAAGGACGTTCTACCGTAACCAACCTCGAGAAATTTATCAACACCGTTGCAATCACCCTTGACTTAGGAGGTCAATTTGAAGTGTTCTACACTGATTTTGCGAAAGCATTCGATAGTGTGGATCACAACATCCTGATCAACAAGCTCCGCCGTTTCGGCATTCAGGGATCTCTTCTTTCCTGGATTCACTCCTTTCTCTTTCATCGTTCCTGCATGGTTATCTGTAATGGATCTTTGTCACACTCTTTCGTCCCAACTTCTGGTGTTCCACAGGGATCAATTTGAAGTCCACTTCTTTTCAACCTCTTTATTAATGATCTCCCAGCTATCTTCACATCCAACCCCCTTCTATATGCTGATGACCTGAAGATATTTCGAGTCATTAATTCAATTCAGGGTTGCCAAGCTCTTCAGGCTGACTTAAACTTTTTGTCCTCTTGGTGTAATAGAAATCGACTTCAACTTAACATATCTAAGTGCCTTTCCATGAACTTCACCAATAAAAATTACCCCATTCAATTTTCATACTCTATCGAAAGCTCAGTTCTCGTTTCGGTTGAGAGTTTCAAGCATTGAGGTATGACATTTGATTCTCAGTAGAAATTCAATGTTCACGTTTTGAAAATAACCAAGAAAGCTTCAAGGATCGCGGGCTCTGTCCTACGTTGCTCTCATAGATGTTTCAGCTTTCAAACCTGTGTTCGGTTATTCGTCATGTTGGCTCGCCCAATTCTTAAATATGCATGCCAGATACGGTTCCCACATCTTAATTATCTCATGGTGGCGGTTGAATCTGTGCAGCGTAGGTTCTCCCGCACACTTTTCAACAAATTTAACATCCCATATCGCCCTCATGACGATCGCCTGAATTTCCTTGGTCTACCTTCACTGCAGGTAAGGAGGCAATTCCTGGATCAATGCTTCTTATTTAAATTATCGAGAGGCATGTTATCGTCGAAATTATACAACGCCATTAGCATACGTCCCCCTTCTCGCACTAGGTCATCGCAATACTACGCTATACCGTTTGCCAGAACCGTATGGTAAGAGACCATCTTAATCTCCAGCTTGGTCCTCCTCCTGGCTCATTTGGTTCATTTAAAAACATGCTCCGGAGAGTACTCTACGAGCAATAAATTCTTTTGTCGTTAATTTCAGTCACTAATTAATTGTTAACTTTAGATTAATTCTTACATGATATTTATATTTTAACCTTAACACGTAATCTATTAGTTCTATTTTATAATTGGGATTATTTATTCTGTAAAATAGTGATGAAGTGAATAAATAAATAAATAAATAGATTTGGATCAAGGCCGAAACTTTGAGTCACTGGTTTTTAGTGAAATGTACGAACTACTGGGAATACGGAAAGGGACTGGGACCGACATATCCCGTCGATGCATGCCGAACATGCATCGACGGGCCAAGCCCCAGCCAAAGTCATTTTTGGAAAGACTATTAGTCTGCTAGCTGATATAAAGCTCCAAACACGCCCCGAGAAACCCCAAACGATCTCGGAGTACGCAAGTGCTGACCGCATGAAGATCAGGTATGATCTAAAGGCAAATTCTACTGGCTTCCAGCAAGATGACTTGGTGTGGCTATATAACCCACAACGGCGAAAGGGTAGGTCTCCAAGGCTGCAGCATAATTGGAAGGGACCATACCGAGTTACAAAGTGAATCAACGACGTCGTATACCACATACAGGAATACCGTAAGCCAAGAGGCAAACGGAAAATCGTGCACTTGGACCGTCTTGCCCCATATTAGATCCAGGGAGAGTTGACTACTACTGGCGACACATTCTTTCGGGGTGAAAAGATATAGTAAAACTGCGATAGTGTGGAGTGTGAATTAAGAGCGATATTGATTGTGAAGTGAAAGGCAGTTAAAGTAACAATTGATGGAAAGTTGTGAAATAGTTAAATTAATAATTGTGCATTTTAAGTAAATAAACTCTTTTAACTTAATTTAAAAGACAGTGCGTTTTCACTATCCGGGAACATTTAAACTATTGGCCGCAAACCATAACACGTGACGATTTGTTTGCGGATGCTTGGGCTAGGGTCCATGTCTCATACCTACAGCATAGCACAAGTCTTATCACAGATTTGTATACTTGTAACTTTATTTTCCAGTGTATGCAGCTGGTCTTCAAGATCGTCAAAACTGAATAAAATATTTTATTTGCAGCTGTATTCTTCGGCGTATTTCGTCTCTATCATTGCTGGTTCTCGTTATCTTCCCTCCAGGAAATATAGCAAGTTGTTACATTGGTAACTAATTGATTAATGAGTTCGATATTAAATTATTATCAAGTAACTACTTCCTTTTTGCACTACAGTTTTAGAAAATGTAATGCAGTCTGTAATGAGTTAGAAGTTTTCGTAAATACATATTCGTGCGGGACCATGGAATTTTCCATCTATAAATATTTTTCTGATGCAATCTATGCGCATAATTTATTGTTATCAGTTGCCTTTGTTAAGTGGAGTCGTGCGTGAGTGAATATTTTGAAGAGTGTTCTATAGTGCGTTTTAAGTGCTTTCAATATTTTGAAATCAATTAAGATTAAAACAAATGTAAATACCAATTCGATTATTGAGTTAACATATTCACGGACGTAAACACTATATCATTCAACCACACTTTCACGAAATAGTATATTACACTACAAGGGCCAAAAGTTGAGTTTTTGGCCCTGCGCGTCATGATCATCATGACGCTCAGGACCGAGATTTTAACTGGCCGTGTAGTGTGTACGATGTTTCTTCATACCGCCGAAAGTACGTACTTTCGTCCCTAATAGCAGGAATAAAACTTAACATTTACTCCCTGTAAGTTACAAGGTCCAAAATTGAATTTGCCGCCCGCAAAGGAGCGAGATAGTCGAGGGCATCATGATGCGCAGGACCAAAAATTCAACTTTCGGCCCGTTTAGTTACAGGAATTAGATGTTAAACTTTCATCCCTGCTATTAGGTACGAAAGTACCCAAGTATGAAGAAAAAGAATACAACGATGCTATAGAAAATTTAGTTACCTTTTTTAAAGCTGTCAGAAATTTTCAGTGACCGCGGACGTGTTAATCACTAAATCAAACAAATGGATCGTTCGGGTAAAAGCAACAGGACTTTGTCACGTTTGATCAAAGAAGAGAGGAATAGATTTCAAAAACGATTGAAAATTGATGCGACATTTAATGTGCCCGATACAAGCGGCAATAGTGCTAACATCGATGACAGTGAAATATTTATAGAAGAAGTTTCACAAATCGAAGAAAGCGGAAAGGAAGAAGAAGCAGAGTCTCTGGGGAGTAGACTAAAAAAGTGGTATATAAAATATTTGCCTCCCAGAGAAGCCTTCGATGAGCTTTTGAAGATTCTCAGTCTTGAAAATTTAGATGTACCCAAATCGTCTAAAACTATTATCAGTGATTCACCTAAAATAGCCGTTAAAAAAGTATTACCTGGAGAATACTGGCATTGTGGAACCCAAAATCAACTTGATAAACTCTAGAATGCATTTGAAAAACATGAAACTATTATCTTGGATATAGGTATTGATGGATTGCCCTTGTACAAAAGTTCAAATCAAAGTCTATGGCCTATTATCGGAAAAGTAGTGAATGTTGAAGACATTGCAGTTTTTCTCATCGGGACTTATCTAGGCAGAAATAAACCGAATAGTCTTGAAAATTATCTTCAGGACTTTGTTGTCGAAGTGGATAGCCTACTGAAGAAAGGCATTGAAATTAACGGGAGATCCCTCAAATTTCAGATACGGGCCTTCATTTGCGATGCACCTGCTAAAGCATTTCTTCGCGGCACTGTTGGACACACATTCTTGAATGGGTGCATGAGATGTAAGCAAAAAGGCAAATCAGTTAATGGAGTAACAACTTTTGAGACAAGAGTTTGCGAGATAGTGACTGACAGCCAATTTAGCGCACAAAACTACCTAGAAATTCATAATCATTATTTTAAAAACAACAAAACGCCATTGAAACAAATTGGAATACGTATGTTATCACAGTTTCCATATGATGTCATGTACTTGCTTGACCTGGGAATACTCAGAAAAATATTGGTCCGATTGTTTGAAAACAAAACTGCTTACAAGATCTCCAAAGAAAAGAAGAAAAATATATCGGAGTCCTTAGTCTCACTACGACCCTATATTCCCAAAGAATTTTCACGAAAGCCGAAAAGCATTCTTTCTGAGCTTAAACAATTCAAAGCAACAGAGTTCAGACAGTTTGGGTTATACACCGGAATTGTGGTTTTAAGAGACAATGTACATGACGATTTATATTACGATTTTTTAGGGCTTTGTACTAAAATACAAAACCCTATTGCAATCACGGCCTGTGTCCGTCTGTCCGTCCGTCCGTTCGTCCGTCCGTCCGTCCGTCCGTCCGTCCGTCCGTCTGTATGTCACAGCACTTTTTCTCCGAAACTATGGAGGCTACAGCCATGAAACTTTGTGGAAAGGTCAGAAGTGGTGACTTCTTGAAAATTCAAGGGTGCAAAAATTTTTCAATGGGGTTTAAGGGGGGTCTCCCCATATAGGGAGTTGAACCCTCAAAAAAAAAATTTCACCATTGGTAGTCGAGTATGATGTCAATGGAAAGGTCTCAATGAGATCTTTTCAAAACAGGTCTTAAAATTGCCTTATGGGTACCGAGAGGGGAAGGGGAAATGTACGAACTTTTCGCGTACCCCCCCCCCCTCGCGATTGGACACCTTCCATCCGTAAAATCTGAAAAAAATCATGAATGTAGGCCTTAATGAGTACAATAACAACAAATACATGAGAAGTCGAAATTCACTCAACTTTGTTAGTAATAGTATGATTTATCAATTTTATGTTTTCTTGAATTAAATCTAAATGGTACCCTTAAATCAATAGCAAACAGATGACTATTTATAAGATTGATCTTTTCTGAAAGTTTCACAAAGATCGAATAGTATTTAACGAAGTTATAGCGATTTGAATTTTCCTGTGTTACTATGGAACAATGTGTCCTATGGAAACATATGGTTATGGAGCCATAAGCGCTTTTTACCGACTTAGACACTACAGCTTTGCTAGGATTTGCATGAAAATTTCAGGAATGATAGGTATCATGAGGATGAGTACATACAATTGAAACAAGTCGAAGGGGCAGGGGAGAGCTCCTAGCAAAAGGGCTTTGTAGCCATTCTAGGATTCGAAAAAATAGGCCATGAATCGATGCTTACAGTACAGAGGAGTGGCCCCTGAAAAAAATTTCATGAAAGGTAGCCGATATGAGTATCAAATGAAAGTTCTCTATGAGAGCTTTTCAAAACAGTTCTTAAAGTGGCAGTTTTTGCTTCAGTGGGGGCACAGGGGGGGGGGGGGGGGAAATACATGAAAAATGCATTTCCTCCCTCGCGAATGGACATCCGTGATCTAAAAAAATCTGAAAAAAAATTATCAAGCGAGATAGTTATCGGTATAACTTTAACAAATACCTCAGAAGTCAAAATTCTTTCAACTTTGTTAATAATAGCATGATCCT
Source organism: Odontomyia ornata (assembly GCA_963969285.1). Taxonomy (NCBI): domain Eukaryota; kingdom Metazoa; phylum Arthropoda; class Insecta; order Diptera; family Stratiomyidae; genus Odontomyia; species Odontomyia ornata. The sequence continues at coordinate 39,308,211 of OZ017742.1, forward strand.
CGAACATGACGTGTTTCTTAATTTTATTCGTTGCTGGTTACGGTATCTTGTAAGTTGAGTACAAAACTCTTCTGACATGAGCATAGGTCTGTCTACCCAACTTGTTATTGCTTCATTCTGCTTATCGCCTTCTATTGTGTCCAAAGAATTATTTTCGAAACATTGCGAATATACAGGAGATGATCAATTATTTTGTGGAAAACTTTCCTATGGTACATGGGGAAAACAGCGTAACATACAACGTCCATAGTTTACTTCATTTGCCAGATTGTATCCGAGTGCATGGAATCGTTTCGGATTATTCGGCGTATAAATTTGAAAATTATTTGCAAACTTTAAAAAAGCAAGTGAAAAAACCGACTTGCATTTTACAACAAATAAGCAATAAACAAAAGCATGAAGATCTAATACTATGTCCAATGATTCCGTTTTTCAAAAACAATGCCGAAAAAATTATAAGCTACAATTGCAACTCATATTACTTAAGCGTTAAAGAGCCCAACTGCTATTGCGTATAAAAATTATAGGTTTCTTAGATGGAGATACAAATCTTATTATCGGAAAAAGATTCAAAGATTTGAGAGACTTTTTTACGGAACCAGTACCATCGAAGGACGTTCTGGGTATATGTCTCGCAAATAAAGATTTGAGCAGTGAAGATGAAAAATTCGCATTGGAAGACATAAATTGCAAGTTGATGATACTACCATGGAAACAAGAAAATGTTTTGATCATACCGTTATTGCACAATTGCGACGAATAATGGAAAGTACACCCGTAATTTATAATTTCAGAAAATGAGCGATAACAAAGAAAATACTCCGCCGACTCCAGCAAAACATAAACGCGACAGTGTAGTTTTAGGAGAAGAGTAGATGTTTTCTTCCTTTAAGTACAACTATTGATCAACAAGACTCAAAAAGTTGATATTTTTTTCTTTCAGTTCGTGAAAAGTCTTGTGTCTGCAATGAATTAAAACAGCAGATAAAAAATTTGGAAGGTATGATTTCTACAGCATGTACTAGTGCTTATTGGAGATTAAAAAATTTGATTTCAGATAAAATTGAGCTTCAAAATAAAGCTATAATGGACGTGTTGGCAGCAAATTCAGTGCTACTGAAAAAGCTATACAAGCAGGAAACATTCGAGAAGGAAATATCAACAAGTCTTCCAATTAAAACTTCGGAAGACTTGAAGCTTTTCAATGAAAGGTTAACGCAGGAAGATATTCCTTATTTGATGACAGTATTTCTTGCTTTCCATTCGCTAATAAATAATAATTAATTAATAATTAAAACTACCAGGTGGAAGCTGTAAAAAACAAAATCAAAGCCGGTGGTTTCATTAAAAATATTAAAAACTTCTGTCAGAGGATATATTATTATCCCACAACTATAATGGTACGCATGGCAAATTACCATTCCGGACGTATGAAAAAGTCAATGAAATTTTCACACGTATATAAGGAAAATAAGGTAAAATTTTTGAATTCCACAATAATATTCTATAACACAATCAAGAAAGCATTCAAAAGAGGAAAAAATAATTTTTTTAAAAAAGCATGTGTAAATAATAAACAAAATTAGATATTCTCTCATACATATCATATTATTTTTATGGATTTTTAAGATTTATTTGATTTGGTTTTTTAAGATTTATTTCATTTGCAACAATGAATTGAATTCAAAATATGTTTGTGTTAATTACTTTCAAAGTATATGTAGTAAAATTTTTTTCGAAATGGATATTTTTTAATTTTTAACGATGCTGTAGCGCGAATGGATTCTATCGTTTGAGTGAAGAAATTTAAAACTTCCGTAAGATTCTTTTTTTTTTTTTTAAATAAGAGAAGAACAAACAAAACAAGTCGGGTAGACAGACCTACGTTCCTGTCAGAAGGGTTTTGTTCTCAAACTATGTTATGCAATCGCCCATTATGAATATACTCAAGAAAATCTTCAGTGACATTCACATGAAATACATACATGGTTTGAAAGAAAAGCCCGCGTTACTTCATTTCAAGCGGCTGTTATTTTGTTGTGGTACTATTAATATTATTAATTGAGTGATATCTCAAAGATTTTTATGTTCTTCATATTATCTGAAAATTTTTAGAAGATTCAATCAACACTGTAGTGTCTGGTTCGATGGAAAGCCCATATAGTAAAAATGTCACGTGTAGTTATTGTTAAAATGTATGGATTTTTATCAAAGTTACAGGCTATAAGAACCTAAGATAAGAATACTCAAATGTCAAATTTCCTTACATTTAGGAGTATTGTTGCAAATTTATTGACGAAAATGTAATATTGATAAATCATGCTATTATAAGTTAAGTTGAGCGAATTTTGACTACTAAGGTATTTGTCGTTGTTGTTGTAATGTGACGCCTACGCCCGGGAATCGGAGTGATTCCGATCCCGAACCCTGGCATCCGGCCAGATATGTATGACTTCGAAGTGCAAGCAGACTTCATCATTCGTGCAGCTATCATTGCGCCGAAAATATTTTTCTTCAAATATTTATATTTGTGGAGAAATATTTTCTGTCAATGTGATCCGCTGTAGTAAAACACTGATACATTTCGAAACATATCTATCTGGCAATGCCTCCCACAGTTGCCATCCAAATGTCAGACGAGGATCGAAATAGCCGAATGGTATCAACTCGTGGCGTACGGTATAAGTTACGGAAGGAGAACCGGACCCAACAAAGGCAAAAGTATTGGACGATTCTAAGGTTCTTAGGTTCGTGGAAACAAAAGACAAGCGAGGCAAGAAACTAATTCAATATAAAATTCATTTTCAAGGTTGGAATTCATCTTGGGATCGACGAGTTAATTCGGATTTCGTTCTTAAGGATGCTGAGGAAAATCGTCAACTACAAAGGGATTTGGCAGAGAAAGCGCAACTTCAGTTAGCTGCCTATCTGTATAGAAGAGAAAAGCGCAAACGAATGCGATGTTCTAATAATGTACGAAATCGTGTATCATCAGATGTTGCAAGTGACGGATACAGCAGAGTGAAAGAGGCAGGCGACTTAATTCCAGGTTAGATTAGATATAGTAAAACTAGTGATGTAGCACGTGTAAACAGTTGATGCCATACAATTTGATGAGGATATCAGAAAGATTTTACGATAGAAATTCTTTTCTACGATTCATAATCTTTCGCCATCAATCCCTGCCCGGTTTCAACCAGAATTCGAACTACTGTTTCAATCAGCTGTTTGGCTGGGATCCATCGGCAACCAATTTGCATCGTTTGGTCATCAATTGCTTTTAATTTGCTACGAAAGATGAATTAACCCGAGTGTAAGTCCGGATGTAACCATTCCCAATATATCCATCGCAACGAATCAGTTCACTGCATTATCATCGCAGCCCCAAAACCATATATCGCAAATCTCACCGATTCCCGTTTTATCGTCTAAAGGAATTGGTTCCATAGCTAGCAGTAAGAATGGCGAAGTAGATGACTACTTTCCAGTTGAATCTTAAGCAAGTCTTGATGGGGCTGAACAACTATTTGCAATTGTTGTTGAAAAGTTTCGAATCACTTACAATTAAGTAACTAGCAATTGATGTATCAAAAATGATTCCACATTCCGCGAGAGCTTTGTGCATCATCAAGTTAATTAAGCAATGAGCTTTAAAAAAAAGGCACATCGACTAATGTGCTATCTAACAGCATTCTGATTCCTTCAAAAAAGTGAATAGATTATTATTTGCAACAGAAATAAAACCCAAAGTTAGTATACTAATATTAAATATATACCTCGGTTATCCATCAGCCATTATATTCTTTATATCAGTTAAAACTACCATCACTGAATATTTGAAACCAACAATTACGCTAAAGAGATAAGAAAAAAAAATAGTTTATGCATGTTTTATCAGCTAAAAAGTCTGCAACCATTGTGAGGAGACAAAAAAAAAATATATATATTGAACCTTTTGAGAGACTTGTTGGATCCTTGCACAAAATAAGACGATCTTATTTACATCTGCGTAGCGAACACAGATTATTAACTATCGCTATATAACATTATGGAATGTGCATGTAAAAAGAATCAAAAAGGCCTTTTTGATAATTTTATTTTAAATAGATTTTAAGAGAAATTTCTACCCCAATATAAAAGGCAGTTATTTATTTTATATGCTGCCATGCTAGTGTGTAAAAAAAAAAACAAAGCTCATACCTGAATGAAAAAAAAAGTAACGTGACTTGAGGATCGAAAAAAATAATCTCTTACATAAATGTGCAATTAGTGTCAAAGAGCATCGTAAATTAATATGTTTGCCGAGTTTTTATATCATACTAAATACCATATACGAGGTGTGTTCAAAAAATATCGTGAATTTTGTTTTTTTTTTCAAAAATTATTTATTTATTCACGAATATCTATTTTGTCCCCTTAAAGTAATCCCCATGAGATATTATACACTTGTGCCAACGGTTTATCCAATCTTCGAAGCACTTCAAAAAATCATTTTTTTTAATCTTGTTCAGCTCCTCCTTCAATGCCGTCTTTATCTCGTCAAGCGTAGCGTAACGTCGTCCTTTCATGGGCCTCTTCAGTTTAGGAAACAAGAAAAAGTCACAGGGGGCCAGATCTGGGGAATACGGTGGCTGCGGCATCATTAGTGTGTTGTTTTTGGCCAAAAAGTCGCGCACAAGCAACGATGTGTGAGCAGGGGCGTTATCGTGGTGCAAAAGCCAATTTTTGTTCTCCCACAAATCCAGGCGTTTCTGGCGGATTGCTTCGCGCAAATTGCGCATAACTTGCAGGTAATATTCCTTATTGACCGTTCTTCCCTGTGGCAAGAACTCATGATGCACCACGCCCCTGCAATCGAAGAAAACTGTCAGCAAAACTTTCACATTCGACCGAACTTGGCGCGCTTTTTTCGGTCTTGGTTCATGCGGCAGCTTCCATTGAGATGATTGGGCTTTGGTTTCCACGTTATAACCATAAACCCACGATTCGTCACCAGTTATGACTCTCTGGAGCAAATTTGGTTCGTCGCGGACAGAGTTTAACATCTCATTAGCAATGTTCATGCGTTGCTGTTTTTGGTCGCAATTGAGCAATTTTGGTACGAATTTCGCGGCAACCCGTCTCATGCCCAAATCGTTGATAATAATCGAATGGCACGAGCCAATCGATATGTTTAGGTCCTCAGCAACTTATCTAACGGTGATTCGACGATTGGCCAATACCATTTTCTCCACTTCATTAATTTTTTCGTCTGTTGTTGAAGTGCTCGGGCGTCCGGCACGCTCTTCGTCGTTCACATCTTCTCGGCCTTCTAAAAACATTTTGTACCACCGATAAACGTTGCTTCGGTCCAAGGTAGCTTCTCCGTATGCCACAGTCAACATTCGGAATGCATCCGCGGACTTAATTTCGTTTTTCACACAAAATTTGATACACGTTCTTTGATCCATTTTTTTGAATAAGTAAAAATCGAAGACGATTGAAAACACGTGCAAGTAAAGCAGCTATCACCAATCAAGTGAACATTCAAAATGGCCGAGCTTGTCGGTATAAGTGACAGACATGAGTACCAACATAACGCCACAAAAAAATCGAAATTCGAATATACGTAACCCGCGAAAATTCAAAATTCGTGATACTTTTTGAACACACCCCGTATTAGCAGCTGCAGAAAATAAAGCACAACAAGAAGAATGTTAAACAAATTTTAGCCAAATTTTGATGTTTATATTAATAAGTGATTTTAGCTATTATTCCAACATTAAACACAAAAATTTATTCAACGTTCTTCCAAATTTTTTATTTGAGCATCGAGTGAAATGTAATTTGATTTCACTTTTACCTTAATTTTGTGATGAAATTATACGCGCAACAATTCCTAAAACTTTATAGAGTAGATACGTTTACAATAATTCAATTAGAGTATCAGAGAGAATTAAATAATTTAGTTTTATTCAATTTTAAAATATAAAAAAAATATGAATAAATAAAAATAATTATTCGTAAAACTATGTATACGATTTAAAAGTACATTTGGCATTTGATATCTTAGAATAGTAATGAAAAAGATGCATACGGAAAATGTGAATGGAAATTCATTAAATGAAGCGATATGTAAATAGAAATAATGAAGATCATTATTCATTAGTTAAGATGTAATTGTTGAATAATTAATATTCATATTTTTACTTGAAACTTAAATTTTGATGTAAGTAAAACGAATGGAGACAGAAAATCTGATAGCAACTAAAAAAATTCCAAACAATACTATTACAACGAGTGATTTTGCTGGTGACGTAAAAGTTGTTTATTTAATGTCTCCAATTAAATATTCCACTCAAAGTTAAAGTACGAAATGTTTTTTTTTTAATTATTATTATTAGTTTTCTACGTTGCGTTTTATATACTAGGCTAGTCTATATTTTTTCATATGGAAAAATAAAAAGGAGAGGAGCTTATAGTTTGCTAATAATTCTAAAACGATTAATTTTCAATAATTATTGTAAATGAAATATCTGAAAAGTAAAGATGAATTACTAAAGAAGCCATAAGCCTTTCCGTTCCGCATGCTCTTTCTTTTGCAGCGGAAGTGATGACCGAGGGTAAGTATGTCTTGAAGAGGGTTAGGTTTTCATAATCTGCGGATGATTGATTTCTAGTCGGTTACGGTCCGCGGTACCCTTGTTTGCGCTCGTTTTTTTATTAGAGTAGGTTATTTTGGACAGCGTCGGTGATTCGGTAACGCGCCTATGGTGATTTTGTAGCGTTTTGAATTGAGATCTGTGGAGAGATCACATCCAGAACTAACGTAACGTAGGTTTCCTGTTCTGGATGAGTAGTTGTTGACGCGTTTGTAAATCGGGCATGTGAATCGGTGGCTGAGTTACGTAACTCGGACTTAGTCTGCTCGCGTAAGACCCGCGACCGAAACTCCTCTCCGAACTAGCTAGCCTACAAGCAGCCACCACGGAGTAGACTAAGTGTGACAGGACTTGTTGACCTGAAGGGTACAGTCCGTTGTCATTTCCAAGACTGCACGTCTCGAACCGATGAGAGGTCGGTTTTGATTGCGATCGAACGAGACGGAGTAGGAAACCGTTACATTGTGCTCATAAAGGACTGTCTTCATGATTAGATTTTTCGTATCAAAGGTGTCCAAACGCGAAGGGGGGCACACAAATTTTTCATGCCCCCCCTGCACTCCACGAAGCAGGTAGCACTGTTTTAAGGCTCGTTTTAGAAAGTTCTCATCAAGACCATTCTTTTGATACCCCACACGCTTACCTTCGCTTAACAAAATATGCTAGGGTCCCCTTCCGGTATGGAAGGACCCCCCTTGAAATTTTTCTATTACCTGGACTTTCAAAAAGCAATTACTTCTAATATGCGTACCAATGCTTAGTATCCGTAGCTGCTATAGTTTCGGAGAAAAAGAGCTGTGACACACAGTCGAACAGACAGCGATTTCAATAGGGTTCCGTAAGATAGTACAAAGCCCTTAAAATGGATTCCACTAATTTTCAAAATTATCCGTTCGATTGTTGTTATTATAGCCACTAGAAAATGGAAAGTCTTGGATTGATTGTCCGAATTCCTTCCAAACACAAAGCCATTCTAATAAATGAATTAATGAACTCATATACGAATTTGTTACATTTTTTACCAAAGGAGTCCCGGTAACTGGTTACGGAATGGCTCCACTGTAATCGAGGCGGGAGCTATTGGTTACCGCCTATGACATGCAATGTTAAATGTAATGCAGACTAAACATTTAAAGATCCAAATTAGAACGGGTTCATGATTACCTGGAATCAATTACATAATCATTTACGAACTAATTCCATTTCCTAGTGGGAATATGCTCATATTTTTGAAACTGTATGCGCCAAGTGTGACATTTTGTGTATGTGAGGTATTTTTCCGTTTCATTGATTTGTAGCCCTACTAGTTTTGCTTCACTGTCGAGCTTAGCAAAAACGACTTAATTTCAAGTATGATTGCGTCCATTTGATGCATTAAAAAACATCTATAGGTCATCTCTAAGCTTGAACTAAAAGATGACTTAATCTAGTCGCCAGAAATGCGTCCTCTTCCTCAGGAAGCTACCTGGGTAAGGAAAAGTTGGAGTACTGAAATTTCCGATATCGATTTTAGAGAAATTAGAAAAGCAGCGAGTATTGTTGTTTCTTCATCATAACCATGTCCTGATATTTCAATACGTAGAGTCTCTGAACATTGCATGACGTAGAGTGAAGTTTACCCAGAAAATGATAAAATAAACCTACAGAAACTTATAACTCCACCGAATCAATGGAAGTAACATTCACGCATAAATTGCCTCAAACAAACTCATATGTAATTTACTTCCGTTGAAAACATTCCTTGGCACATTAAAACAATAGGCTCGTAGGTACCTACAATACAAACATATTAGGGAAATTCTTTCACCTTTCACGGTCTTTTCAAACTTTACTTTAGCACCCACATATGAAGCCATGCATTAGCGTGCTTCCAGGACAGCTCCATCAGCACGCGAGGAAAATCTTTTGTAACAAGCTCAAACGAAGTTACGGCTGAAATAAACAATGCCAAAGTGAAATTTCGGTTTTCGTACATGTGCCGGTAATCAACAAATTTATTACGACAGCGAACATGATAAATGAGAAACATTTCAAATCATTCTCAGCACAGAGTTGATATGAAGGCAATGTCACATCGCAAGGAAATCGTAAGCAAGCATCATCCACCTCTCATTCTGAGGTGGCAGACAGTTAGCACCCGGCACAGCCCCAATGTACGACTAATGTCGGAATGTTCTATCACTGTGACGACGTAACCAGTGTCTTGTTCCGTGTCTTGATTTATTGTCTTCCAAGACATCCTAGCCACTTGATAAGACACTGACGTTTGCATTGTGCTCTGCAAAAGATAGGAATCATTGGATGACATCAGCACTAAGGGTGAAGTCTGAAGGCTGAATAAATTTTCTTCAGATGTACATTTGATGGCAAGCGATGGGGTAGTTAGCTGGCAAGCTTGTTCTTCCAGTTGTTACTTCCGGAGCTATTTTGGGAAACGGTAATGAGTATTGATAACCCCAACTGGATTCAGTGCGGGAATGTGTTTGACTTATTGATTGATGCTGGGGAAAAGGACTTGAGGATGAATGTGAGGGTTCATTGGTTAAAAAGTTACAATTGCTCCTTAAAGCCGTTAAGACACCTGTTTCCAGAGGATGTTGGTCCTCCTTGGAAATTTCACGTACTGAGATGAGAGTCTCAAAATAGCAACTGCAAACATTACTCACATATCACCACAACCTCAGTGTGATGTTCCTTTGTTTTATACTCCCTCTGAGAGATGTTGGTAATGTAATAAATCATACAAGGTCTTTCTTAGACGGAAATCTGAAACTCCTTTCTCAATTCCTTGCCACCGCATTTATACGTACCTTTGAACAAGGATCAGCATACAATCTTTTACTCTAAATCTGACACTCGTTCCCCATTTCACGCTTCTATCTGAGCTTCGTGAAAGCAGTAGGCCTGGATGAAGACATCATTTTCCAATACAGCGAACAATGTGGAAAAACCAAAAGTCGTTGACTTGAATGCTTGCAAATCCTCTTATTTGACACACAAATGTATCAGGTTCCAGCATACGAGTATGAGCTCAAGTCACTTCTCTTGTTGCATGTTGCTGAGGCAATTGCAAACAAACATCGATCCCGTCGAGCCAACGTTCGAGTAAATAAGGTAGCCTAGATAAAAAGGAAATTTCTTTTGATGTGAACGCAGGCATTACAACAATCCCTCAAGCAATTGATGAGCGTTGTTGATTTTTCAACAGAAGTAACGACAGGAGCTTCGTCATGATTTTCACGGTAGACTTGAGAAAATGATAAGTTGTTTGATGGGGATAGGCAAATAGCGTCAGTGGGATGAGATTTAATGTGAATTCAATTTACAGATGTAATTGTACCAGTATATTAGTTACAGCAAGGCTAATTCTCAGAAAGCCAAGGCCTTGCTGAAACAGTCAGAAGGCAGAAAATCATTTTCACGTTCTCACTATGCCCTCGTTAATCAATGAAACTATTAAGTAAATGAACATACGACAAATTGTGTGAATTCATTTTATACCACTAAACAGTCTACGAGTACAATATCATTAATTTCCCCCCGGAAAAATGAATAGTTTCATGATTAATGACTGAAACTTGCTTGAGTCGACGAGAGTGTACGGAGAGGCCATAGAAGACATTTATTAAATGGGAAACGATCCATGGGGAATCTGAGCCGTTTCATGTTGAGTAGTTGTTCTCGCAGGAAACATTCAACTTAAATATTGATTGTTCCAACGAAAAGGACATCGAGCATTGAGAGTGAGCGAGGATGGCAACGTGGCAACGTGGCAACGTATACTGGCAATAAAATATCAGACTGTTTGTCATTCGAAGAAATTGTAATTTACACAATATTTCCTGAAGTTGTAGCCATTGAAATGGAGGATTCAACAAATTTAATTAAAATAAGTTCAAATGAAGTTTGAAATAAATAATAGAATTAATTATTTAAATACTTTTCTTGTATTGAATCAGAACTTTTTCATGTATTCATGTATATTTAAAAATTAATTAATTTTTCGCAAAAGCCAGTTTCAAACAATTGCAATATTTTTTTACGAGCCAGTCAAAAGCAAATTTTGATTTTATTGGGAAAACCATCACCGTCGAATTATTTGAGCATTTATCGAATACCTGAAATTCATTTCCTGAAGAAATATCAAAAGTGGAAATACGTTCAAGGGAACTCCCGGTCTGAGAACATTCCCTCTAGTCTCGCTGCAAAAGCAACGAGATGGAGGAGTCCGATGGCTTCAGCCATCAATCAGAAGGATCATGCCCATCACCAATGATGACGGGCGAAAAAAAGCTTAAAAGAAGTTACGAGAATAAAGCAGAAAAACCGACAATCTTATCGGTTATCCACATGGAGCTATACTATATCTCTATGGTTATCCAAATCGAGCAGCTGATCCAAGAAAAAGAGAAAGCTGAAAAAATCGAAAAAGAAAATGAAGAACTCAAGCTTCGAGTTAAATCGTTAGAAGCACTTGTTGGAACGTTAACGTTCAACAAAGAAAAAGAAATCAAGAAAGGCCGACAAGCAAACTCAAAATCTGAAGACAAGAAAACTAAAAAGCTACAGGAAGAAGCTAATCAAGAGGATGTCCTCAGCGCAGGAGGCGCAAACGACAGCAGAAATTATTATGAAGCGCTAGCTGGTCTTGAAGAAACGATGAACATTGAAGAGGATACAGGTAAAACGTCTAAGTTAGATAATGATTTCATTGAATACCTTAAAGTTAAAAATCGGGAGAAAAAACCAAAACGTTTGTCTGCTGGTCCGTCCGTTAAGATTAATGAAAAAAAAGAAAAAGTCCCACCAATCAATGTATTTGGGCAAACGGGCAAAGATATGGTTCGGCTTTTGGGAGCTGAAAATAAGCTAAAAGATTTTCAGATAAAAAGAGTCAATGCCGATAAATTGACAATAAGGACTAAGTCGCTGGTTGATTCCCAGGCAACAAAAAATGCCTTAAATTCTGGAGATGTTCCGCATTTCACGTACACCCCAAAAAGCGAAAAGAACCAAACCTTTTTATTGAAGGGTCTGGACTGTGGTGAGGACACAGTCGATCTCCTTCAGGTGCTCCAAGAAGCTGCACCAGAAATACAATTTATTACAGTCAAAAACTTGGCAACGAGAAGATCTATTGTGGAACGCAAAAACTTGCCTCACTACTTAGTCCAGATTTCCAGCAAAAGTAGTTCGAGTGCCCTGCAGAAAATACGGTACTTGAACTTCCGCGTGGTGAGGTGGGAACGCCTCCAAAAAAGAGAAGTCAACCAGTGTTACAGGTGTCAAAGATTTGGACATTCGGCTGCCAATTGTGCCATGCACTATCGTTGCGTTAAATGCAAAGACGTTCATGCTCCCGGTGAGTGCAAATTGGCTCAGACGGAGCCTAAAGAAAAATTATACTGCGTTAACTGCGGTGTTTTTGGTCACCCAGCATCATATCGAGGATGCTCCCGATATCAAGATGCAAAAGTTAAATTTGCTCCAAAGCAAACACAAGTACAGCGTAATATCATACCTTCCAACTTCGTCAAGCCCGGAGTATCATTTGGACTCGCCGCTAGAGGACCAGCAGAAAATGCTGGAAATAATGTAAATAATGTAAGTGGCAATAATGAGCTGCTTCTCAAAATTTACCAGCAACTTAATTCTTTATCGGAGAGAATCGACAAACAAGATTCAAAAATTAACTTTGCTTTTCAGCATTTAGGTCTTTCAAATGCCTAATAATAACTTGTCATCCAGTCATATTCCCATGGATAGGCTTCGCCTCATATCGATCAACGTCAACTCTATCGTTGCTATACATCGACGTGATTATCTCCTTGAATTCATTGTTAAGCAAAAGCCTGACATCATACTTCTCACTGAAACCCACCTCAATTCATGGCACTCCATGGAATTCAAAGATTTTGCATTCGTAAGAAACGATAGGGTAACAGGTGATGGGGGAAGTGGCACCGGGATATTGGTTCGAAGACCCTATTGTTTCCAAAATATTGAAAAACTCGAATTCAAAAACTTTGAATTTCTTGAAGTGTCCGTCATCAAAATTTCACTGCCAGGTGGGGATAACCTCTTCGTTATCTCTGCCTATGCAACTGGTCAAAATGTTCTCAAGTTCAAGGAGGAACTCAATTCCTTGTTTGAAATACTCGAATTGAACAGGCTGCATAGTTATTATATTTTTGCCGGTGACCTGAATGCCAAGCATACATCATGGCTAAACGCCACCAATAATCCAAGAGGTGTATTCCTAAAATCGTGGATAACAGAGAACCAGATTGAATACAGGTGCAATCTATATGGGTCGGAGTTCCCAACATACCCTAGGACAAATTCATATTTGGACCTCTGCATTGCTGACGCAAGACTCAAATTCAACTTTAAAAGTCCTCAACGGAAACTGCAGGTGCTTCCTTATGATAGCGGCCATAACGCAATCGTAATGCAAATCAATCATCAAAGGGATGATTTCTTCCTAATTCCAGTTCAACACGAAAATCATCGGTTGAACTTCAAAAAAACAGACTGGGGAAAGTTTCAAAAGAAGTTTAATCGGGATTACCAGAAGCAATGTCCCCGTTCTGAAGGCGGCAACTCTTGCTCAATGGTTCCTAATGACAGGAATCTAACCAACGATGAAATAGATGCCTATTTGTCGAAGTTAGAGAAGCTGACGTTGGAAACGATTGAGAAAGTAGTTCCTAAGATTAAACTTCGAAACAATATGGAAGGATATGAAACACCAACCATCGCAAAGTTGAAAAGATTGAAAAGCCTTCTTTTCACACGTGTCAATTAATATTTATCGACGATTTTTGGACTACAACCATCCCTCGTTGTCTTTGTTGAAATTACATCTGAAGAATGTCCGGAACTTAATCCGGTCAAACTTCAGGAGTGAGGCCAGCAATCAATGGGCGGAAAAATTGAGGGGTATTAGCCCACAGGACGCAGACGGCGTGTTCGCGAAAGTAAATAGCATATTCCGCAAGAAGTCTCGAGTGAAGGTATCGAATTTTGAAGTCACTGGGGATGAGATAAATCTTCTCGATAGGGCTGGTATCGAAATTGATAGTACGACTCCGGATAGAAATGGAAACAGGGTCATTTTTGAAGGGTTGGATAATCTTGCCCTGATTGGAACACATTTTGAATTGGTTCATCTGCCAAACCCTGAGAGAGGGAATGAAATATTTTCTGAGGTCGTTGAAGCAAAAGTTTCCGACTTCAAATCATGCCTGAACGGCCAATCAATTCTTCATTTCAATGAAACATTAACATCTGACCTCATACCGACCTTGAATCTTATTGATTATTTTGTCAGCTATGAAGACTTGTGTTTCATATATCGCAGGATAAACAACAAGATATCATGTGGTACTGATGGTATTCCAAATATAGTTCTCCGACATTTGCCGGAGGTTGCTATTAGGAATTATTGCATATTGTTCAACAACATGTTGAGCAATTCATATTTCCCAAATGAGTGGAAAGGGGCTAAGCTATTTCCGATCTTGAAGAAAGGAAAAGAATCTTCATGCCCGAAAAGCTATCGCCCAATCAGCTTGCTGCCTAACATCAGCAAGGTGTTTGAAGTGATACTCAACAGAGCATTAAACGCCCGCATTGAGGAAAATTAGTTGATGCCGAATTGCCAATTTGGTTTTCGTGCCAGGCATTCGACCACACATGCAATAACGAAAGTAACCTCAGACATCTGTTGGAAACTAAATGATAGACAATGTGTTGGAGCATGTCTCATTGATATGGAGAAAGCCTTCGATACGGTGTGGTTAGATGGACTAGTTTTTAAACTCATTCAGGACAAGTTCCCCAGACACCTTGTCGCCATGATGTGTAATATGTTAAAAGGGAAATCGTTTGTCGTAACTGATGGAAATCTGACAACAATGCGCGAGTTCAAGGTCTTGAATGGTCTACAGCAGGGAACAGTTACTGCACCTCTGCTCTTTTCAATCTTCATTCGCAAGCTATTGAACGGCTTTGATTTTAACACCTCGCCAACGCGATCATTGGTAGCGTTTGCTGATGATCTGATCATCTATATGGCAGACCGAAAAGCTACAATAGTTCAGAGCAATCTCCAAAAAATGTTCAATGATGTACAGCTGTACACTGACAATTGGCGAATGAAAATCAATGCGCATAAGTGTGCAACAATCGTGTTTCGGACAACCCTGCAGGGGGTCAGTTAAAACCAGAAACGTAATTGGAAAGATTTCCACATCATGGCTGGTGAGGGAAGTCTTGAAAGGGTTCCACATAAATCCTGTGTTCGATACGTCGGTGTTTATCTCGATCAGTATCTGTACTATACTGACCATGTTAAAATCATGCTCAGTAAGGCACTTAAAGTAGTCATGGGACTTCGAAAGCTCCTTCATTCCAAATAGATTGATCAAAAGGTCAAAATTATCCGTTACAAGACACTGGTTGGACCAGTTTTGACATATGGATGTCAGATCTGGTACAACCAGAGCGCTAGTACTATGGAAAAATTAAGAGTTTTCGAAAGGAAATGTCTTCGTGCATGTACTGGTTTGTACAGAAAGCCTGAGACGGATTGGAAGCACTATATATCGAATAGAAAAATTTATCAAACCGCTCAAGTGACAAGAATCGATATCTTCATATTAAAGCTTCTTCGGAATCATATCGCAAGATCTGTGACTGTGAGTGGAAACCCTTGGATTTCACAGCCGTTCCACCCTACAGACGGGTATGTAGCCACTTGCCTCGCTACAGGCTTCATTCCTCCAGAAGCATTCGTGTATTTGGAGATGAATGGATATATTTTTGATTCTGACGGCGTCCCAATCATATATCACATATATCGACGGGCCACGGATAAGAAGATAAAATATCCTCCGAATTTGAGTTCATGAGACCAACAATTCCAATGGAGATACTCATTTGCTAGATTCGTTGAAGCTGATCGAGTTGAGACGGCGCAATCCAGGTATTGGTGGCTGAATGACAATGTCTAAATTATTCGTGTTCATTTTCAGTTTTGGTGTTTTTCGTTATTTAGTTTTTGAATTTCAGCTCATTATTGCTACATTTAGTGTTGTTGTTTATTTTTGTTAAAAATTAGGTATAGCTTAGGTTTATATTATGTTTACTATATTAGGTTAGAGATAAGGTAAAACGCTTAGGTTAGGAACATTGTTATAGATTTTTCAAAGTATAAGATAAAGTTTTTGATTGCATTTATTAGAATTAAGTTAAAACATATTAGTTGTACGATCAAAGTTCACTGTTGTGTTAAGATTATAAATAATTTAGAATAGTGTTGGTTGGTTTTTTCTGCTTTTTCCAATTGAATTTTACAAATATGTAATAATCTTCATTGATTTGAATTTGCTATAGTTTTTTTCTTTAAATGTGTTTAGTGATAACGTACAAATTTAGCGACCCATTTGGGCCATTAAGTTTTTTATTGTTTGGATTTTGCTTTATATTCTTTTAAAATTTATAATGATTAGTATTAAATAAAGCGCTTTTGACGTTGACTTTGACTTTCATTGCAGAGATTTGACAGTTATTTTTGACTTATAATCGCCTTAGATGTTCACTTCAACATTCTTCATACAATATTCGTCATTTTGGTTTGTTGAAATGAATCAAGAATTATTATTAACATGTACCTAATAAGAGACAACGTTGGAAAAATGTTTCTCTTAGTTACTATCAATTGCTAAATTCCAAATATTTTCAAATAATACCAATCACTCCAAAATGCGAAGTTGCTAGCGGATTTTTCTGCATGCAATAGAATAAATCAAATCAACTGACATAATTGACAGAGAATTGGTAACGATTGACAGAAGTGGTTTTGGCCGGAGACCGCATGATTGACACTTTTACCGAATATATGAGTGCGATGGACAAAAATATAGTGCTGGTAGTTTCTTATAGGAAATGCATTTCTTATTATGAATATACCCAACAACAAGGGATGGAAATTAATATCTTGCAAATTATAGCCGGAATAGTAAACCGGCATCTTAATATGTAGTATCTTATTTGAACTTTATGTGCACCCCTAAAAAGTATAATACAAAATTTAACTTCTCCCTTATAATAAAAGCATTTTTTTTTTGTGGCATTTACGCACAGAGTGTGGGATTCGCATGCATGCAAGAAGGCGGCTGGATTACGGACTAAACACTCCCACTGTCAACCTGAGAACCTACCCTGAAACCATTTGACACATTACTTCGGGCCAGATCTCGTTTTGTTACACCGTGAGGCTCCTGCAAGCTAAGGGATCCCTCTTCTAGCGGGAGGGGGGAGGGGAAGAGGAAGTGCCAGACAAGTGATTCCCAAGCCCCAACATTCCCGGCTGCTGTGAGTCCATTTTATATTTTAGGACTATCATAACATAATGTGCCACCTGGTCCCATTTGTCAACCGATTCGAGCTCACCCTGGACTATATTATCCAGGGTGAGCTCTTCCGTCTCCCTGTAGAGGCACTTCCCAGTCTGACCCATTTTGTGCACACAAAAATGTATGGCAGGTATTGTCTTCCTCTCCTGGGCTAAACCGACAATCGTGGGACCATGGCATACCAATCCTGTGCAGGTAAGACAAAGTTGCATCACATAGAAGTCAGCCTCACCATGCCTTCAATTTAGCCACGGTCTCATATCTCGGATGAGGCAGGCAGTCCACTTTCCCTTCATGCAATTCACCCAAGATTGCTGCCATTCGTTGAGCGAGTGCTGTCTCTCCTCGCGGACAAACATCAGCCTCGCATCCTCGTTTCGGCAGAGGTAAATAGCGTGGCGCTCTCTAGCAAAGAGAGAGAAAGGTATGACGCCTGCAATAACTCTCACCGCCAAATCAGAGACTGTTGGATATGAAGATGCTATCCTCAGTACTCCTCTTCTCTGCACCTTTGCCAAACGTTTTCGGTATACCTCCTTACTGAGAGCGTCACCCCATACTTCTCCTTCATATAGTAGCACTAAGCCTTCAGCACTCATCAAGTGGCGTCTTATTGATGGGCTTAGTCCCCATGCATTGGCCAAAAGTCGACTAAGAGCCGATATTCGCAAGGCAGCCTTCTCAGCCGTTGCCCTCATTGGCCCAGAGAAACTCATCTTCGAGTCAATCAGTAGTTGCCCAGTTACTTCATCGATGGCTTCGATTCGTATGTCTCCAATACTGGTCGTCCTTACTCTAGGGATTCTCTTTTTTGTCAAGCTGACCACTTTGGTTTTCTCCAGTGCTAAACTAGCCCGTGAGCAGTCATTTAGTCACTCACTCGACGCATTAGCACACCTAGCCTAAGTTGCGCTTGCTCAATGGAGCATCCCGTGACCAGAGCTGCAACATTTCCAAATAGCCGATCAAGCGCGACTCATCTGGCATCTCCAGTCTCTGTAGCCCGTCGTAAGACACATTCCACAAGTCTGGACCAAGGATAGATCCCTGGGCAACACCCAATGTAATTTCTATCCTTCGTTGACCCTGTATCGAGTCGTAGAGCAGGCTTTGGTCCTTCAGGTAGTTCCTCAAACGCCGCATTAGATATTCTGGAACTTTTCAATGTATCCTGAATATCCCCCCATCTAGCGCAGTTGAAGACGTTCCTGACGTCGACTGTCACCAACAGCACGATCCGTGGTTGGTGTGACTATATGTCTCTGCCGTTTGCGCCGCGCTCACCTCGTCTGCAATTGCATCAATGGTAGAACGTCCTAGCCTATGGCCGTCCCCAGTAGCACAAATCGCGTCAGTGAGTCTTCCCTTGATGAGTTTCTCTAGCCGTGTCTAGCATTCATAACGGGCGGTATGCAGACGGCGATTCGGGATTTCCCTTGCTGATCAGCACGAGCCTTGCCACCTTCTGTCGTACCGGGAAAACCCCATCCCGTAGTCAAGCGTTGAATGTGCTGAGCAGCAAGTCAGGACAATGGTGATAGACAAGCTGCAACACCTAAGCTGGAACACAATATGGACCTGGAGCCCCCCTCGCCTTCAGTGAGAGGACTGCTTCTTTTAGTTCCGGCTGTGTGAAGAGTGGATACTCGACTGCTGTTTTGCCATGTACAGCAAGAACACAGATGAGATGGGCGGGGCAGGGCGCCCGCACTTTCTCATCCATCTTTTCGGCATCATGTATGCAAGGCTTCCATAGTGCAACAAGCTTCCGTATAACTAGCTTGTAGCCAAGGCTCCACGGATCCTTGTTCAAATTGTCTTCTAGATCTTGCCAACAGCTAGTTGCCATTCGGTTGCGTGTCTGGTCATGGCTCCACGCTCGTGGAGCCTCATGTCGAAGCTTGTGACCCTCTTTTTGCGTTTAAGCGATTTCAGTTGACCACCACAACACTGGGAGCTAGTCGTGCCGGGGTTTTCGACAGGGTATAGAAGCGCAGCAAGTAGTTGTGATGATGCTCATAGTTGAGTTGAGCATCTTGACGAACCTCTCGACATTCATCCTTCCGATGCTCCATCCATTTATAGAAAGCCAAAAATACGGACTTCGAGAGACAACATCACTGATCCCAAGGAGAATGCCCTGATGGTCACTGACTGAATAGTCCTTAATACTCTCCAATTGCATATCCTCCGTACTGTAGCCAATACGGCGGAAAGTCAGCATATTTCCCGTGTTTAGTACGACGAGCGCCGTCCTGGCCGCCATTTCCAGGATTCGTTTCCCCGCAGATCTGTTTAAGGCATATCCCATTTGATTGTTTTCGCGTTGATGTCTCCCCCAACGAGCACGTTGCTCTCTGCGTTCAGGATAGTGCCCTCCAGAGCATTAAGCTTTGCTTGGAAAGATGATATCGATTTTTTCAGCGTTAGGTACACATTAGAGAAGGTGGTCGCTGAACACCCAACCCACACAAAACCATCCCCCGTCCACAACTCTCCGCTTGGAAATCACTGTTCCGAACCCTGATGGCGGCAGTACAAGTTTCGTCAGAATACCAAGATGCTGAACTTTTACTATGGTGTTGCTCACTCAGCAGCAAGAAGTCGGCTTTCATGTCCCTCGCAAACTGCTCAAGCAGATTTTGGGCGGTTGAACTGCGGTGTAGCTTTAGCTGCAGGATACGGGTCATCAAAGTTCTTCCTTCGTTCCTGGAAAAACCCGGCATTTTCCTGATCCCAATACGTGTCCAGGATCATATCTTGGATCAGCATCCCTGCAAAAAACACAGTGTGCTTCCTTCGTACACTCTTTTCTTTTTTTACCTAATTTCAACGTATTTGTAACAAAGGTACCTCCTCTCGGGTCCTCTGCATACTTGTGTGGCGTGACCATAGCCAAGGCGTTTGAAACATTGAAGAGGCATTGCTCTTCGCCGTATCATACAGACAACCCACCCTATCCGTATTTTGCCCTTGTTCAGAAATTGTTCAGCGTCCTTTTTGGGTCAAGTCAATGACGGCCGTGCGTTGTCCACTATGGTTTCCTGGTGTCAGCCTCGCTTTAAGCCTGCCCACGCTAGGGAACTTCCTTTTGATGGCCTCTTCTACCTCGGCCAGATCCGTGGCACAGTCGATGTCTCTTATTTCAATCGTTGCCATCGGCTCGAGCGACGCTATAGTTTCTCTTTTGCCGAGGATTTTCTTTACTGCATCACAGAATGCTTTTTTATTGGCGGTCTCTGCTCCGAATTCGACCAGTAAGTGGCCCGACCACGTTGGTCGTACTGCTTTAATGGCAGTGTTGGTGTCTTTGGGCCTTACGTTTCCCCTGATGTCTCACAGACCCTCCGCGTAGGCTCGGCCATCTTGGGATTTTACGAGCAGTGTCTGCTGCCGGAGTCCTTGTTGGGGTTTCTTACTCTCCTATTTATCATCAGGTCTTTTTTCTTCTTGGATGTCTATGCTAACTTTATTTTCTGACAATTTTTGAAGGAGTTTCTTTGTGGCTTTCTTCGCTCCTTTTGTAAACACTGTCTGGAACCTCTGATCTGGTGCTCCACGCTCATTGAGTGCCTCTTTCCTTCTCCTTTTGTTCCGATCTCCTGCGGTATGGGTAGATGTCATTCTTTTATTTTTAGTAAAACCATTGCCAACTATATACAAGCATAAGCTATCTTACTCAAATTATTTTACAATAAAAAAAGCAAAATTTTTTGTTTTAACTTAATGTAGCTATGCAGTTACATATTTAATCTGAATCCGAATAGTCTTCTTCACAACTACTTTCAAAATCTAGGTTTAAATGGTCTACGTTCACATCAAGATGGTAGCAATGAATGATCCTCTAGTTCTCGGATGTGCTTCTGGATCTTTGTATCAATTTCGATTCTTTTGCTAGAGGAACTCACTCTAGAAATTTTTCATGTGTGATGCAATCGATGCTTCCTTACTTTCTTATTCCTTGCCTCTAATACATCTTCAAACGATTGTCCAATTGGTAATGAAAATACAGCTATTATATCAGTTCCATGTTTTAAAATTTTGTGCACACTTCTAGGCATATAATGCCATTTTTAATAATTTATATAAAGTCCTCTTGTTTCTTCTAATAATATTTTACATCTTTCAATACTTATAGAATAGCCGCATGCCAGCACTCTAAGAATAACAGAAAGATTCGTTATTAGTTCCTTATTAGCACCAGTGATTTTTGATCTTAGATCGGGGTTTGAAAAAAAGCATCTTGCTGTATTTCCGTCGTTTCATATCCTGGCTTCGGTTTGTCCATCAATAGACCCATTTTGTTTTTGAATTCAGATTGAATTCGGTTTTTGTTGTTCTCCACAATTTGTTTCAGCTTATATCTTTGGACAGGCCATTTTTTAACTGGTAGCCGGTAAGCTATATGTAAGAGGCATTCAAAAAATCTTATCCAGCAGTGAAGGGTTGAGAAGCCAAAGGGATATTGTTCTTCAGCAGGTGGATGGTTAATCACATTTTCTGTATCCATTTCTTTTGGAGTAGCCCCGCAAATCAACCACTTGGATGTTGAATTTGTGTTAGACAAAATATTGCTAGCACTGCCATCTAACTTTGTGAATAGCATGTCAAAATTCACTTCTCTTTTTTTTATTTTCCAGATCAATTTCCTTAGACTTGAGTTGGTTAATACCATCACTCATCATATTTTCTTCGTAACGAATAAAATCAGCACTTTCTTTGTGGAATATAAATTTTATGGGTCTGCAGTGACGGATGAACGATGGGCGTGGATTAACCCACACGTCTTTTCCTGTATACATATCTTTCAATTTTAACGACACGATAGCAATTAGAAACAAATATTCATCAGTGCTACAATATTTGCATTGATAAACGTTTGCTTATACTGGCAATGACTGGAACTGCTGTCGACGCCCCATTTGCAGAC
The DNA here is from genome assembly GCA_963969285.1 of Odontomyia ornata. Lineage (NCBI taxonomy): Eukaryota > Metazoa > Arthropoda > Insecta > Diptera > Stratiomyidae > Odontomyia > Odontomyia ornata. The sequence continues at coordinate 39,330,203 of OZ017742.1, forward strand.
CAGTTTTAATTTGTGGCTCTTTACTAAACATACAATTTTCATTATGTATATTCCAAAAGTTCTTCTAAATGTTCACTAGCAGAAATATCATTTACGGTAATTTTAGTTGGTGGGAGGGAATTTCTGGTCAAAACCAACGGATAAAGGCTTGGAAAGCAATCCTTGTACAACGTTTTTACCACAGATCTTAACAATTTATATTTTCATTCCAATAAGTCAACGTCTAGATATAAGGCCAGTGCTTTATGAGGGCTTAAAGAGGACTTGCGTTCATTGGCAGACGATTTCTCAGTCAGATCTGCGGCAAATCTGAACTCTGTGGGTGTTCTACTAGCCAAAAGTTCCTGTACCTACTTGATTTTTTTTTTTTTGGTTTTATTGATGCTTCGTCCAAAGATGTTTGTGGCCTTTCTCGTATGCCGCTTGATCCAAGCTGGGCTGCATAATTTAAAGTGGAAGGAGCATTTTCTAGTTTAATATTATGTTGGAATAAAGAAGCGTAGCGCTCTTAGAATTTTCGCCGATTCCTAAAGACACTATCCAATTTCTTATTGAAGGAAAAGCAAAATGGTCTGCTTATGTTGAAAAGTTCTCTTCGCTGATGCTCATTTGATTCTTCAACATGTAAAAGTGAACGCATTTTATCGAAAACAATTGATATCCGGTCATCTTTCTTATGCGAAAAACATACATATATCAGCAAGCTATCCGTTTGTTATGGTCGCGCTTCCTACAAATAAAGTCATATAACTGTCAAAGTCGCACTCAGACTCAGCTGAATTATATTGAAATTTAAAGTAAATCTTAGAGGCGATTGTAAAATATAAAAAATATGGAAAGACATTTGAAGATTTTTTAAAAACTTTCTCAAAGTTACAACTTTAAATAAAGTCAAAAGAACACACTTAAGAACCGCGCGAAAGGATAGAACAGTCAATTCTTTCTAATACGAATTTAAAATTCTAAACAACATACTTTGGCCAATAAATTTCATCACTGATAATTTCTTTTCTGAACAGGAAAATAACACATTATTACCGAGAAGTAAATTGCAACTGAAAAAGCGATTGCATCAAAGAGAATGAACTCCTAAGCTATATTGACTCACAGATAGCTGTAAATAATGTAATAACCATATAAACGGTAGATTAGAGACTATTATAAATAGTCACTGAAAAATAATTCATTTGAAGAAACTGGAAATTTTGATTTTTGTCTACTGATCGATGCACTGTGCAACGGTCTGATAGGATCATCGAATTTTTAATTGCACATATTTGCAAGTCTGTGCATTTTACATGGCCTACCCTCTCAATACATTTCTAATTCCTTCCTTCCAAACAAAATTGCGACGTTTTTCAACAATTAGGTAAGCTGACCTCTGTCTTGGGTATGTACGGCGCCTCATCGGTGGGTCTTCCCTTAATAAGTTTTTCGAGTACTTTCCCGGGTTCATCTAGCATACATAGCGGTTAATATGGAGAAGGTGAATCAAGATTTCCTTACCTTTGCTGATCAGCATGAACCTTACCACCTTCCAGTACTTTTGGGATATCCCTTCAAACAAGCAAGCATTGAACATACTGAGCAGCAAATCAGGGCAAAGTTGATAAACTATCTGTCGCACCTCAGTTTGAACTCCACCTGCTCCTGGAGCCTTTCTTTTCTTCAAAGACAACACTGCCTCCTCCACTTAATTCTTTGTAAAAAATGAGCATTTCACTGATATTTCATCATTTACAGCTTAAACATAGACTGGATGAATCGGGAAGAGACTCCGCACAATCTTGTCCATCTTTTCCACATTGTGTGAACAGGGTAATCTTTAGGTACCAAGCTACTGCATGACTAGCTTGTAGCCTAAGCCCCATGAGTCTTGGCTCACGTCATCTACTAGTTTTTCCAGTGGTGTGTGGTTGGATTGATAATTGTGTAGAGGCATTTTCTAGCTGGCTTATTAGCTGTTAACTTGGTGCCTGCGTCTTCTTGGGGTCATGTTTGCTGGAACTTTTGTAGGGGCTTGTGACACTCTTCTCATTTTTTGCCAATTTCTGAGGACCATCAGTACACTAGAGGCTTGCCGTGCCGAGGCTTTGACGAGGCATAGAAGACTTGCAGGCAGATGTTATGATTACTATAGTTGAGTTTACTACATCTCTAGCTGCTAGTCTTCCACCCCTGACGAAACTTCCGGTAGTGACATTCGTACCATTGGTACTTCTGCAACCCCTTCGATGTCCTCCTTCGCAGTATTCTATTGGAGCCTGAAAGGCTGATCGTGCGGGCATAGAAGAGCGCGGTCATAGATCTCAAGTGCTATGTACTGGTGATTACTAGTGGAGTAGTCTTGTAGAAGTCTCCCGCTTTCAACCTTTGGTACGAAGGACTCTAAAGCAATTATAATGTCAAAATGGTTCCAATGCAGCCCGGTTGACAAAAAGTAGAGACGAAGCATCTATTCAGTACAACAAGCCTAGTTCAAATTGCTATATCTCGGATCCATTTGCCCATTGGATCTGATTGAGGTATGCCTCATTAAGTTGCAGATGAGCATGTGACCCTCTGTGCTTCTTGACAAAGCGTCCTTTACATAATTGAGCCTATGTTAAATATACGATAAAGGTTCGTTCGGCGTTAGGTTTACACTAAAAAGTGCAGTTCACAAGCACCGAACCTAATGAAACCATCTCCTTGCCCCTGACCCTGCACTTGGAAACGGACGCTGTTGCAACCCAAGATGGTGATAGTAGCAGACTCATCAGGATACCATGTGAGGGAGAGAGAGTGTGCTCCAACGTAGGTTAATCTGCAGAATATGGTTCGTTGCAGAAGTGCTTTGGCTTCAGCTTTGGTTGGAGCTTCCTGAAAAACCCAACATTTCCCTGTGCCTGGCACGTATTCCAAATTATCTGGCCTTAGGTCAGCGTCTTGATAGAGGAAACCATGCATCTTTTCTGTGCATTCCTTCTTTTTATGCCCTGTTTTGTCGCGATTATATTACAGGACACTCTTTTCGATCCCTTTACAGCCCGTTGCAGTATGCCTATATCAGAGGCACCTGAAACACTGGAGAGGGCTTTTTCTTTGCATTATCCTACAAATAGCCCAACTGATTCTGATTTTCCCCTTTTTAGAGTTTTGTAAAATAATTTTACAAAACCCTTCTAAAATCGCGCCCTGTCTGTCCGTCTGTCCGTCTGTCTGTCCGTCCGTCCGTCCGTCCGTCCGTCCGTCCGTCCGTGTGTCACAGCACTTTTTCTCGCAAACTACTTAAGCTAGAAACATCGAATTTGGTATGCAGGTGTAAAGTGATGCTCTCTTCAAAGTCCAACTACAAAAAATTATATAAGGTATTTAAGGGGGGGGTCTCCCCATATAGGGGAGTGGCCCCCGAAAAAAAAATTGCATCAAAGGTAGCCGATATGGGTATCAAAGGGAAGGTCTTGATGAGAAATTTTCAAAACAGGTCTTAATTTGATACTTTCTGCTTCGAGGGACGCGCAGGGAGGGGAAATACACGAAAAATTTGTGTGTTCCCCCCCTCGCGATTGGACACCTGTGATCCGAAAAATCTGAAAAAAATTATGGTGGTAGGTGTTTATGAGTACAACAATAATAAATACCTTAGGGGTCGAAATTCGCTCAACTTTGTTAATAATAGTATGATATTCGAATTTCACATTTTCCCTAATAAAATCGCATTGGTACCCTTAAACTGAACAAAATTTGATATTCACGTAGTAGGACTTAAACTTTGTAAGCTTGGTGAAAATCGAATGATATACACGGAAGTTATAGCCATTTGAAATTTCTCCAATTACAACAACAATGACACATGATTTTGGTATTTTATGGACTTTCCATCCAACCAGTCACTGCAGTTTTGACTTGATCTTCTTGAAATTTTCCAATAAGGTTAATAACATTAATATTTTTAAGAATTAATTATTTGAGCGATTTTTGTCGGTTTGCAAGAAAATGGCGACCGTTGAAAGTAGAAAAACAATGGATTTTCCTTTGAATGTGCACACCTCTTTGACATATTTCTTGACGTTATTCATTGCTGGTGACTGCATTTCTGAGAAGTTGGATACAAAACCCTTCTGCCATGAGCGTAGGTCTGTTAACTCAACTTGTTTATCATTTGTTTGGCATATTTTGTTGATTTGTCGACAATGACCATTCACTGCCCTCTATTAGGAAAATCTTACTCTAAGGCATCTTCTATTTTCAATTAATCCGTAACACAATCAATATCTGTTATTTCAAGGGCAGCCCTAGGCTTAAGCAAGGCTACTGTTGCCTTCTCTATAAGAACATTTTCAACTGCTAGTTGAAACTCCTCCAACAGGTCATTTGGCCAGTATTGCGAGCCACTTCCGAGGATTCTATGCTTTCCAAATGGGTAGACTTATTTTGTTCTGTTTTTGAGGTAGCCATTTTGGCTGCTTTTTAGCTGCCTTGGATAGCACCACCTGGAGGCCCTCTTTCAATGAAAACTGAATCTTTGCTTGTTCCTGTTCGTCCCTACTACACTTTTTCCGATCTCTTTAATCGGGCTGCAAGCCAACTTTTTGCTGTTATTAAGCATTGAGAAGGCTACCGTGCTTTCAGAGAGCTTGATCTTTTGCTCTTCCTCTGCCTTAAGCCATTTGCACCTGTAGTGGCATATTTGAGGTAAGAGCCTCTCTAGCTCCAAAGTGCCATTCTGGATCGGCTTGCGAAGGTGCGGTTGTGTGGTGACGATGCATTTCACAATGAATTCCGCTTTACGGTATAGCTGCTCTTCTTTCGAGCACTTTAGTCACTTCAGTAGCAATCAAAGCAGCGACTGCTGATTTTTTTTTTCTTGAAAAGCCTTCGGGCCTTGCTTTATTATGATGCGTATCCTTTTTTTTGAGTTAACTTCAAAGTCTATAGAATGTCTGGAAGGAAATGACTTTATATCGGTGTAGGATGGGTTAAGCAGATAAGTACTCAATTACGTCAGGTAGAGGAACATTAGTTTTTTTGTTTTTTGGATTGTTGGATGTTTGTTTGTTCTGTTTTATCTCGTTTTCGTTTTTGTCGGAGAGTGTGGTCTAGTACTGAGAAAATTGCGTCAATGTTTGTGGCTAGTTGCTCACTGATAATGTTACCGTTTATTTTTCTATGTTCATATATTTCAAGGCTTTCTAAAATGTCAAATCTCGGTTTTTGCTTTATTTGTGTAGTGGTGTCATAGTGTCAGGCTTGTGTGCATGGTTCTGTAGGTGCATTGCAAAATTTTAGTCTACCTTGTTGTGTAAGAAAGATCGTAAGTGCTCTTTGTATCTTGTCGTTAGTTTCCATGTTGTCCTTCCTATGTATACCATGTTGCAGAGTGGTGGTTGTGGTCCAAAAATTGCCGATAAATATTGTTGACGCGTGTGAGATGGAGGCTTTTCAATCTTTCCGATCTTGCAATGGTTGGTCTTCATTTCCTTCCATATTGTTTCGATGTTGATTCTTGGGAACTACTTTCTCAATCGTTTCCGATGTCAGCTTCTCTAACTTCGACAAATAGAGATATATTTCCTGTAATAAGCTGCCATTGAGCAAGCGTTGCCAACTTCAAAAGAAGGACATTGCTGCTGATATTCTCGATTAAACTTCTTGTAAAACTTTTCCTAATCCGTTTTTTTTTTAATTCAACCGATAATTGTGCATGAGTCAGTTGGCAGCCAAAAGTCGAAATCTTTGCCACCGATTACTTTTATGTTGACTGCCTTTTTTCTGGAGGCGTTTCCCTCTCACTACTCTGAAATTTAATAACATTTCTTTTGAAGGGCACTTGGACTGCTTTTATTTAAAATTTGTACCAGATAAAATGGTAAATTCTTTCTTTCTATGGTCAATCTTCTTGTCGCAAAGGCTTTGACGGAAATAAATTTAATCTCTGGTGTAGCTTCTTTGAGCACCTGAAGAAGATCAACCATAACCTCTCCGTAGCCCGAACCCTTCAACAAAAAGGTCTGATTTTTTTCACTTTTTGGGGTATGCGTGAAGTGTGGCACCTCCCCAAAATTTAGCGCATTTTTAGTTGACTTGAAATCGACCTGTGATTTTGTTTTAAAAGGTTAATTTTTCTGAATTAACTCTTTTGATCTCGAAATTGGTTAGTTTATTTTTGGCTGAAAATAGCTGAACTATTTCTTTTCCGTTTTGACCGAACACGTTAATTGGTGGAACTTTTTCTATATTTTTGGAAGCTTTTTGGAGGCACCAGCAGAGCTGCGAGCTACTGTCTTCTCCTTATTTTTATTTTTTAAGTACTGAATAAAATTTGCATCGATATGTTGATTAGATTTACCTTCAATACATTCTTCAGCGTCCATTTCTTCTTGAAGTCCGTCCAGCGCTGCATAATAGTTTTGGCTATCGTTAGTGCATCCAGCATTTAGGATTTCTTCTGGGATAACTTGTTTTACAGTTTTCTTTGCCTTAGTTTCCTTACTGATTTGCTTTTGAGACGTTGTGCATCTTGAATCTTCATCCCTCTCTTGAACAGATTTTCGAGGGATTGTAGTCGTAGTCTTAGTTTTTGATTTTCATGCTAAAGTCTGATAACTTCTTTTTCCTTTTCAACTACTTGGGCTTTACGTCCGCCATCAGCAGGGTTGTCCTGGTTATGTCTCCTTTCATTGATGATTGCTGCCAATTTCGTATTGCTTGTCTCACCGGGTTTCCCTAACGGTCGGAAGCTGTCGGAATCCTCCTTACCAGCACTCCCGAATCATTCTTTGGATTATTTGCTTTTCTTGATTATCGAAGTAAAATAATATTCGATTGCTCCGACGATATCAGCTTTTTCCAATAAAAACCAAAATTAACTTTAGACCAATGTTTTAACAAATTGATTTAATTTTTTGTAGACTTGACAGGAGCGAATTAAAAACAGGTCTGTTCGCAATAAATGCTAGACGTAGACTCCAGGCAGTCTGGTAGCTCCACACTAAGAACGTTAACGGCATTGAGCTCCTATATAATAGAGAGCCCTCAAATATCCTCATGTACTACCTGTCTTGTCCTTCCTTCACAGCATCCCTTTCTGTGATCAAATCAAAAATCAAAAATAGATAAGACACCTTCAATCTGATAATAAATATCAAATTTCTCATCCTCCCAAGTCATACATATATCCTTATATTTCCCATCGTCCAAGGTGAAATACAAGATTCCTTTAACATTAAACGCCACATTACCATGGGGATTTGAACTTTCAACTTCCAGGTAGCAAAGGTGAAGTTATTCTCCTGCCGCTCCCCGAAATCGCAAGCCAAGCGAAGTAAAAGCATGTGATAGGCTCAATGGAAGCGCCGTCCTTACAATTCAGTGTGTAATCTATCAGCGTGTATTTTCGAACCCATAATGGATATTTACACTTTTCGCAAGAGCAAAGATGAAATTTCCACTTGATGCATTGCGTTATTGTCAGTTAAGCGTTATTCGGGCTCAGTGAATTCTATTTGTACGCCATTGTGAAGGTGGCTTTTGATTGACGTATTATTGAATGATTTCTAAGGATGATTGATTATGCCAGCTTATCGTGGTGTGTAAAGAATAAAGTTTTTATGCGAACGTAATGAGGCTGTGTTGGCATTATTTAAAATTCGGATCGTCCTGTGATATGACATTACAAGTTTACAAGGACAATGCGGTACAATTGTGAATTTATCGTCATGATTGTCCAGAAGAAAAAATCATTCACCCACACCTTAATGGTGAACACGTCTTCAAAATCTCTGAAGCCACCCTTAATTCAATAAATCCATTGTGAACTACTCATCCGTTTCTACTTACATACAGTTATTGCACACAAATCGCATTTCATGTCCTCGAGGACTCGTTTTCGCTGTGGAGGTATTTTCTGTAGAATTTCTTATTGGAAGTTTCAAATTGCATTCGGATACTGGATAAACACAAGCAAGGAAAACTTTTTATGAACTCGTTCGACTGTGCAGGCGGGAGCTACTCACTCTGAGAGTTTTCGATCCTGATATTAAGTTTCTAGAAAAGATTATAAGTAGCTTGAAGGAAATTTCAGTGGTCTCTACAGCTGGATACCGACAAGGATTCAGTCGCAGGGCCAACGCCCGTGCAACAAACAATTTCCACAAATGTTTGTTTTCAATTTGGAAAGCATAAGAGCTTTTCTGCGGGTTGAGATTGTAAATCATAAAGTGGTATCACAGTTGTGTTTTGTAAACGAGGAATTCTATAGTTTGTGTTCTTTAGTTCCATTATGGTTTTTTATAATTATCAAAGAAATTGCTTTGCTTTATTTTTATTCAAAATGGTTTCATAAATGATCCCAAAAAATCATTTGAAGTAGGAATTTTCCTGACACATTCTACGAGTCAGTATTTAACATTCTCCTAGTTCGTATTTAATAATTTCCTTGTCTCAGCTTTACTGTAAATGTGTTTAAATTACTGATCATCCCTTGAAAATCCATCCTAATACTGTACTTTCAACCATTATCCTCCTACGACACATGTAATTACACTTCCTTTCATATTCACCCAGCCACAATAAGGACTCTTCGCAACTAAGCATTGCCATTCAGACCAGAACCCTTGAAAACTTCTGATGTTTCCACTCATCGTTACCATTTATATTTTTCTACCGCAAATTCTCCGCAATGCTTAAGTATCTTAGTCGCACATATGTTCAGCATAAACCAATTAATCCGTCCTTGGTTTTTCTAGCCGTCCCACCCCTTCTGCTCATCCCACATTCGACACAGATGAATTGAACCTAACGACAAATCTGGTACACGATGTTATCAAGGTGCTTCATTACGAATATTAACCAATAATACTAAATGACATGTTCATAAAAGAACTTATAAGGGAAGGACATGGAATGAAAAGGACAACAGCCCGAAAAACATGCGGTGGCATATAAAACTTGTAAGCTTTGCTACCATTGTTCGTTCCATTCTGCCTAGGGAAAAGAAGAAATTATTGAAAAGGATATTGTGATCATTAGTTGAGTGGGGTCAAGAAAACTGTTAGTGAAAGAAATCGATTTGCTTTCATCACTTGATATGCTGGTAGGTGTGTATTTGTGTTTCTTTGATTGTTACATATGCAAGGATTCAGAGAATAAAAAGCATTGTCCTGGATAAAGTCAAAGAAATGAGGATCTTGATTAAATGAGTTTTTTTTTCTTTTTCTTGAAAAGCCGTCGTGCCTTGGCTTTTTATGTGAAAAGTCGCATTTCGACTCTATATTTAGTGTCTAAAGGATGTTTTAATACCTTAATATAGATAGGGATACATTCAATTTATTGCATTTATCTTAAAGTAGCGAAATTTATGTACTGGGAGTACAAAAGATGGCTCTGGGTTTTGTAATTGAAGTAATTTAATGTAAACTATAATGTTGTAGGTGCAAATAAACGCATAATTAACTGTGAATATGCTGTGTCAACTTTATAATCCTATCTTAAACCAAGTAACGAGTTTGACGCCAAACATTGAATCATAATTGAAAACATCAAGGACATACTCGATTCATCACCAACTAAGAACCCAAATTCTCCATCGGTGTTAACGTCATTACTACAGCTACAAGTATTTATTTATTTATTCAAGTCTATTTAACAGACAGAAATCCAATTACAAAATAGACTTAGACAATTAAATATAGTTAAATATAATTCAGAGTAAGACAAATCAATACAACAAATCAAGCAGAAAAGAGTTAATCTAAAACATGAAAGAAATGAAGATAGAGTCAAGAACAAAGTTTGTAAAATTTAGTGCTAAGGAACATTAATCACTATTCGCAAAAAGTAACATCTTTAATTTAATTATAAAAACAAAGTAGGACGTGGATAGAGAGCCAAGCTCGGGGCTGTTATGCATTTTGATGATTCGTGGCATAATTGAGTTAAAATATAAATCTGTTCGGGCGTACGGAACCTCGAGAATGTGATTAGACCGACTAGGCCGTGCATACAGTCTGTATTGCAAGTCTGCGCTTAGGGTGGAGGCAATTTGTTGGTGGTACAACTTAAAAAGGAAACATTGATCTAAGAAGGTTCTACGGGACGACAGAGAAGGGAGACGAAGTGTGGATAGACGACGCTCATAAGGCTCATAAGCTACGTTGAATTTGAAAAACACAATACGGGTTAACTTACGCTGAACAGCTTCTATTGAGTTCATAAGATATAAATGTCTTGGAGACCACACCACTGAGCAGTACTCAAGGAGCGGGCGGACAAGACACGTGAACAAGCGAACAGCGGTAGCAATATTTGCAAACTTATGCAAATGCCACATAAGAAAACCCGAAACTTTTGATGCCTTGGTAATTAGGCTAAAAATGTGGACATCAAATTTAAGCTTGGGGTCAAATATTACACCAAGATCTTTACATGAGTCTGCAGAGGAGAGAACAACATCACATAAGGTATAATTAAAAATTAAAGGGACAATTTTCAAAGTAAAAGTCATTTTAAAACATTTGGAAACATTAATACGAAGGGAATTTACATTACACCAGTTATACAGGTTAAAAAAATCAATTTGGAGTTGCTGACAATCTTCAAGGGATCTAATTGTCCGGAATACCTTGAAATCATCAGCATACAGGAGACAAGAAGAGGAAACTACAGAAGGAAGATCATTGATAAACAGTACGAAAAGAAGAGGTCCAAGGATTGACCCTTGAGGGACACCAGATGTAGGATTGAATGGAAAGGAAAATGTGCCATAGAGATTGACACGACATGAACGGGAGGATAAATATGATGAAATCCAAGAATGAAGGGAACCGGATATGCCCAGCAAAGCTAACTTTTGACAGAGCAGAACATGGTTCACGGAGTCAAAAGCTTTCGAGAAGTCCGTGAATATTGCATCTACTTGAAGCTGTTTGTCTAAAGCTCTAGCAATATAGTCTTCGAACTCAGCCAAGTTCGTAGAAGTTGAACGACCCTTTAAGAATCCATGTTGCTGTGGTGTGACAAATGAACTCAGGGACTCAAGAAGCCTGTTGTGCACAAGTCGTTCCAGCAGCTTAGAGAAACAGGAGAGGAGTGATATGGGACGATAGTTTGAGGCAGATGATGGGTCGCCGTTTTTAAAGATAAGAACAACATTTGCATCTTTCCAGTACGTTGGAAAGGTGCCAGTACTAAGGCTGAGATTGAATATAAGGGAAAGAGGAAAACAGAAAGAGGAACAAAGTGACTTTATAAATATATTAGGTAATCCATCAGGACCAGGGCTAACATTCGGATCGAGCAAGTTAATAAGGGATTCAACTTCAGAAGGATCAGTGGAATAGGATGTACTTGATGCTGGATAAGTTTGAATTGAATTTATAGGGGAGTGTAGTATGTCAGAAGAGGAAAAAGTAGAGGAAAAATATTCGGCAAATAGGTTAGAAATATCCTGAGGGGAGGAGGCTACAGTGTTATTCCATTTGACAGTATGCGGGATGGAAGAGGAAGATTTAAGGGATCGGATGTATGACCAAAAGGGTTTAGGATTATTTGTCAGGAGGGAACTCTCTAAGCTGCTAAAATAGTTTCTCATGGCCGTTTTGATCTCTGTTTTAGCCAAAGAGCGCAATCTACAGAAATTTTGCCTAGCATCATCACTTCCGGTCAATTTGTAGTGCCTATGCCCCTTATCTTTGGCTCTTAAGGCACGAAGAACACTTAGGGTAAGCCAAGGCTTCATTTTCGCATTGCGAGGAGCTTGGAGCGGAGTGTAAAGAGCAATCAGATTATTCAGGTAATCATAAAATTTGTTCAAGGAACTATCGCAGTCAAGACGAGTGAAGAAGGTACACCAGTTGACCGAGTCCAGATTGGTTTTGATTGCCTCATAATTTGCTTTAAAGAAATTGTAACGACAAACTGAGGCAGTTCTCTGGGGTTTAAGGGTATCAACGGATAGTGCTAGAGACAAAGGTGGATGATGGAGATCAGGTTGAACATAAGGATGTAAAACGGGAGCTATAGATAGACACCTAGTTTGAAAATTTGACATGACAAGGTCCAGAAGACGACCATTAGGGTTACGGATATGATTAAACTGTGAAAAAGAACAAAGGGAAAGAAAGGAAGAAAGTAACAAAGAAGGATTATTTGTTGAGGAAATACCAGGTGTTGTTAAGTGGTCCCATTCCACTGCCGGTAGATTGAAGTCCCCACAAATTATAATTTTAGAATGTGGGTGACGAGCAAGAAGATAGGCAGAGAGTTCATCGAAGAAGGCTTCGTACACCGTTAAGGGAGAATTACAAGGAATATACACAGAGGAAATTAATAATGAGGAGTTATGAGGAAGAGGGAGTTTCACAATTACACACTCAACAGCTCGAGCAAATTTAAAGTCAGCACAAAGTGAACTATTGAGGGATTTGCAACCAAGACTCCCCCACCATCAGATTTATTAGTAACGTATGGGACTGGTAATGTATTACACTAATCACGTTATCGATTTACGTCGGTACAAGAACAACAAGTACAGGGTTCGTAATCAAAAATGAATGATGTCAAGTATGCAGCTGGTAATTAAAAAGAACTGAGAGCAGAAGTTGTTCACAATGGCCTCAACAATTACTGAAGCTTTGAACGTTCCAGAAGCACAATAAGAGGACCCAGTCCCACTACCAACCAAACATGAGGTAGAGGCAGCAGTACGGGACTTCAGAAAAAAAGGCTTCTGGAATAGATGGAGTACCAGCAGACCTGCTTCAGAAGAGAGTCCTCATCTAAGTAAGCTTCTCTAGCAAAAAGTATGTAGAATATGGTCAGAGAAACAGTTACCAGAAGACAAGCGAAAAAGTATAGATCCTGTACACAAAATGGAAGACAGGTTAAGGTGTGAAAACTATAGAGGCATCGCTCTACTGTGTGTATCATATAAAGGGTGGTCCAAATTAAACGCACAATATTAATTTTAAATAAAACAAAAATTTTCCATAGAATTTTGTTAATATTTTTGTTATAAAAGAAGGATCTATGACAATTTTGTGTGAAACAAAATATTGCCCAAATGCTCGCCATGGCTACAGTGGCATATTTCTATCGGATGGTCCATATTTTTAATGGCTCTGAGAAGTTCAATGTCGTTAATGTGCTGAATTATCTCATCCTTTACCTCTTGAATTGTTCTTGGCTTAGTGACGTTCAATTTTTCTTTTAAATATTCCCAGAGAAAGAAGTCCAACGGTGTCAGATCAGATGATCGTGGCGGCCAATTAACATCGCCTAAGCATGAGATAACACGGCCATTGTATTTCTCGCACAAAAGAGTCATTTTTTAGTTGGCTGTGTGGCAAGTGGCACTACCTTGTTTGAACCACATATCGTCCAGGTCCATAACCTTAATTTTTGGCCGCAAGAAGTCCGTTATCATCTCGCAATAGTGAACAACTTTCACGGTAACTGCCTGGGCGTCCTCATTTTCGAAGAAGTACGGCCCGATGATGCCGCCAGCCCAAAAACCGCAACAAAAAGTCACTCTTTGTGGATACATCGGCTTTTCAACAATCACGGCAATTCTGCTTATTAACGAATCCAATGAGGTGAAAGTGTGCCTCGTCACTGAAGATGATTTTCTTTGTAAAGTCACCATTCCTTTCTCTCTGTTTAACCAACTATTTGGCTTATTGCCGACGCTTGAAATGGTCAGTAGGCTTCGGCTCTTGAGTCACTTCAAATCTTTATTCAAAATTCGCATCAGTGATGTTCGTGAGATGTTCAATTGTTGGGCACGACGACGAGTCAAGGTTGCCGACTCTTCTGCCACATTATCGCAAACAACAGCAATGTTTTGCGCAGAACGAACTAGGCGAGCATGCACTGGTGATTTTCCATTTCCTACAGACCTGGTATGCTGAAATTCGCGCACAATTTTCCCGATTGTGGATACATTTGGTCGATTATGCTGACAAAACAAATTACAAAGTGCACGAAATGCATTTTGATTTGAACACCCGTTTTAGTAAAAGGCTTCAACAACCTTAACGCGCTGCTCAATTGTGTACCTCTCCATGGCTGAATTTTTCAAACACTAGAACACTAATGGCTAAGTCAACACAATTGGCTGCATCTGCTGATGATGTCAATACCAGATGCCAAAGAAACATTTGTCAGTCTAGAATCTCATCCATTTAATGGATAAAAGCAAGTATGATGAGGCGGTCATACAAAAGCTAAGCAGCGGCAATTTCTTCGAGCTACGCCGGAGCCCGTTAGAGGAATCCATGAAAAGATTCGAAAGGACAATTAAAAGTTGTGAGTCATTAATTGGCGAATTGACGAAGGTAAGAGTGAGCAACCCTACTTTGCCTAGGATCAAGTGTTTGCCAAAAATACACAAAGAGGGGAACGAAATGCGTGAGATTATTTCGGCCGTGAATGCACCGACCCAAAAACTGGCAAGATGGTTGGTGAACGAATTTAAGGGAATGACCCAAATGAATGGTAGATCTGTAAAAAACAGCAAAGAATTCTCCGAGAAAATCCTGAAGTTTGGCCCACCAGCGCAAGACGAAATTATGGTGTCTTTCGACGTGAAAGCTCTATTCCCGAGTATTCCGGTGATGGAGACACTGGGATATATAGAAGAATGGCTTTCCCACCAAGAAAACTCATTATCTTGGAAAATAAAAACTAGGCAGTATATCCAACTTGCGAGACTGTGCATGATCGAAAATTATTTCACCTTTCGGGGGAAATTTTATAAGACGAAAGGCGGAGTTGCGATGGGAAATCCACTTTCACCATTTTTCAGCGAGATATTTATGACGAAACTAGAAGACGGACTGTAGGAGAAAGGCCAGTTACCAAAACATTGGGTCCGATATGTGGACGATGTGTTTGCATATGTGAAAAGGAGTGACGTGGAGAAGGTCCTTGCTGACCTGAATGGAGCCCACAAAAATATAGTATTCACGATGGAGGAAGAGAAAGACGGTAAACTATCGTTCCTAGATATAGTAGTAAGGAGGACTCAAACAAATATAACTTTCGATGTATACCGGAAAGCAACTCACACACAAAGAACGATTCCAAATACATCAAATCATTCGCAGCAAATCAAGGTTTCTCCGTACAGAGCCATGATCCACAGGATGCTCGATTTGCCGCTAAGCAAGGAAGCTAAGGAAAAGGAGATGAGGTACATTGTTGAGACAGCTAAACTAAACGGCTTCAAGGGCTTGACGATGAGGAGAATGGCACAGAAGATCCAGACTAATAGACAGCGTCAGGGACGATCAACATTATCAAATGCGAATACCGAAAGAACGTACTGGAAGGCTCTAACTTATCACGAAGGCATCAGCAATCGGATCAAGCGGCGAGTAAATCAGCTCAACTCTGTACGGTTAATCGAATCAAGCAGCAAGAACCAGCTCAAAAACGTTCTCGGATCAACGAAAGACAAGCGCGAACCACACGAGAAATCTGGTATCTATCGCATCGAATGTCCCACTTGTGAAGAAGTGTACATAGGTCAAACGAGGAGGCTCATCGGCACGCGAATCAAGGAGCATCTAGGCGAAGCAGCAGCAGCAAGAAAGAAAGAAAGAACTTCGAATTTCAAGTCAGCGGTAGCGGAACATATTATCACGAAGGGACACGAGATAACAATGGAGGACGCTGTAGTCATCAAGAAAGCTAGAGATACACGTGAATTGGATGTGATGGAAAGCCTGGCAATTACCCGGGAAAGGAAAAAGTTAATGAATCAGGATGACGGAAACTGCAGATCATGGCTATTTAAATTAATTAAATAATAATATCTTCTCTGAATCATGTAAAAATAATATTTTTATAACTACCCCTTTTGTAAATTACCTTTCCTACCTTTTATTAGCTTAAGCAAATTTCCCTAATTACTTTTTAATGATCTAGAGTAAATTTCCTTAAACATAGCTAGTATATAAGCAGGAATGTGAGTAAAAATAAATAAATCGCTGAAGAAGGCCGAACGATTACGGTCGAAAATCGATTTCGAGAATAAAAATAATACACAAAATTAAAAGGAAGCTGTCTTTTTCTATTTTCAGGTAGAATCTCAACTTAAACAAATTGGCCTAAGAAATGATGAAACGAAAACTGAATTCATGACTGAAACGAGGAAGAACACTCCAGTTCTAGAGAACCTGACCGTGGGAGACCATAACTTTGAAAGCGTAGAAAATTTTGTCTATCTTAAAGCCAACCTGAATATTAAGGGCGCAAAAAAGAACGAGATTTCGTTCGGGTTAGAAGGTGAATACCATTTACGCAGTGAGTGTGCTTGCTTGAGGTCTACAATGAGTTGGTGCATATCGATGTTAGCACATTTAGGGGGTCTATTTAGCAGAGAATATGTGGCCAATTTTACAATTCGTTCACTTTGAAAGCCCCCCTGATACTCTCTTATAATACTTGCATAGTACGGCTTCCATGCTCGTGAGTGACTAGACTACCCACTATACACCTCCCCTGTTAACTTGAGAACCAAGCCTGAAACCGTTTGACACATTAAGTCAGGTCAGATCTCATTTCACGACTTTATGAGATGCCTTCAAGCTGGAGGATCCTTGCTCCAGCAGACGGGAAGGAACGAAATGGAATTGCTTGATAAATGATCTCTCAGCCCTGAAATCCCTGACTGCTGTGGGTCCTTTTTATCTTTTAGGACTTGCCAAAGATACTGTGATACATGGTTCCATTTGTCAATCGATCCAAACATCACCATGGCTATACTTTCTGGAGTGAGCTCTCCTGTTTCCCTGTAGAGGTTCCGTTGCAGCCTTTCCCATTCTCTGCATACAAAAATCTGTGGCAGATATCCCCTTTCTCTTCTGGGCCAAATGAACAATCAGAGAACCATGACTTAGCAATCCTGTGCAAGTAAGACCGAAAACACCCATGCCCGTTCAAGAGCTGGATCAGATTGAAGTCAATCTCATCATGAATTCGATTCAGCCACGGTCTTAGATCCAAGATGAGCTGCGCAGTCCACCACTCCTACATGCAACTCACCAATCGTTGAGTAAGAGCTCTCGCTGGCAATTGTCTTCCTTGACCCCCCTTTTCAACGCACATAAATATTGCAGCACTGTCTAGCAAAGAGAGTAACAAGAATCACACCTGCAATAAATTTCACCGCCAAACCAGAGAGTATAGTATATGAAGATGCAATCCTCAGTTCTCCTCTGCTCTATGCCTGTGCCAAGTGTTTTCGGTATACCTCCTTACTGAGAACATCGCCCCATATTTCGGCTCCGTACGGTAGCACCAAACGTACGGTGCTCATCAAGAGATATTTTCTTGATGCGATGGGTGCCCCTAGCGTTTGCCATAAGTTGATCTAGAGCCAATACGCCCGAAGCAGCCTTTGTCCTGATTTGCTCAGAGAAACTCATCTTCGAGTCAATCAGTAGCCCTAGATACATTGCCGCTGGTTTTGATTTGATTATTATTCCTCCAATAACGATCGCCCTTACTCTAGGGATTTTCTTCTTTGCCAAGATAATCACTTCAGTTTTTTTTCAGTGCTAGACTGAACTCGCGAAAAGTCATCCCGTCTCTTGCTCGGTACATTAGCATACTTAAAAGAAAATGGGCTTATTCAACGGTACATTTAACGACTAGAGCCACAACATCATCCATATAGCTGAACAAACGTGACTCATCTGTCATCTCCAGTCCTAGTAGCCTACCGTAAGATACGTTTCACTGGCCTGGACCAAGGATAGATCCATCCTTCATTGATCGTAGGTCATATTTTAAAGCAGGCTTCTTCCTCCCTCAGATGGAGCATCAGATATTCTGGAACTTGAAAAGTTGGTATTAACATGTCCAGAATATCCACCAATCTAATTCAGTTGATCCGTCAGTTAGTACGGCTATGTGCCTCTGATATGCATTCACTACCTTTGCAATCACATCAGTGATACAGCATTCTGCTCTCAGGCCATACTGCTGACGAGATAGGTCCCCAGCAGCACGAAATGCGTCAGTGAGTCTTCCTTTGATGAGTTTCTCTAGTATTTTCCCAGCCGTGTCTGGCATGCACAGCGGCGATTATGCAGATTGCGATCCTCGCCATATCCATGGCGGCGCCATTTTTATTACAATACCAGTATACGAACTCGGAGCTTGATATGATGTGTATGTAATATACACATAAGGGCTCCCGGAAAAGAGAACTCTTTTTGCATGGCACTTAGCTGCTACTACATACCCGTCAACCAGGCCAACAAAGACAGGGGTTTAATTGATGGAGTGATTTGATTTCATTATTTATTTGGTGAGATATTTATAAGTTAAGTTAAATGCATTTTTACTCTGACACTAATTGTACGTTAGATCATGTTGAGTTACTGAGGCAAAATGAGTCTTGCATGTGGACTGTATACTGGCCTGCAAAAGAGAGGAGAACATTTTATCCGATTATCGTATGTAGCGTTTTCCTCTCTGTAGCTTTCAATTGGCCGTCTTGCGTATGCTCGCGAGATATATTTGCCGCTGTCTCTTCCATGTTTCCTACATACTTTCTACACTTGATGCTTCTGCTGGTTGATTACAACTTCGTTCATGGTTGATCCATTCGTTTTCAACAAGCTCACGTATATTTAGATCTTCACGAACACGCGCATGTTTTCCAAAAAGCAAACGGAATGGCGTCGTATTGATGATTCTACGGGGTGTTGTGTTCAAGAACAGCAGGGCCGTGCTTAGATATTTGTACCAATCTCCCGGCTTCGGTGCAGACATTTTCGTAAGCAGAGGGATGAGTGTATGATTTACTCGCTCCACTTGATCGTTCGCTCTCGGGATTTATGTCGTAATAAGCACATGTTGAATCTTATAGTTGCTACAGTAGGCCTCGGGATCGTTCGATGTGAAGGCAGTACCAAACGCCACGGACTGCTTCGTAAGCCAATCCAACACCACTGCCGTTGTTCTCGATTTTGTTGCGTGTAACCATTTAAATTTTGAAAAGCTGTCAATCACGAGAAGGATGTGTCAGTAATTTTTCCTTGGCATCACCAAATATCTCAAATGATCGACGTGAACAGTATTTAAAGCGACTTCACCCTTGTCGATGGGATTTAGATATTCTTCTTGTCGTCCTTACTTCTTTTCCGCCAGTATGCAACTAACACAGTTGGGAATCAGTTTTTCGACTTCGGCACTTAATAGTTTTTCCAAGCGAGTCTCCATTTTACTGTCTCTTATGTCATTTTGATAACTTGCGTCTGCATCCCTTTTGGGACTACAAGTTGTAGATTCCCGTCGTCGACTCGGAACAGCACGCCTCCGCAAACGATGCAATCTCGAGCTTCGTTCTTGTTTGCCAGCTCAAATATTGTCCGGTATACTGGGTCTTCCTGCTGAGCTTTTTTAAATCTCGACAAAAGTCCCTCGTCAATCGCCTTGATTAGCATGCACGTCAGCAGCAAGTTGCGGCTAAGCGCGTCAATATGTGCCATGCTTTTATTTGGATGATGTTCTATGCTAAACCCAAATTCCTCTAAATGAAGCGCCCATCTCGCAACACGCACGCAAAGGTTTCGCTTATTCATAGTAAGGGCAAAGGCACGGCAATCAATTACAATCTTGAACGGAATTACGGGTAAGTGTATCCGAAGCGCTTTACAATCGCAAGTACCTTGAGCTCATAGCTCAGGTGATTCTCTTTCGACGGCATCGTTTTGCCGCTAGCATAATATACTGGGTACAATCCCTTGTCTTCACAATTTCTCTGAAGCAATATCACCACATAACCGTACTTCGATGCATCGGTGTGCAGTTTCATATCTGCGCCTACGCAGTACAGATTCAAAACAGGCTGAGTTGACAAAATAATTTTAAGCCACATAAAAGCGTCATGCTGGGCGTCATCAAATTCGAAGTTTACATTTGACTTCAACAAGTTGGACAGCTAGCTATAAAAGAATATACGGGTACGAACTTTCGGAAATATCCGGTTAACCCGAGAAACCCCTCTATCTGTCAAATATCTTTAGGTTTCGGGAACTTCGCGACAGCTCCGATTTTTCTTTTGCTCAGGTGGATACGTCCAGTTTCAATGATGGGATCCAAAAATTCAAATTTCATGGGAAGGAATGCACATTTTTTCCAGTTCACGATGTGGCGTTCACGAACTTTCGAAAAACAGCTGGCGAGTTACATAGACCGAATGGTACTCTCATAAACTCGAAATGACCATCAGGTGCTATGAAACACATATACTTCTGACTCTTCTTGTTTACTGGTACGTGGAAAACCCCATGTTTCAAATCAAACCTGTCCAGCTGGCCTTCAATCAGCGGTAGCGAATGCCTGTCTTTGATAATTTTTTTTATGTTGGAGTCGATAGTCAACGCAAAGTCTTTCAGAACCATCTTTTTTGCTACTAGGACAACCGGACTCGCATATTGCGAGATGGACTGTCAAACAAACCCATCGTCTATCCAAATGCTAATCGAACTATTACCAGCTCTGGCTAGTGCGGTGCCATTCGTCTCGCTCTTTGGTTCAGGTTCATCGTCTTTCAATACAAGTGGAATTTTTACATCCACGTCGTGAGTTTTTACTGGCTTATATTCGTTGATGTGGGCTTGAATAACTTGTTTGTACTTTTCGTCCTGAATATTCGATAAATCAGAATTCTCCTACATTGACTCGAAATATCCCTGGCTCTCCGTCGCACGCGGAAGAACTTTGAGCAAAAGGGCTGATTGTAGCTTTATCACGCTTTATTATCAAATCTATTGTATGCAAAAAATCGCGACCAACTAGCAATTTACGTCCTAGTAAATTGTCAGAAACCAGACGAATTAAAATCGGGTATGAGTTTCCATCAACCATCAGCGTCACTCAAAATTCTCTCAACATCACGTTATTCTCCTTTCCAAGCCCCGAAATGAAATTGACTTGTTCTCAAAACGCAGAGAGTCTAATTTCAAATACCCTTCTGCTCATATAATCGTCAAGTCACGTCTGTTATCGAGTATAGCTTCGATCGGGGCACCATCAATCAAAACTTGCTTACCATACTCGCTCAATTTTGCCTGGGTTACCGCGCAGCTACTCTTCGTCGCATCTTTCCTTCTGTTATCACATTTTGATGCGATATGCTCGTACTTACTTCTTGCGAAGCATTTTGTTCCTTTATTTTTCGTCGGCCAATTAATACTGATATGATCGCGTTGAACGCAATTATAACAATTTTTATTGACACCCCGTTCTTTAATTTCAGTCGGTGCGCCTATTTGGCCAGATGAACCTTACTCATCTGTCTCGCTCTTACTGTTCGTCACCTTTTCGTTTCTACGGTTACCTCCGCTCTCTTTGTCGTCTTATTTCACATTCGAACTTGACGTGAAATTCCTGTCGCGCAGCGATATCTTCTCGAGCCTTCGCAGTAACGATTGCATTCATTTGAATCCTTGTATACTGGCAACTTCACCCAGCTGAGTATCCGGAATCCCGTCGATAATGTAGCTGAGTATCGTCATCCCCCATGCTGAGATGATCCGCAAGAATTGTCTTCTCATGCACATAATCAGGAAAAGTTTCAGTTTTTTTCCATGTTTGCTCTTCGAATTTTTGTCGTATTGTAATCTTATTCGGACGATGATGGAACATTCTCCACAATTCACTCAGAAGACTTCCGGGGTCCAGCACGATATATTCGGATCTGGAATGAAACCATTCCACGGCTTTGCCGTTGAGTCGCGTCCGATAAGAATTTTCATTGTCGAGTCGTCAAGTTTATATGCTTCTTTCAGATATATAACGTGTCTCTCCCATGTTTCGTTAGTCTCGGCTTGACCGGAGAAGGCACTGAGCAACTCGGCCAGTATCGTTATGTTTATGTTCGTCGTCATAGATACTGCTTGAACTGGTCGTCGTTCGGTTGAGGTTTCGATATCATCAGCAACAAAACCGTGACCGTGGTTTACAATCACCTCGTTGTTTCGATTCTACACTTCAAACAACAATTCGATTTCGCGGCGAGCAACAGAGAGTTCCGTCTTGGCCAACTCTTTCTCATGCCTGTACAACTCGATTTCACGATCGTGAGACAATGGACTCATTATACGATTTTACTATCTTTTCCGTCGTTAGAAGTGCCTGACTCAGGTATCCATTCCCTACTTGGATTGGCAGTTATGAGTCTGTCTATTGGCTCGGCTTTATTTCTCGGCAAACTGAGCCTTTTATCCTTCAATACGTCTTTTATTTGTGCAACCGAGAGGATATCCACATCTCACGTTACAATACTCAACCTTATTTCGAAAACTACGTCGTCTTCTGTTTTTACACGCAAAAGTCACCCTCAGCTCCGTTTTGCTGCCTTTGTTTCTCTCCGACGCACCGCTTTTTCTTCGTCTTCAGCACGATTCATCTTTGTTTGCACTCACTGACCTTCCACATCCCGGTTGAGCCCCCAATTTATAGGATCAGCTTACCCCTTCGACTAAAGAAAGCA
Organism: Odontomyia ornata; assembly: GCA_963969285.1. Classification (NCBI taxonomy): domain Eukaryota; kingdom Metazoa; phylum Arthropoda; class Insecta; order Diptera; family Stratiomyidae; genus Odontomyia; species Odontomyia ornata. The sequence goes on from OZ017742.1 coordinate 39,352,695, forward strand.
CTCGGGTTTAGATCAAACTTAAAATGATTTAATTTGCGAATTATTAATTAGACATACAAAAGTCAACTGGCATCGACCAATAATAAGTCTTGACTTTCAGCTCTACTGTATGGTTTCTTTGTTACTCGTTCCCTGTAGTACTTATTGCAGTTTTTAGTCTCTATTAGCGAATATTCGTTACAATGAAGAAGTGCTTAAGCGGATCAGAGCAAGCAACGCAAGTTTAGCTGAAAGATAAAATAAATTATTGTCTCAAGGAAGGCTGGAGGTTACCATCACAAAAAATCTACTTTCGAAATTTTTAATTTCATATTTTACAAGCTATTTGCTTTACATGCGCCCAAATGTGATCCAATAATAAATGCCGTTAAATTTTTTAGCTCTAAGGCATATGTGGTCTCATCTTTTCACAAAATGTGCCTACCAAAGACGCACTAGGACATATTTTCATATCCGCGACATTAATAAATTCACATCAAATTCATATGCAAAACGACTGCCAACATATCCGCATTAGGTTTGGCCTAAAATATTTTTTAACTTGGCGTCCACCGTTGAAATTACACATCACGAATGTGACACTCAAGGAGCTAAACTGTCGACATATGAAATTTATATCTTGCGCGAAGGTATGAAAAATTCATTCATTTTACTGGTGGAATTCGCATTACAAGTTCTGCCATCCCGACCATGAAAATAAAAAGAATACGCACAATGATGTCCGTTTGAGGACATGTCGACAGCTGAGAGGACTCTGCGCGAGGAGCGAATGTCTAAGAGACAAATTGGAATTGAAATTCATCTTGAAAGCCGTTGGGGGTCGAGTTGGCCCAGGAACTCGAGCGAAATTTCGTATTCACGCTCATAAAACGTTTTACATTTTCCGCGTGGCACGACCCGACTCGGCTACCACATCGACGAGGTGGATTTCATTATGGTTGGCAATGTAACCGTTAAATTTTTTTCGTCCTGTTGTAAAAGGAAAACAACAACCTGGCACTGCTGCGAGGGAAGTTCGAATAAATCAATGGGGGCAGTGAGCGGGGAGTCCTGACGACAACAAAAAATCCTGTCACCTGCAGGGTGAAAGCTAACATTTCACCTTTCGAATCACAGGTCGTGAAAGTAAACTTGATTTGAATTCAGATGAGTAACGCTCGTGGAGACTTTTTTTGGGTTGGATGGTTAACAATAGAACAGATAGAATTTCCAACTTCTCCCTATCGCCTTGGAGATTCGTCCTGTTAACCCCGTGAGGGTGAACAGAACCGAACATTGTTAATGTAGGCGAAAGTATCCTCTGGTCAGCGAGACTGCAAGCGAGTAAAAAGATGGATATTTTTCAGTATTGTTTAGAAATGATGTAAGTTATAAACTAGAATCAAATGGATACATCTTATGCAGGAACTTCTTTAAGAATTCACATTTTGTAGTCAAATTCCATAGAAATAAAAATTCCATCAAATTTGAACTCAACTTGCCATTGTTCACCGAGCTTGCATAACGTGTGCTTCCCTGAATTATCTCTTAGCAAGCATACCACAAATTCCATTACTCCTTCGCTCTATGAATGGAATCTAACTTCCTGGTAGGGTTAAATGTTCTCTTTGGTTGAACGCAAGATGAAGATTGCTTGGGAATTATTTCCACTTTGCAATTGACTGAACATTTTGTCATTTCATGGTTGAAGTGATTGTTGCGAAATGTTGTAGTAACATGAACAATTGTATCTAACGAACAATATCGTTGGCGTTGACATTGAAAGTGTTTTCACATAATTTTCTTGACAAACTTTCCGTTCAGCAAATCTGTGATTTCGTGGAATGTTGGAAGTTAACATGTGTGTTGATTCAAATGTGAGAAAATAACTTTCCGATGTAACGTTTTCCCGAAATTTGGTAATCTGTGGTTCGTTTCAGGAAACAGCATTATCAATTGTTTTTCTTAGGTGAAATATGCTTCACATGAATTTATTATCATTTATTTTTAAAGTGACAACAACATTTGTAATCAATAACCAAAATATTTTAAGGGCACGACTAGGTGTATAAGAGCATAGGAAAAAAAAACTACAGTATATCACCTATGCCTCGACAGCTATGCAATCGGATACTGCTAGTTAAGAAACTCCTTTGATTTTCTTATTAAAAAAATAAATTCTATTGTTACCAATTTGAGGACAAGTTAACAACTCACTACAATTTACTACTTAGAAACTACTGTCGCCTCGCTTTGCTGATGTTCGCGGAACGTGAACGGCAGATTTCCAGACAGGTATCGGATGCTCGTGATGCTGACGATTGTCTAGTTCCCAGACAGGTGTCATGTTTGGGTGTTTTGAATATGTTGCTGGACAGAACTGTTGGGGCATCAGGTGACGAGATGAATGTGGGAAAGTTGGAGCTAGTGGTGTTAAGTCCTCCCATCTTAAGTTCTGGGTGTCCTCACTCAGAAAAGTGTAATTAAGTGAATGATTTTTTCAGGTTTCCCGTTGGGATAGGTTAAAGTTTTTCTTGGGATGAATCCTGTGGATGTTCTGAATTGGTAAGTAAAGAAACTGTAATATTCGTGAGTTTTTCTGACGCACGATTTTTTCTGGTAGTGCAAAGATAAGTTTTGATTTTCTCCAAAATTAGTAAGGTGATTGTGATTGTCGAAATTCCGTAAATAGTCTAAGAATGGGTTTTGGTTTCAGAATTCATGCTGTTCAACTGTTGTTGAGATGCAATCCCTTTAGCATTTCTAGTGATAGAATTTCTTCGATATCCTGATTGCCATTACCCGGTTGTATGAGAGGTGGTAAGGCTTGTATGCTTGTTATTTCAGTGGATGTAAATTTCTCTCTGTTGATCATGATACTAGCGTTGTTGAATTTTATCAGGTAGCTTCCACACAGTTGTTGATCCGTGTCATTGGTGTTGATCGTTCCGTTGAAATTGTTTAGAAATGCTAATTCCTCTAATGATGGTAAATGATGACCGTTTGTTCTTATACAATTACTTATCTTATTTCTAAATATTTCTTGTATGCATGGTTGGTAGGTCAGTTATTTCTTAAATATTTTGTTTCTTACAAATTGAAATGTAGTTTATTGTTTTACAATTGTTTATAATGCCAAAAATTGTTTCCTTATGTTTTAAAATACCTGTATATTGGTAATCGATTTTGTTTGTTTATAGGTCTAATAAAAAATGTCTCGAAATTTATTTCAGAAGTGGTTGGTACATTTACAATATAAAACAAATGAGTCATACTCTGGATAATACTGACAGTTGCAAATAGCGGTGCATCCTTAGTTTTATTATATGGTACATGATTTTGTGAAAGATTTTCTAAAATGTTTTCTACTACCTGTTTCGAAAGGATCCTTGGATCGGCAATATTTGCTTTCGCTAATTGAATGGCTTGAACTAAGTTAATTAGATCTTCTTTTATGATTCTTGTTTTGTACTGTGTGCTAAGTGCCAAAGCGTTTTCCAAAATGCTATCCTTTTAATTTCGTTTGTTGTGTTTGTTATTCTGTAAATTCTATCATTGCTCTTTTGATTGATGAGAAACTGTTTATCGTTATTTTCTATTAGCTCGTTAATTTTTCCTTTCGTTATTACATAATCATCATTATCAGAGTTCCCTGTGATCCATTAAATTGCAGAACCAATAAAATTTAGTGATCTTTTGTTTTCATGTTGGTCAATATTGTTGATTAAGTTTTCTATCTGCTTAATTTCGTGATCCAGGAGGGAATGGAGAGGATTGGATTATCAGGATGGATGAAACTTTTTGCGTGAAGTTTTTATATTGATCTATTGGTATTATGTGGATCAACTTAAGATTTGACACTTGGACCTTGGCTGTTCCAGTTCATAGTACCGACAAGTTTGGTAAACCGGTTTTGTATTCAATTTACAAAATGCAGTCAACAGATCGAATCAAATCAAGAAACATGTCAAAGACGATTTTATTAGAGAAAATATGAAATATGAAGATCATACTATTATTAACAAAGTTGAACGAATTTCGACTTCTGAGGTTTTTGTTATTGTTATACACATAAATATCTCCCTTGATAATTATTTCAGATGTCCATTCGCGACGGAGGAAACACATTTTTCATGTATTTCCCCCCTGTGCCCCCACCGAAGCAAAAACTGACAGTTTAAGAACTGTTTTGAAAATCTCCGATGAAAACTTTCATTTCATACTCATATCGGCTACGTTTGATGAATTTTTTTCAGGGGCCACTCCCCTGTACTGTTATCATTGATAAATGGCCAATTTTTTCGAATCCTAGAGTGGTTACAAAACCCTTTTGCTAGGAGCTCTCTCCCGCCTTCTTGACTTGTTTCACTTATGAGCATAAATTGTAGGTACTCATCTTCAGTCATTCATTAAATTCAATCAAGTGTTCAAAGCATGCACCTTAAACGTTGCAGTTGGGAAAAAATAACTCAAAATTATTCAATCTTCGCATTTCAAACAGCCACTATTTTGTTTTACGATTACTGATACCACTAGCTGAACCGATTCTCAAAGATATACATGACACCCATCATTCCTGAAATTTTCATGCAAATCCTAGCAAAACTGTAGTGTCTGAGTCAGTAAAAAGGGTATGTTGTTCCATAGCCATATGTTGTCATAGTAATAAATGCAGCGCATATTGTTCCATAGTAATACAGGAAAATTCAAACCGCTATAACTTCGCTCAATATGATTCAAACTTTATGAAACATTCAGGATAGATTAACCTTATAAATAGACATCCACGTACTGAATTTCATTGAATTTAAGGGTACAGTTGAGATTTTATTCAAGAAAACATAAAATCGATAAATCATACTATTGAGTGAATTGCGACTTTTCACGTATTTGTTGTTGTTGTACTCACCAAGGCCTACATTCCTGATTTTTTCCAGATTTTCCGGATCACAGGTGTCCAATCGCGAGGGGGGGACACACATTTTTCGTGTATTTCCCCTCCCTGTTCGCCCCTCGAAGCGAACTTTGCCAAACTAAGACCTGTTTTGAAAAGTTCTCATCAAGACCTTTTATTTGATACCCATATCGGCTACCTTCAATGAAACTTTTTTTTCGGGGGGTCACTCTTCTATATGGGGAGACCCCCCTTTAATACCTTATAAAATTGTTTTCTAGTTGAACTTTGAAGAGATCACCACTTTACACCTACATACAAAATTTGATGTTTCTAGCTAAAGTAGTTTCCGAGAAAAACTGCTGTGACACACGGACGGACGGACGGACGGACAGACGGACAGACTGGTCGCGAAACTAGTAGGATTTTGTTAAAATTATTTAACAAACCCCCAAAAAGAAACTCAATAAAATAATGATATTTTCGCCAGCAGCAAGTGCCACCAACGGATAATGAAAACGCAGAGAAATCAACAAATTTGCATATTAAGAATACTGCCAATAAAATTCAGCCCAACCGCAATCAATTGTTCGTATACAACAAGTCCAAGTATGCAATACCATAGCGAGCAACGTGCAATACCAGACAATAGCCGATACGCATCAAACCTCTCAAACTCACCCTATCCAATGCAGTAGACATTGAATCTGGTTCCACACAAGCAAATAGCCCTCAAATTTTCCGTTCACTGCATCCACCTTACAAGTGTTCAATGAATTCAGGCAGAAGATATCACAGAAATCTATGGTGATGAATGTGCAACTGGTATCGTAGCCGGCCTTGTGCAACAATCCAAACCAACACATTGTCAACCATGTTACACAGTAGATCACAACTATCCAACAAAACACCCATTGGAGCATCACCACATTCAGTAATCTCTGCGACAGAAACATTACCAACAGTTTTTGTATACGGGACATCAACCATCATAGCAGAATCAATATCTGACTATGCTTCGACTTGCAACCATCATCATCGTCATTATGTGCATACTTGTAGCCCCCAGCGGCAGCAAAAAGCATCCGCGCGACATCAACAGAAGATACTAATAAGCAACTACAAAAGGCTATAGCAAACGAAAGCCATCCAACAACAACCATTGCAGCATCACCACTTTTAACCAACTCTGCAACCGAAGCATCTCCAACAATTGATACCTGTGGGACATCAACCATCTCCACCAGCCGTAACATCTACGCTAGTCTTTGGCTCGCAATCATCCTTGTCGTCATCACGCGCAGACTTGGAACAGACGTCGCCACAACAGCAAGCAGCGCAACAGCAACAGCAAAGTATGCCTCAGCGCCGGCAGCAAAAACCCCAGCGGCAACAACAGCCGTAACAGAGACATTACAGTGCCAAGAGCAAGATCAGGGACAACCGGCACGATAGCAGCCGGCAAACCCGCCAACTTCAAGATGAACCTTCCAGTGGAAGTGCATCGAGAATACCACAATCATGGCCTTTGCTTTGAAATGGCTAAGCCGTTAAGCCCAAAGTTAAAGAAGGGGCTGGGAAATAACGGTGGGGTGCTGTTTTATTTTAGTGGTGAAGCCAGTCGGAGTTCGACTCAAGGTACAATCAGGCAGAAGAAATAACAAGTTGAAGTAGCAGGAGAGTGCTCCTACCAGAAGGGTATTGTAAAACAATTAGTAAATCAAACAATATATTCTGCATATCAAAACTTGACTACTATACAGATTCCATAAACTGAGTTCGAAGAATTATTATGGTTGTTATATTTTTATCTTCGCCGCCATTTTGTTTCAAGTGTTTTGACCCCGTCGTTTGATTAGTCATGATAACACATCAATATTACAAATCATTTCTAAATTTTTTTTCAAAATTCCCACATATTTATAGTGTCTAGGTCCGTTGCAAACGTGTATCTGCCTAGTATCACGTGTTAATGTTGTTGTAATTTTAAAATATTCAATCGGCTATAACTTAGCTGTTTATTGTTCTATTATTGGGAAATTTTCGGAACAAATACAACGGCTTTCAAAAAACTTAGATTGTAGTTTTTGGAAAATTTAAGGGTCCCATTTTGATTTTATAGGCAAAAACGGTAAAATTTATAAAATGTACTATTATTAACAAAGTTGATCGAATTTCGACTTCTGAGGTATTTGTTGGCCTTGTACTCCTAAAGTCTCACCTCTATGATTTATTCAAATGATTCGGGTGAAAGGTGTCACACAACTTTCGTACATTTCCCCTTCCCCTGCACTCCTTAAAGCAAAACTTGTCATTTTAAGACCTGTTTTGAAAAGTTATCATCAAGACCTTTCATTTGATACCCATATTGCTTACATGCGATGAAAAAATCACCTTATAAAATTTTTTTTGTGATGAAACTTTGAAGCGGGCATCACTTTACACCTACTTACAAAATCTTATCTTTCTAGCTTATGTAGTTTGCGAGAAAAGCGGTGTGACACACGGACGGACGGACGGACAGACAGGACGCGATTTTAGTTGGGTAATAATAAAAAAGACAAATTGGAATTGAAGCATCTTAAGGGCGGAAAAAGAACGCATCAAGGGGAACAAAAAAGCGATCAAGATTTCAAAAAGCCAAGGAACTCGATGGCTGGAAGAATTGAGACGACAAGGGAGGTCGGACGAATAACGGGCGCCTGGTGGCTCATAACGGGGCCCCAAATAAGGAAAGTAAGAGGTATATTTAATTTTAATAATTTGGCCAAGATTACTGTAGTCCTCTTAGTAGTAAGATTAGTTGTGAATATTGATTATATATTAAGGAAATAGTGAGAATTAAGAGTGGCCTCCTCGTTTTTTAAGGAATTCCTAAAATCATTTTACAATACCCCACTAAAATCGCGTCCCGTCTGACCGTCCGCCTGTCCGTCCGTCTGTCCGTCCGTGTGTCACACCACTTTTTCTCGCAAAATACATAAGCTAGAAACATACGATCTTGTAAGTAAGTGCAAAATGACGCCCTCTTCAAAGTTTCACCGCGAAAAGAAATTTGTAAGGTCTTTAAGGGGAGCCTCCCCGTATAGAGCAGTGGCCCCAGAAAAAAAAATTTCATCGCATGTAGGCAATATAGGTATCAAATGAAAGGTCTTAATGAGAACTTTCCAAAACAGGTCTTAAACCAGCAAGTTTTGCTTTGAGGTGTGCAGGGGAACACGAAATGTACGAAAATATGGTGTGACCCAAAAACTCTGATAAAAATCACAGAAGTGAGATTTTAGGAGTAACAAGGGCAACAAATACCTCAGAAGTCAAAATTTGATCAACTTTGTCAATAATAGTATTGTACATTTCATAAATTTTAACATTTTTGCCTATAAAATCAAGATGGGACCTTTAAATTTCACAAAACCTATAGTTTAAGTTTTTTAAAAACAATTGTATGTGTTCCGAAAATTTCACAATAATTGAACTATAAACAGCTAAGTTACAGCCGATTGAATATTTTAAAATTACAACAAAATTAACACGTGATACTAGGCAGATACACGTTTGCAACGGACCTAGACACTACAAATATGTAGGAATTTTGATAAAAATTTTAGAAATGATTTGTAATTTTGATGTGTTATCATGATTAATCTAGTGATGGGGTCAAAACACTTGAAACAAAATGGTGGCGAGTTCAAAATCATAACAACCATAACAATTTTTCGAACTCAATTTATGGAATCTGTATAGTAGTCAAGTTTTGATATGCAGAATATATTGTTTGATTTCCACTGGCAGGAGCACTCTCCTGCTACTTCAACTTGTTTAATGGAGCGCAAATTAAAAATGCGGGAGTTTTTCAAAATTTTGAGAATTTATTTCAAAAAAAAATTGTAACAGACAGATCAATCGAAGTATTGTCCATCGCTAGCCACTATTTTTTCCCATCTTTCTGGCAACATACGGATACCGCGACGAAAAAACGACTCGTCTTTTGACTCAATCCACGAACCGACCCAATTTTTGGCTTCCTCATAAGAACGAAAATGCTGATCAGCCAGGTCATGCGTCATCGATCGGAACAAGTGGTAATCAGAAGGAGTAATGTCTGGGCTATACGGCGGCTGGGGTAGGACTTCCCATTTGAGTGTTCCCAAATAAGTTTTTACGGGTCTTGCAACATGTGGTCGAGCGTTATCGTGCTGCAAAATCACTTTGTCGTGCCTTTCCAAATATTGTGGCCGTTTATCACGCAATGCTCGGCTCAAACGCATCAATTGAGTTCGATACGAAGATCCTTGGTTCGTTTCACTCGGTTGCAGCAGCTCATAGTATACGACACCCAGCTGGTCCCACCAAATACACAGCATAAGCTACTTTCCATGGATATTCGGCTTTGCCGTCGATGTTGAGGCATGACCGCTTGGGATTGTCGTAGTGGATCCACTACTCATCACCAGTAACGATGCGATGCAAAAAACCTTTCCTTTGTTGCCTTTGAAGCAGCTGTTTGCAAGTGAAAAACCACCTTTCAATGTCTCTCGGCTTTAACTCGTACGGTATCCAATGTCCTTGCTTTTGAATCATTCCCAATAGTTTCATTCGATGGGAAATTGCTTGGCGTGTAACTCCGAATGATCTGGCAAGTTCTTCTTGCGTTTGACATGAGTCCTCATCGAGTAATGCCTCCAATTCAGTTTCTTCAAACGTCTTCGGCTGTCCTGGACGTTCTTTGTCTTCCACATCAAAATCACCACTTCTGAAACGCACAAACCACCTCACGCACGTTGAAATCGAAAGAGCACACTCCGGATAAGCTTCGGAGAGTAATCGATGTGATTCAGCTGCACTTTTCTCCAAATTAAAGAAGTAGATCAAAACTTCCCGCAAATGCTGCTTTGTGGGCACAAAACTTGACATATTGAGAGCCAAAAAAACTATGTTGTTTACACTCCGGGCAAATGATACATACTGAAAATGAAAGCTATGGAATGAGGTTATAACATGAATACAGTTTCAGTATTGTCTGATGGGTATATCCCGAACTACGCCATCTGTTGTCAATCCCGCATTACTAATTTGCGCTCCCAATAGTTAATCTATCCAATGAATTTAGTCGAATTTACCAACTGATTGTATTCTGGTTACACTCGTCACTGCACGGAGTCTCGACGGTATCTGTCAGTCTTCGCGAGGAGTAGTTTACCTGCTAATTTCCAGATCCCAGACTTCCGATGCCGCAATTCTGCTAGCCAATACAACACGGAATTTTTAGGTGAGAAAAATCATTATAAAATGCGCCGCACGTGGGGCTATAATACCGAAGTACCTCACATCCTCCGTAAAGGAACAAAACGTATTAAAATGCAAATATTTCCCCTTATGGACCTTTGTGCCCCACATTGTAATACTTTTTTTTCACGTTTGTTCGTTTTGAGATTTGCCGAAGGAAATCTAAACTGACCTCTCATCGGTTTAAGGCCTGAAGTCTTGGAATATGTTTTCGCACCTATGTTAAAGGGAACTCTTTTGAAATCGTTACAGATCATGCGTCCCTGAAACGGTTGATGAGCGAAACTGACCTTCATGGCCACTTGGCAAGATGGGCCTTGAAATCGCAGATGTTTAACTTTATAATCCGACACCAGAAAGGAGCCAACATGTGGTGCCCGATACCATATCGAGTATGTTCGCCCTAGAAGAAGCCGAGTTGGCCCAGGAGGACGACAGCTCTCTATTGATCGATCTGGGCCACCCCGCCTTCAAGTCGGCAGGCTACACCTAGCTGATGCACACTATCCAGAGCTGGCTACCACAGCTGCCAGACCTGCAGGTAATGGAGGGATCTGTATGCAAGCGGGCGGAACACGCATCTAGAGACCCCATACAGAGAAGGAACAGTGGAAGCTGTGGGCGCCCGAAGAATTGACTCTCAATACAAACGTACGATGAAGTAGCTGAAAATTTATTTCTTTTTGCTAAAAATAACTGAACAAAATAAAAACATATATAGCCGCCTGTGAAACATGTAAGTGTACCAAAGTACTCAACGCTATCCTTCGGCCTCTGATGGCTAAATTTGAATTAAAAGAGCGTGCGTTCTAGCGCTTGTGTAGGGCTATCCATTCTACGCTTGGGAAAGTAAAGCTAAAGAAAACACATAAAATATTCAGCTGAAAACAAAATTTTTTATTCAATATTAAGATTGAACCTTGCCATTATGCGTGAAATACAACAGCATTCAAATGTTTTCCACGGGACCTCTTACAGGCCTCAATCCTTTTGAGGTAACTTTCAACGACTGTTCGGCACATTTCCGGCAATATCTCGGCCATAACTTCACGAATATTGGTTTTCAATTGCTCAAGATTTTGAGGATTGTTCGCGTAAACACGATTTGCTGGAAAATATCCAACATCTATAGTAAGAAGGTGGAATAAATCTCGTAAGCAACACATTTCCGTTGAACGTCCTTTTGCAGTAAAAGAACATAATCGACATAGAGGTGGTGTCAACCAATTGGATTGTGTTATGAGCCACTACAAAATTCAACTCCACAGCTAACGTTGGTATCTACGAATGTTTTATCATTTCTTAGGCATGGTGATATATAATTCGTGGCTTTTCAATCAAAGAATAAATGCTGAAAATCGTAGTACCAGTAGGATACTCATTTCGGCTGAGTTATAGCCAAGACGTTATGCGAATATGAGGCAATCAACCGTTGAAAACAGAGAAGTGATGTTTAATGGCAAATGCAAAACAAAAAGAAGAAAGGTCTCGCTCAACATATTCCTCTAAATGTTGTGAGATTAAACCAATATAGACACTGCCGTTCAAATCGCACATTATTGATTTAAAGGCAGTCATTGATCGGTTGTGTGCGCTCCGTATAAAAGTGAAATTCTTCAAAATCTAGCTCGTTAATGTTCACGCCCCGAATGAAGAAAAGGACGAAGAAATGAAGGAAATGTTACACAATCACCTGGAAAGATTAGTCGACTCATTGCCTACAAGCGACACAAAAGTTATTCTGGGTGATTTCAACGCTAAGGTTGGCAATGAGCAACCTCATCGGGGAACGACTGGAGGATATAGCCTCCACAATGAAACAAATGACAACGACCAGCGCCTGATTGACTTTGCATGTAGCAGAAATCTAGTCATACGTTTGACCTGCTTCTCGTATCGACGCATTCATAAAATGACCTAGGTATCACCAGATGGTAGCACACAAAACCAGATTGACCATATTCTGATCCAACAACAATGGGCCTCGAGTGTGCTTGATGTCCGTACACACCAAGGAACCAAATGTAACTTTGATCAACACTTGATCATTAACCTATCGATGTCGTATGTAAAAGCCATATTCAGCGAAGACCAGCCGGCTACGAAAATTCGACATCAAAAGGCTCCAAACGGCGTCTGTGGCCAGAAATTTTATGGAAACCCTCGACAACCACCTGGCTCTCATCTTATCATACGCATCGTTAAAGACACGCAACGAGCTCTGAATGTAAGCGAAAGCAGCTATTAAGACCGTGGCAGGAAAGATGATCGGACATAGAGCCCGGTGCAAGAGAAATGAAAGCGTTAGACAAAAAAAATCAGGCGTACAAAGACTACATAGGCAGGAAAACCAGAATAAAGAAAGAACACTATGAAAATCTCAGAAGAGTAGCGAATAAGATAATTAGAATTAAGAAGAGAAAATGCTATGACGACCAATTGAGAAGTATAGATGTAAGTTTAGCAAGCAACAAAACAAGAAGACAATGCAAAGTAGTGAAAAGTCTGAAACGTGGTTATTAGCCTAAAACCACGCTTAGTCGTGATGATATCAGCAATATCATCGCTGATGAAACCAAGTTTAAGGAAAGATGGGCATCATATTTCAAGATCCTCCTTAATCCTCCGCACAGCTCCAGAACATCGGAGCCTGTAGATGTTCTAGGAGAGGATCCATTGGCCCCACTAACTCTGGATGAAGTTTGCTCTATCATCAAAGTCCAAAAGAATAATCAAGCACCGGGCATTGATGAGATTCCAGTGGAGATCATCAAATATGGTGGCAGCAATGTGCATGAAGCCATTCACAAAGTCATCCAGCACATTTGGCAACAAGAATATATGCCGAACGAGTGGAGCCCATCAATTTTATTCCCTATCCACAAAAAAAGTGACAAGCTACAGTGCGAAAATTATAAAGGCATATCAGTACTTTGTACGGCGTACAAAATATTTTCAAAGATTTTAGAAAATAAAATTGGGTTATATGCCAATAGTATAATTGAGGAGTATCTACGTGGTTTTGGAGCATATAGATCGACAATAGACCAATTGTTCACAGTCAAGCAGGTACTTGAAAAGTGCCTGGAGTTCAAAATAGCCGTACACCAAATTTTTGTTGGGAGAACTGAAGAGCGGAGACCAGTGAGGCAACAGAGGAAACGCTGGTCTGACTCGTTCGACGAAGACAGTTCATCACTGCTCAGATTTCGAAATTCGAGGATTCATTCGATGGACCAAGACCATTGGTGGCGCTATTTGCAGGAAGCGAAGACACGAGAAAGGTTGTAGTGCTACGAAGGAGAGCAAGAAGAAGAAAGTGTGCATCCCAGAATTATTTTTGCGAGGTTGCGCTTCCCTCGCTCCGAAAGTTTCGGCCAATCCTCGTAATTTGAACGGAGTTTGAAATTCGATGACGAAGAACTAATGCATCTACTCGACTACTTAATTGTCCTTACTATTCCTTCAGTGGGTGGTGTGGTTGCTTGACATTATTCCAATTAAAATATTGAAGTGCGAGGTATCCTTTCTTTCCAAGAAGGGTTCTGGTTTTCCGACATTCACTTTGCCCATTGAGTATGGCATAATCAAGTCTAATTGATGCAATGCAATAAAATTCTTGCTTGAACAAAATTGTTGTGGGCGAGTTTATTCATAAGTTTGTGGTTATTGCTCCATTGCAATGCATGAATAGAAACAACAAACACGATTAAAAAAAAATTGAATTTTACTTATTATTAGAAAAATGATGATGGAAAAATTTAAAACAAGTAATAATGGAGGATAATAGAAAATAGAAAAAAATATAGAATTATTTTTAGAAGAATGTGTCCTCTATCAAATTCGGCACTTGATATCGAAAAATTCCAAACAAATCACAAAAGAATGCTGGCAACGTTCGGAACAAGCTACCCTCACAATTTTATACAAGAAAACGTAAAATTGATAAAACATACTATTATTATCAAAGTTTAATGAATTTCAAAATCTGAAGGATTTGTCGTTGTTGCACTCATAAACAAATACCCTTCTGATTTTTTCTGATTATTTTGTCCACAGGTGTCCAATTGTGAGGGAAGGGACACAATATTTTCGTATTCTTCCGCTTCCTCTCCCTACACTGTTTCGATATTGCAATTTTAATAGTTGGTATTGAAAGAACTTGTCAAGACCTTTCATTGGATTCCCTATCGGACTATATTTGGTGTAAAAAAATGCTATGGGGCTACATTTTTATATTGAGAGACCTCCTTTTTTGTGGTAGGGAGCTGAATACCATTTATGCACAGAGTGTGGGACTCCCATACTCGCAAGAAGGCGACTGGACTACCCACTACACAACTCCCCTGTGAACCTGAGAACCCAGCCTGGAACCATTTGACACATTACTTCGGGCCAGGTCTCGTTTTGTTATGCCGTGAGTCACCTTCAAGCTGGGGGATCCCTTTCTTAGCGGGAGGGGAGAGGGGAAGAGGAAGTGCCAGACAAGCGATCCCCCAGCCCCAGCGTCCTCGGCTGCTGTGAGTCCCTTTTATATTTTATTTTTTCCATTTGTCAACCGATTCGAGCATCACCGCAACGATATTATTCGGGAGTGAGCTCTCCCGTCTCCCTGTAGAGTTCCCTTCGCAGCCTGATCCATTTTGTACAGCCAAAAAATGTGTGACAGACATCGGGGAACCGTGACTTAGCAATCTTGTGCAGGTAAAACTGAAAACAATCATGCCCGCTCAAAAGCTGGGTCGGATAGAAGTCAGTCTCACCATGCCTTCGATTTAGTCACGGTCTCACATCCAGGATGCGACACGCAGTCCACCTTCCCTTCGTGCAATTGACCCAAGACTGCTGCCAATCGTTGAGTGAGCGCTGTCTTTCTTCGCGGACAACCATCTCCCTCGCATCCTTGTTTCGGCGCAGTTAAATGGCATGGCGCTCTCTAGCAAGGAGGGCGGTAGGTATCACGCTTGCAATAACTCTCACCGCCGTATCAGAGACTGTCAGATACGAAGATGCAATTCTCCGTGCTCCTATTCTCTGTACATATGCCAAACATTTTCGGTATACCTCCTTGCTGAGAGCGTCGCCCCATACCTCTGCTCCGTACAGTAGCACTGACCCTCAGCACTCATTTTGACGGGCTGGGTTCCCCTACGTTGGCCATAAGTCGACTCAGACTCGATATTCCCGAAGCGGCCTTCTCAGCCGTTGCCCTGATTTGCTCAGAGAAACTCATCCTCGAGTCGATCATAGTCCCAGGTACCTCACCGCTGGCTTCGATTCGATTTGTATGTCTCCAATACTGATCATCCTTACTCTAGGGATTGTCTTTTTTTGTCAAGATGAACAGTTCGGTTTTCGCCTGTGCTAAACTAAGCCCGCGAGCAGTCATCCAGTCCCTCACTCGGCGCATTAGCATACCTAGCCTAAGTTGCGCTTGTTCAACAGTGCGTCCAGTGACCAGAGCCGCAACATCATCCACATAACCGACCAAGCACGACTCATCTGGCATCTCAAGTCTCACTAGCCCGTCGTAAGACACGTTCCACAGGTCCGGGCCAAGGATAGATCCCTGGGCAACACCCGATGTAATTTCCATCCTTCGTTGGCCCTGTGTCGTGTCGTAGAGCAGGGTTTGGTCCTTTAGGTAGTTCCTCAAAAGCCGCATTAGATATTCTGGAACTTGTCCTTACTATTCCTTCAGTGGATGGAGTGGTTCCTTGACATTATTCCAATTAAAATGTTGAAGTGCGAGGTATCCTTTCTTTCCAAGAAGGGTTCTGGGTTATTTTGTAGTAAGTTTCTGACATTCACTTTCCCCATTGAGTATGGCATAATCAAGTCTAATTGATGCAATGCAATAAAATTCTTGCTTGAACAAAATTGTTGTAGGCGAGTTTATTCATAAGTTTGTGATTATTGCTCCATTGCAATGCATGAATAGAAACAACAAACACGATTAAAAAAAGTTGAATTTTACTTATTATTAGAAAAATGATGATGGAAAAATTTAAAACAAGTAATAATGCAGGATAATAGGAAATAGAAAAAAATTTAGAACTATTTTTAGAAGAATGTGTCCTCTATCAAATTCGGCACTTGACATCGAAAAATTCCAAACAAATCACAAAAGAATGCTGGCAACGTTCGGAACAAGCTACCCTCACAATTTTATACAAGAAAACGTAAAATTGATAAAACATACTATTATTAACAAAGTTTAATGAATTTCAAAATCTGAAGGATTTGTCGTTGTTGCACTCATAAACAAATACCTCTCTGATTTTTTCTGATTATTTTGTCCACAGGTGTCCAATTGTGAGGGAAGGGACACAATATTTTCGTATTCTTCCGCTTCCCCTCCCTACACTGTTTCGATATTGCAATTTTAATAGTTGGTATTGAAAGAACTTGTCAAGACCTTTCATTGGATTCCCTATCGGACTATATTTGGTGTAAAAAAATGCTATGGGGCTACATTTTTATATTGAGAGACCTCCGTTTTTTGTGGTAGGGAGCTGAATACCATTTATGCACAGAGGGTGGGACTCCCATACTCGCAAGAAGGCGACTGGACTACCCACTACACAACTCCCCTGTGAACCTGAGAACCCAGCCTGGAACCATTTGACACATTACTTCGGGCCAGGCCTCGTTTTGTTACGCCGTGGGGCGCCTTCAAGCTCGGGGAGCCCTTTCTTAGCGGGAGGGGAGAGGGGAAGAGGAAGTGCCAGACAAGCGATCCCCCAGCCCCAGCGTCCTCGGCTGCTGTGAGTCCCCCTTATATTTTATTTTTTCCATTTGTCAACCGATTCGAGCATCACCGCAACGATATTATTCGGGGGTGAGCTCTCCCGTCTCCCTGTAGAGTTCTCTTCGCAGCCTGATCCATTTTGTACACGCAAAAAATGTGTGACAGACATCGGGGAACCGTGACTTAGCAATCTTGTGCAGGTAAAACTGAAAACAATCATACCCGCTCAAAAGCTGGGTCGGATAGAAGTCAGTCTCACCATGCCTTCGATTTAGCCACGGTCTCACATCCAGGATGCGACACGCAGTCCACCTTCCCTTCGTGCAATTGACCAAAACTGCTACCAATCGTTGAGTGAGCGCTGTCTTTCTTCGCGGACAACCATCTCCCTCGCATCCTTGTTTCGGCGCAGTTAAATAGCATGGCGCTCTCTAGCAAGGAGGGCGGCGGGTATCACGCTTGCAATAACTCTCATCGCCGTATCAGAGACTGTCAGATACGAAGATGCAATTCTCCGTGCTCCTATTCTCTGTACATATGCCAAACATTTTCGGTATACCTCCTTGCTGAGAGCGTCGCCCCATACCTCTGCTCCGTACAGTAGCACTGACCCTCAGCACTCATTTTGACGGGCTGGGTTCCTCTACGTTGGCCATAAGTCGACTCAGACCCGATATTCCCGAAGCGGCCTTCTCAGCCGTTGCCCTGATTTGCTCAGAGAAACTCATCCTCGAGTCGATCATAGTCCCAGGTACCTCACCGCTGGCTTCGATTCTATTTGTATTTCTCCAATACTGATCATCCTTACTCTAGGGATTCTCTTTTTTTGTCAAGATGAACACTTCGGTTTTCGCCAGTGCTAAACTAAGCCCGCGAGCAGTCATCCAGTCCCTCACTCGGCGCATTAGCATACCTAGCCTAAGTTGCGCTTGTTCAACAGTGCGTCCAGTGACCAGAGCCGCAACATCATCCACATAACCGACCAAGCACGACTCATCTGGCATCTCAAGTCTCACTAGCCTGTCGTAAGACACGTTCCACAGGTCGGAGCCAAGGATAGATCCCTGGGCAACACCCGATGTAATTTCCATCCTTCGATGGCCCTGTGTCGTGTCGTAGAGCAGGCTTTGGTCCTTTAGGTAGTTCCTCAAAAGCCGCATTAGATATTCTGGAACTTGAAAAGAGTTTTCCAGCGTATCCAGAATATCAACCCAGCTAGGGGAGTTGAAGGCGTTCTTGACGTCAACTATATGCCTCTGCCTTTTGGACCGCGCCCACCACCTCTGCAATCACATCAATAGTAGAACGTCCTGCTTTAAAGCCGTACTGCGGAGGAAATAGGTCCCCAGCAGCACGAATCGCGTCAGTGAGTCTTCCCTGGATGAGTTTCTCTAGCACTTTCCCAGCCGTGTCTAGCATGCATAACGGGCGGTATGCAGACAGCGATTCGGGATTTCCCTTCCCCTTGCTGATCAGCACGAGCCTCGCCACCTTCCATCGTACCGGAAAAACCCCGTCCCGTAGGCAAGCGTTGAATGTGCTGAGCAGCAAGCCAGGACAATAGTGATAGACGAGCCCCAACACTTCAGCCGGAACACCATCTGGACCTGGAGCCTTCCTCGCTTTCTATGAGAGGACTGCCTCCTCCAGTTCCGGCTCTGTGAAGAGTGGACACTCGACTGCTGGGAGACCTCCTTAAAGTCCTTTGAAAGTTTTTTACACTCACAAAATTTAATAACTTGCTGTGACGCACTAACGGACATATGATCAGACGGATGGTCAGAAATGTAGGGATTTTAATAGGCTAGTATAATAATGTTTTTTTATCAAAGCTTTCATAAAAAATTTTGCATATTTTTCTGATTAATAAAAGCTTTGCCCAAAAAGGCAACTTAATTGGCCAATTATTGTTACCTCTACATTGTAAATGTAAAATTTTGTTTCCAATTTTTAATCAATCTATGGTAATCTGAGCGCGCTTTCCATTGAGTTATAGAAATCCAATCAACGCATGAACTGGCTACAACGATGCATCGTAATTTAATTTCATATTTTAATAAAAAGCAAAAGATCCACATGCCCACCATCTACAAACCATATGCATTTATCCTTTTGACCATTACCCAGAGAGCATGTTACGTCGGTTGCATTCCCACATATTCCCCAAACTCCATTAATTTAGTTTCCAATTTTTCCCACTTTTATTCATTTGCCGGGAACGAAATTCTATCAGAGCAAAAAAGTTTCGGTCTCCATAGAGACATTATCTGAATTAATTTTTACCCTTACCGGAAAAAGGCAAAAGCAAAAGCAAAGATACGTAAATTTTCATTTGGCAGATTATTCGCAATGAAGAAAATTAGTTCGAATCCAGTCAAGCCGGGATTATCTTGATTCCATCGCAACGTAGCAGACAGCTAAATGACATCCTTACAGGATTATTTGCTTAAGGCTCGCATCGATTATTTATACTGAGGTCCTTTGATCAAATTCGTGATTCTTTAAAGTCAAAATTGGGTCCAGATTACAGGGATTCTATGGATTAGTCTATCGAGTTTAATTTCCTTCTTGGCTTGTTTCCCTTGTGGAGCGTTTTGGCCGTTCACTTTGAGAATATTTTTACAGCACTGCCGAGCAAGCCAAAGGAGCATAAAGTGGTGAGGAAAAAAAGCAACAAACCTAAGAAGAAAGAAAACTCGGCAAACTCACTTTTCGGCGGATATCCGCACTTTTGTAATTTAGGACTGAGCTTAAGCTATTCGAGAATGTTGTGGTTTGTGTGTGGATGTTGGATTTGAGGGTGGAGGAAGAAGGGAATTAGACTTGTCTCATATCTTGCCACGAAAATATGCTTCTATTTAGTTCTGATTCTTATTTTTGGGATTAACTTCAGAAAGTTTTAGCAGGTGACCTTGGAAAATATTGCAAACAATTTGGGAGCAACTTATTTTAGCAGTCCCCAGTCCTCAATAAATTTAAGGGAGCTTTTTGGATGCAAAATTTGGTCGATTTAGTACAAAAGTTTGGCTTCTCATTTGCGTTGGCATCATGTTCATTGCCAGGCACTTAAGTGCTCATTTGCAAAAGTTCTTCTCTAGCGACTGAGGTCAGAATTTACTTACCCCATCAGCAGCCAAGTGCATCAAGTTGTAAATTCAAAGATTAACTTCTACCCTTCCAGCTTTGCATTGCATTATATAATTCAATCCTTTGAATGGGATATGAAAGCCAAATATCAATTTAAATCTCATCTCATCGCGTTCCCAACGACCTCGTATCCTTTCAGTCGTCACTGTTTACCAACGCTATCTATTATGCCATCTAAGGCTCGTCCTTCCCAAGTCCAAATCATATATTCATATTATCAAAGACATCACCAGCCCTCATGTGCACGGCAAATCACTCGCTTCCATCTGAAACTGTTATTCTCTTGACCGAAAAGTGCTCATATATCACGCCAGACGCATGTAAGGACGTATAGTATGCCCGAGCTCGAATGTCGGACAACGTACCGTAGTTGGGTGTGTCACCCAACCCAATGATATAATCATAAGGCTCCTCGGAATCTATTTAATCGATGACTGACAATAAAATCACAGCAAATAGCAATATTGGCCTTTTTGATATGGTTTTTGTTGTCGAGCCTTTTTCGGATTTTTCCTCTGTCTGCTCGAACAAGGACGAAAAGTAGAATACTTTTTGCCGCTAGCATAAAGCTAAGAAGGATACGTCGCATGGTGGATTGTCATCATAAGGATCTGGATTTGGCGCAAATAACTTGCATATGAGATAGATTGCTCGCCCGAGGGTACACAAAGCAAAATGGAAGAATTGTGACCAATTTCTATTATATTTTCCTTTGCTCCTTTATTTTCGTTGGATGAGTAAAGCGGATACAATTATTGGCCATTAATAAAGCATCTGAGGCATATGCTTTTACGTTTCGATGACTTTTATTGCGATGCGTATAGAGTAAGGTTTATATTTGAATAAATAGATTGAAGGTCTTAATAATGAGATTCGCTGGTTTGGTATATCAAGCATTACTATGAAAGCCTCAGTGGCAAAAAAAAAAATTGGTTCGTAAGATTTCCATCCTAACTTTAAAAAGATAACCTACGTCACAGAGGCACCCGAGAGGTGAACACAAAGCCATATAAACAAATGGACGAGCAACGAGAATCTGTGTACTCGTCCATGTGAGAAGCAAATTTGCCACATAAATAAGTTATAAATAACTTACGCTCTCGAAACTATATGATTCCCTTAGCTTCTCCTTCCCCTTTTTTCCAGACAGGTTTTTCTTTTCTCTCTTCAGAAGAATCGCTTCCCCCACTGACACCCGCACACACCAACGAAATTTCATTTCACGTGCACACGATCGCGCCTTCGTTATCATTCGGAAAACAGTTTGAGTGCAAACAACAAATGACTCTCACGGTAAACTCGAACGTCAAAGCAAAAGAAAATCGAAAAGAGCGCGAAACACGCGGGAAAACTCATGTGTCAAAGCGGATGGAAATTTCGTCAATTTTTAATTAAAACAGTGAATTAAAGTTCCGATCACGTACGCGCGATCTTTAAAATTAAAAACTTTTTTAATGTGAACGTGTTTCGCCGTGATTAGAGTGCTAAAACAAAAGCATATCACTTCGCACCTCAACTTCACACAACTTTGGCGAAGGTTGCCAATTGCTTCGGCTCTCACGACCGGTTGGGGATCCAGTACTCTCTACATCTATGGGTGAACATATTGCCATATTTTTTTCACTTGGTGGACGTATGAACCCGTGCTTCATAACCAACTCAGTCAGTGGTCTTAGCTCTCTTGGCGTGGCTGGTTCAACCGTGTGGTCCATATAGTTTAAGAATTATAAGCATATCAAGCGCTTGCGAGGCGTAACATATGTTTATTAATCCAGTCAATGCCCATTTTGCCAAGCAGCACAAATTTGCATGAAAATTTGGATTTAGATTCTACTTACCCTCTAATTGAAAGTTGACCCTATGTCAAGGGTTGCTTTTTCCTTGGGGGTGGATGCCAGTCCTCGGGGGGGATGGAGAGTGTGCTATCGAAAATAAGTCCGGAAATGAATAAACTGACTAGTTGTAGGTAAGTTTTGTAGTAATCGAACAGCCGCCTAGGCAAATTGCTCGAAGGACCTTTGCGAAGAAATTACCACCTCATAAAAATAACCACGTTATAAGTGCGGAACAATTTGATACGCAACTTATTAAAATTGTTATTTGTAACCTGCACTAGACCCCGCCACTACTACCGCTACCATTATCAATAAAAAAGTTTTTCTAAAGAAAAAATAAAAAATTTAATTAAAGCGAAGTAATTGCTAGATTGTGTCGACGAGAGTCTTCCATTGCCGCCATGAAGATATAAGACGAGCGAGACGACCGGTTGACGACGGCAACGGGTAGGTGGCGCGACATTTGGATATGTGTGTCGAGTGGAAATGAATCGTTAGTGGTTGAGCAACGCGATCAAATGTGTGCCGTTCCAACAAGGTGTGCAGTGGGCTTTGGAAAATTAAAAATTCGTTTTTGCTAGGTCACTGTGTCTCACGCAATTTTCCTCAACTCATTTTGGAATTGATTTTTACACTACCAAATTTTTTCTGTGTCTTTTTGCATGGAGTCAGTCTGTTTATCGTTGAACGTTCACAACTGAACAGTGGAGCAAGAGGAAAATTTGTAGAATAGATTGGGTGCCAGTGAAAATCTTTATTCAGGTTTCCTTGTCTGTTTTTTGGCTGTGGCGGATTGACTCAGTCGTTATTAAACTTAAGAGATTCATGCAAGGTGTCTCGTGTGGTGATCAAATGGTTACAGTCGGTTTTGCATAGGAGTGTAATTTTCGGGGTGGAAATTGCATTTTGACGTTCTAAATAAAGTCTCACAGGAGACGGAGGAGTTTTCGAATTTCGAAAATGGTATAATCGCGACGTGTTCAGGTTCGCCAAGTTCGTTTAACGATGGGTGCCAGCACGGGTCAAAATGCCGTTGTCATTCGGTGGATTGACGTTTTGTGTTTGGTTGACAACAACTCTCGGCGACCTTATAGACGATTTGTATTAACGTATTGGTTGGGAAAATTAGGAAAAATTATTTTCGATTCGCATTTGAGTAAAACTTCGGCAAGTGCAAAAGTGCAGACCAGTTGGAATAAAGTAGTGAATTTATTCAGTCGAAGTTTGGTAATTGGTTGCAGGTTAAATAATTTAATAACAAGCATCTAGGTGCGTTATCAATAAAAGCTTATCCGCCCCAAATACGAGCGGTTATTGGAGGAGGACTGGATGAGTACCCTTTTCAATTATTTAACAAAAACAACAAAAAAACATAATTTTTTAATCAAAAATCATTTGATTAGATAATTAAAGCAGAATGAGCAAATTCATTTTAAAAAACCAAGGAATTGTGCATTAATGGAATAATAGAAAGAGTCAAAGTAAGTTCAACAAAATACAAAACACGAGTATGTTCACATCCAGTGAACATTAGCGCCAACTTACAGATAAGTGTTTTTTTTAGTATGGTCGTGTAATATCTCACGTTTTCATTTTTTGATTTCATGTAGCGAAGTATTTTCACAAGAATTAGTTAGGATAAGTTCTATACATACATAGTTAAAAGTTAAATATTTATAAATTTCTGCATTCCGTTCATAGAGACAAATCTTTCATCAATTTCTTTTCTTCCCGCAACTGAAAGAAAAACGCAATTTTTATAAATGTTGATAAAAAAATGAAGAGATAAAAAGGAAAAAGCCCGGTCTTTTCATTTTTCTAATGGAACCCTAACCAGGTATGAGACCCGCCACGTTGGTATGGCCCTCCACTCATGAGCTAGCCATTGGATGAGCTCACCCTTTATTGTTTGTCATTACAGGTGCTCTTGAAGGGTAGAGTGGTTTCCGCACAGGTTTTTTATTTATGATAAAGTTTCATTTGATTCAGTCGCATAAGGCTATAACATAAATTTGAAATAATTAAGGGAAAAGTTCATGCAAATTACGTTTGCATGAATTTTTCATTTAAGTGGAAAATATACGGCCACGTCTACGATGGATTTTGATCCAGATGGGGGGATACTGCTTCCACTTGGATGTCCCACTCTTGTTTGGGGCTCGTAAGTAACGAATAGCGAGATCCTCTCGAGTCTCACGTGCGTTCACCAGGCTCATTCTATCGTTTTCTTTTAGCACTCCACCCCTTCAGTAGTTACTTCGGCCTCGACACCGTCGAACTGTCATTTGATCATTTAATTCGTAAATGCGAAGTGGGCCCTTGCGCTGGGGAAAAGAACCCGCCCCACGACACCGCAATGCTAGCCTGCCATCGCATTCACGCTTCTTCAGACAAGGCCAATTCTGGCGAGCACCAACATCTTCGCTTGCCGAGGCAGCAGGCTACCGCTGGAGTCCTTTGCGGATACTGAACATCCATAAATTCACTACAGTTTATTCTGAAATTCAATACTTTTTGACTTATTCGCGATTGAAGGTGTCTATTTTTCAACCAAAAAATCACATAAAATGTAGCTTATAAAAAAACATTTTTCGGAGGAAACTCATGGAAACTTTTTTCAAGTGCTTAAAAAACCTATATTTTCGTTTTTGTAAGCTTCCCTAGCAAGTTACAGCCAAAATAAAGTTAGTCCTTCTTTTTTGACTTAAAAAAAAGTGGTACTCAACACCCATTTGAAAATAATCGTTGCTACTTTGCAGTTCACTTCATTTATGTATTTGTATAATGCTCAAGAAGCTTGACCGGTTCAAAGTATTAAATTTTGAAAAAATGCGAGCTTAAAGTAATGAGAGCAATTTCGTAATTTTGCATAAAATTAGCCTTTTCTTCAAAATAACTAAAAAACTATTAATGATACGCAAAATTTTGTTGAGCATAAAGTTGTAGGTTTTGCTTTTCTGAAAATTTTTGTTTTTTAGGGGTTTGTAAAAAAAATTTTACAAAACCGTACTAATGTCGCATCCTGTCTGTCCGTCTGTCTGTCTGTCCGTCCGTCCGTCCGTCCGTCCGTCCGTCCGTCCGTGTGTCACAGCAGTTTTTCTCGGAGGGAGAAGCTAGAAACATCAAATTTTGTACGTAGGTGTAAAGTGGTGCTCTCTTCAAAGTTCAACTACTAAAAAATTTTATAAGGTATTTAAAATCCCATATAGGGAGTGACCCCTCGAAAAAAAATTTCATTGAAGGTAGCCGATATGGGTATCAAATGAAAGGTCTTGGTGAGAACTTTTCAAAACAAATCTTAGTTTGGCAAAATTTGCTTCGAGGGGCGCACAGGGAGGGGAAGTACACGATTAATTTGTGTCCCCCCCCCCCCTCGCGATTGGACACCTGTGATCCGAAAAATCTGAAAAAAATCAGGAATGTAGGCCTTAGTGAGTACGACAACAACAAATACGTGAGAAGTCGTAATTCATTCAACTTTGTTAGTAATAGTATGATTTATGGATTTTATGTTTTCTTGAATAAAATCTTAACGGTACCCTTAAATTCATTCAAATTCAGTACACCGATGACTATTTATAAGATTCATCTATCCTGAAAGTTTCATAAAGGTATTTAGCGAAGTTATAGCGGTTTGAATTTTCCTGTATTACTATGGAACAATATGCGCTGCATTTATTACTATGGCAACATATGCCTATGGAACAACATGCGCTTTTTACGGAAAATTTTAGGAATGATAGGTGTCATGTATATCTTTGATTATCGGTTCAGCTAGTGGTATCAGTAATCGTAAAACAGAATAGTGGCTGTTTTAAATGCGAAGATTGAATAATTTTGAGTTATTTTTTCCCAGCTTCAACGTTTAAGGTGCATGCTTTGAACACTTGATTCAATTTAATGAATGACTGAAGATGAGTACCTACAATTAATGCTCATAAATGAAACAAGTCAAGGAGGCGGGAGAGAGCTCCTAGCAAAAGAGCTTTGTAGCCATTCTAGGATTCGAAAAAATAGGCTATGAATCGATGATAACAGTACAGGAGAGTGGCCCCTGAAAAAAAAATTCATCAAACGTAGCCGATATGAGTATGAAATGAACGTTTTCATGGGAGCTTTTCAACACAGTTCTTAAACTGTCAGTTTTTGCTTCAGTGGGGGCACAAGGGGGAAATACATCAAAAATGTGTTTCCTCCTTCGCGAATGGACATCTGAAATAATTATCAAGGGAGATATTTATGAGTATAACAATAACAAATACCTCAGAAGTCAAAATTCGTTCAACTTTGGTAATAATAGTATGATCCTCGAATTTCATATTTTCTGCAATAAAATCGTCTTTGACATGTTTCTTGATTTGATTCAATCTGGTGACTGCATTTTGTAAATTGAATACAAAACCCTTCTGACATGAGCGTAGGTCTGTTTACCCAACTTGTTAAATATAAATAATTGGATGTTTATTTCATTATAAAGAAAATGATATGCCGTTAATATTAAAAAATAACATCAGGCAAATGACCGTCACGACCACGCTTACAGGACCATATCCTTTTCATGAAATTTTCCATAACCAAATCGCGAAATGGCTGCCCTATGTCCTTGATAGCCTCACA
This sequence comes from Odontomyia ornata, assembly GCA_963969285.1. NCBI lineage: Eukaryota > Metazoa > Arthropoda > Insecta > Diptera > Stratiomyidae > Odontomyia > Odontomyia ornata. The sequence goes on from OZ017742.1 coordinate 39,379,204, forward strand.
AATTCTATCTTTGAGGTATTGAATCGACGCTGGGCTGTTGGCGTAGACCTTTTCTTTCACGTGGCCCCAAAGGAAGAAGACGCAATTACAAGATCTATTCAAAATAACAGCTCTTATTGGAAAACCCTATATACATATACTCGTCTACCTTGTAACAACGAAGTACCCGGAAATTGCAAATAAAACGCATCAGATGCACTACACTTACACCAACGATTTTTCCTCTCCTCGAAACAATTTTCATACGCACTTTTTGGGATAGCCATCAGAACCTTCAGCGAGTTTTGTTTTACATTGTGACAAAAAAGTACCCAGAAATTGCAAATAACATGCAAATCTGGTTAGTATGGTGGTTGATCGTTGGTATTTATTGCGTTTTTGGCATCAAATTCGGTCATAATAAAAAAAACCACAAAAATCGCAACGCACTACTGAGGTGTACCGACTTAAGCAGCTGCTGTAAACAAAGTGGTTAACAGATCGTGCTCATATTTGGCAGAGTAATTGAGGATAGTCCTACCAACTTAAGAAAATACACTTTTTTGAAATAGCATTTACCCAGGGAAATTAAATTACAGTTTCCGGGTACTTCGTTGTCACAATGTTTATACATATGTGTGTGCGCGAACGTATGTATAATAGTATGAATATGTATATGTATGTATATAACCCTATATATCAGTATTTAACCCTGTAAAAACTTCCAACCAACCTAGTCCTATAGGAGACATTGACGATCAACATCTCCTACAACCAATGATTGAACAGTGAAAGTAAAGAGAAAAGTACAGTAAATAGACAGTGAATGGATTTGTAGTAAATACAAGAGAGAAGAAAAGGAAAGAGATAGAGCATAGAAGAAGGAGAAAGAAGAGAGGAAGTTGGAATTAGAAAGAGAAAGAAGATAGAAGCTGCAGTTAGAAGGAGAGAGAAGAAAAGAAGCTACGAAAAAATAGATAGAAGAAAGGAAGAGGCAAAAATTGAAAAGACAGAAGAGAAAAAGAGACAGACGATAGAAAGTGATAGAAAGAGATAGCAGATAGTTAAAATTAATTGAAGGGAGATGAAAGATAGAAAAAGAAGAATCTGGATGAGTACTTTGATATTCTTTTACTGACCTGGATCAATTTCAGTCATTGTATTTTTCCTAATTTTTTTATATTGGGCGGATATAAAAAAGCATATACATAGTTCTGCTTAGTAGTCAGGGTATCGACGAACGGTGGCATGGTTACCGGACGTGACGTATCCAACAAAGACAAGCAACTTGCTATTCTGGTTGGCAAGCTCGACAATATTACGCTGAAGTTAGATCAAGTATCTGTAATGCTGTTGTAAGCACATGAAATATTAATGCCAAGCTGGCCGGCCAGCGGCCGAGTAGCTGCAAAAAATGCAGAACTAGTTCACTGTTGAAAAATAAGGCTAAGACAAACGGCAATTCAGCCCTCAGATGAAAAAATGAAAGGTGAGGACGTTCTCACCTCCAAAATTTTGTTCCTCTTTTGAAAATTTAGAAAGTGATTTGGAAGTTGATTGCATGAGTGGCAATAAAGATAAAGTGGATGAGAGTTTCCCTGCCCTTCCAACACCAAAACCATCTACGACATTTACAGACATGGCCATTATACCAGAACCAACACTGCTGAGCACTACATTAAAACAGTATTAATCATTCTGCGAGAGCTCTCAAAATGGTCCCAAACATTTGGTATTATGAAAACACAAAACATCTCATACACATCCACAAAAAGGGTCTACCTTGGTATCAAAATCATACCAACAACACCTACAGATCACAGCAACCGACAAAAGCACTAACAGACAATGAAATTCTATATCACACCCACATACTTCCAAAGGAACGACAGCTAAATATTGTCATCAGGGGCCTGAATGGCCTTCGAGTCAAACAGATCAAGGAAGACTTACAGTTCCAGGGCTTCAATCCAATAGAAGTCTACTATATGAAAATGAGGGAAAGGGTAGTCAAGATTCTCCTCCCAAAATCTCAAACTCACATTTACAATATTAAATCTGTTTGCCACCTTATTTGCATCGTGGAGGCATAGCGTCCTTTTACGGGCCAGGGTATGTGCCACAATTGCCAACAATTTGGACATTCGTCTCGATGCGTTAAACGCAATTTGCTTTACCATATCTCGGGCTGTCTAAAGAAAATTGAGGAAAGGCCAAAATGTGTCAACTGTGGCGAAGAACATCCAGCAAGCTATGGGGATTGTCCCAGGAATCCAAAAAAACGTGAGAAGATCGTTCGCGCAAGTTGCTGTGGCCCAACCCACACAACCAGCTCAAAAACAAACAACCACGACACAAGCATTTCTACGCGCACAATATCAACCTCACAATATGGACCAAAGATTTGCCAAAATACAGACACAATTCCAAAATATGATGCAAGAGATGATGGCAAGCATGATTCAAAACACGTTCACTGCATCTCAAAATGTCGTCAACATTAAACACTAATGTGCTTAATGAACTACGTTTCAATTCTGACGTGGAATACAAATTCCTTGCTTAAGTATACTGGTGAAAAACAATAGTTTATATTTGATCATGAACTTGACATCATTACGATTCAAGAAACCTTTCTGAAGCCTGGAAGACCATTCCGCATCCCTAACTACATTGTGTACAGAAATGACACGTGAGAAACGTGAGTCATTATCCCCTAGCCCCTTGCACATGGTGAAGAAATTAAATGGAGATTGGCGACCATGTGGGAACTACCGTGCACTCCCACCCGCACAATCCCAGACTGCTATCCAATTGGGTTTTTTCAGAATTGTACCGTAGCCCTCCTCGAAAAGACGATTTTTCTGTGATCGACTTGTAGAAGGCGCACCACCGAATTCCTGTGGAGCCAAGTGACATCCTGTAGACTGCCTTCATCGCACCGCTAGGATTATACTATTTCACGTACATGATTTTTGGACTTTGCAACGCAGGTAAGGCATTTCAACGCTTCTTGCGCGAAGTACTGCGAGGCTTGGATAATGCATTTGTTTACCTCGGTGACGCCCTGATATTTCCGCCTGACCAGCAGACGTATTTTGAGCTCGTGAAGCAAGTGTTGGATTGACTTGTAACATTTTGTTTGATCATCAACACCCTCAAGTGCCAGTTCAGTAAATCGGAAGCAAAGTTATTGGGACACGCTATCAACAAGCATGGATCGAAACCCTTACCTAAAAAAAACAGAGAGAATTTCTGTAACACCAAGATCGACGACCGTTCATAAATTGAAATCTTTTCTCGGGATGATTAACTTCTATGGCCGCTTTCTCCCGCATGCACCACAACACCATCATGCTCAGCTCAGAAGGACGACCCTGAGCTTCAAGCTCTATTAGGTAGCAGCAATGAGCCCCTCGAATAGAAACAACAAGGAGTGGACAACTCCTCCCCTACTGTAAACTGTGCCATCACCACTGAAAGGAAACGACCATTTATACCGAAAAATTTCTGCGCAATAGTCATGCAAAACGTTCATGATTCTTCTTACCTGGAGCTCGAGCAACCAGGGAGACAATCACCGAACGCTGAAATGCTATGTCCTTTGCCAAGGGTAAATATAATTGAATCCATTAATTTTACCACTATCACTCAGCTTAGAAGGACGGCCCTGAGCTTCAAGCTCTATTAGGGAGCGGCAAAGAGCCCCTCGAATAGAAACAACAAGAAGTGGACAACTCCTCCCCTTCTGTACACTGTGTCATCACCACCGAAAGGATACGATCATTTATCCTACAAAAATTCTGCGCAATTGTTATGCAGAACGTGCATGATTCTTCTTACCCGGAACTTGAGCTACCAGGATCCTCGATGAACTCCAATATCAACAAGTTTGTCCGAGCCTGCTTTCCACTGCAAAAATATAGCCTACCTGATGCGAGATTCCACCACATAAATGTCGATCTCATTGGACCAATTCCACCAAGCAGAAAATTCCGGTACTGCCTCATTATCGTGGACAGATTCTCTCGTTGACCTGGAGCGATCTCGATCAAAACTATCACATGGATCAGCCGATTTGGAGTCCCTGTGCGCATCACTACCGACGTGGGCAGATAGTTTGAGGGCCAGGTATTTAGGGAGCTAACCAGACTGCTAGGAGTAAGGCACGCCTTATCATCCGGCTTCCAATGGCATTGTGGAATGATTACATAACACAGTCAAAACCTCCTTATCAATTATACTTAAATCATTTGTAGCTGTAACTGAGGCATTCGTCATCGTACACCTACCAATTATTACTGTCCCATTCAGACCGAGCTTATAGAACTAGAAGAGTATATATGTTGTATTTTTTATAGTCGATGCTTTACAGTGTTGTCTTCTACAAACCTACAAAATAAACTTAACACAACGCATCTCCAATAAAATCTGAATTACTTTCTGTTAGTTTAGAATATTTTGTTGTGAATTCAACAAAGGTATAAATCGGTCTTCTCACTCGCATTTTAAATGAGTATGGGACCCGCCACGTTAGCTAGCCTTTCCACTTATGAACTAGCAAACGGGTAAGCTCTTCTTCTTTTTTGCGTTTCAGGGACTCTAGCCAGGATGCTTGGCCTTCCTCCCCAGACAAAGGCCAAGGTATCAATTTGTATCCTTGATCTGGCTGGGAGGGGTGCAAGGGGCACCGCTACCATCTCGATACCCCACTCGTATTTGTGGGCCGTGAATTTTCGTGAGAATGCCGTAATTGCCTTGAGTTTCGCGCGCAGTTAATCGGGCATTGTCAACACGTTTCTCTTATTCAATCCTTTCGGTATGTCACCTACCCCATCGACATCTTTCGACTATTACTTTGGATTTTGCATTTTTTTTTTACTCTAGTCATCGGAAAACCCGTAAGTGTGAAAAATATTTTTGTAGTGGGCCCTTGTGGTGTGGAATAAGAACCCACCAAAAGACACCACAATGCTAGCTTGCCAGCGCACTTTTGCGTCCCTAGACCTGGCCGTCTCCAGTTGAGCATAGATCTTGCACATGCTGAGGCAGCAGTCCATTACTTCGATTCTGAACGGACATTTACCACCCATCCAAACACTACACACCCGATGCTGAAGCTACTTTTGAACTTTGCAAACAGAACATCGCTGTGGCAGCCACGTCTGTCATTCTTTCACCATACCATAGGTACAACGTACCAATGAATCTAGCGGTCTTGGACGAGTAGCGGAACGACGGTACTTGAATACCCCTAGCGTTTTCTCGAGGAAGCTTTTCGGGATCGAGCAGCACCACCCCACCAATGATCGTGAACTTCTGGTGATCTTCATCACCATCAAGTTTTATAAAGCATTCTGGAGCGGAAGAACTTTGTTGTCTGCACCGAGTATTGGCCACTTATCTGCACCTTGCCAAAGCAGACTATTGGACTTCATCGGTCAACTCAACATACGGTTGGAGTAAACATCAGACAAGGACAATATCGTAGCTGACGCGCTTTCGCGCATAGAGATAGTTGCGGTACTTACTGCACTCACTACCCGGGCCATCAGCGAGGCCCAAGCCACAGACAACAATTTGGCACACCTCAAGCTGCATCAGTTGCTGTTGGACAGTTACTCAGTACACTTTTTCGAATGAAACGGCGCTATCAAATCATACTTGCCAGGCGTAACTTGAATATGGTCTACCAATTTTTTGTTTGAGTTTATGGCAGGATGTGTTTCATTGGACCAGGCAGTCTGTACCATGCCAGCTGTCAAAGATCCATTCCTACAACTGCACTGAACTTGGTAGTTTCAAGATACCAGACGGGCGTTTTGACTACATTCTCGTCAACCTGATTAAATTCCCGCAATGTGAGCACTACGAGAACTGTCTCACCACCATCATATCATCATCAAGACTAGCACCACCAGCAGGGTATTATTAATATGGCACGTAATGCACTTTGAAGGGTGCTTCAACACTTAACATACCAAGGGGGTCCTCGAAAGACCCCAGAGGTTATCTTTTTGTGATTCTTCCATAAATATAACATCCAATTGAACCATGATTTTTGTATTCCTCCCGGACACGGTTAGGATAAATATTTCATTGTAATGATTATGATTCGTTATTTCAAACAAAATATAAAAAAATAAAAATACACTTGGGACCGGCGGGAACCCGCTTGGTATACTATGTTAATAAAACTGATTGGTTCATTTCTTGATTTTATAGTGTGAGAAACTGATCTTTTAAGCAAATTCAAACAAAATAAAAGTTGGTATGCATATTCACTTCTTTTATCTATGCGCGTGCAGTTGATATGAGGCAAAGTGCCATTTCCAAATAACTGTTTCTTCAGTTTCAAGTGGTGTTCGCGTAAAGTGTCGCCTTGTGATCAGTCATTCAGTGATTATTGAGTGAAATACATTGTGTGTCTTTTGTGTCTTCTCCCTGTTTTTGTAGAGAAGTAGTGTTAGTTCTCTTCTTACTTAGTGTATTGTGCAAGTATTGTGGTTTATTGTGGTATATATTATATGTAAATTATTACTGGAAAAAAAATTAAATTCAAATTTTTTTTTGTTGTTGTTCTTTACTCTTATAATAGAAACTGAATATTTAAAATTGTGAAAATGGCCCGCCAACAACTATCAGATGATGATATTCTCCGGATCCTGGGTGAATGTGATGCCAATGATCCAGAAGAAATCTTGGACGAACCTGATGCAGAATTCATTCCAGCGGAAGATGCATCAGAGTCTGAAGACCATCTCGAAATGAATAGTGAGCACAGTGACACTGCTAGTGAAGCTTCTGATAAGTACTTTAATGAAGGAGATGAATTTACAGCGAAATCTGGTAGAAAATGGACAAGTTCGGTGCCAGTCGTCGTCAGCAATGTAACATCGTAAGGAGTTCTCCAGGTTCAACGCGCGCAACTAATGTTGCAACTGCAATGTCTGACATTTTCAACTTGTTCTTAGATGCCCAAATTGTGGAAGCTGTATGTACCTTCACCAATGCTGAAGCTTTACGAGTTGTTAGCGATTTCAATGCAAATGCAACTCCAAACAAACAGAAAACTTGGTCAAATGTAGATCATATTGAAATAAGAGCGTTTTTTGGTGTGTTGCTGATTGCTGGAGCTCTTCGCTGCCGAAAGGAATCAATCTCTGGAATGTGAACGACGAATGAAAATATTCGTCATGCTGTTTTTACAGCTGCCATGTCACGAAACAGATTTGCGCTGATCCTTTAGTTTATCAGGTTCGACGATAAATCAACACATGTTCAACGAAAGGCAACGGATAAACTTGCTGCTACTCGTAAAGTTTGGGATCGGTTTGTAGGACACTGCAAGACACTTTTCGAACCATCTGAAAACATCACAGTAGATGAGCAGCTAGTCGCGCTTCGTGGCAGATGCCCAATGAGATAGAAGATGAAATCTAAACGTGAAGACGTCATATTTGTACAACTTGCAAGTCTACACTGGGAAGCTCCCAGGAAATGCGCCAGAGAAAAACTTGGGACACCGCGTAGTATGCGACTTGATGGAATCACTGTTTGGATCTGGAAGAGGTGTCACTACAGACAATTTTTTTATGTCCGTGCCAACTTCAGAATTTTCGCTGGAGAAGAACATTACCATTACAGGAGCACTGAGAGCAAAAAAGCCTGACATTCCTGCAATGACGGAAAATGCAAAGGGAAGAGATATTCTCTCTTCGAAATTTATCTTTTCAGACGGAGTAGCGGTAGTTAGTTACGTCCCAAAGAAAAACAAAACAGTTCGTGTACTTTCCACTCAATTCCTAGAAGATTCAATATTCATTGAAAGCCATAAGAAGCCCAACTTGATATTGGAATACAACCGTACCAAAGGTGGGGTGGAAAATGCAGACAAGTTGGTAAGAGAATATACTTGTGCCAGACGTACCTCGAGATGGCCTCTGAGAGTTTTCATGAACATGCTCGACATTGGAGCACTGAATGCCTTCATAACTTGAATATCGAATAACAAAGACTGGAACAGTAGCCTGAAAAATCACAGATATCGATTCCTGTTGGAGTTATGCAAGGAGCTAACAAAACCAAACATTCTTCGCAGGGCAATCAATCCAACTGGTATCCATCTTCCAGTTTTCAGAGCAATTGAAGCTGCGGGAGTATTTATTGCACGCAATACAGCAGCTCAAAGCATACCATCGACATCAAGTCTGCAGAAGCAGATACAAAGGAGGGGAAGATGTTCATACTGTCCCAGAAACATAGACAGGAAGGTCAATATAGTCTGCAGGGAATGCAATCCATTTGTCTGTAAAACACACAGGAAGATAATTACAACAGTAATATGTGCTAAAAATTGCAGCAGTAGCAACCAATGATTGCGATTTATTTTTGTGAAGTTATATAATATTATAAAGATTTTATTTTCCAATATTATGAAGGAAATGTTGAAATAAAGGGAAAAATAATGCTCACAATTCTTGTTTATCTGAAATACATTTCCAGACACTTAAAAACGTATTTTGAATAGTCTTGTAGAAGAAACAGTTGAGAAATGATGAAAAAACACTTGGGTCTTCAGGAGACCCCAGCTTGGTAAACAACGCTGCCGAAAAAGGCTTGGTATATTAAGGGTTTAAATGCATTCCCTAGACACCTTGGCTGCAAGCACTTCTGGCGATCTTGTTGGGCATGCGGACCACTTTCAAGGAAGATTTGAAAGCTCCACCAGCAGAGATGGTCCTGTAACATCACAACGGATCCCGGGTGATTTCATCGCAACTCACAGAGCACCAACCAGATGCTCAAACGATTTTGTCGCAGACTTACGCTGCCTGTTGAAAGCGATTCCCCCGGTCCCGCCCGCCAGACACACCGCATACCACTCCTTTGTGTTCAAAGACCTGGCCACTTGTGAGTATGTATTTTACTGCATCGACGCAATCAAGAAGCCGCTTGAACAACTGTACACTAGAACTCACCGAGTTATTAAAAGGGTCAACGGCCGAATCTTCGTCATAGCCAGTGGCGGCTGGTCTTTAAGTGCGCTCGTGCAACGAACCACCAAAATGAATATTCAGCTTGAGGAAAAATAATCATTTCAATTTAGCAATAACCATCTAAAATAAAAATAGTTTATCGATTGGTAACACCTTATTAATAATCTACAATATTCCAACATGTGTTTACAATATGATCCGTGCCGTGCATCATGATGCGCGTGCGACATCAATACCGCACGAGCATCTAACGAATTTTCTATAGTAAAACCATCAAGCCCACATAACCGTGAGATTGGCAAAATGTATGGCGATGCATCATTTTTTCGAGCGCCGCCCCAGAGTCAAAGTTTTCCTCAACATTTATTTCTGGTGTACATATACATATTTTGTTGCGGAGTTAGCCCACATGCCCACTTAATTTGGTATCGGGGCTGCCATGCAGATTATTAGTAGCAAAGCAAGAAACCATTTATTCAACTGTCTATTTGGTCGATGCTATCAACAAGTCAAGTGCACATTGGCTGCCCCTTTGTGGGTTCGATTGATTAAGTTTAGTCGTGCAAAATTTGTACAATTGTGTGGAGTGTTGATAGACGAAAGTGTTTAAAATGAGTGTGGGTTATATAAAAGAAAATGCGGTAACATACGATGATAAACTAAATTTAAAGAAAGTTGGTCCACCTCGACCATTCTTAAATATCAAGCAAGTGTGTGAGTGTAAAAATAAAAGGTATACGCGGTGCTTTAAAATTGAGTTTTATGAGAAAGCAAATTGGTTGTGTTGATGTAAAAAGGTAAATAGACTTTTTTGTTTCCCTTTTTACTTTTTCAGGGTGATTCTTTATGGACAGCGAAAGGAGTAGACGACCTCACGCATCTATCAGAAAAAATAAAAAAGCATAACTGCTCGCAATCACATTTAGACAACATCATAAATTTGGCGGCCTTAGGAACCGTCGATATAAGACAGCAGTTAGATTCTGCCTATCGGTTGCAAATAAAAACGCACAACGACACAGTTCATAAAAATAGATATATATTATCAAAAATAATTGACTGTGTGGTTTTTTGCGGTGCATTTGAATTGGCGTTGCGTGGTCATGATGAATCCAGGGATTCTTTGAATCAGGGAATTTTTAGAGGCTTGATTGATTTCGTTTCCAAATCGGATAAAGTTATGAAACAACATTTAGAATCTTCTACAGTTTTTAAGGGCACATTCAAAACGATTCAAAACGATATTTTGGATGCGATATTTCAGGTTTACCAGGAAGAAGTTAGATTCGATATTGCTAAAAGCGATTTTGTTTCAATTCAAGCTGATGAGACAACAGATGTTTCTACAGATGCTCAGTTGGTATTAATTATAAGATATGAAATTGCAGGTCATATTTATCAAAGATTTTGGAAATATTTGCTACCTAATTCTCTTTGCGCCGATGGAATCTATTCTGCTTTGACAGAAGAACTCCAATATCTGAATATTACACCGAATAAACTCATTGCGCAGTGCTTTGATGGTGCTGCTGTGATGAGCGGAAAAATTGGTGGAGTTCAAGCAAAGATATAAAGTTCATTTCCTTACGCGCATTATATTCACTGTTACGCTCATCAATTGAATTTGATTATTGAAAAGGCTGTTTCGCAAAACAAAATAGTGCAACGATTTTTTGCTAAATTGCATGCTTTCCCTAATTTTTTAGCAAGATCGGCAAAGCGGACTCAAATTTTGATGGAAACAGTCAAAAGAAAAATACCTTCAGCTCCTCAAACAAGGTGGAATTGTGATATACGAACTGTCAAGACTGTCTTTATTTACAAGGAACAACTGGTTGAATGCCTCGGAATAACTTTAGATTTAGATTTACAAAATGGTACCAATACAATAAACCAAGCAGATATGCTCATGAGACATCTTCACGATGAAAATTTTATTTATTGGTTAAATTTTTTTCAAAAAATTTTACCTCATTGAGAGATTTTATTTCAGCAATTTCAATCCAGATCATTGGATGTGCTCAAAGTTAAAAAACATGTATTTAATTTTGGAAAAGCAATTCAAAATGTCCGAGATTCAACCGATTATTTTGAGGAGCCGCCGCCAAAAAGAAGTAAGACATCGAATTGTGTTATTTGCAAAGAAGTATGTTATCTGATATTAACACAGTTGAAAGAAAGATTTGAATTTCAAGATCATCTTATAGCATCATCATTATTTTAATGCGAGAAATTCAATGAATATATGTTCTCTTGCAGACCGTTAATACTTACGACTTTTTGGACAAATCAAAATTAAAGAATGAGCTAAGTACAATTTATAATAGGAATGACTTTCAAGAAGCGGATGGAGCTCTGGCAATTTTACAGTATTTCAACAACAATGGATTAATTGAAGCATTTTCTGAAAGTGTTAAGCTCTTAAAAATTATTGTCACTATTCCGATGACATGTGTGGAAAGTGAACGATGTTTTTCAACATTGAAACGGGTCAAAACGTTTCTGCGAAATACAATGTGCCAAGATAGGCTAAATGCGCTTTCGGTTTTAAGTATCGAAAAAAGATTTATACAGTCTCTTCCAAACTTTAATCGGAAAGTTATAGAGACTTTTGCAAAACAGAAAAACAGGCGGATTGACCTGTTGTTCAAGTAGGTATCGTAATTTGATTTCATACTAGGTAAAATAATACTTTATATTGTTTTCATTGAAAAGAAACAATTAACTTGATTTTTTAAATAAGGTTTACTAATATTAGATTATTATTAGATTGTTTGAACCAACAACTGAATCATCACAATTTTTATTTGAAGGGTTATGTACATGCAAATGTGGAAACGAAACCCTCATAATATCATTCGTGTGTCTGTCTGTCTGTCAAGTACATTTGCTTTGAATATACTGAGCCGATTCCGGGGGGATTCAGTGCAAGTATTGATTTCGATAACCGAAACATTAACGTGTAACAAAAAGAAATGAATTTTGATAAAAGGGTTACTTTTTGCATGGGAGCAGGAGGAATGGAAAACTATGTATTTAAAGTGTACCGCGTGACACATCAAATGATAGGTCTTGTTGTGACAATCTGAAATATATTTTTTAAGTCTTTATTCTTTATATTCTTAGCTTATAAATTACAAGAAAACCTGTTAGATGACTATGCTTAAAAAATAAAATGGAAATTTTTTTAATATTGTGCATACAAATCTGCAGTTTTAAAGCATTTGGTTTTCAATTCTAAAATGCATTTTGAAAATTGCAACCGAATGAATTAAGAATGCTAACAGTGAACGAAAAAGGAGATTTCAAAAACATTTTTTAACAAATTAAAAATTTAAAAAACCAGACAGAATTCAACAATACATATTCAGTAGTTTCCTATTCAATCCAATGCCATAGAAAGCTTTTTTTAGTTACCATATAAAAAAACGGGCAAGATTCAGATCACTTTCCCGTGTTTTTTTAATCAATTTAACTGTTTTAGTGTTAAAATATTCATTTTATCGACATTTTGAATCTTCTTTGGGTTTTTGAAGTCTAGTACTTCATCTTGGAAAATTTCTCTCCTAAAACACACTATAAACCGCTTTTTTGATTTGCAAATTAATCGTAATTATTTATATATATATATGAAAGAGGAAACGAAACCAGCTTACTTACTTAAAAACAATTTTTTTAGAATCTTATCCACGTATGAAACTAAAACTTAACGTTCAGTTAACAGCATATTTGAATAGGGTAGAAAAAAAAAATAAATCGACCAACATGTATACAGCGCACCCCCTACGTTCCGAGCCACGAGCCGCCACTGGTCATAGCCGTAAGCGGTTCACCAAGATCCTCTCCACCGGCTGCCTGAAACCAGCCTATTTGCAATAATCTGATGCCTAGTCCGTGCCGCATCAGCTACTATCGCCTCAGTTACCCTCGCTTTCACCGCAACCTATGGCAAAACTTATGTTGCAACCAGAAGTTGTTCAACCAGCCCACTACGTACAGCAATAGCGGCACCAGCCAGGAGAGGGTAACATTTTCACTCCCTTAGCTGCACGCAAAAATCATTGAGGAGGGAGTGACTGTGATGCCTCTGAGTTTTCTGACATCGGTCCATTCCTCACGGCACAAGCAATCACTGGTCCCGCAGCAAGTTTTCTTTTGCCCACCAGATCCACTTCCCACCTGAAAGCGTTGTGACATCTGCCTCCATCGTCAATAAAGTGCGCATAAGTATGTGGCGCATCGAGTGCAGCCATGGAATAGATTGAAGCGATTAAGTGCAGTCATGAATTTTACTCGAGCAAATCCGGACGTGCTAGCCCATACTCGTACATAGTGCAATCAATTCAATATTCTTGTAGCTATCATTTGTACCGTTTCATTGAATAAATTTTATTGTCCCTTGTATAAATGCAATTCCATATACTTTTAAGGCAACAAAAAATAATCACTAATATATCAACACCAAAGTTCAATCTACTCCGCAGGGGGAATGCCGGTCGACAAGACCACTCTTGGAGGCTAGCATTCTTTGGGGAGTTCCGCCCCCACGTACCCGAGGAAATTCCCGCAGGGAGAAAGCCGGTCGACAAGAACATTCTTGGAGGCTAGCACTCTTTGGGGAGTGCCGCCCCCACGGACCCGAGGATATGGGGGGTGCCATGAGGTTCCCTCCTGGGATGACAGGTAACGACTCTTATTGTATCTGGACTACGCTTTGGACAACGAACTGGAATTGACGCTTTGGGCTGGCGGATGTGATGGTTTGGACCTAGTTGCTTTGCACAGTAGCGCCGAGGTGAAACTCGTGTGTGAACGGCTCCAATTCAACTATCATACCGTCTCCGTCCCGGTAAAACCTTGGCAGGCCTCGGAGTACGTTCGAAGTTCGCACCATTGGGTTGGTGGTGTAGCTTCGGTTGAGACGGACTCCCGATTAGCGCTGGTCTGGCTCTGAGCACTTGTCCTCATAAGGGCTTGTGCCAACCCTCGCATGGCCTCCCTGCTCTGCAATGATAACCATGGGACCAAAAAGGTGACTACAAACACGAACGGAGATAGCGGCTCCGAGGGGGGACCCAATAAAATGGAGCAAACGAAATCAACAGATCAAAAACATCCAACAAATGAAACCAAAAATAATAACGACGACGCAACCAGCGGTTGCAGCCACGTTGTCAACAGTACATCGAGAGCTGTACTAACCACGAAAAAAACGAAGACTAACACGACGACAGTGACGGTAGACAAAAAACGGAGAACAGCAGACAGTCTGGTGCAGACTGAAATTCCTGCGGCGTTTGGGCGCAGCAAAAAAATTATGCAAACGCCCGAGCGTCCTGTTAAGGAGAAGCGACCGATGCAAGGGTCACAAATCCCGACGTTGCAACGAAAAATCCAGAAGCAGGAGATTACGGTACTAAAAGCAAAGAGTGACCAGACACCGCGTGATTGTACCGCCACCGTTGAAAATGTGGCGGAAGTACTGCACTCGGAAACGGAACGCGAAAACCTCTCCCAAGGATTGTTGCAAGGTACAATTGCGGCCCAGCGATACGAAGAGGAAAGACTACTTCGAAAAGCGGGAGATGTTCTGAAAAGAATACAAGCTGCATGCGACTCCCCAAAAATTAGCAAAGTAGCAAAGGAAGGGCTCCTTGAACTAGAGGAGCTCCTAGATCGCATAGGGCACTATCGGCGGAGCTGGTTAAGGGCCGAAGATGAACAGAAGGCTAAAGAGGCGCTTGGGGCGAAATCTAAAGGCGACATGCAGATAGCTCCATCATTAAAAGTCAATAAAAGAATGGCATCTAGCCCAATCGAAGGAGATCGGGATGAAAGAAGGAAGGAAGAGGCATATGACGGGCGTGGAGCACCAGATCGGGGGTTCCAGACAGTGCTTACAAAAGGAGCGAAGAAAGCAGCAAAGAAACTCCTTCAAAATAGCCAGAAAATAAAATTCGCATGGACGCCCAATTAGAAAAAGGACCTGATGCAAAACAGGAGAGGCAGAAGCCCCGACAAAGACCCCGGCAGCAGGCACTGCTTGTAAAGCCCCAAGATGGCCGATCCTACGCGGAGGTGCTGCGGGACATCAGGGGAAACGTAAGGCCCGAAGACACCAATACTACCATTAAAGTAGTACGACCAACGCGGTTGGGCCACATACTGGTCGAATTCGGAGCAGAGGCCGGCAATAAAGAAGCATTCTGTGACGCAGTAAGAAAGTCCTCGGCAAAAGCGCAGCTATAGCCCCGCTCGAGCCGATGGCAACGATCGAAATACGGGACATTGACTGCGTGACGGATCTGGCCGAGGTAGAAGAGGCCACCAAAAGGGAGTTCCCTAGCGTGGGAAGGATCAAAGCGAGACTGACACCAGAAAACAACAGGGGACAACGCATGGCCATAGTTGACTTGACCGAAAAGGACGCCGAACAATTCCTGAACAAGGGCAAAGTACGAATTGCGTGTGTTGTCTGTAGGATACGGCGAAGAGCAACGCCTCTTCAATGTTTCAAATGCCTTGGTTATGGTCACACCACACAAGTATGCAAAGGACCCGATAGGAGTTCCCTATGTTACAAATGCGGTGAAATGGGACATAAAAGAAAAGAGTGTACGAAGGAGGCACACTGTATTCTTTGCAAGGATGCTTATCCAAAACCTGATTTTGGAAACGTCTTGGGATCAGGAAAATGCCGGGTGTTCCAGGAAGCCCTAGCCAAGGCAAAATCAGAGCTTCGATGACCCGCATCCTGCAGCTAAACCTACACCGCAGTTCAACCGCCCAAAATCTGCTTGAGCAGTTTGCGAGGGACAGGAAAGCCGACTTCTTGCTGCTGAGTGAGCAACACCATAATAAACGTCCTGCATTATGGTACTCTGATGAAACTGGTACTGCCGCTATCTGGGTTCGGAACAGTGATTTTCAAGCGGAGAGTTGTGGACGGAGGGATGGTTTCGTGTGGGTTCGGTGCTCAGGGATCACCTTTTTTAGTGTCTACCTAACGCCTAACGAGCCGATATCATCTTTCCAAGCCAAGCTTAATGCTCTGGAGGGCGCTGTCTCGAGCGCACAGGGTAAAGTGCTCGTTGGGGGCGACTTCAATGCTAAAGCAATCGAATGGGGCATGCCTCGGGCGGATCCGCGGGGAAAACGAATCCTGGAAATGGCGGCCAAGACGGCCCTCGTCGTACTAAACTCCGGAAATACGCCGACTTTCCGCCGTATTGGCTGTGAGGGAATCATACCGGACAAGACATTCGCCTCGGAGTCCTTAGTACGGAGGATACACAACTGGAAAGTATTAGAGGACTACTCAGTCAGTGATCAGCAGTGCATTCTGCTTGAGATAAGTGATGCTATCTCCCGACGTCCGTGCTCTCGGCCTTCTACAACTGGATGGAAAATTGGAAGAATGGACGTCGAGAGGTTCGTCAAGATTCTCACAGCAGGTGAGCCGCTGCAGGCAGCTCCGGAGGGGACGGAAGAACTGGCAGCTCAAGACGTGGTGAACTCTACCATGAGCATAATCACGACTGCTTGCTGCGCTTCTATGCCCCGCCGAAGACCCCGGCACGGCAAGCCCCCAGTGTACTGGTGGTCTACTGAAATCGCTGAAAAGCAGAGGGAGTGTCACAAGCTTCGGCGTGAGGCTCAACGGGCGCGGAACCGTGACGAGGCATGCAACCAGGTGGCAGCATATGAGTCAGCCAGGAAATGCCTTCGCAAACTGATCAACAGTAACAAGGCTCGCTGCTGGCAAGACCTAGTGGACAATGTGAACAAGGATCCGTGGGGCCTTGGCTACAAGCTGGTCATGGGGAAACTTGGTGCCCTACGGAAGCCTTGTATACATGACGCGGAAAAGATGGACGCGATAGTGCGGGGACTCTTCCCCGCCCATCCCGTCCGTGTTGACGCTGTCCATGGTGAAACAGCAGCAGAGTGCCCACTCTTCACACTGCTGGAACTGGAGGAGGCAGTCCTCTCCTTGAAAGCGAGGAAGGCTCCAGGTCCAGATAGTGTTCCAGCTGAGGTGTTGCAGCTCGTCTATCACCATTGTCCTGACTTGCTGCTCAGCACATTCAACGCTTGCCTACGATGGAAGGTGGCGAGGCTCGTACTGATCAGCAAGGGGAAGAGAAATCCCGAATCGCCGTCTGCATACCGCCCGTTATGCATGCTAGACACGGCTGGGAAAGTGCTAGAGAAACTCATCAAGGGAAGACTCACTGACGCGATTCGTGCTGCTGGGGACCTATCTCCTCGGCAGTACGGCTTTAGAGCAGGACGTTCTACCATTGATGCGATCGCAGAGGTGGTGAACGCGGTCCAAAAGGCAGAAGCATATAGTCGCACCAAGCGACGGATCGTCCTGTTGGTGACACTCGACGTCAGGAATGCCTTCAACTCCGCTAGATGGGGGATATTCTGGACACGCTGGAAAACTCTTTTCAAGTTCCAGAATATCTAATGCGGCTTTTGAGGAACTACCTAAAAGACCAAAGCCTGCTCTACGACACGACACAGGGCCAACGAAGGATGGAAATTACATCGGGTTTTGCCCAGGGATCTATCCTTGGTCCGGACCTGTGGAACGTGTCTTACGACGGGCTAGTGAGACTTGAGATGCCAGATGAGTCGCGCTTGGTCGGCTATGCGGATGATGTTGCGGCTCTGGTCGCTGGACGCACCGTTGAACAAGCGCAACTTAGGCTAGGTATGCTAATGCGCTGAGTGAGGGACTGGATGACTGCTCGCGGGCTCAGTTTAGCACTGGAGAAAACCGAAGTGGTCATCTTGACAAAAAAGAGAATCAGATTGACAGGGGAGGTGTTTTTTAGTGGGTAGTCCAAGGGTATCCTCCATGGGAGTCCCACACTGCCAGACTCGGCGCGCGTAAATGCCATCACCTCCCAACCACGAAAAAAAAAAAAGGTTCCATCTGAACTGAATTCATGAAATTCCAGCTAAGATGAACTTTAACTTCGCTTCACAAGTGCATTTTTACTGTGTAGTAAATAACCTAATGTGACTCACTACAAGTTTATATTTTTCGCGATATCAAGAGTAATATAGAAAAGTTTCAAGAATACCACCATGACCTTACCACAGCAAATAATCATTCTCTTCTATATGAATAGTCGCCCAAGTGGTGCTATATAAAATATCTTAACTACCAAACCATCGTATAATAATCCTAGAGAGCACTTAAAGCCGAAAATTACCCAAAAACGCTTCAAGCGAAATAAAAAATCTACTTAAACGTCAACCAAAGCTCAGCAATTTTATTGCAAGATTTCCTGTTTCAAGGGAAATTCTTTTCTCATCTATTTTTACGGCACTTTTTCCATTCAACGACATAACACTCCCACAAAATTGAAATTAACAGCTCTCATTAAAATTACAGTCACTTATTGAATATTTTAGCTAATATTTCATGCGAAAGGACAACAACATTATCCTCCAAGTCATTTTTCAAGTACAAAGCTGTAAGCCTAATCGGTCATTCGCCACCAGCGTAATATGCAAATTATATTCGCTATAAAATTATTATCGGCCTTGAAGCAATGAAAGCCTGAAAGTCGTTACTCAGCACAAGGAATTTGATGGGACTGCCTGGAACCAGTGGAAGCGAAAGAAATGCGAAGCAAGGAGAGCAATTGAGTGAGTCAGTTCCACTCACCAGTCACCGCTGATCTCGCGCTTCGTCTCATAAAAAATCGCTAAAGTGAAATTACTAGCAAACAAGAACAATAACGTTGCTGCCTTATCTCCTTGAGTACCTCCTAAATGTGGTGTACCGTGACTAAGGGTTGGGCTGAGCTACCACCCCTCAAAGCGATTCACAGTCCTCCGTCAAGGAGTCGGAAGACGTTAGGTGTACGTTAAGTGTGCTTTCGCCGATAGGAAATGTCTCTGAGTGGTCTTGCATGTGAAAGGAGTGAGGAAGTGTTACATATCCGTTGGGAAGCTCGATGCAAGTCAAGAGCGAAAATTTGTAAATCGAAGAAAAAATGCTTCGAATAGTAATTTATTGATAAAATCGACTTGGGTTGTCTTCGTTTCTACACAAATGTCCTGAAAATATGCTAAATAATTTCTTTTTTACTGATTCGCCATTCAGGATAAGCACAATTGCAGCATTGTCACGAAGTTGAATGAAATTGCCTTTAGATTGATAAGCTCAGATGAAAAGATTTCACTTGTTACCTCTTTTCGCAGCCACTCAAGCAGGAACTATGGCGTAAGCATAAATATTTTATCGTTATTTAAAGATAAAAGCAGAAAAATCCTTTTTATGAATCCTTAAGCACCGCTTTTTACGGTATCATTGAAGCATCTTTTCTTTTCAAAGCTCTCCAAATCGCAGCGATTTGCTCTTTGAAATAAATATTCCTTCGAAACCCACTCGTGGCAAGCTAGCGAAAAATCGAAAGCTGTAAACCTTTACAATCTTCCGAAGCAGCTCAAAGACATATAAAGTCACTTCCTATATCATACCTAAATGTTCTTTTTGGGAGAATAAAATTAGATTTTCCTCGAGCAGGCGAATTAGATCTCATCCGACTTCGATTTTTCACTCACATCCTTCGGTTTGTGACGTCACGAAAATATTCAATCGGGAAAATTGATTCAGCGGGGAGCGATGTTGGAGCTAGAAGAAAAGGAAAATTTTCTGCCGCTACAGTCGGCTGTAAAGAATGTAGTAATTCCCAAAAATCATTAACATCCATATTCAGCTCCTGATAGGTGTCGAAGGTGAGATTGTGTCAGCGCCAACACTCTCTTATGCCAACAAAATTAGCTCCTGGATTTAGGATATCCATGAATCTATTCCGAAAACACTCAGTTTCCTGAGTTAACCGCGCACCACATATGTAGGGAGGAAGCAGATGAAATTCCCTGGAAAATTGCGGGTGACAAAAATTCTCGTAGCTTATATACGATACCTTGTCGTTTACAAACCATTTACCTTTACGTTCAGCATGAGTGGGAATACTCGAGTTTGCTACTTGAATGGCAATCTCCTGATCGTTTCCTTCTTCTAATTTCCGAAAAGGCAAGCTTTAGTATTCTGTAGCGTTGACTAATCTCATAATATCAGAATAACGTTACTTTCGCTGTCTGTTGCTCAGCCATTGAGGAGCATATTAAATTTTCCAGAGTCTTAGACTCTAAATCGTTTTTTTGTGTTGCAGAATGGGGGAAAGTAGGAGTGAGTTGGTATAGCTTCGTGGAAATTGTTTCGAGATTAATATAAACGTTTAAGTTAATAACGATGGAATAACTACGTAGGACTGCCACGAAAGGATTCTTGTAGGCAAGGTTGTTAAGATTCAGCGTTAGCCAAACACTTTTTGTTGCATGCCCTTTCCGTTTTACGGTGAGATTAATGAGGCAAGTAATAATTATCTATGAAAAATGTTGCTAATTGAAGTCTTTAAATGAAATTTCCAGCATTTGGTGTTGGAAAAATAGAAAATGAAAAGATTTTCTGCGTTAATTGGAGAAATATTTTATTTAACTTTTTAACTGACTTTAATTCAGTGTACACCCACCGGCAAAAGTATTGCAACGTGAAAATTTTCAACATGAATTTTTTCCCCTTTTACTTTGCGTTGACGATTAGTCCTGTTCTTTTTCTTAGCACTACAGCCCCTCTCGGGCTTTCGCTCGCTACAAATAGCGCTTTCAACTGTCTCCGTCCATTGACAGCGTCCTCTAATTTCAAAATGCAAGTACCGATATACTGTCTTCGTCGACCGAGTTAGACTAGCATTTCCTCAGTTTCCCCACTGGCCTCCAGTCTTCAGTTCTCACAACGAATACCTTTTTGGGTATTGTTCTTCCACACGATTTGTAATAATCGAGCAGCTTGTAATTTATTATTTTTCATTATTAATTTAAATTATTTGATAATCTTAGGTAAAATTTAAATTTTATTTTTTTTTTTATGTCAATTCATAGATTTTATATTTTTATTATTCAATATAACAAAAAATGCTCAATTTGAATTCGGCGCAGGTAAAGGGTTAAAGAAAATTCCTGCATAATATAGGCCAGATCTGCTAAATCACTACACAACCAGCAAACCATTTGTAGTAATCGAGTAGGTTGGCTCAAAAAGCCAGCGAGCGAGAGTTTGTCTCGTTACCACTCTGGGCCTAAAATTTTATTGAAATTGTCCAAATAAATAATCTCTGGAATGGACATATATTTTTATTTGTTCTTCTTCCATCTTCCATCGGGCCAACTCATTCCATTTTACAAACTAGAAGATTACTGCATCATGTTCAAAACAGAGCCCATTCTATTGGATTCTCCAGGGCAGCCTGTTGGCAGCAGTTCTAACAGTCGAAGTAGTCAGGTCAACCCAAATTTACGCTTAAAGATACCGGAGAGTCGGAGTCGATACACAACAAACAGTCGTTATAACCACAACCACTATCAAAATCGATATAGTTTGAGCCTGACACCTTCTGATAACAGTCTTATGTACAAAACATCAGGCCAAATGGCTCAGCAGCAAATATCAACGGGGCAGAGCTCCTTGGATTTTATACCGAAAAAGTCTCAACCTGACTCAATACCCAGACACTCATTCACACCGACGAATTTAGACTTCAAAGGCCACTATAGTAGTAGCAGCAATCAACATAATTCGCTAGGCGTAATTTCCCTTAAATCTCAAAACTCTATCGACTCCTTCCTATCGCAAAAAAAAAAATCCTCAAAGTCATGACTTTCCTGTGACTTTTACAAAATGACCCACCCACAGCAAAAATCTGTCAAAATATCCTAGCGATAGTGAAATCATTGGAATGGACAATGTTATGTCCATGGGTGGACATATTCATATGTCAAATTCAAGTAATATGCCATCCACATCAATGCTGTTCGCTCCAAATATGAGTTCATCGTCGACAATATGGTTGATGCTGGGTCAGATAATGAAGTTAATTCATCTGACGAAGCATTGTCAACAGATAAAGCTAGACCTGCTTCACTAGATAAAATGATAGCTTTAGTTGCATCATTAGTAGAACGATCTCGAGGAGCAGACTTCCGGTTACATTTATCACCTAAGGATTATAGTGCTGTAGCAGGTGGAAAGGGCTTTCCATTCTTATATCAACAAATAAAAGACAACATCAATCCGCATCAAACGCGGCATTTAATTTATGCGCTCTGTCGTTGGGACGAAAGATTGGCAAATCAAATAATAACAATGCTATTTGCATCAGTAACAAAACACACCGAACTGTGTGGTCCCTTCTTTAAGTTATTAACGCTTCTAACCGAGCCACAAGGAGGTCCCTCAGGTTTGCCATGCTTTTCTCAGTTGGTATTGCAACGAGTATGGGATGCAGCAAAATATTGCCCTCAGTCGGCCCTGGATTGGCTTGCTGTGCAAGCACCACGTAACAAAATAGCTCATGCATGGATTTTACAATCGGCTGAAAGTTGGGTAGAACAGGTTTTAATGGCGCATAATAATTCGCGAGTTCGCAACGCTGCATCCTACTTGCTGGTATCTCTCGTGCTATCACAATCATTTCGTGCAAATTATCGAACCCATTCACTCCACAAGTCACTCTTTAATATACCACATAGAGAAATGAATGGCGACGCGCAAATTATACTACATACGATTTTAAATCTTTTGTTACGTCTACTAAGATCTGCTCGCGCCTGCACAGATATAGCTGTTCATGGAACAGCTAAGTTAACATCTTACTTTACTTTGCTGACTTATTGTATGGTGTCTAAAACTGAAAAGCTTATGTTGGGACCGTACATGCGTGTTTTGCGGGAACTCTTTCATCCGCGATTATCAGAACCCAGCGTACCAGCGCATCATAATAAGCATGCTTTGTTGGCATTCTGGTTCCATGCAACAAACGATTGCCCAGAAAATGCTCTGCTAATTGCAAACTGCCCTGATATAACGCGAAATATAGCGTTTAATTATATTCTAGCTGATCATGATGATTCTGATATTGTTGCGTACAATCGAGTTATGTTACCGGCATATTATGACCTTTTACGAATTTGCTGCCAACAGAGTAGAACTCTGACTCGTCAACTTGCTGCCCATCAAAACCTACAGTGGGCATTCAAGAATATCACACCACATCCAACGCAGTACCCGCTAGCTGTCGATGAGCTATTGCGCTTGATGACTTGATTCGCAGCTCGGCAGGGAGATGCCTCCGAGCAGGGACAGCGAGAAGTTTCAAATCTGAGGCGAACAACGCTATCAGCGTACTTAACAGGAGGAGTTATTGGGTGCGCGTTTGGATAGCGAACAAGTGTCGTCAAGAGGATTATACCGGTGATTACGGTTGTTAGAATACTATCAACAAACCGAGTGGAAGATTGCGATGCATTGGGGAGATGGAATTGGGTTTTTCGCGCGGATTAGCGGCACGCGGAGGGAATTGAAAAAGACGAGGAGTGAGAAAAGCGCGCGATTAGAGTAAACGTGGTTGGGGATAATTTGAAGTGTATAGATTATTGTTGAAGTGTTTTGATGTTTTCTTACTACATTAATGATTGAGTGGACGATGCAATTTTGCAAAAAACGGTGATAGGATGGAAATAAATTAACAATCTTTGGAATTGCGGGAGTCTTTTGGAAACCGCAAGACAGCGCGGACGCCGCGTGGAGAATCAACTGGAAGTGTTATATATACGCGGTTTGTGGAATTGGATGACAATTCGTTTTACCAATTGTTGTGTTTCGAACGAAAAGATATTTTATAGTGAAAGATTGCCCCAATTAAACCTAACGGATGTTTCGGAGAGTGAAAGTGAAGGAAATGTACCGATAATAGTACGGTTGAGTTAAAGCCAATTTCCAAAGTGAATCTCTCGCAATTGTGCGGACGCGATTATTTGTGGTGTACGGAATAAGCCGTTTGTATAGAGGTTTTTGATTTGTCGAGTTGTAACGGAAGAATTAAACCGTTTTCCGCCGACTGGCCGACTGAATTGTCGCGAATCCCATCTTTCTATTGGAATTTACTGCACACCGAAGGGGAACGAGATTTTATAAGTCTTTTGGCAGAACCAGCGGAACGCCCGTACTCCAAAGAGCATTTGTCTCCACCGATAAGACGGAAGTTAGCTAGGTCGCGTATGAATTCATATAGGCAATAATTTAGTCACGGGACTCCAAAATTTGCTCATGATAGACATCGGAAACGTCAGGCGTCTAGGGAAACGTGAAGCAATCATTGATTACATTCGATTAGGCGCCCGTTATTCTTTTTGTGTTTTGTTTAAAGTTATTGAATTTAGTGAAAACAAATAATTAAATTTTTCATTCCGTCATAAGTAAATGAAACGGGTAGTGCGAGTGAATTTTGGTTTCGGTTTTGATTATTTAACAATTCCAGGATTCCCCGCCCCGAACACGAGCGCTCGTGAGAGGAGGTTTGGGGGTAAGTACCCTTCTTTGTTCAACAATTATATTTTATTTGCATGTTTCATTAAATTTACATACATTCTAATACCTGAACCAAAGCACTCGGACACCGGTGCTTCTTTCCATAAATTCTGTAGTTTCGAAAAGACCTTGCTCATTTGTTACCGCCTTTGTATTGAATTATTTAATATTTTAAACCAAAGATAATTGCAATAATCTCTCGCTTATACTTTCTCTTTTTTGAGCAGAACCTAATGTCAATTTTTTGTTAAATAAAATGCATTAATATACCATAACTTTCGGTCTTTCTGTTCCACTTCTTTTGGACCGAGTAAAGGACCCGGTACGGTGGCAGGCTTCCACCTCAAAACATGAGCCAGCCGCCGGGTACATAGTTAATTCTTCTTTGTTTCAGGTGATATCGCGGGTTGAGTGGCCCAAGCAGAGTGCCTCTTTATGGCATAGCGTTATGCAATCAAATTGTATAATTCTATTGCATAAATTGGTCACCGGGGTACTCCCCTTCTGATGGGAAAGTTCATGCAATTCAAGTTGTATGAGTTTTCCACTCAGAAGAGGAATACCTGGCCACTGCAACAGAATCTATATGGACTTATTCCGGTTGGGTGGGTGCGAAGGGGCTTCACCATCACCCGGTTGCCCCTCTTTCATTTGTGGGCCCTGAACTTCGTCGGGTAATGACGAGGTTACCCCAAGTCCGCCTTTCTTTTACAGGTTCCTCTTGTTTTCGTAACAAGTTCTATCTCCCTCGGTGTAGTTATCTACACTTTTTGCGACTTCGGTGGCCTCTTGATCTCCAACCAAATTTGTGAGTGCGAAATTTTTTTGTAGTGGGTCCTCGTGCTGGGGAAATGAACCCGCCCCACGACACCGCAATGCTAGCCTGCCAGCGCATTCTCGGCAGATACCGACACCTTCTTCTGCCGAGGCAGCAGACCATCGCTGCAGTCCTTCACGGACATTTTTGAACATCTCTAATTCACTACACATTTCCATATAGAAAATCGTACTATGACTTGATAGTATGTAAAATACACATTCTCGCATTCCGCTTATCATACTCCTAGACATACAAAATATACACTTACATTCATCGAACTGTTAGTAACAATTCTTATGAGTGTACAATCTACTCAACACAACTTGAGATTCGATGCATCCCATCCACGGAGGCACATTTACATTGAGGGTCGCGATGATCGCATGGAGCGGAGAACCTGCCGCGAGACATTTGGGGGGAGTTGCGTTCGAATTGTCGTGGAGGAAAGAATGAAAGCGGAGCAAGCGGGAATGTCGCGATTGAAAAGTAAATTGTTCGTCGAAGGAAAGCGGTATTTGTATTTATTGGTAGTTTAAGCAAACGCTGTAGTGAAAAGAGAATCTGATTAAGATTGTGAACGCTTCGTGAGACGTGTGGGAAGTGAAAAGTGGAATAAAACTCGTGCTCCGTCAAAATGTATGGTGGAAGTGTTTTCGCTCGGGTGTGCAAAGGTTTCTCCATCTCTTAGACCATATGTCGAAAAGTTATTCTTTAGCTCCCAGAAATAATCAGGTCCCCAAAGGAGATATGAAACCGAGAAACAATATGCAAGTGTGTAAATTAAGTAAACAGTAGCTGTGATCTGCCATATTATTTGAACCGATAATTACAGAAGGCTTATTTGATTTTCCCCGAATCTAGTAACAATTATATTGTTACATGTACAAATAATTCTGCGAGCTACTGTCGCAATTGTTTTCACAACAATGAAGGACACGAATTCACTCGTAACCACGAGAACCCAACGAGCATGATCAACATCTGCAAGTGACGTCACTCCATTCATTAATTTTCTCGAATCTACCAGCTAGAACATTCGCCAATAAACGAGAAATGGGTGAATAGGTAGAGACCCTATATAAAGGCGAGCTGAATGAATGGGGAGATCATCATTCATTCGACCGCGATAAGAAAACTGCGATATAGTGGAACGCGAAGTAAAGACAATTGATTGTTTGAGTGCAAAGTGTGTTTTGTAATAGTGAAGTGATTTAGAAGACAATTGCGATAAGAAATTTATGGACAAGTGTTAGATTTAAAAATTAAGTGAAAATTAAAATTAGTGAAAGTGTAGATTGATCATTGTGCAATTAAATAAACTCTTTTAACTTAAATTAAAAGACATTGCGTTTTCACTTTCCCGGAACGTTAAAATTATAGACCGCGAACCAATAACACGCGACAATATACTCAATGCGTTTAACACATAAAGAATTTGAAAATAACAATTAGCGCTTATGTCGAAAATTTGTCGAAATGCTGGGATTCTACTTCGCTTTCATTGAGTAAAGAAATCGTTTCGTGTGAAATCGTTGGTGTTAAAGTACAGTGCATGTGTAGGGTACTTTACGAGAATCCGATGTTCATTCCTATGTGTGGCTCGCATTCGTTGACGCCAATAGTGCTCGGTAGTCGGTCGGCACGAAAAGTTAGCGCTAACGGAATAATCACCAGAGTTCCTACAAGTTGGGTAAACAGACCTACGCTCATGTCAGAAGGGTTTTGTATTCAATTTACAAAATGCAGTCACCAGATCGAATAAAATCAAGAAACATGTCAAAGACGATTTTATTGGAGAAAATATGAAATTCGAAGATCATACTATTATTAACAAAGGTGAACGAATTTCGACTTCTGAGATTTTTATTATTGTTGTATTCATAAATATCTCCCTTGATAATAATTTCAGATATCCATTCGCGAGGGAGGAAACACAATTTTCATGTATTTCCTCCCTGTGCCCCCACTGAAGCAAAAACTGACAGTTTAACAACTGTTTTGAAAAGCTCCCATGAAAACTTTCATTTCATACTCATATCGGCTACGTTTGATGAATTTTTATTTTCAGGAGCCACTCTCCTGTACTGTTATCATCGATTAATGGCCAATTTTTTCGAATCCTAGAATGGTTACAAAGCCCTTCTGCTAGGAGCTCTCTCCCGCCTTCTTGACTTGCTTCGCTTATGAGTATTGATTGTAGGTACTCATCTTCAGTCATTCATTAAATTGAATCAAGTGTTCAAAGCATGCACCTTAAACGTTGAAGTTGGGGAAAAATAACTCAAAATTATTCAATCTTCGCATTTAAAACAGCCACTATTTTGTTTTAAGATTACTGATACCACTAGCTGAACCGACTCTCAAAGATATTCATGACACCTATCATTCCTGAAATTTTCATGCAAATCCTAGCAAAACTGTGGTGTCTGAGTCGGTAAAAAGCGTATGTTGTTCCATAGCCATACAGGTATGTTGCCATAGTAATAAATGCAGCGCATCTTGTTCCATAGTATTACAGGAAAATTCAAACCGCTATAACTTCGCTAAATATGATTCAAACTTCAAACTTGCAGAATAGATCAATCTTATAAATAGTCATCTGTGTACTGAAATTCATTGAATTTAAGGGTACCGTTAAGATTTTATTCAAGAAAACAAAAAATCGATAAATCATACTATTAATAACAAAGTTGAGTGAATTGCGACTTCTAACGTATTTGTTGTTGTTGTACTCATCAAGACCTACATTCTTGATTTTTTTCAGATTTTTCGGATCACAGGTGTCCAATCGCGAGGGGGGGATACAAATTTTTCGTGTATTTCCCCTCCCTGTGCACCCCTCGAAGCAAACTTTGCCAAACGAAGACCTGTTTTGAAAAGTTCTCATCAAGACCTTTCATTTGATACCCATATCGGCCACCTTCAATGAAATTTTTTTTTCGGGAGGTCACTCCCCTATATGGAGAGACCCCCCTTAAATACCTTATAAAATTTTTTTTGTATTCGAACTTTGAAGAGAACACCACTTTACACCTACGTACAAAATTTAATGTTTCTAGCTTAAGTAGTTTCTGCTGTGACACACGGACGGACGGACGGACAGACAGACGGACAGACAGACGGACAGACGGACTGACAGGACGCGATTTTAGAAGGGTTTTGTAAAATTATTTTACAAAACCCTAATAAGGTGCATACGAAAATTAATGTCCAATACAAGTTCGGAAACTCTCCCACAATACTTATTGAAGAAGCGTGCACACAGAGATGAATCGTAAAAATACAAACAGAAGGGAACGTTTCACAGAAGTACACAGAACACTTTCATGGAATACATTCTGTGTTTGTATGGTGCATACTTGGGAAATATGATAGTAAATAAGTTAAGAACAGAGGGGATTAGAAGATATTGTCGAACGACCCGAGTGAAAATCGTGAAAAGTAGAGGGATAGTGAATAATCAACGAGGAGAGGGGAAGAGTAAAAGAAAATCTTCTCACACACCCGCTACACCACAATATTTGTTGCTTCCGAAACTATTAAACATATACAGAGAAGAAAAAATACGAAATCGACAAAACTACAATCTTTTGCCGAGTTCTAATAACAAATTTAACAAGGATTACTAATTTTTGAAAACAAACGGCGAGAAAGATTTTAAGCTATTAATGATAACCGAGGAACACATTCATTGGAGAAGAGACAGAGCAACCAAAAACAAAAAGAAAACATAATTACACAAAAATATATCTGTCTGTCGTGAATAACAAATTTTCAGCCAACCCATTCATATAATTATTAGTATCGCAATATTTTTTCGTTGTTCTTGTAACAGCGGTTTATGCAAATAGCTGCTTTATATTTTCGTTCTTTTCCTTATGTAAAGCAATTTTTCGATTATTTCTGGTTCATATTCATAACGTTTTTCCGTCGAATCAATAAATGTTGTTGAAAACAAGGAAACCAGGTCTCCGTCATCACCATATCTTCAGCGAGCGCTCGTTTAGGATACTGGTGAGTACCTATTTATTTTAATTTATACATTTTTATTAAATATATATCTATTTTATATAAATTTAAAAAATTTATTATTATATAAAAATTTTCAATTTATATTAAAATATTTTATAATTAAAAGAATATAAAAATCTAATAAAAAAAAATTAAATTAATTAAAAAAAAAATTTTATATAAAAATTAATTGAAGAGAACATTAAATAATTTTAATTTACATATAAAATAATAAAATATATATTAAATTATCTTTTATATTTATATATATTTATATGGATTGGAATAAATAAAAATGAATTGATACCCGGTACCCTTCGGTCTTTTCCATTACGTTGGATTTGACCGGGTATAGGACCCGGTACGGTGGCAGGCTTTCACCACAAAACATGAGTCAGCCGCTGGGTACACACTAACCTTCTTTGTTTCAGGCGACGGCGCGGGTTGAGTGACCCGAGCAAGGTACCTCTTTATGACATAGGGTTATGTAATCGAATTGCATAGTTCTATGGCATAAATTGGTCACCGGGGTACTTCTCCTCTGATGGGAAGGCTCATGCAAGTTAAGTTGTATGAGTTTTCCACTCAGAAGAGGAATACCTGGCCACTGCAACAATTATGGATTTTGATCAGGTTGGGTGGGTGCGCGGGGGCTCCATCACCACCCGGTTGCTCCTCTCTCATTTGTGGGCCATGAGCCTCTCCGGGTAAGGACGAAGTTACCCTGCTTCTGCTTCTTTTTACTTGTTCCTCTTGTTCCATGAACAAGTCATTTGCTCCTGGTGTAGTTGCCTACGATTTTTGCGACTTCGGTCGCCTTGCTTTTCTCGACCCCAGAAATACGTGAATGCGAAATTCTTTGTAGTGGGTCCTTGTGCTGGGGGAATGAACCCGCCCCACGACACCGCAATGCTAGCCTGCCAGAGCATTCACGCGTCACCAGACACGGGCATTCTCGGCAGATACTGACACCTTCTTCTGCCGAGGCAGCAGACCATCGCTGCAGTCCTTCACGGATATTTGATTTTACCTATTCACTACAGATCCAGCTCATTGCAGCTTCAGTAGCCTAACAATCCTGAATCGTCAAAAATTTCATACAGCTCATATTTGTATCGAATTCACCATTGGTCCCTGTCTAGCTTCGCTCCGATTATCCACCTCAGAACACGTCGCTCAAAGATGGTCAATATATTTGCAGACGCTTGGATTAGGGTCCATGTTTCACACACATAGCATAATACAGGTCTTATCACAGATTTGTATACATGGAGCTTTGTTTTCCTGTGTATGCAACCGGTCTTCAAGATCATGAAAACTTAATAAAATATTTTATTTGCGAACTGTATTGCGTGGCATATTTCGTCTCTTTTATTATTTTGACGCCTAGCTACGCGCCAACATTTTTGATACTGCATTCGCCAAGTGTGATATTTTGTGTATTTGAGGTATTTTTCTCTACTGCGTCATGAGTTTTGTTTTATTTTCATTGATTTGTAGCCCTACTAGTTTCAGGAAGAGTTCTATGACCGTTATAAAATGTTGATGTCGTATGCATAGGCTACCACTTGCCTCGACAGGTAGCTTCCTTAAGACGTTTTCCTGAGCCAAATTAAATAGCAATGGGGCCAGCCCATCTCCCTACTCTAGTTCGATATTTGTGTCAAAGGCATCGGTGAGTTGATTATTGATACGGACTTGGAAGGTCGTTGATGTCATTATTACTTTGGTAGGACGGACTGATTTGGCTGGGTTACCAAAGCAAAGCATTATTTGGTACAGTACGCTACGATCAATACTGTTGTATGCTTGCTTAAATTCAACGAAAATTTGGTGCGCGTCTATGGTGAACT
This sequence comes from Odontomyia ornata, assembly GCA_963969285.1. Lineage (NCBI taxonomy): Eukaryota > Metazoa > Arthropoda > Insecta > Diptera > Stratiomyidae > Odontomyia > Odontomyia ornata. The sequence goes on from OZ017742.1 coordinate 39,410,323, forward strand.
CTCAGCATTTTTCGAGTACCTGCTTGACTGTGAACAATTGATCTATTATCGATCTTCCTGCTCTAAAACCACCTTGATACTCCCCAATAATACTGTTGGCGTATGATCCGATTTGATTTTCTAATATCTTAGAAAATATTTTGTAAGCCCCATAAAGTAATTATATGCTTCCACTATTCTCGCACTGTAACTTGTCGCCTTTTCTGTGAATAAGGAATATACATAATTGATTGGCTCCACTCTTTTGGCATATGTTCTTGTTGCCAAATGTACTGGATAACTTTGTGAATAGCTTTATGAACACTGCTGTCACCATTTATGATGAGCTCCACTGGAATCTCATCGATGTCCGGCGCTTCATTATTCTTCTGGGCTTTGTTGATAGAACAACCTTCATCCAGAGTTGGTGGGGCCAATGGAAGCTCTCTGCAATCATCTCTAGATTCTGATGTTCTGGAGATGTGTGGAGGATTAAAGACGTTCTTGAAATATGATGTCCATCTTTCCTTAATCTTGGTTTCATCAGCGATGGTAATGCCGATGTCGTGACGAGAGAGCGTGGTTTGGGCTGATAACGACGTTTCAGGCTTTTCACTACTTTGTGTGCTTGTCTTGCGTTGTTGCAGGCTAAACTTATATCTATACTTCTCAATTGGTCATCATGGTATTTTCTTGTCTCAATACTAATTATCTTATTCGCTACTCTTCTGAGATCTGCAAAGTGTTCTTTCTTCGTCTTGGTTTTTCTACCTGCGTAGTCTTTGTACACCTGATTATTTTTGTCAAACGCGTTCTGGCACTCATTATCAAACCTATCATTTCTCTTGCGCCGGGCTTGATGTCCGATCATCTCTTCTGCCACCATCTTAAAAGCCACTTCCACTTCCATCCAGAGCACGTTGCTTATCTGATAAGATGGGAGCCAGCTGGTTGTCGAGGGTCTCCGTGAAATTTCTGGCCACAAACGCCGTTTCGAACCTTTCGATGTCAAATTTTTGTTGCGGGCTGGTCTTTGCTGAATATGCCTTTGACATACGACATCAATACGTTAATTTGATCAAGTAATGATCTGAGTTACAATTGGCTCCTCGGTATGTACGGACGTCAAGTATGCTCTAGGCCTAACGTTGTTGAATCAGACCATGATTGATCTGGTTTTGTGTGTTGCATCCGGTGATACCCAGGTCATTTTATGAATACGTCGGTGTGGGAAGCAAGTCGAACGTATGACTAGATTTCTGCTACACATAAAGTCAATCAGGCGCCAGCCGTTGTCATTTGTTTCATGGTGGAAGTTCTATCCTCCTGTCGCTCTCCGATGAGATATCTCATTGCAAACCTTAGCAATAAAATCACCCGGAGCTATTATTGCGTAGATTGTAGGCAATTAATCGAATAGTCTTTCTAGGTGATTGTCGAATATTTCCTTCGTTTCTTCGTCCTTTTCTATGGTTGGGGTGTGAACATTGATTAGTCAGATTTTGAAGAATTTCGCTTTTATACGGATTGCACACAACCGTTCATTTATGGCTTTGAAATCAATAACGTACGATTTGAACTCCCTATCCACAATGAAGAACACTCCGAATTCTCGGTGTCTAGTATTCTTCCCATCTTTGAATATTATGTGTGATCTCATGTCTTGAATATCATTTCCTGGCCAGTTTGTTTCCTAGATTGCCAGTATTTTTAATTGATATTGACTGGTCTGTTATTAAAGGTCATAAACAGTACCAGGGTTATCAAGTTATCTGATATTCCAGGATCCAACGCCATAGTCTTTTTTCCGATTGCGAGGTCGTTGCCGTGAGTCCAGTCCATCCCAAGGCCCGGCTGCGGATTTCGAAACATTTTAGGGTTTTCCAGGGATGGTGGGTTAGTCTGTCGCCCAACCTCCATTTCGGTGGCATGTTTATTTCTTTGATTCCGTTGTTCGGCGCAGAAGATTCTCCTTCACCCTCTCACGTCCCCACAAAGAAGGTGTAAGTAGAATTTAGCAGCAGAGCTGTACATGTATGTTATTTACAGTTATTAGCATTTCTCGGCATTTAATGTTGCATTATTGGGGAACCAGTAAACCCAAAGTTCGATTCCGAGAACTTTTGCTAGCATTCAATTGGGGGGTTTGGGATGAGGAATCACAGAAGCTGTGGGTTAGGGAAATAAAGGGTTCCCTCCTCCTTTCACAAACGGGCTTGGGATCGTCTACGCCGCAGTTCTAGCAGTCCGGTTATCACTACATTATTAGAAAGGATAATAGTAGACATATGGCTTTTGAAAAACCTAAAACCATTATTTGCTTTACAAATTCAATTTAATGATTAACTGTTCTGTAACAAGAGTATTGCAACATGCGGCAGAAATATTGCAAACAGATAATTAATTCAGAATAAAACAATTATAAAATATAAAAAACAAGTTGGGTAAACAGACCTACGCTCATGTCAGAAGGGTTTTGTATTCAATTTTCAAAATGCAGTCACCAGATTGAATAAAGTCAACAAGCATGTCAATGACGATTTTATTGGAGAAAATATGAAATTCGAAGATCATACTATTATTAGCAAAGTTGAACGAATTTAGACTTTTGAGGTTTTTGTTATTGTTATACTCATAAATATCTCCCTTGATAATTATTTCAGATGTCCATTCGTGAGGGAGGAAACCACATTTTTCATGTATTTCCCCCTGTGCCCCACTGAAGCAGAAACTGACAGTTTAACAACTGTTTTGAAAAGCTCCCATGAAAACTTTCATTTCATACTCATATCGGCTACGTTTGATGAATTTTTTTTTCAGGGGCCACTCTCCTGTACTGAAATCATCGATTCATGGCCATTTTTTTGAATCCTAGAGTTGTTACAAAGCCCTTTTACTAGGAGCTCTCTCCCGCCTCCTTGACTTGTTTCACTTATGAGTAATAATTGTAGGTACTCATCTTCAGTCATTCATTAAATTGAATCAAGTGTTCAAAGCATGGACCTTGAACGTTGAAGTTGGGAAAAAATAACTCAAAATTATTCAATCTTCACATTTAAAACAGCCACCATTTTGTTTTACGATTACTGATACCACTAGCTGAACCGATACTCGAAGATATACATGACACCTATCATTCCTGAAATTTTCATACAAATCCTAGCAAAACTGTAGTGGCTGAGTCGGTAAAAAGCGCATATTGTTCCATAGCTATATGTTGCCATAGTAATACATGCAGCGCATATTGTTCCATAGTAATACAGGAAAATTCAAACCGCTATAACTTCGCTAAATATAATTCAATCTTTATGAAACTTGCAGGGTAGATCAATCTTATAAATAGTCATCTGTGTACTGAATTTCATTGAATTTAAGGGTACCCTAAAGATTTTATTTAAGCAAACATAAAATCGATAAATCATACTATTACTAACAAAGTTGAGTGAATTGCGACTTCTCACGTATTTGTTGTTGTTGTACTCACCAAGGCCTACATTACTGATTTTTTTCAGATTTTTCGGATCACAGGTGTCCAATCGCGAGGGGAGGGGACACAAATTTTTCGTGTATTTCCCCTCCCTGTGCGCCCCTCGAAGCAAATTTTGCCAAACTAAGACCTGTTTTGGAAAGTTCTCATCAAGACCTTTCATTTGATACCCATATCGGCTACCTTCAATGAAATATTTTTTTGGGGGGTCACTCCCCTTTATGGGGAGACCCCCCTTAAATACCTTATAAATTTTTTTTGTAATTGAACTTTGAAGAGAGCACCAGTTTACACCTACATACAAAATTTGATGCTTCTAGCTTAAGTAGTTTCCGAGAAAAACTGCTGTGACACACGGACGGACGGACGGACGGACAGACAGACGGACAGACGGACAGACAGGACGCGATTTTAGAAGGGTTTTGTAAAATTATTTTACAAAACCCTAAAAATGGATATATTTTAAGAAGATGGTATACTAATACTTTGTATTGCCTCCTTTTGCATGAATAACTGCCTGATACTACCTGATAATGACATAGATTTCCAAAGTCCTTCAACCTCCTCAGTTGTCTCTTCTCGTATCCTTTTCATGATAATTTCACCAGAACGCTTCAAGTAAGATCAAATATTCTCAATAATGACCAAATTAAGACTTTGCGGTGGCCAGTCTAGAACGCTCACACCAACGCCATTGAGAAAATTTGCAACATGTCTTCCCTTATGACATCGAGCGTTACCGTGTTGAAAAGTCCAGTCGATAATTTTATGCAACTTACCGCTAGAAGGGACTGTATTATCGTGTAATAATAGAAGATGAGTAAACTGCGCTAAGGTTCCACTGTAAAGTGCATCTAAATCTCCAAGGCCATGTAAGCAAATACATCCCCAAAACGCAATTGAGCCACTTCCATGTTTTTACGTCGGTTGTTTAACCATAGATTTTCTTTGTTGTGGTTTTAACTACTTAAATAACTGTCTTCCGTAATGGCCATGAAACAAAAACGAGCTCTCATTGGTCCATTAAATATTCTCTCAGAAATCCAATTGTTCCAATTGTTCCTCCAAAATTTTCGACAATTCTAAGTTTTGTTTGAAAATTTTACTACCGGCTTCAGAAACCATTTTTTCCAAACCATGCAGGCGAGTACCGACAGTGCTATATGACAAGGGAGCCGATGCACTAAATGGATGGATCCATCTTTCGCTGCTAACGCATCTTTCAATTCTTCCAGCTTTGGGTCGTCTTGGAGATATTATCTATAATCGAAATGAGCGTACTCTTAAGATCTGCAAACATTTTTTCCACTTTGCTACAGGGTTTTCCAATGAGAGGTGTTTTTTGGTATTAAAAGAAAAATGCTATTTTTTAACATAAAAGAAAAAGGTACGCCGTTAATAGTGAAAATAACATCAGGCAAATGACCACCACGACCATGTTTACAGGACCATATCCTTTTCATGAAATTTTCCATAACCAAATCGCAAAGTGGCTGCCCTATGTCTTCGATAGCCTCACGAATTCCATCTTTGAGGTCTCGAATTGACGCTGGGCTGTTGGCGTAGACGAAGAAATCTTAAGGTGTTAAATCACAAGATCTCAGTGGCCAATTATGATCACTTCTTCGAGAGATGACACGTTCTGGAATCTTTTCCCGTAAAAGATTAATGGTTTCGTTGCACGGAACGCCATCTTGTTGAAAGTAAACATTGTCCAGATTAATACCATCCGATTCCGGCCATAAAAAATCATTAAACGTCTCTCGGTAGCGCAATTCATTCACCGTAACTGTTGCTCCAGCCTCAGTTTCAAAAAGTCAGGTCCAATGACTCTGCCGGACCATAAACTGCACCAAACAGTTACACGTTGAGGATAGAGAGGCTAACTCTTGGGTTTTCCCAGGCCCAGATGCGACAATTTTGCTTGTTGATGAAGCCACCGAGGTGGAAATGGGCCTCATCACTCAAGATGATTTTTCGATGGAATTTCGGATCATTTGCGTGCATTTCAAGGACCCATTCAGCAAAGACACGACGCTGTTGATGATTGACCAGCTTGAGTTCTTGTGTTAACTAAACTTTATAAGCCAAACCCAAATCTTTATGCAAAATACGGTGTAATGACGTTTGTGGAATACCTTATTCCAAAGAACGACGAGGAATGGACAAAACTGGGTTTTCTTCAATACTTTCGGCTACAGCGGCAATATTCTCGGCTATTCTTGTGTGACTTGTACGGATTTTATTCTTCATATCACTAAATTGTCCCAACAGCTCGAATTTTTCCACCAATTTCTGTGTTCGACATGGTGCTTCACGACGACCCAAAAATGTTCGAGTTTTACGAACCGTCTCTGCCAAATTTTCACCATTTTTATAGTTAATTTTAAAAATTTCAATGCGTTGTGAAGCGTGTATTGTTCTACTTTTATTGATGGCGTAGTTTTTACTTGTCAAATATCACAAAATGACAGCTTTAAAAGTTACATCTACCGAAATAGCGGGCTACTCAAAATAATACCTCTTATTGTAAAACCCTTTAGAACTAATACTGGAGTTAGTTATTGTTGAGGCCAGTCCAACAAAGCGGTTGGCGATTTCTGCAGAGTTTTCATCGTTTAACCTGGTGTTTCGTAACTAGAGCACTTGCGTCTAATACATAATTCCTTTGGATCGAAACATTTTAACGTTAATATAATGTGACTAATTTGACGGTAGGTGAAATCTCACATTTGTAATGACAACTGAGTAGAATAGATAACAACCACATGCTCAAACCTGATATTGTCCTTTGGATGATTGCAATATTTTTAAAATTATCAAATAAGATATTTAGACATCTCAGAGACAATGTATATCTTGAATTATATTGCAAAAACCATTTGCTTCTAATTGTTGATGTGTTCATGCAATTTTGGCACAGAATATGGACAAAAAACAAATTCTGCAAGAAGTTGCCTTATTGGAATATTCAAATCATCTTGGCCAGAGTCCTACATGAATTGATTATTGGTATACTACACACGTAATAAAGAAAATATTTCTTTTCAAAATTTGTAGCTTCTTTAATTTGATCCCGAAATAGCGGTACATAAAGTTATATTTCTCACGTGTACGAATAACCAAGTGACTGACTGTATATTGAAATAAACACGAAAATGTATCTAGACATCCCTGTGGTTCCATCTTAAAAAAGTCTTGTAGAGTATAAATTGATGTTTTAATTTACAGAAATGTGCTAGAAGCCTTTATTATAACATAAAAGTTGTTAAAGCTCAAGCATAATGTAAGAATGTGTATTAAACCACAAACTATACTTTAACTTGTTTCCTCATCTGAAATCAACTTAATTGATTAACTAACAAATAGTATTTGACATTAAATATTGACATCAATTCCGTCCATTATTTTGATAACACCTGAACAAATTTTTCTCAAGAAGTTTGCCAATTTCTTTTCACCTATCCTTCCGTGATATACAATCAAAGCCTAGATATAGACCCGGAAAAAAAATCCATACCAACTTATTTTTGTCTTTTCCAACAACTCGGTATCAGTTCGTGGTAGCTTATTTTCTCGGAGCAAAATAGCCTTGTTAATAATTCATCAATTCGTCTAACGTCGAGCGCTTGGAGCCATGAGAAATACTAGAATATAAAGTAATACCTCATGGATAGGACTCAGATATAAATATTTTTCGCAAAATTTTATGCTAGCGCATTTTATATTCGATAAAGAAAAGACTTGGTTGAGAATTGTTGGGAAATGTACATAAGTAGGTGTAACGCTTTCAAATCGGATTTTAAATGGTGAATGCGTTCTGAACAGAACTGGTATCACATGTGTCAATAGAGACTGCAGGTTTATCCTAGAAAATTTAAGTGTGTAATTCTAAAGTGATTACTCAAATCCCAATTGATTGACAATGGGGTTGTTCTCAAGGAGCTTGAGTGCGAAATGGAATAAAACAATCCCAATTCACTTAATATTGGTAAAAATATATTCCTCAGAACACTGCTGCCTTACATGTATTGAAAATTTAAGCCAGCAATATCTGTTGTTTTCTCAGCAATAAGAACAGCTTTAACTTACCTTAAAGATATTCTTCTGCTTCACTTAATTAAGCGCCTGTTAAGTAGATTATAGTTCAGTACTACAATGACCCAGTTGTAACACAAATGAGACGTTCAGCGTAAAGTATTTACAACGACACGGTTTCAGTAGCACAACACTCATTTATAATTCACGAATAAATTCCATACGGCTTAGACACCCTTATAAGAAAATTGCCAACAATATGCCACAATAATTACAACATTAAAAATCTTCACATATCCTTGTAACTTCTCACTTTACCACTTTCAGATTAAAAATTTAAAACCACCAAATTCAAAATACTGGAAATTATCAACTTCACTCTCACAACAGATGCTAGCGATTGTTGGCTACATTAACTGAGGCTCGACCAGAACGTGTTGAATCCCGGAACGGTACTGAAAGGATAACATACTGTTTGCAACTGTTTATTCTACCGAAGAAAGCATTTGGTGACGGGGTTACACTGGGATGCATGGTAGATGGATTCTCAACAACTTCCTGCTATACTACAGTTCCATGGGCTTCCCCTTTTGGACACGCATGCGACCTAGATGACCGTGTTGCATGTGGCTGGAATGATGAAATTTATTGTAACCGTTTTACTGGTTATTTTATTAACAACTGATGTCAAGAGTTGCTTTATTAATGAATTGATTTAAAAGTTCCTTTTTAAAGGGTTATTAGTTTTATTTTCTTTAAAAGGATACAGGTGTGGGCTTTTGGTATCAATAGATTTTATCAGGATATTAATTTTCGCTGATATACCTGAAGTGGCTTAAGATATACATGGATAATCCATTAGGGAGTCATTTTTTCATACAAGAATGAATTTTCTCCGAAACTATAGAAACTACAGCCATGAAACTTTGTGGAAAGGCTAGAAGTTACGACTTCCAGAAAGTTTTGAGGTTAAAATTTTTTCAAAAAGTTTTAAGGAGGCCCCCATATATAGGAGTGACCCAAAATAAAATTTCATTAAAGGTGGTCAAGTTGGGTATCATATGAAAGGTCTAAATGAGATCTTTTCAAAACAGGTCTTAGAATTACTTTATCAGTATCGAGGGATGCAGAAGAAGGAGAAATGCGCGAGATTTAGGCGAAATGGCCAGGTGTTAATGCTTGAAGGTCATTTGGGTCACATGATAGGGGCAAAAGTGGCCTTGAATTAAGTACTGCTTTGACTTGGGATATTATTGTGTGTAATTGTTCGTAGGTCAAAGATGCATTTCTCTACAGAGAGACGGGAGAGCTCACCCCGGATAATATAGTTGCGGTGATGCTCGAATCGGTTGACAAATGGAACCAGGTGGCACATTATGCTCGGGCAGTCCTAAAATATAAAAGGGACTCACAGCAGCCGGGGGCGCTGGGGCTGGGGGATCGCTCTTCTGGCATTTCCTCTTCCCTCCCGCTAGGAAAGGGACTCCCCAGTTTGAAGACGCCCCACGGCGTAACAAAACGAGACTGGCCCGAAGTAATGTGTCAAACGGTTCCAGGCTGGGTTCTCAGGTTGACAGGGGAGGTGTTTAGTTGGTAGTCCAGTCGCGCATGGGAGTCCCACACTCTGTGCATAAATAGCATTCACCTCCCTACCACAAACAAAAAAAAAAAGATGCATTTCTAAGTAGTCTTTTGAGATGGTATTTGACAGACTTTACTGCTGGCTCCCAAAGTCTACCAAAATGGGTTGATCTTGGTGGTACGTGCAGCCAATTAATCTCTTCTTTGCTGCAGTGGGTTTGAATTATATCTTGCCCACCATGACTGAATATCATATTGTATATTTCTTGTAATTCCGATCGTGCTCCAACGAAATTTGTGGGATTGTCATAGAATATTTTAGCGGGAAAACCTCGTCTTGAAATGAAACATTTGAGACTTCGGATGAATGCAACAGCTGTCAGACCAGATACAAGCTCAAAATGTACGGCGTTTGTCGCGAAGCAAACGAAACTGCAACACATGTTTTAACAGGTCGGTTCCCTCTTATTTGAAAATGAATTTTAGCTGGTCCACTAAAGTCAATCCTAGTTTTTAAGAATGGCTGAGACTGTTAGATTTTTTCTACAGGAAGAGTACCAATGGGTTGAGTTATATACAACGAACACATTGTCTTACAGTAGTGTTAGCTAAGTCTGCTTCCTTCGTGTACCAGAAAGTTTGTGTTGAGAGGCCTGCATGTATATATTTTTGGTGAAGGTCCTCAAATATTAGCTTGGAGGTGAGATTTTCGCTTGAAATGATAAACGGGTGTTTTGATCGCAATAGTAGGTTACTTTTTTAGGGTTTTGTAAATTAATTTTACAAAACCCTACTAAAATCGCGTCCTGTCACAGCAGTTTTTCTCGAAAACTACTTAAGCTAGAAACATCAAATTTTGAATGTAGGTGTAAAGTGGTGCTCTCTTCAAAGTCCAATTACAAAAAATGTTATCAATAGGGCTACAAAAATGTCGGGTTTTGTGCTGCGTCATGTCCACATATTTAGTGATATTCACACTGCGTCCCTTCTTTACGTTTCTCTCGTACGAAGTATTTTAGAATACGCTACCCAAATCTGGTCTCCACACCAAGAATATCTTACTACTGCCTTAGAGTTAGTTCAGCGAAAATTCACGAAATACTTATTTTACAAGTTTAAAATTCCGTATTGTTCCTATTCAGATCGGCTTAACTTTTTGCGTTTACCATCTCTTTGTGATCGACGTCTTTATTTAGATGAATGTTTCTTGTTCAAACTTTACCACCGTCTGATCGACTCATATCTTGTAGACAATATACATTTACGGGTTCCTGCAAGAACCACTCGATCATGTCAAACCTTAGTCACTCATTTTGCACGTACCGATGTTTATTTTCACTCTGCTATGGTGCGCCTCCCTAGAGGCCACAATAATCTTGAGCTTGGTCCTTTTCCTTCTTCATTTTTAGGGTTTTGTAACATAATTTTACAAAACCCTTCTAAAATCGCGTCCTGTCTGTCCGTCTGTCCGTTTGTCTGTCCGTCTGTTCGTCTGTCTGTCCGTCCGTCCGTCCGTCCATGTGTCACAGCAGTTTTTCTCGAAAACTACTTAAGCTAGAAACATCAAATTTTGTATGTACATCAGAAGTCACGATTCACTCAACTTTGTTAGTAATAGTATGATTTATCGATTTTTTGTTTTCTTGAATAAAATCTTAACGGTGCCCTTAAATCCAATGAAATTCAGTACACAGATGACTATTTATAAGATTGATTTACCCTGCAAGTTTCATAAAGATTGAATCATAGTTAGCGAAGTTATACCGGTTTGAATTTTCCTGTATTACTATGGAACAATATGCGCTGCATGTATTACTATGGCAACATATGGCTATGGAACAACACGCGCTTTTTACCGACTCAGACACTACAGTTTTGCTAGGATTTGCATGAAAATTTCAGTAATGATAGGTGTCATGTATATCTTTGAGAATCGGTTGAGCTGGTGGTATCAGTAATCGTGAAACAAGAAAGCGGCTGTTTTAAATGCGAAGATTGAATAATTTTGAGTTATTTTTTCCCAACTTCAACGTTTAAGGTGCATGCTTTGAACACTTGATTCAATTTAATGAATGACTGAAGATGAGTACCTACAATTAATACTCATAAGTGAAACAAGTCAAGGAGGCGGGAGAGAGCTCCTAGCAAAAGGGTTTTGTAACCATTCTAGGATTCGAAAAAATTGGCCATTAATCGATGATAACAGTACAGGAGAGTGGCCCCTGAAAAAAAATTCATCAAACGTGGCCGATATGAGTATGAAATAAAAGTTTTCATGGGAGCTTTTCAAAACAGTTGTTAAACTGCCAGTTTTTGCTTCAGTGGGGGCACAGGGGGTAAATACATGAAAAATGTGTTTCCTCCGTCGCGGCTGGACATGTGAAATAATAATCAAGGGAGATATTTATGAGTATACCAATACCAAAAACCTCAGAAGTCGAAACTTTGTTAATAATAGTATGATCTTCGTATTTCATATTTTCTCCAATAAAATCGTCTTTGACATGTTTCTTGATGTGATTCGATCTGGTGACTGCATTTTGTAAATTGAATACAAAACCCTTCTGACATGAGCGTAGGTCTGTTTACCCAACTTGTTTAGTTTTAAGTCTTTGCTAAGAGAAAAATTATTTAACACGTAATTCGTTAATGTTTGAATAATTTGTACAGTTCCAACTAATTCATTCAGTATGTTTTTGGTTTTTATCATTATTGTATTCAATATCTTGTAATTGAGCTAACCGCCTGTAAGATTTGGAATAAAAATAAAAATAAAAATAAAATAAAAATAAAATGTTATAAGGTATTTAAGGGGGGTCTCCCCATATAGGGGAGTGACCGCCCGAGAAAAAATTCATCAAAGGTAGCCGATATGGGTATCAAATGAAAGGTTTTGATAATAACTTTTCATAACAAGTCTTAGTTCAAAGTTTGCTTCGAGGGGTGCACAGGGAGGGGAAATACTCGAAAAATTTGTGTCCCCCCCCTCGCGATTGGACACCTGTGATCCGAAAAATCTGAAAATATTAGGGGTAGAGGTGTTTATGAGTACAATAACAACAAATACCGTAGAAGTCGAAATTCGCTCAACTTGGTTAATAATAGTGTGATCGTCGAATTTCACATTTTCCGCAATAAAATCGTATAGGTACCCTTAAACTAAACGAAATTTGATATTTAAGTAGTCCTACACAAGGTCCTTAAACTGTGTAAGTTTGATGAAAATCGAATGATACACACGGAAGTTATAGCCATTTGAAATTTCTCCAATTACAACAACAATTACACGTGATTTTGGCATTTTACGTACTTTCCATTGAATCAGACCTTGCAGTTTTGATTTGATCTTCTTGAAATTTTCAAATAAGGGCAATAACATTAATATTTTTAAGGAGTTCATGATTTGAGTGATTTTTGTTGGCTTGCAACAAAATAGCGCCCGTTGAAAATAGAACAACAATGGATTTTCTTTGTAACGTGCACATCACTTTGACATATTTCTTGACTTTATTCGTTGATGGTGACTGCACTTCTGAGAAGTTGAGTACGAAACCATTCTGACATGAGCGTAGGTCTGTTAACCCAACTTGTTTCTAATTCTTCCCCTTACTTGAAGTATTCCGTCATCATCCAAGAATGGTGCTAGTGCTCTTGTGTTACTTACACTGTTGACGCTCTTGTTTTTATGTAAGTTGTCCAGATTAGAAACAAAATCTTGGGCTTGCAGCTCTTTGTAATTATTTTCAATGTAATCTTCATTTTTATAGGCACTGGTTTGCCGGTTGTGCATTGATCTTTTGGTATTCTCCACTTGCTTGCAAATCTGATGATGAATGCTAGTACCTCTTGTAGACGTTGAAAATTGTTTTTATAAAGAATTTTTTTAACTATATCTGATTGAAAGTAGAAATAAAAAGCTCCCTTTTAATTGTTTGGGTGTTTTATTTTTCTTCTCGAAATCGATTTTTGACCGTAATCGTTCGGTCTTCTTCAGCGATTAATTTATTTTGACTTACATTCCTGCTTATATACTAACTGTGTTTAAGGAAATCTACTTCAGATCATTTAAAGGTAATTAAAGAAATTTTCTTAAGCTAATAAAAGGTAGGAAAGGTAATTTACAAAAGGATAGTTACAAAAATATTGTTTTTAAAAATTGAGAAAATATATTATTATTTAATTAATTCAAATAGCCATGATCTGCAGTTTCCGTCATCCTGATTCATCAACTTTTTCCTTTCCCGGGTAATTGCCAGGCTTTCCATTACATCTAATTCACGTATGTCACTAGTTCCCCTGATGACCGTTGCGTCCTCCATTGTTATCTCGTGTCGCTACATGATAATATGTTTTGCTACCGCTGACTTGAAATTCGAGTTTCTTTCCTTCTTTCTTGCTGCTGCTGCTTCGCCTAGATGCTCCTTGATCCACGTGCCGATGAGTCTCCTTGTTTGATCTATGTATACTTCTTCACAAGTGGGGCATTCAATGCGATAGATACCAGATTTTTCGTGTGGTTCACGATTGTCCTTCGTTGATCTGAGAACATTTTTGAGCTGGTTCTTGCTGCTGGAATCGATTAACCGTATAGAATTGAGCTGATTGATCCAATTACTGATACCATCGTAATAAATTAAAGCCTCACAGTACGTTCTTTATATATTCGCATTTGATAATGTTTATCGCCTCTGTTACTGTTTAGATATTTGGATCTTCTGTGACATTCTCCTAATTGTCGAACGCTTGAAGCCGTTTGGTCTAGCTGTCTCAACAATGTACCTCATCTCCTTTTCCTTAGCTTCTTTGCTAAGCGGCAAATCGAGCATCCTGTGGATCATGGCTCTGTACGGAGAAACCTTGGTTTGCAGCGAATGATTTGGTGTGTTTGGAATTGTTCTCTGTGTGTGAGTTGCTTTCCAGTATACATCGAAAGTTATATTTGTTTGAGTTCTCCTTACTACTGAATCTAGGAACGATAGTTTACCGTCTTTCTTTTCCTCCATCGTGAATACTATATTCTTGTGGGCTCGATTCAGGTTAGCAAGCACCTTTTCCACGTCACTCCTTCTCACATAAACTGGCAAGATAGGTGGAGAATGCATTTAAGGGAATGACTCAAATGAATAGTAGATCTGTAAAATCAGCAAATAATTCTCTGAGAAAATTTTCAAGTTTAGTACACCAGCACAAGACGAAACTATGGTGCCGCTCTATTCCTGAGTATTCCGGTGATGAAAGCACTGGGATATATAGAAACATGGCTTTCGCACCAAGAAAATTCATTATGTTGGAAAATAAAAACCAGACAGTTTATCCAACTTGCGAAACTTTGCTTGACCGGAAATTATTTCACCTTTAGGGGGAAATTTTACAAGACTTAAGGTGGGATGGGAAATCCACTTTCACCAAATTCATACAAAGGATACGAGTAAAACGGAAGAAAAAGGAGGTTTCTATAAGATCACTTGCCCGGAGTGAGATATGATTTATATCGGGGAAACAAAACGGTTAGCGAAAATCAGATGGCAAGAACACAACAAAGAAGCGGAAAAAATTCCAAAACGAGTTTCCACGTAAACAGCAAGATCGGCAGTAGCGAGGCATATGATTGAAGAAAAACATACAATTATGTGGGAGAATCTGGAAATAGCGCAGGCAGTAGGAGATTAGAGGAAACATGATGCATGCGAAAATTTATGAATATTGCAAGTCCTAGGAGAAAAAAGGATGAATTGTCATGGGTTAATTTTGTAATTTGTAATTAGTTAATTTTCTGTAAAATCCTTAAGGCCAGTCACCTTAATTATCCTTGAAATAACAATTACAAAGAAAGTCCTTTAATTACCTTATATAGCCCTGAATATAAATTTTGGTATAAAAGTCAAAGTAAATGAGGATATAGCTTTAGAATATTGCCACTGAGGAAGGAAACAATTAGTCCCCGGGATATCAGTATACGGCCAAAAGGAATAATAAAAATAGTGCTCGTAAAGAAATATTTTAATCTTTCATTTACTTATCTCTAAACGTCACATAATAACCATAGCATATACTTATCCTAAATATGGAAACATATCCCAAATTTTTAACACAAACAACAACAACAACACTAAATGTAGCAATAATGAGCTGAAACTCAAAACAAAGAAACAAAAAAGACTTAAACAGAAATTAAGCACGAATAATTTAGACATTGTCATTCAGCCACCAATGCCCAGATTGCTCCATCTCAGCTAGAGTAGCCTCGAAGAATCAAGCAAATGAGAATCTCCACTGGAATTGTTAGTCTTGTGAACTCAAACTCGGAGGATGTTTTATCTTCTTATCGGTGGCCCATCTATATATGTGATATGTAATTGAGATACCGTCAGAATCAAAAAAAAATATCGATTCATGTCCAAATAAATTAATGCTTTTGGAGAAACGAGGCCGGTACCGATGTTAAAACCTGTTCCCGGTGTACGCCTGCCCTCTTCTAGTGGTGCCCTGGTCTCCACTTTACCCAACACAACCAAGTCCTTTAACCTCCACCTTTCGGAATGAAACACCAATTGTACGCAATGGTTCTAGAATGTATTTCACAAAGTATTAAAAGATTTCACAATGTAATTACAACTATGTTTCTACTCGTTTATGCTCAACACCAGCAGCCTCTAGAGAGCCTTGACCTTGACTTTCCACCTGAACTGCCGTTAGATTACGCGAGCCTCTTCCCTGATATGGCTGCGCTCGTCCTCGGTTCCTGCCAAGCGTGCTAGCTGGTGGAGGTTCCCTAGATTTTGTCTGGCGAGGACTCGCTTACCTCCACTGATGCGTTTGGAGAGAGCCTCACTAGACGTGGCTGCCTTGGTTGGGGCCATCTCCTGCCTGGCCCTGTACTCCTCGATTTTGATTAGTCAGGGCCCGGGACGGGGATTGCTGGCCAGTGGCTATTCTAGGCTCGGAATGGTGAGACGGGGAGGTGGACGGCGTGCGAACTCCGCTGGTGGCCGTGTCACGGGATACTTTACAGAAAGGGTGGCCTGCGCGCCGGGGTAGCTGTGTGTTTAGTGACCTGTAATATAGCGAATACCTAAGTTAGCCTACTTTTTACCTGTCCTAGAACCCTGTCCAGTCAAGGGTTTCTCACCATCGCGCATACTGTGCGTGGAGTCCTTGGGGCTCGTTTCGGTGACTCCGTGGGCGTGCGTACAACCTCAGACCTTGGGAGTGAATACGTGTCCTCGGCTCAATGCCTAGTGACACCGATGCGTATATAAGACTCGTAGAAAATAGCAGCAACACGGAGAAGAATACTGGAAATGACTGAGCTGTGTCCTCCGCTAAATTCCTAGTGACACTGAAGCGTATATGAGCCTCGTACAAAATAGCAGAAACACGTAGAAAAATACCGAACATTTAACACCTTTTAGCAATCCATTCTTGTTTCTGCCAACCAAATAAAATACACCCCAACAGACACAATCCACTAGAACCACTCATTTTTCACTTTTCCAGAACCAGCACACAAAGTGTGTCCCAATTAGCGCTCAACAGAGGTGATGTACCGAAAAATACCTCGCTTCTACTTTTCGGTGTTATGATTCATTTTCCATGAATACTAGTTAATTTCACTATTCAAGGATCTCGACACAGAATATCAAATAGATTTTATGACCCTAAACATTTATGTTTGGCTATTAAATGTCCCGCACTGAGGCCCCCGCTACGCCTATCCCGTTCAACCTTCCGTAACCACAAACACCCATGTGCCTCGCGCTTCCAAAGCATGTATGTGTGCTCCGTATGGAGATCGTCTACTGCATATTTCCTCTGCCGTAACTAACAGAACAATTGCACCATAATATGCAGCGAATTCACGCATTTAAGATCTTCGCAAACAAAAAAACAGTTTATTTAATGGAAATGAAGCGATTACTAAGCTTCGCGTATTTACTTTCAATTGCCGAGTTTGCCACTGTTTGCCAGTAAACAAATCAAAAGGTGCTAGTTGCACGGAATACGGGGACGGAAATCCGAAGAAGAAAATTTCCAACGCGATCAATTTTCTTCCTTCCTTGGGGAAATCGCTAATGCAGCCGCGATGGGCTTAACGATTGATATGAATCAGCCCTGAATTCCTCGACGGAATTTGATTTCTTTCGCTTATTTCCTACAACTCCTCTTTGGTTCCCGGTGCAGTGACAATCGAACTGGGATTGTACTACTTGATTGTATTGATTGACAGTAATTTGTTAATGATTACAATGTTTGGGACTATTGTCGCGCATATTTGCTGCGGACTATGGTTACTATCAATTGGAACACAAAGAAATTTTAGCTTTACACAAAATTCAAGTGAAATTTCCCGTTTTCATTGCCAGCGACGGCATGCAATCGCACACGATAGATAAAAGGAGAAGATAGCATAGCTGGAATCAATTTCACACCGACGATTTCGGCTGCGATTCGTCGATATGAGCCAATTACCATGCACTTTTCTTGCATAACCGGTGCGAAGTTGCAATTATATACGTCGAGCAGGAATAACTCGAGGAACGTAACCACGGGAGCAAGGGCAATACAATAATCAAAAAATGCTTTACCACAAGAGTTTTCACTTTGATACCGATTTTTTTGTGTGAAAATGTAACGCCGGCACTGACAGTCCGCGAAGTCCAAATTGTCTGGCGGTAACATGAAGACTCCTAGCATCCATCAACAGTTATTTCAATGGCAAGCCCTCTGCCTGCCGTCAACGGTTGTTTTCCACACTGGCCAGACAACGCAATTCATCTTTCTAAGTTGCTTTGCTTTGCTTTGCCGAAAACCCCGGCATGGCAAGCCTCCAGTGTACTGGTGGTCAACTGAAATCGCTGAAAAGCGAAGGAAGTGTCACAAGTTTCGACGTGAGGTTCAACGGGCACGGAACCGTGACGAGGCATGCAACCGGGGAGCAGCATATAAGTCGGCCAGGAAATGCCTTCGCGAATTGATCAACAATAGCAAGGCTCGCTGCTGGCAAGACCTAGTGGAAAATGTGAACAAGGATCCGTGGGGCCTTGCATACATGATGCGGAAAAGAGGGACGAGATAGTGCGGGTACTCTTCCCCATCCATCCTGTCCGTTTTGATGCTGTCCATGGTGAAACAGCAGTCGAGTGTCCACTCTTTACACAGCTGGAACTAGAAGAGGCAGTCCTTTCGCTGAAAGCCAGGAAGGCTCCATGCCCAGATGGTGTTCCAGCTGAGGTGTTACGGCTTGTCCATCACCATTGTCCTGATTTGCTGCTCAGCACGTTCAACGCTTGCCTACGGGACGGGTTTTCCCGGTACGATGAAAGGTGGCGAGGCTTGTGCCGATCAGCAAGGGGAAGAAAATTCCGAATCGCCGTCTACATAACGCCCGTTATGCATGCTAGACATGGCCGGGAATATGCTAGAGAAACTCATCAAGGTAAGACTCACTGACGCGATTAGTGCTGCTGGAGACCTATCTCTTCAGCAGTACGTATTGATGTGATTACAGAGGTGGTGAGTGCGGTTCAAAAGACAGAGGCACTTAGTCGCACCAAGCGACGGATCGTCCTGTTGGTGACACTCGACGTCAGGAACGCCTTCAACTCTACTAGATGGATGAATATTCTGGAAACCCCTTTTCAAGTTTTAGAATATCTAATGCGGCTTTTGGGGGATTACTTAAAAGACCGGAGCTTGCTCTACGACACGACACAGGGCCAACCAAAGATGGCGGTTACATCGGGTGTTGCCCAGGGATCAGACCTGTGGAACGTGTCTTACGACGGGCTACCGGGACTAGAGATGCAAGATGAGGCGCGCTTGACCAGCTATGCGGATGATGTTGTGACTCTGGTCGCTGGACACACCGTTGAACAAGCGCAACTTAGGCTAGGTATGCTAATGCGCTGAGTGAGAAACTGGATGACTGCTCGTGGGCTTAGTTTAGCACTGTAGAAAACCAAAGTTGTCATCTTGACAAAAAAGAGAATCCCTAGAGTAAGGAAGATCAGTTTTGTAGACTTACGAATCGAATCGAAGCCATCGGTGAAGTACCTGGGGCTGCTGATCGACTCAAAGATGAGTTTTTCTGAGCAAATCAGGGCAACGGCTCTGAGTCGACTTATGGCCAACGTAGGGGGACCCAGTCCATCAAGAAAACGCCTCTTGATGAGTGCTGTAGGGTCAGTGCTACTGTACGGGGTAGTAATATGGGGTGGCGGTCTCAGTAAGGAGGTATACCGGAAACGCTTGGCATAGGTACAGAGAATAGAAGCACTGAGGATTGCATCTTCATATCCGACAGTCTCTGATTCAGTGGTGAAAGTCATTGCAGGCGTGATACCTTTCGGCCTTCTTGCTAGAAAGCCCCGCTCTATTTGCCTGCATCGAAACGAAGATGCGAGGGAGATGGTTGTCCGTGAAGAGAGACAGCGCTCGTTCAACGATTGGCAGCAGTCTTGGGTCAATTGCACGAGGGAAAGGTGGACTGCTCGCCTCATCTCCGATCTGAGACCATGGCTTAATCAAAGGCATGGTGAGACTGACTTCTATCTGACGCAGCTTTTGAGCGGCCGTGGGTGTTTTCAGTCTTACCTGCATAAGATTGGTAAGTCACGGTCCCCCAATTGTCTGTTTTGCCCAGAAGAGGAAGAAAATTCCTGCCACACATTTTTTAAGTGCATATAATAGGACATGCTACGAAGGAAACTCTACAGGGAGACGGGACAGCTCACCCCGGATAATAAAGTCACGGTAATGCTTGAATCGGCTGACAAATGGAACCAGGTGGCATTTTATGTTCGGGCAGTCCTAAAATATAAAAGGGACTCACAGCAGCCAAGGGCGCTGGGAGATCGCTTGTACGGCACTTCCTCTTCCCCACTCTCCTTCCGCTGGAAGAGGGACTCCCCAGCTTGAAGGGGCCTCACGGCGGAAAATTTGAGACCTGGCCCGAAGTAATGTGTCAAACGGTTCCAGGCTAGGTTCTCAGGTTGACAGGGGAGGTGTTTAGTGGGTAGTCTGGTCGCCTTCTTGCGAACATGGAATTCCCACACTCTGTGCGTAAATGGACATTCACCTCCCTTCCACAAAAAAAAAGTTGCTTTGCAAAGGGGGTTGCCGTCCTCGAATTTTAATTGTAAATTTAATTCATTTATTTAGTATTTTTATGGTAAAATTGTTTTGTTTAATCTATTTTTGTTTTTAAATTTACTATAAAAATTGGATGAATACCTAATGTAAGGATGTTTTTCGAGCAGATAGCCTTGGTGACTGCTTGATTACTACAGAAGGTTGCTGATTGATTCGGCTCTGGCGATCGGTTGCGGATCCAGTACATTCTTTATCTATGGGTCGATTCTACCTCAGTCAATGAATAGGCAAGAATTTAAATGAATAACGTGAATGTGAAATTGTAGTTTCAGATGAGTGGATAGCGGAAAGAAGAAGAGGAGGGGGGAACAAGTTTAGGGGAGTAACTACATAAATAAATTCAAGGCTATATTTTTTTCAATGCGTGATTCAACCATGCGTTTGAAAGATTTGCCATAATATTTGAGGCAAATTTCCGTAGAGTTAAGTAGACTTGAAATCGCTTGTAAACTTTTATGACATACTCGTATACAC
The DNA here is from genome assembly GCA_963969285.1 of Odontomyia ornata. NCBI lineage: Eukaryota > Metazoa > Arthropoda > Insecta > Diptera > Stratiomyidae > Odontomyia > Odontomyia ornata. Next base: position 39,431,033 of record OZ017742.1, read on the forward strand.
GATTTCTTTGCAATCATGCACAAGTTTTTTGAATATTAAAGCAATTTGAAATTTATATTTTTCCCTCACGAAAAAATGTTCAATATCTCAGTTAGCCACGTAACACATACATATGTACTTGCATGATGTTGGATATGACCTTTTTGTCTATAAGCTATCGGTCTATTTGGTTTCGGATCCTTCCATCAGGTCATACCCACGCCATTTTATGAGCAGAACGGTGTAGAAAGCAGATTAAACTTGTTACACGTTGCGAAACGAATAAGCTTTCACCATTTTTAGGGTTTTGTACTAAAATACAAAACCCTATTGCAATCACGACCTGTGTCCGTCTGTCCGTCCGTCCGTCCGTCTGTATGTCACAGAACTTTTTCTCCGAAACTATAGAAGCTACAATCATGAAACTTTGTGGAAAGGTCAGAAGTGGTGACCTCTTGAAAGTTCAATGGTGAAAAAAATTTTCAAAGGGGTTTAAGGGGGGTCTCCCAATATAGGGAAGTGACCCCCCAAAAAAAAATTTTCACCATTGGTAGTCGAGTAGGGTGTCATTGGAAAGGTCTCAATGAGATCTTTTCAAAACAAGTCTTAAAATTGCCTTATGAGTACCGAGAGGGGCAGGGAAAGGGAAAATGTACGAACTTTTCGCGTACCCCCCCCCCCCCCCCCTCGCGATTGGACACCTTCCATCCGAAAAATCTGAAAAAAATCATGGATGTAGGCCTTAATTAGTACAACAACAACAAATACATGAGAAGTCGAAATTCACTCAACTTTGTTGGTAATAGTATGATTTATCGATTTTATGTTTTCTTGAATAAAATCTTAACGGTACCCTTAAATTCAATAAAATTCAATACACAGATGACTATTTATAAGATTAATCTTTCTTGAAAGTTTCATAAAGATAATTAACGAAGTTATAGCGATTTGAATTTTCCTGCATTACTATGGAACAATACGCCCTGTATTACTATGGAAACATATGGCAATGGAGCCATATGCGCTTTTTACCGACTTAGAAACTACAGCTTTGCTAGGATTTGCATGAAAATTTCTGGAAGATAAGTATATACAATTGAAACAAGTCAGAAAGGCAAGAGAGAGCTCCTAGCAAAAGGGCTTTGTAGCCATTCTAAGATTCTAAAAAACAGGCCATGAATCGATGATTACAGTACAGAGGAGTGGCCCCTGAAAAAAATTTCATGAAAGGTAGCCGATATGAGTATCAACTGAAAGTTCTCTATGAGAGCTTTTCAAAACAGTTCTTAAACTGACATATTTTGCTTCTGTGGGGGCATAGGGGGGGTTGGAAATCCATGAAAAATGTGTTTCCTCCCTCGCGAATGGACACCCGTGATCTTAAAAAATCTGAAATAATTATCAAGGGAGATATTTGTGGGTATAACTATAAAAAATATCTCAGAAGTCAAAATTCTTTCAACTTTGCTAATAATAGTATGATCCTCGAACATGACATGTTTCTTGATTTTATTCGTTACTGGTTACTGCATTCTGTAAGTTGAGTACAAAACCCTTCTGACATGAGCATAGGTCTGTCTACCCAACTTGTCTTTGGTGCAGTCATGCAGGCTGCACCCTTGCGTCATTTTTCTGTATTTTATTCATTCCCAACATTCGCATTGAAGTCTCTAAGCAGTGTTTTATATTGTTAGAAGACAAGGCGTCAACTTTTTTTCTAGGAGTGAGTAAAATTTATCTTTAACGAAATGCATGGCAGTTAACAAGCAGTTGGAAATGCTACTATAATCTCTATTCTGCCGTCCTTTTTTCCATTAGGGAAATTTTGTGTGATCCATGATCATTGATCTCGCTGACAAACTATTTGATTTCCTGGAATGCAAGGGTGCTAATTTTGTAATGGAAAACTTCTAGGAAAAAATCTCCCAGTACAATACATTGAGGTCATATTCCGTGTCCCAAGTTTGTAGTATGGTTTCGATTCGGTTAGTTCGGCAGGTGGAAAGTTAACCATTATTTTTCTCGATTTTCACTGAATCCACCCAATTGAAAAATTTCGGGTTGTGTTTGTTTCCCACTCAATAAGTTTCCACTTTTATGTAGATGATTTAAATATAGTAAAGGGTTCTTCATTAAGGACATAATAATTTTATTCATTTATAAGACGCAGAAACATGTGAGACATTGAGTTCAAATTTATTGTGAGTGTAGTGCAAGCAAACGTTTTATAAATGAAATTCGATTTTGGTCATTTGGCCACCACCAGCTCGTTTACAGCGATCGATTCTTTGGAACCAATTTTCCACCACTCTGGCACACATTTTGACCGGAACGTTGGGTCTCAAGTTACTGGCTTGAAGGCATAGACCAGTGACTTGTTAAAGCCCCATAAAATGAAATTCAACGGTGCTAGATCGCATGAACGAGGCGGCCATCCGACCGGACCATTTCTAGAGATAACACATTCACCAAATTTGCCCCATCTTCTTGAAACCACATATTGTTGAGGTCAAGTTCATTCAATTCTGGCCACAAATAATCTACTAACATAAAACGATAGCGCTCTCCATTGACGATATTACGACAGTCGTTTTCATTCTAGAAAAAATACGGTCCAATCACATCTCCGGCATGAAAACCGCACCAAATAGTAATTTTTTACGGATGCAACGATGTGTCAAGAAGCACATGTGGGCTTGTTGCTGACCCATAATGCATAGTCACAAAGCTGTTGAGCCAGAAATGAGCTTCATCGCTGTAGATGATTTTTCTATAAAATTTTTCATTTCCTTAAGGCGTTGCCAGAGCCCAATTGGAGAAGTTTCGGCGTTTCGAATAATCAGGTAGCTTGCGTTCTTGAGTCAATTTGATCTTGTAGCCATGTAGACCAAAATATTTTCGCAAAATATGCCACAGTGTGGTTTGAGCTGTGGCGGCCATATTATATTATATTCAAAATAACTCAAAAATATTCATTCTATTCATAAAATATACTGTACATAAAAATACTTTACTTTTGACACATTAAACAAATCATGTAAATCTAGTTGCCTATATTGTTTTTGGAATGGTATATATAGATTGTAAATTAATTAAGTAAATTCAGTAAGTTCAGTTCATTCAACGAATTCAGTTATTTCTCAAATATTGTATTGAGAAAGTTAATTAATAAATATAATTTAGTTTATTCAGTTCGCTCTTAGTTATTGTATTGTTTGAATTTATAATAAAATATTATTCAATATAAAATATCTTTCTAATTGTAGAAAGAAAAGTTTATTCCTATAAACAATCACAAACAATACTACTAAGGACGAACAATTGGTGACCCCGATAAGGCACAAGCGCCTCTTATTGAAAATCGAGTTCTTATTCAGCACGTGGACTTGCAACGGAAGTCATCGTAACCTTTAAGAAGGACGAGCAGTACCACGCTATCTAAGCCCGAGCTGCTATTGCGAATATAAAAAAAAACCAACAGAAGCAAACTGTCGAAGCTATAGCTGAGAGCGTTGTAGGAGGTAATTTAGAATCAAAGGAAAGTCCTATTGGTGTCAGTGCTTCACTACGTGAACGGGAGAACCACACCGATCTCTCTGCTATCGATAATTCTATGCAAGGGATCAACACAACAGTCTCAGATTTGGCAACCATCACTGAGAATTTGGCATTAAATGACAGTGGCAAAGGCAAGCTAGTTATATTCAAGACCTCCAGATTAAAATTTTTTTTAAGAAGAAATTGTGAGATTCCCTCGCAAAAGCTGCGACTCGCGTGTCGTGGAAGATCGAATTGCGAAGAAAGTGAAGGAATCTGATTTTTCGTGGCGGTTGAGTCGGTTTGTGCGATTGACTCACACCTTGATAGATGAAAATTGTTGTGTCAATTACGAGCGACGGTAGAAATATTATTTTGTTAGAGCAGAAAAACAAGCGAAAAGGTCAAATCGCGATTTTATTTGCAATTTTCGCCAATTGGTGGTACATTTACGGTCGTGTGTCAGTCCGTCCGCCAGCGAAACGCAAATTAAAACTGTGAGCAATTTCGAATTTAGTTTTAGCATCCGGAAAGGCCTTAAGAGCAAAACAAAACAATCATCAAATCAACAGCCAGCCATTGATTTAGTACCGCGAATAAACCGAGAACAGGCGGAAAACGGCGAAAAGTTCCAGCAGAAAATTCCAATCAGCGAACTCGGAGGACATCAAAAGTGGAAAACGACGAGCGAGGAGCGAATGTTCAAGAAGGAATTTAAGTAAGAGAATTTATGTATAACATTACATCCTACACACATTCACACATATATACCAGAATTTTCAAATATTTCAAATATTTCTACATATTTTTTTTTTTAATTTTTGAAACTGTAAATTTTAACGTTTAGACCGCAGATTAAGGGTAGGATATATCCTGCGACAGGGGGGGATATATCCAGCGTAGCGCAACCAGAACCCTTAGGGATTTATTTTTGCAGGAATAATTATATCATTATAAATTAAATTATGTCTCAAGATCATTTTCATGATGCGAGTCCTTCAGGGGATTCTACAGTAAATGCTGTAGCAGTAAAGCTACCTTTATTTTTGAAGGAGTTCCCTGAAACATGGTTTGAGCGTTTAGAGGCTCAATTCGCTCTGGCTGGGATTACGACAGAGTTAACTAAATTCAATTATGTTCTGGTAGCTCTTGAACCTGAAGCAATTAGGACAGTTACTGATCTAGTGAATAATCCTTCATCCACTACTCCCTACACAACTTTAAAAGAAGCTTTGATTACCAGACTTTCAGCAAGTGAGAATACGAGATTTAGTCAATTAATTTCGAATCTCACTTTAGGAGATAGACAGCCCTTACAACTTCTTCGTGAGATGAATCAACTTGGGGGGGGATAAAGTTGGAGATGATCTTTTAAGATCATTATGGCTTCAAAGACTACCGGAAAACATGCAAGCAATATTAGCATGTAACCGGTCCAGCTCTTTAAATGATCTGACATCAAGTGCTGATAAAATTTTTGAAGTTTCAAGTAGACCATCAGTAGTTTCATTTGCAAATTCCTCCAAATCAGAACCTAACGTTCAACAACAAATTGCAGAGTTAAGCAGTCAAATTGCAGAACTTACTAAGGCTGTTGGAGAATGATTAAGATTTAGAAGTCCAAGAAGGAACGATGGCCAGTTTCAAGGTTTCCGTTCACGTAATTCATCCAACAGACGCTCAAAAGATAGAAGATTTTGTTGGTATCATGCTAAATTTGGTGTCAATGCACATAAGTGTATTGAGCCATGCAAATTTATTAACAAAAATTCTGAGGAGACTTTCAATAATTCAAAAAACTAAATCCTCTTAAGTCTCCGGCGGCAAACTTAAGTCGTATTTCTTCTAGCCGCCTTTTAATTCTTGATCATTCTTCAAAGAAGAATTTTTTAATCGATACAGGTGCGGAAATTTCCGTGATTTCGAAATCGAATAATTTGAAATTAATTCCATCGGGATTTAAACTTTCTGCTGCTAATGCATCTTCCATTGATACATACGAGTATGGCAGAAAGTTATTAACATTAAATTTGGGACATAGAAGAGATTTTTCATGGCACTTTATAATTCCCGACATTACACGTTCCATTACAGGAGCAGATTTCCCTGGTCATTTCGGCTTTTTAGTAGATGTAGCTAATAAAGCTTTAATTGACCCAGTTACCAATTTTAAATCAATAACTTCTATTTTTAAGGAAGATTATTCAAATTTTCCAATCACGTTCAATCGGATGTTGATCCTAATTTTAAAGAACTATTAATTAAATTCAAGTCGATTACCTTAAAATCTGATTTCACTAAAGTTCCAGTACATAATATTAAACATAAAATTTTTACTTCTGGATCTCCAATCATGTCCAAACCTAGACGTTTAGCTCCGGACAGATTAGAGTCAGCTAAAAATGAATTTAATTTTCTTCTGGAACAATGCATCAGTCCATCAGACAGCAAATGGTCATCACCATTACACATGGTAAAAAAAAGTAATGGTGAATGGCGTCCTTGTGGAGACTACAGACGTTTAATTGCCATAACCGCTCCAGATCGATATCCGATTCCTAAAATTCAGGATATTATTCATTTTCTGATAGATTGCAAAACATTTTCAATATAGCATACCATCAAATTCCAGTCGAACCCGAAGATATTCCAAAAACAACTATATGCACACCGTTTGGACTCTTTGAGTTTACCCGAATGACCTTTGGACTATGCAATGCTGCGCAAACTTTCCTGCGATTTATTGATTCTCTGTATTGAAAGATCTAAATTTCTGTTTTGTATATCTTGACGACATCCTGATTGCATCTAAATCAGTTTCTGAGCATTAAGCTCATTTGGAAATTATTTTTGAAAGATTACAAGAACATGGTCTTATAATAAACATTAACAAATGTCAATTTTTTCAGACTGAGATAAAATTTCTTGGTCATTTCATTTCGTCTGAAGGCATTCGTCCAGCTCCAAACAAGTGTCAAGATATTCTTCAATTCAAATTACCTGAGACTATTTTAGAACTTAGTCGATTTTTAGGCAAGTTAAATTTTTATCGTCGTTTTTTGCCAAATGTAGCTCAACATCATGCGTTACTTAACAGTCATCTAATAGGAGCTAAAAAGTCAGACAAAAGAAAAATTAACTGGACTCCAGAAGCTATTGAATCTTTTAATTTTTCAAAACAACAAATATTCGAAGCAGCAGTATTAGCTTTTCCTAACATGGATGCTCCTTTAGCAATTTTTGTCGATGGCTCAGATATTGCCATTGGTGCAGCACTTCAACAACGCATAAATGATGACTGGCAACCCTTAGGTTTCTTCTCTAAGAAACTCAATCAAGCTCAAAAAAATTATTGTACTTATGACCGTGAATTGTTGGCGGCTTATCAAGCAGTAAAATATTTTAGATTTTACGTTGAAGGTCGTTCTTTCACGCTGTTCACAGATCACAAGCCATTAATATATTCATTTCGGCAAAACCCAGCTAAGGCTTCTCCAAGGCAACTCCGTCAACTAACATTTATTAGTGAGTTTACTACAGACTTTCGACATATTTCTGGCAAAGAGAATGTAGGTGCTGATTCTCTTTCTAGGATTTCTTAAATAGAAATTCCTAGTACAATAGAATCGTAGATGAATGTTTGACAAACTTGAGAACAAATTCGAAATTTAAGTTTAGTCAAATTAATTTGCCAAATTCAGATATTGAAGTTTTTTGTGAAATTTCTGATAAAACTTTTAGGCCTTACATTCCAGAAAAATTTCGTGAACAAGTTTTCAAAACTGTTCATAATTTAGCACATCCTGGAATACGAGCTACTCATTGCATTATTACAAGCAAATATTTTTGGCCTTCATTAAATAAAGATGTTGCAAACTGGACTCGAAATTGTTTATATTGTCAACGTTGCAAAATTTCAAGGCATAATGAAAGTGAAATTAAGACTTTTTCATTGGTATCTAAGCGCTTCAAAGCAATTCATATGGATATTATCGGACCAATTCCTTATTCACAAGGTTCACGTATTGCTTAACAATTATTGACCGATTTTCAAGATGGCCAGAAGCCATTCCTATGACAAATATAACAGCTCAAGCTTGTGCGAAAGCTTTATGCAGTGTTTGGATTGCACGTTTTGGAGTTCCTGAAACCATAGTTACTGATCAAGGTAAACAATTTGAATCACAACTATTTGGCGAACTAGCAAGGACTCTAGGTTTTAGGCGCAACCGTACTACAGCTTATCATCCTCAAGCTAACGGTATGATCGGAAGCTTAAAGCGGTCATTATGACACATAATAATCCTTCATGGACCAAGAGCTTACCTTTTGTGATGTTAGGTTTGAGAACAGCAATCAAAAAAAAGATCTTAATACTTCTCCAGCAGAGCTACTTTATGGAGAAAATATCAAAGTTCCGGGTGATTTTTCTATTCCATCATTTGATTACCAAATACAAAACGATTTTGTTAAAGATCTGAAAGTTGCTATGTCGATTCTCAAACCTATTCCGGCTGCAAATCATGGTAATAATAACACAAGAATCATTAAACGTTTAGATACATGCACCGAGGTTCTAGTCAGGGTGGATTCAGTTTGTCCATCGCTTAAACCACCATACCAAGGTCCCTTTAAGATATTGCAAAGGAAAGAAAAATATTTCACTGTTGAGATTAATAATAAAGCGTATAATATTTCTGTGGATCGATTAAAACCTTGTTTTTCCGCAATTAAGAAAAAAGGAGTAAAAAATAATGGAAATATAGAAACCAAAATAGTATCGTTTGACATCAGTAAAAATAAAACAAGATTTATAACAAGATATTTATGAATGGCAAACGTTCCAATAAGTCTCAAAGAATAATTTTACAGTAACAGTTAACTAACCCCACATAAGTGGTTTTCTTTTTATCGCGAAATATAAATATTTCACTAGGGGGGAAGTTCTGTGGCGGTTATATTATATTATATTCAAAATAACTCAAAAATATTCATTCCATTCATAAAATATACTGTACATAAAAATACTTTACTTTTGACACATTAAACAAATCAGGTAAATCTAGTTATTATATAGATTGTAAATTAATGAAGTAAATTCAGTAAGTTCAGTTCATTCAACGAATTCAGTTCTTTCTCAAATATTGTATTGAGAAAGTTAATTAATAAATATAATTTAGTTTATTCTGTTCGTTCTTAGTTATTATATTGTTTGAATTTATAATAAAATATTATTCAATATAAAATATCTTTCTAATTGTAGAAAGAAAAGTTTATTCCTATAAACAATCACAAACCAACTACCAAGAACGAACAGAGCGATGCCCAATTTTTGAGAACGACGTTGGATCAACTGATTTGGCTCATTTTGAATCGATGTACTTACGGCTGCAATATTTCTTTCGCTTCGAGCGCTACATCTTTTCGGCACCGAAATGTTCAATGGTGAAAATTTGGACTCGAACTTATCCACTATTGCACATACAGCCTGTCGGGTGGGACGATTATTGTGGGCGAAAATTAGTGTAAGTGCTCTTCAAGTTGTGAACACCGAATCAGAATGTTGGTAGTAATTTTTAATAATTTTTAAACGTTGGTGTTTTGTGAACTTTACCATGATGAAAATGTTGACTTTAAGTAACGTTTTGACATTAACAGTTTATTGACATATAAATATACGAAATTGTTATGTCCTTATGGAACTCAATCTGTAATGAATAAAAAAAAAAATTATATTACATTATTATCAACGACTGGGTTCTATTCGAACTTTCCTAATAATTGCAAGTATCGTATCGGCTTCCACGAAGACAAACTTTTACCATATTTAACGGCAATTTGTTAATACAAAATTCGGAAATTACAACTTAACCAAACATTCTTACGAAACATTTTAACACAATGTTTATTTCGATTTCATTTTATTGTTTTCGCTTTTCCTTTTTCTCCTTTTCCTTCATTTTCGACATTGTTCTATTTTTCCCGCGTGCAAGAGCTATGGGAATGGTTTTGTTACCTCTTATTGTTTCCAATCACGTTTTAAGCGGAATTTCAGGATCAACTTTTCTTCAATGTTGGCTCAAGGAAAAATGTGTCTACTTGAATAAGAGTACATTGATTTGCTACTGTTTTGAAAAAAAAAGAACTTTAGCCGAGTTCATGGAAAGCCTATGCGGAAATATCAATATTCCATGCTGGTTGGCCAGTGTGTACAGGAAGATGGGAGTGCAGAGCGTCAAATCGAATCCGAAGGACGAAGTGGAGTTTGAAGATGTGATTGATTTATTTTACAATGAGATTCAAGCCAATAATGTGAACAAGTCATTTATTGAATTGTTGCTATAAACATAGAAAATGTGATTGCTCGTAAGTGTGCAATTGAAAAGATAGTCCTGATTTATATATCCTTGCACCACCCATTGCTCCTCTAACACGAACTTGCTGAAAAACTGGGCAAGCTGGTACACAGTAATTATGATAAGATCAGTCAAGTGGTTCTAGAAAGCATGACAATGTCCTGATGGCATCGCCGCCAGCAATCACCCCGAATAACTTGGCGAAACGACTTCATTTTTTCCAGCATTTCATTCGCCCCTTCTGAGCCTCCATGTGAATCAAAGATTGCTTGGCTCTGGCTGCCAATGTGTGGGTGTTGTAAATGAGGGGCGTTCTGCATGCTGACCGGTTTTAAGAGATTTCAATTTCAGATAGCACTCATCAGTAGCCCCAAGGTGCGAGAGAATATTAACATTGTAAACTAAACTGCATGCGCCATTGAAAACGCTGCTGATTTATGATTATTGGACCTCGTGTGCTTTATACTCCATATTTAGCGCGGACTTTTACAGCTCTCCTCCTCTCGAACGAGCCATTTTAACCGCGGAGTACGTGCCCCATAAAATGCACTTGTCGGGTCTTCTAGCTTGTCACTTTCCATTCCACTGGATTCCGCGCTCCGGGTGCATGCATATCCTTTCCGTTGAGCGCCAGCACGTAATACGAATAATCCCCTAAATCTGCACGGATACAGGACACAAAGATAGCTTTATGCGCCTTTATTCAGTAAAAAGTATCGAATCAAATTTACTGTGTAGAGTCGGGAAGCGAAAATTTCATTTAGAACTTACCCTTCTGGCCCCAGCAGTCCGCAGAGTAATGGCTTTGCCATTGTCATTTTAGCATCCGAACCCCAGTAATAAAACCTAATAAAGTTACAGATTACCAAAATAGAGTTGTGAAATAACTTTAATGGAAGGACAAGATTGGAGCTGAAATGACTATTTCACATCACATAAAGGGTTGTGCAGGCCAAACATGAGGCGGCAACGTAACGAACGGGAGCAGCAAATGATGTTTGAAAAGTGGCCTTTTTGCCCCGGTCAGGAAGTCTCGTACGACTCGCATGTACGTATATCCTTGCTTAGTACGCAGCAAATGGATTTCTCACCAAAGGACCCAAAAGAAGACTTGTCTTGAGGCGATGTCTCTGATTATTGTCCCATTAGCATAACAATCAACGAGTAAATGGAACTTATCGAGATTTGAACTTTATGATAAGGATCAAAATGAACTCAAATGTTCAAAGCATATGAAATTCCTGGAAATTTATCACTTGCTTGAATTGCTCCAATTATACAAGGAAAATGAAATGAATGTTGGCTTTTGGTTGGAATGCAAGGAAATGTGAAATTCATGATTCTAAGTCTCAAAAGGATTAGGCTGGAACTATTCTTCGTATATACGAATAATTGTAAGCTCTGTGGGTTGAACGATATTAGATATATCCTGCTCAGGGCGTTTGGCCCTTGCTAATAATGAAGTGTTGGAGTTTAGCTGCCACTTCTCCTGAAACGTGTCGTATCAAGCTACAATTTCAATTCAGGTGTAAAACGATAAATACAAAATATCAGAAGCTGAGAAAGAAGGGAGCATGTTTGTAAGCTAATCGTTTCAATAGCATATACTGCAAAAATATTAAATTGCTTCGTCGTAATGAATCGTGGATAATGCTAAATAGTCTTAGTGGATTTGGTGTTTTCTGGGGAGCGATGCCCGATATGCAGTGTCTTCGATAGCATCTTTGAGTATTATTCGCACACAGAAATTTCTTTTATCGCATTTGTTGGATCATTGCGGTGGTAGAACATTCATAGATCGATTAGTCTAAGCAGGTGAGTGGACGTTTTTATTAATTGCTCGGTGTAAATTTCACTGTTCTGTCCATTAAATAACTTAACTGTTAAATTTAAAGTGAAATTTCTTTTTACATGTGACTCCTAATATTATCGAAAACCGAAAACGATTGGCACAGGTACAGAGAAGAGGAGCACTGAGAATTGCATCTTCGTATCCAACACTCTCCGACTCGGCGGAGAGAGTGATTGCAGGCGTGATACCTGTCGCCCTCCTTGCTAGAGAGCGCCGCGCTATTTACCTGCGCCGAAACGAGGATGCGAGGGAGATGGTTGTCCGCGAGGAGAGACAACGCTCGCTCAACGATTGGCAGCAGTCTTGGAGGAATTGCACGAAGGGAAGGTGGACTGCGCGACTCATCCCGGATGTGAGACCGGGGCTAAATCGAAGGCATGGTGAGACTGACTTCTATCTGACCCAGCTTTTGAGCGGGCACGGGTGTTTTCAGTCTTACCTGCACAAGATCGGTAAGTCACGGTCTCCCGATTGTCGGTTTTGCCCAGGAGAGGAGGACAATGCCTGTCACACATTTTTTGCGTGTACCAAATGGGCCAGGCTGCGAAGGGAACTCTACAGGGAGATGGGAGAGCTCACTCCGGATAATTTAGTTGCGGTGATGCTCGAATCGGTTGACAAATGGAACCAGGTGGCACATTATGCTCGGGCAGTCCTGAAATATAAAAGGGACTCACAGCAGCCGGAGGCGCTGGGGCTGGGGGATTGCTCTTCTGGCATTTCCTCTTCCCCTCTCCCCTCCCGCTAGGAAAGGGACTCCCCAGCTTGAAGGCGCCCCACGGCGTAACAAAACGAGACCTGGCCCGAAGTAATGTGTCAAACGGTTCCAGGCTAGGTTCTCAGGTTGACAAGGGAGGTGTTTAGTGGGTAGTCCAAGGGTATCCTCCATGGGAGTCCCACACTGCCAGACTCGGCGGGCGTAAATGCCTTCGCCTCCCTACCACAAAAAAAAATTATCTGTTTGTTGAATTAGTCATTATAGTATGGTAATATAATTTAATTTGTTACAAATATCTTTTACATTCGTGACCATTCTTGGAATTCTTTTATGCAATTGTGACCTAATTATACATTCAACTTATGGACGTAATTAACTTTCCAGTGAGTGTATGCATTTCGATTATCGAACCAAATTGTGAATTCTGCAATTTCTCATTAGCTATGCGATTATTTTCTTTTGCTTTTACTGACATAGCTAATGTGAATGTGAATATATATTCGTGAGTATAAATAAATTACTGACCTTCCCCATTAAATATCAAAGTGAGATACACAAACAAACCATCAATATTAGTGCTAAGTGCATCCTATTAAATTGTATCGCGTTCGACAATACCTTCAAATATGTGATCTGCAAGGGCTTTTGCAACCGCAAACTGCACGGCGCCTGCATGGCGGTATCATCCTTTTCTAGAGGAACATTTCATCTGCTCTGATTCTCAGAATTTTGAGCATAAAATGAAATACATGTATGACCGAATTATTGATCACATCGATAATATAATGGAAGAGAATGATCAATTAATCGTGCGGCAGCAATCGAAATCTGTAGCGAATGATGAGAGCTTTGTTGAAATGGCTAGTAGCTTCGACGAACTAGCCACTAACTTATCAAAGAGCCATAAGAAAATATTTAAAGCTCTTGAGATGTTCGATAATCGGTTGATCTCTATGAAGGAGCAAATTGCAACCATCCAACCATCGTGCAAGAAAGACTGCCCTAAAGCCCTAAGGTGTCGTCGTCTGTCCAACAGCCCTAAGATATCGTCGTCTGTCAACAACAACAGTCGTGTTTTCTTCCGAGCGCTATCTCGCCTTCTGATTTATCGATTAAATCTTAATCCTTCCTCCGACAAAGCTTCGCACGTGATTATTTCTTAAACGTAGCATCGTTTCTACCTGCTTTCGAGCTGTGTTCATTCTGATTGCTTCTTGTATGCCATCATAAAGTTAGTTTTAAATAAGTGCTTTGTGTTGGATTTAAAGAACTAACTAGTGAAAATATTGCCAATACACAGTGTTCAGTGACGTGAACCCTTTCAGTGATTTGATGACAATTACTTCATTGTTCTTAACTATTATTGCCATCAACCTAAACCAGTGCATAAACCAAATCGTAGTGAACTTTTAAACATTCCTCCAGCTGATTTCTGCGTCATCGCTCGATCAGTCGTGGATTTATACTACCAATCCGTGATCTTTGGTGCCTGAGCTAACTTCATCAATAACAAGATCAACTGAGCGAAAGTATTGGCAACTGACAGTGTTCAGTGACGCACACCCTTTCAGCGATTTGATGACTTATACCTCATTGTGCTAAACTAGTAGTATCATCAACCTAAACGAGTACAAAAACCTAATCGCAGTGTATTTTTATACATTCCACAAGCTGTTTTTTGCGCCATCGCTCGGTCAGCTGTGGACTTTTTCTACCAATCTATAATCTTTGGTGTCTGAGCTAAGCTTATCAATAACTTAAACGAAGTATTAGTCTAATTCAAACGTAAGTCATTTTGAAAAGCATAAAATGTCTACTTGTACTGCATCACCATGCATGGACAAGGCGAATAAAACACCTCTAGTGAATTGTTCGAGTTCCTGTGGCTTAAATTTCCACTCAAAGTGTGCGAATTTAACAAGTTCCGTCTCTGACTGCATATTGAAGCGGAACACAGGTGTACACTGCTTCTGTGAAGCTTGCAGAAAGTGTTCTCTCTATGGCCATCTTTCTCACCTGTAGAGTGCGAAGCGCACTGTGGATGCTTTAGCTATTGAACTCAAGAAGCTGCAACAAAAACTTGGTCATGCTAAGTGTGAAATCGACGAAGTACTTGTGGCGGCCAAAAATCAGCCACCAACGTCATCTGAAAACTTAGGCAAGAAATCGGATTCTAATGTAGCTTCGCCTAAAATAACAACACGAAGCATGGCCTCGCAGATGGAGCTGCACGGTAATCAGACTTGCTTAACACCTTCTGCTTCACTGTATTCGACTACTTCTGGAGTTGTGGATATAGTGCCACTTGTACAACCTGTTGAACAAACATCAATTCCTATGAGTGATGGAATTGTACTTGAAACATTATTGCACTCTCAAAGAATTGTACCTGAAACATTATTGCACTCTCAAAGGCCCCATGATCTGCAGGAGCCTAATACACGCATAGTGAAGCCGCCGCTTCAAATTTTTGTTTCTCGTCTAGCGTATGATACCTTGGAGGAGGAACTGAAAGCGTTTGTAGACTTTAAACTTAACAAGCATGGTGTTATTAGCTGTATTAAGCTGACTAAGGACAGCATACCGAATCGGATTGTTGCCTCCTTCAAAATTACTGTGCCTGAAGACTGTGCGGCTGTTGCGCAGAGCGACTTTTGGCCACCTGGGACTCTGGTGAAGTATTACACACCTCCACCTAGAAAGAATTTTCGTGCAGCTGCTCAACGATTCACCAAAAACTAATAATGATAGGAACTCTGTATGCAATTCTGTTTCTATGTATTATCAAAATGTCAGAGGCTTAAGAACCAAGCTCAATGACTTATCTCTCTTCTGCCAATTAGCGAATGACTCCGTCATTTGTTTAACTGAAACTTGGCTGAATGAAAGTATCGCAAGTACCAAATTTCTACCTGATCATACAATCTACCGATGTGATCGTGATCCTGTTGCAACAAAAAAACTCGATGGTGGTGGAGTTTTAGTTGCTGTTTGCAAATCCCTTTTTAGCTCGCTATGTACTGACTTCTGTTTTGCTCGTGCCGTTGAATGTGTTATTGTGAAAATCTCCCTTCCAAAAAATACCTCTTTATTAATTTGCACTGTTTACATTCCCTCCCATTCTCCCTTTGTTGTGTATGAATCTTTTTTCGATGAACTATCCTCCTACCTTCTTGGTCGTCACCCTCATTCTAAAATCGTTGTGTGTGGGGATTTCAACCTACCATCCGTGGAATGGGACACTCATACAATTCCTTCTATTTCGTCTGCAAATCATTTATCTATGCTGTTGTCTTCTTTTCTTTCCATTTGCTCTTGTGTTCAATTTAACCATATCCGTAACCCCAATGGACGTCTACTTGACCTTGTCCTTTCAAATATCCCAGCTCATCGTATATCTGTCTCTCAGGTTTTGTATCCTTATATCAAGCCTGACCTTCATCATCCTCCATTGTCTCTAGAACTAGCTATCGAACCCTTCCAACCTCCGAGAAATGCTACTGCTTTTCGGTTCAACTTTTTTAGAGCAAACTATCAGGAAATTAAAGCTGATATGGACTCTGTTGACTGGTATGCCTTTTTCTGCGGCCTTGACTGCGATAGTGCCTTGAGCAAATTCTACGGCTACTTGAATAATTTGATTGCTAAATTTACTCCACAGCGGGCACCTCGTAAGGCAAATATGAAGCCATGGATCACCCACAGAGTACTCTGTGCCTTAAAATCCAAAGATAAAGCGCACCGGCTCTTCAAACGAACTGGATTTGAACAAGCCAGATCAGATTTCTGTAGGCTGAGATGTATTGCTAAAGGCGAAATAAGGATAGCCATGTCAAATTACTTCAGCAGTCTCGAGAGCTCCCTCATAACAAACAATGTCAAACCGTTTTGGTCCTACATCCGTTCCTTGAAATCGTCCTCTACTATTCCCTGTAATGTTACATGGAACAACACTGTAGCGTCTACTCCACAGGATGTTTCAGACCTATTTGCGCAGTTCTTCTCCTCTACATTTTCACCTCATAACATAAGGTATTCATCCACCGATACATTCGAAGCAAGTCCAGTCTTAATTACATCCTATTCCACCAGCCCTTCTGAGGTTGAAGCTCTAATCAATTCGCTAGTTCCTAACGTCAGTCCCGGTCCAGATGGATTACCGAATATATTTGTTAAGTCACTCAGTTCCTCACTGTGTTTTCCTTTATCTCTCATTTTCAACCTTAGCCTTTGTTCTGGTATCTTTCCCACTTATTGGAAAGATGCCAATGTTGTCCCCATCTTTAAAAATGGTGATCCCTCAATTGTTTCTAATTATCGTCCAATATCTTTGCTCTCCTGTTTCCCTAAGCTGCTTGAACGCATTGTTCACAACAGACTTTCTGAATCAATGAGTTCAGTTATGAAACCGCAACAGCATGGGTTCCTGAAGGGCCGTTCCACTTCATCAAACTTAGCTGAATTTACAGACTACATTGCAAAAGCTCTGGATAAACAATGTCAAGTAGATGCCATCTTTACTGATTTCTCCAAAGCCTTTGACTCTGTGAATCATTATATTCTTGGACAAAAGCTATCCATGCTTGGTATATCAGGTTCTCTACTTTCCTGGATCACGTCCTATCTTTTCAATCACTCGTGTTGTGTTAGTCTTTATGGTACACTGTCATCTCCTTTTTGCCCGTCTTCTGGTGTCCCTCAAGGGTCTATCCTTGGGCCTCTTCTTTTCCTACTGTTCATTAATGATCTTCCCTCTGTAATATCCTCTCCCTGCCTCCTTTATGCTGACGAGTTCAAAGTATTTCGAGTAATTAGGACTCTTGACGACTGTCAGCTTCTTCAAAATGACCTACTTAATCTCAGTAGTTGGTGCACGACAAATGCTCTTTCTTTAAACGTATCCAAATGCTTTAAGATGAGTTTTACTCTTAAAGCGGTTCCTTTAATGTACAACTATACTTTGTGTAATGTTGTTCTCTCTTCTGCGGACTCATGCAAGGACCTTGGTGTAATTTTTGGCCCCAAGCTCAAATTCGATGTCCATATCCTATGTATAATTACTAGAGCATCGAAGGCTGCTGGGTTCGTTCTGCGACATCTCCAGAAATTTGAAAACATTGCTGGGTTCGTTCTGCGACATCTCCAGAAATTTGAAAACATTGCTACTGCTGTCCGCTTATTTACCTGCCTTGTTCGCCCGCTTCTTGAATACTGTTAAGTTGTGTGGTCTCCTCGACATCAGTATTTAGTAACTTCACTAGAAAATGTCCAGCGAAAATTCACACGGTTTTTGTTCTACAAATTTAATTTGCCCTACGAATCCTATGAGCGTCGATTATCGGTTCTAGTAGTCTTCTTGAGGTTCCATATGCCCGGACTGAGTTATACTTTCATTCAATAATGCCGCGTATCATTAGAAAACATAATGATCTATCTTACTTTGTTTTTAAGAATAGACTTAAGGCTTTGATTATTATGAATTCCGTTTAATTTTTTAATCATGCTTATTTTTAACTTAGTACATACGCTTTAGATTTAAGTCTGCTTATTTTTTAATCTATTTTGTAAATGGACTTCTCAGTCTGTTAAATGGATCTAAAATGTTGAGTGATATGTTAACAGACATCATCAAAAAACTATCTGAGCAGAAAGATTCATTGCAACAATCGGAAATGTAAACAAAATTGGCAAATATTGAGAAAAAGTGTGATTCACTAGAAAATAAATTACAGGAGCAGCGTGAAGTAAACTACACATTTCCAGTGGAGAGTGATGCAAACGGCAGAAATTCGAGATGTCCAGAACCGAAAGCATCAATTCAAGCTCCAGAAGTCGTAAAACGCATCTTCAAGCTAGGCTCGTTTTGGTCAGTGGATGAATGGAATGTAAGGCTCCAAAAGTTAGAAGCAGTTAACACCAAAATAGCTACTGAAGCAAATTATGAATCATTCTTCCTACAAAAAGCACCAAAAAATATTAGCGCCGCTGGAGTTCGAGAGTTTTTGGAGAATAGTCTCATGCTCAAAGCTTGCAGAGTTGAGGAAGTATCGAAGGGGAATAAGCATAAGCGTTCGATTAAGGCTTCCACCCCACATAAGTATGCCTAGCTTTTCTCCAACCATCAATCTGAAAACGGTACTGTCAACTAGAATGGAATGATCTTCAAAAAGTTGAAATTACATAAGCCTGTTTACAACAAGAATCAACCAAGTAAATCTATGAATAGTATAATAAAAGCTTCCGCTAATGATAAAAATACCAATACTAACATGACTTACAAAATTCACTAAAAGATTACTAATAAAACTGTAAATCCTTCAGGCCCTTCAGATGGTATTCTAGTGGCAAACAGTACTGTTTGTGATTGTAACCAACCGAGAAGTAGTGTTGGTTCTTCACATGAGCATTCTCTTTCCACTCCTGAACTGAAGACTATGAAACCGCACCCCAAATATCCTAATTTCGTAAGTGATGGTCTTCAAATTTCATCAACACAAGGATGAATTCAGTTACCTAACACATCAAATGACTCGTTTGCCGAAAAGGAGTCCTTTTTAGACCTTCTCTTACCTTCAGCTGTAAAACAACATTTAACTCTAGTAACCATCTTGAAAGTAGGTATCTCTTATCAAGACTGCGAGAGCATAAAATATATGAGTTTGTTCGACTCTACCTGGCCTACATGCATGAAGCGCCAGATACAACATACATTGATGGTAAAACGAAGACCAATCTTAAAGTATTGATACAAAGAAAAGGTCTTCCTGTAGAATTAGATGCTCTTCGCAAATTATATTTTAAATATCACGCGCAACTAGGTATCAATCCAGGACAAGCACAAAAAGCTCTCGAGACCTACGCTTCACATGTAAGCTCAAATCATATATCTTCACTTCAAAGGACACTAGAACAACATCACAAATTTTTTCGTCCGCAAAAAAATGCTTCCTCCAAATGCATCAAAATGTTCTACCATAACTGTGGTGGTATGAGAAGTAAACTCAGCAAACTTTTTCTTGACGCTAAATCATGCCGTTTTACTGTCCTTGCTCTAACGGAAACTTAGTTGAATAACTCCTTTTGAAATGAAAAGATTCTCGATAGTAGTTGGACTATATATCGGAATCATCGGGACTATCAAAGTACCGGGTTGTCACGAGGTGGTGGAGTCCTAATCACTGTGCACAACTCGATATTGAGTGACCTCGTCGTTACGACCACATATAAATATTTCGAGCATACAATAGTTCGATTCAAACTTATAAAAGTTGACTTGTACATTGGTCCATTTTATATTCCTTCAAAGTCTAATGAGATCGTTTACAATGATGCATACGGAGTTATTTCTTCCCTTGTGGGCCTTTCTAATGAAGAAGATAAAATTATTATACTTAGAGACTTTAATAGGCCCAATTTAATGTTTATAGTCGACGAACTTGATAATGCTCTTCTTCCAGTCAATCTTCTGGGCGACAGTGATGACGACCTTGTTTCTACATTTTATGGCAATGATTTACAGCAAGTAGCTCTGACACCCAATTGCAATGGTAATTGGCTATATCTTATCTTTGCTAATGCTTATGACGATGTGGTGGTTAATCCAACCAGTGAGGTGGAAAATCTTTCTTCAAACACCCTCCACCATTTCGCACTTTCGGTTGAATTTTCCACTGCTGAAGCTAGAAACATTTTTGCAATCCTAATTACGAGAGCATTCGAAAGCATATTTTTAATATAGACTGGACTGCCATGCTTTCAACGTTAGATATAAATGATGCACTAAATTTATTCTATCAGCACATCCTTGACGCCATTGAAAGACATGTTCCTAAATTCAAGAAAAAGGACAAATTCTCATAGACCTGGCTGGATAGTGATCTTCGATCTTTAAGGAACAAAAGAAATAAACTGTATAAGGTTCAAAAGAATTTCAATTGAAGTCGCGCGAGGCCTATGAAGTATATGTTAATGTTATAGGTGAAAACATCATCAAAGACCCCAAGAAATTTTTTGAATTTGTGAACATCAAGCGCAAAGCTCATGGCTATCTTAAATAAATGACCTTTAAAGACTGCAGTTCTACTCTCCCTGAAGAAATCAGTAATTATTTTGCAGACCATTTTCAATCAGTTTACTATTCAGCAAACAATTTCCTTAATTTTTCACCACTAGACACAGAATGTGAGCCTGTTTGCAAGAAATTTCAGTTTCAGAGGGTGACATATTCGACGCAATTCTTCTTCTTTGTAGCACTACAGCCCCTCTCGGGCCTTCGCTTAGAGATAGTTAGAGTATCTCATTTTCATGACCGTATTCATTTTTTTCGGGAGTTGGTTTGGTCAGTACCATGCTCCCGTGTGCTTGCTCAGCTATGATATGATTTGATTAAATTAGTACATGTCACCACTAAGTGAACACTCGTAGTCGGTCCGAAAAATCGACGCAATTGAAACTCTTGACTTTAATCATGGACCTGGCCCTGATTCACTTCCTCCATATTTTTTATTTCAATGCAGAGAGCAATTAGTTTTACCTCTTTGCATCATTTTTAACAAATCACTATCAAGCGGCGTGTTCCCAGCATACTGGAAATGCTCCTACTTAACACGAATCCATTAAAACAAAAAGCAAAGGAGCCGTTGAAAATTATAGAGGGATTGCCATACTATCCACTACCCCAAAGCTATTTGAAAAAATAGTATGTTCCAAAATATCACCTTTTATTGAACAGCGTCTCAATGACCAACAGCATGGCTTCAGAAAGAATCCATCCACAACCACCAACTTAACAGTGTTGGTCTCTAACATCCTTTGTGCAATGGAAAATGGACACCAGGTCGACGAAATTTATACTGACTTTAGTAAGGCTTTTGAACGTATCAATCATACGATTTTGTCTCATAAATTGAATAAATTTGGAATCACTGGCTCCCTACTTCATTGGCTGGACTCGTGTCTCGAAAATTGGACTCAAACCGTTAAATTTCAGGGATATGTGCCAAACGAAATTCATGTCTATTCCGGTGTTCCTCAAGGCAGTTACCTCGGACCTTTTCTCTTCAACATTCTTATAGCGGACCTTTCTGAAGTGCTATCCGATATACCACACTTATTTTAGGCAGATGATCTCAAATTATATAATGTGATAGTATCCCGAAGTGATTCTTTGTTCCTGCAGGACAAAATAAATACTCTATTAGAGTGGTCTAACAAAAATCTTTAATATTTGAATTTTGCGGAATGCCAGGTGATAATTTTTTCTCGAAAAAGTACAATTTCATTATCTGATTAAGTTTTGCCATGCAAGGTCATTTCCAGCGTGGCACCGATTTCCCGCTTGCTGAGGCAGCAAACTACTACTGCAGTCATTTGCGGACATTTTAATTCCGATATATACACTACAAGCTGAATGAAATTTGTGACGAGCTGGAGGTCTCAACGATTGTAAGACTTGCGGAAGCTGCAATGGACTAGTCAAGTTTACGGTATGACGAACAATTGATATCCAAAAAGGTATTCGTTGGGAAAACTGAAGGGCAGAAAGCGAGGACAAACTGGTCTGATTCGGAAAACAATTCAAAGCTGCAGAGATTTTGAAATTGGAAGAACTGGTTGATGGGTTGATACAGTTGGATGCTCTTGTTGTACGAAGCGAAGGCCCAAGAAGGGGTAGATTACTGTGAAGAATTCTTGCTATACACTAACAATTTAAATACATGTGGGCTAAAAGGACACTATGCACTATGTGCTATGACAC
The DNA here is from genome assembly GCA_963969285.1 of Odontomyia ornata. NCBI lineage: Eukaryota > Metazoa > Arthropoda > Insecta > Diptera > Stratiomyidae > Odontomyia > Odontomyia ornata. The sequence continues at coordinate 39,453,232 of OZ017742.1, forward strand.
AGTTCTACTTTACTCGGGATGCAAAAAAGATTACCTAGAGAATACCATTAATGAGGATCTAAGTACATATCATTCGTGGTTAAGTAATAATAAGCTAGCGCTAAATACTTCTAAGACCAAATACATTATTTTCAAACAGAAGAACAAGGAAGACATTATCATCGATATAAGAATTAATAGCGAAAAACTGGAGAGAGTAGCGGAATTCAAATATCTTAGACTCATCATCGACCAACGATTAACGTGGCTGTCGTATATAAAAAACTTAAGAAGACAATTAGCTCCTGTTATTGGATTACTGAGAAGATATGAAGGATTTCCAAGCAATATCAAGCAGATGGTGCTAAATGCATTCGTTCTGTCGAAACCACATTACAGAGTAGTAATCTGGAGCCAGTCATCAAAGCAACACCTTAATATCATCTCCAGGTTGCTTACTAAGGCTTATAAAAATATGCTAAATCTACCAATACATACACCAACCAGATTTGTGTACCAATCAGCGAAGGCATTAACATTTACTCAAATCGTTGAAGCAAAGAAAGCCAAGTTTATTTTTAAATGCTTGAATTCAAATTCGTCGTCACATATTCAATTTATGAAAGTATCGCAGAAAAATCACTACAATGTTAGGAACGCAAATCAATTCATAATACCTTTTGCAAGAACGGATCGTCTAAAGAATGACGCTACGAATGATGCCTTGCGCATATACAACAATCTCCCAGATTCAGTTAAGGATGCAAACTCACTTATAGTTTTTAAAAAAAGGCTTAAAGAATATTTATTTAACAACGATTGAATCTCAATGCAATAAATTTCTACAGCGCATCCTAGAGCCTTTCTTAACCCTACCGTCGAGATTGTATAGCAGAAAGATATTATTATGGCATCTAAGGGCACTTTAAACCCTATCGTCGAGATGCTTGAAATGACAGCTAACTTTATAACTCAGAGTTTTTTTTTCCCACGGCGTATTACAAAGTTTTTTTTATCTCTGAGAGCTGATCACGAAATGGACAAGATGAGATTAATAGGATAAATTCACATGATTTGTGTGGCCCCTTATACCGATGGTCTAATCATTGTCTGGGTGGCACACCTGAAGAAACGACGAAATGTGAAGTGCAGGTCGCACGAGCGTTGTGCGACGAAGAAAGTGTGATGGAGAGAGTGAAAGGGAATGGAGGTATTAAAAAACAAAAAAAAAAAGAGAAAGAAATATTTTTTAAAGGCAAATTGTTGACGCTACAGCTGGCTAACAACCTGAATAAAAAGACCTTTTAAAAGTGGCGAAACAAGAAAAAATTTCTAAGTTTTTGAAATCCATGCTCAAGTCCGACAATAATAGTCAATTGATATCGTTACAAACTTCTCATTGAATTGATTTCATGTATGTTTATATAGATTTTATTTGAACCTTGAAACAAATCCTATACGTATTTCCATTCCATATTCACGATTTCTTTATTTGAGCCGTATTTATGCAACATATCACCCACGAATAAAGAGATTTTACTGTAGATTATTTCTAATCCACATTGCAAATACGCTTTAGTGTCTCATACATCACAGATTTTGTAAAAACATAAAGCAAGTTTTCAACATTAATAAAATCGAAAACTTAATGGCCTACATGGTATCCTAACTTGAACAACATTCAATCAAAAACTTAGTCGAAAAAAAGGAAAATCATATGTTATCCAGTGAAAATTACTTAATATTATTAAATAATTTAAAAAAAGGAGAAAATCTCAACCAGCTCTATTAAAAAATCCGGATTACAAACACCCATATAAAAGCCAAGCTTAAAAATGGTTCGCAAGACTTGCTCGATTTCTTCAAAGTGTTTCTTTTGATTTGAAAATGGATTCTATTATTTTGAAAAGGGTGAAATTTATTTTAGAAACAAAGATGTAGCTTTTAATTTGGAAAATGTGAGTTCTATATTCAACATTTGTACTCTCTTATTGTGTTACCCTGCGCGTGAGAGTTCCTCCGGCTAAGGACCTCGGACCCGGCTTGCCGTCGGAGACGGTCATAGGGGGCGCCACTCGTTTATTCCCTGGTCCTGAATTGCTGCCAAGCAAGAAATGCGGCCGCCGAAGACCCCTCACACAGCTAGAAATAACACACACTATTTTTCTCTAACAGGGGAGGATTAGTCTCAACCGGGGTGACCACTTTGCACAACTTCGCCGGGTTAGGTTCCCCGACGTAACCCGCACCGAGCGAAAACCTGAACACACCCACGCTAAAAATCACAAATCACACTCGAACTATATTCCTGAACACACCCAAGCCAGGTGTACAATTCACCTCCATAACAATATTTTTTAATGACGAAAAATATTATTTGGGGGGCCCCCGAAGTAATTTGTGTCACAAAGCTCTTCTGCCAGCGCACTTCCCCTTATCTCGGTTGCTAATTATTGTACTGTCGCTGTAGTAAATTTCTGGCCTCGATGAATTCCAGGAAAAATTTCTTGTTTCTCGTCACATTCGATCCTTCGTTGTCGATCCTTGTCCGCCAGAAAGAGAAGAGACCCGTTCTTTGTTTTCAGGTGTTTCATCAGCTCGGTTTCAACCGGCGAGCTGTTAATTTTACTTCTGGGCGATTCAACTTTCAATTGCGATCCCCCAGCTGGTGTTCATCGCGCAACAGTCACCAATCAGGTGTAAGTCTCAGAGTGACAGATTTAGCTTATAGGTAATCAATTTTAAATGTAGAACTCAATTTGATCTTGATATCTGTGTTACAAATCGTCGTATGAGAGTGAGCTGCTTGAGATGGATTCGCGGGCGTTGATGTCTAGTTCACGCTTCCATTTAGTACGTTTGAAAGCTTCGGTAATGCATGATCTGAATAGTTTCTGGTGCAAAACATAAGCGTTAACGCAACCTGTGTCCAAGTAACGAACTTCTGCTCCTAGCCAAATCTCTTCTAAGCTCGTGCATCCTTCTCGGGGTACATATGCATCAGCCTTTGCACGCGCAGCGGTGATCAGTGACGGATTGAATGGCAACGACGAATTCTTCAAATGTGTACATTCATCCATCATTTCACGCATAAACTATAACGCTTCACGTTTCCACCACTTTGTTTGTCTTGTTGCTACAGCGATTCCGGTAGAAGTGAATGCATCAATTTCGTTGGTGCCGATGCTTCATCCATCTTCGCGTCACCATTAGCAGGAATTTGTCATTGTGCTGCATTTCAATTCGTATTTTCTCCTGAACCGATTTGATCTTTGCATCTAGTTCATTCACTTCGAAATTTGTGAGATCATATCGTTTCGTAGACATTAAATCATTGTCTAAGGATTTTGATAGTTGTAGGGAATTGTTCTTGGCTAGCTTAATAATATTTGGATTAGTAGCGGTTAAATTTGTGGCGGATGTAGTAGTGTTCAATATTTGTGCTTCTCTGAGATCTTGTTGGAGATTGTTTATTGACTTTGGATAATTTTTAACAAAATGCTGACCAGCCATAAATGCTTCATCTATCATTGTTACCATTTTCGCTAATCTTTCGCGATATTGTCCATCGGCGAAATATTGTGTTTCAAGCATATCCCAATTTATTGATTGATTCATACCACCCGTTGTGAACACAGCCGCTGCGGTTGACCACGATAAACATGGCACTAATATCGTACATTAACGCATATCAATCGTACGTTAACGTTGTGTAGTAATCGAGCAGTTAAGGGTTAAAGAAAATTCAGACATAAAATGTCCCAGATCAACTAAACAATCGAACTGGTACGATTGCAGATAGAACTGGAACAATTTCAGATTGAACTGGAACAATTTGCGATTTGGTACGATTTGAGATTGATCTGGGACGATTGAATATTTTGACAGCAGTTGCCATTGGACAGAGGAGTGAGAAGAAAGATTTTCCTTGAAGTGCAGAAAACAGGTAACACCCGTTTGGGAAGTTGTGCCCGATATTTGATTAGCAGTTTTATTTATTGCCTGTGTTTAATTTGTTTAGCGCATGTCCATCGAGAATTTGCAAAAACTTTGACCCCTTTGCTGATGCAATGAATTGTGCGGAGGATACGGTACAGGACGGACTTGCGCACATGGGAGTTTAGCTCTTGATATACTAAGAGGTAGATCGGCCGTTCCGCTGCTTGGCGAAAGTGTTTCCAAGACGATTCCAATTGAGGTTGGGTTTTCCACAGGTAAGCGGAAAATTCAAAATTTCAATACGACTTACTGAACGAACATATAGGACACTTTGAAGGTTCGCATCGCGAACGGAAGTGCACGCATATAGTGTGGGAGCTAGCCAACAGCCGCGCCCACAGCCCCAACGGTACTTTGGCTGGTGGTGAAGTTACTCGCTGCTTTACGGTCTTCTACATTTCAGTTCTTCCCTGGCGGTCGACAGTTTTGAACCCTCACCGCGAGAGAGGTGATATGACCTACGTGACTACACGCAATCCGCATATTCCGCGCTTCCATTGAAAGGCCAAAGGACTTGAACATCAACTCCGACCCACCCGACCATTTCGACCGATTTCTTGGTTTCAATTTGGTTTATTTGTTTTGGCAGTGAACGATTCGCAGGATTCCTCGCGAAACGCGACTTGGAGCTTCCTGTCTTGCAAGGCCAAAATTCTAATTAGTTGAAAGCATAGATCAGTCAGCATACTAGATCCTTTATAAAGAGTTCTCTGACAGCATTTGTGGCAAGACTTGCGAACAACTTGTGCATTATATGATTTCTGCATTGAGATCAGTGCGACCGTGGAGGGGTTATTTGGATCTCGGGGAAAGGCAGGCAAAAAGTCGAGCGAATAATTCACCAACTGCTGTGTCTGCGCGCATATCCAGAGTTGACGTGAAAAAAAAAGACGGGCGAGAAGAGCCCATTATATTTGCGGGCGATATATTCTAGCGTGTAACAACCATGTGTTGACGTAAACATAGGAGTTAAGTTAAAAATCACTACGAGCTAATCTCGTTTTCAATCAAGTTTTCTTTTGTAAGTCCTGCCTTTTTATTATAAGGCGTATTACACGTTAATTACTAAGCGAAACGTCGAAAGCAACATTTTACCAATATACCTATATTCTCGCCTATTCTTTCAACGAATCTAATCCGCCAGTAACAGGAAGCTGTTATCCCGTTTTCAAGAGGCCTGCCACTCAAAACGTGATTTCCAAAAGTGATACGAAGTACAAAAATTTTTGAGGTTACCCGCCAGGTAAACTCAGTGGACTTTCGACGAAAACAGGGATCGGTATATCGCGAAATAGTTAGTGACAGTTGGTAAGAAGCCAAAATTTGAAAGGACTTTTTTTTGGCAAAACCATTGTTACATCTGCATTGATAAGGAAAAACATATGTGTGTTGTTAGTACGCTTATTACTATATCCCATAAGGTTTAGCGACACTTTCTTCACTCGTGTGTAATTGACATTAACCCCGTGCTGCCGGGGAAGTGTGTGCGCGGATACGAAGTATGATGTTCAGTTCGATCCAAGTCATAATCAAATCTGAATAAATGCAGCCAACACAGTCACCATCGCCGCAAGCTTCATACATTCCATCCCAATCACCTCCAGGTCCAACACCACTATATGTGCCACAACAGGCGGGATACGCCATACCAACAGGTCAATCCATTCGCATGAAAATGGCAACAACCTAATATTGTAATAAGGCTACCCAAATTAATTAGCTCGGTTCATTAAACCAAATTCGGACAAGTAAGAAAAAGTACACAAAATAATTTTCGAGCCAAATTTTTTTCGTGTCTCTTCTGTTATGTTGAAATAAACCTTCTGAAAAAGGAACAATATTATTGAATGGACATAAAATCAATCAACTCATGAAAACTAATCGAAAAGGGAGGAGTGAAAGTGTGCGCGTCAATTTGGATGTTCCCCTTCCTTGTTGAACTTGAAATTTAGAGCGTATATATCGTGGAGTTAAACAAAACCAAAATAACGGAAAGGTGTAGCTTTGAACTCAATTGTGTGGAGCTGTGAAAATCTATGACCATCCCAAGGATAAATTCCCTGAAGCAACTAGTAAATGCATTTCGAAACATCAAAGAAGGCAGAGTTTTGTTGTCTTTTCATCGCAGGTTGACGAAATTTACCGGAATTTTAATATATGGTGAACGCGAATTTTGGTTTAGCCTTTTAGCTAAGTTCGGAATCGGATGTGGAGTGGGACCCAAAGAAACAGTTGAATATCTAATCGGGATTCGTGTAAATGCAAAATACCATCCAGCTGAGCGAAAGACAATGCTTTTGACTAAAACCCCTCGAAAAGGCTAGATAGAAGACAGTTTGGTTCATTTAAAGATTTGTTCCGTGTCGTTTCGTGGTAAATTTTAAATTGTAGTTTGGGCTGGATTCTAGTGGGCAGAACTGTAAAGTCTCGCATTCCGAACTCTCTTCTTAGGGCCGTCGCAAGTATGAAGTGCTCGGGAACGTCGCGTTGCTCAAATTATTGTTATTGCCGAAAGCAAGCACTTATTAACAGTACGTAAATTTCAACAATTGAAGGAAGAACGATACGAAGAGGCAGACGTAGTGACATTAAAATATTCTAATACACGGTGCCCCTAAATCATTTGGTAAAACTAGGAGCCAATCGCATTGTGTCTATCGATTTGCCGCTATAGCTCGAAGCTCCATTATATGCCTAAAATATCGGTGTCTTCAAAGGAGTAGGAAAGTCACTATTTCGCCAACTATTCCTATGGATGGAAATTAGCAAGGGCCGCAACGATCAAAGAACAGCTGTTTGTCATCAATCTCCGATAATTTTGGTTGAAATTTTTTTTATTGAATTTTTTTATTGGAATCTCAGTATTCGTCGATGCATGTTAACGTTAGAAGTAGATTTAGTAGATTTAACGGCAGCCAAGTTGCATTACAGGACCACCCACATCACCAGCGGGCGCCCGACGAGGATGTTTGGGTGAGTACGTTTACTTTTGTCATATACATATATATTTTTTTACATTTTTTACATTTTGCTATACCTGCATAATTTTTTTTGCACTTTGTCACATACATATAATTTTTTTACATTTTTTATATCTACATTTTTTACATTTTTTTATATTTACATAATTTTTTTTCACTTTGTCACAAACATAAATCTTTTTTACATTTTCTTTTATACATACAAAATTTTTTTTGCATTATTTTTGGCATGTACATAGTTCTTGTTACAATTTTTTCACATACATATCATTTTTTTTTGATTTTGTTAGATGTATAAAATCTTGTTTGTACATATACCTATGTTTTTTCCCTATTTGGGTACATACGTATAGCTTTGCGTGGAATTAACCAGTTAAATTTTGCGAAAATATAAAGAAAGGATGAATTGCTAAATTTTTTGAGAGTCGGTCTTTCCTTTCCCAACATTCTGACCGGGTATAGGACCCGGTACGGTGGCAGGCTGCCCCCTAAAAACATGAGCCAGCCGCCGGGTACTTAATTAATCCTTTTCATTTCAGGTGACATCGCGGGTTGAGTGGCCCAAACAGAGTGCCTCTTTATGGCATAGCGTTATGTAATCGAGTTGTATAATTCTATGGCATAAATTGGTCACCGGGGTACTCCCCTTCTGATGGGAAAGTTCATACAATTCAAGTTGTATGAGCTTTCCACTCAGAAGAGGAATACCTGGCCACTGCAACAAAATATGGATTTATTCCGGTTGGGTGGGTGCGAAGGGGCTCCATCACCACCCGGTTGCCCCTCTTTCATTTGTGGGCCATGAGCTTCGTCGGGTCATGACGAGGTTACCCCAAGTCCGCCTTTTTTCTCAGGTTCCTCTTGTTCTCGAAACAAGTACTATCTCCCTCGATGTAGTTATCTACACTTTTTGCGACTTCGGTCGCCTCTTGAGCAACCTCAAATTCGTGAGTGCGAAATTTTTTTGTAGTGGGTCCTCGTGCTGGGGAAATGAACCCGCCCCATAAAACCGCAATGCTAGACTGCCAGCGCATTCACGCGTCTCCAGACGAGGGTATTTTCGGCGGATATTGTCATCTTCTTCTGCCAAGGCAGCAAAACATCGCTGCAGTCCTTCACGGACATTTGAAACTCTACCAAGCCACTACAGTTGTAGCGGAGGAAACTATTTCCAATCCAAAAAAGTTTTTTGACTTCGTAAACGTTAAGCGTAAAACTCATGGCTATCCTTCGATTATGATATACAAAGACTCGACGTCATCTTGTGTAGAACAGATCTGCGAGTATTTTGCAGACCACTTTCGGCATGTTTACTCGAACTCTGCCACTCCACTAAATCTAGAGCCTCCGGAACAATCGTCTGAAACCCTTATAGAGAACATGTCGATTTCAGAAGATGAAATTCTCCAAGCTATCGAGGATCTCGATTTAAATAAAGGACCTGGCCTACATCTGATTTCACCCTGTTTTTTGGCCCTCTACAAAAGTGAACTGACTAGACCCCTCTTCATTATTGTCAATAAATCCCTATCTAGTGGTATCTTCCATCCGTCATAACACCAATACATAAAAAAGGTAAAAAATGGCTTGTAGTGAACTACAGGGGCATTACTATCTTATCTGCTATGCCAAAACTGTTTGACAAAATTATTCGCAGTAAAATTTCTCCCATTATTGAACCATTTCTTAATGAAGAGCAACATGGTTTCCGTACAACCAGATCTACTACCACTAATCTGATCACTTTGACGTCAGATATTCTTTGTAGAAAGGAGCAAGGAAATCAAATAGATGCCATATACACAGATTTTAACACAGCATTTAATAGAGTGAACCATGGATTTTTGTTGGAAAAACTCCGTAGCTTCAGCATATCAGGTTCAATACTAAGCTGGATTCAGTCTTATTTGAAAGGCCACACACAATTTGTCAAGTTTCAAGGGCAGTTGTCGCGTGAGATCAATGCCGCCTCTGGGGTTCCTCAGGGCAGTCATCTCGGTCCACTTCTCTTCAATATTTTAATCTCAGATCTTTCGGAAGCGCTGTCTGATATTTCGCACCTTTTTTATGCCGACGACTTCAAACTATATCATAGTATACAATCTTTAACTGATGTATCTTTTCTTGAATCCAAACTAACCGCCCTCCACCAATGGTACGATATGAACCATCTTGAACTAAATCTGGAAAAATGTTATGTGATAAGCTTTTTAAGAAAAAGGAATGTCGACACATATAACGATGAAATTAACAACACACAACTGCGAAGAGTTGATAAAGTTGTAGACCTTGGCGTAGTATTAGACGCCAAACTCAGATTCAACCTTCGCTACGATGAAATTTTGTGCAAAGATTATAAGATGCTGGGTTTTATTAAACGAAGGGCGAATGAATTCATGAATATTTGGGCCACAAAATCCTTGTTCGCCTCGCTAGTCCGTCCTATTATCGAATACGGCTGCATAGTCTGGGACCCTATATACGAGATCTATAGCCGTAGGCTTGAGTCTGTACAAAAACAATTTTTACTCTTTGCCTTAAGATCTCTGTACCACCCGACTTCTTTTCACAACCTTCCATCTTATGAGGATCGATTTCGAACATTAAACCTGACATCACTCGCTTCCAGAAGAGTCGCTTTGCCTGCATGTCTACCTTTTGACGTAATAGGGTACAATATTCAAGTTACTGTTGTGTCAGACAAGATGCACTTTCACGATCCTATTAGAGTCACGAGACACATTCCCATGTTGACCACGAGTACACACCACACCAATTATGCAGACAATGAGCCGGTTAACAGATGCTGTAAGGCATTCAATAAGTTTAGCGATCTGTGTTCCCCAACCACTTCCAAGTCCTGTTTTCAATCCAAAATATTAAAAGTCCTCAATTCATCGACTACATAATTAAGGTTGTATTATTGTATTGGTATTTTACTTCAGTTAAATTTGATTTGTATTTTAATTTAAAATGGGCCTTGTTTGGCGGCTGAATAAATAAATAAACAATAAATAATAATACAGGGTGGGCCAGAAAGAATTGCGAATTTGAAAAAATCATTTAAAAAAACTGAGTACAATTCACATACAAATTATTATTTCTATAAAAATTGACATCTGGGAAATTCATTTCTTAAAAATAACGTCATCCAGGTGTGCACCATCCCGCTGCAAACATTCTTCGAATCTGACCCTCAAATTGGTAAAAACTCGCTGGCACATTGCACGGGGAATAGCTGCCATTTCTTCCCGGATATTGGTCTTCAACTGGTTAATCGTGGCTGGGTTATTGGTGTAGACTCTACTTTTTAGGTATCCCCACAAAAAAAAGTGCGTTGGCGTCAGATCCGGACTTCTAGGAGGCCATGCAATGTCACCTCGGCGCGATATCAGTTTCCCAGCAAACATCTCGTTTACGACCGCCAAAGAGGCATTAGCTGTATGGCATGTCGCGCCATCTTGTTGAAACCATGTCACACGATTATAGGCTTCAAATTGTTGCAGTTGTGGAAAGAAAAATCCCTTAACATGGCTATGTATCGGTCAGAGTTTACAGTGACAGATTGGCCTTGTTTTTTCGAAGAAGTAGGGTCCGATAATTCCGTTCTTGTTGACCTTGGGCGTCCTGCAGGCTTCTGTTTGAGAGTCGAACCAGTCTCTTCGAACTTTTTGACCCACAATCGAATCACACTTTCTTTCGGACACTGATTTAGGTCATGTAATCCAAACTCACGCCGAAATAAACGCCGAACAATAGCGCACGAATTGTGATTTTTGTAATAATGTTTAACGCAGAATGCACGTTGCGCTCCGGTGAAGTGATCCATCGTGACTAAATTTCCGAGAACCGAGCTACTTAACCCCACCACCCGCGCAGTCCCCTCTCTAAAGCTTCAAACGCAAGAGTGTTTTTAAAATCGTACGCCTTTCTGGCCCACCTTGTACTAATGGTTTTGTTGCTGCTAATGAGGCCATATGTCCGTCCATTGATAAGCCTGTGATTCTTAAGGGCCCTAAACCATTTTGTTTGCACCAGCGTATTATACTAAACACTCCAAAACCAAGCATCCTCCCATTACAAATATATCAGACATACTGTGTAAGTTTGATTGCACTTGATCTTTAGGGTTCCTTACACCATAGAATGGATTTTCCAATATTATTGCTCCCATGCTCGCTTCCCGTAATAATTTCTTGGCAATAAAGTTCCATCTTCTCCAATAGTAATGATCCCCAGTACCAACTAAATGCGAACAAACAGGTTTATGACTCGGTTCTCGCCATTTATTTGGCAGGAGCATTTGAAATTGAGCTTGTACCACCGTTTTTGCAACCAAACCGGGCAAGTGCAGTTCCAGAGGTGTTAATTTTACATCCTGATGTCTTTTCCTCTTTAGTTATTTCAACAGGATAATCGCGTGGGACCAAGTTGTAGCACAATTCACTATTGGAAACGATTTTACGGAGTTCAAAGAGTCTTTGAAGGTTTTCAGGTTTACCCCAGCCTTTTTCAAAGAACTTTGTAATAAGCAAGCGGCGGTAAATAGCATCGAGACGAGTTGGTGGCATAGTTTCGAAAGAAGGTCGAAAACATGAAAACTCCTCCGCACTTGCTCTCTGTTGTTTTGCTTTGCTTTCTTTCTCCGGTTCTGTTGTTAAATTCCTTTCTCACAAAATTCCCTCTTCAACGAACAAACTTCGAGCTTCTTCTAGCCGATTCGATTCGCACTGTTCTTTGAATTTGGTACTGGTTTAAAAGTTACATTCCATTCCCACAGATCTTCCCATTCCCACAATTCTTCACTATATTCACTGTGACCTAAATTCCTTAAGATAGAATTTCACTTCAACTTAAATTTTCTATTCCCACAGACAGAATTCTTACGAATTCCGTCAGCATTTCTGCCACGAGCACTTTACTCGAAATTAAAACTCACTTACTCAGGTGTCATTGCTCACCTTTTCGGTGCACTGTTGCAACAATTAGAATTGTGCAACATATAGCAATTTCCTAATATAAAAGCGACAACGACATTCTATTCGGGTTGGTTTTTACTAAAGTTTTGTGATTCGCGGAGCACGGTTAAGCCTCCTTAACCTACCCACCTAATGTGAGGCTGCATTAGGGTGCTCATTTACGCCTTACGCGCACAATATAACAATCATTTTGTAAAAAGTGTTCAATCGTTTTACTATCAAATAAATAGGTGATAAAAGTGAACAAGTGTTTTTTTTTTCCACCTACCGGTAACCGGCAAGTTAATTGGCGCTGTCGTTGTAGGATGCGCTGCGGGAAAACCGTGATTCTCTTAAGAATTTGTAAAAGCGTATCGGCTCTCGTGACCGCGAGAGTATTTTATGAAATCCCCAAGAGGAGGATATTAATAATTACCAAACGCATCGTCGCGAAAGAACTCTGCCCGGACCGATGAACGAAAACCCCGTACACGCTAGCAAAGGTGCGAAGTGTTACGTAAAGCGATCAGTAAAGATTGGATACAAAAGTGCGTGCTAAATTTTATTTTTTGAAAATCCTGAAGATAGGATACAACATTTTTGTCAGTGCGTACTAAATTTTATTTTTTGAAAATCCTGAAGATAGGACACAAAATTTTTGTCAGTGCGTGCTAAATTTTATTTTTTGAAAATCCTGAAAATAAGATATTATTTATGGTGTCCCTGAAATAAATAAATGAACCCAACGATTTCATAAGAAAAGTGATAAAATAGTGAAACTTAGCCTAAAGACTGCGACCCCTTTTTCCCTACAAAAATCAAAAATAGAACCAGTGAAAATAGAAAACCCAGTGAAAAGGAAAATATAAAGAACAGTGTAGTGCAAAATTTTCCAACAAACAATAAGTGAAAAACGCAAGTGGAAACCCGAAGATTTGGATCTCGATTTTTTGAAGGAAGCTTTGTTCCAGCAGCCGCAAGTATTTTTATGACGAAATTTCCACATATATACATGCAAATTTTAAATAATTTCATTTATCGATATTTTTATTAATATATATATATATATATATATATATATATATATATATATATATATATATATATATACATATATTCACTCATACATTATATTCACTAAATTATTGAAAAGTTTCAAAACCAATTTTTGTAAGGGTGGTTTGGATTTGGTTATCTGATTTTTCTTTCTCTTGATTTTTCCCCCTATACCAAGTTCGAAATGGCAAATGCTCAAGCAGCCCCCGCAATTCAGTTAAACCCCCTCAAATATCTCACTAGCCTCCCTGAATTTGATGGTAGACCCGAAAACTTACAGAATTTTATAAATCTGATCGATCGAATAAACCCTGTGCTTGTGGGATTTAATGAAGCGTCGCAGCTTCTATTTGGTGACCTCATTAAAAGTAAGCTTAAAGGGAAAGCTAAAGAAACCATCGAAATAAACTGCCATGCTCTCCTTTGGGCAGATATTAAGGAAGTCTTACAGAATAATTTCGGTGATCGTCTAAGCGTTGACGAACTTTATGACAAATTGCGAGGAGTTACTTTCAAAACTAATACTCTTGAATTCTATAATGAAATTAAAAGCAAGCTAAGAAGGCTTAATAATAAATCGTTAATTGTCCTTGGTGCGGGAAATGAGTTAAATGAATGTGCTCGAAATAATAAAAGGACAGCTCTTAACCTATTCAAAAACAAACTTCCCGAGCCCATGAAAACGATCCTTTTCTGTAGGAATCCAGACACATTGGAGTCCGCAATGGATATACTATTTACGGCAGGTTATGCTTATTATGGTTCAAATGGACGAATTTATCAGCCGACCACAAACCACTCAAAAGAACAGAACAATAACAACCAAAATAGATCAAACAATCAAAATAATAATCAGAGCCGATCAAATAATAATAATAATAATAATAGATCGAATAATAATAGCGATAATAATAATAATCAAAATAACAGAAATTTCAACAATAACCACAATAATAATAGATTCAATAATAATCAAAACAGTAATAACAGTAACAATCGGAATAATAACAATAACCATAATAATAACAATAATAACCAGAACAATAATAGGCCTCATAATAATGCTAATAATTATAGCAATAGTAACAATAATGGCAATAATAACAGGTTCAATAGCAATAATAATAGAAATAATAATAGCAATAATAATAGAAACCACAATTATTTAAATGGAGATCAAAACCCCTACAACCATCAACTAACGAAACTGTCGAAAATTTTCCTCCACAGGCCTCGGACGAAAATTACCTTTTATAGTTATTAAAACAAGAACAAGACCCCTTAAATTCATTTTAGATACAGGTGCCACTCATTCCATCATAAACCCTGGGATCTGCCACCCCAAATGGAAAGTTCATACACCCCTCATCAACTTGAAAACTCTGCAACACACAATTGATGTCCATGAAAAGGTTAAAGTCCCCCTCTTCGAAGAACTAGGAGACAAAACCCAACTTATAGAATTTTATGTCTGTAAATTCCACGATTTATATGATGGAATCCTTGGTAATAACGTGTTACGTCAACTAAATATAATAATAGATTACAAAGATCAAATTTTACATTCTGGTGATAAAAAGGTCCCCATTCTCTTTGAAACAGACGAAGAGAACCAATATTGTCTTTTCAATAAAGCAGGATCCTATGAAGTTTCCGTGCCGATCGAACAAGAAAGCGGTTTAGTACACTACTCGGGCAAGACCTCCAAAGATGCGAAGGTCCACCTCGAGGAAGGCGTTTACGACGCAAAAGACTTTCGGATGTCCGCTTTAGTTAAGGTACTAGGCGACAGTCCCACCAGAGTTAAATTCGGTATCCAAAAAACAACCCCTGTTACCATTGAAAGTTTCAATATTATTGAAAATAAATCAAGAACGTATCTTCCTGTTCTAAATCAGATTAGGATGGATCATCTTAATCAAGAAGAACGTCAAAAACTAACTCCTGTAATAAAGAAATTTTCCGATATTTTTTATAACGAGGACTCAGACCTCTCATTTACGAATGCAATTAAACACGAAATTCGCACTGAAAATAATATTCCAATAGTGGCCAAGACATAAAGGTACCCGTATATTCATAAGGATGAGGTACGGAGACAAATTGAAGAGATGCTTGAGAAGAAAATCATAAGACCAAGCAATTCCCCTTATTCGGCACCAGTTTGGATCGTGCCAAAGAAACTAGATGCGAGTGGGAAACAAAAATGGAGACTCGTCATCGATTATAGGAAGCTCAATGAAGTTACGATCAATGACAAGTACCCCATTCCAAACATAGACGAAATTTTGGAAAAACTCAGGCGAAGCCAATATTTTACGACGCTAGATTTAGCAAAAGGCTTCTACCAGATCGAAATTATGGATAAAGATATCCACAAAACTGCATTCAGCGTTGAAGATGGACATTACGAATTCCTGCGTATGCCGTTTGGGCTTAAGACAGCTCCTGCGACATTCCAACGCCTTATGAACAATATTCTTTCAGACTACATAAATAAAATATGCTTAGTTTACTTAGACGATGTCATTATATTTTCAACATCCTTACAGGAGCATCTTGACTCAATAAACAAAATTTTCAATAGGTTCAGAGAAACTAATCTGAAAGTCCAATTGGACAAATCAGAATTTTTTAAGCGTGAGACTGCGTTTCTAGGACACATTGTCACTAGAGATGGAATTAAACCAAACCCAGAAAAGATTGAGTGTGTTCAAAAATTCCCTATTCCCAAAACACCCAAACAAATCAAACAATTTCTTGGTCTCGCCGGATACTACCGGAAATTCATAAAGGACTACTCTGGTATAATAAAACCCATGACAAGATATCTGAAAAAAGATGCTAAGCTGGATATAAACAACCCCGAGTATATTGAAGCCTTCGAGACAATAAAAACTCTCCTAACCAACGAACCCATCCTTGCTTACCCTGATTTCAATAAAACATTCACACTTACCACTGATGCTAGCAACTACGCCTTGGGTTCTGTACGCTCACAAGAAGGACGACCAATAAGTTATGGTAGCTGTACGTTGAACGAACATGAAATCAATTACAGCACCATAGAAAAGGAATGCTACGCAATAGTATGGGCAACGAAATACTTCCGACCGTACCTCTTTGGAAGAAAATTTATTGTAGAGACAGATCATAAACCATTGACATGGCTTTTCTCAATTAAAGAGCCTAACTCGAAACTCGTTAGATGGAGACTCGGACTCTCAGAATTCGACTATACTATCAAGTATAAAGAAGGAGCAAAGAATATAAACGCTGATACCCTCTCAAGGATTCCTAAGCCCGAAATAAACCTAAGCGAAAATTCCGAAACTATCCCTACTAGCAAATCTTGCATCAACGCGTTCAAGAACCAAATTATTATAAAAAAAACTAGTTCAGGGTCTTTAAGAATCAAGAAACAAAAGATTTTCGATAAAAACAGAACAATCATAAATACCAAACAGTTAGATAGTCAAGACGCGATTACTTTATTAAAGAATCATTTCAATCCAAACGGATTAAATGCTGTACTTATTCAAGATGAAGAATTTTTCCAAATAATCCATTCTGCTTTCAATACCAACTTCATAACTAACGGCAAGTTCAGGATAATTAGATGCAACATTATTTTAGAAGACATAACGGACGAGGATCAATTAGCAAAGATCATAGAAGAGGAACATCTGAGAAACAACCATCGAGGAATAGAGGAAGTTTCAAAGGAAATAAAGTTAAAATACTATTCTCCCAAATTAGTAGATAGAGTTACAAGCTTTATCAATAACTGTGAAATCTGCAACTGTGAAAAATACGTTCGGAACCCTCCAAAGCCATTGTTCAAGATAACCGAAACTCCAGAAAGACCAGGAGAAATAATCCATGTTAATGTCTTCTATACTCTCGAAAAACTATTATTTTTAACGATAATAGATAAATTTTCGAAACATGCCTGTGCAATCAAGATTCTCGGAAGAACCTGGAATGAGTTCAGAAGAGCACTTGCCTACTACTTTAGCCAATTCGGCACTGTAAAGAAACTAATTGTTGACAACGAATTAGGATTCAAAGCAATCCCTTTGAAAGATTACCTTTCAAATGAAAACGTAGAAGTCCACTACACTTCCAGTAGCAATCATACTTCTAATGCAGATGTAGAAAGGTTGCACAACACTATCAATGAACACATACGCCTCCTTAAACATGATGATATCAATAACCAATGTACCGTAGAGGAAAAAATCCTCAAAATAATCTCTTTCTATAATAACACTATCCATTCCACTACGAATCGCAAACCGATAGATTTTGTTAATGGCAAAATTCACCAAGACGAATATAACTCTATCCATGAACTTATATCACAAAAGAAATTGAAAACAATTAGCAAACTAAACCAAAACCGAAAAGACAACGACCTTGAAACAGGACCAAATTTTATCAAACAAACCAGAGGAGGAAAAAACCATTCGAAATTCAGAAAGATTAATGCAGAAAAAATTGACGAAGATCATTTAGTCGATTCAGAAAACCAAAACAAATACTTCCGTACCCATGTAAAATCCAAAAAGAAAAACCAAGACGTAAATAACCCTACAATTAAAGCCAAAACTAAAAAGAAAACTAGGATACGCCCCTCAACTTCCCAAGCCCCTCCTAACAACGAAAATCCATAAAATTTATATTCGTCATTCTTTCAGAAAAATGAGCCTGCTCTTGATGGTAACCCTTTGGACTACAATAACAGCCCAGACAATAGATATCCAGGACCTCAACTTAAACAACGGCTATGTTCCAATTAAAACTGGAGACGTAAAACTTATAAACTTCTACACCAACGTCCTGCACACTATCAATACAACTGAATACGAGCATACATTAGAATTGATTCGACACGATATCAACACTCTATCAGCTTCCACTTCCGACTCAAAAACAATCCTGGAAACAATCAATAAAAACTTCGAACTTCTGGAATCCAAAATTAATAATCTCATTCCTCATCGACGCCAAAGACGTGGACTAATAAACATTCTAGGAAAAGGACTGAAATACGTGGCAGGAACAATGGACGACGATGACAGAACAGATATCGAAACTACAATAAAAGAAATCTCTCACAACGAAAACCAACTAAATGATAAAATAGATAAAACCTTAGTAACTCACAAAATCCTCTCATCTCAAATAAATAACACAACCAAACACATTAACTCACAGCAAATCATAATAAAAAATTACCTAAATAAGTTCAGGGATTTGAACCTTAATGGCATAGCCTCTCTTAGAGATGAAGTAAACTTTCTACAGCACATACATCAAATTGAGAACGATATTTTCCTATTGAGAAATCATGTAACAGATATAGTACAAACGATTCTATCAAGTAAATTGGGATTCGTTATTAAAAATATACTTACTAACACAGAGCTAGACCTCATTTATGATTTCGATCAGTATTCAAATATTAAAACAGCCGTCTCTTCAAACGGTAATATAATATCAATAATTGTGGCAATACCTAATTTTTCGGAAGAAATTCTCACAAAAATTTCTATCGAACCAATCCCAACCATCCAAAATAAATAATTGTCTACAAATTTTAATTCAATTCTAGTAAGCCCCAAGCATAAAGTTTATGACTCGAATGTAAAGAAAGGATTAAGAAATAATTTGGAAGAAATCAACGATGAATGTATTAAAAGTATCATTGAACCCAGAGAATCCCATTTTAATATGCAAACTTTTGATAAACAAGAAATTAAGCAAATTATACCTGGTATTGTAATATTTAAACATTTTTATGAAGAAATACAGCAAAATTGCAATAACAATAACGTAACTATCTATGGAACATTTATAATCAAGTTTGAAAATTGTAAAATCAAAGCATTAAACAGAACCTATTCTAACTTTTATTTCAAAACATACGACAAAATTGTACTGCCAAAATTTATTAAATCAATTAAGGAAAATTTTACCATTCCTGAAATAAAAATCGAAGAATTATATTTTAACCAAATTAATAACACGAAATTTATCGACGATATTTTATTAAAAACTAATACATTTAATGTAATAAGCCTGGGTTCAGATATCATAATTATTGTAATAATTATTATTATAATTTTATTGTATGTGTGCGTAAGACGTAGATATCGAAAATTAATAATTTCGTCGGAGCCTCAATCCAACGGTGGGGGAGTTACATTCCATTCCCACAGATCTTCCCATTCCCACAATTCTTCACTATATTCACTGTGACCTAAATTCCTTAAGATAGAATTTCACTTCAACTTAAATTTTCTATTCCCACAGACAGAATTCTTACGAATTCCGTCAGCATTTCTGCCACGAGCACTTTACTCGAAATTAAAACTCACTTACTCAGGTGTCATTGCTCACCTTTTCGGTGCACTGTTGCAACAATTAGAATTGTGCAACATATAGCAATTTCCTAATATAAAAGCGACAACGGCATTCTATTCGGGTTGGTTTTTACTAAAGTTTTGTGATTCGCGGAGCACGGTTAAGCCTCCTTAACCTACCCACCTAATGTGAGGCTGCATTAGGGTGCTCATTTACGCCTTACGCGCACAATATAACAATCATTTTGTAAAAAGTGTTCAATCGTTTTACTATCAAATAAATAGGTGATAAAAGTGAACAAGTGTTTTTTTTCCACCTACCGGTAACCGGCAAGTTAATTTTTAAATTCATTTTCTTTGAGTTGAGAGCATTCGTATCGATTGGTATGTTTTGTATTGAATCTGTTAGTTTCTTACTATTACTACCTACATAGATAGTTTGGTTCTGATAACCCGTGATAATGTCTGTGGGCCTGGGTGGTTTCAACTGGAACGTCTGTTACGGATGCGTCAGCATCGTCATAGTTATCATAATCATAATCGTCAGCATTGGGATCAATTTGTCCAAATCCTTCTTCTTCCTCGCGTTTAAATCGTTGAAACACATTGATGATTTTCTTTTTCGCTTTTGTTTATTTTTATTTTAACCGCAAAAAAGAGGGTGAAAAGGGTTGCCGTGACAATCGAAAAGTGTGATTTTTATATGAATTTTATATTTTTGTTTGAAAAAGGAGAAAATTTGAAATGAAAACAGCACGTTTCAGATGAAAAATGAGCATTTTTGTCCTGAAAAAGGTATATAGTTTGACTAACTACTCACGAAAAAAACCTCAACAAGAACGAACGACAAGGAACGAGATCAACGAACATTTTGCAAACAAAAAATTTCTTCTACATGCGTGATGCCCATAGAGAAAACTGCAAATATTCATAATAGATATTCTTTTTTGCTCTCAACTTAGTCATGCTGGCCATGCAAATGATGTTGCATAAATTAGATAATGCAATCGGTTTTGCAAAAACGATAAGTGGATTGCGAACAAAGAAAGCATTTTCCAGACATATCATATGTAATCACCTGCCATAATTATTTGTAGCTCAAAACAATGGATGCGGGTACTACCTGCATCGCGATTTTATCTAATTTGCATTAAATAGTAACAATGAGTAACGTGGTTAATTACAATTTCAAGCGCATCTAATTCGTTGCACTACAAGTTCTTGTATTAGATAGAATGCGTTGATTTCCAGTGTAGGGATTTGCATTTCAAGCCAAACAATGTTGCCAGAGTGATATTATAAACAGTGAAATCTCGGAGAAATTTGATTGATTTTGATGCTCTCTCTCTTGACACATTCATATACTCGTATGCTTTCAACGCTTTTGAGCGAAAAGCATTTTTGAATAATTTTCAGGATTATACATATTTATGTATATTTAATTTATTATAAAATGGGCAACACAAAATTCAGAAAACATGAAATGATGTTTTTAGGGATCAGCTAACAATTCGAATCAATTCTGACACTGATGCTTTTAGAAAGCATTTTGTGCTTCCGGTTAATTTACACCAGCTGAAAATACAATCAGGGCAAAAAACAACCCTAGGAAAGTTCACCAAAGCGTATCTACCATAACAGTTGCATTTATATGTTGGTCTCTCGCTACAAAAGCTTATTAGATTAATTCTGGTGGCTAATCGTTGTAGTGAAGTCTGCGAGTGATAGCATGAGTGCAAACCCTCTTGTACCTAATTGGTGTTTTGTTTGTTTCATTGATGAGTAGATATTATGGATACCCGAGATAGTATAACTTGGATCTTCCTTGCAATCTTATTTGGTACTTTTACCAAAGCAAAAGGACAACATGATCCCCACTTCAAAGAAAATCGAAGTGTTATAGTTCATTTGTTTGAGTGGAAATTTGATGATGTTGCTATTGAATGCGAACAAATTCTTGGACCTCGAGGATATGGTGGTGTACAGGTAAATATTGGTGACTGTTAGGTTGGATAAACGTAGATACGAGTATCTTTTTCAGTTTGGAAACATGTTAAATAGATTCCATTTTATGTGAATGGATAAAAGTAAGCTAGCTTTAATAGTTTTTAAAACAATAATTTAATTATTTTTCACTTTTTTGTAAATATAATATTAATTATTCATGTTAATAACTTGAACATAATGATTAAGTGGCTGAAAATGGGGACAAACCCTATTACAACCCAAGCATGCTGATTATTTTCGATGCTATTCAGTTTCCGTTCTGGTAAACATGATTTATTTACGTGAAAAATTCAACCGGCTTGTGAACCCATTTTCGAGGAGCGAGAAACCTCTGTGAACTCAAGAAATTTGAACCTTTTACTGTTGGTAACATATGATACCTGCCCGGACCTGCTTGTTCGTTTGTTTAACCCTGTTTTGTTTAAAAAATTTGCAAGATGATATAAAATTCCTGACTGAACTTTGCACATAGTAAGTAATATGAAACAAGTTGGGTAAACAGACCTACGCTCATGTCAGAAGGGTTTTGTATTCAATTTTCAAAATGCAGTCACCAGATTGAATAAAGTCAAGAAGCATGTCAATGACGATTTTATTGGAGAAACTATGAAATTCGAAGATCATACTATTATTAACAAAGTTGAAAGAATTCCGACTTCTGAGGTTTTTGTTATTGTTCTACTCATAAATATCTCCCTCGATAATTATTTCAGATGTCCATTCGCGAGGGAGGAAACACTTTTTTCATGTATTTCCCCCCTGTGCCCCACTGAAGCAAAAACTGACAGTTTAAGAACTGTTTTGAAAAGCTCCCATGAAAGCTATCATTTCATACTCATATCGGCTACGTTTGATGAATTTTTTTCAGGGGCCACTCTCCGGTACTGTTATCATCGATTAATAGCCAATTATTTCGAATCCTAGAGTTGTTACAAAGCCCTTTTGTTAGAAGCTCCCTCCCGCCTCCTTGACTTGTTTCACTTATGAGTATTAATTTTAGGTACTCAGCTTCAGTCATTCATTAAATTGAATCAAGTGTTCAAAGCATGCACCTTAAACGTTGAAGTTGGGAAAAAATAACTCAAAATTATTCAATCTTCGCATTTAAAACAGCCACTATTTTGTTTTACGATTACTGATACCACAAGCTGAACTGATTCTCAAAGTTATTCATGACACCTATCATTCCTGAAATTTTCATGCAAATACTAGCAAAACTGTAGTGTCTGAGTCGGTAAAAAGCGCATGTTGTTCCATAGCCATATGTTGCCATAGTAATACATGCAGCGCATATTGTTCCATAGTAATACAGGAAAATTCAAACCGCTATAACTTCGCTATATATGATGCAATCTTTATGAAACTTGCAGGGTTAATCAATCTTATAAATATACATCTGTGTACTGAATTTCATAGAATTTAAGGGTACCGTTAAGATTTTATTCAAGAAAACATAAAATCGATAAATCATACTATTACTAACAAAGTTGAGTGAATTGCGACTTCTCACGTATTTGTTGTTGTTGTACTCATCAAGGCCTACATTCGGGATTTTTTTCAGATTTTTCGGATGGAAGGTGTCCAATCGCGAGGGGGGGGGGACACAAATTTGTCGTGTATTTCCCCTCCCTGTGCGCCCCTCGAAGCAAACTTTGCCAAACTAAGACCTGTTCTGAAAAGTTCTCATCAAGACCTTTCATTTGATACCCATATCGGCTACCTTCAATGAAATTTTTTTTCGGGGGGTCACTCCCCTACATGGGGAGACCCCCCTTAAATACCTTATAAAATTTTTTAGTAGTTGAACTTTGAAGAGATCACCACTTTACACCTATATACAAAATTTGATGCTTCTAGCTTAAGTAGTTTCCGAGAAAAACTGCTGTGACACACGGACGGACGGACGGACGGACGGACGGACGGACGGACGGACGGACGGACAGACAGACAGACGGACAGACGGACAGACAGGACGCGATTTTAGAAGGGTTTTGTAAAATTATTTTACAAAACCCTAAAAAGTAGGGTACAGTCAAATCGCTTATGGATTTGTTAAGATTTTCCACACGAAGTATTCAAATATGTACTTAGATATAGAGTCGTTGCTACTATCACCAAAACTTGCAGAGCGGAGTGGTAGTGATAGCAAGGCAAAACAGCGTCCTCCTGATCCAAGCCTCGACCACATCTCGATTGTTCCTGAACCGGTGTCTTCCATTGTAATAAGAAGTAAGTCTTCAAAGTTTCATGCGCTAGTCAATTGCTTTACTTTAGCTTCAACAAAACTTGCTGAAAGTCCTCAAGAAGATGATGGCCCCACTAGCTTACCCAGAGTACTATCAATCAGCCATGGAGCAATTCCTAGAACTAAAACTCTTACACCGCCACTATTGCCTAGTAGTAGTTCATCATCGGTAATTCCTGCGGAGTCTTTGGTTTTGCCAATACTTCATGTTGTGGCTCCACCAAGACAAATATTCATATCTCGATTGGCCTATAATACCTCAGTAGACGCCATCAAGTTTATCGTGATCGTGAACATAAAATCGTCAGCTGCCATAAGCTTACCAAGTACAACCTTGTTGATCGAGTGGTAGCCTCTTTTAAACTTACGGTTCCTGCTTATTACCGTGCCGTCCTCAATCTAGCTTTCGAGCCATCCGGAGTCTTCATCTAACCTTTTTCTACAAGGAAATGAAATTTTCATCGAACAGCTGCGACTCTTCCACAACTTTAGTTATTATAAAGGGCGATTCATTATGTGGTTTGATTTTCAATAGGCTTTTTTGACAAATCACGCGCGAACCCTGTCGATCTGTAATGTAATTTTTATTTAGTATCGTTTGTGAAATCGTCAAGGAAAGGCTTACACTACAAAAACGTATCGTAGTTGTTTAGCTGTATTACGAAAATCACCGTTCGGTGAGAAATGTGCTTCGCATAAAGCGATAGAAACAATGGACTCATTGAGAAATAATTTTGGTGAGAACTTGATTTCACGTTTTGGACCAGTAAGTTGTCCACCTAGGCTGTGTGATATCAAACCTTTAAATTATTTTCTTTGGAGTTACATGAAGTTTTTGGTCTTGAGCGATAAACCAGCTTCAATCAATGCTTTGGAAGCCAACATTACTCGTATCATTCGCGAGATAGCGGTCGCTATACTGAAACGCTTCGTCCAAAATTGGACCGTTAGGATGGGCCATTTATGGCGTAGTCACAGTCAACATTTAAGCAAGATCATCTTTAAAAAGGGGATTGTTCTTTTGACTCACAATAAAATTTTTACCATAGAATAAAACGTTATGCCTTTTATATGAGATTAAAAACCAAACCTCATAATGATTTCATAAATCAAATCATCCTAATTTCTGCTATCAAAGTGTAAAAGGGTTAAAAGACTAAGCTAAAAAACTTTAAATTATCCTTCTCCGTAAATAGTGATGACATAATATGTCTCAACAACACTTGACATATTCAAAAAATTAAAAATGGTACATAATGTATTCCGCAATGATCAAAATCTTTTCTCCAAAAATCAATTTGATGGGATAAAAAACTAAAAACTCTTTGTCTGCGTTGTAAAGACTTTTTTCCCAGCTGGAGGAGGAGTGCATCCTGGTTAAAATCAAACTCTCTACCTCCTCTTCTTTCTTGTAACTTCTGTGTAAATCTCTTGCAACTCTTTAGCAAATACCTATGACAGGTTTTTTGAAGAGTTATCTTATTTTAAAACTCCAACCACCCAACATCCTATCTTCTTATTTATGGCGACTTTAGATGTCCCTCTGTTGTTTGGTCCTGTTTCCCGTCGTTATTCCACTCATCGTCCTAAAGCGTGTTGGTTATGCTCTCGTCTTTCCTTCCACAATGCTCTTTATCACAGTTTAATTCCATATGTAACTCAAATAATCGCCTGTTAAACCTTGTTCTATTGAACATACATATGCTGAGATCTCGATGTCACATTGTACGAGGTTAATTTGAAAAGTTTTCGGCCTTTCCAGCAAAAAGTCATGGTACATTTAACTTCTCTTGCCAACCAAAAGATGGCCTATACATTATGTATGCCATAAAAATTTCAAATCATTCCGATCAGTACATAACATATGGTACCCTTCCAAAGTTGACAGGTGATATTTGTTAAGTACAATGGATAAAATCGAGTATCGGTATCGCGCGGTGATAAAGTACCTCTATTTAATAGGGAAAAAAATCGGGAACTGAAAAAAGGGTCAAGCTCAGTTTATAGTGAATCGTCACCTTCATTTACAACCGTGAAACATTGGGTGGCCGAGTTCAAACGCGGTTGCATAAGCATCATGACGATGAACATTCTCGCCGTCCAAAAACTGTTTCAACAAAGGTATTGTCAGTTTAGTTCACACAACCATGATGGCAGATCGCCAATTAACCATTTAGGAAATTGCTGAGGCTTGTGGGATGTCAACTGAATGGGTGCATAAGATTTTACATGAAGATTTGTGCATGAGAAAATTATCCGCGCGATAAGTGCTGCGTTCGTTGACGATCGACCAAAAATGCGTACGGATTGACATGTCGCGCGAGACTCTTCACCTATCCCAAAGAATCCTACCGAGTTTTTGCACCGCTTAATTACTGTTGACGAAACCTGGACACATCACCATACTCCGGAGATTGAACAACAGTCGATGTAGGAGAACCAGCTTCAAAAAAGGCGAAGGTAGCTTTTCTACCGAAAAAGTGATGGCGATAGTAATTATGGTTGATTACTTTCAAAAAGGTAAAACCATTAACGGTCCCTATTACGCTGCATTGCTGGACCAATTGAAGATGGAAGCGACCGCACTTGGCGAAGAAGAAGATGCCGTTTCATCAAGACAACGCAAAAGTCCACAAATGCATAGTCACAACGGTGAAATTAGACGAATTGAAGTTCAAATTGCTTCAACACCCACCCTACTTACCAGACCTTGCTTCAGATGACTGTTTTTTGTTCCCCAACTTGAGAAAATTTCTAAGTTGATAAAAAATATGGGTCAAATACCGAGGGTGAAAAGGCAATAAATCTGTATTTTTCAGGCTTACCTAAAGAATTTTTTCTGATGGCCTGAAGGGTTTGAGCAAATGTATTGACTTGCGTGGAGAGTATGTCGAGAAACAAAAATTTGTTTGGCTTGAATTATGTGTTTTTTTTAAAAAAACGGGAACTTTTCAAATCACCCTTCCATCCATATGTTTCAATTTATCCTCAACATCCTCCTCTTTCTGTCTTTCCTAAGGTACCCCGCCTGGTCAACAGTAAAATCCCTTTTCCAGCCAGGCACAATTTTCACAAAGCTAATTTTGATGGCATTTCGTCTAAGATAGCCACTATTAATATGTTTAAATTCTTTGAAGGTCTGATTTGTGAACAAGTGTTAGAAAAATTTGATCATTTTCTTTTCTGAACCATTTATGAGCTTACACTTATTTATTCCCCTACCAAGAAAAATGATACTCCTTGAAGTACTATACATACTCAGTGATGAATGCTCTAAGACTTAAAAACAGAATCCACCAAAGTTGGAAAAAGTTTTATGTTGTCATCTAGAACTTACCAGGTTATATTTCAGGGGGTTATTTCTCCTTCTTCCACTTCTCGCATATCTTAAGGGTCAATCTTGGGTCCGTATCTATTCAACATTTTTATCAATGTTCTTCCCGCCTATTTTGACGCTTCATCCCTGCTTCATGCAGATTATCTTAAAATTTTAAGAATCGTATTGAGTGAGTGCAATAGTCTATTCAGTTTTCTACATGAATTTTTTTGAACCGTAAATCATAAATCCTTGATCCCATTTAGGTAGGAGGCAGCATTTTGGAAATCTCATTGTCACGACCATAAAAAGAAATCACAGTCGCATTTGCATTTTAGTTCCCAAGAAAAGTCGCAAGATGAACATGGCTGCTGATAAAGTGCATATTAGGCATTGCTTACTGTTTATATGTTATGAGTTTGATTTTGGATTCAGCGCAGTGGAGGCCCATCGGAATATAAGTAGATTTTATGGAAAAAACGTGTTAACAGAACGAGTAAGTCAACAGTAGTATCAGCGCTTTCGTAATGGAGAATGAGAGTTTGAAGATTAGTCACGATCTGGACGGCCCAAGGAGGTGCATAAGGTGATCAATTGGAAGTCATGGAAAGAAGCGATAAGATGACCATTGCATAATTATCAGAGAGGTTCCAGCTCCATAGAATCACTATAGGGAGGAGAATCCATGTGCTAGGATATGTGGAGAAGCTGGATGAATGAGAACTCCACGAACTTTTGTAAAGAAACAAGGAAGACAGAATGGACAGAAGGAAATGGTGACTTTACAAAGAAAATCATCTTCAATAACGAGGCACACTTTCACCTCAGTGGATTCGTTAACAAGCAAAATCGCTGCATTTGGGCAAATGAGAATCCACAATTGTTTGTTGAAAAGCCGATACATCCACAAAGAGTGACTGTTTGGTGTGGTTTATGGGCTGGCGGCGTTATCGGGCCGTACTTCTTCGAAAATGAGGACGGCCAAGCAGTTAACGTGAATGGTGTTCGCTATTGCGAGATGATAACAGACATCTTGTGGCCAGAAATTGAGGCTATGGACCTGAACGATTAGTGACTCACACTAAATGGCGCCACTTGCCACACAGCCAACGAAAGAATAGATCTTTTGCGCAAGAAATGCAATGGGCGTGTTATCTCACCACGATCATCTGATTTGACAAGATGTCAAAGATGTCTATTCTCTGGGGATATTTAAAAGTAAAAGTGAACATCAATAAGCCAAGAACAATTCAAGAGCTAAAGGACGAGATGATTCGGAGTCCTTAGTACGAAGGATACACAACTGGAGAGTGTTAGAAGACTACTCAGCCAGTCATCATCAGTACATTCTGCTTGAGATAAGCGATGTTGTCTCCCGACGTCCGTGCTATTGGCTTTACACAATTGGATGGAACATCGGGAGGCTGGACGTCGAGAGGTTCGTCGAGGTTCTCACAGCAGACGTACCGCTGCAGGGGGCTTCAGAGGGGATGGAAGAACCGGCAGCTCAAGACATGGTGAACTCAACTATGAGCATCATTACGACTGCTTGCAAAGCTTCTATGCTCCGTCGAAAACCCCAGCATGGTAAGCCCCCAGTATACTGGTGGTCAACTGAAATCGCTGAAAAACGAAGGGTGTGTCACAAGCTTCGGCGTGAGGCTCAACAGACACGGAGCCAGGATGAGGCAAGCAACTACGCAGCAGCATATAAGTCGGCCAGGAAATGCCTTCGCAAATTGATGAACAACAACAAGGCTCGTTGCTGGCAAGATCTAGTGGACAATGTGAACAAGTATCCGTGGAGCCTTGGCTACAAGCTAGTTATGCAACCTTGGTGCTCCACAGAAACCTTATATACATGATGTGGAAAAGATGGAAGCGATAGTGCGGGCGCTATTCCCCTTCCATCCCGTCCGTTTTGACGCTGTCCATGGTGAAACAGCAGTCGAGTGTCTACTCTTCACAAAACGAGAACTGGAAGAGGCAGTCCTTTTGTTGAAAGCGAAGAAGGCTCCAGGTCCAGATAGTGTTCCAGCTGAGGTGTTGTGGCTTCTTTGCCACCGTTGTCCTGACTTGCTGCTCAGCACATTCAACGCTTGCCTTCGGGACGGGGTTTTTCCGATACGATATTAGGTGTCGAGGCTCGTGCTGATCAGCAAGGGGAAGGGAAATCCCGAATTGCCGTCTGCATACCGCTCGCTATGCATGCTAGACACGGCTGGGAAAGTGCTAGAGACTCACTGACGCGATTCGTGCTGCTGGGAACCTATCTCCTCGGCAGCGCGGCTTTAGAGCAGGACGCTCTACCATTGATGCGATTGCAGAGAGGGTGAGCGCGGTTCAAAAGGCATAGGTACAAGCGACGGATCGTCCTGTTAGTGACACTTGACGTCAGGAACGCCTTCAATTCCGCTAGATGAGTGGATATTCTGGATACGCTAGCAAACTCTTTTCAAGTTCCAGAATATCTAATGCGGCTTTTGAGGAACTACCTAAAAGACCGAAGCCTGCTCTACGACACGACACAGGGTCAACGAAGGATGGAAATTACATCATGTGTGCCTGGGGTCTATCCTTGGTACGATGGGCTACTGAGGCAGGAGATGCCAGATGAGTCGCGCTTGGTCGGCTATGCGGCTCTGGTCGCTGGACGCACCGTTAAACAGGCGCAACTTAGGCCAGGTATGCTTATGCGCCGAGTAAGAGACATGATGACTGCTCGCGGGTTCAATTTAGCACTGGAGAAAACCGAAGTAGTCATTTTGGCAAAAAAGAGAATCCCTAGAGTAAGGATGATCAGTATTGGAGACACACAAATTGAATCGAAGCCATCGGTGCAGTACCTGGGGCTACTGATACTCGGAGATAAGTTTCTTTGAGCAAAACAGGGCAACGGCTGAGAAGGCTGCTTCAGGACTATCGGCTATGAGTCAGCTTATGGCCAACGTAGGGGGACCCAGCCCATCAAGAACATGCCTCTTGATGAGTGCTGTAGGGTCAGTGCTACTATACGGAGCAGAGGTATGGGGTGACACTGTCAGCAAGGAGGTATACCGAAAACTTTTGGCACAGATACAGAGAAGAGGAGCACTGAGGATTGCATCTTCGTATCCAACAGTCTTTGATTCGGCGGTGAGAGTGATTGCAGGCGTGATACCTATCGCCCTCCTTGCTAGAGAGAGCCGCGCTATTTACCTGTGCCGAAACGAGGATGCGAGGGAGATGATAGTCCGCGTGGAGAGACAGCACTTGCTCAACGATTTGCAGCAGTCTTGGGTGAATTGCACGAAGGGAAGGTGGACTGCGCGCCTCATCCCGGATGTGAGACCGTGGCTAAATCGAAGGCATGATAGGACTGGCTTCTATCTGACCCAGCTTTTGAGTGGGCATGGGTGTTTTCAGTCTTACCTGACCAAGATTGGTAAGTCATGGTCCCCCGATTGCTGGTATTTCCCAGGAGTGGAGGAATGGGTCAAACTGCGAAGAAAACTCTACAGGGAGACGGAAGAGCTCACTCCGGATAATATAGTCACGGTGATGCTCGAATCCTTTTGACAAATGGAACCAGGTGGCACATTATGATCTGGCAGTCCTAAAAGATAAAAGGTAATTACAGCAGCCGGGGGAGTTGGGGCTGGGGGATCGCTTGTCTGGCACTACCTCTTCCCTCCTGCTAGGAAAGGGATCCCCCAGCTTAGTAATGTGTCAAACGGTTCCAGGCTGGGTTCTCAGGTTGACAGGAGAAGTGTTTAGTGGGTAGTCCAGTTGCCTTCTTGCGAGCATGGGAGTCCCATACTCTGTGCATAAATGACATTCACCTCCCTATCACAAAAAAAAAGAGGATGAGGTAATTCAGCACATTAACGACATTGAACCACAATGTCTCAGAGCCATTGAAAATATGAGCCATCGGATAGAAGTTTGCCACCGTAGCCGTGGCGGGCATTTTCGCAATATTTTGTTTTACGCATAATTGTCATATATCCTTCTGTTATAATAACAAGTTGGGTAAACAGACCTACGCTCATGTCAGAAGGGTTTTGTATTCAATTTTCAAAATGCAGTCACCAGATTGAATAAAGTCAAGAATCATGTCAATGACGATTTTATTGGAGAAAATATGAAATTCGAGGATCATACTATTATTAACAAAGTTGAACGAATTTAGACTTCTGAGGTTTTTGTTATTGTTATACTCATAAATATCTCCCTTGATAATTATTTCAGATGTCCATTCGTGAGGGAGGAAACCACATTTTTCATGTATTTCCCCCCTATGCCCCCACTGAAGCAAAAACTGACAGTTTAACAACTCATATCGGCTACGTTTGATGAAATTTTTTTTCAGGGGCCACTCTCTTGCACTGTTATCATCGATTCATGGCCAATTTTTTCGAATCCTAGAGTTGTTACAAAGCCCTTTTGCTAGGAGCTCTCTCCCGCCTCCTTGACTTGTTTCACTTATGAGTATTAATTGTGGGTACTCATCTTCAGTCATTCATTAAATTGAATCAAGTGTTCAAAGCCTGTACCTTAAACGTTGAAGTTGGGAAAAATTAACTCAAAATTATTCAATCTTCGCATTTAAAACAGCCACTATTTTGTTTTGCGATTACTGATACCACTAGCTGAACCGATTCTCAAAGATATTTATGACACCTATTATTCCTGAAATTTTCATGCAAATCCCAGCAAAACTGTAGTGTCTGAGTCGGTAAAAAGCGCATGTTGTTCCATAGCCATATGTTGCCATAGTAATACATGCAGCGCATATTGTTCATAGTAATACAGGAAAATTCAAACCGCTATAACTTCGCTAATTATGATTCAATCTTTATGAAACTTGCAGGGTGAATCAGTCTTATAAATAGTCATCTGTGTATTGAATTTCATAGAATTTAAGGGTACGATTAAGATTTTATTCAAGAAAATATAAAATCGATAAATCATACTATTACTAACAAAGTTGAGTGAATTGCGACTTCTCACGTATTTGTTGTTGTTGTACTCATCAAGGCTTACATCCCTGATTTTTTTCAGATTTTTCGGATCACAGGTGTCCAATCGCGAGGGGGGGGGACACAAATTTTTCGTGTATTTCCCTTCCCTGTGCGCCCCTCGAAGCAAACTTTGCCAAACGAAGACCTGTTTTTAAAGGTTCTCATCAAGACCTTTCATTTGATACCCATATTGGCTACCTCCAATGAAATTTTTTTTTCGGGGGGTCACTCCCCTACATGGGGAGACCCCCCTTAAATAACTTATAAAATTTTTTTGTAGTTGGACTTTGAAGAGAGCACCACTTTACACCTACATACAAAATTTGATGCTTCTAGCTTAAGTAGTTTCCGAGAAAAACGGCTGTGACACACGGACGGACGGACGGACGGACGGACGGACGGACGGACGGACGGACAGACAGACAGACGGACAGACGGACAGACAGGACGCGATTTTAGAAGGGTTTTGTAAAATTATTTTACAAAACCCTAAAAAATAATAACATAATTCTCTGAAAACTTTTTATTTTATTTACAATTAACTTCGTTGCTTTTTGGTTGGACCACCCTTAATTTTGGGAAAATGCAAAAGCATATTTCATTGAGTACGAAATAGCCAAACTCCCTGAACTGTGATGTGCATGAACAGTTGATAAAAATGCTAAAAGAAGTGGCTAAACAGGTTCTAATGTTACAACGAGTGGAAACTGCGAAAAGTATGGTTACTATTGCGGGGGAACAAGAGAGCCACACCACTGGACAGTAGTTTCATGAGCCAGTGCAGCAATGCAGTCAGTTGCTCTCTACTCATGGTCGTTGCTGTCTGGGGCTAACTCCTCTTGGAGACAACTTGATCACCGGTACTACGACTTTGCACGAAGAAAACATAAGCGACGTGTTACAAAGAAACTTACGTTCCGGTTAATCATTTTGTGATTCAACATCTAAATATTTTATAAGAGGGGTACGAGGAGAAAACATTGTTATTTAATACTATCGGGAACTCTCGAGTCAGAAGTGTTGGGCCGGTGTGTGTGTGAGCGAATCGATTTCGTTTTTAGTTGAATATCGGAAAGACTGAAAAAGTGATTATTCGTCAAATGGAAAGCGCTGCTTGTTCGCTTGTGGAAGCATACAATATTTCTTATCTATTTTAATCTGAGTAATGTCCCCCTTTAGAAATCAAATTGGTAGACTGACTCTGATCTGATAGGACTCAACACGCAATTAAACTCTTCAAGGAGGGTGAAACACGCCGGCTATTCGAAAATTAACCACTATCAAGTAAACATGGTAACAACCTGATGGGTAATGGGTTAAGTTCCATTTATAGTGGGTAGCAAGTAAAACTGTTGCAAATAATATTGTATTGAAATTCCCGCCAAATCTTCCCTTGTAAAGTGAATGAATTCTCTTCAATCTTTTTATCGCGATTATGAATTATAAATGTGTTTTGCGCTCATAAGAATTCTCTACGGCCTGATGCACGAGGAAGTGGGCTTAGTTACAAAGAAAAGTAAAAGTGGATTTGCACCAATGAAATGAAGCGACAGTGAAGTTTGATGTAATGGTAAATGCGTGAGTCAACAATTAACCCACGGATCGGGTGTGTTGGTATTTGGTTATGGTCAAAAAAACTATTAATCTGATTTTCAGTTTCCACGAGAAAACTGTAGGACAATCCAGGTGGCTGCTTGCGTGTCCCAATGTTATAACGACAGATCTAGAATCTGTGAGAAAGGATTAAAAATCATGTCGACTAACAATACCACTCAGTATTCTACAAATATGAGTATGAAGCCACTGTACCAATTAAAAACAAAGGAACAATACCTATCTTTGAATGCCTACATTTTGTCTTTGCCTTTAAAAGGGAAATAACGACTGGATGCAGTCGGAACTTATCAAGATCAATTTCAGATCGATGATACATTTTTTAGGGTTTTGTTAAATAATTTTACAAAACCCTACTAAAATCGCGTCCTGTCCGTCCGTCTGTCTGTCCGTCCCACCGTGTGTCAGCAGTTTTTCTCGGAAACTACTTCAGCTAGAAACATCGAATTTTGTATGACGGTGTAAAGTGGTGCTCTCTTCAAAGTTCAACTACAAAAAAATCGTATCCCCATATAGGGGAGTGACCCCCCGAAAAAAAAAAAATTTCATCAAACGTTGCCGATATGGGTATCAAATGAAAGGTCTTGATCAGAAATTTTCAAAACAGGTCTTAGTTAGGCAAAGTTTGCTTCAAATGGCGCACAGGGAGGGGAAATACACGAAAAATTTGTGTCCCCCCCATGGCGATTGGACACCTGTGATCCGAAAAATCTGAAAATAATTATGGAGGTAGGTGTTTACGAGTACAACAACAACAAATGCCTTAGAAGTCAAAACTCGCTCAACTTTGTTCATAATAGTATGATATTCGAATTTCACGTTTTTCCCAATAAAATCGTATAGATATCCTTAAACCTCCTTAAACTTTAAGTAGTGCTACAAAAAGGTCCTTTAACTATGTAAGTTTGATGAAAATCGAATGATATTCACGGAAGTTATAGCCATTTGTAATTTCTCCAATTACAACAACAATACATGATTTTGGTATTTTACGGACTTTCCATCGAATCAGTCACTGCAGTTTTGATTTGATCTACTTGAAATTTTCAAATAAGGGTAATAACATTAATATTTTTAGGAGTTTATGATTTGAGTGATTTTTGCTGGTTTGCAACAAAATGGCGCCCGTTGAAAATAGAAAAATAATGGATTTTCTTCTAAACGTGCACATCTCTTTGACATATTTTTTGACTTTATTCGTTGCTGGTGACTGCATTTCCAGTACAAAACCCTTCTAACATGAGCGTAGGTCGGTTTACCCAACTCGTGTTTCCTGTTTTACATAACATGATCAAGTGCAATGATGAATACTTTTCTTGCAAGACTTTCGCTGTAGATGAAAATTCTTAAGCTTAATGACTTTATCCAACTAAAGATTTGCTGCATCATTGTCCGAAAATACATACAATAATTCTAACAGCTCTTCAATGGGATTGTCTTCACGAAAAGATCAAACTACAGCATGCCCCGTCAAAGTAATGTGTTAGAAGTCACTTCCATCAAATGCAAGCGCTAGACCTGAGGCTTTGCATGGATGGGTAAATTATTAGTCAATGCATTAAAAAATTTACCAAGGTCAATAACATTCGGCTTTCCATGCTGGTTATAATCTTTTTCAAAGTCGTAATAGCGAGAATCCAAATCCGCTCTTTGTATATATTCTGGCTGCAAGTGATTTTCCCCTGGCTGAATTTATTTGTAGGTTTCAGATTAGTATGTTAGCCGGTATGGTTTATTACTAATGACATTGAGAAAAGGATTGGCGTTACTCGCTTTGCATGAAAGTGAAATTCCCTGAAATCTTCGTCAGATGTTACAGTCGCAATTTTATTCCTTCCCTCGACAGACTGTGTTCCTACGCTCTGCGCTCCACATTCAGCCCAAAAGCTTGTCCTGAGATTGTTACTCCCCAGTCAAACTTTCTTCCGAATTCCTTTTTACTTCTAGACGAGCTGTATTTACCTGGCCATCCCGAAATTCATAAACCAGGTGCTACAACTGTGGAGATCTTCAACAGGTGCAGAGTGTGTACCCTAGAGGCACTTTCAATCCAGGAAACTCCAACATTCGCAATACCAAAGCGCACGACTGACAGAGATCCGTCATCCGACACTTGTCAACTGGTTAGCAAATCGCTCCAAAATATCAGAGGTTATTACACTCTCGTCGAAGACGAGGCCCTTTTTGTTAATCGCGCGTATTATAATGGAGAATATGTAAGTTCGGTGCAAGACGATCGCGATCCTCTTAGCTTATTTCCTCAGGCCGAAGAATGTTCGATCGTTAAAGATTCTTGAAATCCTCAAAATCATACGCGTGAAATTTGTTTTATAGTTTAAGTCCTGCGCTGGTGGAAAGAATCCACCCCACGACACTGCAAGCGCTAGCTGCCAGTATGCATGCGTGTCATCAGGCAACTCCCGTTCGGCTGGGTTCGGTCTTTTTTTATAGCTTGCTAACCCATGTGCCATACCATCGGCACCCATATCCTACACGAATTATAACAGCACCTTTCAAAAACACTAAAGGTACTGTTGCAACCACGGAAGTCACCGCAGTTGCAGACATTAAGTTCTAGCAGAGGGGTGTGTAGCCCGGGGTTGCATACTGAGGCCGGCTAGCGCTCAGTCGTGTCGTGGGTCTTCCAGGACACCCTCTGCTCGTGCTGAGTCGCCTTACATATTATAGCACAAAGGGAAAAGGAAGGGAAAGGGGGAGGTCATTTTGAGAAATGAAATTTAAAAGCTTAGTAAAACATGGCCGTTTATTTAATTAAAAAAAAGAAACTTACGAATTCAACAAAAAGAAAGATAGCAATCAAAACAAAAGCAAACAGACCCCTCAATAATTTTTTTTTTGTAATGCAAAACAAATTAAATGCGATATTAATCGAAAGAAAAAAAACTAGCCAATTTCAATAAGCTGTAAAAAGTACGTAATAAATAAAAGGATGTCAAAAAAAGAAACAAGGAAAAAAATATTAATTACTACTTACCCTCTTCTTATTCCGTGGATCTCCGAGCGCTCGGCGAAGGACGCAAAAATAAAGAGGTCGGGTCACTGCAAAATTTAATTGACTTTAATTTCAAACACATTAAATACTGATAAGCGGCCACTTCATCATAATTTTCAACTTGCCCGTGATTTCCCGTTAATGCCCTCTTAATTTATCGTAACTTCATTTACTAATTCGCATAAGTTAGTCCATATTTCCGTTTGTTGGTAAATTCAACCCCCACAGGTAATTCACACTTATTGCATACGTAAACCGTTTTATTTTTATACAAATTTGTATTGCCCACGAGAAAATTACAATTCCTAACTTCACTTTAGGATCAGAAAGTGATCAAATCTATCACTTATCACAATTCACACGACCTTATTCTCGTTTCCTTTTTTCTTTGTTGTTTTGAGTTTTTCTTTCCACTACGTGTATCCACTAATGACCTTATCATCCATATCGCAACCACTAGGAAGAAACCGTTCTGCTATCAAAATGTTTTCTTCACTCAACCGTTTCCTTGTTTAGCTCTCAAAAATTCCACTGCATTCCAACGTATTTAATCAATACATTTAAATTTACACCTTGACTTCAACCACCTTTTATTCCCCGAGTTTAACAAAAAAAAAAACTTTCTCCAAAACCGCCAACGAATTTCACTCCAACAAAAGCCAAAAACTGACTGCCTCTATCCCAACAACCTAATCCCGCCTTTTCACTTCCACTCAATGCGATTCCGTAATCTCTTTTTCATTTTCAATTACCGCCATCGCCTTTGGGTAACGTTATCGAAGTTCATTACTCTTCGATTCCGCTACCCTGTTACACCCACTTTTTACCTCGCGAGAGCCACTATGGCCCTCAGGGAAACTGGAGTGCTCCGGCGGGGCTTATGGACCCAATTAGCTCGTCCGAAGATGGGCGTGGGGCGCCACTCGCTTGTCCCTCAAAGCCCCAGATAGCCGCCAAGCGAGAATGCGACTAACCGGATTAAACGCGACGTTATTCGGCCGAAACCCTAACTAATAACCACCCTATGATCTTCACTACAATCCTTCACCTACACCACTGTACACCTCTACTTCTTAATCACACTAATCTTCGCGTGGACCACTATTCCACCCCCGAACACTCTGACTCCCGATATCACGAGTTTCATTCAATTCCACGACACTTCCACTTCGACTTGTCCTTCCAAGCCGCACTCGTCACAACCCGTAATCTGAAAACAAAGATTCCTCTAATCTTGTCCTAAAGACAAAAATTTCTTCCTCCAGGCATTAATATATCACAAAGAAACTACGAATATTTAAAATTTTCCAACACTTGTACTCCAAATCGGAATTTCCATATAATCTTAACATATGATACACTATATTCCATAAAAAAAAACTTACTTCTATTATATACCTACAAAGGGGCCCCTTCGACGATCGTATTCGCGGTTGCACTCTGTAGCCTTTCATCCAATGTCGGAGCTTGCTCGTCGCTTTGATACGAATTTTCCCTTCGCTTGGATCTCAATTTGTTGATTCCGCTGTCCTCCACTTGAAGATTGCCGCTGCGCTTCGAATTACTTTCTCCCTGGTTGCTCTTGTTCCGCTGCTTCGTCGCACACGATAGAAAAGATCAAAGAGGAGGCGCGTCATTCTTCGCGTGCTTTTATAGCCTCCTCCTAACGGCTATGGTTCCGCTCGTCGGTCATCCACCTCTTCAGCGGGGTAATTCCTTTCTGCCGCCACTTGGTCTCCACTTCCCTCTGGTTGCGAGCACTCCAAATGCGGCTGAAACAGCTGAACATAATTCACTGACAGTTTGGCCTGTCAGTGATGTTTGTTTACTGACATTGTTCAGGTTAGATTAGACTTTGAAAATTTCTCAAATTGAATTAGATCCGGGCGGTGTTTATGGATGATAGTATTAAATGCAAGATCATCTCTCCAAGAGGTCGTGAAATTACGTACGTTAACATTATGATATCCAGCTGTTTTCATTTGACATCACAACAATAAAGCATCCTTTGCAGATTTCGTCTCCTTATTATCTACTCAATAGTAGTATCTTGGATTTGGAATCTTAGAATAATTGTCTAGGTAAGATATAAATTTAGAGATGCGTTTCCATCTACAATCTCATGTGAACCGATGTTTTCTAAATGTACTCGTTGCTCCCGGAGAAACTGTAGCGCTTTATCGACATTTTCAAGACAATGAATTCTCATCTTACCCTTTGTCGGCTTTGGCAGTCGCTCGCCTGATAAAACTTCTAGCAATCGTATCAAATTCTTGCAATCTCGCATATCCACATATAAATCCTGTATGCGACAATTTACCCGAACCAAATGTGAATTTACCCATTTTGTGAATGTTTTCTTCTGTACTGATTCACGCTCCTCGGCTAGCGCTTTAATACGCGATCGTTCGAACAATCGAGAGCTTGAATTACCTCCGCCGTATTCGTATTCGTCAATATATTCGGCACCGGGCACTTGACTTGGGTCCCAACCCACCACGGAAATATCTGTCGTCATCCTGTCACCTTAGTTGGGCTTAGCTTCGTTGTGAAAATTGTCTATCGTGCGCGTTTCGTCGTTTTCAATAACAACAAAAAATACAAGTTGTGATATTTTGGTTGGTCCTCGTCAATACTTCCTCCGTTGCTGGAAGATGATGAGAATGGATTGGGCAGTCACCTTTTGGAAAATGTACTGCTTATCCGTCGAAGAATATATTTTTTTCTCATTAATCATCTTCTCGTTCTCCATTGCGATTCCGACCACTTTGCATTACGTTTGCCTTGCACTGTTTCCTGCTTCATTTTGTTGAAGTAGTGATAATAGGTTACAACATATGTAATAATGGACTTCTCATCGGGATGCTCAACAAACACATCCTCTACATCGAGCAGCTTCGTCAGCCCGAGCCGATCTTCGGCAATGTTAAATGCATTTACAGTCGGAATTGGTAAATCGTTCTTCGAAGCAGCAGATGTCAAATTTGCTTCGGTTTTCTTTTTAACTTTAGTTTGTTTGTTTTGAGCTTTTGGTGAATCAACCTGCTTCGCCAATTTCTCATCGGGTTGTTTAGTTTCTTTACTTTGCAAGACTGGCGTGTTTTCAGTAGGAGGAGTCCAAATCTTTGCAACAACTTCCTTAATCACAGCTATCGGCGCTTCTCTTTTCGACTGTTTTGCTCTCTTTTGCTCTTTTGACGGATTCTTAGGAGTTTGAGGCCTTGCAAGTTCAACTGCTTTGTCCTTCACTTCCTTCACTTCTTTCACATGCCTTTTGCTAACAAAAACCTCTTGAACAATCTTTTCTTGGACGTCTTCTACTGGGCTAAGCGATTCATCATCTGAATCCTCCTTGGCAACATCTGGCTCGATCTTGTTATGTTTTGATTTTACCGAAATATTTCTGGGGAACATTCCAACTTCAAACATGCGGTGATTCTGACCTTCGCTCGATGACAATTATGTTTGCTTAAAACTACCAATAATCGTATTTAAACTACTAATATGATTACAATTTGGAATGGCAAACAAACCCTAGCCGAGTGCGGCCTAGCTTTCTGACTATTCATAGTCACGCGAATGTGACGATAGTGTTCGGGGTGAGGTAGTCCTGGTGCCCTTCGGTTTTATCCGTAACAACCCACACATCTTTTTTCCCGTATCGACAAACACAATAATATCCATTGATTTGGATATATGGCAATTTACATCATCCAAGAATCGCTTGATTGAATGCAAAGTGTCACATATACATTACGGAAACTATTGATTTTGCCGATACCCCAAAATAAGTGCTTCCCTGCGCCCGGGGGAACTTGAACTCAGGGTTCCGGGAGACCCCCGGTCGAGAACACGCGACGCAGCCAATGGTGTTCATCTCATAAGCAACTTCAACGATGCATTTGGGTATGAGATTGAATTTTGTTAGTAGGGAAACTTGAATTAATTTTTGTTAGTATAAAAAATTAAATTTGTTAGTGGGAACTAGTGAATAGAATTAGTTAGTATGAAGGAAGCAATTAGATTTTGTTAGGGAAAAGGTATTGAATAAAGTTTTATTAGTGGGAATTAATCAATGGAATGTTGTTAGTGGGAAAATTGAAATTATTAGTATATATTATATTATTTTAGTTGGAAATAAGGGAAAAGGGTAGGATTGTGATGATGGGGAAGTAACAATTATAGGGAAATTGGAAAAATTTTAATAAAATTAAATAAATAACAGGGAAAAAGGTTTAAATGCCCAAAGGTAGATGGAGATGTTATGGCGGCAATTTGAAGTTGCGGATGGGAGGAAGCTGGTACGCCGGAATCCACAACGGTACTAAGAAGAGGATGAAATAACCATACGCTATGTATGTGAATGCCCGGCGCCTCCCTATGCCAGTCTGCAGACATTTGGTGTCACTGCAATGAGCTGAACTATGCTCATGAATGAAAATCATTACTATATATAAAATAACTATTAGGGTCTTAAAGATGAGGCTGTTCAGTGAAATAGACCAAGGTCTGAGCGCTAAAGAGTGGCTGAAACAGCCACACACCTAACATTAAGCAACCAGAAAAATGGTCTTCAGTATATGAGTGAGTGGCGTGTGATAAACTGTTCCAGAATATTTTGGAACGCTCTCAGATGGAACATTCCGACAGCAAACAGTTACTCCCATCTCTGTAATCTGTATTGTAAATAAGAAATTCAACCTAAAGTTTCTAATTCTGGTCAAAATTAAGGCAAATTAGGTAATTTAAATTAAGTTATGTAAAATCTAAAATATCGGGTAGTGTAGCAAACATTAAAGCAGGCCTGCATCAAATTATTTCAAATTCATTAAGAATTGCTACAGTTATTAACCCTAAAATAATTCTCATAACTTCTAATTCAAGTGCACCCCATTTAACTTCATATTCACACAGCAATTTATTCAGCCTAATTCGTTTATCCGAGCATCAAAACAATAGTCAGCTATCCTCATGCATCCCACACGTTGTTTGCACAATATAATTTCATTGCAACATGTCAACATACTTAACTTACTACAGATTTCCCATTTTCCATTTCCCCCATAATATTCATCCACAACCCGCAAAAAGTTATCACCCGTAAACGAGAACATCATAGTGTCGACCGAAAATGTTTCCCGACCTTGGTGGGAGCGGTATCAACCCATGTCATATAAAATCCTTACGAGGTCCGGCGACGAGGATGAATTCTTGAACATGTCGAGGAGATGCAACGACGTAGGAGTGCGTATTTATGTGGATGTTGTCTTTAATCACATGGCAGCCCCCTCGGCCGAGATGAAGGGAACAGCAGACTCCACAGCAAACGGCACTGAATTGGATTATCCAGGCGTGCCATTTACCAAAGCTGCCTTTCATAGATCCTGTGCCATTGACAAGTACACCGATGCACATGTCATAAGGAATTGTAAGTTGGGCGAGTTGCCGGATTTAAATCAGTCCTTGGATGATGTCCAGGGAAAGATTATTACCTACCTTAATCGCTTGATACAGTTGGGGGTGGCAGGATTTCGAGTAGATGCAGCAAAACATATGTGGCCTCAAGATCTACAGGTGAGAAGCATTCTTAGCAAGGACTCAATTGCCAAATACTTACATTCACTTCAGAGCAGTTCATGTGAATTTAATCTTCCGATTTTCAATTAACCGTAACTCATTTCCCAGAAAATCTATGGCAAACTTAGTAATCTCAGCACTGACTTTGACTTTCCGGACAACTCTAGGCCATTCATTTTCCAAGAAGTAATCGATCTTGGGGGAGAGCCTATTTCCAAGTTGAGTATAATCCCTTCATTAACGATTGCCTGGCTACATTGTATCCTTTTAATATGTTTTCACAGAACCGAATACAATCACATGGGCGTCGTGACAGAGTTCCAGGCCTGTCTTCAAATCGGAACCGTTTTCAATGGAAATGCACCATTGACCACGCTAATTAACTGGGGACCAGCAATGGGATTTTTGCCGCATCGGGATGCTCTCGTTTTTGTAGATAATCACGACAATCAGCGAGGTCATGGCGCGGGTGGTGATATGATCCTGACGCATAAGAAGCCAAAAAGCTATCGCATGGCCACCGCATTCCTGCTGGCTCATCCTTTTGGAATTCCGAGAATAATGAGTTCGTTTTCATTCAATAATACCGACCAAGGACCACCGGCCGATGAGAGTGGTGAGATTTTATCGCCAGTTATTAGCGATGATGACGACGATGAAGGATGTGGAGGTGGTTGGGTGTGCGAGCATCGTTGGAATACTTTTATCAATTTGGTGGAGTTTCGACGCGTTTCGGGGAATGCCTCGTTGACCAATTGGCAGGATAATGGAGCTAATCAAATTGCTTTCTGCCGCGGTGATAAAGCATTCATTGCGTTCAACGCTGACACCAAACTCGATTACGAAGTGAACGCTTTCGTTTGTGTTGATGCAGGGGATTATTGTGACATAATTAGTGGACGAGTCCTCGAAGATAAAAGTGGATGCTCTGGAAGAGTTATTACAGTGAATGAAAATAAGACCGCGAAAGTAGTTATACCTAGTAATGATGAATATGGAGCCCTGGCTATACACTTAGAATCGAAATTGTCATGAATATATAATTTGATAATTAATTAAGACTACTAGCATTTATTAATAAAATAAAAATTTCAATTTGGTGTTAAGAGAAACCAGAATCATTTGATTCCCGGCATTTCTTAATAAAAATCAAAGTGCTTATGCAGGGTAACATAATCTGAATTCATATTGCCGCATTTTTTTAACATAAAAAAAAATTTTATATGAATATCAACAACATTCTAAATTTGTTATTTTTATTTTGTACCAAAAATGGGTTGAAATACTTCTTGTATTTTCTTTCAGCAAAGTAAAATTTGGTAAATTAGATTATATAAACATGCACAATTGAGAGTCGAAAAATCGGAGGAAATTTATATTTTTTGCTTGAAACACATGAATCGCTTACTACCATAACATGAGCAAACATGTTTCTTTTTGTGGTTGGGAGGTAAAGGCTATTTACGCCCTATTTGTGGGGCTCTCTGGATACTAAATACCACCACTGTCACCTGTAGTCAAATAGGTTGATAGATGTCTGAAAGAACCGCAGCGATGGTCTG
Organism: Odontomyia ornata; assembly: GCA_963969285.1. Taxonomy (NCBI): domain Eukaryota; kingdom Metazoa; phylum Arthropoda; class Insecta; order Diptera; family Stratiomyidae; genus Odontomyia; species Odontomyia ornata. The sequence continues at coordinate 39,496,910 of OZ017742.1, forward strand.
CTGCCTCAGCGGAAGAGGGGGGTCCGCTAAGAGTGGCCTTGTCTGGGGACGCGCGAATGCGCTGGCAGACTAGCGTTGCGGTGTCGTGGGGCGGATTTTTTCCCCCAGCACAAGGATCCACTACAAAAAAATTTCGCATCCAGGAGTTCCGGGGTCAAATAAAAGTCGACCGAAGTCAAAAAAAAGCAGGTAACCAACTAAGGGTTGAAAATTGCTGATGAAAAAGGACAAAGTGGACCTAAGGAAGACAGACGGACTTGGGAAGACTTCATCGTTACCCGACGATTCTTATGGCCCACAAATAAGAGTGGGGCATCCAGATGGAGGCGGTGCCCCTCGCACCCTCCCAACCGGATCAAGATCCAAACGTAGACGTGGCCATATATTTCCCATTTGAGTGAGAAACTCATAAAAACATAGTTTGCATGAACTTCCCCATCAAATGTGAAATATAGACGTGTCCAATTTATGTTACAGAATTATGTGATCGAATCACATAACTCTATACCATAAAAGGGCACGCGAGCGGAAGGCCACTCTAACCGGCAATAGGCCCTTTTAAACAATGAGAAACGGAGGAGCGCGCCCGATGGCTAGCCCATATGAACGGGTCCTATACCCGGTCCGGTAGAACGGAATGGAAAGACCGAAATTTTAACGTTTAATAATTCATCATTTGATTTTAAAAAAAAAGGAGATTTACAATAAGAAAAAATATTCTATTCTCGTTCAACGAAACTTAAGATCATTAACAAGTTGGGTAGACAGACCTACGCTCATGTCAGAAGGGTTTTGTATTCAATTTTCAAAATGCAGTCACCAGATTGAATAAAGTCACGATTTTATTGGAGAAAATATGAAATTCGAAGATCATACTATTATTAACAAAGTTGAACGAATTTAGACTTCTGAGGTTTTTGTTATTGTTATACTCATAAATATCTCCCTTGATAATTATTTCGAATGTCCATTCGCGAGGGAGGAAACACATTTTTCATGTATTTCCCCCCTGTGCCCCACTGAAGCAAAAACTGACAGTTTAACAACTGTTTTGAAAAGCTCCCATGAAAACTTTCATTTCATACTCACATCGGCTACGTTTGATGGATTTTTTTTTTGTCTGAGTCGGTAAAAAGCGCATGTTGTTCCATAGCCATATGTTGCCATAGTAATACATGCAGCGCATTTTGTTCCATAATAATACAGGAAAATTCAAACCGCTATAACTTCGCTAAATATGATTCAATCTTTATGAAAATTTCAGGATAGATCAATCTTATAAATACTGAATTTCATTGAATTTAAGGGTACCATTAAGATTTTATTCAAGAAAACATAGAATCGATAAATCATACTATTACTAACAAAGTTGAGTGAATTGCGACTTCTCACGTATTTGTTGTTGTTGTACTCATCAAGGCGTACATTCCGGATTTTTTTCAGATTTTTTCGATGGAAGATGTCCAATCGCGAGGGGGGGGACACAAATGTTTCGTGTATTTCCCCCCCCTGTGCGCCCCTCGAAGCAAAATTTGCCAAACTAAGACCTGTTTTGAAAAGTTATCATCAAGACCTTACATTTGATACCCATATCGGCTACCTTCAATAAATTTTTTTTCGAGGGGTCACTCCCCTACATGGGGAGACCCCCCTTAAATACCTTATAAAATTTGTTTGCAAATTAACTTTGAAGAGAGCATCATTTTACACCAACATACAAAATTTGATGCTTCTAGCTTAAGTAGTTTCCGAGAAAAACTGCTGTGACACACGGACGGACGGACGGACGGACGGACAGACAGACGGACAGACAGGACGTGATTTTAGAAGGGTTTTGCAAAATTATTTTACAAAACCCTAAAAAAAGGAAACTTACAAGGTTCATAAAAAAAGGATATGTACAAGTGTTCAATGCGCGTTGGTTTTTGTTTATAATTTTTTTATTACTTCGGCGGTAAGGTAGGTGACGCGCTTTTATCTTTCAAATGAATTTATTTCTGTTTATCTGATATGGAAAATCTGAACCGGACACGTAACCTTCATTTTCTTCGTGCAAATTGTTTACAACGAGCCACCGTCAATAATTGTTTAATTTACAATTATCACCATGATGTGATTGCATGCAAACGTTCATTTTAAGAAAAGTATTCTGTGCATTTAATTTCACACACTTTGGTCGCGTCTGCTACCACTCGTTTATTATTTACACCATTTTATCAAAGTGCGTTCTTTATTTATCCCGATCGAATACAATTTTATTCCTGTTTGGACTCTAGAAATAATAGACAGAGTTCGATTTGCCAAACCATTCTAGGCCCCATATATCGGGCCAAACTGTTTTCCACTATTTACAGATTCAACGAACTTCTTCCTATTTAACCAATTAAAGCTAACGCGACCAACTTTATCTTTTTTTTATGTTAATTTTTCTTTTTTCTCCCAATACTTGTAGCAAACACGGAAGTCACCGCAGTTGCAGACATTAAGAATTAGCAGAGGGGTGCGTAGCCCGGGATGGCATACTGAGGCCGGCTAGCGGTCAGTCGTGTCGTGGGTCTTCCGGGACACCCTCTGCTCGTGCTGAGCCACCTTACATAAAATAACTAGCACTAAGGGACAAGGATAGGAAAGGGGGAGGTCATTTTGAGAAATGAAATATGATGAGCTTAAACCGACATGGCCGTTTTATTTAGTCCAACAATTATATTCACAACAAAAAAAACCCTTATGAATAAAAGGCCCTTTCAAGATTTAAACAAAAGAATAAATACCAAAATACAACATTCAATTTAATATAAAAATTATTGTAAAATATTGAAACAAAATATGATTGATACTTACTTCTTTCCTTGCAAAACTCCGAGCGCCCGGTGAAGTACAAAAAAAGAAGCATGGGGCCACTGAAAATCAGATTTTAAGATTAAAATAACAAAAAACTAAAAACACAACGGCCACTTTCAACTTTCTGATCCGTACTCGCAGAAAACTTCACTCAAGGCACCTGGTCCTCTCCACAAACCGACAAAATTAGTTTTTTTTTCGCTGAATTTCAAATCAAAACTTTGAATTTTCGTCTTCCCGCACTTCAAATCAATAAAATCTTTTTTTTTTCTTTTTCACACCGCACAAAATCAACTCCCTTCTCTTCCAAAATCCAATATTCACCTCACTTTCTCAATTCTTTAACTCTCCTCCTTCGCCATTAAAACTTCAAAAAAATCTATTTAATTTACCATCACATTCTCAATCCAAAATTTTTTTTACCAATCTTAAAACACCCAAAAATCACTTTTATCCCGCACAGCAAAACTATTTTATCTTTTTTTCCAAATACTAACTCCTTTTTTTCCCAATTTTAAAACCCCCAAAAATCAATTTTACTGCGCACATAAAATACCCTTGTCTTTTCCAAATCAAAATCTGACTGCCCCAATCCTCACAACTTAATTCCGCATTTCACCTTTCCAAATCAGATTCCGCAATCCTTTTCCCAATTACCGCTACCGCATCTGGGTAACGTAATCGAAGTTCATTACACTTCGATTCCGCTACCCACACATCTTTTGTTCCATATCGACAAACTCAATATTATCCATTGTTTTACATATGGCACTTTGCCCAATCCAAGAAGCGCTTTGTTGAATTCAAAGTGTCACATATACACATTTCGGAAGCTATTGGTTTTGCAGATACCCCAAAAAGAGTGCTTCCGTGTGCCCGGCAGAACTTGAACTCAGGGTTCCAGCAGACCTCGATCGAGGACTCACGACGCAGCTAATGGTGCCATGGATTGTCGATCTCCCATTCATCTCATAAGCAACCTGAACGTTGCATTTGGGCATGGGATTGAATTTTGTTAGCAGGGGAACGTGAATTAATTTTTGTTAGTACAAAAAATAAAATTTGTTAGTGGGAATAGAATTAGTTAGTATGAAGGAAAGGAATTATGTATAATTTTGTTAGTGGGAATTAATGAATGAAATGTTGTTAGTGGGAAAATTGAAATTATTAGTATGTATTATTTTTTTTTTTGGTAGTCGGAAATAAGGGAAAGGGTAGGATTGTGATAATGGGGAAGTAAAAATTAAAGGGAAAATGGAAAAATGTTGATAAAATAAATAAATTTACAGAGGAAAAGGTAGGAGTGCCCAAAGGAAGGTGGAAATGTTACGGCGGCAATTTGAAGTTGCAAATGGGAGAAAGTCGGTACGCCGGAATTTGCAACATACTCTTAAAAACATTTTGATAATCAATCACCTTACAATCCCTTTCATAATTTATCATTCGAATCGCATAAATATTAAGATCAAAATTTTCATTCACGCTGTTTCGTTCACAATTTGTTAATTCATAAAGTACTATAAATCCAAAACGCGAATACATTCACACATAAATCAGGCACTCTCGCATTCACGCACTTAACTATGTCAGAGACATCGTTCTTCTTATCACCGAAATCTTCGGCAGCAGCCAACTTATTTGGTCAAAATGATCAATAAGAAAGCTACAAGTGTTTCAGTCTAGGCAAATCACATCATCGATACTAGAAAATTGTCAACCAAAAATGCGGCCGGATTGTATTTTTGACCGCTACGTGAAATTAAAAGCGTTCACAAATTTATTCACGATAAATGCAATTAAATCGTGCATTCAAACAACTTAATTGCAATGCAGATGACTTACACATTCATTGCGTACACGTTTCATTCCGCCAGCGCGTTGCGAAATTTTCTTCGACCGAACGTGATGTTAACTAGGGTAGTATATATGACCAATTATCAACTAAACCAAAAATTTAGCAACAAAAGTAGGTAAATTATAAGTCGGTTGCACTACTCGTAATCCTAGAGTCTCAAGTACCTATAATTCGTGGTATGAAAGTGAGGAACAACTCAGTTTTATCGATAGTAAATCAGAAAGGGGTCAATAAACTTGTCTCGAACTGTTACATTGAACAATGAGTTAAGCGTGATGAAAGTCAACGTGAACTGAAAAGGCCGAGTTGTTTACTAGGAGAGACGTTACAACCCACGGCGATGCGTGATTGTGCCAGAGTTTAGTAAAGGGTTCCTCATAAATGTTCGGGAAACCGGAAAGTACATTTGCATTTCATTTCAACAAATTGAATTTCATTTGAAGTTAGGGTTTTGGAGAGTTTGTGTTTCTTTGTTCAAATACCTTCCAATAATCGCCAATGCTATTTACGACTTTGATGTGGGGTTAATGCTGATGATCCATTCGACAGTGGCAATCATGTGGACGAGAGCTCGCCAGCAGCAGAAACAGCCGTTGCATTCGCTGGTTTTTGCGCTAAAGTTTCCGGGTCTTGGCCAACCCTTCGTCGTCGGAAAACACGCCCCGAACCTCGACAAATTGATTCGCGATCAATCGAGACAAAGCTCACCACTGCGAACAAAGAAATACATAAATATTTCTCATTTCTCTCGACTAAAATGAAGGCTTTTCTTCATATTAACTCACCTGAACATGATAATGCGTGGAGATCACGTAAATAAGGAGTGTTTTAGTCAGTGGTCAACATTGCATGCAAACTATGTTGACTTTTCAAGATGCCTTCGATGCAGATGCACCATAATCTTCTTCACGCATCCATTTACACGACAATGTATCCGATTTGAACAGTGCGCAGATTTCGTAGCCACGGACGTTGGAAATGAACCACAGATAATAAATTGCAATGCTGGCTTCTGTTCCCATTGAAAATCGAAGCTCCCACTTAGCTCGGTCACTTCGAAATATAACCTCTATCCTAGCAATTTGATATAGTTCATCACTACGCACTTCACTGTAAATTTATCTCCGTGATCGACTTATGGTCACAATGTGAACTCCACAAATAATAATGACGTGCCTTCTCAGATATATTCACAAGCAGTAACAGTTAAATAACCGAAAAATCCACTTCGTGGACACACAATCGTTCACATTGACAGACCACCGCCTATCTTATCTTGACACTCCACTCCGTTTCAATTCCCTATCATTCCCAATTTAGTACTCCGGTAAGTCGCGATGCATTAGTTGCTGCTATGATAAGAATCGGAAAAACCATAACGTTCTTAGTGCCTGAACCTGAATGGGTGGAGCCGGTGCTATCATACTGGTAACCCCTTCAACGAGCGAACTGAATCTTCAAAAGATAAAATGAGACCGAAGCAAACCACAAGTTCTCAGCTACTCGTAATTTGATCATTGGAAAAAAGAACTTAAAGTTTGAATATGGCCGAATAAGCCAATTCAATATCCTGGTCTGCACTCCGGGTCGTTTACTTCAGCACATGATATAGACAAGAATTCAGTATTCGCTACAAATTCAATGCATTTTCTTGTTTAAGATGAAACTGATAATTGCATGGGCATGGGCTTCGAGCAAACAATGAACGCTTTAATTGAGAATTTAACCAGAGAGGCAAATACTCCTGTTTGTGTGGCAGGCATCGTCTCAAAATGGACAATCGGAGGACTTTGACTTACCAATTTTGTGCGGGTAAGACTGAAAACATCCATGCCCACTCAAAAGCTGAGTCAGACAGAGGTCAGTCTCACTATGTCTCCGATTCAGCAAAGGTCTCAGATGCGGGGTGAGGCATGCAATTCACCTTCCCTTCATGCAACCCACTCAAAACTACTACAAATCATTGAAAGAGCGCTGTCTCTCCTAGTGCGCAACCATCTCCCTCATGCACTCGCCTTGATTCAGGTTAACAGCACTGTGCTCTCTAGCAAGGAGAACGACATTTCAATGCCTGAAAAAACTTTCACCACCGTATCAGAGACTGTTGGATATGAAGATGCAATCCTCACTGCTCTTCTTCTCTATATCTGTGTTTTCGGTAAACCTCCTTACTGAGAGCGTCGCCCCATATTTCTGCTCCATACAGTCTTACTGACCCCACCACACTCATCAAGAAGCATCTTCGTGATAGGTTGGCTCACCCTACGTTGGCCATAAATTGACTCAGAGCCGATACGCTCGAAGCAGCCTTCTCAGCCGTTGCCTGATTTACTCAGAAACTCATCTTCAAGTCGATCAGTAGCCCCAGGTACTTCACCGGTGGCTTTGCTTCGATAAGTATGCTTCTAATACTAATTATCTTTACTCTAGGAATTGTCTTTTTTGTGACCACTTCGGTTTTTCCAGTGCTAAACTGAGCCCGCGAGTAGCCATCTAATCCCTCACTCAGCGCATTAGCATACTTAGCCTAATTTGCGCTTGTTCAACGGTGCGTCCAGTGACCAGAGCCGCAACATCATCCGCATAGCCGATCAAGCGCGACTCATCTGGCATCTCCTGTTTCAGTAGCCCGTCGTAAGACACGTTCCACAGGTCTGGACCAAGGGAAGATTCCTGGGCAATACCCGATGTAACATCCATTAATCGTTGGCCCTGTGTGTGTGTTTCGGTTCTTTCGATAGTCCCTCAGAAGCCACATCAGATATTCTGGAGCTTGTAAAGAGTATTCCAGCGTATTGAGAGCATCAAACCATCTAGCGCAGCTGAAGACGTGCCAAACATCAAGTGTCACCAACAGAATAATCCGTAAGTTAGTGCAGCTATGTACTTCTACCCTTCGGACAGCACTCACTACATCTGCAATGGTGAAGTGTCCTGCTCTAAAGTAGTACTGCCAAGGAGATACGTCCTCAGCAGCAATAATCGCGTCAATGAGTCTTCCCTTGAGGAGTTTCTGTAGCACTTTCCAAGCCATGTCTAGTTGGCACACTGGGTGGCATGTAGATGGCGATTTGGAATTTTCCTTACCCTTGCTCATCATCTTCCATCGTACTGGAAAAACCCCAACCCGTAGGCAAGAATTGAATGTACTGAGCAGCAAGTCAGGACAATGGTGATAGACAAGTTGCAACACCTCAGCTGAAGCACCATCTGAGCCTGGAGACTCGTTTGCTTTCAATGAAAGGACTGCCTTTTCCAATTGCATCTGTGTGAAGAATGGATATTTGATTGCTGTCTCACCGTGAACAGCATCAACATGGCCGGGATGGACGGGAAAAATGACCGCACTACCTCATCCTTCTTTTTCACTTCATATGTGCAAGGCGTCCCTAGGGCAACAAGCCTCCTCATAACTGACTCGTAACCAAGGTCCCATGGATCCTTTTTCACATTGTTTACTAGATATTGCCAGCAGCGAGCCTTGTTCGAACCTATTCTTTCTTTGCTCTTATTCAGAAATTGCTCAGCATTCTTTTTGGCCAAGTCAATGATCACCATGCGTTGTCCCCTATGGTTTCCTGATGTCCGCCTCGCTCTGATCCTGCCCACGCTAGGAAGCCACCTTTTGATGGCCTCTTCTACCTCACCAGGTCCGTGACGTGTCTCTTATTTCCGTGACGTGTCTCTTATTTCCGTGATGTGCCTATTATTTCGATCGTTGCCATCAGCCGAGTGAGGCTTGCGCTTTTGCTGAGGACTTTCTTTACTTCATCGCAGAATGTTTTTTATTGTCGGCATCTGCTCCGAAATCAACCCGTATGTGGTCCAAAAACATTTGTCATACTGCTTTAATAGCAGTGTTGATGTTTTTGGGCTGTACATTTTCCCTGATATCCTACAACACTTCTGCGTAAGATCAACCATCTTGGAGTTTCACCAACAATGCATACGACCGAGGTCCTCGTCGTGATTTTTTCTCTCCTGTTTCGCGTGGTCTTTTTTGTTCCTACGAACTTTATTTTCTGGAACGTTTAAATGGAGTTTCTTTGCGGTTTCCTTCGCTCCTTTTATCAGCACTGTCTAGTGTTTCACACCCATCAAGTGCCTGTTCCTGCCTTCTTTTATCCTGATCTCTTTCGAATGGTCTAGATGCCATTCTTTTATTGATGTTTGATGGTGGAGCTATCTATGCATACCCTTTAGGCTTGCTCCTCAGTGCTGACTTAGCTTTCTGCTTTTCTTCGGCCTTCTGGTCATTTTCACCTTTTAACCAGCTTTTTCAGTAAGGTCCTATGCAGTCTAGGAGTTCCTCAGTTCAAGGAGCCCATTTTTTCTATCTTTGATGATTTTTGGCGAGTTGCACGCAGTTTTCATTAATTTCAGAACATCTCCTGCTTTTTGGATTTCTTCTCAATGTCACTGGAGGCAATTATTTTTTATGACCTCCTTTCTTAAGACAGGTTGTCGGCTTCCGTTTCCGAGAGCAGTACTTCTGCTACATTTTCAACGATGGCGGTAAATGATCATTATCACTTTGTGGACTTTAGGATAGTTCGTTCTTATTTCGGGATTTAAAGCCCTGGCTTTGGTCACTTCGGTAGCGATTGCAGCAGTAACTATTGAACTCTAGATATTCTTTATATTTTCCCCCACTACCGCAAACATCTGGCGCGTTCAGCAGAATTTCCCACTCTTTCTTCTTAGGACACACTGGCATTTGCATCATATTTTTGCTGCTCCTAAATGCCGTAGGAATCTCCGTCTTCACTGTCATTGTATTCGTCGTATATTTACTGTCATTGGTAACCCTCTCGATGTGCTGTTAACATTGTGGCTGCAGTCACTAGTTGCGTCGTTATTGTTACAATTTTTACTTATTGTTTTGGATTCTTTTGATCTGCTTTTCTGGTTTTTAGTTGAAATTGCTCCAGTTTGATTGGGTTCCTCCTCGGAGCGACTATTTCCGTTTATGTGTGTTGTCGCCTTTTCAGTCCCATGATTATTTTCGCAGATCAGGCAGGCCATGCGAGACTTGGCACAAGTTCTTGTAGAGACAAGTGCTCAGAGCCAGACAAGCGGAAATTGGCAGTCGGTCTCAACCAAACCTACTCAACCCAAAGGTGTGAACTCCGAACGTACTCCGAGGCCTGCCAAGGTTTTATCAGGATGAAGACAATATGATAGTTGAATTTGGAGCCACTCATGCATGAGAGTTACGTCAGCGCTACCGTGTAAAGCAATTACGTCCAAGCCATCATATCCGACAATCCAAAGCATCAATTCAAATTGATTGCCCAAATCGTAGTCCAGATTCTATAAAGGTCAGTAGTTTTTAGAAGCGAAGAACTGGTCCAACTCATTTTTAACAGCCTGATCGGAATCGAAAGTTTTACCATTCAAATGGTTTTGAAGGGAGCGAAACAAATGATAGTCTGATGGTGCTAAGTCAGGTCTATAGGGTAGATGTTGCATTAGTTCCGAGTTGAGCTCCATTAATTTTTGATGGATAATCAAAGAAGTGTGGGGTCTGGCGTTATCATGATGGAAGATCACGTCTTTGCAATTGGCCAGTTCAGGGCATTTTTTTTAAATTTCTTCATTCAATTTCGATAGTTGACGACAGTAGATATTTGAATCAATAGTTTGGTTTCTTGGAAGCAGCTCAAAGTAGACTATACCCCTGAAATCCCTCGGGGGGGAAATTTACTGATAGACGAGTGAGACTCACGCCTGCACCCGACAGAGTTCGTCCGGAATAAGAGTAATAAGATCACTCCAGCCTGACAAAACTTGACCGTAGGAAACTACCACATTAAAAGTGGGATTAACTTTTTGTAACTTGGAGTCACCTTGAAAAGAGCCAGCGCCAAGAAGATGAGATATGATACCATATAAATGCAGCAAATAAAGTCTAATACTCCGTTCTTCCCATTCTGAGGTCCAGAATTATTTTTATTTGAACGGTCCACTGAAACACAGAACAGAGTGAAGACTAGGTTACAACGATGAATTGTATGAACTGTTTGTCGAACCTCCCGTATTTGCTTGGGTAAAGTTATGCAAATTGCAATCGAAGCCACCCAAAAGAACATTAAAAGATGGAGCACAAGGTAGACGTCGAGCGAGAAGACCAAGAGCTGGATGGGAAGACATGTTAATAGCTGGCAGCAGATCTTTGCTGGGAGTGATTAACTAACAAACGAGTTCGCAGAGCCACGATGATTGGAGGAGATTAATCTTGGCGATCAAGACATGGCTTGGACTATCACATGATAGCTGATGACGTCTCATTTCTCTATGCGATCGGTTGTATCTTTTATTTCCTGTTGTGCGTGCCATTTGTTTAAGATTGTCCCGCACGAGTAGAGGTCTTCTCCTAAGAACACAGCTCTAGCAAGCTCAGATTACGTCTATCATAAATTCATGTCTGCAACTAGAGAGACTACTTTGATCAGGATATTACTTGAATACCTCTTCACTTCAAAGTAAATCTAAATACCAAAAGTTTTAAAATTTCATTAAATTAATATAGCTGCCTATGTGACCCGACTTCAAAAAGCGAAGGCAACTGTAGACACGCTCTCATCCTCTGTTACGAAAATGAAAAAGATGCTGTCAAATGCAAAAAAGGAAATAGCGCAACTTCTAGCTGTTGATGATGTGGAACAACAGCCACTTTTGCCTCTCAATCGCAGCCTTTCGAATCCGTCACCATTCGTATGATAATGTGGATCTCACGGAGCCTAGCAACTTTTGTATCTCTCCGATCGCCGCGTATATCCAAACTTCTTTGACAATACGTACTACGAGAAGCAAATCGAACCGGCCAGTCAAAAATGGAAATAATCAATCCATGCCAGACACGAATCGTCTTATTTAAAGTGCAAAAAAACCAAATATCTATTCAACACCATTTGCTTAGTCCCAACTACCATTTTTGTTGCCAAATGTACTGGATGACTTTGTGAATAACTTGATGAACACTACTGCCACCATATTTGATGAGCTCCACTGGAATCCCATCAATGCCCGGCGCTTTATTATTCTTTTGGGCTTTGATGATGGAACAAACTTCATCCAGAGTTGGTTGGGCCAATGAAAGCTCTCCGCAGACATCTATAGGCTCCAATGTTCTGGAGCTGTGCGGTGGCTTAAGGAGGTTCTTGAAATATGATGCCCATCTTTCCTTAATCTTGATTTCATCAGCGATTATATTGTAGCTGTCATCACGACAGAACGTGGTTTTGGGTTGATAACCACGTTTCAGGCTTTTTACTACTTTGTATGCTTGTCTTGTGTTATTGCTCGCTAAACTTACATCTATGCTTCTCAATTGGTCGTCATAGTATTTTCTTTTCTTAATCCTAATTATCTTATTCGCTACTCTTCTGAGATTTTCATAGTGTTCTCTCTTCGTGCTGGTTTTCCTACCTACGTACTCTATGTAAGCCTGATTCTTTTTATCTAACGCTTTCTGGCACTCATCGTCGAACCAATCATTCCTCTTGCGCCGGGCTTGATGTCCGATCGTCTGTTCTGCCATGGTTCTGATAGCCGCTTTCACTTCCATCCAGAGCTCGTTGCTCGTCTTTAACGATGCGTCTGATAAGATGGGAGCCACCTGGTCGTCGAGGGTTTTCGTGAAATTTTCGGCCACAGACGCCGTTTGGATCCTTTCGATGTCAAATTTTGTAACGGGCTGGTCTTGGCTGAATATGCCTTTGACATACGACATCGATAGTTTAATTTGATCAAGTAATGATCTGAGTTACAGTTGGCTCCCCGGTATGTACGGACGTCAAGTATGTTCGAGGCCCAAAGTTGTTGGATCAGAACATGATCGATCTGGTTTTGTGGGTTGCCATCTGGTGATATCCATCTCATTTTCTGAATGCGTCGATGTGGGAAGCAAGTCAAACGTATAACTAGATTTCTGCTACATGCAAAGTCAACCAGGCGTTGGCCGTTGTCATTTGTTTCATCATGGAGGCTATATCCTCCAGTCGTTCCCCGATGAGATAGCTCATTGCCAACCTTAGCGTTGAAATCACCCAGAATAACTTTTGCGTCTTTTGTGGGCAATGAGTCAATCAGTCTTTCCAGGTGATTGTTAGACGATTCCTTCGTTTCTTCGTCTTTTTCTTCGGTCGGGGCGTGAACATTAATCAACAAGATTTTGAAGAATTTTGCTTATATACGGATCGCACACAACCGTTCATTGACTTTAGTGAACTATCGAACTTTATAATTAATACCAACTCTTCCTCGCAGTTTTTAATGTGTGGGTACTTCAACATGCCTCTCGTTAACTGAGATACAGAAACTAAATCCATTTCTTCTTCTGATGACCTTTCTCTAGCCTTATTCTCGTTTTTATCCTTTTGCAGCCTAACTCAATTAAGCTATGTAATGAATACTTCCAATCGCATTGCCGACCAAATTTTCTCAAACATCCCTGCAGCAGAACCTGTTTTCCCTCCTGCTTCTCCTTATACTAAGCCGCACCCTCTCCATACTCCTTTAGAGATCCGATTATCATTGGATCCAATTCGTGGCAAGACTAAAGTGAAACCTCCTCGATTTAACTTTTTCCAGACTAATTACGAAGGATAAGCTGCTGACTTTGAAGTTATTAAGTGGCATGCTACCCTCAATCTAGACAACACCGAGCACACACAAATTGTCCTTTATGGTTTACGAGAGAAGTTGAATCTGCTTTATCCTTGAAGGATTCGGATTTGGACTGAACCTCTCGGAATTTTGTCACCTACGTATTATGCGAAAAATTTATTAGATCCACAAAGCTATCTTATTTTTGAGCAATTGAAGCATCATTTGCCAATAACCCGAAATCTTTCTGGTCTTACATCAACTCTATAAAAGACTCGCGGCAGCATATCAATGCATTGTCATACAAGAATCACTTAGTCTACAATGACCAGGCCATATGCGACATGTTTGCTGACTACTTTTTTGCCGTCTATAGCTCCCCGACCTCTACTTTTAATTAAAAAAAACCCTCAATCTACTCCAAAATTATTAGTTGATTTATACACTAACCCCCAAGAGGTCACAGAGGTAGTTCAGTCACTGAATTCTAGCAGCAAAGTCGGCCCTGATGGAATCCCTAACACTCCTTTTACGAAAATCAACGTTCAAATCAAAATGCATTTCGTGCACTTCGTGATTTTTTTGGTCAGCATAATCGACCAAATGTGTCCACAATCGGGAAAACTATTCGCAAATTTCAGCAAACCGGGTCTGTAGAAATGTGAAATCACCTGTGCATGCTCACCCAGTTCTTTCTGCGGAAAACATTGCTTTTATTCACGATAGTGTAGCAGAAGAGCCGTCAACCTCGACTCGTCGTCGTGCCCAACAATTGAACATCTCACGAACATCACTGATGCGAATTTTGAATAAACATTTAAATTTACACGCTTACAAGGTTCAATTGACTCAAGAACTGAAGCCTACTGATCATTTCAAGCGTCGGCAATACGCCGAATGGTTGGTTGAACAGACAGAAGGAAATGGAGACTTTACAAAGCAAATCATCTTCAGCGACGAGGCGCCCTTTCAACTCAGTGAATTCGTTAGCATGCTGAATTGCCACGTTTGGGCAAATCAGAATCCATGAGTGATTGTAGAAAAGCTGCTGCATCCACAAAGAGTGACTGTTTGGTGTGGTTTAGCGGCTGGCGGCGTCATCAGGCCGTACTTCTTCGAAAATGAGGACGGCCAAGCAGTTACCGTGAATGGTGTTCGCTGTTGAGAGCTGATAACGGACTTCTTGTGGTCAGAAATTAAGGTTATGGCCCTGGACGATATGTCGATCCAACAGGATAGTCCCACACAGCCAACGAAACAATGGCTCTTTTGCGCAATAAATTCAGTGACTATGTTATCTCACGTTGTGGCGATGGTGATTGGCCACCAAGATCCTGTGATTTGACACCGTTAGACTTCTTTCTCTGGGAATATTTAAAAGAAAATGTGTACGTCAATAAGCCCAGAACAATTCGAGAGCTAAAGGATGAGATGATTCTGAACATTAACGACATTGAACCTCAATTATGTTTCAGAGTCATTGAAAATATGGGTCATCGGATAGAAGTATGCCACTGTAGCTGTGGTGAGCATTTGGGCAATATTTTGTTTCACGCATAATTGTCATAGATCCTTCTATTATAATAAAAAATATTAACATAATTCTCTGAAAACTTTTTGTTTTATTTCCAATTAACATCGTGCGTTTTGGTTGGACCACCCTTTATTTCCTTATCCACGCAATAACAGCGAACGTGCTTATAAACCTAGCGTCCCCAAAAATTTCTCTTCGGTGTTTGGTTATGAAACTTCAACTAGCTATGCATGTTCCTTTCATTCGCAGAAGTTTCGTGTAAACCAACTTTGTGTGAAGAAACTTAAGTCGAAAACAATAAAATAGTAACAGAAACATGCAATATAATGCACCTAAACTTTCAACAACGATATTTAGAACTGCTTTATGAGTGCCTCGTACAATTTTCACTCGTCGGTAGGATGGGAACAGTGGCAACTGATTTAATCAAAGTATACTTGCCTTACACTAAGCTCTTTATGGAACGTTTTCGGAATTAATAAGCACCCTCCTTGTATAAACTGTATTAGCGACTCTTTGAAAACTGTAGGATTAGATTGTCTGAACTTCATTTCATCGTGAGAAACATTCGAATCAAAATGTACTCAGCACATTCAATGATATTGTCCCAAAAACTTCCCGATCCATTCAGTACCTGACAAAAACTTTCACCAATTTCAAGTGAAGTATCCTTGGTACCCTTAGGCACTTGGACCGAGTAGCCAGGGGGCAGCCATAAACTACGGATACCAACAATATTCTATTTGCAGTAAAATTTCTCCAAAGGACCTAATAAAAGTACTCGCGCGAGTACTTAAAAAGGTGAACGTTGCAACTTCGCCAACCGACTACCGAAGCGAACCAATGGAAAATGAAGAGTAGACGAAAATCTCATTTAGTCGAAATGGTCCTGCAACATTTATCCCTGCTCCTTAAGTAGAACATTACAATGTAGCAAGTTAACAAGTAAACTATGGTCAAGTGATAAACGAATCCGAGAATTAAAAGAATAAACTCGAGTACGCATTATGAAGGGAGTAATAAATTTATTTTGCTGTTCAACACCAAAGAAAAATACCAGGGAAAGTTGTAATCGATTTTTCTTTCTTCTCTAGTTCTTTATACGTTCGAATTATATCCTGAAGGGTAGATGAACTAATTGGAACAAGGAAGGGACTCGTGTATTTATTGAAAATGATTAAAAGTTTTCTCGTCTTTTGGTGTTAAGTTGGTACTAATCTAATCGAGGAATTTGATCATGATGATTAGATTTGTTCTCTTAATTTTTCTTCTTTTTGAGACAATGAGCTGAATTGTATTAATTTCAGTTACAATTTATTTTTATTGCTTATACTCGTATTTCCCAACCTTGTAATATTCGTTTGTATTGAATATCAAAATAAATATTGATAACATTAGTTCAAATATAAGAAGTAAGCTCATCAGTGAATCAAGTTAACATATGCCTGATAGCTCCCTAAGCCAAAGTATGATAATCAATATAACGGAAATGTAAACTCAATGCCAAGTTTCGTGCTTTACATATGCGAAAAATAGACATGATGCAACTATCACGATTTTTGATATCATCTCTACTAAATTTAGTAAATTTTAAAAATAAGTAGATATTAAATGATAAACAAATATTTTAAGACATAAATTTAATTTATTAAATTTAAATTATTGTTTCCTTGGACACCGCGTTTGCGGTATACATTTTCCTCCCGGAGACTCTCTGGCGTAATTTTCAATGCAGTAACATCCATCTGGACACCGAATATAATTTATTAAGCACGGATCGTTTAATGTTGCGCATTCAGTTTGACAATTTTGGCCACATTTATAATAAATTTCGTTCTCGGGACACGTTGCTAAAATAAAAACCAAAATTCCACTGAAGTTATTTAAATATTATAAGAGAACATAAACTTACTAGAGCTCGGAACACACCTGACAAGGGAAACCATGAGTGAAGCCAATAAAACAGTTGTAAAAAGTTTCATGTTTATTAGCATGAATTAATAAAATATTGCTTGTAACATCACCTGATATTTATTGATACATATGTATTTTAACATGCATATGAGCTCGAATTAACCATGTTGGATCATATGATTTAAAATGTTCAATCAACCAACTTGTTTTTTTTTTCCTGTATAACTCGTTGATTAATTATGGTTTTTGGTGAATCTATAATTTATTCATTCATTATGTATTCTCTACGAAGTGAGCCGGTTACATATGTACTCGTATTTTGGAGTAAAAGGAACACAATGCAAAAGAATTTGCGATCGATTATAGCAGAACTAAATTATATTTTCAAAAACAATATAAAACACTACCAAATTCAAATCAGCACCTGAAATCAAATAATCTTCCCATGCTCTGTCTTGAGCCTTTTTTGTCACTAGATGGTGTTGGTTGTCATATATCGGGCAATACTAATCAGCTTGAGTCAAATTGACATGCGTTTGAAAGTTCGCATTCCAGTCTATAATTTTCATATGGAACGTTTTGTATTTTGTCATTCATGTCAAAAGTTGTATTCAATTAAAAATGAGTGAAATTTCTGAAAAAATTCGTAATATTCTACAATATCACTACGATCAAGGTGAAAATGCATGTCAGGCTTGTGAAAAATTTGTCAAGATACTTTATCAAAATCCACAGCCAAGAGATGGTTCGCTCGCTTTCGTTCTGGAAATTTTGATGTGAAGGATGCACCTCGCTCAGGCCGATCAATCACTGAAAAAGTCGATGAAGTCTTACAAAAAATTGAAGAAGACCGACACATAAGCAGCCATGACATTGCTATGGAACTGAATATCCATCACCAAACAGTTTTGAACCATTTGCGAAAGGCTGGATACATAAAGAAATTCAATGTTCAGGTGCCGCATGAATTAACACAAAAAAATTTGATCGACCGAATGCCCATTTGAGAAATGCTAATAAAATGCAACGAAATCAAGCCATTTTTGAGGCAAATCATTACGGGCGATGAAAAATGGGTATGATACAAGAATGTCGTTCTAAAACGATCATGGTCAAAAAAAGGCGGATCATCACAAACGACTTCAAAGCCAGGATTGACACCAAATAAGGCTATGCTGTGTGTATGGTGGGATTGCAAGGGAATTGTTTATCATGAGTTTCTAGAACCTGGCCAAACACTCAATTCGGCTCTGCACTGTCAGTAATTAATCAGATTGCAACAAGCAATTTAAAAAACCGGCCAGAATAGCTCAATAGAGAGGGCGTTGTCTTCCATCATGACAATGCCAGACCACACACATCTTTGATGAACCGGCAAAAATTGACAGAGCTTGGCTGGGAAGTTTTGATGCATTCACCATTTAGTCCAGATCTTGCACCATCAGACTACCATTTGTTTCGGTCTCTGCAAAACTTCTATAATGAAAAGAAATTCACTTCAAAAAGGGACTGCAATAATCACTTGGCCGAGCGTTGCGCCGATAAACCACAGAAGGTCTACGCAGATGGAATAATGGCTCTACCCAAAAAATGGCGAAAGGTCATAAATAATAATGGACAATATGTACTCAAATAAAATCCATTTTAATTAAAAGAAATATTCAATCGAAAAATGACAAAAAAGGCTGGATACTTTTTAGGATATCCAATATGTACAACGTATGCATGCATTAATCTTTAACATATACCTTTTTTTCAATTTCCAATTTCTGACTAACGAATTTATTTTAGACCAATCAGCGTGCCTGATGACTTCACCCTGTTTCACAACATTCAAAAGAGCAAATCCGGAGAAAGAATCCCTGGTATCAATTTTTACATGTGACCTTAATTCCATACGAGATCTAAATTAAATTCCATATGCGGCCTTAATTCCATATGAAATCTAAATTTCATCATAGTCAAAGTCAAAAGCGCTTTATTTAATACTAATCGTTATAAATTTTAACAGAATATAAAGCAAATTCCAAACAATAACAATAAAAAATGTAATGGCCCAAATGGCTTTCTAAATTTTTACGTTATCATTAACACATTTCATCAAAAAAACTATAGCAAATTCAATTAATTAAGGTTATTACATATTTTTTTTAAAAAATTGTAAAAAGGAGAAAAAACCCAACCAACACTATCCTAAAATTATTTATAATTTAAACACAACAGTGAAACTTTGATCTTACACCTAATATGTTGTAACTTATTTCTAATAAAATGCAATCAAAAACTTTATCTTATACTAAAACAATTCTATAACAATGTTCCTAACCTAAGCGTTTTACCTTATCTCTAACGTAATATAGTAAACATGACATATACCTAACCTACACCTAATTTTTAACACAAATATACAACAACACTAAATGTAGCAATAATGAGCTGAAGCTCAAAGAACTAAATAACGAAAAACATCAGAACTGAAAATAAACACGAATAATTTAGACATTGTCATTCAGCCACCAATACCTGGATTGCGCTGTCTCAATTCGATCAGCTTCAACGAATCTAGCAAATGAGTATCTCCATTGCAACCGTTGGTCTCGTGAACTCAAGTTCGGAGGATATTTTATCTTCTTATCGGTGGCCCGTCGATATATGTGATATATGACTGGGACGCCGTCAGAATCAAAAACAAAATGATTCATGTCCAAATACATGAATGCTTCTGGAGGAATGAAGCCAGTAGCGAGGCAAGTCGCTATATACCCGTCTGTAGGCTGAACGGCTGTGAAATCCAAGGGTTTTCACTCACAGTCACAGATCTTGCGATATGATTCCGAAGAAGCTTCAATATGATGATATCGGCCCTCGTCACTTCAGCAGTTTGATAAATTAAATTCTATTCGATATATAATGTTTCCAATCCGTCTCAGGCTTTCTGTACAAACCAGTACATGCACGAAGACATTTCCTTTCGAAAACTCTTAGTTTTTCCGTAGTGCTAGCACTCTGGTTGTACCAGATCTAGCATCCATATGTCAAAATTGGTCTAACCAGGGTCTTGTAACAGATAATTTTGACCTTTTGATCAATGTATCTGGAATGAATCGTTTCCAACGTCAGCTTCTCTAATTTCAACAAATAGGCATCTATTTCAACGCTAGTTAGATTCCTGTCATTAGGAACCATTGAGCAAGAGTTGCCTCCATCAGAATGGAGACATTGCTTCTGGTACTCCCGAATAAACTTCTTTTGAAACTTTCCCCAGTCTGTTTTTTGAAGTTCAACCGATGATTTTCGTGTTGAACTGGAATGAGGAAGAAATCATCCCTTTGATGATTGATTTCCATTACGATTGCGTTATGGTCGCTATCATAAGGAAGCACCTGCAGTTTCTGTTGAGGACTATTAAAGTTGAATTCGAGTCTTGCGTCAGCAATGCACAGGTCCAAATATGAATTTGTCCTAGGGTATGTTGGGAACTCCGACCCATATAGATTGCACCTATATTCAGTCTGGTTCTCTGTTATCCACGATTTCAGGAATACACCTCTTGGATTATTGGTGGCGTTCAGCCATGATGTTCAGGTCACCAGCAAGAATATAATAATTATGAAGCTTGTTCAATTCGAGTATTTCAAACAAGGAATTGAGTTCCTCCTTGAGCCTGAGAACAGTTCCACCAGTTGCATGGGCAGAGATAACGAAGAGGTTATCCCCACCTGGCATAAAATTTTGATAACGGACACTTCAAGAGATTCAAAGCTTTTGAACTTGACTTTTTCAATTTTTTGGAAACAATGGGGTCTTCGAACCAATATCCTGGTGCCACCTCCCCCATCACCTGTTACCCTATCGTTTCTTACGAACTCAAAATCCTTGAATGTCATGGAGTGCCATGAATTGAGGTGGGTTCCGGTGAGAAGCATGATGTCAGGCTTTTGCTTAACAATGAATTCAAGGAGATAATCACGCCCATATATAGTAACAATGGAGTTGACGTTGATCGAAATGAGACGAATCCTATCCATGGGAATGTGACTGGATGACCAACTATTTTGGAACATGTTGGCCTAAACGTTGAAAAACGAAAATGATTTTTTGGTCTTGCTTATTAATTCTATCTGAAAGCGATTCAAGTTGCTGGTAGATTTTAAGAAGCAGCTCATTACTGCCACTTACATTATTTATTTTATTTACATTGTTGTCTGCTGGTCCTCTGGCAGCAAGTGCAAATGATACCCCGGGTTTAATGAAGTTGGGAGGTAACAGATTGTGATTTACTTTGGTTTGCTTTGGGGAAAATTTAACTCTTGCATCTTGATACCGAGGGCATCCTCTGTATGATGCTGGATGACCAAATATACCACAATTAACACAATACAAGTTTTCTTTTGGCTCCATCTGAGCCAATTTGCATTCACCGGGGGCGTGAATATCTTTGCACTTAACACAGCGATAGTGCATTGCACAATTGGCAGCCAAATGACCGCATCTTTGACACCTGTAACACTGGTTGACCTCCGTTTTTTGGAAGCGTTCCCACCTCACAACTCTAAAGTTTAAGTACCTTACCTGTTGGAGGGCACTCGGACTGCAGTCGTTGGAAATTTGGACCAAATAAAATGGTAACATTTTACCTTCTACAGTTGATCTCCTTGTAGAAAAATTTTTCACACACATGAACTTAACAGCTGGTGCTGCTTCCTGCAACATTTCAAGGAGATCAACTGTATTCTCCCTACAGTCCAAGCCCTTCAACAGGAAGGTCTGATTTTTTTCCTTCTTTAGCGTATATGTGAAGTAGGGAGCTTGGACATTATTAAGAGCATCTTTCGCCAGTTTGAAATCAGCCAGTGTCTTTGTCTTGATCGAGAGCTTATCAGCGGTCACTCTCTTAACTTCAAAGTTTTCGATTTTATGTTCGGCTGCCAATAACCGAACCATATCTCCTCCACGCTGCCCAAAAACGTTTATTGGAGGAACTTTTTCATTTAACTTATTAATTTTATTAGGAGAACCAGCAGACATACCGGTTGGCTTCTTCTCCTTTTGTTTATTGTTTAATTTTAAATATTTAATGAAATTATTACTACTATCAATATTACCTATGCTACCGTTGCTCTCCATCTCGATGTCCATTTCTTCGTTCATTGCAGACAGCACCGCATAATAATTGGCGCTGTCGTTGGCTCCTCCTGCGCTCAGGATATTTTCAGCATCACGGATTGTCTTGCTCGTATCTTGCGATTTCGTTTTATATGTTTGAATTTTCTGTGTTGGTACTGCTTTCTCGTTGGTCTTGCTTGTTGTTGTTGTTCCCTTTTTCTCGTTCTTCTTAGTTAATATCGGTTCTTCTTTGCCGGACGTATTCTGTGGCTTCACTTTTGGTTTGCTCCCATTTGATAACGTCCGGACCATATCTTCCAAACTCTGTATACGGAGTTTTAACTCGTCATTTTGTTTCGTAACCCTTGCATTCTCCTTGGTTACTTTTTCATAATCTTCGCTTGAAAGCGTAATACGCTTTCCATGCTCACAATTGTCTTGTTCATTTTCCGCTTGTTTATTTTATCATTTGTAATTTTCGATATGCCTGGCTCTGGGTCCCCTAGCGGTAGGAAGCCGTCGGGCTCCTCCATCCCCCCGGTGAAAAAAATTTTCTTCTTTTTTGAAACTTTCTCGCAGCTAAAATCCAGATACTCGGTAAATTGTTCGAATAGTTCGACGATGTAATAAGTTTCTTTCTAAAATTACTTTCTAATTGACGTTTTTAAAAATTGTTTTAATTTATAAAAATTCTTGACAGGAGCGAATTAAAAACACGTCTACACGCAACGAGTGCTAGACGTAGATTTTTGGGAGACCCTATATACACTATACATGATGTAAAAGTTTTTGCAAAGAAGCAGAGATGAAATACAAAAGAACATTGTTATACAGAACACCAAGTTGGATCACACTTTCACCTATTGCTGAATAAATTTTAAAAGTGTACTTGCCATTATAATCGTTCTATTCAGCATAAGAAAAACCTCCATCTTATACGGTCCCAACACTGTTTGAGAAATGAGGATCCCAACCCTCAGCTTCCAGTTTTTCTTACCGTGAAACCTAGGACCATAAATAATTGGTCTGGGGGCTACACATTGGGTTTACTGGCTCCCCAATGACGGGGTATAATGAGTGAATGCCGAAAAATACTAATAAGTGCAAATACACCTGCAGCCCTGCTACTAAATCCTCTTTACACCTCCTTTATGGTCGCTTAATAGGGTGAAGGTGAGTCTAACATGCCTGATAAAAGAATAAAAAGTAGTAACCATGCCACCGGGTTGTAGGTTGGGCGACGAGCTAGCTCCTTATCCCTGGAGACCCCTACATTGTTTCGAACCTTGCAACAGAGCGTCGGAATGGATTGAATCTATGGTAACGTTCTTGTACTGAAAGAACGACTTTGGCATTGGATTCTGGAATGTCAGATCACTGAACAAGCCTGACACTGTTAAAGAACTTTTACAACAGGCCAGTCAATATAACTTAAGCATACTGGCAATCCAGGAAACAATCTGGACTAGAAGTGATTTTGGAGATAAAGACAATCTTGAGTGACCTCTATTGTGCATAGAGACTTCAAATCACACGTTATTGTTTCTAAGGCAGCCAATGAACAAATGTATGTGATCCGTATATTGGCCAATAAACGTAGATGCCACGATGGAACGTAAGGGCGAAGAAACCAAGGAAATGTTCTACAATCACCTGGAAAGACAAATCGACTCATTGCCTACAAAAGATCAAAAATAATTCTGGGTGATTTCAACGCTAAGGTTGCCGATGAGCTATCTCATCGGGGAACGACTGGAGGGTATAGCGTTCATTATGAAACAAATGACAACGACCGGCACCTGATTGTCTTTGTTGCAGAAATCTAGTCGTGTTCGACTTGCTTCCCACATCGACGCATACATAAAATTACATGGTTATCACCAGATAGCAACACACAAAACCAGATCTACCATGTTCTGGTCCAATAATGTTGAGCCTCGAGCATACTTGACGTCCATACATATAGAGGAGCTGATGATAACTTGGAACATTACTTGATCAAACAAACCCATCGATGTCAAATATCAAAAGCTTATTCGGCTAAGATCAGCTCCTTAAAAAAATTCAACATCGAAAGGCTCCAAATTTCACGGAGACCATCGACAACCTGCTCGCTCCTATCATATAAGACGCATCGCTGAAAACAAGCAAGGTGCTCTGGATGGAAGTGAAAGCAACTATTAAGACCGTGGCAGAAGACACAATCGAACATCTCAAAAGAAATGATTGGTTCAATGATGAGTGCCAGAATGCGTTAAACAAAAAGAACCAGGCCTACAAAGAATAAGTAGGTGGGAAAACCAGAACGAAGAGAGGACACTATGAAAATTTCAGAGAGTAGATAATTGGAATTAGGGAAAGAAAATACTATGACGACCAATCAAGGAGCGTCGATGTAAATATAACAAGCAACAACCCAAGACAAGCATACAAAGCAGTAAAAGGTATGAAACATGGTTGTCAATCCAAGACCATACTTAACCGACATCGGCAACAATATCGCTTATGGAAACAGGATTAAAGAAAGGTAGGCATCATATTTGAAGAACCTCTTCAATACTCGGCGCAGCACAAAACATCAGAGCCTATAGAAATTCTCAGGAAACTTTCATTGACCGCAACAACTCTGGATGAAGTTTGTTCCACCATTAAGGTTCAACAGGATAAAAAAGCGCCGGCAATCGATGAGATTCCAGTGGAGCTCAGTTAATATGTTGGCAGCGACGTTCAGAAAGCTATCCATAGATTCATCCAGTACATTTGGCAACAAGAGCATATGCCGAAAGAGTGGAATCAACCCGTTTTATTCCCTATTCACAAAAAGGTGACAAGCTACAGTGCAAAAATTATACAGGCATATCACTACTTTGAAAGGCGTACAAAATATTTTCAAGGAACTTAGCAAATAAAATTAGATCATATGCCAAAAGTATTATTGGGGAGTACAAAGGTGGCTTAAGAGCAGACCAATTGTTCACTGTCAAGTAAGTACTTGAAAAATGCTGGGAGTTCAACATAGACGTGCACCAAATTTTCGTTGTCTTTAAGCAAGCATATGACAGTATTGATCATAACATATTGTTACAAATAATGCCAAATTATTCCTCCCAAGTCTACATCAATAACCAACTGACTAATGCCTTTGACACAAATATCGGACTAAAGCAGGAAGATGGGCTGGCCCCATTGCTTTTCAATTTGGCGTTAGAATGCGTCATAAGAACACTACCTGTTGATATAAGAGGTACGTTGTCATACGAGGCGAGCCAAGTAGTAGCCCATGCGGACGACATCAAAATTTTATATCGGCCGTTCACAACCACCAAAGAACTGTTCCTTAAATTCAACAGTGAAGCAAAACTTGTAGGGCTACAAATCAATGAGAATAAAATAAAACTCATGGCGCAGTCGAGTAAATACGAGTATGCCTCAAATACACAAAATATCACACTTGATCAATACACTATAACAAATGTGAGCAACTTTTTGTGTTTAGGAGCCAAAATAACGAAAAGCGGTAATGAAAGAGATGAAATACGCCGAAGAATACAGCTCTTAAAAATAATATATTAATCAGTCTTGACGATCTTGAAGACCAGCGCATATACAGGAAAACAAAGCTGCAAGTAAACATATCTGTGATAAGACCTGTGCTAGGTTAAGGGTGTGAAACATGGACCCTACCCCAAGCATCCGCAAGCATGTTGGACGCCTTCGAAAGATGGGTCCAGAGCCGAATAATTGGAGGAAAACTATTCGGGGATCAATGACGAATTCAGTACAACCATGGGCTATATGAAATTTTTGACGAGTCGGAGGTCTCAACGATTATGAGACTGCAGAAGCAGCAATTAGGTGGACACGTGAATCATATAGACGAACAACGGATACCCAAAAGATATTCGTCGGGTGAACCGAAGGGCAAATCTTCTTCTTCTTAGCACTACAGCCCCTTTCGGGCCTTCGCTTCCTGCAAACAGCGCCTCCAACTGTCTCGGTCCGTTGACCGCGTCATCCAATTTCGAAATCCGTGCAGCGATGAACTGTCTTCGTCGACCGAGTCAGACCAGCGTTTCCTCGGTTTCTCCAATGGCCGCCTGCCTTCAGTTCTCCCTACGAATACCTTCTTGGGTATCCGTTGTTCGTTCATACGATCCATGTGTCCAGCCCATTGCAGCTTCCGCAATCTTACAATCCTTGAGACCTCCGGTTCGTCAAAAATTTCATACAGCTCATCGTTGTATCGAATTCGCCATTGGTCACCGTCCAGCTTCGCTCCGATTATTCGCCTCAGGACCCGTCGCTCAAAGGAGTTCAATATATTTGCGGATGCTTGGGTTAGGGCCCATGATTCACACCCATAGTATAACACAGGCCTTATCACAGATTTGTATACTTGGAGCCTTGTTCTCCTGTGTATGCAGCTGGTCTTCAAGATCGTCAAAACTGAATAAATATTTAAGTTGCGCGCTATATTTTTCGGCCTGTTTCGTCTTCTTCATTACCGGCTCTCGTTATCTTGGCACCTGAATACACAAATTTGCTAACATTTTCGATATAGTTTTCGCCAAGTGTGATATGTTGTGTATATTATTAGGGATATTTTCATACCAGTGGGAAAACCAAAGAAACGATGGTCTGGCTCGATCGACGAAGGTAATCCATTGCTGCTCGGATTTCGAAATCGAATGATGCGGTCAATGTACCGAGATAGTTGGAGGCGCTTGTTGCAGGAAGCTACAAAAAATAAGAAGGTTTTTGTCAGTACCAGGCTAACAAATACTTCCGAAGACAAAATTTTTTCAACTTTGTTAACAATGAGATCAACCCGCTGAAAATAAAATGATGACGAATATAGATCCATAATAATCGAGTCTTAGTGGCTCGAACTCAATATATGGTATTTATATATGTCAAGTTTTGATATTCATAAGACAGTCTTTGTGTTACTGATTAGTTTGCAAGACCCTTCTGGCAGGAGCAGTCTCAATATTGGTAGAGGATCAAGGACACTTTCATACCCATCCATTCTCGAATTTCATATGTGATTTGATTTCATTTTCTCGAATCGTTTTTGATGGTTGAGGAACTTATTTGAACTTCATAAAACTTTTCAAAATTAAATTAAACTTCTTTCATATTTAAATTCTTGATAATGAAACTCTTCACATAACAGCCAACGCTATTCTTTATTTAACTTTACATAAAAAGAGCATACAAATAAATTACAATCTAATAATCATAAGAAAAATTATAATACAAATGACAAATAAAATTAGATCAAGTGATTTATAAAATTGTGCAAAGAAATTTTGAAATTTTCACTTTCTACTTTGAACAAATACAAAATTATTTTACAGGACAACTGTACTGAAATCGAATTTTGCAAAAAAAATTAAATTTTATAGTGCATATCTTCTAATATGCTGAAAGACAAACTTACAACATATAAGTTTGTTCCTGTATCACTTGATTTATGGTCGATTGCTACTCTTATTTTGTTTTGATTTCCTTCTACTGTAACTACTTTTGTTTGTAATCCTTTTTTCGTTCAGTTTGCAAACGCTTCTACTTTTAATGTTTTTCATACATATCTTTGTACAAAAATATATATCAGGCTGCTAAAAAGCAACATACAAAATATATTTCGTTATCATTTCATATAAAATAAATGTTTAATTAAACGCTGTTTATATTTATAGTAGGAGTTAGTCGGTGTGCGGGCCTTTTTGAAGCCTCTTTTCATTTTTTAACTTTGTTTTACACTTGAAACTTTTTTGTTATCTAGTTTTGATTTGTTCGTTCTGTTGAGTTTATAAGGCAAAGCTTTTTCTTGTCCTTCGAAAGGTGATGATAGTTTTGGATTTTTCTTGTAATATGTGTTCTTCGAATTGCTAATTATGTAATAATTTCCCTCTTTAGCGTGTAGGATCTTCTGATAGGAATTTCATTTCAGTGGTTTTGAAGGTAAAAGCTTTGATACTTAGTGTGCTTTTGACGTTAATTTTAGATTATTTATCTTTTTTAAATCTAAAATAAAGATAATATTTCCATCGAAAAGCTGTTGAAGAAATGTATTCAGGCAAATTTGAAACTGAAACTTGCTTTAGTTTTACACGGGACGTATTTTTTATGAACGTTAGAATGTGAATAATTTTAAATTTTGTTAAAATTATTGTCCACCGCCCAGGTGGAGTTTTCCTAAAAGATTTGTTGCTGCTCCTGCGGCTGAATCTTGTGCGGTGACTGCTGAATCGTGAACAGTCTGTAAATGAAAAATTTCAGACTTAATATTTTTCAGAGACGTGAAGTGAGTGATTTGGAAATTACCTTCTCGAGTCCTTGTCGCTTCTCATCAACGTATTTGTTAGCTTCGTTCATCTTATGGTCGATGGCGTCGCTTGTTACTTTCATGGCACCGTCAATTGTATTTTCTGCTTGCTTCATACGCGTATCGATTTGTTGTTCTGCGGCTTGGACTGTTTTGTTCACAGCTTCGTTAGCTGCTTTCTTGGTTTGATCAACTGCAGCAGCGGCGGCCTATTTTTGGAATAAATAACCATTAGTTCTTAGGAAATAAGTTTTTTTTTACTTAATCACTACAGCCCCTTTCGGGCCTTTGCTTAGAGATAGTTAGAGTGTCTCATTATATTGATCTAGAGTATCGGCACTCGGGAAGGTGATATGGTCAGTACCACGCTTTGGCCACGTGTCCGACCACCTAGCTGCGATAAATTCTGATTTTAAATCAGTATATATCATAACCGAACCGATCGTCCGAAGAATCAGTCGAAACAAATCTCACTGTCACCAACGGGCTTCGAACCAGAGACCTTCGGCTTACGGGGTGAGTGCTCTAACCTCTACACCAGGCGGAGAAAATAAGATTTGGAACTTGAGAAAATCATAAGCTATCTCAGCCTAATACAAACTATGAAATTACATCAAATGAGTAATTTCTTTGAAATGGCAAACTTGAAGTTATATTATCGAACCCAAATAGCAAAATACTTTGTATAGCATCAGAAAACCAGACAATTTCAAACTTAATATTTTTGAAGGAACATTAACTTCAGCGGAGAATTGCTCCAAGCATGAATTAAACAATTCGAGAAAGTTGAAACGTATCGATTCACACCTTAAAGAAGCAAATAAACCACAATACAATAGTGGTGAATTTATGCATGTATATGTATATATTTTAATGCAGTTTTTAGTGCTAAGATGGCAGAAATTTATTAGTCCCTGCATTTTAGAGATCAAGATCCGGTTACTAATATGAGGAGTTTATGGAAACTTACTTTCAGTGAATTAATATAATTCTTGTTTACTTGCAGGGCTATTTCCGTAGCGATGGAAAGTAGCCCGACTGGTACTCATAGATATCGGGAAAATGAGGCCCAGCGGTCCAGTAACGTACTATCTGTTGTCATGCTGTACACTCCGCGGAAGCTTTTTGAAGGACTAATCAAGCCACGACAGCTATTTACAGTCAGAACAGCAGGTAATCTTTCTGATAAGCAGCATAGTTTTCTGAAAGGGCTCTCAACCCTTGATGCCATCTCAGCGGTTATTGGAGCACTTACCAAAGCCAAGAACTTCTACCGAATGGCAAGACCCATCATTTTGTTCATTGCACTGGACTAGGAATGCCGATAACCTATCGATTATAACCAAACCCGGTTTTTTCGTTTCAAGTGATCGGTTATTTTCAATTATTATTTCCATTCGGTTTGAATCGGTTGCTCTTTCCAAATCCAACAACCGAAAACAAAGTAGGAAAGTATTGAGTTTAGCAGTGCATCATTGCCAAACTAACAGTTTGAGACCTTCATATGCATGTTGGAACAGTCCCAACATGCAAGTTATATAGAGCTTAAGTTTCCACATCGACTGTGATTTTCTACACGAAGTGTTAAAAACAGTGGTGTTAGTCTCTTAAGTGATACAAGAACTTATTCTTCACCCGGGGTATCTTGGCTATCAAAGTAATAGCACATTTGTTGGCCCGTTACCATGTTCGGCGACACCGCAGAGTGTTCCAGGCACCAGCACTTTTGCTGGAAGTACCGGTCTTCAGCTGGCTAACAATCGTGCTATTATGTTGATAGCCAAAATGTGTGGGTAAAGAACAAGTTGTTCTTTCACTTAAGAGACTGACACCACTGTTTTACGTACTTAATCAAATTTATATTTCAACTTTCGGAAGATAAAAATATATTAATTAATAACGAAGGAATATACCACAGAAAGTCTTGTTATTCCTTTGGTTGCCTGCATCGCAACGGCATTAAATGCCATAGTTTGTCAGCATACTTCCGCACAAGTTTTGTGCAGTCAGCTGATAGGGAGGTTGAAACATAGAAGCACAAAGGTGTTGCAAAACCGTCTGCTGCGCTATGCTACACTAGCTGATCCACGCTTCAAAAAATTATTCATGATAATGGTACCAGTTATCGCAGGCAAAGCTGTGAAAGACGTAGGCCAGGAAGTGGGTCATCATCTAAAGCCAATCCGTCAATCATCGCTAACTAGTAATCAAACTGACCAAACCAAAACGCACGAAGATAACCTCTGTAGTCGGTTCATGATCGATTCGTCGCACAAACATCCACCCTTGTAGAAGAAGCAGAAGGTAATATCCTATCCAGTACGCTGAAGCTGTATCCACGGCAATCTTTGTTACTTATAGATTGTAGCCCTTTTAGTTTTTGGCTACAAAGCAAAACTAGTATATCTGGACTGGCGTTTGTAGCAACGCGTTACATGATAGTGGTTGGTTAATGACGTTGTAACTAATGGGAAGACGCGACTCACAAACGGCCACATGAGGGAGGGGGTATTTATGTCTAGGCAGACGCCAAAATATTGGGTTCAGCAATTATTCTACTGGTTTGTTCGACATTTCATGTCGGTTTTTCTTATAGGTGACGTGAACTGCATATTTCATGTAGTGGTAATTGTGCGGCTTATACAGGGTTATCCATTTCGTGGTAGGAAAGTATAACCCTGCCATTTGACATCTGTCAGAATTAAATGTCATCCAAAGCGTGTTTTTTTTAGTTGAAGCTTTGTAATTTAGAAATATGGATCGTTTAACAGCCAAAGAACGCGTTAAAATTATTAAATTTTATTATAAAAATTGTGATTCTGCTGTATCAACATTTAGGGCTTTACGAGCCGATTACGGTCGACATAATCGACCTACACAGCAAACAATTTCGAACACAGTGAGAAAATTTGTAGAGACTGGATTGGTTATTGATATTGCAAGGCCTCTGCATCATCGCAACATTCGTTCTGCTGAAAATATCGCTGTCGTTGCTCAAAGTGTTCAGGAAGACCCAAAATTGTCGATTCTTCGACGTGCTCAACATTTGGGCTTGTCTTACGGCTCATTGTGGCGGATTTTGCATTTGGATTTGCATCTTCATCCGTACAAAATTCAACTCACTCAAGAACTTAAGCCTCAAGACTATACACAACGCAGAATGTATGCGAATTGGGTGATTGAACAACAAGCCATTGATAACGATTTTTCGAACAAAATTTTTTTAGTGATGAGGCTCATTTTTCGCTCAGTGGTTACGTAAATAAACAGAATTGCCGCATATTGGGCTCTCAAAATCCTCAGGTAATTGCAGAAAGGCCTTTGCATCTGGAAAAAGTGACCGTTATGTGCATTATGGTCTGGTGGTGTTATTGGCCCGTATTTTTTTGAAAACGATCAAGGAAAAACCATTACAGTCAATTCTGACCGCTATGGACGGATGTTAACCGATTATTTTTGGAGAGAAATTGAAGATTATGATCTGGAGAACATGTGATTCGAACAGGACGGAGCCACAAGCCACACAACACAGGCTAATTGAGCACTTTTGCAAGATAAATTTCCAGGACGCGTAATTTCGAGATTGAGTGATGTCAATTGGCCCGCAAGATCCTGCGACCTAACACCTTTGGATTTTTTTTTATGGGGCTATGTGAAAGATCGTGTTTACGCGAACAATCCTCAAAATCTTGAGCAATTGAAAACCAATATTCGTGAAGATATGGCCGAGATATTGCCGGAAATGTGCCGAAAAGTCATTGAAAATTACTTCAAAAGGATTGAGGCCTATAATAGGTCCCGTGGAGGACATTAGAATGATGATGTGTTTCACGTATAATGGCAAGGTTCAATCTTGAATGAAAAATTTTGTTTCCATCTGAATATTTTATGTGTTTTCTTTAGCTTTACTTTCCCAAGCGTAAAATGGATAACCCTATATGAACTCCTAGAGAAATCTTCTCTTTATACTCACATTTGTTTGTGTTCGTGATTTTAAAGCCGTTAAGAGAATCTAGCAGCTTTCCTAAAAATAATTGGGAAAGCGGTTCTTTTCATCGCGTCTGCCTTATCCAGCTGATCTGTGGTTTGAGGCTTGACAATAATATTTTTCAAAGTATGTATAAATAAAGAAGGCAAGGATTGGGATAGTTTGCGGGCTACTAGTGAAAGGAGCTCTACATCCTCCCCGGCTTGATCATTATATTTATCTCCTACCTGTACATCAGTCTATACTTTTGCGGCATACATTTCTTCATTTGATGGAGACTTGGACTTCTCTAAGGAGTATGAGAAATGTGTAACCAATTTCTTTGCAGGTTGCGCTAGCTTGTTTTATTTAACTTCTAAGAAATTGTATCATTAACTCAATACATCTTTCTCTCATATGCAATTCTATTCACCAATGAAAATGTTAAATAGTCGCAGGAGTTCTAGCCCAAAGCGATATCATCAAATAGTAAATGTAAATGTAATCGATCAGTGCCTTACCCTTAGCTGTATCTTAACTTAGTCGAATGATCTGCTTGATAATTAGTTTTAATCATCAACAAGTTCATCCAGTTCAAGTATTTAGCATTCAGTAGAAAACACTCGACTAACATTCCAAACAAAAGACAATTAACAAACCAATTAAGACCAGAAATTATCTTTACAGGGTTGAGCTATCTAAAGGTCTGGTATAAAAATGATCTTAAGGTTAACACAAAAATTTTGGTTTGATTACTTACCCTGGCGGTGTTATCAGCAATTGTCGCAGCATGTTGTTTCGTCTGGTCAATTGTTGATGCAACTTGGTTTACTGTGCCATCAATAGTTTTCTTGGTATTATCAATGACTTGGGCAGTTGTATTCACAGTCTTATCGACAGCTTGTCCAGCTTTATTAAGTTCTTCACCAGCAAGATGTGCTGCTTCGTTAGCTGCGAAATAATTTAAAAAAATTAAATAAAGAAAGGACTAGCAGAATAGTGTCTGAATTTGATACATACCAGTACTTGCTGCAAGGTTTTCAGCCTCATTCTTTGTTTGATTTA
Source organism: Odontomyia ornata (assembly GCA_963969285.1). Lineage (NCBI taxonomy): Eukaryota > Metazoa > Arthropoda > Insecta > Diptera > Stratiomyidae > Odontomyia > Odontomyia ornata. Next base: position 39,530,133 of record OZ017742.1, read on the forward strand.
TTGATTCAGCTGCTTTTTTCGCCTGTTCTTCAGCCATTTTTGCAGCATTTTCTGCCTTTTCTTGGGCCAATTTTTCAGCTTCTTCCTTCTTTCGGCTGAAAAGATTGGCGGTTTTATCGCCAAAATTTTTGAGGGATGCTGTAAAGTAAAGAAGAATGTTTATTTTATGTACAAAATTGGCAACTATAATAAATAAAAGTTGTTAAAAATCAGTGCTCGATGATTTAACATAGCGATCAAAAAATTGTGCAAGTCATTCATAAGCTAGCGAAAATATCAAACTTGATATCAATTAATTAGATGATCCGATGAGCTGTACATGTGGTTTTAAATTTATTGCAATACGCATGCTATCAATTTTTAATTTACTGAGCAAGGGAAACTATCTTAGTATTTCATAGCACGGAGATTTGCTAATTTCAAAAAGAACAAATGAGACATTGTGCAGGCATTATTACTAAAGGGAGGATCACGTGATACATAAGATTGTTCTGAAATTCTCTGAAAATATTTGGCATTTAAAATATAATCGTAGAAATTAAAAGTTAAATGTTCTTCCCGCCAGAAAGGCATCTTAAAAAGGAGGTTTCAAAAAATGCATATTTCGACAAGTGAGTAAACACTATGTTTTATAAAACATTTGAATAAACCAGGCGATAGATCAGTTGCAGTAGAACTCATCTGCCACCAGGTTGACCTACATTTAATAAGTCACTTCTATGTCTAATGTGATGCTATCACTATAGCCTGGAACCTAAAAGTTATTACATGTTAGAAACCGTCATCTTTAACCCCGAACTTAATTTTTAAGAATACAACTAATGGATGCCTAATGTTCCGGAGTACGTCATCTTTTTATCATGAGTTCAGGATGATAAAGTGACGACTTCTTCGTGATTACTAATTTTAGTCGCAAATCTATAAAGCAAATACCGATAGATTGTGCAAAACCTTGTAGCCCCCATCAATTACTATTCATGATTCATACTGCTTGACTGTAGTCTGCTTGGTGTAGTGGTTAGACTGCTTATTCCGTAAACCGAAGGTCCCTGGTTCAAATGCTATTAGTGAAAATGAGATTTATTTCGACCGATTCTTCGGACGGACTTGTAAGCTCGTTTAGCAATGATACGTACTGGTTTAAATCAGTACATATCGACGAACACACGGCCAAAGCGTGGTACTGACCATATCACCTTCTTGACAGCCAATACTTACGATCAAGATAAGATACTCTAGCTATCTACAAGCGAATGCCTGAAAGGGGCTGCAGTGCTAAAATTAAAAAAATTGCCTGATTTTGATGGAACTCCACAGAATTGGCTTCCTATAGTAGTTGAAATAAGAACACGTCCCACAGATGGATGAAGAATGACTTATTTGACAAACTCGAAACACTTAAGCCATCATTTAGTCATAGCTCCAAAAGTTATCTTAAAAAAGGCTGTCCCCTGAACACTGCCTAATCGAGTCCTCATAGTTTCCTGTGACATAAGAATTGAGATGGAAGCTGAATGATTTTTTTTTTCACTTTTTTATTAGTTATTTTTAAATATCCCGTCATCGAGAAAAATTTAGCCTACGAAAATACGAGACTTAGGGAGTTTGAATGTCCTGAATTTGATTTTTTTGTATATATGTCAAAAACAGTACATCACACATTGAATTCTATGGGATTGGAGTCAAAACTATGACCCCAAAAATATGGCAAATTTTGGTAACCAGAATCTGACATTGACGGCCACACGTTTGCTAGAGCTTCCACGGGCACATTTCACTTTCAGCGTTTTTTTTGCATTGCATTTCTTTTAAGGGACTTTCAAGCATGTTATATATAAATTTCCATGCTATAGGCATTTTTAAGCACGTTAAAATTAGAAACTGGCACTTTTAGAATACAGCATTAACATTGCGGGGTGATTTTTTGAATTGGTACAACCTAAAGCTTGGGCTTGTCCTTAAATCTCCAAATCATGGAAAGACAATTAAAACCATACTATGAAAGTACTATAGGAAAGCATCAGGGAGACTTTCGAAGTGGGCGGTCTATAATAGATTAAATATTCTCAGTATATGTGCACCAACTGTTTGTATAGAGGGAAATGCGCTGTACAAAATAATGATTGACTTTGGCGTCCCAACAAAACTAGTATGGTCAAAGTAACGATGGTAAGCACAGAGTCTCAAGTCAAGGTAAACGGAAAACTAACGGACAGCTGCATGATAGAATAAAGCTTAAAACAAGGGAATGAACTTGCCCTAATGCTCTTAAATATTGCGCTTGAACAATCAGAAAGACATCAGCTGAAACCTCGGGTACACTAATGTTCAAGTCCACAATGGGTAGCATATGTTGATGACGTCGATATTATGGCCTGTTCAATCTCAGACGCCAAAGAGCCATTTAGGATCTTAGAATCTGAAGCAAACAGGATTGGCCTACGTGTTAATGAAACCAAAACTAAATTCATGACTCAAACTAAATTCGTGACCCAGGGAAAGACCGAGGACTCGATAGGAAGGCACGATGGAAGCTCACGGCAGCTCCTTGCTGGAAGTGATTAACTCGGGAATGAGATTGCAGAACCGTTATGATTGGAGGAAATTAATCCTGGAGGCCAAGGCCTGGGTTGAGTAGTTTCGCCATAGAATTACGATTTTTGAGATGTTCGTTGCCATTGTATTCATAAAGACCCACATCTGCACACTCCACTCGACTAACTTCGATAAAAATTGTTTAAGCGTCACTTCAGTATAAGGAGGGGCCATTCTTAAAATTTTTGAAATTTTTGTAAGACTGAAACTTTTGAGAGTGCACAACTTCTGACCTTCTCACAAAATCGGGCTTTGCAGCGTCATTAATTTCTGAGGGAACTTGCTACAACATACGGACAGACGCAAAGCGAGATGGAAAGTAGTAGGTTTTTGTAACTTCGGTTGATAAAGCCCTTAAAACACTGAAGAATGGAGCACTCTTACTCCTGAAATATATACCTATTTATTTGAACAAAACTGACTAGGGTTTTTTTTCAAGTTAGAAAAAATGGATAAAATGGAAGCCTAGAATTTGAAGTGATGACCTGGTCCAATCAGAATTTTTCGGTTTAATTAAATTGAACAGAAATATTGAAGGATTAAGTGAGGGCTTCAAGTTCTTGGAGATGTGTAAAAGATTGAAAATTATATTTAAGAGTCATATGGTTAAATTGAAGTCGTGTTTACTCGAGGTGGAGAAATCTAAACACGAACTGCAACCAAAAATTAATCTCAGATAGTATAAATATACGCATAATGTTTTAATTTAACACTAAGGATAAAGAGTTTCTGGAACTGATAAAACAAACACTAGGGCTGAAAAAAACAACAGAACAATGGTTAGACAAAATACAGAGGTCGTTTGAATATGAAAAAGATAGAAAAAGAATTTCGAACAAAAAACTAGCAAACCTACTAAATAAGTGGAACAGTATACCTGAAAGAAACGTGGATACAATAGGCAACTTTGTGGTGAATCGGTCATCGAAATCTTTTACGGATGAACTGAGAAAGGATGTGGTTCACGTGGATTCCCGCAAAAACTAGGCCTGACCTTACAGTAACCAATAGACAGGAGTTGGTGCAATTAATCAATCAGTACCCCGTACTCTTGGGGATAGGGTCCAAGTTAAGACCATTGAACAAAAGCTTAAATTTCGTGATTAGTGACGAGCACCTACTGAAAGAAGGCATTGTGACAGACGTGGAATCTATCATCAAATACCTACCTATAAAATAAAAAGAAGACATAAAGAAGGAAACTATAAAAGTCATGGATGAATTCAGCAATCAAGAACAACGCAATTTGGATACTAAAACAACTGAAGAAAATACCGGTACTCTCCTTTCAAGGGGAACAAGTTGTAATTGATAAAGCGAAATATAGCGAAATGGTTTTAGAAAAACTTAACAATGCAGAATATCATGGAGTAAGGAAAAACCCCTTACCGAACTCTATGAAAAAAGTGAAGAAAGCCTAGACTGATTTCCAGGGAATCATGCCAAATGAAATTGCGTTAAAAGAGACAAGTCCAGTACTTCCCCAAATTAAGTGGCTACCAAAACTCTATCAAGAGGTTATGAAATGCATGAAGATCATAATCTCCAAGTAAAATAATGAAATAGCTGGTGGAGCAATGTAAAGAAGATGAAGAACTTCCAAGCCACCACTTGGGGAAAAACAGGACGGAATTAGTTAAGAAGCTAAGGAAAGACAAACGTATTGAAGCCGATAAAATGTTGGGGTCCTTCGACGTGAAAACCGTTTTTTAAGCGTATCGATAAAGTGAGCAATAGCCTTGTTCGAGGACTGCCTGACCAAACAGAGCGCAACCAGAAAATAAAGGAAACCTATAACATCATTTTATAAATTAACATATCTGAGACATACCTTCAAATCAAAACCGAGCTTAGATTAGGGGAGCCACAGTCTCCTCTCTTGAGTGAAATCTTTATGGAATGGGTAGAACAAAGAATTGCAGAGGAGAACGTTCTTCGAAGGGTATGGATACGGTATGTCGACGACGTTTTTGCAATATTGGAAAAAGACAGGGTCGAAGAGACTCTAGGAAAAGTCAATAATATACACAAAAGTATCATCTTCCCGACGGAAGTGGAGTATAACCAAAAAAAAAACACTTTTTGATTAAAATATAATCAGGAATAATGATAAATTAGAGTTTGATATTTTCTCGCTCACAAATACATGGACTATACCAGCTATATCCCACCACTTGCATCAAACAAAGATGGTGATATTCATCAATTGGATTTACAAGATATTGACCACTCCCCTAAGGAAGCAACGCTATGCGCTAGAGAAGACTATTGGAGAAAGCGAAGATAAACGGATACAATAGAGAGGAGATAAGCACGTAATGCCAGACTTATTCCTTCAAGTTTGAAACTTTATTCCGCTGATGCATCTTCTATTAATACGTTTGGCAAAAAGCTTTTAACTTCGGAGGTTTTTTGCACAAATTTTCCTTTAACTAATTGTAATATTCACATAGAAATACAATACTACACATAGTTTTAATTAATGTTCAAACGATGGCGAAATGACTTTGTCAGAACACTTACTATATTGTAAGGCCTATGTACTGCATACATTCTAATAAAGAAAAATTATATATAGTAATAAGCTTTTAACTTTAGACCTTGGCCTGAGGAGACAATTTTCGTGGCATTTTATTATTGCAGATGTTACACATCTCGTCATAGGTGCAGATTTCCTTGGTCATTTTATTCTTCTTGTAGTTGCAACTAATAGAGACATTATTGACCGTATTAAAAATTTGCGTTTGATAGCTTCTATTTCTACTAAGTATTCTTCGAATTTAATCTTCTGCTAAAATTTAAGTCTTACTACAGAGTCTGATTTCACTAAATCTCCGGTGCATAGTATTAAGCACAAAATCATTACTTCTGGTTCTCGAATCATTTCCAAGCCATGGCGTTTAGCCCCGCATAGATTGGCAGTGGCTTAAAAAGAGTTTCATTTCTCCTCAGAACTTAAAACAATGGCGTCCTCGTGGTGACTATAGTCGTTTGAATGTTATAACTGTTCCAAACCGCAATCCCATTCTGAATATTCAAGACATCACAAACTCTTTGACCAATTGCCAAATATTTTTAACTTTAGATCTCATCAAAGCATACCACCGAATTCAGGTAGAACCCAAAGACATCCCAAAAATGACTATTTGTACACCGTTTGCACTCTTTGAGTTTACTCTTATAACATTTAGATTAAACAACGCTGCACAAACTTTCCAGCGTTTTTTACTAAAATACAAAACCCTATTGAAATCGGTACCTGTGTCCGCCAGTTAGTGCGTCCACCCGTCTGTATTTCACAGTAGTTTTTCTCCGAAACTATAGAAGCTACAACCAAGAAACTTTCTGGGAAGGTCGGAAGTTATTACTTCTAGAAAGTATTGGGGTTAGAAAACTTTTCAAAGAGTTTTCAGAGGGTCCCTCCATATGGAGGAGTGACCCTCAAAAAAGGTAGTCAAGTGGAATATTATATGAAAGGTCTCAATGAGATATTTTCAAAACAGGTCTTTGAATTACTCTATCAGTATCGCGGGAGGCAGGAGCAGGGGAAATGCACCCCTCCTCGCGATTGGAAAACTTTGATCCGAAAAATCAGAAAAAAATCAAGAGTGTAGACCTTTGTGACCACTACAGCAAAAAATACTTCAAAAGTTGAAATTGACTCAACTTTGTTAATAATAGTATGATTTATCAATTTTACATTTCCTTGAATAAAATCGTAAGGGCACGCTCAAATTCAATAAAATTCAAAAGGTAAATGCCTATTTACAAGTTAAGTCATTATTAAAAATTTCAGGAAGATCGAATCATGTTTAACAGAGATATGGACAATACGCACTTCCAATGAACTCAGACACTATGGGTTTGCTAGGATTTGCATGAAAATTTCAGGAATTATATTCATGATGAATATTTTTGAGAATTCGTTCAACGGGTGACATCCGTAACCGTAAAATAAAATAGCGGCCGTTTTAAATGAAAATATTCAATAAAATTGTGTTATTTTTCGCGAACTTCAACATTTAAGGTACATGCTATTAACACTTGATTGAATCTATTTATGAATAGCTGTTGATAAGCAGCTCAAAATAATTGGTGAAAAAGTTATGAAGACAAATTCAATAACTTTATGGTTGAAATACGTTCAACTTTGCTAATATTAGAATCTGTAAATTAAATATTAGTATGATTAAATTGGATTAAAGTGGATATTTAGGTGTTATTTAAAAGGTACTTATACTCTATGAGTTTTAATAGAATGTACGGAAATTACTGCCATTCGAATTTTCTCCAATTACAACAATCAAATTCGGTTACTACATGGGCTTTCCAACAAACCAGACACTACACTTTTGATTGTATGTATTTTCTCCAAATATATAATATAGCAAAAAGTCATTTAAGATTCTGCTTAGTCAATGATTTTAGCAATATTGCAACAAAATGTTGGTCAGTTAAAATGGAGTAACACTGGTTTTTCTTTTAAAGCAAAAATATATTTGTTGTACATGTCATTAAAGTTTTTCTTGAATTAAATCATTTTATACTCGTTTGTCTGCATACCGTATGTTAAGTACAAAACCCTTCTGACACGAGCCTAGTTCTGTCTACCCAACTTGTTTCATTCTGTAGCACAGCATTTAATTTTTTTTTTTATTTATGTTCATGATATCTTGATAGCTTCTTAGTCTATTTCCGAGCATTAAACCCATTTGGCAATTCTTTTTAAAAAGTTAAAAGAACATGATCTCATTATTAATGCTGCCAAATGTAAATTTTTGCAAGCAAATTAAATTTTTAAGCCATTTGATTTCGTCGGAGGGCATTCGTCCTACACCAGACAAATGTAAGGACATTTTAGAATTCAAATTACCGGAAATCATTGTGGAATTCAGACGCTTTTTAGGAATGATCAATTTTTGCCAATTGTTTAGAGTAAAGCAGTTACTTGAAAAATGCTGGGAGCTCAACGCAGGCATACCACCAAATTTTCGGGGATTTAAGCAAGTATACGACAGTATTGATCACAATATACTGTACCAAATAATGCTTTGATTTGGTATCTCAGCCAAATTAGTACGTCTTACCAAAATGACGATGACATCGACGACCTCCCAAGTCCGTATCGAAAACCAACTCACCAACGCCTCTGACACAAATATCGGACTAAAGCAAGGAAATAGGCGAGCTCCATTTCTATTTTGGCTCTGGATATGTCATCAGAAAGCTACCTGTCGATAAACGAGGTACGTTACTATACTGGTCAAGGCAAGTGGCATTTGGTTATCGATTTATCTTTAGTGCCCTCAGACCGGGGAACCAAACGCGTCCCCAGGGTTGCGGATAGGGGAAGACCTTTCTCGAAAGGTTCGCTGTGAATAACCAATAAGCAGCCGCGGACAATGGTCGGCAGTGAAGGGAGAGTCTCAGGACAAATACCTGAGTGTCAATGATCTTCACTGTGACATGACGAAATATATGGCGTCATCAATTATCCATATATCCTGGCAGTAGGTAAAATGCTATGGGAACGGAAACCCAGACAGAAAACCAAACTATGCAGGTCCACAAGGGGAACCAAATTACGGTGCAGGGGGTCGGATCCCCAGTACCGGCGGCAGAGGGTAGTGAGCGAGCAGGCTCCCGGCCGTCGTCATCCAGCGAATGCAATGTTATAGAAGTGGTGAACTTGGCTTCTGTAACAGATATAACTACAAGTAAACAGGACGCTAGCACGGAGAACCCTTTCAGGCAAAAACCGCTGTTGGCAAGAACACCGATTAAACAAGCCACCGATTGCGGGGGGAGGCAGCAAACCCCAGAAACACTGTCAAAGTCAACATCACAGGTTACATCATCGGAGACAGACCACAGACGGACTAACGAACGATAGAAGGCAGAGTGCGTTGTGCAACATGGCATCATTGCGGCCTTTGGGCGCAGTAGAAGGACTATGCGCACCCCGGAGCGTCCAGTGCAAGACGTACACAATCCGGATCAAGCTGCGACACCAACAGAGGCCAGTGTAAGACTGGGGGAGGGAGAAGTTTTGCCGTTGGCCGACGCCACTTCAAACGCGACCCAAGCGATAGAAGCAATAGGGCTAGGAAATGGGGGCCTCTCCCAAGAGGTGGCGCCAAATAACACAATCGCCCTTGACCGCGCCGAAGAGGAGCGGCTTACTCGGAAAGCGGGGACTATCGTCAAACAACTGAGGGCTACCTGCGAAGTGCAGAAAAACATAGGCAAGAGTGTGAAGAATGGCATTCTTGAACTGGAGGAGCTTTTTGACCGCATAACGCACTACAGGCGGAGGTGGCTTGCAACCGAAAAGCACCAAAAAGACACGCTCTCCCGCAGAAAACAAAAAGCGAACCGCGGCGCAAACCCTTGCGAGAGGCACTGCTTATTAAACCCACTAAGGGCCGAACCTACGCAGATGTCCTCCGTGAAATTAAAGGAGCGGTCAAGCCAGACGACACCAAAACTGCCATCAAAGCAGTTCGACCAACCCGGACCGGTGGCCTGCTGGTGGAATTCGGGCCAGAGGCCACAAACAAAGATGCATTCCGTGACGCGGTTCAAAAGGTTCTTGGAGATGCGGCAACGGTTGCCTCGCTCGAACCAATGGCCACCCTGGAAATCAGGGACCTCGACTGCATCACGGACAAAGCTGAAGTAGAGGATGCCATCAGGAGGGAGTTCCCCAGCTTAAGTGAAGTCAAGGCAAGATTGAAACGTGAAAACACAAGGGGGCAACGCATGGCTATTGTCGAACTAGCTGATAAAGACGCCCAGCAAATCCTGGCGAAGGGCAAAATTAAGATAGGTTGGGTGATATGCAGGATACGGAGAAGAGCGAACCCTATCCGCTGCTTCAGATGCTTTGAATACGGACACACCGCGTATGGCTGTAGGGGACCCGACAGGAGATCTCTGTGCTACAAATGTGGTGAAACGGGGCACAAAAGGAAGGAGTGCACGAACGAGGCAAAATGCATTCTTTGCAAGGATGCTAAGCTAGCACCCGGCGACCTCAAACATGAGCCGGGGACAGGGAGATGCTGGGTTTTCAAGGCGGCCCTAACTGAAGCCAAATCGATACTCAAATGATCCGTATCCTGCAGGTCAATTTACACTGAAGCACAAACGCCCAGGACCTACTTGAGCAGTTTGCGAGGGATAAGAAAGCTGACCTCCTGTTGCTGAGCGAGCAACATCATAACAAGGACTCGCAAGCGTGGTACGCTGACAAATCTAGTACCTCGGCCATCTGGGTTCGAGACAGCGCCCGCCTTCAGGTGCAGAACCATAGACGTGGGGATGGTTTTGTGTGGGTGCGGTGTTCAGGGATAACATATCTCAGTGTTTATCTGACGCCTAACGAGGCAATGCGATCTTTTCGAACCAAACTCGATGCCCTGGAGGACGCTGTCTCGAACACAGAGGGCCACATGCTGGTCGGGGGAGACTTCAACGCTAGAGCCATTGAATGGGGTATGCCACAATCCGACCCAAGGGGAAAGCAAATCTTGGACATGGCGGCCAGAACAGCGCTTTTTGTCCTAAATACTGGTAACACCCCTACTTTCCGCCGATGGGGTTGCGTAGGAACCATACCCGATGTGACACTCGCTTCGGAGTCCCTGGTACCTAGAGTACACAACTAGCCAGTACTAGAGGACTACTCGGCTAGTGATCACCAGTATATAGAGGTTGAGATTCGCGACAGTGCCACTCTGCGTGCATATGCCCAAACTTCAATCCTCGGATGGAGGACTGGGAGGATGGACGTTGTGAGGTTCGCTGACGCGCTTACGGCAGGCGCACCGTTGCTGGGAGCTCCACCAGGGAGTGGAGGGCCCACAGCCAAGGACTTGGTGAACTCAACTATGAGTACCATCATAGCTGCTTGCGAGTCTTCCATGCCCCGTCGGAGACCCCGACACGGTAAGCCTCCAGTATACTGGTGGTCAAACGAGATCGCCGAACAAAGAAGCGAGTGTCACAAACTTCGGCGAGAGGCCCAGCGGGCGCGAACACGCGAGGAGGCAGACACTAGGCTAGCAGCATACAGGTCCGGCAGGAAATATCTTCGCAGGCTTATTAACAAGAGCAAGGCCCGATGCTGGCAAGACCTCGTGGATGATGTAAATAGGGATCCGTGGGGCCTTGGCTACAAGCTGGTCATCACAGCGGTCGAGTGCCCACTCTTCACACAGCTGGAACTGGAGGAGGCAGTCCTCTCCCTGAAAGCGAGGAAGGCTCCAGGTCCAGATAGTGTTCCAACCGAGGTTTTGCAGCTCGTCTATCACCATTGTCCTGACTTGCTGCTCAGCACATTCAACGCTTGCCTACGGGAAGGGATTTTCCCGGTACGATGGAAGGTGGCGAGGCTCGTGCTGATCAGCAAGGGGAAGGGAAATCCTGAATCGCCGTCTGCATACCGCCCGTTATGAATGCTAGACACGGCTGGGAAAGTGCTAGAGAAACTCATCCAGGGAAGACTCACTGACGCGATTCGTGCTGCTGGGGACCTATCTCCTCGGCAGTACGGCTTTAGAGCAGGACGTTCTACCATTGATGCGATTGCAGAGGTGGTGAACGCGGTCCAAAAGGCAGAGGCATGTAGTCGCACCAAGCGACGGATCGTCCTGTTGGTGACACTCGACGTCAGGAAAGCCTTCAACTCCGCTAGATGGGTGGATATTCTGGACACGCTGGAAAACTCTTTTCAAGTTCCAGAATATCTAATGCGGCTTTTGAGGAACTACCTAAAAGACCGAAGCCTGCTCTACGACACGACACAGGGCCAACGAAGGATGGAAATTACATCGGGTGTTGCCCAGGGATCTATCCTTGGTCCGGACCTGTGGAACGTGTCTTACGACGGGCTACTGAGACTTGAGATGCCAGATGAGTCGCGCTTGGTCGGCTATGCGGATGATGTTGCGGCTCTGGTCGCCGGACGCACCGTTGAACAAGCGCAACTTAGGCTTGGTATGCTAATGCGCCGAGTGAGGGACTGAATGACTGCTCGTGGGCTCAGTTTAGCACTGGAGAAAACCGAAGTGGTCATCTTGACAAAAAATAGAATCCCTAGAGTAAGGATGATCAGTATTGGAGATATACAGGTCGAATCGAAACCAGCGGTGAAATACCTGGGGCTACTGATCGACTCGAAGATGAGTTTCTCTGAGCAAATCAGGGCAACGGCTGAGAAGGCTGCTTCGGGAATATCGGCCCTGAGTCGACTTATGGCCAACGTAGGGGGACCCAGCCCATCAAGAAGACGCCTCTTGATGAGTGCCGTAGGGTCAGTACTACTGTACGGAGCAGAGGTATGGGGCGACGCTCTTAGCAAGGAGGTATACCGAAAACGATTGGCACAGGTACAGAGAAGAGGAGCACTGAGAATTGCATCTTCGTATCCAACAGTCTCTGACTCGGCGGTGAGAGTGATTGCAGGCGTGATACCTGTCGCCCTCCTTGCTAGAGAGCGCCGCACTATTTACCTGCGCCGAAACAAGGATGCGAGGGAGATGGTTGTCCGCGAGGAGAGACAACGCTCGCTCAACGATTGGCAGCAGTCTTGGGGGAATTGCACGAAGAGAAGGTGGACTGCGCGCCTCATCCTGGATGTGAGACCGTGGCTAAATCGAAGGCATGGTGAGACTGACTTCTATCTGACCCAGCTTTTGAGCGGGCACGGGTGTTTTCAGTCTTACCTGCACAAGATCGGTAAGTCACGGTCTCCCGATTGTCGGTTTTGCCCAGGAGAGGAGGACAATGCCTGTCACACATTTTTTGTGTGTACCAAATGGGCCAGGCTGCCAAGGGAACTCTACAGGGAAACGGGAGAGCTCACTCCGAATAATATAGTTGCGGTGATGCTCGAATCGGTTGACAAATGGAACCAGGTGGCACATTATGCTCGGGCAGTCCTAAAAGATAAAAGGGACTCGCAGCAGCCGGAGGAGCTGGGGCTGGGGGATCGCTCTTCTGGCATTTCCTCTTCCCCTCTCCCCTCCCGCTAGGAAAGGGACTCCCCAGCTTGAAGGCGCCCCACGGCGTAACAAAACGAGACCTGGCCCGAAGTAATGTGTCAAACGGTTCCAGGCTAGGTTCTCAGATTGACAGGGGAGGTGTTTAGTGGGTAGTCTAAGGGTATCCTCCATGGGAGTCCCACACTGCCAGACTCGGCGGGCGTAAATGCCTTCACCTCCCTACCACAAAAAAAAAAAAAAAAAAAAAAGGCAAGGGGCAGCCTATGTGGACGATATCAACATTTTGCCACGGTCGTTAACAATTGCCAAAAAAACTTTTCCTGAAACCTCGAAAGCGAAGCAAAACTAGTAGGGCTACAAATCAATGAAAATAAAACAAAACTCATGACGCAGTCGACGAAAAATGCCTCAAACACCCAAAGTATCACACTTGGCGACTACAATAGCGAAAATGTGGGTGAATTCGTGTATTCAGGCGCCAAAATAACGAGAACCGGTAATGAAAGAGACGAAATACGCTGAAAAATACAGCTCGCAAATAAAATCTTTCATTCAGTTTTATGATCTTGAAGATCAGCTGCATACACAGGAAAACAAAGCTCCAAGCATACAAATCTGTGATAAGACCTGTTTCATGCTATGAGTGTGAAACACGGATCCTAACCCAAACATCTGCGAACATATTGAACGGTTTCAAAAGACAGGTCCCGAGGCAGATAATTGGAGCGAAATTAGACGGGGTCCAATGGCGAATTCGATACAACCATGAGATGTATGAAATTTTTGACGGGTCGGAAGCCTCAATGATAGTAAGACTGCAGAAGCTGCAATGAGCTGACGACATCAATTGTATGCACGAGCAACGGATATCCAAAAAGGTATTCGTTGGGAGAACTGAAGGCCAGAGACCAGTGGAGAAACCGCGGAAACGCTACTCTGACTCGATCGACGAAGACAGTTCATCGCTGCTCGGATTCCGAAATGAGAGAGTTGAAGACAATCCGAAAAAAATTTATAACATACACAAAAATATCACCTTTACGATGAAAGTGGAGTATAACCACAAAATATCCTTTTTCGACTTAAAAATAATCAGGAATAATGATAGATTAGTGTTGCATATTTTCTCACTTATAAACGCATGGCGGACTATACCAGCTACTCGCATATCCCACTACTTACATCAAACAAAGGTGGTGATATTCAACAGCTGAATTTTCAGTATATTGACAACCCCGCTAAGGCAGTAATGTTATGAGCAAGAGAATACCTTTATATTGGAGACAGTGAAGATAAACGGATATTATCGATATTGAGATAAATGGAGAAGATACTTAAGGCGCAATGTTTAACCACTGTCCACGAACAGAAAAGCTTGGAGCAAAATCGAAAAGCAGCGGTAATACATTCAAAGGTCTTTACGAAAATTGGGCAAATTCGGATTATGACGACATAATAGCTGCACCCACTAGCGAGAAGTTCAAAATGGTATCCAGACTAACCATACCCAAATAAATTGAAATGGACAAGTCATGTGGAAAGGATGGAAGAAAACCGGCTACCCAAAAGAACATTAAAGGGTAGAGGACAAAGTAAACGTCCAGCGGGAAGACCTAGGACTCGATGGGGAAACACGATAGAAGCTGATAGCAAATCTTTGCTGGTATTGAACAACTGGTGGACAAGGTCGCGGAACCCTGATGACTGGAGGAGATTAACCCTGGAGGCTAGATGATGATAAATTGAAGAAGGGATAGCATTGTGATAGCTATATGAAATTAGATATCTTTGTAACTAAACCATTTTCAAAAACATACTGCAGAAGAGAACACCTTTACTCCCGAAATATAGATACAAGTATGTTTATTTAAACAAAGCTTTTTTGTGGTTTTTTAAAAAGTTTGAAAAAATGGATTCTACGGTTGTGTAGAAGTAAAAATATCGAGGACACCAAGAATTCTATATATTGCTTAGTTTGATGAGGACCCCTTCCATGACATAATCGTACAACTTCAAAAAATATACCCAATTATAGCTATGATAAGTTGTCGAATTTGTATATCATTTATTTCTGAGCTTTATCAAGTCAACTATGATTCAAATTACTCATAATTAAAATTTTAGAAATTCAAACCTAACAACAATGTACCATGTTTTGCTAACATAAAGAGTCAGCCAAGCCATCTGTGTGTACTTAAATAGATAAGAGTTATTGTATTTACGAATTATATTTACATAATCCATATTTTTACTGAATGAAGCAAATATTTTTGAATTGGACACAAAATATTTCCACTGTTTTAGTGCTAAACGATCCAAAATGTTTCTGAAGGTTATACCATACTACGTTCTTTTCCTCGTACGTGATCTTAGAACACAATCGCAATGAAAAACATTTCCCACATACAAACGTAGCTTCAATTGTTTGATGCTTATTCTAAGTTTTCCCGGCACGACAAAGTATCTGACAAAATGAGATCATCATGGGACATTAGAATGTAATAAGTATTATTAGCTGCCCGAGGAATGCAGTAAATTGCTGCTGAACAACAAACTAATGTTCCTCTAACGTCTCATTTAGGGTTTGTTAGTTGATTAATCAAATCCATCATTTCAATAAAGAGCTGAGACTTAATTTTTCCCGGCAAGCAGCAACCAAGAAAGCTTCTTGTGAAATAATTATTAGATGAAAGATACTCGTACTCGTATAGTAAGAAATTATTTTGTTTATTAATATTTGACGTTTCGAACTAGAAATATTTCAATTTTTCATTGGCTAAGTATAAAAATAAATCAATTAAAAATATTTTTAGCCGTCCCGCGTACATGTTAACTAGAAATTTTGAAACATGGTGGAGCGAAAAACTACGAAATTCCAGTAAATACTTTGAAATTTTGCGTGAATTTTAATGACATGCAACTGATAATGAGGCACCACCACCAACCGTAAAAGCTTACGAAAACACAAAGCGCGGAAAAATCAATAAAATGTGGAAGTGGATTATCTGGTCATACATTCTAACGGCCGCTGCTAGTTCAATGGGAGACTTTCAAAAATAAACTTTTGAAAATCTTAGCCAAGTGGACCACGTTCGAGGTGTACGTCATCACCAGTGTCTTACAAATATCTGATTTTATATTTGTTGTTTTCAGCATTTTTTCCAATAAAATTCAATGAACGTGTGAAATTAGGTTGGGAAAGTTTTCATCATATTTTCCGTGGCTAATTTCATTTACCCCGCACGTGGAGTGAGGGAATGAAAGAAGAGGTTGCTCTTAACGATAGTATCGAATTAGAAATTTCGAAGATACATTGCCCGCGCACAGCAGGTTCTGTTGCTATTTTGTGATTTGAGGGAAATATTATTTTAGGAATTTCAGATTTCAATATTGCTATGTTATAAACATGTCGAATTTGGTTTATTTTACGACATCCGATTTAAATTGGGAATTTTTATAGTCAAATTTGGAAATTTTTTGGACGTATGTTATGTATGAGTTAGAAATTTTAAAGGACGTGAAACTGCATTGATTGTGATTATCAAAGATGTTTTTTGAAATCAATTAATAATTTGGAAGGTTGAATACCCGAAGCAAAAATTGTTAGGTCCCAAAATGGTCGTTTAGAACCTAAACGGGGCCCAAAATATGATCAGAAATAAATTGTCCAAAACAGGGTTCACAAATCGCACAGTTGGGGATAAATTTGGAAAACAACGAAAAAGCGGTCCAAAAAAATTGGACCCAAATAAAAACATTATTTTTCAGCGAACAATCATTAATGTCAATTTAATCATTAAAAATTACTAACATCGATAAATTTTTGTACGTATCAGTCAGTAGAGTAGATTTGTTCAATTAAGCACTCAGCCGAAAAGAGTTTCAAAAATTCAAAACATTCAGTGAAAGAGCGAAGTAAAATTCAATCTAAATCTAAAAGCAGTGCATCCGTTGCCAGACTAGTACCGCGATAACTGTTTCCTTGGTTTTTTCGATTGTCCAGTACTCGTCCGTGACCCTAGCTTCCATCTTCCTTTCCCATGTATGATTATTTGACTGTTTAATTAAAGACGGGCCGGAGATTTCCAACTCGACTGCCCCTCGTTACCCTGGAGCTTGGAATCCCACCGTTTCTTTTGGAGACAAGCTTCCAAATCATGTCCTCTGCGACCACAAAAATCACACTTCACCAGGACAATGTATACTCTTGGGTTCTCCCTACTGGCCCGATGACTAGTGGCGGATTTTACCTGACAATCGTTTTGATCGTGACCATATTCCTTACAGGTGGGACAATAGGGAGTATTCTTCCGAGAATAACAATCGGAGTATGTGTGGCCCCGTTTATGACAAAAATTATAAGTTATTATCGGACCCTTGGTGAATTTTGATGAGATCGATTGAGGATTCTTCCCTGGTGCTACCACTGCTTGTAGTACAACATGTGACTGAAAAGGTATCACATAGGGATAAGGTGAGTACATTGCCTGCGGAGGAGCTTGAACTTGCGTCATTTGTGGAATTGTTTGTGAGGCACTGTTCTGCAAAAAGAAAACTCCCTGTTGAAGTTTTTCCATGTTCAGCCCCTTAGTCACAAGCTCCTCAAAGGTGCATTTCTCTAACGTCAAAAGATACTGGCAAAGCTGAGGATTAACTTCTCCACTTCTAAAAGCATTCATCGCAAAGTTCTCTAATTGTCCATTCGCAATCTTACTCGCTTCCAATCCATATTTAACTGTTGCTGCTTCCTGGCAACGTTTAAGAATTTGCCTAAGACGAGATGTGTAGGCTAGAACGGACTCCGAAGGACTTTGCTTTGCTGTTGTAAGACTATTTCCCAGCTCCTGATAAGTTTCCCCTGGTAAGTATACCCGGTTCAGTAATTCTTCCGCCACCTCCAAAGTGGACGGGAAGTTAGAGGATATCAGCTGATAAGCTTCACCTCACAAGCAGGTAGGGAAAATCTGCATAAACGCAACACGCTCCTGATTGCTAAGGCATTTTCATACCTGCTTACTGCAACCAATGAATGTTTGCAGATCAGCACCATGGTGGCACTGGGTGCCCCAGGAAACAAGGGAATCATCTGTTCCATTAACTTTGCAACCTTCCCATAATCTGTCATATTGTTTCTAAAATCCTTAACTTCGGCTGCCTTATCCGTCAAAGGAGGTGGTTTCTGGTCAACAGTCAAATCCACGGACACACTTGAGGACGAGCTAGCTGCCAATGTCAGTTTCTAGTCATGTGACGTAATTAAAGTTTTTAAAGACTGCGAAAAATCCAACAAACTGGTATGGCCAAACGCACTCCCACTAAAATATTTGATCTTTTCCCAGAATTGCGCTGTCTGTTCACGGAATTGATTGATCTGCTCCAAACAGCTAAAATGTAACTGATCAATAGTGTCAGTGAATTCAAGAAATGACTCTATACTCAAAGATGCAGGTCCTCACTTAACTTGTGAGTCTAAAGCAGGGGAAAGAGTTTCCGATTTATTTTTAGGGGTAAAAAGAATTCTTCCACTTCGGAGCACGAGCCCGCTGTTTTTTTCCGGACTGATTGACTTCCCTAGTTTTCTGACGTTCATCGTTCATTCGTTCAAGTAACTAATGAATTCCTTTTTTAGGGTTTTGTACTAAAATACAAAGCCCTATTGCAATCACGACCTGTGTCCGTCTGTCCGTCCGTCCGTCCGTCTGTATGTCACAGCACTTTTTCTCCGAAACTATAGAAGCTACAGCCATGAAACTTTGTGGAAAGGTCAGAAGTGGTGACTTCTTGAAAGTTCAAGGGTGGAAAAATTTTTCAAAGGGGTTTAAGGGGGGTCTCCCCATATAGGGAGGTGACCCCCCAAAAAAAAAATTTCACCATTGGTAGTCGAGTAGGGTGTCATTGGAAAGGTCTATATGAGATCTTTTCAAAACAAGTCTTAAAATTGCCTTATGAGTACCGAGGGGAGCAGGGGAAGGGGAAATGTACGAACTTTTTGCGTACCACCCCACCCCCCACCCTTCGCGATTGGACACCTTCCATCCGAAAAATCTGAAAAAAATCATGAATGTAGGCCTTAATGAGTACAACAACAACAAATACATGAGAAGTCGAAATTCACTCAACTTTGTTAGTAATAGTATGATTTATCGATTTTATGTTTTCTTGAATAAAATCTAAATTGTACCCTTAAATTCTACAAAATTTAGCAAATAGATGACTATTTATAAGATTAATCTTTTCTGAAAGTTTCATAAAGATAAAATAGTATTTGATGAAGTTATAGCGATTTGAATTTTCCTGTATTACTATGGAACAATATGCCTTGTATTACAGGTACTATGGAAACATATGGCTATGGAGCCATATGCGCTTTTTACCGACTTAGACACTACACTTTGCTGGGATTTGCATGACAATTGAAGGAATGATAGGTATCATGAAGATGACTACATATAATTGAAACTAGTCGAAGAGGCAGGAGAGAGCTCCTAGCAAAAGGGCTTTGCAACCATTCTAGGATACGAAAAAATAGGCCATGAATCGATGATTACAGTACAGAGGAATGGCCCCTGAAAAAAAATTTCATGAAAGGTAGCCGATATGAGTATAACTGAAAGTTCTCTATGAGAGCTTTTCAAAACAGTTCTTAAACTGACAGTTTTTGCTTCAGTGGGGGCACAGGGGGGAAATACATGAAAAATGTGTTTCCTCCCTCGCGAATGGACACCCGTGATCTAAAAAATCTGAAAAAATTATCAAGGGAGATATTTATGGGTTTAGCTATAACAAATACCTCAGAAGTCAAAATTCTTTCAACTTTGTTAATAATAGTATGATCCTCGAATTTCACATTTTCTCCAATGAAATCGCCTTTGACATGTTTCTTGATTTTATTTGCTGCTGGTTACTGCATTTTGTAAGTTGAGTACAAAACCCTTCTGACATGAGCATAGGTCTGTCTACCCAACTTGTTCTTGTTTTTTTACTGCACCTTCCTCCTCCTTCAAGACTCGGATATTTCAAGGATGACCTCCCAGGTACAATCTTAATCTAAAGGACGACCTCCCAGGTATCAAATCGTGTGGATGAGTGTTATAACTTCAAGAGTGGTAAGGAAGGGTTCTAATTCCGTCTGAAACACCAATTGTTCTATTCAATAACTGGTCGCTCCACAACACGTTCGTTGTACTGGAGCTGTTCGGAATCAAAAACCGGCTGCGCCAATTGTTACATATACGCAACCACCCTGCCTATGCTGGCGTGAGGATTGCACCTCACCACAAACTACCACAACCCTTGATGCCTGGGGGCTGTCCTTTAGAAATAAGATGAACCTTTTTCTTTTCATTGAAATACAAAAGATTTTTATTCACGTTTGACAATTTGCGCTCGAATCCTAGCTGCCACCGCTAGCCTACTTCTTCTCTCCTCATTGATTCGTTTCTTGAGTGCCCTGGCCCGGGCTGCGAAAAACTCCCACTCCTCGTAGGTTGCCCAGCTCTTGCCGCAGCCTCACGCGTCTATCACCGCACTTCGGTTTTTCCGGAGACCCCCTGTCTGTAACATCCAACGGGACTGCCAAGCTGGCTAGGTACGTCTCGAGAGTGAGGGGTTGTCGCGTTCCTCGAGTGAGATCCTGGGGAACTGGCTCCCTTTTCCTTTGGAACCTTGTCACCGGTCGGGGACCCGCCAATGGATTAGCGCGGAGTGCCTTTTCCAGGCTGGGCTTGGTGCATCTGGACTTTAGGGGTCTGAGGTTGCTGCCAGGCTCCTCGACTGGGCCGTCGAATCGCGTAAGCGCGGCCATGGTTCAATTCTACGGTGTACGCGGTTGAACGATAGAACTAGAGTTTCACCGGCTTGGGCCTAAGGAAACTCTAAATCCAACTCCTGCAGATTCTACTTCAACTCCTGTGGATGCCTTCACTGGGAAATTACTGGTGTTGAAGTATTGTTGATGGCGAAATTATCTCCTCTTGGTAGCGAACTTATATGCAAACGTCGACCGCAATTGTCTCCGGCAGTCTCTCTTCAAGACTTGTGCTTATGCCGGCTGCCTTGTCCAATTCGCCAGTAGTATAAATACAAACGAATTGCTTGCATTGCTAATGGGAGTCGTAGACTTTTGCTCCAGCTAACTGCAAAATGCTGAGCTTGTTAACGTACTAGTTCCCCTCAATTTGCTTTACTAAGTCATTCTTCCTCCCGTTCTTCGGGAACAATCTTGTTGCATGAAAAGGAACGCCAGATCCAATCTTATGTTTTTGCTCTTTTCGTCTTCAGTATTCATATATCTGAATATTCGACGACTTCTCCTCATATGATTTCTGAGTTGGTTGTTGCGGCGAATTGATACTCAGTTGAGCGGATAGCGCATGGTACACACATTCAATTGTGTTCGTATGCACCATGTGCTCTCAATATGGTAATTGTATGGACTACCATGTATGCGTGAGGGATTCGCCGGGGAGCCAATTTAGTGACTTGACCAATGAAACGTAAGATATAAGGTTCTTATATACAATAAATTGCGATTATGTATTCTGTGTAGGGTGTCACCGTTCCCTAAATATGGGCGTCGAAGCATACATTGCTTGTTAGCTCGCAGATAAACGCTATGTGCGACGAGCGAGGCATGGGGAGCGTAATTAACTGTTATAGAATTCCGAGCAATTAGTATTCACAGATGGTAATGAATGTTGTCGTAAGACAGTCCTTCAACCCTCCAGTCTTTGTCTAATGTGTCGATACTTTAGTCTATAATTCCTCCTTAAGTGTGTGTATTAAGTGCGTCAGGTATCCAGCAGAAAAAGCGGAGAGCTATTGATATGGCGGAAAAACTGACAATTATTAATAAGTACGCAGCAGGAAAAAGTTTGTCGGAGGTTGCATGACTTCGCAATATGGCAGTATCTGTCATAAATACGATAATGAAATATAAGGATAGAATTAAAAATGCTGTTAAGAAGTCTGCTTTACTTAAATCGACGATCATTTCAAAGGTAAGGTCCAGTCTAATTTTTGAAATAGAAAACTTACTTATTGTCCAGATGGAAGAACACATTCAAAACCGATGTCCCCAGAGCTTAAATTTGATAAAGTGCAAGCCAAAGAGTATCTTTGAAGACCTTAAGAAGAAACATAACGATACAAGCGCTACATTCGTAGCAAGCAATGGATGGTTCAATCTGTTTAAAAAAAGAGGTGGCTTTCATAATGTTCATATGCCGGGAGAAGTAGCAAGTGTGGATATTGATGTTGCAAACAAATTTATTAAAACTCTGGCGCAGATAATAGAAGATGGAAATTACTTGCCAGAGCAAATATTCAATGCTGACGAGACAGCACTGTTTTGGAAAAAAAATGCTGGATAGAACCTATCTTACTAAAACAATAAAATCGATACCTGCCTTGAAAGTTGCAAAGGATCGAATGACTTTACTTCTTGGTGGCAATTGTGTTGGATATAAACTAAAACCGTTGATGATATATCATAGTGGAAACCTGCGTGTATTCAAAGAGATTAAAAAGGAAACCCTTCCGGTTCACTTCACATCAAACTGTAAGGCTTGGGTAACAGCTTCCATATTCGAAGATTGGTTCGGAAGATGCTTTACTCCAGAAATTCAAAACTGCTGTGAGAAAAAGGAAATACAATTCAAGATCTTGTTTAAAGAATAAATGCTCCGGGGTATCCTTCTCATCTAGATAGTATTAATGAGCATGTGAGTGTCGTTTTCATGCCACCGACTACAAAATCTCTCATTCAACGCATGGATCAGGGGGTCATAAGGGCCTATAAAGCTTATTAACTTCGCAACACCATTTCGAAAGCTATTGAAGAAACCGATGACGGACAAATGACGTTTTGGAAATCGTTCAATGTGCTAAAAGCAATTCACATTATTTCTAGAGCATGGAAAGAGGTAACAGAATCGTGTATGATTGGAGTCTGGAAGAGGATTTTGCCGAATTTTGAAAAGGATATGGACAACAGCAATATTGAGGTAAGTCTCCAAGAATTAACCATTGACATTCTGGTAACAGCAAACAATTTGAGCTTGGAGTTAGTAGAAGAGGACATTGAGCAGTTGCTGGACGTGGTGGAGCAAGAATTGCCAATGGACGATCTTGTAGAAATGTAATCAAATAGAAACCTCAATCTTCCAGATGAATCAGATAGCAATGGTGTTGAAATGAAGACTGGGTTCAAATTAGAAAAGATCTCCATGGCATTTAAAAAGATGCAAGACGCTATGTCCTTGTTCGAACAAATGGATTCTGATGTAACGCGTTTTTGAAAATAAATTGTGATATTCTGCATACCTATCCCCATATAATCAAATATACGATGCAAAAAGAAAAAAAATGAAGGAATCAACTTTAGATTCATTTTTCATCTAAATTGTGGACATTTCAGAACCATCAACTAGCTTGAAGTAAATTCTTTTGTCATGTTATCTGTGACTATCGACTTGCATGTCTCTTAAGTAAGCATAGTTTAACATTAATTTTGAAATCATTGATTTTATAATTTGCTGTGGTTTTAATGTTGCGAGGGTGGTTCAAATATGAAGGAGACAAACACTATAGATGGTGCGCATGTATCTTTTGAAGACCGTGGCTTGAGTATGTAATAGCTGGGTCCCTTACGAACAGTGTGGCAAAGTTTTCGTCGAGTGCTACGACCATGAGTGAACGTCAAGTGCCAACCGCCGTTGCGCAACGTATTATCATTCGTTTTTTTTGTGTGGGAAGGCGTCAAAAACACGGAAATTTTTCTGCCTTTACGAAATCAGTTTGGTAGTGAGTGCCTGAGTAGGTCTGCTGTGTTTGAAGGGGCCAAAGCATTCAAGGATGGTCGCGAAACCGTCGAGAATGAACCGCATGATCGTCGACCGCGAACCAGCATCACACCAGACAACATTTTGGAGGACCGTAGGATGAATGTTTGAGACATTTCGGCTTAACTTGGCATCAGTATTGGTAGTGTAGAGTCGATCATCCACAAACACCTTCAATATCGCAAAACAACGGCGCGATGGGCTTGTAAACTGTTGAGCTTCGAGCGAAAATTCACGCGGCTGGAAGTTTGTCGCCGCTTGCTAACGCGATACGAGCTGGAGGGGGACGGTTTTTTAACGCGAAACTTCAATGAAGACGAAACATGGGTATACTATTATACTCCCGAAAGCAAGGTGTCGTCTAAAGAGTGGAGGAAGAAGGAGGAAGGGGCGCCAGTCAAAGCGAAGATAACCAGGTGCATGGGTAAGGTTATGTGTACTGTGTTCTGGAACCGGCGGAGCGTATTGTACGTTGATTTCCTGTGAACCCAACGTTCCATCAATGCTGCATACTACTCTAACCTTCTGAAAACACACGCAAAACACGTTTATCGCTCGAAACGGAGGAGCATTCTAGCACGAAGTGCGATTCTTCTCCAGGATAATGCGTGCTCACAACACCGCGCGTTCACGCTCGATACAATATCGGAATTGGAGTGGGATGTACTGGTACACCCCCCATACAGTTCGGATTTATCACCCTACGACTACCACATGTTTGGACCACTGAATAAAGCCCTCGGAACTTAAAGATTCAACACCGACGACGAGGTAGAGGAGTTCGCACGCATATGGCTGTCCAAGTTGCCCAAGGAATTCTTCAATACCGGCATCAAAAAACTTTCGGAAATGTGGGCAAAATGCGTAACTTGTAAGGGGAGTACCTAGAAGAGCGGTAAATTTTTGTAATTTTTTTCGATAGTTAATGAACGTGTCAGAGCATTTGTCTTGATCATCGTATAAATAATCCATTGTTACATTCAAGCTTTGATTATTGTTTGGCGGCGAAAAAATGTTGCTACGTGTGTATTTTCGGCCAAACTCAATTAATCCGACTTACATGAAAATCTGATATATGGAAACCCACTTGGGATGAAATGTTTACGTAAGTCCAGGACTGACTGTATATGAGCACGGTAATGTATCGAGAAAAGATGTGCAACCGATATGCATCAAGACAAAATATTAAAAAATTCGTGAAAGTATGCACTTTAAATTGTTGGATTTTGGATAACCACTATCCATTTTCCACATTTTATTTAGCAAGATATTTTCTACTACGATGTGCTTCTATACATTGAAAAATTTAAATTTTGGCTTCAACCTTTCGAAATATTTTATTTTCTGTTTCGCTGTATATTTTAACATGGAATAGCTTTTGTTTGGTCTCCATTAGCCCATATTTGGCAATAATTCATGGCAGACTAAACCATTTTTGGCGCTATTTGAGACCTAATTAAGCCCCCCTCCGACAAATTTCGCCTTAAATTGTGCCATATTTAGATCCAATTTTAGCCCAGTTTGAGCTAAATTCATTTAAAATTAAACCCTTTTTAGCCCATTTCAAGTAAGAAGGGCCCTGTTTAGGCCCTTCTTTGGACCTGGTTAGGCTGGTTTCATCGTAAATTGGGCCTGCAAATAGGCGAATGAATACTTAGATTTCGTTGCAATTTAGATTTCTTTGGGCTCTGTTTGAGCCAAGAACAAGAAAAGTTTTTTAGTCAAGTGGTTCAAATATTTATAAACAATTAATTTACGCACATTTGAACGGCCAATTTTATTTAATTATTTTTTCCATTCTATTTAAATAGTAGTAGGTAGTAAGCAACAGTTTACAACAAACTTTAAAAGAATAATTTTTTGATTCTTTGAGAAAATGGAGATTGAAAAGATTTAACGCATCTCATATCCATCGTTATAGGGTTTAGTACGCAGGGCTCATTTCAAAAAGATTAACCGTCAGAATCCACTCATTAATGGTGGGAAAATGCTTGCGCAGTAAATTCTGAATTCAAATAAATTATCACGGAGACAACTTCGCTATACCCGCCAAAGAAAAAAAGCTTGCAACTGAAGAATGTGTGGCATGCATCATCTATTTTAAGTTGACAAAAATAAAAATAAAACAGTGATCTAACGTATTTCATTATGTGGAATTATTCGCAGAAATATTCGCATTCATTAGAAGAAAAACAAGTCGAGTAGGCAAGAGAGTGCGCCTACCAGACGGACTTTGTATCATTCTAGGGTTCTAAATAGCTTTTCTGATGACATAATCGTAAATCAATGACTTGAGTTGTAAGTCTATCGAACATACAAGAAATCGTTCAATTATATACAAAAGATCAATTTTTTTTTTCATAAACCAGCCACCCTTTCGTCCCATTCAAATTGAATACTCGGCCAATCGAATATATTCAAATAATCTTTTTAGAAATTTTCGTAGAAATCAGAAGACAATTGCAGGGTCTAGGACACCTTTTTTCCCTTGGGCCGCCTGATGAACAAAATGACTTTTTGTTTTAGCTTCTAAAAGTGCTTATCAAGACTTTTCATTTGATACCCCACTTGAATACCTTTGATAAAAAAATTGTTTAAGGGTTACTTCGTTATAAGGTGGGAAACTTTTGAGACACCACAACTTCTGAACTTTCAACAAAGTATGAGCTTTGTAGCTGTAGAGATTTGCTGTGACACACGGACAGATGGATGGGCAGACAGGACCTGAAACTAGAAGGTCTTTGTAAAATTTGTTTTACAAAGCAAAAATCCAAGTTCACTTTTATATATTTCCGAATGACTTGCAGCAAAACATGTCTCCTTTGCATAGATAGTGTATTTGATCTACAGTTGTTAATCAAAATACCTGTGACGTTATTGGTGTTCCTATATAGCTGAGGTCATCAGCAAATGCTCAAGATATATTGATTACCCTATACTCGTATAAGCACCGTATCAGTCGTATGGACGAATAACGTATACCCAAAAGGTATTTCTTGCGAGAACTGAAGCGCGGGGACCAGTGGGGAAACAGAGAAAACACTGGCCTGACTCGATCAATAAAGACAGTTCATTGTTGTCCAAGTGAGGAGGCGCTTCTGCACGAAGAAGAAGATAAAAGCACCATGACGTACAAGCAAGGAGATTAGCAAGTATCAATGCGTATGATGATAATTCGATAAAAGAATTCGATGTGATAAAGTGCAAGATACAATTAAAAGAGAAACGGTGCTAGTGAAGTGAAAAGAGCAAAATTGTGATAAATAAAACTTATAATTCAGTTAAAGGACACTGATTACTTCGCCTTCCTAATACGTGCAGCAATAATAACATACAGTTATAGTGGATAACCACGATAGTGGATAACCACGATAGTGGATAACCACTATCTAACTGTATGGAGTTTTTGGTCCTTGGTTGGACGGATCCTTAGTTGGCGGGTAGAGAAGTGTCCTTTCCAGGAAACCAGCAGGCGGATAAACAGAAAATAAAATATCGCTTGCGCTGATTATGTCCCATCAGTATACATTATCTAGACCCTTGGAAGATCATCGTAGTAGGGTTGATTTAAAGGCATTGGTCCCAACAACGAACTCGGCAATCAACTAACAGAAGAAAAATAGATTACGAATTTGGAACCAAGGGTAGGTGCACTTTATATATAACTAGGGCCTGACAAAAACTTTCACAAAGCACATTCTCCTACAAAATCAGCATCCTCACACTCTAGCAAACAAAATAGCTCAGCAGCGAAATTAACGATTCAGGATTGCAGACTAGCGTTCGAATTAAAATAAAGTTCTTCAGCACATGACTTATGGACTGCCATACTCTAACAGACGAACGTTGATACCTTAAAGGATGAATTTTACCTTCTCCGGGAGAGTCCATTATGATGAAATCGCCTTTCAACGACATTAAAGTACTAGCTGGAGACTTCAAGGCTAAGCTTGGAAAAGAAATGGTGCACAAATGAACGAAGGTAGGACACATCCTGCATGACGGTTCCAACAAGAGTGACAGCGTGTAGTGATTTCAGAGTGTTTAACTCAGGTAACTAACTCCGTTTTACGACTCTGTACGCGGGCTTGTTGGCTAGCCATCTGCGGGATCATATAGGCTGGGTTCTTATCGCACAACTAAGCTCGAGCAATTTCTATTAATATTGCAACTTTCTTTTACTAATCGTCGATCAAGCTACTCTAAAAAAATTAAGATTTTGTCACACCAAGGTGGGAGGACTCGGAAGCTTGAGGCAAATGCAAGCATCAAACAAAAGAAAAACCTTCAATCCTTCTCCAAAGAAGGTTATTGCATTACAAGGGTAAAGGAGAGAGCACAGATGGAGTCCTAAGGATAACAAAAGTGAACCGATCACCTCTACCTAAATTACTGAATCTTGACGTATAACTGTCTCGATTCTAACACTGATTTTTCTCTGAAAGCAAGCAGTTTCAAGCGAAGTAGCCAGCTTCTCCCCCCGTAAGAAGCTGACACTTTTAATCACTTCGAGGCAACTTGACTTCTGCTTTTTTTAAGGTTACCTTCATTTAGTGTCTTTCTTTTCGTATGTGCGTCTATCATTTATCATTTAACCCGTCCGTCAGAAAACTTATACCAAGCGCCTCACCGAATGTGCTACCAAAAGAATATAATTATAAGCTCAACCTCCTTTCCACATTTTCGTACCCGTTAATTTGCCACACCCTTATCGCCAAAAGGGCTGCCACTCAAATGATGGGTGTGCGAACATTACGTAGTGCAAATTGCAATACCGGTTTTTTCTTATAAGAACTAAATACAGTGCCGAATCGATTCACTCCACCAGGAGCCAAACGTAGAGATCCACCACACTTCTACTTTCAAAAATACTTTCACCAGGCTAACGAAAAGGAGACTATCGAAATAATATGGTATGGCATGAAAAACTCTATTGAGAGCATGTTTTGGGGCACCAGGTGTCCAGGATAGAATTGACTGATTTGATAATGATTATAGGGAGGCAGTAGCACCACAAAGTAAAGCAGACACGCTTTCAACTCAAAAAAATAGCTATGAACTTAGGCGTAATGCCAAAAATAAACTGCAAACTAAATAATTAGAAATCAAAGAATGAACAAATATTTCAACTTGAATTTGATATGGAAAACAGTAGCATACTAGCCGCGTTCAGTATTGCAAAGCAATTCAAGCAATGGACAAACCTCAAACAACCCTGAGTAACGATGAGTCTGGTAACATACCAACATCTGCAAAAAGTCTGGCAAGGAAGTTTAATTTGCCCAGTATATTACACACAAAAAATCAACTCGGTTAATAAAATCATTGTGAAATTTCTTCACTTTCCACGTTCTATAAAATTCTCTTTTAGTGAAAATTGAACGTCAGCATGACATTCAACTTGAAAACATTATCAGAGAACGTCAAAATGGCTTGAAAGTCCAGCAATAAACTGTTTAGCAGATCTTCGCTTTGCTTTAGCACCACAGCCCCTTTTGGACCTTTGCTTAGAGATAGAGTATCTCATTATCTTGATCGAGTGTATTGGCACTCGTGAAGGTGATGTGGTCAGTAGCATGCTTTAGCCATATGTCCATCCACCCAGCTGCTAACGTTCTGATTTTAGACTAGTTCGTATAATAACTGAACAGGCTTATATTGCGTCCGAAGAATCACTCGCAACAAATCTCGTTGCCACCAACGGGATTCAAACCAGGGACCTTCGACTTACACAGCGAGTACTCTTACCACTACACTCCCCAGCCTACTACCCTTGCTACTTAATTGTATGAAATTCCCTTAAATGTAATTCAAGCTTCGCTGTATATTATTTCTTAAAGGTATTTTTTGTCGATAAGCCATATCTTCGTCATTACTTTACATAAACTAATGATGGAACCATCTTTTTGAAGATAATTATTCTCGCCAGTGATAAAAAATAAAAATCATCAAAATCTAATTTCGATATCAATTCTCAAGGATGTTTTTTTTTGTCGGTACGCCATGTCTTTATTTAATGCTTCACCAAAACTGGGGTTTGACCCATTATTTTCATGCTAATTTTCTCCACCAGTGACAAAAAATAATGAAACTAATCAAAATAATTTTTTTTAACAATACTCTTATAAAAAAGTAATTTAGTCGTAGTAGTTTCTTCTAATGTATGCGAGACTTATTTGGTATACAGGGTTGGCCATATAGTAGTTTCTTTTTAAATCACATGTTATTTTGACACTGACTGCTGTTTCCCGCTCACAATTATGTTAGTGAGTCAGTATTATCCTGCCGTAGATTTACGCTTGAACAACGTTTCGAACTATTAAAATCTTATTTCCAAAGTGAGTCCTGTGTTGCTCAAACAGTGCGTTTTCTAAAAAGAAGCTCTGGCCAAAATGCGGCACCCACTGCGTCTACTGTACACAATTTTGTGAAGATAGTTCGTGAGGCAGGCATGCTAGTGGACAATACTCACGGTCCCCGTACTCATACGTTGCGCATCCCCCGCAGAATGTGGCTGCCTTAGCCGAGAGTGTGCGACTCGATCCGAGAACATCAACTCGCTATCGCTCGCAGCAGCTCAATATTAGTCGCACAAGTCTGAGAAAAAATTTACACAAAAACCTCTGATTGTTTCCTCAAATGTTTGGTCATTAAAGCAGTTCAAACTGGATACCGACTTCTCTCAAAAAACCATCTTTTCTGATGAGGCACATTTTCATCTCGGTGGTTATATGAACAAACAAAACTGTTGCATCTGGGGCTGGGGAAACTCACACATGATTGTCGAAAAGCCAATGCATCCTCAGCGAGTGACAGTGTGGTGTGGATTCTTGAGTGGTGACATCATTGGACCGTTTTTCTTTGAATATGAGGCTGTAAATGCTGTTTCGGTTAACAAAGAGCTCTACAGAGGCATGATCACCTACTTTTTGTGGCCGGAGATTGAGGATTTGGGCTTTACTGACCTTTGGTTTCAACAGGATTGCGCGCCATGCGGTACAGCCCATCAAACAATCGATCGATTCGGAAATGGTGTAATCAGCCGCCTTGACTATGTCAATTGGCCGCCTCGAAGCCGCGATTTGACACCATTGGACTTCTTTTTATGAGACACTCTGAAAGATCGATGTTATGTGGAAAATCCACAAACGATTCAAGCACTGAAATTGAATATTCAACAAAGCATTGCTCAGATAGGGCCCGAAACCATCAATAATGTCTTGAAAAATTGGGCTGGGAGGATGATCTATTGTCACGCCAGCCGTGGCAGCCATATGAATAAAATTGTATTACACAACTAACGAGAAGGTTTGGTCTTGCGAACAAAGCCAAAATATAAGAAAAAATTTGATTTTTGCTCATTTTATTGCGTTTTTAAAAAGAAATTTGTATTTGACCCACACTTTATTTTAAACTATGGGTGAATTTAATATATTTCGACAATAATCAATCGTCATCCATTGCAAGGTTTTGTTCAAATTTAGAACAGTTAAAATATTCTATTAAAAACAACACAAAATTCATTTATGAAAGAAGCCACTTCTTGTAATAGATATGAAATGAAGCCGATAAATATCGAACCGGATGCTTTCGCAGCCTAAACTTCGATTTCCTAGTTAGTACATACGTCTGTTCTTAGTCACCCATATTTCATGCTCGGACATGGAGTCGTAAGGACATAGCCTCTTCCAATAATGTACCAGCAAATATTTTATCGATACGATTAGATTTTCAGTTACGAAAGATACGTTTACTCATAATAGTATTTGTTATAATGCTTTTTCAATATAAGGGTTCGGCCACATTGCGATTCAACTATCGTATCCAGCGATTTTTAGACGCAAATATGAACACACTGCGACAAGATTTACGAAGGAACTTCATTCATGCGCAGAACTGATATGCGCATTTGAAGGTATGTTTTTGCAAAACATTATGGATGAAAAGACTACTAGAGAGCGTCATGTGCGTTCTGGCTGCTTGCGAGGATTCTGAACTCTACAAACTGGCAAAAGTAGCAGACCGCACACTGGAAAACAGTGTTCTGGCTTACTTATTGGCTGCAGTGGCTATTTGGCAGGCATGGGCGCCTGATACGTCGGAACTCAACAAATGGATTGACAAAATTGAGCATTAGCTCAATGTCGTTGTCGCTTAGGTGACAAAATTAATAACCAATTTCAACCCAACTGTTTCAAATGGTTCGACAGGCGGTGCAAAAGTCTACCGCATTCGACTAATGACAAGACTTGCTAGTGTCATCCAAAATTTGGCGCAAACGGAAAACGATGCTCGGAGCCTTGCTCATTCCAAACAAATCAGAATCAGGGAAATTGAGACATTTGCCTTCCATCACCGAAGTGGGAGACAACATACACACAATTCCGGAATCCCGACTACACACAGTCGATCAATAGCCAAACTTAAACTTCCTAATCGAGTCCGGATCGTCCATCTCGATTCTTCTTAAACGCTTCGCTCAACTTCAACAGCCACAAATACTAAGGTTATACACCGCCAATAACACCACAATTAGCACGTATGGTAAACGGCCCTTGAAGATCCACTTGGGTTTCAAGCATTTATTTGCGTAGAATTTCAGTGTGGCAAATGTTTATACACCAATTATCGGGGCTGACTTCTTAACGCATTACGGACTTCTGATCGATTTAAAAAAATATAAAGCTCTTAGGAACCAATTCAGTCTGCTCCAGCACGGGAAATATCGCTCTGGTTGATATTTCCGGGGTATCCACAACACACACAACGACACCTGCTTCCAACGTTACAAAAACGGGCCCTAAGGTAACCGCCAAAACTCATGCGGTAACCGCCAAACACATTACGACCACTGTCACAAATCCAACGGTAAATTTCACCAATATCATATGAACTGTTAGATCTGCAACGGCAACCGCCAAGCGCACAATGGCAGCTATCATTCAGCCTACGATTCAGGACACGTTCTCAGCGGCAACAACAATGCACGCATCAGTGCCTGCGTTATCAGCCAAACATAATAGAACACCAGCTAACCAATTGGCACATTTCATCAAAACAACTGGACCACCAGTTTTTCAACGTCCTCGCCGTCTGGCAGGCGAAAAACTGAAACCAACACGAGCAGAATCCGATCGAATGCTTAAAATGGGCATCTGCCGTACATCGAGTAGTCCTTAGGCCAGTCCTATCCATATGGTTGCCAAAAATCCAGTGGCTGGAGAGTTTGTTGGGACTATCGCAAACTCACCGCTCAGAATGTACCGGATCAATATCTAATTGCCCAAATTCACAACGTGGCTAAATGGCTTCACGGTAAAACTATATTTTCGAAGCTGGACCTAAAACGGGCTTACCATCAGTTTCCAATGGCAGAATCCCACATCAAAAAGATAGCCGTTACAACACCATTCGGGTTTTTTGAATATTTGGTGATACCTTTCGGTCTAAGAAATGCCACACACACCTTTCAGCGGCACATGGATAACATCCTCTACGGACTGGAATTCGTCTTCTGCTATATAGACGATATCATCATCATGTCAGACAATGCTGATCAACATCGAGAACAACTCAGCATTGTCCGTCAACCACTTGAACAATCTAACCTGCACATTAATATTGATAAGTGTGCATTCGGTCAAACGGAGATAGAGTATTTAGGCTACACGATCAACAGCAACGATTCACAACCAACACAAGAGCAAATCACTGCACTCCTTAACTTCAAGCAACCGGAGACCATCATTGAACTGCGTCGATTTCTTGGGAATTGTAACGTTGAACGCTTTCTTACGCAACAGGAAGAAAAGCG
The DNA here is from genome assembly GCA_963969285.1 of Odontomyia ornata. Taxonomy (NCBI): domain Eukaryota; kingdom Metazoa; phylum Arthropoda; class Insecta; order Diptera; family Stratiomyidae; genus Odontomyia; species Odontomyia ornata. The sequence goes on from OZ017742.1 coordinate 39,563,390, forward strand.
ACTTACGCAAAATTCCTTGGACATCACAACCGGAATCAGATTTTCAAACGTGCAAACGCGACCTCGCAACTACAGACTCACTCACTCACTCGGATCACAAAGCACAACTTCAGGTTGTTATATTGCTTTGGGAGGAGCCTTGGAACAACATGATGGCGAACATTGGCATGCGCTTGGCTTTTATCTCATAAGCTGAGTTCAACGGAATCTAGATACAGCGTGTATAATCGCGAATTTCTAGCTATTTTTGCCACCATGAAGTTTTTTAGGCATATTCTGGAGGGTTGACGTTATATTATCAAAACCGACCATAAGTTTTTAATCTATGCATTTGCTTAAAGTCTTGACAAAGCTAGTTTACCGCATACTTCAAAGGGTCCTTACGTCACACCGGAACTTCGTCAATAGGCCTTTGCTTGAGCATACAGACTTGCTTACCCGAGCGGCAAGACCACACTTCACGCAGCCCAGCATTCGGAATCTCTACGGTCAAAAATTGAACGACATAGTAGTAACCAGCCCATCTCAATAAATGTACTGAACGAAAGATTCGATCATGCCCACATCGACATCATCCTTCCGCCATTGGTGAGCGGGAATCGATACTGTCTTATCATGGTAGACAGTTTTTGACGGTAACAAGAAGCAGTCCCTATGCAAGACATGAATGCGCACTCAGTCGCCGGCGCGTTTTGGAGCTCCCAACACGTTGACAACCAACCGAGGCGCTTGATTTGAGAGCGCACTTTTTCGACTTCTTACCAATCTGACTGAAACGAAACAAATTCGAATAACACCTTATCATCCTGCGTCCAATGGCGCTATTGAGCAATGGCACTGAACCTTCAAATCAGCTCTTATGTGTAGTAAACCAACATCCTAGATAGAACTACTTCCAACTGTTCTACTGGAATTGCGAACATCACTCAAGGAAGACTTGGGAGCTTTACCTGCCAAAATACTTTACGGCGAACAGCTACGTGTTCCAGGCGAATTTTTTGCAAACGAGGAAATTTCCCCACCTATTTCGTCGAGAATTTTCGTGAGCACAAGCAACTCTTTTGACCGACATCAACAGCTCACCACATAAATAGAAGCCGTTTTCAATACAAGGATCTTCCTTTGAGTTGATGCAGTCAGGCTGCCGAGATGGTCAAACGAATCAATGATCACGTCTTCATAAGGAAGGTTGAGGGACAAGATGCAATCAGCACCCAGGTTAAGGGACAAGGTCAAACCAGCGCATACTGCAAAAGACGATAGCGAGCAACATCATGACATTCTCCTCAGAACTTACAGCCGGAAGTCAAAGCCAACATAAGCTTGACGTCAATTCTTGTAAGGAGGTGATGTGGCGATCATGAACACCATTTTCACCACTGAGTGGCGCTGACATCATCTCGAGGAAATCTAACAACCCACATCTGGCAATCAATCGTCTGGCAACGAGTGCACTGACAATCAGCTGCTCTTTCTCTCTCTTTCTGATCGCGACTCGAACAATAATTAACAAGTTATTGTTTCTTTGTTGAACTTTATAGTATATTTAATTTCGCAATCAATTGTTTTGCTATCACATTGAGTCTTAGCATTGCGTTGTGTTTGTTTTGGTCCACGGGATACAAAGGCGGCTACATCCAGACAGTTGACTGGTCGAACAACAAGATCGCTTTTCCATCTCGACCATGTGCCGCAAGAATTATACGACAATCAACGTATTAAACGCAAAAAGTCTTTCATTTTAACTAAGTTACAACAATCACATACAGAAAAATGGTTCTGGTACACCATAATTGATGTAAAATAACAAAAAAAAAATAATTTGATCCGAAAATACAATATTCTCTCTATAATATGTACCAACTGTCCATCCATATCATCTTAAGCCCCCAAAAAATTAAACTAGAATGAATGCTGCTTAAACGACACCCACAGCAGTAATTTACGCTGTCGCAGTAGTTAACTTGAATTTGAAATAAGCCGCGAAAACTAGCTCAATAATGACGCGCTGACGCGTAAATTAGATTCAATAAAATAAAGCTAAAAAGATACGTTTCATTCCGCTTGATTCCACATGCTAACGCAAACTTTAGCGCGTAGTGTTATGAATATTTGTATGAGGATTATGTCATACATTCGTCTCTCTTCCAAGGTCAATGGTAAACAAAACACAATCATATGTATTTATAGTTGCGTTTCTGGGCTGACGGTTCTTTGTTAGTTCGTGTATACTTTTCATTCTCACTTTTCTGAAAAGTTCAAATTGCATTATTTCACTTCTATATTTATTTCTCACAATAAAGGCGAGTCATTCTGTAACTAGACATAATGCACTACTATATACGCCATTGAAAATGCATTCAGTCACGCAAGGTTTCACCAAACTCTGCATCATACCCATTTAGTGAGTAAATGCTTTATTGAAGTCGTTACCTTATATATTTTTTTTTTTATTACGTTTTCATGTAGAAACTAAAATCTTTTCAGTCATTTCTTATTATTCTACACATTTCACCAAGCGTAGTTTTTTTTTTGTTTTTAGAATTTAATTAATTTTTTGGTTAGTGCCTTTTGTAAAATTTAGTCATACATCTACACTTACACTCGTACATACATACGTTTAATGTTTCAGTCAATTACAAAGATTTTTGTTCATTAACAGTTTACAATCAATTAATTCCTTCAGTGTAGAAGCCCCATAACGTTCATTCCTTGAAAATTCCGTCAGTGTGTAATTTGATTAATATAGAAGATCAAGGCCACGCTATACTAGACAGAATAAAGAATTTGTTGGACATGCTTACAAACGCAGAGCTGAAGGCGAATGTTAATGACTAGCATTAAGCAATGAAAAAAAAAAGTTTGACTTTGAGCGGAAATAGTTTTCATTCTGGAGGAATTCGCGCTTTCTGATGACTTCATTGACAGTATGAATCTTTGTCTAGAATTTTGTACCTCCACGTGTACTACAGCAGCTTAAGAATAACTTTGAGTAAGGATTATAAATTATTCAAAGGGAAAAGGTTCAAAACCATCCATTCGAAGAATAAGATTGTATAACTGCAGCTTTCTAGGTGGCATTTATTGAGTTTTGACGTTAAGGTTCTTCAAGACTGAAATCTCACCTAATGGGCACTTCTCTTTAGCAAACACCCCTTGAGCTTACATTTTTTGAGTTTCTTGAAAATTCTATACAAATTTATCGTCTTGGAGGGACCGCTCATTTGGACGCACGTCAAAAAGATGATGCAATCAACGTTCGCAGCAAAGTCAACACAAAAGGCAGCGCAGATGGTTCTTTGTGCATTTTTTTAAATGGTTCTTTGACTTTTACCGTTGAAATTAAAAAATTTCCGACTTTCACCCCGATTTTTCAGCATAACTGATCGACGTGTGTTAGCATTTTGATTGTAGAGGTTTCAATTGACGGGCAACATATTGAACTCAAAGCCATCGGTACAGAATTGTAATCCTTTCAAGGGCGTGGAGATATTAATAGTTCAATATGATACATTGATGTCGAGAAATTGAATTTTAATGATCTTTCGTATGAAAAATGCCAATTATTTTGTACTCTTCAAGGATTTGATGGAAATACCGTTTCTTTGGCGACGGATCAAAAATATAAATAATTAATATCCTTAATTTTCTGCATACATATAATTTGGTCAATCATTTCTACTGGAAATAACCAATAAATTATTTCTAAATCCAGCATAAATGCAATTCAACATGATTTAGAGCAATTTTATTGGGGAAAATTCCTGGATGCTTTTCTCTTCCGCAATCATTCTTCGCCTAACTTAAACTCAATAAAATATCCTTCTTATTTACTTAGACATAAACATTACACAAAGCATTTGCGAAATTCTCCGAAGAAATAATAAGAATTGAGTGATTGCAAATTATAGAGTTGATTACCATTTGAAAATTGCTTCATTACTTTCTACCTAATATTATACATGATATGCCCAGAAATCTAAAATTAGTGATTTCCATACTAAAGACCGATGGGAATAGTGCCCCAAAAAGACGATTTTTTTTCCTTCTATAACTGACACAACTTTAAAGATGAAAATGCATATTCGAGTTTTTATTTAACTAGTTTACGTAAAACGAAGGTGGCGATGGGTATCGAGTAAATGTGAACGAGTAATATGGTTAAGAAGAATCTTTTCAGGTTAACCTTTCTTGAGACACCCTTAAACCCCAGAGAACTGCCTCAGTTTGTCGTTACAATTTCTTTAAAGCAAATTATGAGGCAATTAAAACCAATCTGGACTCGGTCAACTGGTGTACCTTCTTCACTCGTCTTGACTGCGATAGTTCCTTGAACAAATTCTATGATTACCTGAATAATCTGATTGCTCTTTACACTCCGCTCCAAGCTCCTCGCAATGCGAAAATGAAGCCTTAGCTTACCCGAAGTGTTCTTCGTGCCTTAAAAGCCACAGATAAGGGGCATAGGCACTATAAATTGACCGGAAGTGATGATGCTAGGCAAAATTTCTGTAGATTGCGCTCTTTTGCTAAAACAGAGATCAAAACGGCCATGAAAAACTATTTTAGCAGCTTAGAGAGTTCCCTCCTGACAAATAACCCTAAGCCCTTTTGGTCATACATCCGATCCCTTAAATCTTCCTCTTCCATCCCGCATACTGTCAAATGGAATAACACTGTAGCCTCCTCCCCTCAGGATATTTCTAACCTATTTGCCGAACATTTTTCCTCTACTTTTTCCTCTTCTGACATACTACACTCCCCCATAAATTCAATTCAAACTTATCCAGCATCAAGTACATCCTATTCCACTGATCCTTCTGCAGTTGAATCCCTTATTAACTTGCTCGATCCGAATGTTAGCCCTGGTCCTGATGGATTACCTAATATATTTGTTAAGTCACTATGTTCCTCTTTGTGTTTTCCTCTTTCCCTTATATTCAATCTCAGTCTTAGTACTGGCACCTTTTCAACGTACTGGAAAGATGCAAATGTTGTTCCCATCTTTAAAAACGGCGACCCATCATCTGCCTCAAACTATCGTCCCATATCACTTCTCTCCTGTTTCTCTAAGCTGCTGGAACGACTTGTGCACAACAGGCTTCTTGAGTCCCTGAGTTCATTTGTCACACCACAGCAACATGGATTCTTAAAGGGTCGTTCAACTTCTACGAACTTGGCTGAGTTCGAAGACTATATTGCAAGAGCTTTAGATAAACAGCTTCAAGTAGATGCAATATTCACGGACTTCTCGAAAGCTTTTGACTCCGTGAACCATGTTCTGCTCTGTCAAAAGTTAGCTTTGCTTGGCATATCCGGTTCCCTTCATTCTTGGATTTCATCATATTTATCCTCCCGTTCATGTCGTGTCAATCTCTATGGCACATTTTCCTTTCCATTCAATCCTACATCTGGTGTCCCTCAAGGGTCAATCTTTGGACCTCTTCTTTTCGTACTGTTTATCAATGATCTTCCTTCTGTAATTTCCTCTTCTTGTCTCCTGTATGCTGATGATTTCAAGGTATTCCGGACAATTAGATCCCTTGAAGACTGTCAGCAACTCCAAATTGATCTTTTTAACCTGTATAACTGGTGTAATGCAAACTCCCTCCGTATTAATGTTTCTAAATGTTTTAAAATGGCTTTTACTTTGAAAATTGTCCCTTTAATTTTTAATTACACCCTATGTGATGTTGTTCTCTCCTCTGCAGACTCATGTAAAGATCTTGGTGTAATATTTGACCCCAAGCTTAAATTTGATGTCCACATTTTTAGCCTAATTACCAAGGCATCAAAAGTTTCGGGTTTTCTTATGCGGCATTTGCATAAGTTTGCAAATATTGCTACCGCTGTTCGCTTGTTCACGTGTCTTGTCCGCCCGCTCCTTGAGTACTGCTCAGTAGTGTGGTCTCCTAGACATTTAAAATCTTATGAACTCACTAGAAGCTGTTCAGCGTAAGTTTACCCGTATTGTGTTTTTCAAATTCAACGTAGCTTATGAGTCTTATGAGCGTCGACTATCCATACTTCGGCTCCCTTCTCTGTCGTCCCGTAGAACCTTCTTAGGTCAATGTTTCCTTTTTAAGTTGCACCACCAACAAATTGCCTCCACCATAAGCGTAGACTTGCAATACAGACTGTATGCACGACCTAGTCGGTCTAATCACATTCTCGAGGTTCCGTACGCCCGAACAGATTTATATTTTAACTCAATTATGCCACGAATCATCAGAATGCATAACAGCCTCGAGCTTGGCTCTCTATCCATGTCCTACTTTGTTTTTAAAATTAAATTAAAGATGTTACTTTTTGCGAATAGTGATTAATGTTCCTTAGCACTAAATTTTACAAACTTTGATCTTGACTCTATCTTCATTTCTTACATGTTTTAGATTAACTCTTTTCTGCTTGATTTGTTGTATTGATTTGTCTTACTCTAAATTATATTTAACTATATTTAATTGTCTAAGTCTATTTTGTAATTGGATTTTGTCTGTTAAATGGACTTGAATAAATAAATGAATAAATTGAGCGAAATTTACGTATTGCAGAATTTAATTTATGTTTACATATATAAATAGATATATATATATATATATATATATATATATATATATACATATATATATATATATATATATATATATATATATATATATATATATATATATATATATATATACTACTTTGACCAAAAAATAAGGTGACATTTGAATTTAAACTGCGCGCGTCGAAGGATTTGGAAATTTTTTTTTTTTTTATGTTGATAGTTCTATGTCAAATTCACATGTCAAAATATTCATTAGTGTTTGAGATACGCGTCGTTCCCGGGACGGCCTTCAGTTCCGTCTTTGCTACGGCTTGAATCTCCTCTATCGTATCAAAATGGTGTTCCCGGAGCGGTCTTTTGAGCTTGCTGAACAGCCAGGTGAATACGGTGGCTGCGGAACGATATGGGTTGAGTTTTTGGCGAAATGATCACGAATTACGAGTGCAGTATGGGATGGTGCATTATCGCGTTGTAAAAACCAAGAATTGCCTTTCCACAATTTCGGCCTTTTTAAGGCGGATAGCGTTACGCAAACGACGCGTAACGTTCAAATAATATTCCTTGCTGACTGTTTGGCCCGGCGGAAGGAATTCATTCACGATAATCGAAGAAGAGAAGAGGTTGATGGTCGCCCACGACGCTCTTCGTCTTCGACACGTTCACGGCCGGCTTGGAAGTCACTTTACCACTTGTAAACATTTTTTTAGACAAACCCTCATCACCAATGACTTTCTGCACCTTCCTCAATGTATCCGCAGCAGAAAATTGACTCCGCAAACAAAATTTAATGTAGATTCAACAAATTTCGGCATTGCAAAAACCGAAAAACTCATTTTTAGCAGCTCACAAAACGACGCGTATCTCAAACACTAATGAATATTTTGACATGTAAATTTGACATAGATGTCACTGACAGTACTACCAACCTAAAAAAAAATAATTCTTTAAATCCATCGACGCGCGCAGTTTAAATTCAAATGGCACCTTATTTTTTGGACACAGTAGTGTGTATATATATAGTGTATATATATATATATATATATATATATATATATATATATATATATATAGATATATATATATATATATATATATATATATATAGATATACATCCATATGGCTGGGTGTGTGTGTGTGTGTACATATACACGAATATAAAGGATATAACCAAATTAGTGAATGGAGGGCGCAATTTTGCTTCGATTTTAGCCAAATTTTCTGCTATGGTGTCTAGTTTTGTTAACCATTCAAACAGGCTAAGCGAAATTCCGTGCTTTCTTTTCTGACCAAGTGTGTGGCAAAGCTAGTCAAAAATCAAAAGTCAAACCTTCTGAATTAAAATGGCTGCCGCTCAGAGGTCGAAAAACGTACAAAATTTGATTACTGTAGTTTTGAACAAACCTTTGAACCAATGTCGATGAAACTTGGGGATTTGTTTATTTATTTATTTAAACCCATTTAACAGACAGAAATCCAACTACAAAATAGACAGACAATTAAATATAGTTTAAAGTAGGACACATTTACGCAGCAAAATCAAACAGAAAAAAGTTAAGTAAAACATATAAGAAATGAAATTAGAGTCTAGATAAAAGTTTGAAAAAATTGAGTGATGAAGAAACATCAATCACTGTTCACAAAAAGTGACGTCTTTAGTTTATTTTTAAAAGCAAAGTAGGACGTGGATAGAGAACCAAGCTCGAGGTTGTTATGTTTTCTGATGATTCGGGGCATAATTGACTGGAAATATAAATCCATCCGGGCATACGGAACCTCGAGAATGTTATTAGACAAACAGTCTGTAGTGCAAGTCTTCGCTTAGAGTGGAAGCAATTTGTTGGTGGTACAACTTATTCAGGAAACATTGATCTAAGCAGGTTCTACGGGACGACAGAGAAGGGAGACGGGGCTTGGATAGACGACGCTCATAAAACTCATAAGCTAAGTTTAATTTGAAGAACAAAATAGGGGTAAACTTACGCTGAACAGCTTCTAGTGAGCTAACAAGATATAAATATCTAGGAGACCACACTACTGAGCAGTACTCATGAAGCAGGCGGACAAGACATGTGAACAAGCGAACAGCGGTAGAAATATTTGCAAACTTGGCCAAATGCTGCATAATAAAACCCGAAACTTTTGATGCCTTGGTAATTATGCTAAAATTATGGGCCTCGAATTTAAGCTTGGGATCAAATATTACACCAAAATCTTTACATGAGTCTGCAGAGGAAAGAACAATATCACATAGGGTGTAATTGTAAGTTAAAGGAACAATTTTCAAAGTAAAAGTCATTTTAAACATTCGGAAACATTGATGCGAAGGGAGTTTGCTTTACACCAGTTATAGAGGTTAAAAAGCGATTCGGAATTGCTGACAATCTTTAAGGGATCTAATTATCCGGAATACCTTGAAATCATCAGCATACAGGAGACAAGGAGAGGAAAGATCATTGATAAACAGTACGAAAAGAAGAGGTCTAAGGATTGACCCTTGAGGGACTCCAGATGTAGGATTGAATGGAAAGCAGATTGATCCATAGAGATTAACTTGACATGAACGAGAGGATAGATACGATGACGTCCAGGAATGCAGGGAACCAGATATCCCAAGCGAAGCTAACTTTTGACAGAGGAGAACATGGTTTATGGAGCCAAAAGCTTTGGAGAAGTCCGTGACTCAAGAAGCCTGTTGTGTACAAGTCGCTCCAGCAGCTTAGAGAAACAGGAGAGGAGTGGTATGGGTCGATAGGTTGAGGCAGATAATGGGTCGCCGTTTTTAAAGATAGAATCATCTTTCCAGTACGTTGGAAAGGTGCCAGTACCATGACTGAAGTTTGAATATAAGGGATAGAGGAAAACACAAAGAGGAACAAAGTGACTTTACAAATACTTGTATATTAGGCAATCTATCGGGACCAGGACTAACTTGCGGATCGAGCAAGTTAATAAGGGATTCAACTTCAGAAGGGTCAGTGGAGTAGGATGTACTTGACGCTGGATAAGTTTGACTTGAGTTTATGGGGGAGTGTAGTATATCAGAAGAGGAAAAAGTAGAGGCAAAATATTCGGCGAATAGGTTAGAAATATCCTGAGGGGAGGAGGCTTCAGTGTTATTTCATTTAACAGTCTGCGGGATGGTAGAGGAAGATTTAAAGGATCGGATATAGGACCAAAAGGGTTTAGCGTTACTTGTCAGAAGGGAACTCTCTAAACTGCTAAAATAGTTTTTCATGGCCGTTTTGAGCTCTTTTTTACCCAAAGAACGCAGTCTACAAAAATTCTGTTTAGCATCATCATTTCCGGTAAATATATAGTGCCTGCGACCCTTGTCTTTGGCTTTTAAGGCACGAAGAACTCTTCGAGCAAGCCAAGGCTTCATTTTCGCATTGCGAGGAGCTTGGAGCGGAGTGTAAAGAGCAATCAGATTATTCAGGTAATCATAGAATTTGTTCAAGGGACTATCGCAGTCAAGACGAGTGAAGAAGGTACACCAGTTGACCGAGTCCAGATTGGTTTTAATTGCCTCATAATTTGCTCTAAAGAAATTGTAACGATAAACTGAGGCAGTTGTCTGAGGTTTTAGGGTAGCAAGTGCTACAGACAAAGGTGGATGATGGAGATCAGGTTGAATATAAGAATGTAAAACAAGACCTATTGATAGACACCCAGTTTGAACATTTGACATGGCAAGATCCAGAAGGCCACAATGAGGGTTACGGATATGATTAAACTGTGAAATAGAACAAAAGGAAAGAAAGGAAGAAAATAACAAAGAAGGATTATTTGTTGAGGAAATGCCAGGTTTTGTTAAGGGATCCCATTCCACTGACGGTAGGTTGAAGCCCCCACAAATTATAATTTTAAAGTGTGGATGACGAGCAAGAAGATAGGCAGAGAGTTCATCAAAGAAGGCTTCGCACACAGTTAAGGGAGAATTACAGGGAATACACACAGAGGAAATTAATAAAGAGCAGTTATGAGGAAGAGGGAGTTTAACAATTACACACTCAATAGCACGAGCAAATTTGAAGTCAGCGCAAAGTAAACTATTAAGTGTTTTGCAGACTGCAACCAAGACTCCCCCAGCATCCGATTTATTAGTGATGTTAAGTTCACGGTCGCATCGGTAGACTAAATAATCTGATAATATTTCCGCATTTGAATTCAATTCAACCACGTTTCAGTTAAACAGATAATAGAATCATTAGTTAATTGGGACACGAGTAATAAGTCCTCAAGTTTGGTTCTTAAGCCACGAACGATTCGGAAGGGAAGAGTTTCTTTCAGTGTTAGATGATCCTTGAAGGTTGTTGAGGCTGTTTGAAACCCGTATCAGGACGAAATCGCCCTTAGGTCACCTTGTATCGAATGCTTTAACGAGTGCCCCCTTTGGCCAAAAATCGAGACGAAGTAGGATAGAAAATTCAGCTGGAACTATCAGCTTGAATGAACTTATAACCTGGTCAGGAAGGTTGTCTTTTGTTGATTTTACGCACCTGAAAATACTAGGCATGTAACCAAGCTTAGATGTTACGCAGTTGGCAAGTGTATCCTTGGTTGTGTTGTAAGCGAGCCTTGATATGAACAATTTTAGAGGTGGGGAGACTGCTCGCAATACTCCGTTATAAGCTAACACACTATATATATACTTTTGTGGTGCTGAAGACATAACGATGTTTTGCTGAAGATTATTAGTCGTTGAATGTGGTAGAGACCGTAACATTTATTAAACAATAAGAAAAACTTCAGCGGCTAGGCAAAGTTCAAATTTCGAAAGCTTCCTAAAGGTACAATTTATGTTGGATTTTTATGAAACCTAAAATCAAAGTAGAAGTTAATGAAATCTTGGGCTAAAATGTGTCAGAACTAAATTTGATCCCCTATGGACGCTGCAGATTTAAGCAGTAGTGAGATTTGCATTGCAATCAAGAAATTACCTTTTAATATACATACTACAATGCATTCAAGAATCTGAATTTTAATATATATGAAATGAAAAGGGCGAAATAAAAAACTTTTAGAAAACCAACTTCAAAGTGCCCTGAAGAGGATTTGATGGAAGCGGTGCCAAATCAATTTTCCCCTTTCGACAAATAAACTTCCACCAGGTGCACCATTACAAAAGAAACAGGATTAAATCGATATGGTACCGCTTACATAAAATTTATTTCATCCATTTTAGGGCATTTTGAAGTGGGTTTTTTTTATGTTCTAAAAGTTTTTTGAACAGATTTTTTAGTAGATTACCCACGTTTTTGTGTTAACTTTTATTCAGTGTACTATTCGCGTTTGTTCAAATACATAAAAAATTTATGTTTACAAAAAAGATAAACTCACTGTCCGCGGACTTTAAAAAAAATCATATCGAAAGAACTCAGGCTTTTAAAGAAATGCAGCAATTTTGAAGACAAATTTCACTCGAACTATAATGTCATAGCTAGGAATCCTTTTGTCAAGTATAATTAATTTCATAGCTTCCACCTATTCCACTCGTTTTACTTTTTAGGACCAATTATTTGCGATAAAGCAAAGCTAATTGCTACAAATCTTGGCTTGGAAACCTTTTCTGAATTTGCAGAGTGGCTAGAACAGTTCGTTACCCGACAGATTATTACTTCTAGGGCATTTCAGTAGAGGAATCGAGCGTTATTACCGTAGGCGCTGAATAATTTTCACAAAAGCTTCCATTGATTATTCAGGGCTACTCAGCCCGAAATGTATATAATGAAAATTCAAACGGCTATAACTTCTGATTTCAATGAACCTTACATAATATAAGGTCCATTTATAGGACTGCTTGAATCTTAAATTTCAACGAACTTTAGAATACCCATGTAAATTTACTGGGAAAAGTGTTGTATTTACAAACTCGCTTTTCTCTTTCTTAGTCCAGTTCAAACCAGACTTTGAAGTGAAGAAAGCGATGGACATAAAGTTCCTACCATATCAGAAGATACATTGGGATCATCTACAAAAAAGTAGCACTTACTAGTGCTTCAATTTCCAAAGACTTGGCCACGCCGCTTCTAATTGCGGACTTGAAGTTAGATGCGTAATATTCGTTAAGCAACACAAGTCCAGTGAATGTGCAATATTGAAATACGGTTTTGTGCACAGACTGCCAACAATTTTTCGGGTGTGACTTGTTCACACTCATTCAAAATGTGAACTCATCCATCGACGACTATAAAAAACTCACTGATCTTAGTGAGAAAAAATCTGCGTATTTAGATTTTGCCTTAAAAGTATGTTGTCGTGATTAGTTCCGTTAAACTCTCTATCCTCAACATATGTTTACTAGCTCTACGCTATAAAAGGTATTTTATTTAAGAATACTTGAACGCCCACAGCCCAGACTTCTTGTTCATATCGAAGACAAGACTCAAAGGAAGACAGAGAGGGCATCTGGGGAAATATAAGATCATCAGGGGTGATGATCCAGAGGAAATTCTTGGAGTTGCTATGGCTCACAATGATCACCTGAAAGTTCAAAGGCACTACCTTCCAAGTCTGAAATGTATTGAAGCAGATATAATAAGCTCCATACTGGTAGGGTGCACCTTTGTATTTGTGGGGATCTATGTTTACCATGGATGTCTGGTGAGGAAACTCATTGAAGACTTGAAAGCCATGTTTACTTTGTACAAAAAATACGATTTCTGTTCCATGGAAGGCGATTTCAATGCGAAGAATCCTTCATGGGGAAATATTGCATCTAATAACTATCGTACAGATATCTCTAACTGGGATCAATTAAATATGGATCTCATGAGATCCATGAATCCAATTACAAAAAAGGTAATGAAATATTATATATGGAACAAAAATCAAAGCGGCCAAAAAGAATATAAAATACTAATAAACTATTAAGAGCTATGTAATGTATGACATGTAATATGCTTTTAAAAGCGTTTAAGGAATGTGGCAGGGAACCCAGATGGAGTTCATTGTAGCGACGTGATACGTGTACTAAAAACGAATAAAAACGAAAATCGGTTCGAGCAAAGGGCACAATGAATAAGTCAGCTAAACGCATTCCTGAGATGGGACGTATATGAACCTTTTTCGAAGGTTGAATGAAAGAATACCGTGATATATTTTAAATATGCAACACAGGTCTAAGAATCCTTTCGTTTTTTGCGTGATGGGTATTGAGGTTCCGTAAGCGCTCATCGTAGGAGCTGCAAGGGAGACTATATTTGTAGAATAGAGGACGTTTGAATTTACGCAGTGCAGTCTCAACAGCATCCGATAGATTGGTATAGAGAGGAGATCATACTTGAGAGGTATACTCAAGGATTGACCGGGCTAAGAGAACAAATAGGTGGACGCTGGTTAAGACATTCAAGGACTTGCAGGTGGATCGTAAACTAAAACCAGTGACATGTGAAGCTCTAGTGGTTATGCATGAAATATGGATGTCAAATATCAAACCTGGGTTAAATACTACTCCAAAATCTTTAAATTTGTCCACAAGAGCTAGCAACGATCCATCAATCCAGTATTGATATAATACTGGATGAATTTTGTTGGTGAATCTCATGTGACAACATTTTGAAATGTTAAGAGGAAGTAAATTACCAACACCAATTTTGCAGATTGTCAAAACCATTTTGAAGGTTTGAGCAGTCTTTGCTGGAGTTAATGGAACGATAAATTTTGAAATCATCAGCGTAAAGAAGACAATTCGAGGACAGGCAATGGGGAAGATCATTAATGAAAATGTTGAATAGCAAAGGGCCTAAAATTGATCCTTGAGGAACATGAGATTTTGGTCTAAATGAGTCCGACGAAAAAAAATTATTCCATTTGACGGTGCAGGAGCGATGGGATAAGAAGGATAAGATCGAAGAGAGGATAGAGTCGGAAACCCGGAACGATCGGAGTTTCTTAGCCAAAAGGCCATGATCAACACTGTCAAAGGCTTTAGCAAAATCGGTGTATATGACATTGATTTGTTGACTCTTGTCAAAAGCAAGAGAGATGGTATTCGTAAGTTCTAACAAATTAGTTACTGTCGAACGACCTTTAATGAAGCCATGTTGTTCATTTGCAAACAGGATACTGATGTCATCGTACATTCTGTTATGCACAATTCTCTCAAGGAGCTTGCCAAAACAAGACAGCAAAGAAATCAGACGATAGTTTGAGATTTCACTTCGGTCTCCGGACTTATGGATCGGAAAGATGTTAGCATGCTTCCAGACGTCAGGAAAGCAGGAGGAAGAAAGACTAATATTGAAAATAATTGACAGCGAGGTAGATAATGAAGAAGATAATGACTTAACAAACAGATTTGGTATTCCATCAGGACCCGGACCACCATTCATGTCACATTTTCAATTTCCGATGGTGATTTTAGCTGCATTGTATTTTTTGGAGCTTTCTACATGAAGAAAATTCTGTACCCTAACTGATAATTTGTGGAACATAAGTTATTATTTTAGTTCACACGTTTGAACCATTCATTTCTTTTCTTCGAATTTTCTTCCGACCAGAAAGTTCCCAGTTTATACACAAATTCAGATTTTGGAGCGTGTGTGTTGTTTTTTCAGGTAGCCTTTCACTAATCGATTCATTTGATGTCGTTTTATGTGAATTTCCACGAATCATATTATGCTGACTGTATCACTGCATCCCTTCTGACATTGTACTCAAACTGACCTCAATCTTTCCCACGTTAGACAGAATCTCCGAATCTTCCTTCCTCGAACTTCGCGTCACGTTTTTCTAACAGCTTCAACGCTCTTGCTTGAAATAACGATGATTTCTCGACATATTCATCCTTGTTGTGTTGTTGAATGTTAGATATACGAGTATTTTCGCAGATTGAAGCGATTTGATTTTCAAACATTTCAATAGCTTTGTATATCTTCTTATTGCTGTTAGATAATGTTGTCGCTAAATCATCGAAGCTGTTAGCCATTTCTACGACACTCTCGTCATTGGCCCGAGACTGAGAGCGCTGCCGGGAAATTAATTGATTATTTTCCTCAATGAGTTTATCGATGTAAAGAATCAATTCGTCGTACATGGCTTTCAAAAGGAATTCAAAACCTTGGCAGTCAAACCAGATGAAATGGTTTTCCATGTAGGGATGGTACCAATCTCTTGGGACATCCATACAAGCTCCATGTAATTTACGATTGCAAAAAGCTCTGCACGTATCGAATGTGGGCATAATATGTGCTTCATAATAAAAACAGACATTGAATTAAATTAATGGATTGATAATTGTTAGATATGTATGTATTTCGAATTTAATTCAATGGATCGATGTTTGTTATAATTAAGCAAGTTGGGGTGTTGAAAATGTTTATGTAGACACCACACATATTGACGTATCTTCCGTCGATAAACCACCTGCCACTATTATTCAGTCTGCTTGTAATCCTCGCACAATAAACTTGGCTTCCATTTAATCTTATTGATGTAAAACGTTCATATTTTAAATTCAAAATTATGTTCGTTTAACCTAATGCTACAACTGTCATTTGTCACTCTGTTCACTTCTGTCAATCTGTCTGTCAGTAAACTTTGTGTTAAAACGTTGGCTAATTAAAATAATATTATTGTATATAAAACAATAACATGGTAACAGAGCGTAGTTCGATTTGAGTGGACCAACGTTTTTTCAAGAAGATTGAGCAAAAAAAATAGTGTTTTTCGAAGAGATTTTCTCGAAATTTGAAGGTGATAGTTGCTGGAATTTTGGTGACTGACAATCATGGAAAATTAAGGTATTGAGAAGTTAAAAGGTTCGAAAAACTGGAATATTTGGAAGTTCATGGTGCACAATTTATCGCGAGCAACTTAAGGAGCGTACGAAGTGAGTATTGGAGAGTTAATTCAACCAGTGCTGGCGGCTAATGCTAATGCGGCTGTGATTTATGCTCACAATGCCGCAATTAAAATTTGGAATAAGGCAGATCGCGCCGCTTGTCAAATCACCATCAAGACAATTGATTCGAGTGTCATGACTTTGATTGTCGCTTGCGAAACTGTTCATCAGATGTGAAACAAATTGCATGGTATTTATGAACAACAAACAAGGCAAGCCGTTCATTCAGTTCAGACTGAGTTTTTCAGTTTTGACATGAATTTAGCGGATGATATGATAAGTCATATTGCTAAATTTTAAGGTTAGATTCTACGCATGCAGCAGTTGAAAGTTAAGCCCGATGAGTCAGCTTTGATGGTAAAGTTGCTGGAAACGTTGCCTGATAGTTTTGAAAGTTTCAAGCAAGCTTGGTGAGCCAGGTCGGATGATCAGCAGACCCTCGATAACATGATCAACGTGTTGACATCTGATGAGGACAGGCGGAAATTTTGACAAGAAAAAGAGAACAATCTGACCACATGACCTTCAAGAATGAGTGGTATTCATTCTTTGAGGCTTTCTTTATTCCAGCAGAGATTCGTATCGGAACAATTCTGTGATGAGTGCTTTTGGAAAAGGAACTATTGACGTTCAGGCGCTTGTGAATGGCCGTTGGACTTCTTGTCACATGGTAAACGTGCTATATGTTCCGGAAGCTAGGAGAAATTTATTCTCAGTTACGCGTGCATGAAACAAAGGTATGACTTTCAGCTCATCCAAGGATAGCTATGAATTCCTGCTTGATGGTGATGTGCGATCTGGTCAGCTGTTCAAGATGATGCTCAAGGCAAAGGAACCGCTGTGTGAGTGAGGCTAATCTGGCGGTCAAAGACTCTCTTCAAGTCTGGCATGAGCGTTTAGGTCATCAGCATAAAAGACATGTTGTGAAGATACTCAAGAATTACGGAATTGAAGTACACCAGGACGACAAATTCTGTGGATCGTGTGTAGAAGGTAAACAACATCGAGAACCGTTCAAGTCACATCAACAGCGTTCATCTGTGCCAGGAGAAGTGATCCATGCTGATGTCGTTGTTTCACTTGGACAGGAGTCTATTGCTGGTGCCAGGTACTTTGTCTGCTTCACGTGCGACTATTTAAGATTTCGTATGGTTTATTTTATGAAGGAAAAATCTGAGGTGTTTGACAAGGCCAAAGAAATGTTGCAGCTGGTGAAGACTCAACGAGGTCGACTGGTAAAGGTGTTCCAGTGCGACGGAGGAAAGGAATTTGACAACAAGAAGATGCCAGAACTCATGGATCTCGAAAGTACGAAGATGGTGATTACGAATCCGAACTGGTCCAAGCTCTGTAGAGGGCAAAACTCCGTACGAGTTGTTCGTTGAGAAGAGTGTTCATTTGAACAGGTTTCATATTTTTGGAACCACATGCTGGGTGATGGTGCCTAAAGAGCCTCTTAAGAAGTGGGATGCTAAAGGCTTCGAAGCAGTTTTTGTTGGGTACTCGGAAGACATCGATGGTTTTCGTGTGTGGAAGAAGGATACAAAGCAGATGATCCGAAGTCGTGAGGTAGTTTTTGGTCCAGAGCGTTCCTCTAAAGTTCTAACTTTGTTTCCTGTTGAAGAAATTGAAGATCCTGTCAAGCCCTGCGATTTTCCCAGAGTCCTGAAGCTCCACACGTGCCTGAGGTTCCGGATCTTGTGTTGCCAGTCGTTCCTGCTGAACCGGAAATTGAAGAAACTCTTAAGGCTGCAAAAGATACCACTCAACGAAGTCTTCGAGATAGAAGTAAACTTCAGAAACCTGTTAAATTGAGTGAAATGTTTCTTGCAGGGTTAGAAGAACCTCGAGACTACAAAGAAGCCATGAAGGCGGGTAATCATGAACACTGGAAGGCTGCGATGAAAGAAGAAAGGTCTTCACTGAAGGAAAATTCAACCTGGGTTTTAACGGTGCTACCTCCAGGAAGGAAGACAATTGCTAGTCGCTGGGTCTATCGTATCAAACGAGATGCAGAAGGGAAGGCTTGTCGCTACAAAGCTAGGCTTGTTGCGAAGGGTTATAGTCAACAAGAAGGTATTGATTATCATGAAACTTTCAGTCCTGTAGCTCGATTTGATACTATCAGGGCGATTTTAAGTGTTGCTGCCAAGGAAAGTCTGGGGTTGGCCCAATTTGATGGAT
The DNA here is from genome assembly GCA_963969285.1 of Odontomyia ornata. Lineage (NCBI taxonomy): Eukaryota > Metazoa > Arthropoda > Insecta > Diptera > Stratiomyidae > Odontomyia > Odontomyia ornata. The sequence continues at coordinate 39,581,969 of OZ017742.1, forward strand.
CAACCTGAAGATTTTAAAGATGGGTTTGGTTATGTGTGCAAGCTGATTAGAAGTCTCTAAGGACTGAAGCAATCTTTGAGATGCTGGAACAACCGGTTCAAGGAGATTCTTATCATGTTTGGTCTCGTCCAGAGTGAAGCTAATCCATGTCTTTCCTTTTGTATGTCTGGTGAAGATAAACTGATCATTGTCCTTTATGTTGATGATGACCTGGTTGCTGCAACACAGAAGAGTGTGATTCAAGAGTTCCTGAGGAAGCTGGAGATGGAGTTCAAGATTACACGTGAACCGTTTGGCTGTTTCCTGAATATGCTCATGGAACGTGAAGGAGATGGTTCAATCCGTTTGAGTCAGAAGGTGTATGCGGAAAATCTTCTTCAGAATTACTTTTTTTATGGAATTGTTTGCAGCTACATATAAATGAGTTGCATATTTTGAATAATAATTTTTCTGAAAAATTATTAGAGAAGAAAAATGTTTGAAGAAGGTGGTTTCGACGTGTGCGCTAATTCTCCTCAGGCCATTACTCTTAGATACACACCGGTGATGGCGACCACCAAGCTCAGAGGTGAGGGAGTTAATTTTTAATTTTTCTACTTCTGCAAACTCAATATGTTTTTGTATCTGCAAGTTATATTCAAGGTAAATATCTCTTGTAAGTACTTGTATAAGCTAAACTTTTTTTTTTAATTGGATAATTTCACCCTTTTCACATCAACTTAACGTAAATCTATACGACAAATTTGCTCTACATTTGATTTAAAAAGCTATCGGAGCCATCCGAAAGAGTGATCGATATCCGCGCGACGTTAGATAAGCTTCAAATGTTGAGCAAATTTGTCGTATATATTTACATTAAGTTGATGTGAAAAGGGTGAAATTATCCAATTAAAAAAAAGTTTAGCTAATACAAGTACTTACAAGAGAAATTTACCTTGATAATAACTTGCAGATACAAAAACATATTGAGTTTGCATAAGTAGAAAAATTAAAAATTAACTCCCTCACCTCTGAGCTTGGTGGTCGCCATCACCGGTGTGTATCTAAGAGTGATGGCCTGAGGAGAATTAGTGCACACGTCGAAACCACCTTCTTCTAACATTTATCTTCTCTAATAATTTTTCAGAAAAATTATTATTCAAAATATGCAACTCATTTATATGTAGCTGCAAACAATTCCATAAAAAAAGTAATTTAAAAAGCTATCGGAGCCATCCGAAAGAGTGATCGATATCCGCGCGACGTTAGATAAGCTTTAAATGTAGAGCAAATTTGTCGTATAGATTTACATTACGTTGATGTGAAAAGGGTGAAATTATCCAATTAAAAAAAGAAGTTTAGCTTCTTCAGAAGTTCAACATGGCAGAAGCCAATGCTGTTTCAACGCCCATTGACAAGTACGCGCAGTTGGAAGAGAAAACTGGTTTGAGAACATCTGCTCCTTACAGTGAAGTTGTGGGGTTTTTGATGTACTTAGGTGTTGCTACTCGTCCTGACATCGCGTTTGCAGTCAATTATGCGTCGCAGTTCTTGGAAGATCCGGAAGATGTCCACTGGCTGTTGGTAAAGAGAATCCTGAGATACGTCAAAGGGTCTACGTCAGTTGGTATCAGGTACGATGCTGGTTCCAGAGGAAGTGTCTTGAAGGCCTTCAGTGATGCAGACTATGCTGGTCAATCGGATACTCGACGATCTGTTAGTGGAATCGTTTTCATGCACAGTGGAGGACCGATATCCTGGGCTACCAGACGTCAAGAGTGTGTGTCTCTATCCACAACTGAGGCTGAGTATGTCGCTGCTAGTGAAGCTACCAGGGGATCTGTGTGGTTGTCTCGACTGTTCACAGAAGTCTCTCTCTTACACAACATTCCAATTCTTTTTGTGGACAATCAAAGCGCAATCAAGTTAGCGAAGAATCACGAGTTCCACAAGACGACCAAACACATTGAAGTGAGGGACCATTTCATTCGAAAGGAATTGCAGGATGGAAGGTTGATTATTCAACATGTTTCAAGTGATCAACAACTCGCTGATATTCTGACGAAGCCACTGCCACGTCTGCGATTTGCTGATCTACGTTCTGCCCTTGGAATAATCTGATCTGATTTTGAATTTGAATTTAGTTTGTTAATGAAAAAATGGAAATATCGTGTTTTCGAGGAAGTATTGATGTAAAACGTTGATATTTTGAATTCAAAACTATGTTCCTTTAACCTAATGCTTCAACTGTCATTTGTCTCTCTGTTCACTTCTGTCAATCTGTCTGTCAATAAACTTTGTGTTAAAACGTTGGCTAATTAAAATCACATTATTGTCTATAAAACAATAACAAATCTAACGCGTTTCAATAGTTACACGTGGAACAAATAATACCAACGCGCAACAGTATAGCAGAGACTTTATATTAAAATCAAATTGCCTTTTAGCAATCAGTCTTGGCATACAAATATACATGACCGATAATATATTCCTCAGTTTCTCTCTACAATCCGGAACGAGACATACTTTTATTTATTTCTTTGATTTAAAAAAAACTACCAAATTGATCATACAAGTTTAACTCGCGCTTGCTTTGGTTTTATTGATTCCTTAGATTAACTATTGTTATTTGCATTGCAACATTTCTTCATACAAATTAAATCTAAAACAATTGTGCTCAACGTTCTACTGAAGCAACTAGTATTCAATTAACGATAATCCACTTATCCAATACAGCATCAACTCAAATACCCCAAATCGTTCCTCAAAAAAAAAAGGCTCAGGCAGTTCTGCCATCCTGAACAAAGGCGCAACCTATTAATATCCGACGAAAATAGGAAGCAACGAATATAAAAATACACAAATACTCCCGAAGAACACCAACCAAGTATGACCAACCCCAAAATTAACCTACATATTCATTCTTGCATTCCATTGGTATGGATTAAATTTCCTCCACGCTCCATGGATCGCAAAAAAGCAATTAGATGACAGTGGAATGTTAACCTTCTAATAAATCCACTGGTATCTGGCGAAAAAGGCATATAACAATCCAATCTTCCTAGCCCCCAACATCTGCAACGCCATGACTCATTTCTCTTCGCTGACTTGAAGCCGTCAACAGAAAGAGAAATGCGCATAAACCCCATAGAACGTGTAGTACGAGTATATTACTAGGTCCTCTTCACAACTTATATGTTGCTTACATCCATACTAGCATACTAACTTGCCAGCTTGTATGTTAGTATGAATGTGATCCACTCAGAACCGTGGAGTCTACCAAATATATTCGCACTTGTATGGCACTGAGACATATCGCGAGAATCGATTCGAAATTGTGCCCAGTTTCAGTCAAGGCTAACTGGCGAAACTGCCAATTTTGTAATTCGGACAAAAGTAACCTCCACCACTGGGGACGCCGAGCGGCTGTCGCTACTTCTAAAAACAACAACCAACCACTACCAACGAAAAGATACTTTTATATTTTCGAAATTTCTCAGCACTCGGTGGCGCAGTACCCATAAAATTGGGATTGTTTTATTTTATTTTATTTTCAAGTCCAACAAAATGTATCTGAGAGATACTTGTTTGGAACGTAAAAGAAAAACAAAAGGATAAGACGAAAACCTGTAAAAGATACACAAGTTGAGAAATTCACTTGAATTGCGCTAAATTTGGAAATTTTCATTCGAAAATATCAACAAATATCGGAATAACAATGATTTGGATTTGAAAATGAATAACTGGAATCTTTTGAAATTTGGGAAATAATTAACAGCGTGCAGTAACGATTCTAAAACTATACAAAGTATCTTTTGACTGTAAATCGAAATAACTATTCTAAAGTGCGTTATAAATTTCAAAACTTTAATTTTTTTAACATTCGAAAATAGATGAAATGTGAATATACAATCGATAATTGAGTAATGAGTAAGCGTACGCTAAATAGTGAAAACTAAATTTACTAGACCATAACTGAAAAACGCTTAAAAACAATTCGAAACTTGAAATTGCATCTAATCGCTATGATTTAACGACTTTTATACTCACATTTAGTACTGCCTGCATGTTAATCATAAACAAAATTTAGAAAATTATTAGATAGTGTACAATAACGTGAAAATTTAAACGTAATATGCAAATTCTATCTACAAATCTCGAAAGAGGTGGGGCGTGGAACTCTTTTGAAAGCTAAAACTCTCAACAATATTTTCATCAACATATGTTCTGATAAATCTTTTTCATTTCCTCACATCTTCGAGGAATTTATGGTCGAATAGAGAAAATTTATTGAGTATTGACGACTCAATCGATAGAATGAATAAATTACTGGATTTAAGACGATTTTCTTGGCAGCCGTGGCTGAAACTTAGCAAAGTTAATACGCAGTTTGCGAAAGAAAAGTGAAAAACAGACAGACTGAGAGGCACTCCCATGATTTTTTTTTAGTTTTCTTGGCTTTTGCACGTCTGTTAACAATTTCTTTTGCAACTAACCGAAATGAGTCATTGAGGCCAATTCGAAGAGTATCTTTAGCATTTTAATCATGCATCACTAGCAATGTTCAGGGTTACGGGAGCACGGAAGCTACGAGTATGAAGTCACCGTGCGGGAAGGAACTTCTCACTTCTCAATTCTGACACACCATTGTCTCGCCTCTAATCCAATTACCTGTGAATCCACTGAACATTGTTGCGTCCGGTTTTAGCTGCTCGCGACACTGAATAATCCCAAAATGGAGAACGAAATGGTAATTTGCGTTCAATTCCAACTGCGGTAGGTCAAGGGTTATCACTTAATCACACTGCACTACACCTACAATTGTCCACCGAGTCCGACAACGTACTAAAGAATATTCTTGGCTGAGTTGTTTTCCTTCAAGACGTTCTGTATCTGTATCAGCGAGTATACTCTTGCCGTAGCGCCGTAGTGCCGTTCGTGGTATTGTAGTCGATTCAATCGATAACTATACACAGTCTAGAGTCGACCAGAATGTGTTCACAGCTCCAGTGTTTGGATACGTCTACTGCTGCTTGTGCTTCTGTGGCTGGTGCTGCTCCCCAGTCCCCAGCCCCTTTGTGGAGTATCACCGATGGCGACCCACACGCGCGAGCCACGATAGAATCGACGAAATTCCGTCGACAAGCTCCACAGCTCCAAATACTTGTCTATCCTCTTGCAATCTTAACTTTGACTTCAGACAGTCCAAAGGCGTAGTAGCCGTCTTGAGATGATTTTCTTTAATCGCATCAAATTTTCCGCGAGTAGTGGTTGGAAGCTACCAAACATAGGGAGATCTCACAGTGCTTATTAAAAGATCCGAATTATATACAATTTTCGTATCTAATCCGCATAACAAATCCGTTCTAGAGTATCTGGTAGTGTACTCGTACAAAAAGAATCTTTTTGCGGTTTGTAACATTACCCAACAACCAGCCAGGCGTGAAGCGGCATCATATGATGAACAATTTGTTATTTATATCATAATACCAATTTTTTCGAACCAACAGGTTTAGTGGTTAACACTGCAGGTTTAGTATTTACTAAATGTAAGCTCATTTAGCAGAAGCAGTGATGATGTTCATGAGAGTTGAAATTAAGTTGAATATACATGTTAGTATTGTACCAGAGTTATGGAGGATTATGAACAAGCCATAAATATAAGAAGTAGTCCAGAATCAAATGAATATTCGAGCTTGATAACTTTTGTGGAGCCCGCAAGATGCAGCTATAAGCAACTCGAAGTAGCAGGAGAGTGCGCCTGCCAGACGGGTTTTGTAAACCAATTAGTAGCACAAACAACGTCTTTTGAATATTGGGTAGTCTAAAAAATATTGAGCCTTTTTTGTGACTAGATGGTGTTCGTTGTCATAATCAGGCAATACTAATCAGATTGAGTCCAACTGACATGCATTTGAAAGGTGGCATTCCAGTCTACATTTTTCATATGGAAAGTTTTGTATTTCGTCATTCGTGTCAACACTTGCATTCATTTAAAAAAGAGTAAAATAGGGTAAGTCCGGGATAGATGGACCACCGGTATAGACGGTATAGAATATTTCGCTAGTCTGTCACAGCAGCACCGCATTTGTTGGCTAGTATTTTTCTACTCGTTCAGACGTTAAGACGTGACATTGGGATAGTTGGCCCACTTGAAAAGAACCTGGAATAGTAGGACCATATCTCCTATTAGGACTTTACTTCTAATATAAATTAAATGATGCTTATCAAAATTATTTTAAACACAGAGGTGTGTCCTGATACATTGGTTTTTTTTATGTTATAGGAAAATGCCTACGTTCTATACCACAAAACGCATGTCTGGGAGGGGAGAATGGTCTGAACGTAGCTTGGAAAATGCAGCCAGAGCTGTTCAAAGTAAGGAAATGGGAGTTAATGCTGCAGCGAAGGTGTTTGGAATACCAGAAACAACTTTGAAAAGATGCATCAAGCTACAAAGTTTTAGTAAAGGTTCCATGGGAAAATCTCATTGCTAGGAGTTGAAAATGAAAAAAAACATTGTAGTACACATAAAAAAATTACAATCGAGGGGGTTCCAACCAGAGACAGTATGTTCTGTGGCTTACTATTTAGCTGAAAACCTGCAATTGAAGCATAGTTCATAGGCTTATGAGACATCGACAAATGACATTTGTGATTATGTCTCAACGAAATTTGGACCTTCAGTAAAGATAATCAGCTGCCACAAACTGACAAAAGACAACATCGAGGGAAGAGTTAAAGCGTCCTTTAAGCTTACTGTGCCGTCAAACTGTAGTAAAGTTCTTCAACCAGAATACTGGCGTCCTGGAACACTAATTAAACCGTTTGAGGCAACCAAAAGAAGAAATTTTCGTCGTGTGGTAAGCTCTCTTCTGAAACTTTAACAACCGGTCACCCTACAACTTCTTCAAATATTAATTTAAATTTTGATATTCAAAACACTTCTCGTAGCTTGAATCTTTATTATCAAAATGTACGTGGCATGCGAACCAAGCTGGAAGCTATTAAAATTGCATCTTCCATTTCCGGCGATGATTTCATTTGTTCTACAGAAACCTGGCTAACTCCTGATATTGCCAGCAGTGAAATTTTTCCACCATATGATCTCTACCGAACTGATAGGGATCGTTTGATTTCAGGTAAATCTGACGGTGGTGGTGTACTTATTGCTACTCATAAAGCCTTAGACAGCAAACTCTGCTCTGACTTTTCACCATCTCTTCCAGTAGAATGCATCACTGTCTTAATCAATATCTCACAAGCCGTGAGTTTAGTATTGCTTTGCGTGTATATCCCTTGTAATGCTCCTTTTCGCGTTTACAACCGTTTTTTCTCTGAATTATCTTCGTATTTCTGTAGAATCAACCCTTTACACACTATTTCAATCTGTGGTGACTTTAACATGCCTTGCCTAAAGTGGGACTCAAGCTCTCATACCCTCTCATCCTTTAATGATCCCTCGATCCTGTTTTCTTCTTTTTTATCGCTTTGCTCCCTATCGCAATTAAATATGATCTCAAACGCAAATAATCAACTTCTCGATTTCATCCTTACTACCAATCTTGCCTCTATCTCCTCGATCACAAAATCCCCCTCCGAATATGTGAAAACTGATCCCCACCATCCTCCGCTTGAGGTTCGTTTATCTTTTCTTGCACCTCAGTCCAAACACACTCCTTTCTCCCCAAGATTTAATTTCCGCAAAGCCAACTATGCTGCCATTCAGCTTGAGCTGGATAATATTGACTGGAATTCAATGCTACAGAAGCTAGATGTCAATAAAGCGCTATCAACTTTCTATGAGAATCTCAGTAGCATAATTGCAAACCATGTACCTATCTGCCAATCCCCCCGGAATAAGAGCCCCAGCTGGTTTTCCGCTGAAGTCTCAGACGCTCTCTATTTGAAGGACCAGGCGCGCAAAAAACTTCATTATTCCAAATCTAACACTGACCTCACCAACTACTGACTGATTCGTAAAGAAGCCAAAAAAGTGGTTAAGAACGCAATTATTATTATTGTATGATTGAAACATCATTGCAATCTAATAGTCCTAAGCCCTTTTGGACATACATACATTCTCTGAAAACAACATCCCATAATCCTAATATCTTCTCATGGCGTAATTGCCAAGCTTCTGATGGGCAAGCTATCTGTGACCTCTTCGCTCAATTTTTTTCCTCCACATTTAAGGTTTCGAACCCCACTATGTACTCATCGTGCCCTTCTCCTTCCCAAATTATGAATCCTATCGTGACCTCTCCATCAGAAATTGAAAATGTACTGCTTACCTTTGACATCAATGGTGGTCCGGGTCCTGATGGAATACCAAATCTGTTCGTTACGTCATTATCTTCTTCATTATCTACCCCACTATCAATTATTTTCAATATTAGCCTTTCTTCCTCCTGCTTCCCTGACGTCTGGAAGCATGCTAACATCTTTCCGATCCATAAGTCCGAAGATCGAAGTGAAATCTCTAACTATCGTCCGATTTCTTTGCTATCTTGTTTTGGCAACCTCCTTGAGAGAATTGTGCATAACAGAATGTACGATGATATCAGTATCCTGTTTGCAAATGAACAACATGGCTTCATTAAAGGTCGTTCGACAGTAACTAATTTGTTAGAACTAACGAATACCATCTCTCTTGCTTTCGACAAGAGCCAACAAGTCGATGTAATATACACCGATTTTGCTAAAGCCTTTGACAGTGTTGATCATGGCCTTTTGGCTAACAAACTCCGATCATTCCGCGTTTCCAACTCTGTCCTCTCTTGGATCTTATCCTTCTTATCCCATCGCTCCTGCACCGTTACATGGAATAATTTTTTTTCGTCGGGCTCATTTAGCCCAAAATCTGGTGTTCCTCAAGGATCAATTTTAGGCCCTTTGCTGTTCAACATTTTCATCAATGATCCTCCCCAATGCCTGTCCTTTAATTGTCTTCTTTACGCTGATGATTTAAAAATTTATCGCCCCATTAACTCCAGCAAAGACTGCTAATACCTCCAAAATGATCTTGACAATCTTCAAAATTGGTGTCAAGGTAATTTACTTCCTCTTAACATTTCTAAATGTTGTCACATGGGATTCACAAACAAAATTCATCCAGTTTTATATGAATACCAGATTGATGGATCGGTGCTCGCGCTTGTGGACAAATTTAAAGATTTGGGAGTAGTATTTGACCCTGGTTTGAAATTTGACATCCATGTTTCATCCATAACCACAAGAGCTTCACGTGTCGCTGGTTTTATTTTACGATCCTCTTGCAAGTCTTTTAGTATTTCAACCAGCGTCCATCTATTTGTACTTCTAGCCCGGTCAATCCTTGAGTATGCCTCCCAGGTATGGTCTCCTTACTATACCAATCTATCGGATGCTGTTGAAACTGTACAGCGTAAATTCACACGATCTCTATTCTACAAATATAACCTCACTTACTGCTCCTACGTTGAGCGCTTACAGATCCTAAACATTCCATCACTCAAAAATAGGAGAGAATTTCTTCACCTGTGCTGCTTATTTAAATTATATCACGGTATTCTTTCATCCAACCTTCGTGAAAGGCTTTATATACGTCCCATCTCAAGAACGCGTTCAATTGACATATTCTTTGTGCCCTTTGCTCGTACCGATATTTATTTTTATTCATTTTTTATACGCGTATCACGTCGTTACAATGAGCTCCCTTTGGATCCTCTGCCACATTCCTTAAACGCTTTTAAAAGCATATTACATAATATTCTGCTTAGCTTCCAATAGTTTATCAGTATTTTATATTCTTGTTATTTTTTTTTCTTAATATAACTTTGTTTATTCACATGTATTGTATTATATTTCATTACCTACTTTGTAATTGGGTTTACGGATCTGTAAAGTAGTGTAAATAAATAAATAAATAAATAGTTTCAATCATGAAACAAAGCAAGCAGGCTACGAATGGCTTTCTTCTTTTCTTGTTCGCAATCCTGAACTGTCCATTCGGCAATCTGAAGGCGAGAGCAAAAGGTCTAAATAAAATAGATGTCAAAGCGTATTTTGACCTCTTAAAGAATATTTTGGAAAAAAATGGTCTTATAGATAAACCTGGCAACATTTTCAACATGGACGAAACAGGTTTACAGCTAAATAACAAACCAGGGAAGGTAGTTGCTTTGAAAGATTCCAAGAATGTAACTTCTATTACTTCAGGAGTAAAGGGTGAAACCATATCAGTATTGGCAATTGTGAATGGAGACGGTACATTCTTACCACCTTTTTGCATAATGAAAGGAAAGAACCTAAAGCAGGAGTTTTGTGACGGTTCACCACCTGGCGCTGAAGTAAAAATGTCGCCAAAGTCTGGCTATGTAAATAGCGATTTGTTTTTTGATTGGCTGAAAAACCATTTAGATGGACATACATCACACACTAGCTGCGTTGAAATGCTCGAGTTCGCAGAAAATAATCAAATAATTTTGATGAGTATTCCTCCCCAGACCAGTCATTGGCTTCAACCGTTAGACCGCGCTTTCTTCAAGACTTTAAAAATGAACTATTATTTTGCTTGCTCAAAGTACGTGACCAATAACCCTTCCAGGAAGATAACTCGACTGGAGTTTGCTGCGCTTCTTAGCATAGCTTGGAGTAAGTCAGCAAACGCAGAAAATGGAATGAGTGGACTTAGAACGTGTGGAATCATTCCATTTGAACCTGATGCGATACCAGACTACGCTTTTTTGTCAGAATCAATGGACTCCAGGCCTCCAGATACGTTTCTTGTTTTCGAAAACGTTATGACTGGTGTTGATGTTGCTGGCTCCGGCAGTTCAAAAAATGATGCCACTGTTGCTGGCCCTAATAGCCCAAGTGATAATGTTGCTGTGGAAGTTCTTATTCCTCAAGAAGCGGTTGTAGTGCTGGTACTTCAAGAAGCTTTGAAAATATTCCTTTACCTGGACCTTCTGAAAAGTAACAGAATAAATCTGAAATTGTGATCCCTTTAAAGTTATTGGACAAACTACATCCAGTGCCTTGTGTCAACAAAATTCAGACTGTGAAAAGAAAAGTTCAAACTATATCAACAGTGTTAAGCTCTCCAGAAAACATAACTGCTCTGAAAAAGAAAACAAGTTGGGTAGGCAGACCTATGCTCATGTCAGAAGGGTTTTGTACTCTACTTACAAAATGCAGTAACCAGTAACGAATAAAATCAAGAAACATGTCATATTCGAGGATCATACTATTATTAGCAACTTTGAAAGAATTTTGACTTCTGAGGTATTTGTTATAGTTATACCCATAAATATCTCCCTTGATAATTTTTTCAGATTTTTAGATCACTGGTGTCCATTCGCGAGGGAGGAAACGCATTTGATATGTATTTCCCCCCCTGTGCCCCCACTGAAGCAAAAACTGTCAGTTTAAGAACTGTTTTGAAAAGCTCTCATAGAGAACTTTCAGTTAATACTCATATCGGCTACCTTTCATGAAATTTTTTTTCAGGGGCCACTCCTCTTTACTGTAATCATCGATTCATGGCCTATTTTTTAGGGTTTTGTAAAATAATTTTACAAAACCCTTCTAAAATCGCGTCCTGTCTGTCCGTCTGTCCGTCTGTCTGTCCGTCCGTCCGTCCGTCCGTCCGTGTGTCACAGCATTTTTTCTCGGAAACTACTTAAGCTAGAAACATATAATTTTGTATGTAGGTGTAAAGTGGTGTTCTCTTCAAAATTCAACTACAAAAAAAAATTTATAAGGTATTTAAGGGGGGTCTCCCCATATAGGGGAGTGACCCCCGAAAAAAAAAATTTCATTGAAGGTGGCCGATATGGGTATCAAATGAAAGGTCTTGATGAGAACTTTTCAAAACAGGTCTTTGTTTGGCAAAGTTTGCTTCGAGGGGCGCACAGGGAGGGGAAATACACGAAAAATTTGTGCCCCCCCCCCCCTCGCGATTGGACACCTGTGATCCGAAAAATCTGAAAAAAATCAGGAATGTAGGCCTTGGTGAGTACAGCAACAACAAATACGTGAGAAGTCACAGTTCACTCAACTTTGTTAGTAATAGTATGATTTATCGATTTTATGTTTTCTTGAATAAAGTCTTAACGGTACCCTTAAATTCTATGAAATTCAGTACATAGATGACTGTTCATAAGGTTGATCTATCCTGAAAGTTTCATAAAGATTGAATCATACTTAGCGAAGTTATAGCGGTTTGAATTTTCCTGTATTACTATGGAACAATATGCGCTGCATTTATTACTATGGCAACATATGGCTATGGAACAACATGCGCTTTTTACCGACTCAGACACTACAGTTTTGCTAGGATTTGCATGAAAATTTCAGGAATGATACGTGTCATGAATATCTTTGCGAATCGGGTCAGCTAGTGGTATCAGTAATCGTAAAACAAAATGGTGGCTGTTTTAAATGCGAAGATTGAATAATTTTGAGTTATTTTTTCCCAACTTCAACGTTTAAGGTGCATGCTTTGAACACTTGATTCAATTTAATGAATGACTGAAGATGAGTACCTACAATTAATACTCATAAGCGAAGCAATTCAAGGAGGCGGGAGAGAGCTCCTAGCAAAAGGGCTTTGTAACCATTCTAGGATTCCAAAAAATTGGCCATTAATCGATGATAACAGTACAGGAGAGTGGCTCCTGAAAATAAAAATTCATCAAACGTAGCCGGTATGAGTATGAAATAAAAGTTTTCATGGGAGCTTTTCAAAACAGTTGTTAAACTGTCAGTTTTTGCTTCGGTGGGGGCACAGGGGGGAAATACATGAAAAATGTGTTTCCTCCCTAGCGAATGCATATCTGAAATAATTATCAAGGGAGATATTTATGAGTATAACAACAACAAAAATCTCAGAACACGAAATTCGTTCAACTTTGTTAATAATAGTATGATCTTCGAATTTCATATTTTCTCCAATAAAATCTTTTCTTGATTTTATTCGATCTGGTGACTGCATTTTGTAAATTGAATACAAAACCCTTCTGACATGACCGTAGGTCTGTTTACCCAACTTGTTCGAATCTTAGAATGGTTACAAAGCCCTTTTGCTAGGAGCTCTCTCCTGCCTCTTCGACTTGTTTCAATTGTATGTACTCATCTTCATGATACCTATCATTCCTGAAATTTTCATGCAAATCCTGGCAAAGCTGTAGTGTCTAAATCGGTAAAAAGCGCATATGGCTCCATAGCCATATGTTTCCATAGTAACACAGGGCATATTGTTCCATAGTAATACAGGAAAATTCAAATCACTATTACTGCGTTAAATACTATTCGATCTTTATGAAACTTTCAGAAAAGATCAATCTTATAAATATTCATCTGCTTGCTAAATTTTATTGAGTTTAAGAGTACTGTTAAGATTTTATTCAAGAAAACATAAAATCGATAAATCATACTATTACTAACACAGTTGAGTGAGTTTCGACTTCTCATGTATTTGTTGTTGTTGTACCCATCAAGGCCTACATCCATGATTTTTTTCAGATTTTTCGGAGGAAAGGTATCCAATCGCGAGGGGACTACTCGACTACCAATGGTGAACATTTTTTTTTGATTGGTCTCCTCCCTATATGGGGAGACCCTCCTTAAACCCATTTGAAAAATTTTTCCACCCTTGAACTTTTAAGAAGTCACCACTTCTGACCTTTCCACAAAGTTTCATGGCTGTAGCCTCTATAGTTTCAGAGAAAAAGTGCTGTGACATACAGACGGACGGACAGACGGACACAGGTCGTGATTGCAATAGGGTTTTGTATTTTAGTACAAAACCCTAAAACAATGAGAAAGAGTCAAAAATTTAAATAAAAGAAGAAAGACAGGGAGGAAAAAAAGAAGGACCAAGAGGAAAAGAAAAGGAGAAAAAGAAGCTAGAGAAAAGAAATGAGAACAATATGCAAACAACGATTAACGTCATCCTCAGATTCCGAAAATATTGATATCGACACAATTTGCAGCGACAATCTTTATGAAACCGACTGGGATGAAGATTTTTGTGTATGGTGTTAAGAGAACTACACCGAAACAAAACGAGATGAAGATTGGATTAAGTGTGTGTCATGCTCCCGCTGAACACATGAAGGCTGTACAAGACTCGAGGATAAATGCGATTACTGCGGAAAGCAAGATCCTTCAAATAAGATGACTGCTGAATGATTCAAATTTGTAGAAACTGAGTTATACTAGCTCTATTTTTTAATTATTTTGATTGTCAAATCTATTAATCATATCAAATAGTTTATAACTCTATACCCTAACTTTAAAGCTTGGAATAAATAGTCTTTATACCTTTGATAACATGTATTTCTTGTGTTATATCCTGATTCAGTCACGTAACATAGAGGTCCATCAATCCCTATCAGGTGGTCCATCTAACCCGAGTATGCTTGGGATAGACGGACCGTCGAGCAAAACCAAAAAAACATCATAACTCCCGGTGTGATAAGCTTAACAACTGCAAACTTCCTTACAATTGTTTAAAGACATATATACTTATTAAAAAAACATAAAACTAATCCTAGACATTACAAAATTTCGGAAAAAATAGCTTTAGAAAAACATGGTCCAACTATCCCGGACTTACCCTACCTGAATAAATTCGTTATTTTTTACAATACGAGGGCGGTCCTAAAAGTACCCGACTCGACAAAGAAAACAGTAAAAGAATTTCGAAAATGAATTTTATTTTTCAACATCTTTCAGCTCGATACACTTTTCCCAATGATGTGATTTGTTTTCCCAATGATGTGCTTCAATACCTGCTTTATAGTAGGAACCGTCAAGCTTCTCAAAATAGCTATTGACCGCAGACTCTACCTCTTCATTGTTGGCAAATCTTTTGCCGCCGAGCCATTTTTTTCAAATTCGGAAAAAGAAAATAATCCGAAGCAGCCAGATCTGCCGAATAAGCTGCGTGAGGAAACAATTCGAACTTGAACTCATTGATTTTAGCAATCGCAATGACACACGTATGGACTGATGCGTTGTCGCGATGAAACAACACTTTCTTTTAGATCCCTGGGCAATACCCGATGTAACTTTCATCCTTCGTTGGCCCTGTGTCGTGTCGTAGAGCAGGCTTCGATTCTTTATGTAGTCCCTCAAAAGCCGCATTAGATATGTTCGACCCTGAAGAGGGTTTTCCAGCGTATCCAGAATATCCACCCATCTAGCGGAGTCGAAGGCATTCCTAACGTCGCTATATGCCTCTGCCTTTTGGACAACGCTCACCACCTCTGCAATCGCTTCAATGGTGGAACGCCATGCTCTTAAGCCGTACTGCCGAAGAGATAGGTCCCCAGCAGTACGAATCGCGTGAGTGAGTCTTCCCTAGGTGAGTTTCTCTAGCACTTTTCCAGCAGTGTCTAGCATGCATAACGGGCGGTATATAGACCGCGATCCAGGATTTCCCTTCCCCTTGCTGATCAAGAGTGCCCACACAACCTCGTCCATCTTTTCCGAATCATGAATGCAAGGTTTCCGTAGGGCACTAAGCTCCCATATAACTAGCTTGCAGCCAAGGCTCCACGGGGGGAATCCCCGAAGGGGGAATGCTGGTCGACAGGAATACTCTTGGAGGCTAGCATTCTTTGGGGAGTTCCGCCCCAACGTACCCGAGGAAATTCTCGCAGGGAGAATTCCGGTCGACAAGAGGACTCTTGGAGGCTAGCATTCTTTGGGAAGCGCCGCCCCCACGGACCCGAGGATATAGGGGGCGCCGCGACGCTCCCTCCTAGGATGACAGGTCATGACTCTGATTGGATCTGGACTATGCTTTGGACAACGAACTGGAATTGATGCTTTGGGCTGGCGGATATGATGGTTCGGACCTAGTTGTGTTGCACAGTAGCGCTGAGGTAACACTCGTGTGTGAACGACTCCAATTCAACTATCATACCGTCTCCATCCCGGTAAAACCTTAGCAGGCCTCGGAGTACGTTTGAAGTTCGCACCATTGGGTTGGTGGTGTAGGTTCGACGGGCTCCCGATTAGCGCTGGTCTGGCTCTGAGCCCTTGTCCCCATAAGGGCTTGTGCCAACCCTCGCATGGCCTCCCTGCTCTGCAAAGATAACCATGGGATCAAGAAGGCAACCTCACACGAACGGAGATAGCGGCTCTAATGGGGGACCCAATAAAACTGCAGCAACCAAAATCAAAAGATCAAAAAAATAAAAAAATAAAATAAATAAAAAATAATGACAATGACGGCGCAACCAGCGGTTGCAGCCACGATATTAACAGTACATCGAGAGCGGTACTGACCATAACAAAAACGACGAACAATACAATGACAGTGAAGACAGACGAAAAACGGAGATTAGCAGTCTTGTTCAGACAAAATTATGCGAACGCCAGAGCGTGCTATTAAGGAAAAGTGGGAAACTTTGCAAGACGCTGCAGGTGTTCGAGTTGTGGAAAAAATACAAAGAGTATCGAGAAGTCGAAGGTCACTACTGCGATCGCCACCGAAGCGACCGATGCAAGGGTTGCAAATCCCGACATAGTAAAGAAACATCCTGAAGCAAACGAGGAGATTACAGTACAAAAAGCAACGAGTGACCAGACAAATAAAGCGACGTTGTGTTATTGCACCGCCAACGTCGAAAATATGGCGAAAGTACTGCATTCGGAAACGGGAAGCGATAATCTCTCCCAAGAATGGTTGCAAAGTATAATTGCCACCCAGCAACATGAAGAAGAAAGGCTATTCCGAAAAGTGGGAGATGTTCTGCAAAGAATACAATCTACATGCGACTCCCCAAAAATCAGCAAGGCAGTAAAGGTTGGGCTCCTTGAACTAGAGGAGCTCCGAGACCGCATAGAGCATTGTCGGAGGAGCTAGGTAAAGGCCAAAGACGAGCAGAAGGCTAAAGAAGCGTTGGGGGCAAAATCTAAAGTCCACATGCAAATAGTTCCACCATTTAAATCAATAAAAGAATGGCATCTAGCCCAATCGAAGGAGATCGGGATAAAAGAAGGAAGGAAGAGGCACTTGATGGGCGTGGAGCATCAGATTACGGATTCCAGACAGTACTTACAAAAGGAGCGAAGTAAGCCGCATAAAAACTCCTTTAAAAAGTGCCAGAAAGTAAAGTTCGCACGGACGCCCAACAAGAAAAAGACCTTACGCAAAACAGAAGAGACAGAAGTCCCGATGTAGACCCCCGCAGCAGGCACTGCTCGTACAACCCCGAGATGGCCGACCCTACTCGGAGGTACTGCGGGACATCAGGGGAAACGTAAGGCCCGCAGACACCAACACAACCATTAAAGCAGTACGACCAACGCGGTCGGGCCACATACTGGTAAAATTCGAAGCAGAGGCCGGCAATAAGGAAGCATTCTGCGACGCGGTAAAGAAAAACCTTGGCAAAAGCGCAACTATAGCCTCGCTTGAGCCGTTGGCAACGATCGAAATAAGAGACATTGACTGCGTGACGGATCTGGCCGAGGTAGAAGAGGCCATCAAAAGGGAGTTCCCTAGAGTGGGAAGGATCAAAGCGAGATTGACACCAGGAAACCAAAGGGGACAACGCATGGCCATAGTTGACTTGACCGAAAAGGACGCCGAACAATTCCTGAATAAGGGCAAAGTACTAATAGGGTGGGTTTTCTGTAGGATATGGCGAAGAGCAACGCCTCTTCAATGTTTCAAATGCCTTGGCTAGGGTCACACCACACAAGTATGCAAAGGACCCGATAGGAGTTCCCTATATTATAAATGCGGTGAAATGGGACATAAAAGAAAAGATTGTACGAAGGGGGCACACTGTATTCTCTGCAAGGATCCTGATCCAACACCTGATGTTGGACACGTCTTGGGATCAGAAAAATGCAACATCAGAACTCCGAAGCCGACTTCTTGCTGCTGAGTGAGTAACACCATAATAAAAATCCTGCATTATGGTATTCTGATGAAACTGGTACTGCCACCATCTGGGTTCGGAACAGTGATTTTCAAGCGGAGATCTGTGGACCGGGGGCATAGTTTCGTGTGGGTTCGGTGCTCAGGGACCACCTTCTTTACTGTGTACCTAACGCCTAACGAATCGATATCATCTTTCCAAGCCAAGCTTAATGCTCTGGAGGGCACTGTTTCGAACGCAGAGGGCAAAGTGCTCGTTGACATGCCTCAAACGGATCCGTGGGGAAAAGGAATCCCGTTGAATAGGCGCAACTTAGGCTAGGTATGCTAATGCGCCGAGTGAGGGACTGGATGACTGCTCGCGGGTTCAGTTTAGCACTGGAGAAAACCGAAGTGGTCATCTTGACAAAAAAGAGAATCCTTAGAGTAAGGATAATCAGAATTCGAGATATACGAATCGAATCGAAGCCATCGGTGCAGTACCTGGGGCCACTGATCGACTCGAAGATGAGTTTCTCTGAGCAAATCAGGGCAACGGCTGAGAAGGCTGCTTCGGGAATACTGGCTCTGAGTCGACTTATGGCCAACGTAGGGGGACCCAGCCCATCAAGAAGACGTCTCTTCATGAGTGTTGTAGGGTCAGTGCTACTGTACGGAGCAGAAGTATGGGGCGACGCTCTCAGCAAGGAGGTATACCGAGAACGTTTGGCACAGGTACAGAGAAGAGGAGCACTGAGGATCGCATCTTCGTATCCAAAAGTCTCTGACTCGGCGGTGAGAGTTATTGCAGGCGTGATACCTGTCGCCCTCCTTGCTAGAGAGCGCCATGCTATTTACCAGCGCCGAAACGAGGATGCAAGGGAGATGGTTGTCCGCGAGGAGAAACACCGCTCGCTCAAAGATTGGTAGCAGTCTTGGGTCAATTGCACGGAGAGAAGGTGGACTGCGTGCCTCATCCCGGATGTAAGACCGTGGCTAAATCGAAGGCACGGTGAGACTGACTTCTATCTGACCCAGCTTTTGAGCGGGCATGGGTGTTTTCAGTCTAACCTGCACAAGATCGGTAAGTCACGGTTCCCCGACTGTCGGTTTTGCCCAGGAGAGGAGGGCAATGCCTGCCACACATTTTTTGCGTATACAAAATGGGTCAGGCTGCGAAGGGAACTCTACAGGGAGACGGGTGTGCTCACCCCGGATAATATAATCGCGGTGATGCTCAAATCGATTGACAAATGGAACCAGGTGGCACATTATGCTCGGGCAGTCCTAAAAGATAAAAGGGACTCACAGGAGCCGGAAGCGTTGGGGCTGGGGCATCGCTTTTCTGGCGTTTCCTCTTCGCGTCTCCCCTCCCGCTAGAAAAGGGATCCCCCAGCTTGAAGGCACCTCACGGCGTAACAAAACGAGACCTGGCCCGAAGCAAAGTGTCAAACGGTTCCAGGCTGGGTTCTCAGGTTGACAGGGGATGTGTTTGGTGGCAAGGCCAGTTCTTGCGAGCATGGGAGTCCCACACTGTATGCACAAATGGCATTCACCTCCCTAGCACAAAAAAAAGAAACTCTTGTTCACATTGTCCGCTAGATCTTGCCAGCAGCGAGCCTTGCTGTTGTTAGTCAATTTGTGAAGGTATTTCCTGGCCGACTTATATGCTGCTACCAGATTACATGCCTCGTCGCGGTCCGTGCCCGTTGAGTCTCATGCCAAAGCTTGTGATACTCCCTTCGGTTTTCAGCGATTCCAGTCGCCCACCAGTACACTGGGGGCTTGCCGTGCCAGTGTTTTCGACGGGGCATAGAAGCATCTTAAGCAGTAGTTAAGTTCACCACGCCTTAAGCTGCCAGTTCTTCCGTCCCCTGCGAACCTCCCTGCAACGGAGCACCTGCTGTGAGCACCTCCACGGACCTTTCTAACCTCCTAATTATAAAGAGCCGAGAGCACGGACGTCGGGAGACAACATCACTGATTTCAAGCAGAATACACTGATTACCACTGGCTGAGTAATCCTCTAATACTCTTCAATTGTGTATTCTCCATGCTAAGGACGCCGAGGCGAATATCACGTCAGGTTAGGTTCCTTCATAGCCAGTGCAGCGGAAAGTCGGCGTATTTCCGTGGTTTAGTACGACGAGCACCGTCCTGGCCACCATTTTTAGGATTCGTTTTCCCCAAGGATCTATTTGAGGCATGCCCCATTCGGTTGCTTTAGCGCTGAAGTCTCCCGCAACGATCACGTCACCGTCTTTGCTCAAGACATTGCTCTCCAAAGCATTCAGCTTGGCTTGGAAAAATGAAATCAATTCGTTCGTCGTTAGGTACATACTAAAGAAGGTGATGCATGATACCATCCCTCCGTCCACAGCTCTCCGCCTGAAAACCACTATACCATGATGCCGAACTTTTATCATGGTGTTGCTCACTCAGCAGCGTAAACTCTGCTTGCGTGACCATCGCAAACTGCTCAAGCAGATTTTGGGCGGTTGAACTGCGGTGTTGGTTTAGCTGAAGGATGTGGGTCATCGACGTTCTGGCCAGACCGGCGCTAATCAGGAGTCCATAGTAACCGAACTCAATAGTGCGAACTTCGAACGTACTTCGTGGTCTTACAAGGTTTTATTGGGACGGGGACCATTTGTTGCATAGATTGGGGCCGTTCCAGTGTTACCTCGGTGCTAATGTGCAAAGTAACTAGGTCCGAAACATCGTCACAACCAGCCTAAAAACGTCTGTCAATTCCAATTTATTAGTCAAATCATAGTCCATGCATCATTTAGGGTCATATTCCGTATAGTCCGGGGAGGAACCTTACGAAAATATTATTTCTTCGAGTAAGTAGGGGCAGCACTTCCTAAAGAATAGTAGCCTCAAAAATAATCCTGTCAACCAGTATTTCCCTGCGTGGAAATTTTCGGCATTAAGTACTTAAACGATAAATGGATTAGTACAAATGAATTTCCTAAGATTTGCAATCTTCAAAATCGCGACCTGTGAGAATTAAATATGTCAGACCAGCATGACTTCAACTGATTTATCCAGTTTTAAAAATCCTGTCCAAATATCGAAATTTGTTAACAAAAGATATCTAAGATATATGTACATACATTTCACCCAGCGTGTGTCCATATTGTTGAAAAATAATTGGTATCAAATTTATTTGTTCAATAGTCACAGTTGGTGTAGTCTAAACAAATATGTTTAAAATCTCGCAGCTATGCGAGGCGCAAACTTAAAGAATTTCAGATCGGGTGTGTCGCCACTGAACAACAACAATTTCGACCTTGTTCGTGTTTACCTTACGCTGCTACTAATCCATATTGTTTACAGAATCTTCGCTCATATAAATTACAAAATCAAATACGAGACGTTCCATCAATATTAAGTGAATTGTGTTCTGGAATTCCACATGTTCCATAAATAAAATCAATTTTGCAAAATTCTTTTCTACATCCACATAATATTATTCAGCACATGTTGCTTAGGGTCGAATTCTCGACCAGCGCGAAGCGATGGGGATAACAATGAACGCGATGACGAACTTGATGTGCAGATGTGGATGTGAATTGAAAGTATCTCTCATCTCCTATATGTTAACGCTAAAAGCTGAAAATCTCCTCACCGGTCGATCTCACCTGTGCGAGTTTCGTATCAACTAGAACAGGTTGGCCTTGGTGGCGGTCTCAGCCTGGCCGCTAGGTTGGTGGCAGGTCTGACGTAATTTCGCTATGATTTCATTAACTGATCATTAGCAGTCGCGCCTAAGAACGCTGAGATACACGCCAAGTCAAGTCTCCGAAGAAAGTCAACTTGTTCGCGGTATCCCCCTTGGCATACGCGATACGCGCTCATGTGTGTTGATATGCAAATATCTAGATATGCTCGTAGGTATGAGTGTAGATTCGGCGAGTACAAGTGAACCTGTGGTAATTTGTGGATTTTCATGGGTTTGGCCGGCTTAGTTTCAAATGCAAAGTGCGTTTACCGTTTGCCATTTCACTTTATGTCTTTGAACTTGATTGCGATCGGAAACATTCCGAGTCTGTGCAGATAAAAGTATCTTTTCTCTACTACCTACACATCTGTTGGTGGAGCGCGTGTTACCACCGGTTGAGCATTACAATGAATCTTTTGGTGGTCATCGATGGAGAGTTCAATGATTTACTCATATGCATCCGCGCTTTGATGTATGCAGCCAATATTTCAATTACTAGACATATAGATTCGAAAGTTACCAATTATTTAACCAATTTGGCCGCAAGCCTGAACGCAATGTTAGGCGTGGCTGTGATGATTATTGGAGACCCAAAATTTCCATTGCACACATTTCAATGCACTTTTACTTTTACATTGCATAAAAAAAATACTGGAATATTTTAATTAAATTTTTAGTTATATAGAGAAAGCAGTTGCACAAATCCGATACAATTACAACATCGTGTCCTCGGGTAGAACAAAGATTTCCTTAGGATGCCTTAAATTACTTGTATAGGCTCATATGTACAATACATACATGCATAATTTTAACCGTTATTTAGAGAGTTTATGGATACAAACTTAACAACTAACACTTCGAATTTATAAAACAAAGCAGGCAACACTGACTAGACTAAATCGTATGTATCTCAGCAGCGTCCACGTACAATGCAAGTAGGAAGTTGTGTTATATGCCGTGCCAGCCACTAAGAATTCATTTTATGTTCGTTTTTCCTCTCGGAACGGCATCTATAAATAAACGTGACAACAATCTTTGGTACTTCATGCACAGATCCATTTATATCATGTTTAAATTTACTATTAATTTTGCGTTTTATTAAAAATGAAATAATTTCACTACTCAAAATAGAAGATTATTTCATTTAGCAACAAATCATTAACGATAAAAAGCTTCATAATGTCGCGTTCTTAGATCAATTTTCATTGCATAAAAGAAGAAAATGTCAGTGCATAAAAAACCAATCGGCATCTGACTGAAAAGCAGCCGCGAAAGACGCTGAGGAGAAATTTGCATATGCAGATTTTTATCATCGGACAGCCGGGTGTGTAGGTGAGAGCAGGTTTAAAAATGTTGTCAGTTCAAAGGCGTGCATGCTTGGAGTAGTTAATATGAAATTTATTATGAAATAATTTAAATTATCATGAGTGCACTCCTTCCAAAACGATTTCGCAAAAATTTGTAACAGTTGTAATGATTTTCGCCTTTTTAGGTTCGAACGCGGAACCGACCTCTCATCGGTTCTAGACGTTAAGTCTGAGTAGTGCCAACGGATGGTACCAACCGGTCAACCAATCCGTGCACCGTAACCCATTCACGCGGTGGCTGCTTGTCGGCCAGCGAGTTCGGAGAGGATTTCGGTCGCGGGTCTCCGAATGGGTTACGCTCAATTACAGTATTTTCAGCCACCTGAACACGCCCGTTTTCAAAACGCGTTACCAAACAAAACCATACGGAGAAGAAACCTGCCTTACGTTACTCCGTATTTCTTCCTATAACCAGTCAAAGAACAAAAGCTAATTTGTATTTCGCGTTCCCGAATTTTCGACGCGGTACCGAAAAGTATGCTACTCTAAATTAACCTGACGAAAACTACTCTAATAAAATGACAAAACAACAAAGGTACCGCGTACCGCGCGCGACGCGAAACCGACCTCAGCGGATTTGTCGAAACCCTACCCTCTCGACGGCATACCTACCCTGCACTCATTTTCCCGCTGAAACAAAGGAACCACTGAAAAGGAAAGTCTTTAGTTAGTTAGCAATCCATTTTATTCATTTTTATGCTCTATCTTATGAATCAGTACAACTAACAATAATAATTACAACTCAGATTTTAAAAACATTTGATGCCTTTTCGCTAACGAATAAAATAAAGTCTTGATAGAAAAACGGAAATAATAATTAGAATTGTAAGGCAATTACAGTCAACAATCCTTATATTGAACGGGGAAGAAAAGAAACATTTCTTTATTTATGCTTCATTGGTTTTTGTTGTCTTAATGCTTAATAAATAATTGTATTATAATTATATAGATTTTATTCATGCAGATTTCTATTTTTCTGTTTATCTCTTTATTTAATTTTACGCAGAAACTACATTAATCTTTTTATATGTTTACTCTCAAGTACCATCCTTTTTTTTATTTCTCTTGAAGTTATTTTTTTTTCTTTCAAGTGGTTGCTTTTTCATGCTTTATTCTTTTTCTTCGGTTCTTTTCGTATGACAACTTTATGGCTTTGATTTCATTTATTTCTCTAACTTTTTTTTTTTTGTACGCGGCCACTTAAGTGCCAATGTTTATGTAAATAGTTTTATTTGTATGAACAAAATATAGTGTTTGCCACCTTTCTTTTCTCTGCGTTTCTTCACCAATCATGAGATATACAAAAATTATAGATGCATTAAATATTCCGCACACGGGAGGTAAATAATAGTCATAAAATGATATAAACGACAACCTACGTTAAGGTCAAAGGGTTACGATCATTATTTGAAGAATCCTAAAATGTTAAAGTATCTATAGTCTATATATGCATTGCCTGCTTTCTCTTTCTTTTTACAACATTAAAAAAATTGTGTAAACATTATCTAGCCATCGGAAGAGGTGATCACCTAAAATCAATAACCTACTGAGTTGAATGTGAAAGGGGCTAATTAAACTAAAATGAAGCTAATTTTGCTATCAAATTCAATGAAGATGAGGCTCGATCTCACTGGAAAGAACTAACCAAATTTCAAAATATTCAATTTAAGCTTGTTTTGCGGCCAGCGATGACTTATGTCTATAGGTGAGTTGTTGAAACTTACAGGATTGAAATAGAAAGAATAATACAAAAGCATATGACAGTCACCCAATGCCGGTTGATGCAATGGATCTTGAATAGCGTTCTCATCTCATAAGGCGGAATATGTTGACGAAACACTGCCTTCACGACGAAAGCAGTTAAGATTGTAATTAATCAAAAGCAAGAGATTCCGACCTTGATTCCGGTGGAATAACTGAATTATATAGGTTGCAGATCAAAGCACTCGATACCAAAATTACACAATTCAGGCAAACATTAATACAAAAGGACATACTTATGCTTGATTTTCTTCAGTCGCCGAATGA
Organism: Odontomyia ornata; assembly: GCA_963969285.1. Taxonomy (NCBI): domain Eukaryota; kingdom Metazoa; phylum Arthropoda; class Insecta; order Diptera; family Stratiomyidae; genus Odontomyia; species Odontomyia ornata. The sequence continues at coordinate 39,606,936 of OZ017742.1, forward strand.
TTCCGGGGTAGGCTTGATAGTAAACATATAAATTTTCAAAATGATATTATCTCTGGAAATCGTCTAACTTGTAATGAAAAACTTGAAACAATTTTCTGAATCAGCTAAAACTCATATCAAATCATTGCTAAAATAAAGTAATATGCAATGTTTAACGTTGTAAAAGAGCGAGTGGAATGTAAGCAGTCAGTCAAAATGCTGAATTTTCGAAAACTCATCAGGTCCGATTTTTTTTTCAATCAAGTAATTAACAGACTTTTTGTATTCCTCTAGCGATTCCCTTGTTACCGCACTGCGCGTAGAATTTCAATCCCGATTTGTACATCATTTCCAAACAGAATCTCACAAACATAAATCAGTCATACATCCATCATTTATAGATATGTGTATAGTGAGACCGAAGGAAGGCGAGTTGATTGCACTGTTTATGATACGAAGCGGTACTGGTTTGTTTGTGTTCTGATATCTATATGCCTTCTGTGTGTATATTCATGTTTAATTGCCAGCTAATAAAGCTGTTGGGTTGGTCTTCGTCTCGATAATTTGCTCTTTGTCAGGCGCGAGCTCGATAAAACGATTGCATTAACGATGACGACGTGGCTGCACTGAACGCAGACTAGCCACATGTGGGCTCACATGTGCATTATGACGAAGATTTGTACATGCAATTGACAAGGCCACTGACCTTAACACTATAAACACTGATAAACGAGATGCACACATTCAATTGATCGTAAGAACGACATCCTGCAGGGTCAAAGACTCTACTAATTTGCATACAATCAGCCACTTCATTCCACAGTTTCCATTTCAACTCGCGTGAGTTATAGGACTTTAGGTAAGGATCTCACAATGGGCGCCGTTTCTTAATCTCTTCGAGTAACTTCTCCTCGTCTATTCTCATAATATTGACACAAAAACGCGAATTAGGACTGAACTTTGAAAATATGCCGGTTAAATGTTACAAAAGGGTCTGTTTACACTCCACAAAAATAGACAAAGCCGCCAACCGAAATCGAATACCGCGCGTCGTTTTTTTGAGTTCCAATTTCAGCGTATACATTCGTGACAGCTTCCAAGCAAACTCTCTCAAATTCTTATTTAATTAATATTTCACTTAGCTTTTTTCCTGTTTTCCGAGCAAGCGTTATGAATGTGTGGGATGACAACATCTCTAGCAATGCAGGTTCCAATCCGGCTGTCCAATTCGAGAAACTCCGCTGTCAAGTCCTTTAGAATGGCTGCAGAATGTACAGCCGCAGTTGCACCACCACATCCGAGTCTCGTTGTACGCGAGTACTGATGCCTAAATCCTTTTTGCCACGTGGAACTGAAGCCCCGCACGAGCCGCACTGGATACCGCTTTCCTTTCTTTTTCCTGATAAGAAAATTATTACTCAACAAATGAAAAACAATTCAATTACTCTTTACCCACTGTTAGTTCATATTTTCGTCCTTTTAGTATATTAAGATTGTGGGGGGATAACGAAAAATACAGTATTTTAGCTGTTTATCATTTGCAATTAACGTTATCTTAGTCTTTTTTTTCCCGCGTTTTTTTCTCCCTCGTTGCGTCGGACTGTCAATCTCACAACCTCCGACAAAACAGATGTGGACTGGGAGTCGTCGCAACTGACGCGGAATGGAACGCCACATGGCGGCATTGGGCATTTTTATTGGTCGCCAGTGGCATAGTGTTTTGATGGCAACTGTGGGGGGGGCATTACCAGATGGATATGCCTCGAAATGTATCTGTGTTTAGTTAATATTATGTTTCAAATATTTATCTCCACAGATCTAAATATTTGAAAAAAAAAATATTTTCTGCGCAACGATATCCACACGAAAGAGGAAGTCCGCTTGCACTTCGAAGTCATACCCATCTGGCTGGGGGCAAGGGTTCGAGATCGGAATCACTTCGATTCCCGGGCGTAGGCGTCACATTACACAGTATAAAATGTTCTCGAAATATAAATAAATGTGGCAATCTTGAAGGCAGGGGGCAGTGCCCCTTCTCCTAGAAATCGCGTTGTACCCTTGAAAGTACCGACGGTGTTAAAAAGTTAGTTTATGAATTGAAAAAAAATAGAGTGCGCGTAGAATTCACAGGCAGCATAAGATAATTTTTTCGCTATGTAAGCATATATGTATGTATAGAGCCAAATCTTTAGTATTGACAATATCATTTACTTCTCAATGAAAATAACAGCGGACATGAAACATTAACTTGACATTATTAAAATAATAAAACAACATTAAACATTATTTCTTTCCCTGCTAATAATTACCATCAAAATCAAAGTGAAATAAAAACACCTGTAGCGCCTCCGTGCTGGAAATTTGACTTTAACGACAAAACTAGCTGGGGAATTGTTCGCTAAAAAGAAGGAAATATAGCAACAGACTTTTGCTAAGGGGATGTTGTGGAAAGCATAGCCACAGGCGTTCACCCAATATGGCTTGTGGTTATGACAGCCAATCCTGCAGCTGTCAACTCGAAGACAAAATGTCAGTTAACAGTTGCGGTAAACATTTTTTTTGGCGCGAACAATCTTCCATCGTGGCTGCCGAAATTTTGGTAATGTTGATTGCATTTTATTTTAGAATTTTTATTTTTTAACTAACTTTGAAGAGAACGATTTGGAGGTAAGACACAACACATTAGTGGCGAAATTTCGGAGGAGAACGACGTCGTTTTTTTTATAAAGGTACTGTACTTCAAGTCATCAGAATCAACGATTACCGAATGTTGATTGTAGTAATCAAGTAGTCGCCTAGGCAAACTGCTCCAAAGACATTTGCGGTAAAACACCATTTGTATGAAAATAACAACGAAATAAGTGCAGAACAATTTGATACGCCACTTATTAATATTGCTATATTCTAGCCCGTACTGAGCCCCGCCACTACTATCACTACCATTATCAGCGAAAATTTTCTCCAAAGAAGCCAATGAGAAATTAAATAAAACCACTAAAAAAACTGCTAATGGCAACCTCTTTACGTCGTAATTTAGCGAAGCAATTGCTAGTTTATCTCGCCGAGAAATACTTCTGTTACCTGTAGTAATCGAGCAGTCACACAAGCAAACTGCTCAAAAATCTTCCTTTCTCTTATTCAAAATGTTAATGACAGATTTAGGAAAATATTCAATAACTTCCATTCATAGTCGTAATTTGTAAAATAGCTTTCTTTCTTGTCATTATTATTAAATATAATTTTATATCAATTTTCCTTTATATTAAATTTAAACGTGAAGAGTTGCACTTACTATAGAGGCAAATACTTGTCTTACTTTTATTTAATTAAATTAATCGACGGTTGCACGGAGCTTCTTGTTATAATTAACAATAAATAATAAATTAATTAAATTAATTTGAAATAACGGAACAGAACATGACTTTTAATTTTAGGCATTTGTTAAACATTAAATCGTTATTGAACATCAAATTTGAACTGCATGAACTGAACTTACTGAGTTCTCCACAAAAAATCCATGTATTTACATATATACAATTTCACTCGTCATGGCAAACTGAAACTATACATTGCCAGGTGTCAAATTGGCGAAATACAAAGTGTGAAATGTCGCCACATTACTCCCCCTTCAGTGAAACGCTAAATTTTCTAGTCCATGTCAAATTATGTATTATTTGATAAATGGACTAGAGTGCTGCTCGGTTATGACAGGTTCAGCTGCATAAGGCAATGCTAGGTTGTGTCCGGTCGAGTAAAAAAAAAATTGAAGTAGTAGTAGTAGGAAATATGTAGCGGGGCTCAGTTGTGGCCGGTTCAGCCGCACATCGCAAAGCTGGGTTGTGGCCGGTCGAACCCTGTATTGTTTTGTAGTGAATATGGTGGAGTGTTTGTCATGACAAGTTAAAAGAACTACCAAAAATATTAATTTAAAATCAAAATTAAAAATATTTCTGCTAATTGCTAATACTGTCGATAAAACTCTTTCGCCACAGAAATTTGCCAGGTATCATTATTAAAGTTGACGTAGAACCGTAATTTGTTGTTGGAATATCGATTTCCGTTAAGGGCCTGATAACAGCCGTTGTGATGCTTTCGGCTATCCCTTATATAAATCGGCTAGTGCCGATAATGATGTCAGTCATGTTGAAGCTCCTGTTGAGATGCTTCACGCCGAATTCAAGTTAACTACGGGATTTGGATCCATTCGTTTTAGCGTGCAAATCACTGGAACTTCCCTCAAATCGCTAAAGAAGTAAATGTTAAAGCCGACTCCTTGATTGCTAAGGTCTTTGTAAGAAACTGGCAATGACTAGTTTATATAGCTTCGTTCTTCGTTGCACGGTAGATGGTAAGCTTACGATTTTAGAGTTGATGGTATTGCTTGCTACTGTTGAAATCATTGTGCATTAGGCCACAGTCGTTTGAAAGATGCGGATTCTGGTTATGAAAATGAATAAAGGCCCTTTTTTGACTGAGGTTGACGTGGACTACGAATATACTTGTAGATAAGTAGAAGAATTGCTATTGGTATTTGATGTGGTTGCTTCTGCTGCCAGTTTGACATCGATATTGCTGGAACACCAGATCATATATTATTTTGACTGTAAAAGCTGATGTGCACTAAAATTAACGAAGTTGGTACTGACAGCAACTATAATGAAGGTGCTTTATGGAAACAGCGGCAGAAGACTGATTTGGCCAAAGTTTTGAATTGCCTGGTTGTTGCAGTGATTACAATCGGGTTTGGATAGCGTGGTACTGCTCGTCCTTCTCAAAAGTTACGACAACTTTCGTTGCAAGTCCACGTGTTGAAAAAGAACTGGAGTTTCAATCAGAGGCGCTTGTACCTTATCGGGGTCACCAATTGAAGAGTTGCACTTACTATAGAGGCAAATACTTGTCTTACTTTTATTTAATTAAATTAATCGACGGTTGCACGGAGCTTCTTGTTATAACTAAGAATAAATAATAATTAAATTAAATTAAATTTATTTGAAATAACGGAACATTACATGACTTTTAATTTTCAGCATTTGTTAAACATTAAATCGCTATTGAACATCAAATTTGAGCTGTATGAACTGAACTTACTGAGTTCTCCACAAAAAATCCATGTATTTATGTACAATTTCACTCGTCATGGCAAACTGAAACTATACATTGCCAGGTGTCAAATTGGCAAAATGCAAAGTGTGAAATGTAAAAGTGTACAGAAATGTCGCCACAAACGTTTCCCTTTAATTATATTCTTCATGAGATTTAACTTTTATTCCTATTTGGAGTCTTTTTGTTTTTCTTTACTTCAGTTAATTTTTCTTAAAACAAAAAAAAATTTTAAATCTGCCAATTAAAATTTTGAACATGGAAACACTGATTCAGTGCACCCCAACCGTGTATTACATGACTGAAGGCAATCGCACGCGGCTGAGTGAGCAGCTGATGCGATTTTACCGTGTACACGGTAATGGAAAGAAGAAAGGTCGGGAATTTCTGGGACGGATCGAGAGTCGACTTACAGCCGCTACTCGAAAAAGACAAGTTTGGGAAGGATCGTGGAGTTGAGTTACGATCGCGACGGGAATTACGCGAAGAGAACTGCAATATTTTTTTAGCCGGCTTGAACATCGGGAATATTGGGAAATTAGATCGAATTGGATCCGAGAATGGTTTTAAGAGTTGACATAACGTACTTGTGAGATGTGGGAATTGATTTGATTACTGCTTGAAGTTTTCAGGAGCCCCTTTTGAATGTGAAAATAAGCGGCCCCATTTGTCTTCTGTTCCGCATAGACACCCCATTAATGAAATCAATTCGAGGTGTGAATTTGTGAAAAAAAATAGAAGCACCGAAAAGCAATCAAACGATTTCATAAAAATTAGTGGACGTCTTGTATTAATCATTTTTCGTTCGCAAGAAAGAAACGATTCTTCACTTCACATTTAGAATTTTGTTTTGTAGTGAAATCTTCGATGCAATTGCGTGAGTGACGAGAACGACAGAAATCAGTCAAGCACGCGCGTGTGTGAAAAGTTCTTTAAATGCACGTAATGGACGAATATGGATCTGGTTACGGACCATTTTGTGATATTTAAGTGGACCTATGCTGATAGTGATTGCTTGCATTGGTCAAGCTTTTGGGGTGCAAATTTTTTTTAGGAAATAGCCAATTATCCAATAACCTATGGTAGAGCTTTTTATGTGGGGTCTATTAGCATAATTTTGACCAGTTATACATATATGTTAGCATCTCTGTTTCGGGATATTTGGATTTCACAATCGAATGTGCATTGTAGCTGCGGGCACGTGCATTTGAAGCTTTATTCACTTCTCTCTGACTGCAAAGCTACATGTGGCAAAGTGAGAATTAGAGCAGAAGCACTACGTGCTTCTTCGGCTGCTGCTGCTGCTCTCTCAACAATTCATAGTCGTGAATTGGTGTGAATACATTGGAATATTTGCTTGCTGCAAACCTACACTTGTTCAGCGCAACAAACGGTGGAGCTACTTTCCATATCAACTAAGGAGGGATGAGCACTACGCATAATAAGAGCATAACACAGCAAATTGTCAATGGACCGAATTGAGTCGTGAGCTGCAAGCTGCCAGCTGCGAGCCGTGCCCCAAGTGCTGTAAACTAGATGTCGGGATTGAGTAGACTATTGTTGTTCGAGCAGATTCTTTTTGTATCGGGAAATCGACCACTTTACTCCGGTTAATCGATGTCCCGTTGTCGTTTCGTCATCTTCAATGCAAAAGAATAGTTCTTTGAAGCGCCGATCAGTGTCCGAAAAAGATTCAACGTTAATAAACGGTGTTTTGCATCTGAAATGCAAAACAAATGTAATTGCGGAACGGCGAACCCAAAGATATCAATTTAGTGACAACGCGAAGAGTCTTATGCACGACAGAGTGTTGTTGTTAATGAATTACCGGACTTGATAACTATTATCAAAGGCGAAATCGAGGACGTGAAAATTTCGGATGGAATTGAGGAGTTGATATAATATCCGAATGAATGAGATACTGTCTATTTTGCGAATCAATGATGGGTGCGATGGTGTCCGCCCGAGATATATATATATATATATATATATATATATATATATATGTACGTATATATATATATATATATATATATATATATATATATATATATATATATATATATATATATATATATATATATATATATATATAATTTAATGGTATACAAGTTACAATAATAACTAAGGAATCTCAAATTTATATAAATAGTGGTGCGATTTAAATTCTATTGATGTTAGTTATGTAAACGAAACTCCTGTTTAGCTTGAAAAAATTATTAGTAAATGATAAATTGATGTTCGGGACGCTATACAGTAGTTTGTGTGATTCTCAATAATAAATTGTAAATGTTTTCATTCGTAACATCAATTTCTTGTTTGTTGAAAAACCAGTTGTAAGGAAGTAGTTAATCAGCATTCGTTTTAAGATATCAAAAGGAAATTAAAACAATATGAAATGTTCGCGATAAGTAATCTACCTTTGAGAAGTGCTTGATATTGAATTTAAAGTAATATCTTAATATTTCTAATTCTCACCGCTATTTCTCTTTGATGTCATTATTGTAATGAGGATTTGATTCGGGATTGTGTCGAAAATACCGTATCAACGAATAATACAAAAAAATAATAATGAACTGCTAAAATATCCAAAGCTTGGTCTTTCCTTTCCTCTAATCTGGGCTAGCTATCGAGCGCGCCCTTCCCTTCGTTTTGCTAACAGGGGCTCTTGCCGGGTAGAGTGGCCTTCCGCTCGCGTGCTCATTTATGATATAGAGTTATGTGATTTCATTGCAGAACGCTTTTCATTTTTCACTCAAATGGGAAATACATGGCCACGTCTACGTTTGGATCTTGATCGGGTTGGGAAGGTGTGAGGAGGCACTGCTTCCACCCGGATGCCCCACTCTTATTTGTGGGCCATAAAAATCTCCAGTAACGATGGAGTCTGCGCTCAAGTCCGTCTGTTTTCTCCCGGCCCAGTTTGTTACTGGCCATAAACAAGTTCAACCCTTAGTAGGTTACCTTGGCCTTGACACTAGTCGATCGGCATTTTTACATGCTTTAATTCGTGAATGCGAAATTTTTTGTAGTGGGCCCTTGTGCTGGGGGGAAGAGCCCGTCCCACGATACCCCAATACTAGCCTGCGTCCCCAGACAAGGCCAATCTCGGCGGATCTCAACATCCTCATTTGCCGAGGCAGCAGATCGTCGCTGCAGTCCTTTATGGGTAAATACACCTACCTACAATTCACTACAAGATGCTCGAGAATAAGCTGGTCAATCCATTTAATTCACCTTTTAGTTTTGTCTACCTTAAACTGGAATGTGTATTACGTCCACCTTGCAATGAAAATTCTTCGGTGCTCGTAGCCTCATAAGGAGCTAATACTTGGACAATCTCGGAGTTCTTCCCTTGCATTCCCGGAGTCATGGAAGAAGTTCTTGACATAGGCCGACTGTAAGTTTCTTGTGCTTGATCAACATTCTTCTGTTGTGCATTAATTTGCGAAATTTCCGTATCTAGATCTTCTTGAATTTTTTGCATCATCCATGAAAGCAGAAATTCATTGTTCGAATATTTCTTTGTCTGCAGATTTACTGAAGATATTTGTAGTATCCAGTTGCACTTTGGAGGTCAATTGGAGGTTGTGTTTATATTTTAAGTGCTATGCGTCGGAAAATATTTTTATCTACTCTGCTTCAATGTTTGTAGATAGGTTAATGTACCCGACATTATCACATGGACAAAGATAGTTATTATTCGCACTGAACAAATATCCAAATCCACAGTTCTGCGATTACACAAAATGTTGTAAACGTCACTTCCTTGAAAGTTGTGAAGGGCCACTAAAACCACTTTTATAATATAATTGTAAAACTCACCATCGTATCAGAATTCGAACTTTGGATTTCCCTTTTGCTTAGCCTTAGTGAATGATTCGCATTTGGGTCCATTACGAGCCACAAACTCCAACAATTTATCAATGATTGTGGCTTTTTTGTAACTCAAGGTATTGAAGAAAACGAGCTCGGCAGAACTTAACCTGTTGTCTTTTAAAACGCTGGCTTAAAATTCGCTCTATCACTGCTACAAAAAAGAACGAACATTTTTCAAACAGTACTATCTATAACCTTACAACTAATACTCTCATATGATATTTTTTACGATGGGTCATCTCGTGGTGGGCTCGAACCTAACTTTGCTTTACCATCTCAAATCAATTATCAACGTCCCCACCCCCGTGAACTGATCCGGAGGGGGAGGATTCACCATCTTCTGTTGAAGTCTCGATATCTAGAACTGCCAATTTTGACACCGGTTTCTTTGGGATCCCTGTACTTGACCTCACTTCAGCTGAACGCACCACTCCATCCTTTCCATAATGTAGCTTGCACACTCTGCCACGCCTCCATTTATTGCGCGGAAGATCTATATCGTATATAAATACGAGACAACCGGTTCGTATAGGCTCGGGTGGCTGGCACCATTTCACTCAGCGGGTCAATTCTTATCAATTGATGCCACATCCCATTTTTCAGATTCTGAGCAAGACGCCACTGCTTTCGCAAATTCATAAACTTCAAACTTCGATGGTGTTTGTGTAGAATTTGTGCAGCCAAGTAAGAAATGGTTCGGAGTAAGGAGGTCACGTTCTTCTGGCATTACAGGCAGGTGAGTAAGTGGCCAAGCTTTGGCAATATTTTCAGCCTCAATCAGCCAACATTACCGTTAACGCCTTTTTCACTGACTGAACCATTCTTTCCCATATTCAACTTCATTCGGATTAGAGAGGTTATTGAATTTCCATTTAGTTCTAAGTGGACTAAGCTCGGCTTTCATACGGTCGTCGTCGAGAAAAACCTGAACACCTTGCAACTCTTTGCTTATTTCGACAAAGCTAGTTTCATTGTCACAGCGAATTTGAACCGGAACACCTCTTCTATTCATTAAATTTTTATTGCAAACAAGACAAGCACCGCTTGAGAGGTCAGCTGCAATTTCTAAATAGATAGCACGAATCGTTAGACAGGTGAATCGTGCAACCCGAATATTTTCACGGCTTTGACGAATCGTCATATTTATAGGGCCAAAAAATCTATCCCCGTATACGAAAACGGTCGAAAGTATGGAGTCAGCCGCTCCAGAGGAAGTTCACCCATTTGTAGCTGCTTAGGTTTTGCCTTATGAATTTCGCAGAATATACACTGCGATTGTACAGTATTCACCAAGCTCCTCAATGCAGGAACCCAAAAACGTTGTCTAATCTCATTGACTACTATTGCATGGTTGATGTGATGAAGTTTCGTATGAAAATATTGTACAATCAGGAAAGTTATCGCATGATTTTTAGCTAAGATGATCAGCTGCCTTATATCTTCTTATAATACTAAAGCCCGACCAATTCTTCCATTTGCCCAGAGGATATTATCCTTGTCAATGTGCGGATGCAATTCCAACAATGGATTGCTCTTAGGAATTGGTTCACCACGTTATAAGCGCACAAGTTCGCTTCCAAAACATTGCATCTGTGCCTAATTCTTCGGAAGATATCAGCTCTCCATTGACGATTGGTGCTTGCCGCATTTTCCTATGCAGATTATTAAAATACCGGAATACCCAAGCCACCACTCTTTTAAATGCGTTATATTTGGAAAATCTTTTAATATCTGGTACAATCAAATTTATTTGCCACGCTGCCAAAAGATAATGTTTGGCTCTTTATATAGTTCTTCGTCACTTTTATCGTTGATGTAACCTGTCGAAATTTCTTGTGGCCACTGTTCTTCCTCATTTTTTAAAAAATCAGGCCCATTTAGCCAAATTCCATTTGTTGCGTAGATTCTCGGAAACTTTGCCCTTGTTGCCTCATCAGCTGGGTTGATAGAACCCGGACACTATCGCCAGTCCTCGACTCTACTACTACCCAGAATTTTCAACACCCAATTTGCAACATATTGTTTATATTTGCGGTGGTCTGATCGGACTCACCTAATCACTACATTTGAGTCAAACCAAAAAACAAAATTTGTTTATTTTGACTGTGTGGCACCTCATGATTGTTTCCTTAAGCCTCATGCCCAATACTGCTGCTTGTAGTTCCAGCTTCAGTATAGTGTGGTATCGGGTGGGTGCACACGAGCTTTTTCCGGTGACAAATGCTACTTTCAGTGTATTTAAGCTTCTCCCTCTCCAATAAGCTATCGCAGCTATTGCCTCCTCGCTTGCGTCGACAAAGACGCGTAGATCCACCAGCGTCTTTTCAAAATCTAGGAAATAACAGTGTGCTACTCTGAACTGGCTCACTATTGGCAGCTCCCCCATCCAAAGTTTCCAGCGACGGTATAAGTCGTCAGTTAAAGTTTCGTCGCACTGCAATCGTGCTATCCACACTGCTTGCATCAACACTTTTGCTGGCACCATTAAGTCAGCTAAAAAACCAAATGGATCGAAAACGGACATATTCACAGAAAGCACTTCGCGCTTTGTGGGCTTTCTATTAAAGTTCAATATTTCTTTTGGCACTTTATGGAATTGCTACTTGAAAATAAAAACATCTGTCTGTGACACCAGTGCATGCCTTGGATTCTCCCCAATTCACGTTCTATGTTGACCGTTTCTCTTGAGTCACCAGTAGCGTTTCCAACAGTAGATTTAACTTTGTCCGAGTTAGAAACTATGTTTCGTAATTCAAATCCACCAGCTCGGTGTATTTTGATGATGGCTTGTGTCACATTTATGGCATCGACTTCTGACTGGAAACAATTCACATAGTCATCAACATAATGTCTTTCTATGATTGCCTCAACTGCACGGGGAAACTCATCTTCAAAATTGTTGGCATTGACAGTTTTATATATTGCGCTGTTGTGGGCAAACATGTGGCACCGAAAATCAAACGCTCCATCACATACACCTCAGCTTAGTCACGTTACCACCTCTCCACAGAAAACGCTGACTATCCTGATCTCTCTTTAAGATAGCCACTTGGTGAAACATCTCTTTTATGTCTCTGCAGACTGCCACTGGTGCCTGCCTAAATTTGAATAAAATTTTAGTCAGTGGCTGGTTTATGTCAGGACCCAGAAGAAGAGCCTTGTTTAGTGAAATATTTTGAACATCAGTTGCGGCATCAAGAACTAGCCGTAATCCTTGTTTGTTTAGGTTTTTTATGCCAAAGTGCGGCAAGTAAAAGGTTTTCTCTGACCATTGAGTTGCTGCAGCGATAATTAGTTTACAGGTGTAGCCTTTTCTTATATAATCATTGATTTTACTGCAATATTCATTGGCTAATTGCGAATTTTTAACGCCTTCTAATCTTCGCATGGCCATTGAATAAGTATCTGGGAAAGGTGGAACAAACTCTTTCCAAAACAAACCAGCCTCATATCTAGCATCGAGTCTCATCGTTCGTAACTCCAAAATATTTAACGCTCTTTCGTCATCTTTTGAAGCAATTTTCTTTATATTCGGCTTCAGGCCAAAATTTTCATCTCTGCTAACATGTCATCCGCTCTTCTATAATGTAGGATACGTCTTGTATCTGACTTGAGCTCTTTAATTTCTGTCAGTCCATACACCATCCAACCTAATGGAGTTTTCACTGCTATCGGTGCAGCGGACAATGATGTACGTCGTGCTTCAACTGGTACAGTAAGAAAGGCGTGAGTCAGACATAGAATTATTTGTGGTTGTATATCGCTATACTCCTGTATTGGCAACTCTACGAGATGCTGACAATTCTTTTCATTTAATACCCTATACTTAAAAGTCTGCACTCCAATGACGTAGAAACATTTTTCGTATTAAAAATTTTTGCGGCTTCGTTCACTCCACTTATACGTAGGTTCACTATCTCAGTCTGTTGCGACGTTCTTTGATTAAGCCACTGCAAGTCTAAAACATTGTGTTGTTCACGGATACTTAATCGTCGGGTAAGTTTCTGGTCCACCATCGAGACGTTTGCCTCATAATTAACAAATGCGTATGTAGTGATAATTTCAAAGGGTCCATGTATCTTCACTGGAAGTACTTGGAACAAAATTTTCCCGCTTCTTTCGTGACCGTCTGCATGGCAATTGCGACCTCCTGGAACTCGCGGCACTATGTGAGTTGTGTGTGCTGCTGGTACCTGTTGGATCTCAATTTTTTTCTCTTGCTTAGCATGAAGTAGCCGGTGGCGTAACTTCTGATATCCATCGACGCCGCTGCCTGCTGTTATTCATCTGGTGGCCCTTTTTCAAGCAGGAAAAACAAACTTGACTTGCTTTCACTTTTGCCGAAAAAAATTTACAATTATTTAACGTGGGGCACTGCTAATCGCAGGCGCAACGTTTTTTTTTTTGCGCCACGCTTACTCCGGCAAAGTGCTTTAAAAGGTTAGTAGGCTGCTTATGATGGTTTCTAGCTTGTATCAGCAAGGATGATGTTAACATCGCATCCGACACCATATTAGCCAGGCGTCGCAAGCATTTAAGCTACTGACTAAACTCAAGCAACGTTGGTGGCCGCTCAAGCAAGATAAATTTTTCGGCCTACTTCATTTTTCGCGAGATTAGCAGTTTTGCAGCGAGCTCACTAAACAATGTTGGATTGGCAAGGTGATGTTCGCTGTGAGCACTCTTTAAAAATGCTGCCATATTAACCATCTTGTTTGCAAATTCAATCAAAGCGTCCAGATTGCCTTCAAGTAATGGGGGCCCAGCACGTATCTTCTCAATTTATCTTCCAAAAGTTTCTCTTGGTTGTGACAATACTGGAGCTACAGAGTAAAGATTCAACAGTATCTCTAGCGTGGCCTCTTAGTGATTCACGTAAATGCATAATATTATGTAGTTGCGAGTATTCAAACTCAGCAGTAGTCGTACCAAATGCTTCGGCAATCGTCTGCCATTCCTCAGGATAACCTGAAAATGGTGGCAGCGGGTATACTTTTTGCTATCTGTATACTGTTTCAGGTAAGGAAAACGGATTATTGCGCTGCAATTGTTGCGCAGTTAGATCAAACTGAGCTGATTGTGTTATTCCTCTAGGTGGTTGTATCATGGATGGCAACTGGACTGACGGCATAAAAGAAAACTGCGGAACGATTTGTATCGAATGCTGGTTGCTGTATTAGCTGTGTTGATGGCTGTGACGGTTGCTGCATCGGCTGCAAAAGCTGCTACACCGGCTGTGATGACTGCGGTATATGTTGTGATAGCTGCTGCTGCGTCAGTTGCGGTATCTCAAAGACTCTTTATCGGTCATCAACATATAGCTTGTTACGCAAAGTAAATAGAAAATGGCAGTTCAAGGGAAGTGTCTAAAAGTCAATTCTTCAAGTGATTTCGATGATAGAATAAAATTTTGTGTTGTCTTTAAAACGCTGGTTTGAAATTTAAGCCACTGTTGTTTATTTGATCTTATTTGCTGTATCACTGCTACAAAAAAGAACGAACATTTTTCAAACAGTACTCTCATATAACAACATTTTATTTTTTACGATGGGTCATCTCGTGGTGAGCTCGAACGTAACTCTGCTATACCATCTCAAATCAATTATCAACAATGATGGTCCATAAACTCTTGACTCGCGGAGGGTTAGGCAGATCCACGTCATTGAACTAGCTTTTAACACCTCATACTCATATTAAAATACATATGTAGAATATCTGCACTCATAGTATTTTAAAATTGATTAATGAACAGTAAAACGTCCACGCATGAAGGCCATTTTCCACCCCGGTACAATCACCGCGAGCTGTCAGTTTTCGTTTTACTTCCTGCATCACCCCTCGACGTCGATGGCGTACAATCGCAGAGATCGGTCGGTTTTTTTAATTCTTTCACCACCCGTCAACGTTGGTGGCATTCAGTTGCAGAGACATGTCAATCCACCCTATCAGCTGGTTGGGACATTCATATAAGGGGTGACAGATCTCTTCGGAAGATCGGTCCGCGGGATCACGATTACCACAAGTTTATGACCCATGAGAGGTCGGCTTAGATTTCTCTCGGGAAATCTCTAACGAAACGATGAAGAAAAATCATAACACTTACAAGGAATGATTTTCCATATAACATATTGTAAATACCGGCTTTACCTAGAAAGTTTTATAGTGTTTTAAAAGATGATGGTGTAATGAATCATGCGACGCCGCTGGTGACCACTACTAACACACTTTGCTGCTAGGTGGCTTGTCATTTCACGTTTGTTGCGACCAGCGCACATCCCACGTCAATTTTGTCGTGGGATGTCAACAGGAATTGACAGCCACATGGGAGTGAAGTGTGGACCCATGAGGAAGTCCCGGAGTGTGCCGACAGTTCGGTCAAATTCAACGCAACCAAATGATGGTGAGTATTGGCAACTCGAATGAGTATACCGACGTCATACACTATAATACACTTCCCATTTATTTTCCCGAACCCAGTGTACAACGTGAAGGTGAGTAAGAATATTCGTGGGCAGGCTAATCCAGACAGAACACCGAGCGCCGCTTCTAATACGGTATATGCAGCCAAAGCGGTGCCAACAAGCATCTGTACCGGGGATTTCGAGGATTTCAAGCGCGAAAGGAATGCACAAGGGAAAGGAATCGAGAAGGCGAAAGTGTTGCTGCCAAAAGGCTTTTCCAAATATATAGAAGCATACGGTCAAGGTCAGGATAATATCGACCTAGATGAATGGGACTCGGATTCAGATATTGAAATTTTGGATCATCTTTCGTTGTCAGTACGATCGTTGGATCAAGCATCGGATCAGGTTAGTGTTAAAATAATAAATATTAAAAGTCCAAGTACAAAGGATACCTCAAAAAATTTTACGGAACCACTTGATAAAGTTCGAGACGATTCAATAAATGATTTGATGGCAACAATAGCGAAATTAGATTCGAACGGAGTACCAGTTCTTCCGGAAGGTAGGAATAAGACGACATCGCCACAAGTCCATAGTTCAGCAGATATTGCGAATGTTGCTGAAGAGAAAGCTGACCAGAAAGACGATCCAAATGAAGATTGGTGTGCAGTTTGTTTGGATGGTGGTGAATTGATGTGTTGCGATAAATATCCAAAAGTATTTCACCAAAATTGTCACATACCAGCTATAAGTTCCTTACCAGATGAAAGTGAAACGTGGCAAGGTTTGCTATGTGTTAATGTAGCGGAACTGGCAAGTTCAGCTGAATGTGAAAGACATAATGCAGAAGAACTTGGCGCAAATGAATTAAAGATTATATTTGCTTACATGAATAGTTTTAGCATCGTAAGTTTAGGCGGGTATTTACGCTATCACCTGTTGATGTCGCACATCGACACATTTAAACTCTTACTACAAGCAAAATATTAATTTATTGTTTAAACATAGCTATACATAAAATAAGAAACCATTTTTATTTACTCGAAAGAAAGCATGTAGTTATTCCAAATATGAAATGTTCATTAAAAATTTCACCGGTTAGTTCTTAATCATATGAATAAATGCATACCAATTTCATTTGAAACATTAGATTATAGAGGTTAATTAATTTTATATGACAGAATGCTATCTAGATAATCAAAAAACGACAGAAAATCGTACTTTCGTTGATTTTAGGCATAACTATAAATTAAAGACATTAAAATGTAGAACATTTACTTCCAATTCATACGAGGAATGACATTTATCAGAAACACTTTTTGTGTTTGAATTCTCCTTATTTTGGTTGCTTTTAGACGATACTCACGTAGACTGGCATACGATTTTATTAATTTGTTTTTATAGTTAATGTAGATGAGTGCTAAAAAAAATGCAATTTAATACAAACTGATTATCAAACTGTAGAAAAAAAGAGATACTATTACTTTTAGTAGAATACCTTAGTTAGAAATTTATATTGTATCGAAGGAATCGTTAGTTAGAATGTAGAGAAATTAGAGACTAGTTTAGCGTTAGTTATACGTTACAAACACACATGACAAAATCAGTCAATGAAAGAAGCAAACCAATATTTAATTTGCATTAGTAGATAATTGAAATGAATATTCCTAATAGGGAAATTCTTTGTGAACGCGCTTATATACATATATTTGATTATCAAAATTGTGGAATGCTATACGACAAAGCAGCAATAGTATAATTTGAAATTGGAAAAAAAAATGTTTATTTCGAAACGAATGAAAATTAATTGATTGGAAACGACTAACTGCATACTTTCGATAGTACAAGACTCGAAGCATACGCAGTTATAAATGCGAAAAATTGCCGAACATTAATTTTATGATATTTAAAGCATTTGTAGAAGGAAAACGATTTATTTTTTTTTAAACAAATATATAACAACATGAATTGCTAAACTCTAATAACGACTTTCCTTTCCAGTGGTTCTTCTTTTCAGCGGGAAATGAGGTGCAGGGTAGGTATGCCGTCGCGAGGGTAGAGTTTGAGAAAATCCGCTGAGGTCGGTTTCGCGTCGCGCGCGGTACGCGGTACCTTTGTTGTTTTGCTTTTTTTTATTAGCGTAGCGTTCGTCAGGTTGAGTTAACGTTGTATATTTTTCGGTACCGCGTCGGAAATTCGAAAACGCGAAGTAAAGATTAGATCTTTGACTGGTTATAGGAAGAAATACGGAGTAACGTAAAGTAGGCTTCCTCTCCGTATGGTTTTGTTTTGTGACGCGTTTGAAAACGGGCATGTATTGGTGGCTGAAGATTGTAGATGAGCGTAATCCATTCGGAGACCCGCGACCGAAATCCTCTCCGATCTAGCTGGCCGACAAGCAGCCACCGCGTGAATGGATTACGGTGCACGGATTGGTTGACCGGTTGGTACCATCCGTTGGCACTACTCAGACTTAACGTCTAGAACCGATGAGAGGTCGGTTCCTCGTTCGGACTTAGAAATTAAAAACCATTATAATGGTTGAAAGTCTTTAAAGAGCAACAGTAGCGACATGCTGCTTCAGCGAGCAAGATCAAAGCACACCACTGGAAATGCCATGCCTGGAGATGCATACGCTTTATGCCGGCTAGCTATCTGCAGTTTCACGGGACGGGTCCCCTTTCCAGCCCAAGGCATATTGCAAAAAAGTTTCAAGCTTAAAAATTAATAGATAAAAAATTCAGATGTCAAAATGCCTAGGCTGGTACTGAAGAACAGCTATAAAATTTTTTGAGAAAAAGACTCCCTAAATTTCCATGACATAACCAAACAAAATAAGCTCCGATTTCAAAGAAATGTTGTGAGCAACATAATTACGAAGTCTTCAGAAGATTAAGGGTAGTATTTCAATTTTAGAGTAATGTAGGGTAACCGTCCGCGCTGGGAAAGTGTACGCAGTAAAGTTTCTGCGAGCGCCACTGTAGATTGCAAGTCGAATGACATTGAGTTTAGTTCTTCTCTGGAACGCAAGTGAGATAGCCGCGTGGCATACTTAGTGTCTGTAAAGATTCGGAAATTATCTGACATTATTGTTTTTCCCCTATTTTGGTAAAATTTTTCCTCAAATATATAGGCATGTTACAAGTATTCAAAAAAAAGTTGTAGGGAGTAAACGGGTTTCAAAGGCCCTTAACGTTCATCAAATTTTCATCGGAAACAGCAAATTTCAACTAAGGTAATTCATATATTTTTTATTTCTGTTTTAATTTTGTTTGACGTTATGGGGTAAGTATCCGCGGGTAGGTGTGCGCAGTACTGAAGTGCGTACACTTTCCCCATTAAAATACTGAAAGAGCTTTAATTTATTTTTTATTGCTCTTCAGTTCAATCATGCGTCGAAAGTACATAAGGAAATGTCCTGAAAGAAAAGTATGTACCAAAGAACAGATTGAAAGGGCAACAAAATTAATAAAAGAAGGTAAATCCCAAAGAACTGCTGCTGGAACTGTTGGAATAGATGTAAGCACTCTGAGAAAACGTATGAAACTTGGCTTCATTGCAACATCGATGGGACGATATAAGCCAACATTTACTCGTGAACAAGAAGTAAGAGATTCAAACTATATATGCTATTTAAACTGTACATATTAATCAGTTTTGTTTTATTGTTTTTTTTTTTGCTTTCAGTTGGAAATCTATAACTACTGCAAATCGAGTGATGATATGTTCTATGGTGTAACTTTGGATTTTTGGATTCATTAAGAAGAATAGTTTATGAATTCGCAGAAGTGAATAAAATCGAAAACAGATTCGATAAAATAACTAAAACTGCTGGAAAGGACTGGGTATATGAATTCATGAAACGTCAGCCCGATTTAGCGTTAAGAGAAACCACATCCACTAGCATTGCAAGGGCGATTGGCTTCAATCGAATCCAAGTGAACCGGTTCTACACTAATTTAAAAGAGTGTCAATAGCGGTATAACTTTCCACCAGGTCGCATTTTTAACATGGATGAAACTGGCATCAGCTCTGTTCCCAAAAAAACACCTAAGGTAATTTCATTCAAAGGCAAAAGAAACGTCAATAAAATTGTTTCCGGAGAACGTGGTCAAAGAATTACAGTAGTTTGCTGTGTCAGTGCAACTGGAAACTATGTACCGCTGGCATTCATTTTTCCACGTAAACGAATAAAAAGTGAACTAATGGATGGAGCTCCAGCTGGTATGTTGTCAGATTCAGTGTTCATAAATACAGATTTATACTTGAACTGGCTGCAACATTTCAATGACTATGTATCACCGACAGCCGACAGCCCAGTGTTATTGATAATTGATAACCATTCCAGCCATATTAGTCAACAAGCTACATTGTTTTGCAGAAGTCATAATATCATCGTGATAACATTGCCGCCACATAGCAGCCACAAGATGCAACCTTTGGCTATCTACAGTCGTTTTAAAAACCAATACGCAACCGAATCTGACCGATGGATGGCACAACATCCAGGAAAATCAATTAATCAATACCAAGTACCTCTAATTTTTGACAGAGCTTTCAAAAAAATTGCAACTGTAGGCAATGCAGCCTCAGCATTCAAGGCCACTGGAATATTTCCGTTTAACGACGACCTTTTTACGGAAGCTGATTTTACTCCATCCTCTGTTACAGACATATTTAGTACAACTGAACGAACTGCCAACTATAATCCATCTAGTTCCGGTTTAACTAGCTTTGTCGACATAAGATGATGAAGGTCTTGACACTCCAAATATTGCTGAAGTGCATATCGCATCTTCCTCTAGTTCGGGAGGAAGACAAGATATTGGAAATGATATCACAGTAATTGCTGCTGAAATACACCTTCAGATAACTTCATGTCCACAAACTCAAAACGATTCCAAACCTTCATCCGAAATAACGATACTAGTCCCTGAACTTGAGCCACTGAACTTGGGTATCGAACTTGAGAGAGAAGAAATTAAAGAAAAAACAGTGTTCTTGCTCTTCTATTTTAAATAAAACTTCGAACACTGCTGTACATCATGTTCCTTTATTAACAATAAGCCCATTACCAAAAGCAAAACATATTCAAACAAGACGTAAAAATCCGAGCCAAACCGGAAATAATAACTTCCTGTCCATTTAAAAATAAGTTGGAAGAGAAACAAAAGGAAATAGACCATAAAGCAAGCAGGATTCGAAAGCCAAAAATTAAACGCATGACAATGACCAAAGATACATCAAATGAGATGAAGAGCATGAAAGATACGATTATAGAACAGAAGAAAAGAATATCAAAATCACTTGAAAATCACAATAAAAAGAAATATTATTATCCACTATGCCACGAAGAGTACAAAGATCCTCCTACAGAAGAGTGGATTGAGTGCAATAGCTGCAAGCTTTGGTGGCACGAAGATTGCACAAGTTATGAAAATGGAATATTTACTTGTGATCTTTGTTGCCAAGCTGACTAAGAGTCCACAATAATGTTGCGTACAGTTATCGTAAAGCATGCGGACACTTTCCCGTTAAGACGGGTATCTGTCCGCATTTTCCAAGTTCATCAAACAAAGTATTATAAATTAAGTTTATAAAAAGAAGTCAAATTTTAAGTTTTGTTATTACTTATCACTGTTTATTAGAAGAGAACAAAGACTTTTTTTTTTTGATTGTGAAGATGTTTCATCTTAGAAAAACTTTAGTCAAAACTGCGTACAGTTACCCCACATTACTCTATAGATCAAAATGTAAAATTTGCAAATCTTGCTATTACTGAGAAACTAGAATTTATGTTAATTTCTGAATTATTTGTTGCTCTTGTGCTCATAAAAGATTTTTTTGAGCAGTTTTTCCTCCCCCTGAACCCCCTTATGCACAAAGTGACTTTTTTCTTATGAGTTCTTAGAATTCTAACTAAATCCTTGCATTTGATGCTTTACTCGAATTCCGATAGTAAAAAAATGTTAAATGGTGACCAGCATAAGTGGGGACCACCCAATACATTTTTTTTAATTTTCAATTAGGTCTTAACTTTTTAGAAGTTGGAGCTTTGTAGCCTCTATAGTTTCGGAGTAAACTTGCTGTGACGCACGGACATATAGGACGCAAAGCTTGTACTTGTAAGTCTGTGTAAAATTTGTTTTACAAAGTCCTAAAAAAGAGTTATACGTACAAAACTGATAATCTTTTCTCCTATGATGTAGTAACATGTCAAGGATTTCTAGTCAAGAAGCTATTATTTATATGCAAATTGAAATGAACCTGCTCCTATTCGCACATTTTTCCTTTAAAAGGCACAATTCACTTAAAAAGCAATGACCCAGTTTTTATTTTCTCGTCGTTATGTGTAAAATTGGCATAAATTTATACTTCGTATAATTGTCTAGAAACATAATTCTTATTTATTGGAGTCTATTACTAACCAATAGAAAACCATCAAAACATAATTTTATCTATATCAAGTTTGGTAAGTCTTCATCCGAAGGCAACGAAGACCTCCAATTAAATGCATGTGTATTAATTTTCTAATATTAATATCCTGGGAGACTGTAATCTTCCCCGAACGCGCTCCACCCCACCTAGAATCAATTTTTTATTCAACACACCTGCATAGTGACCACTCATAACGACCTTCCATTCCAACCAAGGAGCAGTTAAATCGATAATAGTGGTCACAAGCAATAAAGGAACAAAGCAATCCTAGTTGCCGGCTGTCATATGTCGGTTAGTAACCAAAGTGCCAAACTCTAGTCCTCTTAACACTTTACCCGAAGCATATCCAGTCACTCTTCCTCTCAACGATGGAGATCAGATAGTGAACAATCTTTAGAATGGACTTAAGTTTGCACGGTTCACACGTGAGTCATTCATAATTCAGTTAATGAAATTTTTAACAGTTACTAAAGTTGGTGTTCTCTCAAGATTAACCTGGCAACGCGCCTCAAACCGAAACCTGCATGCATTAAATATCCCACTCTCCAAAGGCCATGCTCGGCCAATGTATCGCAATATCCTCGCACGTTCTCCCTCCTGCGACGACCAATGTCGGCCGATGAGAAGTTAACACGAAGTCTGAAGAATTGTGTCAAGTTTTCCGAGCAAGTAATGGCTGATGAGCAATTATGGAAGGATGTGAGTAACAACAACCATGTCCTATATTCACGTATGTAAGTTTAAAGATGGAATGAAAAATTTCCAGAAAAAGTTTCTTTCCACATCGTCCTCGAATTTGTTTAAATTATTACTGGAGGAGCCTATAAGTCGGTCGTACTATCCCCAGGATACGGAAACTTTATCCGATTGTAGTCTAGGTCAGAAAATCAGTGACTTTGCAATGAAACAAGGCCAAAGTGAAAAAGTTGAAGCGCCAGAATGTGATAGCAAAGTGGAAGGACGCCAAAAGTGTAATAAAGTCGAAGAAATGAATCAGGATCAGGCTGATGCTGACTCCAGGTTTGTACGAAATAAATAATTTTATTGCTGAATTTTACTACGATTTTATAGAGTTGAATGTGCTTTCTAGCAAGATTTGATTTTAGGGTTTTACGTATTTAAATTGATTTTCCACTAATAATTTTGAAGTATATGAAAAATGTTAACGCTCGGAAAGGCTTACAAGCTTTAATTAGAACAAATACTTTCCCTGTGGTCATCTTCTAAGAAAATTTTTATAACGGAAATGAAGTAGGACTTCAAACGTTGCCATGCGCTCTCGTAGCTAGTTTTCCTTGCATATTAGCAACGACGAATTTATTGATAAACAAACAAACCCTTGTTTCAAACGAAATTCATTATGAATTTGTTCCTTTAATGCAAGTTTATTCGATCTGTTAGGGTTAAATTAATTAATTGGAAATGATACCAGTGAACCGTATGTACAAATTTCATGCTGCTTTCTGTGGATATTGTAGTCAACAGTAAGTAAAAGGATTTTCAGACCATTCAAACCATCCCAACATATTTAATTACTGCTCGTTAATTTTCCACTTCCAGGTTAGTTTGAATTTTGTTCTTTTGTAATTCATCAAATGAGCGAAGCTGCACTATTTTCATTCAACTTCTATAGAGAGTTAGATATACCTTTCACCCTTAAATTTTTTTTGCTTTTTCTATATATATCCAAACATAATTTTTGAACGAAATGGAAACAAGAGCTCTGTTTCTGCCAGATTTGCCTTCCACTACGTCCCATTTAAAAGTCATAGAAATCTAACAATCGTAAACGACATGTTGGGGTAAAAGAAAAGAATTTCAAACATTTCGCGGATTGTCTGGCATACCTGATCAATGCATATTTAGTTTTTCATAATTGTGATGGCATTCGACAGACATCTTTGACAAACATTTTCTGGAACTAAATTCCAATCCTGTGTAGGATTTTGCAAATGTTCTTCTTCGTAGCACTGCAGCCTCTCTCAAGGCTTGCTTCTGTCTTGGTCCATCGACCGCGTTCTGCAATTTTGAAATCCGAGCAGCGAAGAACTGTCCATCGGCGAAGTCAAATCAGCATTTCCTTGGCTTCCCCACTGGTCCCCGGGCATCAGTTCTCCCAACGAACACCTTTTTGGGCATCCGATGTTCGTCCATACGATTCACGTGGCCAGCCCATTGCAGCATGTGCAGCTCGTTAAAAATCTTATACAACTCATGGTCTGATTATTCGTCTCAGGACCCATCTCACAAAAGCGTTCAATATGTTTGCAGATGCTTGGGTTAGAGGTCCATATTTCACACTCGTAGCTAGGACCGTATCCAGAAATATCGTGCGCGTGACATAATTATAAATTAGTTCGTAAGGTGTTTGCGGGGGAGATTACATGGATATATATAGGGTTTTCCAATTACAGGTGTTATTTTGATATTAAAAGAAAAATGCCATTTTTTTATATAAATGATCCAATGTTTATTCCATTAGAAAGAAGACGATATGCCGTTAATAGTGGAAAATAACGTCAGGCAAATGACCACCACGACCAGGCAAATGACCACCACGAGGACCATATCCTTTTCATGAAATTTTCCATAACCAAATCGCAAAGTGGCTGCCCTATGCCCTCGATAGCCTCTCGAATTCCATCTTTTAGGTCTTGAATCGACGCTGGACTATTGGCGTAGACCTTCTCTTTCACGTGGTCCCAAAGGAAGAAGTTGCAAGGTGTTGGCCAATTGTGATCACCTCTTCGAGAGATAACACGATCCGGAGACTTTTCCCGTAAAAGATCAATGGTTTCGTTGCTTGTGTGGCACGTAGTGCCATCTTGTTGAATGTAAACGTTGTCCAGATCAATACCATTCAATTCAAGCCATAAAAAATCATTAATCATCTCTCGATAGCGCAATCCATTCACCGTAACTGTTGCTCCAGCCTCATTTTCGAAAAGTAAGGTCCAATGACTCCGCCGGACCATAAACCGTACCAAACAGTCACACGTTGAGGATAGAGAGGCTTTTCAACAATAACTCTAGTGTTTTCCGGGCCTCAGATGCTTGTTGCTTGTTGACGAAGCCACCGAGGTGGGAATGGGCCTCATCACTCAAGATGATTTTCCGATGGAATTCCGGATCATTTTCATGCATTTCAAGGACCCAATCAGCAAAGACACGACGTTGTTGATGATCGACCAGCTTGAATTCTTATGTTAACTGAACTTTGTAACCCTTAAGACACAAATCTTTATGCAAAATACGGTGTAATGACGTTTGTGGAATGCCTAATTCCAGAGAACGACGAGAAATGGACAAACTTGGCTTTTCTTCAACACTTTCGGCTACAGCAGCAATATTTTCGGCTGTTCTTGATTGACGTGCACGGGTTTTATTCTTCACATCACTAAATTGTCCCAACAGCTCGAATTTTTCCACCAATTTCTGTATTGTGGCCCGACAAGGTGCTTCACGACGACCCAAAAATGTTCGAGTTTTAAGAATCGTCTCTGCCAAATTTTCACCATTCTTATAGTGAATTTTAATAATTTCAATGCGTTGTTGAAGCATGTATCGTTCCATTTTCATTAATCGCGTAGTTTTTACTTGCTAAATGTCTAAAAATGACAGTTTCAAAAGTGACATCTACCGAAATAGCGGGGTATTCAAAATAACACCTCTTATTTCAAAACCCTTGATTTTATCAAAGTAAAAATAATAACGATATCATACAATATTAGCTTTTTATTGTAAGTAATACCCTCTAAGTGTGAATTTTGTATATAAGTACATATTTATTGTCAAGCAGATGACGTTTATTAGGGTCAGAAATTCAACATTTCAATTTTTTGCTGCCATTATATCGAGAACCTTACTCGAGTCGACACTTTTTTTTGTGGTAGGGAGGTGAATGCCCATTTACGCACAGATGGTGGAGCTCCCATGTTCGCAAGAAGGCGACTGAACTACCCACCAAACACCTCCTCTGTCAGCCTGAGAACCTAGCTTGGAACCGTTTTACATATTACTTCGGGCCAGGTTTCGGTTTGTTACGCCGCGAGGGGCCTTCAAGCTGGGGGGTCTTTCTTCTAGCGGGAGGGGAGGAGGAAGTGCCAGACAAGCAATGCCCCAGCTCCAACACCTTCGGCTGCTGCGAGTTCCTTTTCTCTTTTAGGACTGCCCGAACATAATGTGCCACCTGGTTCCATTTGTCAACCGATTCGAACATCACTGCGACTATATTATCCGGGGTGAGCTCTCCTGTCTCCCTGTAGAGGGCCCTTTGCAGCCTGTCCCATTTCATGCACGCAAAAATTGTGTGGCAGGAACTCTCCTCCTCTCCTGAGCAAAACCGACAATCAGGGGACCGTGACTTACCAATCTTGTGCAGGTAAGACTGAAAACACCCATGCCCACTCAAAAGACGGGTTGGATAGAAGTCAGTCTCACCATGCCTTCGATTCAGCCATGGTCTTACATCTGGGATGAGACGCGCAGTCCACCTTCCCTGCGTACAATTCACCAAAGACTGCTGCCAATCGTTGAGCGAGCGCTGTCTCTCCTCGCGAACAACCATCTCCCTCGCATCCTCGTTTCGACGCAGGTAAATAGCGTGAAGCTCTTTAGCAAGAAGGGCGGCAGGTATCACGCCTACAATAGCTCTCACCGCCGAATCAGAGATTGTCAGATACGAAGATGTAATCCTCAGTGCTCCTCTTCTCCGTACCTGTGCCAAACGTTTTCAGCATACCTCCTCACTGAGAGCGTCACCCCATACCTCTGCTCCATACAGTAGCACTGACCCTACAGCACACATCAAGAAGCGTCTTCTTGATGGGCTGGTGCCCCCTATGTTGGTCATAAGTAGACTTAGAGCCAATATTCCCGAAGCAGCCTTCTCAGCCGTTGCCCTGATTTGCTCAGAGAAACTCATCTTTGAGTCGATCAGTAGACGCAGCTTCTTCACCGATGGCTTTGATCCGATTCACATACCTCCAATACTGATTATCCTTATTCTAGGGACTCTCTTTTTTGTCAAGATGACCACTTTGGTTTTCTTCAGTGCTAAACTGAGCCCACGAGCAGTCATTCAGTCGCTTACTCGACGCATTAGCATACCTAGCCTAAGTTGCCCCTGTTCAACAGTGCATCCAGCGACCAGAACTGCAACACCATCCGTATAGCGGACCAAGCGTGACTCATCTGGCATCTCGAGCCTCAGTAATCCGTAACACAGGTCCGGACCAAGGATAGATCCCTGGGCAATACCCGATGTAATTTCCATCCTTCGCCGGCCCTGTGCCGTATCGTAGAGAAGGCTTCGGTCTTTAAAATAGTTCCTCAAAAGCCGCATTAGATATTCTGGAACTTGAAAAGAGTTTCCCAGCGTATCCAGAATATCCACCTGTCTAGAGGAGTTGAAGGCGTTCCTGACGTCGAGTGTCACCATCAGGACGATCCGTCGCTTGGTGCGACTATATGCCTCTGCCTTCTGAACCGCGCATACCACCTCTGCAGTCGCATCAATGGTAGAACGTCCTGCTCTAAAGCCATACTGCCGAGGAGATAGGTCCCCAGCAGCACGAATCGCGTCAGTGAGTCTTCCCTTGATGAGTTTCTCTAGCACTTTCCCAGCCGTGTCTAGCATGCGTAACGGGCGGTATGCAGACGGTGATTCGGAATTTTTCTTTCACTTGCTGATCAGCATGAGCCTCACCACCTTCCGTCGTACCGGGAAAACCCCGTCCCGTAGGGAAGCTTTCAATGTGCTGAGCAGCAGGTCCGAACAATGGTGATAGACAAGCCGCAGCACCTCAGCCGGAACACCATCTGGACCTGGAGCCTTCCTCGCTTTCAATGAAAGGACTACCTCCTCCAGTTTCAGCTGTGTGAAGAGTGGACACTCGACTGCTGTCTTACGATGGACAGCGTCAACATGGACCGGATGGGCGGGGAAGAGTCCCCGCACTATCGCATCCATCTTTCCCGCATCATGTATACAAGGCTTCCGTAGAGCGCCAAGCTTCCGCATAACTAGCTTGTAGCCAAGGCCCCACGGATCCTTGTTCACATTGTCCGCTAGGTATTGCCAGCAGTGAGCCTTGCTATTATCAATCAATTTGCGGAGGCACTTCCTGGCTGACGTATATGCTGCCACCCGGTTGCATGCCTCATCACGGTTCCGCGCTTGTTGAGCCTCACATTGAAGCTTGTTACACTCTCTTCGCTTTGCAGCGATTTCAGTTGTCCACCAGTACACTGGGGGCATGCTGTGCCGGGATTTTCAACGGGGCATAGAAGCGCAGCAAGGAGTCGTAATGATGCTCGTAGTTGAGTCCACTACGTCTTGAGCTGCCCATTCTTTGGTCCCCTCCGAAGCTCCCTGCAGCGGCTCACCTGCTGTGAGCACCTCGACAAACCTCTCGACATCCATCCTTTCGATATTCCATCTAGTTATAGAAAGCCGAGAGCACGGACGTCAGGAGACAACATCACTGATCTCAAGCAGAATGCACTGATGATCACTGACTGTGTAGTCCTCGAATACTCTCCAATTGTGTATCCTCTATACTAAGGACTCCGAGATGAATGTCATATCCAGTATGGTTCCGTCACAGTCAATACGGCTAAAAGTCGGCGTATTTTCGGTGTTCAGTAAGACGAGCGCCATCCTGGCCGCCATTTTCAGGACTCGTTTTCCCCACGGATTTGTTTAAGGCTTGCCCCATTCGATTGCTTTAGCGGTGAAGTCTCCCCGAGCGAGCACGTTGCCCTCTGCGTTCGAGACAGTGCCCTCTAAAGCATTAAGCTTGGCTTGAAAAGGTGAAATCGATTCGTTTGCTGCTAGCCACACACTAAAGAAGGTTGTCCCTGAGCGTCGAACCCACACAAAACCATCCCCCCGTCCACAACTCTCCGCTTGAAAATCACTGTTCCGAATCCAGATGGCGGCAGGACCAGTTTCATCAGGATACCATAATGCAGGACTTTTATCATGGTGTTGCTCACTCAGCAGCAAGAAATCGGCTTCCATGTCCCTCACAAACTACTCAAGCATATTTTGGGCAGTTGAAGTACGGTGTAGATTAAGCTGCAGTATGCGGGTCATTTAAGTTCTGATTTTGCCTTGGCTAGGGCTTCCTGGAAAACCCGGCATTTTCCTGATCCCAAGAGGTGTCCAAAAATAGGTCTTGGATCAGTATCTTTGCAAAGAATACCGTGTGCCTCCTTCATATACGCATCTCTTTTATGTCCCATTTCACCAAAATTTGTAAGATAGAGAGTTCCTGTCGGGTCCTTTGCATACTTGTGTGGTGTCATGGTCACACCACACAAGTATGCAAAGGCATTCGAAACATTGAAGAGGCGTTGCTCTTCGCCGTATCCTACAGACAACCAACCCTTTTCGTAGTTTGCCCTGGTTCAGGAATTGTGCGGCATCCTTTTTGGTCCAGTCAATGATGGCCATGCGTTCTCCCCTGTGGTTTTCAGGGGTCAGTCTCACTTTGATCCTTCCCTGGCTAGGAAACTCCCTTTAGATGGCCTGTTCTACCTTGGCCAGATCCGTGACGTAGTTGATGTTTCTTATTTTGACCGTTGCCATCGGCTCACGCGAGACTATAGTTGCGATTTTGCCGAGAACTTTCTTTACTGCATCGCAGAACACTTCCTTATTGTCGGCTTCTGCTCTGAGTCCGACCGGTGTGTGGCCCGCTGCGTTGATCATACTGCTTTGACGGTAGTGTTGGTGTCTTCGGTCCTTACGTTTTCCCTGATATCCCGCAGCACCTCCAGCTTGCTGCTGGGGTCTTTGTCGGGGCTCCTGTCTCTCCTGTTTTGCATTAGGTCTTTTTTCTTGTTCGACGTCCGTGCGAACTTTGCTTTCTGGCACTTTTTGAATAAGTTTTTTTGCGGCTTTCTTCGTTCCTCGACACCCATAAAGTGCCTTTTCCTTCCTTCTTTTATCCCGATCTCCTTCGATTGGGCTAGACGCCATTCCTTCATTGATTTTAAATGGTAGAGCTATCAGCATGTGGTCTTTAGATTTAGCCCCCAGCGCTGCTTTAGCCTTCTGCTCGTCTTCGGCCTTTAACCAGCGCGTCCGATAATGCCCTATGCGGTCTAGGAGCTCCTCTAGTTCAAAGAGCCCAATCTTTACTGCTTTGCTCATTTGGAGTCATAACCTTGACCGGTACATTTTCCCATTCTAAGACTCAATTCCCCACAACGTTTCTGACGAGCTTCAGTTATTTTTCCAGAAGTCTGGGTATACATTGGTACGAACCCTACAAAATCTTCACGAATAAACAGTTTGCGCAAATCTTCGTGTAAGTCAAGGTATCTGAGACATAATATTTGTTTTGTGCCTGATAGTTTCATTCCCGAGCAAGTTGAAACATAGTGCATTATCAACTTTGTGAATGATTTTGCTGATGATGGTGTCAGAACAGATCTAAATTATTTCATTCTGGGTATCAGGGCTCATGTAAGAAGCATTTCTGGGATTATTGAGAACTTGTCTCTTCAGGTTCACATCCCCGGAATCGATCCAAAGTCACAAAGAGCTCGCAATTTTCCATGATTCAATTGTAGGCTTATCATCGAAAATGTAGAAAAATCGCACTTCGTGTTGGAATGCTCCTCTGCTTCAAGCGATAAGCGGGTTTCACATGTGTTTTCAGAAGGTTAGAGCAGTACACACCATTGATGGAACGTTGGGTGAGCAGAAAATAGACGAACAGCACGTTCCGCCGGTCCCAGAACACAGTACACATAACCTTACCCACGGACCTGTTTGTCTTCGCTTTGACTGGCGCCCCTTCCTCGTTCTTTCCCCACTCTTCAGACAACACCTTGCTTTCAGGAGTGTAAAATTATACCCGTGTTTCGTCTGTAGAAAAGATACGTATCAAAAACCATTCTCCTCTACCTCGTATCGCGTTAGCAAGCGGCGACAAACTTCCGACCGCGTGAATTTTTGCTGAAAGTACAATAGTTTAGGAATCCATCGCGCCATTATATTGCGATATTGAAGGGGTTTGTGGATGATAGACTCTACGCTACCAACAATGATGTCGAGTTCAGCTGAAAGGTCTCGAATATACATCCTACGGTCCTCCAAAATGAGTTGTTCTACTTGGCAAATGTTGTCTGGTGTGATGCTGGTTCGATGCAGCTCATTCTCGACGGTTTCGCAACCATCCTTGAAAACTTTGGCCCATTTCAACACAACAGCCCTACTCAGGCACTCACTATCAAATAGATTTCGTAAAAGCAGAAAAATTGCCGTGCTTTTATCGCCTTCCCACGCTAAAAAACGAATGACAATACGTTGCGCAATGGCGGTTGGTACTTGACGTTTACTCATGATCGTAGCACGTGTATGAAACAGGCACTTCCGACAAAAATCATGCCACGCTGTTCATAAGGGACCCAGCTATCATAAACTCAAGCCATGATCTTCAAAACATGCATGTGCGCCATCTACAGCGTTTGTCTCTGTCACATTTGAACCGCCCTCATGTTTTGCAAATTATCGTCGAAAAATACACTAATGTAATGTGGAGTACTCCCCATTCAGCTAATTTTTTCTAGATTTCTTAAAGAAATCAACAAAACGTCGTTGGGTTTGTATTTGTAGGCGTTTTGGTCCGATGATATGTGAATAATAACGTTAAAACGCAATCAATTTATGCCTGTGACAGTTGCTGGTATCACGATGTGATGCACTATAGTTAAATTAAGAGATTGAGGAATGCCATATAGATGAGTATATGCCACACAATTATGTCTAGTAACGAAGCCTACGTAAGACTAAACCAACCACACGAACTTTGCATCTGTAGTAGTCAGCCAGCATGTGCCTAAGCTCCAAGGAACTTTCAGCCTACTTCCGCAAATAACCTCCCAGTGATTGTATGAAAAGTAAATTTCATTTCACTTACAACGGCATTTTTTATCAAACAAATGTAGAAACTGAAACAATTTTTATACACAAGAGGTGGTACTGTGTCCTGCATGCATTATCTAGAATTAAACTTTGAAATTCATCTCAAACCTGTTCAAAACGATGAATTTTTGTAGCCACTTCCATGATTCTCTTTGTATTTTCATACATCTGCTTCTTCTTCGTAAAACTACAGCCCCTCCCGGGCCTTTGCGTCCTGCGAATAGCACCTCCAACTGTCTTAGTACATTGACCGTGTCCTCCAATTTCGAAATCCGAGCAGCAATGAACTGTCTTCATTGACCAAGTCAGACCAGCGTTTCTTTGGTTTTCCCACTGGTCTCCGGCCTTCAGTCCTCCCAACGAATACCTTTTTGGGTATCCGTTGTCCAACCTTACGATTCATGTGGCCAGCCCATTGCAGATTCTGTAGTCTTACAATCGTTGAGACCTCCGGTCCGTCAAAAATTTCATACAACTCATGGTTGCATCGAATTCGCCATTGGTCTCCGTCAAGCTTCGCTCCAATTATTCGCCTCGGGACCCGTCGCTCAAAGGCGTTCAATATATTTGCGGATGCTTGAGTTAGGGTCCATGTTTTGCATCCATGTACAACACACGTCTTATCATTGCTTTGTATACTTGGAGCTTTGTTTTCCTGAGTATGTAACTGGTCTACAAGATCGTCAATACTGAAGAAAATATTTTATTTGCGAACTGTATTCTTCGGCGTATTTCGTCTCTTTCATACCCGTTTTCATTATTTTGGTGCCTAAGTACACAAATTTGCTAACATTTTCGATCCTGTACTCGTCAAATGTGCTATTTTGTGTATTTGAGGTATTTTTCCTCGACTGCGTCATGAGCTTTGTTTTATTTTCATTGATTTGTAGCCCTACTAGTTTTGCTTCGCTGTGGAGCTACAGGAAGAGTTATTTTGCAGTTGTTAATTACCGTGACAAAATGTTGATGTCATCCGCATAGGCTCCTAATTGGCTTGACTTGTATAATAACAACAGGCAGCTTCCTTATGACGTACTTCGGAGCAAAATTATATAGCAATGGGGCCAGCCCATCTCTCTGTTTGAGTACAATATTTGTATCAAGCAGAAAAAATTTACTTCACTGATTTGTCATCGATTGCTTCATTTGATGGTGCCTTAAGATGGCTCTGGTCTGACAATGCGAACAATCAAATTTGATCTTCAGCTAGGAGTAAAACCTTTCCATAAAATTTTTTATCCCTCTGTATTTTCACCCTTGCCTCGCAAGGTAACCAAACGCCATAAGCCTTAGATTTCGAACGGTATCCCACAAAATGCCCCGTTTTACCCTTGGCTCAAACTTTCCTTTTCCAGGAGCATCATTATCTTTAACGTGGACTACAAAATGCCTAAAGTTTGACACATCTGGAGTTGGTCCAAACCAAGCTTCAAATGGTGTCTTGACTCGCAATTTGCTCGTAGAAATAAATATCAACTACCAAAGACTCTTTCCCATCGATGCGATCCTCATTTTCTCATACCTATCTGCATGAATATGCTCACCCGACTTTGATGTTCTCTGAGAACTCTTTCAAATAGATGTTCTACTCAACTTTCCTCAGGCACAGACTTTGCGCTCAAATTCTTCTCTGAAGTTAACTTCATTGAGACTTGCACCCACGCTGGATCCCAATCTGATACCCGCGATATTCAAATTTTCCATCTGCACATGCCAATTCATCAATGAATTATCAGTTAGTATTATTTCTGCTTCAACAGCCTCATTGCATTCTGGCAGGACTGCGTCTTTGAAGTAGTAGAGTTCGTTTCTTCGTTTTACAACAAGAATACTCGCAACTTTTCTGCGAGAGTTGACTACCTCGACTTTTGATTTGCATATGACTTAATAATCCTTCTGACTGAAAATAGAAAAAGACAGCTTCCTTTTAATTTTGTGTATTTTTTTTTTATTTTTATTCTCGAAATCGATTTTCGACCGTAATCGTTCGGTCTTCTTCAGCGATTAATTTATTTTTACTCACATTCCTGCTTATATACTAGCTATGTTTAAGAAAATTTACTCTAGATCATTAAAAAGTAATTAGGGAAATTTGCTTAAGCTAATAAAAGGTAGGAAAGGTAATTTACAAAAGGGGTAGTTATAAAAATATTATTTTTACATGATTCAGAGAAGATATTATTATTTAATTAATTTAAATAGCCATGATCTGCAGTTTCCGTCATCCTGACTCATCAACTTTTTCCTTTCCCGGGTAATTGCCAGGCTTTCCATCACAGCAGTATTTTGTGATGACGAAAATGAATTCGATTACAAATATTAATAATCCTTGTCTGTTACTTTTCCAGCCGATACAAGATTCATTCTCAGCTTTGGCACAAATAAGGTATCATTGAGTTTGTCCATCTTTATCTCACCATTTAGCTTCAATTCGAAAAATATTTCTCTTTTCCCACTATGTATATACCGGTATTGTTTCAATTTTTCGCGATCACTCCCTTCATCAATGTCCTCAAATATCTTAGCATCTTTGCCCATACCCATGTGAAGTGCATCAACTATCAAAACAGAACACACTACTTTTTTCCTCCTCATTTATCAAAATTTCACAATCTTTACGTTGATTGGAGTCTGTCGATAAACTTCCATCTTTAACACATTAAGATTGTTCGACTGCCTTCTTTGTTCAGTTTTTCATGTTTCATTTCATTACACTTATAACGTTTTATTTTTGGCAAAAGCTGCCGCCTTCTTCTTTTTGGCTATCTTTGTTTTGGAATTTCCCGGTATATTTTTCACAATCGTAGCGTCGATGACATGTCTCGAATTGCCTCGCGATCAGAATCAAATTTCGCAGTGATTTTTATGCAAACCTTTTAGGGTTCCCTCGAGTTGATAGCGCATCAAAAATTATCAAAGTCTTTTGGCAAGCTGCATGAAAACACGACAAACAATAATTCTTGATTGATTTCAATGTTAAGTTCCCTCGACATGTCCACAATATAGATATAGATATAGAATGTTCCCGAATATCATCGCCATCTTGCATTTTTGTCGATATCAATCATTGAGTAATTAAATAATACTGGAGTGGACAACCACGTGACAATATGGTTGCAACAACCCCTGCGACCACCTTTCCTACTGCTACGCTCTTGTTTACAACCTTAGAGAGAGCCAAATTGCACAAGCAAACATGGCTGCTGCTCAATGTAAACAAATTTTCATACAATACCAAAAATTTGCTTTCTATTTGAAAAACCTTCAGCATTGTATGAAAAACATGCAAAACATTAATATAATAACTACTCACTTGTGAAAGGAAACACCTACGGATCCTTTTCCACTATGATTTTTTCACGAAGGCACTACACATTTCATTTTCAAATTCTAACTTAATTACACAGTGTCACACGATAAAGTAACTTGAATCACAAACTCCAATCGAATGTTTAAACACTTGGAACGAATTTAGATCGCGAACACTTTCCATAGTTTTAATATCGGATAAAATTCGCGACGAAACTTGCAAACTGGCCAATTTGGCGTCCAATTTGCATCAGTCAACTTGACAGTCAGTTCACACCTAGTCAGCTTTTGGAACAAGAAAGTGACCAGCAAGAGGCAGACGGGGAGGAAATGACAGACTGTTCACTTGGAAGAGAACAGAAACCGGTCGCATGCTTTCTCATGCATTTTATATGAGCTTAGCCCATCCAGTTCTTATTAATCTTAGATATCAATGCATCTAGTGAAACTGTTTTTTGAACAGAACCTTTGAATTGGTGGGTTCTTTGAATTCTGTCCATATTTCATTAGCAGCCTTACGATTCTTGACCTGTTTGATCCCAGAAAAGCTCATTAAAAGAACTTTTTCCGATTGTGCTTTCAAACCTGAATTCATCCATCGCTTTGCCGCAGTCGATGTTTATCTCGTCATCTTCTACGATTTCTGGTTTAACATTTTCTCCATTCACATATACTCAAAATTTATTTTAAATTAAGATTGCGCATATCTGAAGTTCTACATGTCATAGTTGTCCTTTTTCAAAGCTTTGGATTTTACAACTGCAGTGTTCATCTTTTTTTTATCGTAATAAAGGACTTTGAGACAAATAGCCATAGTGAATGTTCTCGCACGCGCGTCTATTTCTCGACACAATATTTTTTTGTTTATTGCCGTTGACGTTCCGGGCCCATACCCTATTGATAGAAGATGGGGCAGACAAAATAAAAGTAGATTTGACACTGACTTTCAGAACTAACTACATATACAGTGCCGAGAAAAAGTGATGCAAAAACCAATATTTGAAGAAAATTTTGGAATCAAAACTAGTGAATGGAAATCCCGCCGGTTTTCATTTTTAGTATTAATATATTTCTAATAATTGATTTGCAAAAAAAAAAAATAAAACAACAATTAACTCTTCTATAAGAAAAAAATAAAAAAGCAATTCAATTAATTTATGGCTACCGAGAAAAAGTGATGCAAAAAATTAAACTGTGCTCATCTTTGAACATTTGTTGTTGGTATACGAATACAATTGATGGTTTTTAATATTTGGTAGGGTTTCCTTTCCTATCTATGGCCGCTTGCAGTCTTCTGGGCATAGAAGGAAACAAATTCGCGCAATATTCTTGGGTGATGTTGCTCCACTCTTCTTTTATTGTTTTTTTAAGCACGGACTTACTGCGGATATTATGAGCTGCTAGTCGACGTGAAAGCTCTTCCCAAACATGCTCAATTGGATTGAGATCAGGTGATTGGGGAGGCCATTTTAAACAGTTTGGAATATTGTAAAGCATCCACATTCGAGTTTGGTGGGCAGTATGTTTGGGATCGTTGTCTTGCATGAAGATGTAGTTTGACCCTAAGCTCAACTTTTCCACACTGGGTGCAAATCTATTCTTTAATATATCTATGTAGACTTTGTGATCCATCGTTTTTTCTTCTATAATATGAAGTTCGCCAACTCCATTGAAAGCCATACATCCCCACACTAAAATAGAACCACCACCATGCTTTACAGTTCCTATCATATTTTTCGTGTCTAGCTCCGTACGCGGCTTTCTACGCACTTTTGCTCGTCCATCGTGAGAAATCACATTGAATTTGCTTTCGTCCGTAAATAAGACGCGTTTCCAAAATTCTACATCCTTATTCAAATGTTCTTTCGCGAAATCCAATCTTTTTTCACGATTTACCGCACTAACAAAAAATTTCTTTCGTGGAACACAACACCGGTAACCCGATTTCCTTAAATAATTTCGCACTGTATGAACGCCAACATCTTTTTTGTAAACAGACTTTAATGTTGCGTTGATTTTCGTTGCCGGTACGAAAGGATCTTTCTTGATTTCACGTTCGATTACTCTCATATCACGTTCTGATAATATTTTCTTCCTTCCACAGCGCTTTTTGTTTTCTGAGCTTTTATTTTTGCAGAACCTGTCAATAATCCTCCAAACTGTTGAAATTGGTCTGTTGACAATAGACGCAATCTCCTTGTGTGCAACGGTCTGGTTATGGAGTCTCAAAATGATTTTTCTTTCCTCCAAATTTGTCTTTTTTCGCATGTTGACGGGCTGAAAATTGATCAAATAATAATATTCATGGAAAACTATATCAAAATATTCATATACTTCTTTTATTTATGAATGTTTTCTTCTTATCACCTCAAAAATTTATTTACATCTACATGCACTACTCAACACAGACTGCATTTGCCAGTGAAATGACGCATTTACAGTAAAAACGAATTATTGCATTACTTTTTCTCGGTTTAGTTTGCGTCAGAATTTCATCTGGCAGTGCATACAAACTTTTAAAAACAGTTTTTTAGGAAAACCATGTTGCAATATTGTCTTGGACACATAGGACTATGCTATGAACTATCAAATTTGCCGATATTACTTTTGAGAGGTTGAAAATAAGATATCAAAGTTGAAATTTTGTGCATTTTCATCTTTTTGCATCATTTTTTCTCGGCACTGTATTAAACAATTACAAAATTATCAAAATGTCAAACGTGTTTGTAGTACGAGGCTCTAATTAGAACTGGTCATACGACTCAATCGCGCTCGTGTTCAAAGAATAATGGCGCCCTCAGCGCCGATAAATAGCCATTGGATTGCACCGCTGAGCTGACAATTCCAATAGTTTTAACTAAATTTTAATTTATATGTACATGGAAATTCTTGGGAATTTACGCTTAAACATGCCGTAGCAATAATAAACTGTTAATTTCATTAAATTTATTCTATTCCAGCACTGCTCCAACCGAGCCCATTGACGAACTCCAAACTACTCTAAACAACTCAACATCCTGCTCAGCAAATGCCCCTAATACCGACCTCTCCACTTCTCAAAATAAAAGTGGTGATTTCTGGCATGAAACAAAACCCGATCTGCCAGGCCGCGTATCCTTTGGTAAAACCGAAACATACGAAATCGAAGTGCCTCCCTATGAAGATCCACTCCCAGCCGATGTTTCCACCAGCACAAAAAAGTGTGTCCATTTCAAAGAGACAGAGGAAACTATCATCGAATCGAATGAATGCTTCAACGACAGCACCACGAGCACATGCGAATCGAACGCAACCTTCAACGTACGACCCGATTCATCCAGTGGAAAATGTCGTTGTCCTTTTGCTTGCAGCTCATCAGGTTACCTAACAATCTCCGACAATGAATCGAACACAAATATTTTGAATGAGGCGACGCCATCCGTGCAAGAATCAAATCTCATTATAGAAGAATATAAAAGAGAACTTGGGAAGCACGAGAAAAGCGTTCAATTGGAATTGAAGCCGTTAGAAAAGAAATCCAACACAAATTCAAGCTCTGAGTCCTCATCAGATAGTCTTATCACAAGCTATCAGAAGCTTGCCAATGAAATCTTCGAGGACATTCAAGCTGACCTGATTTTGTCGTCAGACAAATCTTTGGACTACATGGAACAGAATGACTTATCGCTGCCTTCGAAGCGGAAAAACAATTTAACGACCGAACGCGTGGAAAAGTCTGATATATCCTCAGAGTCAACCATTAGCCAATTTGAAACTTTGCGTCATTTCCCAGAAACATCAACGAACGTTATCAAAAACTATCTGCGAGCTACTGAACTGAAATCCGCTCCAACTAATCATCGTCGTGTCAAGGAAAGCAATATTGGTGCTAATAAAACAGAAAATAAATCCGAGAAAAATCGTCGAACGAAATCAGCAAATGCTAACAGTACTAGTGCGAGTACTTGCAAGAATCCAACTCCAGGTGTAATGAAAAAATCACCGACATTTTCGTGTCTGCGTCAGGACTCGAATTTAGATGAGTTTCAAATTGAAAAAGTCGACAGCTGGATGTCCTTGCATGAAAGCAGGGAAGAATATAAGGATCCGCCGGACGTGGAGAGCTTAGACAAGAAAATCCAACAGAAGAAGAGAAAGAATTTCATTCGATACAAAGATAAGGAAGAATCTAAGATGAAATCGCCTGAAGATAGTTCTCAAGACGATTCCACTTACGAAGAAATATTGTCGGTCGTGAAGGAAATTGAGGAGGATGAGAAACAAGGTAAAATATTTGAATTGAGTGCAATTTGGTTTTCAATTGTCCCTATTTCCATTCCAACACCTGTTCAGAAGCGACTGCTTCCCAAGCTGATGTACACTTGAAACTTCACCCTGCACCTACCACCCCCGAGTCGGAGTGCATGGCTGCACCCAAAGCGGAACGTGATAGTTCACCGGATAAATATCGGTAAAATAGACTATTTACATTAAGTGATGTGGAATTTTTCAATCCTTTCTTACTTCTAGGGATATCCTGCACTATTTAGATAATGTAGAGAGCAGCTGTGATAAAACAATTATGGAAACAAGGAGATCTCTTCCAGATTCTACTAGATCTGAAATAGAGTTTCCTATTGAAACAGATATTGTCGAGGATGTACCAAAGTAAGTTAATTTGTGAGCCAAAGTCCATCAATCTTCTGTTAGAATCTTAGAATAATAATTTACAGGTTCGTGTAAGAAACCACTTATGAGCCTTTGCTCGATGCTTTACCAGACCTCTCGATAATACTCGTAGTTTTCAACATATAGCAAATCATTTATTGTGAGTTTTAGCTCAGCTTTGAGTCGTGTAAAAAAGTTTCGGCAATGTTTCACTATTAAATGTAATTCAAAAATAGAAAGATGCTCTATTACTAACCAAATATTGAGGGAACAGGAAATTATATGCAGCGTTTTAGCCGTACTTCTGCCAAGAGGCCCTAGAAAATGGCAGCGAAGCTTAATACACAAGCGCAGAGTAAAGATTTTCAATAACATGTGAAAATCATGCTCAGTAAAGCACTTAAAATAGTCATGGCCCTTCGAAAACTCTTTCATTCCAGATTCATTGATCAAAAGGTCAAAATTATCTGTTACAAGACACTGGTTAGACCAGTTTTGACCTATGGATGTCAGATCTGGTACAACCAGAGTGCTAGTACTATGGAAAAATTAAGAGTTTTCGAAAGGAAATGTCTTCGTGCATGTACTGGTTTGTACAGAAAGCCTGAGACGGATTGGAAACATTATATATCGAATAGAAGAATTTATCAAACTGCTGAAGTGACTAGAGTCGATATCTTCATATTGAAGCTTCTTCGGAATCATATCGCAAGATCTGTGACTGTGAGTGAAAACCCTTGGATTTCACAGCCGTTCCACCCTACAGACGGGTATATTGCAACTTGCCTCGCTACTGGCTTCATCCCTCCAGAAGCATTCGTGTATTTGGACATGAATCGATATGTTTTTGATTCTGACGACGTCCCAGTCATATATCACATATATCGACGGGCCACCGATAAGAAGATAAAATATCCTCCTAATTTGAGTTCACGAGACCAACGATTTCAATGGAGTTACTCATTTGCTAGATTCGTTGAAGCTGATCGAGTTGAGACGGCGCAATCCAGGTATTGGTGGCTGAATGATAATGTCTAAATTATTCGTGTTTATTTTCAGTTTTGGTGTTTTTCGTTATTTAGTTTTTGAGTTTCAGCTCATTATTGCTACATTTAGTGTTGTTATATATTTTTGTTAAAAATTAGGTATAGGTTAGGTATATGTAATGTTTACTATATTCCGTTAGAGATAAGATTAAACACTTAGGTTAGGAACATTGTTACAGAATTTTTTAGTATAAGATAAAGTTTTTTTGATTGTATTTTATTAGAAATAAGTTACAACATATTAGGTGTAGGATCAAAGTTTCACTGTTGTGTTTTAATTATAAATAATTTTAGGATAGTGTTGGTTGGTTTTTTCTCCTTTTTCCAATTGAATTTTGAAAATATGTAATAATCGTAATTAATTGCATTTGCTATAGTTTTTTTTTTTTTTTTTTTTTTTTATGGAATGAGTTAATGATAACGTACAAATTTAGAGAGCCATTTGGGCCATTAAGTTTTTTTTTTGATTGTTATTGTTTGGAATTTGCTTTATATTCTTTTAAAATTTATAACGATGAGTATTAAATAAAGCGCTTTTGACTTTGACTTTGACAGAGTAAAGATTTTCAATAAGAAGAAGAAACGATCTATCCTTAGATAGAGGCACAACATATCAAGTTTCTCATTCTTATTTAAAATCCTTCATGATTAATTTGTTACCTTATTTGTAAAGTAGCTTCAAAGCCTCCTTTACAGATTCTCACATTCAAAATCTCTCCCCATTTCATGGCTTTCGACGAATCCTGCATTTAATGCAGCCTCATTTTTCGATCTATAGGTTAGGTTATGTTTTTATGGTGATAAAATATGCATTTTAAATTTATATTGAACGCTTTGTTGCTTCATAATGATTTTAAATCTTTCGTTCGTTCGTTCGAGAGATTT
Source organism: Odontomyia ornata (assembly GCA_963969285.1). Classification (NCBI taxonomy): domain Eukaryota; kingdom Metazoa; phylum Arthropoda; class Insecta; order Diptera; family Stratiomyidae; genus Odontomyia; species Odontomyia ornata. The sequence continues at coordinate 39,648,566 of OZ017742.1, forward strand.
CCCGAAGGAAATCGTTCTAGACGTTAAGTCTTGGAACGTGAGAACGGACTGTACGCATCAGGTCAAAAGGTCCAGACACTCTTAGTCTACTCCGAGGTGGCAGCTGGCTAGTTAGTTAGTTCGGAGAGGAGTTTCGGTCGCAGGTCTTACGCGAGAAGACTAAGGCTAAAATACAAAAAATCAGTCACTGGTTCACATGCCCGATTTAAACGCGTCGAACAGCTTCCAACGACTCTACTTCAAATTACGTTAACTTCGTTCCGAGGAAAAGGAACAAAGACAACCGCTGAAAAAAATACACGCTCTCAAATATTGGATATTCTAAAAAGTATTGAGCCTGTTTTGTCCTTTTTCAATTGAATATTTCTTTTATGTAAAATGGATTTTATATAAGTACATATTGTCCATTATTATCGATGACCTTTCGCCATTTTTTGGGTAGAGCCATTATTCCATCTATGTAGAACTTCTGTGGTTTATCGGCGAAAAAATTGGCCAAAATTATATGTTTGGCCACACCTGACCTTATAGTTGTGCTCACATTTTTTGCTGCTATCTCAGCTTCCTTTTTATGTTTCTTTTTCCTGACTGTCACTAATCTTTTTGTTTATTGTCGCATGTAATTTTATATATTCCACTGTTGTTCTTTGATCTTTTTCTGATCTCATTTTTCTTCGCCATGTAAGGTTTCTGCTTGTTTCAACCAGTTTTATTCCATTCCTTTTAAAAAAATGTTTGATGTCTTTAGAAACCATTGATTTCGTAACCGCTACCCGCCACAGTCGTGCTTCTTGTTTAGCTAATGTTGTAAGCTTTTGCCTGCCCAGTTTCCTGGTTTTATTTTTTAATTAAAATTCTCTCGATGGTTTGTTCATCATAGCCGTTGATTCTCGCTGTTTGCATTATGTATCTCTTTTCTTTTTGGAATCTTTCTTAAGTCAACGGTGTTGTCAGGAGACTATGTATCATTCCTTGATACGCTGCCATTTTGTGCGCAAAGTTGAGGTAGGAGTAGCTAGTTATAGTACGTTGTGTGCTCGTTGGTTTCCTGTGAATATCAAATTCAATTTTAGAATTATTTCGGATAATCTTTAAGTCCAAGACTGGAATTTCATTATTTTCCTCCATTTCTATTGTAAACCTGGTTCTAGGGTGGATCCGGTTTATTCTTTGGAATGTGTTCTCCAACTCTTCCTTTGAAATGATCACCAATATATCGTCTAAGTAGCGTACCCACAATCTAGGCATTAGACCTTCATTCTCAATCATTTCTTCGATGTTGGTCATGAACAGCTCACTGATCATAGGGGGCAGCGGATTTTCTATTGCTGCACCTAACTTTGTTTTGTAAAACTTCTGCCAAAACGTGAAGTAGTTTTCATTTGCGCAGAGTGCTGCGGGTTTTGTGTAGCATTTCACTTTTTCTTTCCATTCTTTTGAGTCGTATATCTTGAGCATCCCCTCCTGTGTAGGCAATGTACTGCTTCTTTAATCGGAACGCAGGGAAACAGTGACTTAACATCAATTGATACCAAAATTTCATCTTGACGTATATTTCCAATCCGTTGCAGCTTCTCTATTAATCCAGTTTGTTATTAATCGTTCTGTGGCTAATCTTGTGTTTAATTTCTTCACTTCTGCCGATATCCATTTTGCGATGTTGTATGTAGGCAAGTTAAAATAGGGGTACCGGTTAATTCGTTCGGTTTCCTAACAGATGGCGTAACTTGATTTTTATTCCAGTGATTCACCTTTCCAAATATGTGTTGGAAAGCTACTGTCATATAGTTTCAGAATCAGTATGTGTCATTTAGCTTAAGCGTAAGCAACAATCCTTTTTTTACTCTGAAAATGTCGAATTTTGTGCCGAATAAAGTGTTTTTGCGGGGAGTACTTCTTCATTGAAGAAAAAGGCTGCCGAAAGTCATCATATTTTGGTGGAAGTGTATGGACTGCATGCTCTAGCTGAGCGTATGTGCCAGAAGTGGTTTGCACTGTTTAAAAGTGGCAATTTTGACTTGGAGTACGATGAACGGCCCGGACAGCCAAAAAAGTTTGAAGATCACGAATCGGAGACATTGCTCGACCAAGATCCATCCCAAACTTGCAAAATCACTTGGCGTCGCCAAACAAACCATTTCCGATCGTCTAAAAACCATTTTTCACAATAAACCGGTACCCCTATTATGATTTCTCTAACTTCATCTTGTTTCTTATGGATTTTCATTCTTGGGAGTGCTGGAATTGACATTCTTAAATTTTTGTGCTAATAACTTTCTTGCGATCTTTGATGGTTTTTTTTTGACTCTGTCGACAGAATCGGGAAGCGGACTATGTCTCAATTCTAGGTATGTTCCATCTGATATACATTCTTCAACCATTTTGTGATATTCTTCTTTTTTAACAATAACCGCAACGTTGCTTTTGTCGGCCTTTAAATAATTCACTGGTTTTTCTGTCAGAGTATTGACAATTTTCCCCTCCTTTGTTGTAATTCTACGTGAGTATTGTGTGAGTTTCTTTTTCACTTTTCTCCTGATTTCTTCTTTTCTTTCACTTACAATGTTTTTTATACCAGCTCCTATTTCTACTACGATATCTCCTAGCGGGTTTTTTTGATTTTAGAGGAAAATTTAGCCCTTTATTATTAATTCTAGTTTTTCCGTAGCAAAATTTACGTTTGTTTTATTAATCACATAGTTTGCTAAGTTTATTGATTTTAATGTTTCTTTGTGAACGCCAGATTTGGTAAGGTAGGCAGCTTCTTATTCAAGATTTTCCTTTTTCTCGTTTTGTCCACATTGAGCTGCAGTATTTATTTTGCCAATACTTGGGACTATGTCTTCGTTTTGACGCTCCAGTAGTTTTGCTAATTCAAGATGTGAAGCAAAACTTTGAGCACAATGACAAGATCAGCTGTGGCCAAATATATAATTACCGAAGGTCACCGCATAAGCCCTAGCAACGTTAGCGTAATTAAGAGGGTCGACAAGTTAAGTGAAATGGACGCGGCGGAGTCATTAAAAATTCTGCAAATACCTGCGGAATTAAGGATAAGTACAGATTTAGGAAATTGCAATTCATGTTCACTTATTGTTGTAAAGTAATTAACGTAAATAGTCTCTAGTATAAATAGGTTGTTAAAAAAGATTCCATTCATAGTGTACTGAGGAAGACTGTATATAACAGTTGAAAACGCGTTATACGCTTTTTTTAAATGAATAAAATCCAATGTTTTAAAGTAACAACATTTTTTAATTTTTTCATTTCATAAATTAAAATTTACATTGGAAACCTCGCCACAACAATATTAAATATAATAGGGTAAGGTCCGTTGGCATTAAGAACAGTTGCGTTTAAAGTCGAGTTACTTGCGTGTACCGTTGGGTTAACGTTACGCTTTCCAATCAATCGGCAGATGATGGGGCGTAGTTCGGTTGATTATGGTGGAGTTCCGGTACTATATGAACTCACTGCATCACACTTTTTGTTTTGGCAATAGCATCTTTTAACGAAAGCACTCCGCATGGGTATTACTTTCTGGAGCCGTATAGTGAATCTTTCGATGCGTTCAAAGTCTTTGTAGCTTGTTCTTGTTATCACGTCGTTGGCTTTCTAGACAATCGAGAGCCCATTCTATAAAAGTCCTGCAAGTCAAAACGCAAGCATACGGCACGGAAAATTTAGCAATTCGCTTAAAGCATGTGGTCGTGCAGACAGCCCTGGTCCCTTGACAACTAGCTTCTTCTTCTTGCCGGACCGGATCCTGGAACGAGATCTGTCATTTAAACACTTGTCACCATCTGATTGGGGCTGTCATAGTGCCGAAGATCAAGCTAGCAAGTTATTACACATCCGTTGTGGTAATGTTAAAGCGCCAGCGCTTAACCAGTTCGGGATGTTTATTCAGTATCTTGGTTCCTAAACTAGAGCCAAACCAGTATCGATAAGGGTAACGTTGACTTCGCCAAGCAATTTGATTGTGACCTCTGAAATATTGAAGCAGGACAAAAGAAGCTTCTCCGATGACGAGATGACCATTTAACTTTATGTGGGCTGGAGGTAACTTCTTGGGTCATGAAAATTCTTGCACGCGTTGTCCTGGAGCTAAATTTGATAAGGTTTGATTGGGCGATTCAATATCTGTTTGGGCTCCACCATCGTATCGAGAGTTATTCGTTTCAACACAGTCTTTGCCTCTAAAAGAGAGGTAGCATCCGACGTCAGTAGAGTCTTATCAGAGGTGGCGTTGTCGTAATTGGTGTTCTCGTTACTAGACCGTTGACCTTTCAAGTACCTCTAGTGTGTGCGAGTATTCCTTTTTGCGTTTTTTGAAATGGGGTGAACAGGGCAGTCTTGGAGAATATGTGTCCGGTTCGCCATAACAGTAGCAGAATACCTTTCATTCTACTGTACATGCCATAATATGGTGATCTAATTCCAGTAAACTGCTTTTTTTGCCTTCTGCACCAACTTATGGACATCAGTCAATTCATTTTCATAGCACGATAGCCCCTGTGGAGCCTCCACTTCCTGCAGCAAGCACCTTCAACTGTCTCGGTCCATTGACCGCGTCTTCCAATTTTGAAATCCGAGCAGCGATGAGATGTCTTCGTCGACCGAGTCAGACTAGTGTTTCCTCGGTTTCCCCACTGGTCTCCGGCCGTCAGTTCTTCCAACAAATACCTTCTTGTGTATCCTTTGTTTGTCCATACGATTCATGTGGTCAGCCCATTGCAGCTTCTACAGTCTTACAATTGTTGAGACTTCCAGCTCGTGAAAAATTGTATACAGCTCATGGTTGTGTCGAATTCACCATTGGTGTTCACTCCTATTATTCGCTTCATGACCTGTCGCTCAAAAGCGTTCAATATATTTGCGGATGTTTGAGTTAGGGCCTGTGTTAGCATAACACAGGTCTTATCACAGATTTGTATACTTGCAGCTTTGTTTTCCGGTGTATGCAGCTGGTCTACAATATCGTCAGAACTGAATGAAATATTTTATTTGCGAGCTGTATTTTTTTAAGCGCATTTGTCTCTTTCATTACTGGTTCTCGTTATTTTGGTGCCTAAATACACGCATTCATTAATGTTTCCAATACTGCATTCCCCAGGAGTGATATATTGCATCTTTGAGGTATTTTTTCTCAACTGCGTAATGAGCTTTGTTTTATTCTCATTGATTTGTAGTTCTACTAGTTTTGCTTCGCAGTCGTGTTTCAGGAAGAGTTCTTTGGCAGTTGTTAATGATTTTGACAAAGTGTTGATGTCACCCACATAGGTTCAGTCAATTGGTGGTTGGTAAAATCTCGGACGGGAGAAGTCATCGCTGGTAGTGACGTAAATCTCGGTTCAACTTCAGCTCTTGAGTGCCGGTCCAATCGATCTTGATGATTATTAGTGTGGATTTGTGACTCTAGACCTGGGGTGTAGAATACCACTTCTAAAGCTCTTGCTGAAACACCAAGCTCAGGAAGGGTAAGTCGATCAGAACATCTCCAGGAAGTCCTGCTCTGAAATGGGCATGATGGAGCGCTCCCTCAAGCACCACAGAGCTTCACAAAAGTCGTCCACTTACCATGTGCCAGCCGACGCCAAGTATGGAGCTACTACTTCAAGATGGTTCCATTCTCAATAGGAGCAAATTCCACCAATCTCCGAGTACACCCCACAAAAAATAACTGAGCGTGCCCGGCTACAAGTCATAGATCTCCACCGAGGTAAGCAGCATTCATGAGCTCCACTCTACACAGGGCTGCTCCAATCACAACGGGATCGTCAACAGGAAACACCAACTTCCAGCTAGCAATTATAGTCGGTACCTTCAATGTGGGGATGGGTGACCCAGTTCGGTCTATATTGCTTGTGGTGCTCGTGGATGTTGATGAGCATGCATATTGGAGAAGCGATTTCCTATATGGTGTTGAAGAGGAAGATCCAATGTATACCAAGGCTTCGAACGAGTCATACCATTTGGACAGTAGGTTGACTCCAGTGGTATAGTCTTTGCCCCTTGTGGTTGCGATGGTTTTTCATGATTGATCCGCCCTGGATTTATTGATGCAATGTTATTTTACTCAGGTGGCACCAACAAGCTTGTGTTAGGCTGGCACTTAGGAGCCATTGGATTTATGACGGGGTTCAGATGGAATTGCTCAGTCTGTTTTCTTGCTGGTTATGGCCAAGAGCTTGGATCTAAGCCCCATTGCGAAAGAGTCCAGAGTCATAGTTAACAGGGGATGGTGCAGCTCTCTCGGCTTCTGGTGTCCTTGGGAACTGCTTCCTGAGCAGCAACTGAAACTTCTCTGTTTGGATTTGCTGCTGTCTGTGTCGGCTACCTTCAAAGCGGCCACCTGCTTGACGCCTGCTGGTGGTGTTATAGGCAGTTACAGTGAAACTGATGAACACACTATAATGTCTGCACGGGTGGGTCATCATCGGTACCCTACTGTCAGATAGCACAGAGCACAGTCTGCTCTGCAACAGAATGCAGGTGACGTTTATCAAGTATATGCTGGTAGTTTTCATAAATAAAAGAAAAATTTTATTATATGCATATGTACATATATAATCTTCCTATATAAATATAAAATCTTTCTATATGCATAAATATAATTTTATATATATATATATATATATATATATATATATATATATATATATATATATATATATATATATATATATATATATATATATGTGTACAAAGATATACATATCATGCAAAGTTCAGTCTTCCCCTTTCGTAATCAGGCAGAGACCAACAAGGCTCCCATGGAGTAGTCTTCTTTTTGTTGATGTTCATTTCTTTCGTGGAATCACATCTAATCTGACTCAGAAGTCGCTCCTGATCATATACGGTTAGATAAGATTGCTAGGGATGCTCTGGGCTTATTTTAATTCACGCACCTGTCATGGAAAGTCGTAGACTAGCTCAACAGCCAATCACATGAAATCAAAATCCATGTAATGTCAGACACATGGGTTCCGCTTTTTTGCGGAGCAAGTCAGAACCAACGCAAAAGATATTAATGAGAAGTTAACTTCCGAGTAACACTCAGGGACTCTGATATTACTTGGCCTCACTAGTCATATGATGACGGTAAACCGCTTATGTATGAATCAAAAGCAGAAACAAGTGATATTCCCGTCCGGAGACAACATAACACTTACAAGCTGTTTAGAATTTTGAGTACAACTTGTACGATAAACCTTTGACTCAAATGCCTATCCACTATGATTTTGTTACCTGTGGAGTTACCTGAAGACGATGGTGTACCTCGGGTTCACGACTAGTAAAACAGCCGAGCTTTTCAGCCACTGTGTCGGGCGCCATTTGTAGTAAAAAAGTTGTGCGGTTAAAATCCGTAAAGGACTGCAGTGGTGTTATGCTGCCTCAGCGAGCCAAACATTGGTGCTCACTGGAAACGACTTGATCTAAGGACACGTATATGCGCTGGTAGATTAGCGTCTATGGTGTCTTCGGGCGGGTTCCTTTCCAGAATGGAGAGTCCTTGCATGCCAACTTGGCCATCGGACCCTAGGTCCGATTGGAAGAGTTGCAAGGGACACCAACCCCACCAAGATACCCATCCCTTATCATGGGTCACAGTTTTCCTTATCCGATATGAAATTTACATGTGGGAGAATAAGCACAGTAGGTAGAAAGACTATAATAACCTTTGTTCTTGCCTAAGCCATTCTTATGCTTTTACAAGCCACTTTAGTTCGTGTATGCAAAATATTTTTTAGTGTGCCTTGTGGCTCGCTGAAGCAGCATAACACCGCTGCAGTCCTTTGCGGTTTTTCAATTTTTAACTACAAAGTTATGTGTCAAACGGTTCCAAGCTAGGTTCTCTGGTTGACAGGGGAAGTTTTTGGAAGGTAAACTGGCATCTCGGGATCGGAAAGGCGAGGATGTTTGTCATTTAGTAAAATCTAGTACAGCAAAATTTATTTCACGTATGCTATATATTTCCAAACATTGCCATCGAACTTGTATTATTTTCGGAGGTTTTAACGAAAATCATGAATTCAAAATAATGAAAGCAACTTTTCTTCTCAAAATTTCGAATATGAGTTCTATTGCTAACGAATCGCTTTTCTCTTCATCATATGCAAAACTTATAGAAACTAAACAGTTATTGTTGCCAAACTATAAGATTTTTATCTTAACACTTTTCTCAACACAGACTCGGGGACTTACTGGTCCTACCCAGCCATCACCTAGCCCGCAAAATAGTCGCCCTTACCCTTCGAGCCAACGAACTATCGAATGCAATTCAATTATCGAAACAGCATGTCGCTCACATTCGTATGGAACGGCAAAAAACTCTCCGTCAGGAAAAATCGAACTCCACTAATCGTTTAAAAGAGCAAAAGAAATACTACGAATCCATCGTAACAAGACATCAAGGATTCATAGAGCAGGTTAACCTTCTAGTCCCCACTATCAATTTTCTTTCTTGCACATTAGAATTTAAGATTGAATTTTCTGATGTAATTTGCATTTTGCATTCCTCTGTAGCTCTTAAAGGATAAAGGATCGTTATGTGAAAAAGTTACAGCTTTAACCAGACGGATTGAAAGTCAAAATCAAGCATGGGAGCACAAACTAGAAACGGAACTGGTACGGGCAAAGGAAACTGCCTTGGCTGGCGAGAAGATACGACGTGAAAAGTGGATACGTGACAATACAAAGAAAATTAAGGTATGCCACTCATTTCAGGAATGGTGTACGTGTGGTTCGATTGAGGTCGTTTGGTGTGCTCTCAAGAGCTCATGTACTAGTTCTTCCTATAACAAGCTTAATTGAGTTTAAAGCTTAATTGGAGCCTTATCAATAAGAATGGTTTCAATTAATAGGAATTAACAGTTAAAGGACTTGAAATAGAAATCAATCGAATGACTTGCCAGCATCAGAAGGAGATGACGGAGCTTAAACGTGCCCATCAACAAGAACTGTTGGATGTTGTAGCAGAGGAGCGCCAAAAATATGAACAGCAAGAAAAAGCGATCCGCGAATCTTGCACTCTGGATCGTGAATTAAGTATTTCTAAGGAACGTGATGCAATCCGCGAACGGTAGGTCAAATTCGTTTCAATTATATATGCAAATTATAATGCATCACATATACATATATTTATACTCATCGCAATTGCCCTCAAAATCTTAACTGTCTTGTAACAATCTTTTGTTTTATTGCAAATTTCCGGCAAAAGTTTTGAGAAACAACTGCGCGAGGAGCAACGCTCATTTGATGAGCATCGAAGTAAACTTTTGGAAGAGTTTGCTCTCGAACGTGAGAGATTGTGTGCGGAAATGAAGCACAAGGAGCTGGAGTATGAAAGTAAAAAGCAGGAGTTGTTGAAAGAAAAGGAACTTGCTATTGAACAAGTTCGTAATGAACTTAAAGAAAAATGCCAAAAGCAAGAACAAAAGTATCAAGTAAGAATGTTTCTTAAATGAGTTCATTATCCTAAAATTTGCGGGTTGTTACTGAATTTTTGCTAATTTTCCTGTAGGCGAGAATCAGTGCAATTGAGAAGCAATTCGAATCTGATTTTCTTATATGGAAAAGAGAATTCGAAAATGCTTGCAAGTTGCGAGAAGTGGAAAATGAAAATGCAATTCGACAGCATTATCGATGCGAAAGGGATCGACAAATTGATGCGATTGTTGCGAAAATGGACAGTGAAACGCTAAGATGTCACGAAGACTATGACCTGAAGTTAAGGTAAGGTTTCGTTTTATAAATTTATTAGTGTCAAATCGGTGATTGGTGGTATTAACCAAATTAACAAAATGAAATATTTTATCAGTATACAATATATTTAGTGAATTTATTTGCATCATTGAAATAATCATGTTTTTAAAAAGTATTTGACAACATATTTTAGCTTTTTCAAATATTCTCAAGAATTACTGTCGTTTTGTTATCTGACAGCAATGACTTCATCCAAAAACATAAACATAATCCTGACAACAAGCCTTAAATATATGAATAACAATGCTTCAAGAGTAACAAAAATAATTATTACAAAAAAATTTGAATCATCCTTTCACAGGTAGAATAATCGAGGAAATGCAATAATCTGCTCCCAAAGTCTATTCTTATTGACTTCTACTATATACTCGTATAAGCGACGATATAAGAAGTCAGTGGTTTTGTAAATGTAAGCAAAAACGTCTAGGTCATATTTGAGTCGATTTGCAATGGATTTAAGCGGAATCATTTAGGCATAAAATTAGTAATCTAAAAACGAACTTTTGATAAAGATATATTTTACTAAGGTTTTGTATAAAAATAATTTTTTAAAACCTGCAATTCGTGTACAAGGCCCTCGTTTGATTAGCCATTTCCGCACTATCACACTTATCACCACTCTAACATCAGTGGCGGATCCAGAGACGATTCTTGGGGGGGGGGGGGGGGGAATTGAATTTATCCTTCGATTTGGGGTTCAAACTTATTATTGCGAGAGAAATACAGTACAAATTATGAAACAAAAATTATCAATTCCAATTTTTAGGTAAACAAAGTGGTTATATTCGAAAAGTCAACCATATGCATGCATTACAGAGTGGCTCATTTTATTAGAAATTCAAACAGAAAAATGCTTTTACATTGCGTGTTTCATAACGCTAAACGATGGCTGCCAAGTTTTGCGAATCTTTCAATGACTTCTTCGGCGGTGATTTCAATGTCATGATGCGTATGAAGCAACGCTAATCCAACTAGTCTTTCTTGAAGCATGGTCATCCTAAGCCATGTTTTAATGCGGCGAAGATAAGAGAAAGATCGTTCAGAGCTCGCGTTTGTTACGGGAAGTGTACATAATACTCGGAGATAGGTGTGGATTGTTGGGAATATGTCGACATCACATTTTCTTAATGTTTCCAGTGCAGAAGTTGGAATTTTGCTGCCTTCAATTTTTTGTTGCTGCTGCCAGTGACATTGCCAGTAGCTCAATTCACCTTTGAATTTCAATTTTTGTACGCTTTTGTCATCATCCAGAAGATTCCCGAATCTTTCTATCAAGCATCCGATTAGATCATCGATTTCGTTTTCTTTTAAAAGACTTGCTTTTTCTGGGAGCAACACACTCAATTGGTAACCATCCAAAACTTCTTGTGAAAAACGAGCTTCCAAATCTTCTTTGATGATATCCAGCAGAGGTATGTAGACAGAGACCCTGTAGTAATCTTCGCAAGTTTTCACGTCGTAATTTTCGCGTTTCGTTTGCCAACCACATGTTCTCGGTTTCGCTTCGTCAACATCGAGTTTTTCCGCCATTTTCTTGGCATCTGAATAAATCAGTCGGAATATTTCATCAACTTTTTCCCTCTTTTTTCCCAACTTGGCAAGCAACGTCCTAATCATTTTTGATGCCTTGGCCAAATCTATTGCTTCCTTCTGAAGAACTACGCTAAGCGAATGGGTGAGCGATAGAATGTCGCTAAGACAGAAGAGACGATAAATTCGAACTTGCACAAAGCCGATATGAGAATTGTTGCTTTGCCTGCTGTTTCTCTGTTCTTCCACTCACTGATTTTTGACAGAGCTTCGATGATCAACGGTAACTTCTTAACAAATTGAAGGACAGCATCGTGTCTCTCTACCCATCTTGTTTCACACAACTGGACAATTTTTTCACCAAGTATCTTTGCTAATACAGTCACACGTTTTGGAAATGAGTTCTTGAAGAATTTGTCGACTTCTCGTATGGCACTGGCAACGTTTTCGATTAATCGTACTTTCACTGACTTTGAAATAGTGTTGTTGAGTTTGTGCGAAAAACACGGAGTCATGACAGCATTTTTTGCTTCTTTCCGAATTTCGTTGACTGCTCCGATATCTGACAGCATGACCGCACATCCATCAGTCCCTATCGAAGCGCATTTGTCCATTCGGAGATTCATTTTCTTCATGTCTCCAAGAACAAGCCCCCCGACGGCAGATCCAGTTAGAGACAATTCTTCGTCGGTTCGGTCATTTTTTCCAGCAGTCCTGTAAGCCATTAATCCCTCTTCATCCTCGCTTTCTTCTGATTCTGTGCCCTCCGCGAGAGTATTCTTCGAAAGATGACCGAATGCGTCCAAAAAAGATACAAAGCCTTCTCGTATGCATGCTTCGCCAGGAGAAAAATCGACGTATCTGAGTACAACGCTAATCTGTAACGAGAAACATCATTCTTCTGTAAATTTCTGTTCATTTTCTTGGGAACAACCTCTATCCGATAGTTCAGACAATAGGCATCAATTATTATTATTAATAATTGGCAGGATTAAAGTATTACCTGAGCTTTTCCCGACAGATCTGGAGATTCATCGAAAACAATCGTGTAAAACTCAGCACGAGCCACTCGTTGCAAAATTTTGTCCAGTATCTCTGCCCTGCAGCATTCAATTAGTTAGTTCTGAATCGTTTTACTGGTATAGGTCGCTCTTGAAGATGTGGTCCCAAGGTGATGCTCCAGAGTTGTGTCACCTGAATCGATTCTGAATCTCAGCAAAGCCCTGAAATTCCCTTCGTTTTGCACGGGCGTTTTATTTTTTTGAATATCTCCGTCATCTCTATGCCCACGAAGTGGAATGTTCTGCTTTCCGCAAAAAATGACCGTGTTCGCGATGGGGATGAGTCGTTTTCTGTTCTCTTGCGTTTCCGAAAGATGGTTTTCGTCGAGAAGATTACGGACGCTTCGTTGTGGATTGTGATAGTTTCTCACGAAGTCCTTCCCAGTTGCCATTGCATTCTTATGGTACATATTTTGAGAATGAATTTCTAACACACCCTTGATCCCAACCAAATTTTTGAAATCAGTCAACGGCTGCGTGACAAGTACCCCAAGCGGAGTATTCCCCCGATAACCTCCTTGATTTCGAGGCGTAAACCATGGACAATATTTGCAGAATAGCCCTTTCTTCACGTCGGATAGTACGAGCCACTTTGCATGAGAATCCAAGTGTTTGGAAGAGACGTAGTGTTTTATTTCTTTGTCAGAAACAACTCTCGACGAAAATGGGAAAGTATAATTTTTTGGAGGAGTCCAGGGATTTTCAAGTAAAATTTTTTTCACGTGATCGTCAATTTTTTATCCCACGAAATTACCAACATCATTGGAAATGTTTACAGCAATGGTAGAAACTTGCACAATGTCGGAGTTTCTGGACGAAGATGGTGTTTCGCTGCCCGAATTGTCAATGCCTTCATCATGTTTAGGTGAACTGTGCGTCACTGCACGAGGAACCTCGTTTTCTTCTCGATGTACTGTCGCAACATCTTCATCTAGTTTTCTTTTTTTCGCAGTTGCAGAGTAAAAGTAGTCCGAGATGGACTTTTGTCGAGATGACTGTAAAATAGGAATCATAAATATAAATTCAAGTTTCAATACTAATCATTCCGTCGGTTTGAAATAATGAGTGTATCTAGGTATAATATGAGAATATGAATTATGAAACGTATAGATTTTAAAAATAAAGAAAATGACGTCGAAAATAATGTCGAATGACTTTTTTTTCAAAATTCTCATTCTACGAGGTGTGTTCAAAAAACATCGCGAATTTTGTTTTTTTATCAAAAATTATTTATTTATTCATGAATATCTATTTTGTCCCCTTCAAAGTAATCCCCATTAGATATTATACACTTGTGCCAACCGTTTTTCCAATCTTTGAAGCACTTCAAAAAATCATTTTTTTTAATCTTGTTCAGCTCCTCCTTCGATGCCGTCTTTATCTCGTCAAGCGTAGCGTAACGTCGTCCTTTCATGGGCCTCTTCAGTTTAGGAAACAAGAAAAAGTCACAAGGGGCCAGATCTGGGGAATACGGTGGCTGCGGCATCATTAGTGTGTTGTTTTTGGCCAAAAAGTCGCGCACAAGCAACGATGTGTGAGCAGGGGCGTTATCGTGGTGCAAAAGCCAATTTTTGTTCTCCCACAAATCCGGGCGTTTCTGGCGGATTGCTTCGCGCAAATTGCGCATAACTTGCAGGTAATCTCTGTGGCAAGAACTCATGATGCACCACGCCCCTGCAATCGAAGAAAACTGTCAGCAAAACTTTCACATTCGACTGAACTTGGCACGCTTTTTTCGGTCTTGGTTCATGCGGCAGCTTCCATTGAGATGATTGAGCTTTGGTTTCCACGTCATAATCATAAACCCACGATTCGTCACCAGTTATGACCCTCTGGAGCAAATTTGGTTCGTCGCGGACAGAGTTTAACATCTTCATGCGTTGCTGTTTTTGGTCGCAATTGAGCAATTTTGGTACGAACCCGTCTCATGCCCAAATCGTTGATAAAAATCGAATGGCACGAGCCAATCGATATGTTAGGTCCTCAGCAACTTCTCTAACGGTGATTCGACGATTGGCCAATACCATTCTCTCCACTTCATTAATTTTTTCGTCTGTTGTTGAAGTGCTCGGGCGTCCGGCACGCTCTTCGTCGTTCACATCTTCTCGGCCTTCTAAAAACATTTTGTACCACCGATAAACGTTGCTTCAGTCCAAGGTAGCTTCTCCGTATGCCACAGTCAACATTCGGAATGCATCCGCGCACTTGATTTCGTTTTTCACACAAAATTTGATACACGTTCTTAACCCGCGAAAATTCATAATTCGCGATACTTTTCGAACACACCTCGTATATTGAGATTCCTGAAGTTTGTTACGGAACACCAAGTTAAAACACGGGTTCTATATGCGAAATTGGCTACTGCTATTGTTGAATGAGCAAACCTAACCTCAATTTTTATGTAAACACTCGTTTGTATAATGTCAGTAAAATTTCACTACGCACAAAAATGAACAGTAAAATCGAAACAACATCGATACTTACCATTTTTTGGCGAGATAAACGGATTTAAATAGTACCAATTGTACTCAAGACTTCGACTCTTTCTCGATTCAGAATTTAGTACTTCCGCTGTGAGTCGCCCAGAAAAGGGTAAATAAATTTAGGCAGGTCATATAATGCAATTTATGATAGTATCTTGTTGTGATTTCCATAGCGTATTTGGTGAGAAGAGTGCACTGATCTATACTACACACTGGATAGGTGACGCGTTTAAACTACACGGAACCACTAGATGCATTTTGTAAGAGGATCTGCGACATAATGTATGCGTTTTGATTGGCTGACGACTATCAGCTGGCCGAAACCAATGATATGTATGAAAGTGCGGATAGGGTACATGGTTAAATTGACAGGGCTCCAAACGAACTGTTTTGTATGAGGAGCTGACAAATTGCTTTTACTTTTCTAAAAATTAATCATAATTTTCAATTATATATATCATTTCATATCTAATTATAGCATATATATGATAGTAATTGAAAAAGCGCCTCTAAATCCGTACTTTATTGAATTGATTTCAATGACACTTCATAAGACGATTCGAATTTCGCGCCATTCACATTTCAGAATGCAAAAATTCCTCACGCAACATGGCGCTCAAAGTGTCCCATCGCTGTTATAGGCAGAAGCTAGCCGTAGCCTATCCAGTGATAAATAGAGATCAGTGGAAGAGTGTCACTGTTGTATTTTCATTTTTTTTATTGCAGAGAATATTTTTCTAGCAAACAAGTGAAATTTTCAGGTTCTGCGGTTCCAAGGGGGGGGCGGGGGGGGGAATTTCCCTAATTTACCCCCCCCCCCCCGTGGATCCGCCACTGCTAACATGTTTCAACTTCTGCACACGAAAATTTGAGCAGACCTCAAAAAAAATTTTTCAGATACAATAAAATTCCGTTTAATAGTGAACAATTAATGCAAGCACTCGTGAGTTTTCTTTTCTATACAAATGCAACTTAAATTTAATTTATCCTTGGTATCCTCACCCTCGTTAAGTTGAAAACCTCAATTACAACTAAGTCAAGATAAGATCCTAAACAAATGAAACATGTAAGGCTATTGTCTTGTTCAAATCGCATTCTCCAACACTTCCCGCATCACTTTCAAAATCAACTTCTGCATCTCGACTCCTGTTTCCCGTTCTCTATTTTTCTTTTCCCGCTGCTTCGTACAATCGCATCGAAACAACTCCCGTTCCGTAAAAGAAACTTTTCCATTTTCTTTTCATAAAATTGCAAATGAACGAACCAATTAACCAAATTCTTTTTTTTTTCTTGATTTGACTTTTCGCATTATTGTTACACTGCTGCGATAGACCGTTTCATTTCATGTGTTTGCGCGATGCACAATCAAACTTCTCTCCTAAATTTCACGTACGGGAAATTCGAGAAATATCCGAACTACTCGTGAATACCGTAACCATAGACGGTAAAGGTCCCTCGAGCAGTTTCCCTATGCGGACTGCTCGATTACTACCCACCTTCATCAACAAGAACATATGCCAAGCAATTGGAGCTAGTCTCGTTTTGTTATGCCGTGAGGTGCCTTCAAGCTTGGGGATCCCTTTCCTAGCGGGAGGGGAGAGGTGAAGAGGATGTGCCAGAAAAGCGATCCCCCAGCCGCAACGCCCCCAGCTGCTGTGGGTCCCTTTTATATTTTAGGACTCCCGAACATAATGTGCCACCTGGTTCCATTTGTCAACCGATTCGAGTATCACCGCAACTATATTATCCGGGGTGGACTCTCCCGTCTCCCTGTAGAGTTCCCTTCGCAGGCTGACCCATTTTGTACACGCAAAAAATGTGTGACAAGCATTGTCCTCCTCTCCTGGGCAAAACCGACAATCGGGGGACCGTGACTTACCAATCTTGTGCAGGTAAGATTGAAAACACCCATGCCCGCTCAAAAGTTGGGTCAGTTAGAACTCAGTCTCACCATATCTTTGATTTAGCCACGTTCCCACATCCGGGATGAGGCACGCAGTCCACCTTCTCTTCGTGCAATTGACCCAAGGCTGCTGCCAATCGTTGAGGGAGCGCTGTCTCTCCTCACCGACAACCATCTCCCTGGCATCCTCGTTTCAGCGCAGGTTAATAGTGCGGCGCTCTCTAGCAAGGAGGGCCACAGGTATCATGCCTGCAATAACTCTCAACGCCTGATCAGAGACTGTCGGATACGAAGATGCAATCCTCAGTGCTCCTCTTCTCTGCACCTGTGCCAAATGTTTTCGGTATACCTACTTGCTGAGAGCGTCGCCCCATACTTCTGCTCCGTACAGTAGCACTAACCCTAGAATACTCATCAAGAGGCGTCTTCTTGATGGGCTGGGTCCCCTTACGTTGGCCATAACTCGACTCAGAGCCAATATTCCCCAAGCAGCCTTCTCAGTCCTTGCCCTGATTTGCTCAGAGAAACTCATCTTTGAGTCGATCAGTAGCCCCAGGTACTTCACCGATGGCTTCAATTCGATTCTTATACCTCCAATACTGATCATCCTTACTCTAGGGATTCTCTTCTTTGTCAAGATGACCACTTCGGTTTTCTCCAGTGCTAAACTGAGCCCGCGAGCAGTCATTCAGTCCCTCACTCGGCCTAGCCTAAGTTGCGCCTGTTCAACGGTGAGTCCAGCGACCAGAGCAGCAACATCATCCGCATAGCCGACCAAGCGCGACTCATCTGGCATGTCAAGTCTCAGTAGCCCATCGTAAGACATGTTCCATAGGTCCGGACCAGAGGTAGATCCCTAGGCAATGCCCGATGTAATTTCCATCCTTCGTTGGCCCTGTGTCGTGTGGTACAGCAGGCTTCGGTCCTTAAGGTAGTTCCTCAAAAGCCGCATTAGATATTCTGGAACATGAAAAGAGTTTTCCAGCGTATCCAGAATATTCACCCATCTAGTGGAGTAGAAGGCGTTCCTTACGTCGAGTGTCACAAACAGGACGATCCGTCGCTTGATGCGACTATATGCCTATGCCTTTTGGACCGTGTTCACCACCTCTGCATCAATGGTAGAACGTCCTGATCTAAAGCCGTGCTGCTGAGGAAATAGGTCCCCAGCAGCACGAATCGCGTCAGTGAGTCTTCCCTTGATGAGTTTCTCTAGCACTTTCTCAGCCATGTCTAGCATGCATAACGGGCGGTATGCAGACGGCGATTCGAGATTTCCCTTCCCCTTGCTGATCAGCACGAGCCTCAACCCCTTGCATCGTACCGGGAAAACCCCGTCCCGTAGGCAAGCGTTGAATGTGCTGAGCACCAAGTCAGGACAATGGTGATAGACGAGACCTTAGAAAATAAAATCAGATCATACGCCAACAGTATTATTCAAGAGTATCAAGACGGCTTTAGCGACAAAAGACCAATTGCTTGCAGTCAAGAGGGAGCTTGAAAAATGCTGGGAGTTCAACATGGACGAACACTAAATGTTCGTTGATTTTAAGCAAGCATACGACAAATAATGCTGTTCTTGGCATCCCAGTCAAATTCGTCCGTCTTACTCATAGGACAATGATGTTGATAACCTCCCAAGCCCGCATCAATAATCAACTCACCGACGCCTTGACACGAATATCGGACTAAGGCTGGGAGATGGGCCGACCCCATCGCTATTCAATTTGGCTCTAGAATGTGTCATAAGGAATTATATTTTGATACAAGAGGCACGTTACTATACAAGTCAAACTAACTCGTACCCTTTGCAGATCAGATCAACATTTTGTCACGGTCATTAACAACTTCCAATGAAATCTTCCTAAAACTCGAGAGCGAAACAATACTGGTAGGCCTACATGTCAATGAAAATACAACAAAACTTAAGAGTCGGGGAACAATACCTCAAATACATAAAATATCACACTTGGTGAAAAAAATATTGAAAGGGTGGGCAATTTTGTTTATTTAGTTGCCAAAATAATGAAACCCAGTAATGGACGAGACGAAATACGCCGATGAATTTTTATTTTGCTTTAGCACTACAGCCATCGCTCAGAGATAGTATGAGTATCTCATTATCTTGAACGAATATATTGATTTTATACCAGTTCGTATCATAACAGAACGGCCTTATAGTCCGTCTGAAGAATCACTCAAAACAAATCTCGTTATCACCAACAGGGTTTGAACTTGGAACCTTTGCCTTAAGCAGTGAGCACTCTAACTACTACACTACGCAGACTGTACACCGAAGAATACAGCTAGCAGCTAAAATTCGATCCAGTTTTGATGATCTTCAAGACTGGCTGCATACACAGAAAAACAAAGCTCTAAGTATACAAATCTGTGTTAAGACCTGTGCTATGCTTTGGGTGTGAAATATGGACCCTAACCCAAGCATCCGCAAAAATATTGAACGACTTCGAAAGATAGGTTCTGAAGCGAATAATTAGAGGCAAGCTAGATGGGAACCAATGGCGAATTCGATAGAAACATGAGCTGTATGAAATTTTGGACGAACCGAAGATCTCAACGATAATAAGGCTGCAGAAACTGCAATGGACTAGCCATGTGAATCGAATAGATGAATAATGGATGTCCGAAAAGGTATTCGTTTGGGAGAACTGAAGGGCGGAGACCAGTATGGAAACCGAGAAAACACTGGTCTGAGTCGTTTGGCGAAGACAATTCACCACCACTCAGATTTTGAAATTGAAGGACGCGGTGGTTAGAGCAAGAAAATAGGAGGCACTTTTTGCGGGAAGTCAAGGCCCGAAATGGGCTGTAGTGCTACAAAAAAGAAGATTAACTTCTTTCTCCCAATGCATTTTTTCTCAAAAAAATAAAATGCGTGTGAAGTACACGCCCGACAAAAGTGAAACGTCTTGCGGGTGAATATATATGCGTAGATGTATGAATTTTTGCATGTATTTACATAGAAACATATTGAGACTATAAAGTATGTAAGGATCTTACCGACACAGTAGTTTTTATTCTCATTTTTCCACTATTTATTATACTTAGAATACTTATGAGGCTCTATCACAGCGATAATTAGCTTGTGTTTGCTTAAGTACGATCTATTGTAGTATGATACTGCTAATTCTACCCAATAACTGTGTTATTATGAATTTATCAAATATTAATATAAAATGCCCATATCATCAATTCGATCTAAATTATGAAGTTATATCATCTCATCAATTATTTTTATAATATTTTATGCGACATCCTACGTAAGTTACTCTCCACCTCTACCACTTTCCCCATAAAATACCTAACTAGTCTTCATAAATGGGTAGCAGTTCCGTTACACTTAAAAATGTTCAGATCGTAAGCTAACAACTTTCACCTCTGATCATCAACAACCCACGAAACATCATCTGCCGTCGCCATTTCAATTGATTGCATATCACTGGAGGTAATATGAGGACCAACCATGCCTACCATCGGATCGTTATACATTCACTTATGATCATCAAACATCTGCAAACTTTCATCCATCACATCACTTTAATCCATTGTATATCAGCGGAATCTTTGCTAGGGCAAAGGACTCAGAACCACGATGAATTTGTCCCTGATCACCAGCCACTAATAAACCATCATCCGTCATTGCCACTTCTATATATTGTACATCAGCGGCATTGCTGCTAGAAGCAAGCACGGCAAGCACTAATCCACCATGCATCCTCCCATGATCCCCAACGATCAACAAACCACATCGGCAGCATTGGTGCTAGGACCAAGAACGGCTACCACCGAACTATCATGCATTTGCTCATGTTCATTAACAACCTACTAACCATCATTCGTCGTCAGCACTTTAATATATTCCACATCAGTCGCATCAGTGCTAACACAAAGAACCATCATGTACTAAAGGGTGATTCATAACAAGTGTACACTTTTTTGTTGAAAAAAAAACAGAGTTTTTTGTGAAGATTGAGCTGTAATGTTTATTTATTATGAAAATTTGGTCCCTTACAATTAAATATGAAACATTACTTCGGGCATATGTGCACCTCGTGCTGCTTTACAGACTATCAAACGATGATTGTAATTTTCGATGACATTTTCGCACATTTCCGGCGTTATTAGGCGTATGTAGGCTCGAATATTGTTTTTTAATACTTCAGTAGCCTAGGGAGCATCAGCGTAAACACGATTCTTCAGAAATCCCCAAAGAAAGAAGTCACAAGGAGTCAAATCACACGATTTCGCCGGCCAAATTATGGGTCCATTTCGTGAAATTATTCGATTTCACGTAGAGCGCGAAATGTTTGCACTGGCGATTCATTATTTTTGTAAAAAGTTTTAACAATAATAAAACGTTGGGCTGATGTGTATGACACCATGGTTAAAATTGTTAAAGACCAAACCATCATAATCTGTCAATATATGGACCTAAGATTGGTGATAAATAAGAGTTAAGGCCCATTTACATGTGTACACTTGTTATGAATCACCTTTTATATTTGTCCATGATCTCCAACGACCCACAAACCATCATTCGTCGTCGCTATTTCAATACATTGCCCATGAGTGGTATCGATGCTAGAAGCAAGCACGACTTCTGTGGAACCACAATTTATTTACCCATGATCCCCAAATACCAATCAACGACCATTTATCGTTGCCACTTCAATATATTATTCATTGGCAGCATCAATGCTAGGAGGAACCAGCGTGCATTCGCCAGTGATCCTCAAATACCCATCAAACACCATCCGTCGTCACCACTTATTACAACCATCACACATCAACGGCATCGATGCTAGGACCAAGCACGGGTACCGCCGTACCATAATCCGTTCGCCCATGGTCCCCAAATACTCATCAACCAACATTCGTCGTCACCAATCCAATAAATTACACATTGGCGGCATCGGTGCTACGACCATAGACGGCTACCGCCAAACCATCATATATTCGACTATGATCTCTAGCAATCCACAAACGATCATCCATCGTAGCCAATTTAATGCATTGCACATCAGCAGCATTGGTGCTAGGAGCTAGGAGCTACCGCCGAACCATCATGCATTTGCTCATGATTACCTTCCAATTTTGATCCGTCGTCACCAATTCAATGCTCTGCACACCGGAAGCATCAGTGCTAGGACCAAAGACGTCTACCGCGGAACCACCATGCATTCACCAATCATTACAAACGACCAACCAACCATCACCCATCGTCGCCACTTCAATGCATAGCACATCGGTGGCATTGGTCCTAAGAGCAGACATGGCTACCGCCGAACTACTATGGATTTGCCCATGGTTGCCAAGCACCATCCATCGTTGCGATTATATTGCAAATCAGTGGCATCGTCTGGGACCAAGCAAAGCTACTGTTCATGGTCCCCAAATATCCACCAACGACAATCCGGCGTTACCACTTTCATACGTCGGCGGCATCGGTGTTATGACCAAGAACTAATATTAATTAACTGACAGTGCCCACTATCGACAATCGCATACATTGGAAATCAGTTCTGGCACCTAACAACAAAGTGAACGTCTACCCAACCCTCATTCATTCTCGTCTCATCACAATCCATCGCATGGCGACCATCCGCTAGCACCAAACACAGATTGTCGCGCACATGTCGCTTGACTGTCCGCCCGGAGTGTAAACGGTTCTGCTTTTTCGTTATATCTGAAAATGTTTCCCCCAGTAAAGAAACTTCACTTCAAAAGTTTCACTTCAAATAGGTATGCAATTTGAATTTATCAATAGCTTTACTTCTTCTTCTTAGCTCTACAGCCCCTCGCGGGTCTTCGCTTACTGCAACAATCGTCTCCAACTATCTCAGTCCATTGAGCGGATGCACCAATTTTGAAATCTGAACAGCGATAAAAGATTGGCCTAAGCCCTTCAGTTCTTCCAACAAACACCTTTTTGGGTATCCGTTGTGCGTCCATACGATTCATGTGGCCAGTCCATTGCAGCTTCCGCAGTCTTACAATCGTTGATACCTCCGGCTTGTCAAAAATTTCATACAGCTCATGGTTGTATCAAATTCGCCTTTGGTCCCTATCTAGCTTTGCTCTGACTATTTGCCTCAGGACCCGTCACTCAAAGGCGTTCAATATACTTGTGGATGCTTGGATGAGGGTCCATGTTTCACGCCAAGAACATAATATAGGTCTTATTACAGATTTGTATACTTGGAGCTTTGTTTTCTATGTATGCAGCTGGTGTTCTGTCATTCGCATAGGTTGCTACTTGGCTTGACTTGTATAATAATGTGCCTCGTGTATCGACAGGTAGCTTACGATCTACTCCAGAGCCAAATTATATAGCAATGGGGCCAGCATATCTCCCTGCTTAGGCCGATATTTGAGTCAAAAGCATCGATAAGGTGGTTATTGATGCGGACTTGGGAGGTCGTCGGCGTCAGTGTCAGATGGACGGAAAGACTGATTTGGCTCAGATGCCAAAGCAAAGCATTATTATGTACAGTATGTTTTGATCAATACTGTCGTATGCTAGCTAAAAATCAACGAAAATTTGGTATACGTCTATGTGGAACTGCCAGCATTTTCAAGTACCTGCTTGACTGTGAACAATTAGTCTGTTGTCAATCTACGCCCTCTAAAACCACCTAGATACTCCCCTATAATACTGTTAACGTATGATCCTAACTTATTTTCTAGCAAGTAATGAAATGCCTCTATAATTTTCGCATTGTAGTTTGTCACCTTTTTGTGGATAGGGAATATAATTGATTGACTTCACTTTTCCAGCATATATTCTTGTTGCTAAATGTACGGGGTGACTTTGTGAATAGCTTTATGAACACTGCTACCATCATATTTGATGAGCTATCCTGGAATCTCATCGATGCCTGGTGCTTTATTATTCTTTTGGACGTTGATGGCGAAAGAAACTTCATCCAGAGTTGGTGGGGCCAATGGAAGCCCTCCGCAGACACCTATGGGCTCCGATGTTCTGGGGCAGTGCAGAGAATTAAGGAGGTTCTTGAAATATGATGCCCACCTTTCCTTAATCTTGGTTTCATCAGCGATAATATTGACGACGTCGTCACGACAGAGCGTGGTCTTATGCTGATAACCACGTCTCAGGCTTTCACTACTTTATATACTTGTCTTGTGTTGTTGCTCACTAGACTTACATCGATGCTTCTCAATTGGTCATCATAGTATGTATTTTTTTTTCTTAATTCTAAATATTTGATTCGCTACTCTTCGCCAAGTATGCTCTAGGCCTAACGTTGTTGGCTCAGAACATGGTCGATCTGGTTTTGTGTGTTGCCGCCTAGTGATACCCAGGTCATTTTATGAATGCGTCGATATGGGAAGCAAGTCAAACGTATGACTAGATTTCTACTACATACAAAGTCAATAAGGTACTGGCCATTGTCATTTGTTTCATCGTGGAGGCTATACCCTCCAGTCGTTCCCCGATGAGATAGCTCATTGCCAACCTCAGCATTGAAATCACCCAGAATTATATTTGTGTCGCTTGTAGGCAATGAGTCGACGAGTCTTTCCAGGTGATTGTAGAACGTTTTCTTTGTTTTTTTCGTCCTTTTTTTCGGTCAGGCGTGAACATGTATCAGCCTGATTTTGAAGAATTTCGCTTTTATACGGATCGCACACAACCGTTTATTGACTGCCTCAAAATCAATAACGTGCGATTTCAACTGCCTTTTCACAATAAAGGCTAGTTCGAAATCTCGTTTTCTAGTAGGCTTCCCACTTTTGAATATTGTGTGCGATCTTATGTCTTGAATATCTTTTCCTGGCTAGGTCATGTAGGAAAGAAAGAGATATAGAGATAACGTGGTCGACCGCAACACGGGAATCGGGACAGTCTCGATCTGGCCGTGGTTACAATAAACAGAAATAAAGTATACAACTAAGACAGAAATAAGTGTTTTTATTTACTGGTGTGTTTTTCCATTAGCTTAATATCCTACACGGGTGCTCGTCCGGGATATTGAGAAGTTTTATGTGAAAATTAACAGGTATTCGACACGGTAGGAAAAACAGTGACGCTAACTGTGTTGAAAAACCACCGAATATGAGCGAAGTGGAAGAAGATGGGTGTAGGCTCACGGTGCTGCAGTAAAAAGAAATATGAAAAGCAAAAGATCTTAGTCTATCGGGAAATAAAGCCGAATTAATAAAACGCATTGCCACAGCAAATCCGTTGGGAAAGTGAATGATGGAATTTCGAGAAATGGTGGAAAACAATTCAGTGAACGGTGCGCCGGGCGAGGAGGATGGCATTAATGCAAGTGTGTTAGTGGGGGGAGACTGTCCGTGAGCGCGAAATCGTTTAATATAAGAGCGAGAAAGAGTTAGCCGAACGGGAACTCACATTAGCGCGTCGCAAAATAGAGGTGTTACGGCGAAGCCAATCAGTTGGTGATAGTGTTAGTGGCGACAGTGGTAGTCGTGCCGAGAACAATGCAGACGTGCATGCTGACATAGAACATTCGTGGGTAGTGCACTCGAGTTCGGTGGTGCACACTACACCCAAGATGAATGTTGCGACGCCAGCAGACTTTCTCAATGTTTTCGATGGAAAGACGGATTTGTACGAAACTTGGGAGTAGCAGGTTTTGTTTTTTACGACGGGCAGATAAACTCGACGATGATCAATGCTGAATCTCATATGGAGAAGCTCGAAGCAAATAACAACTTCCAAGACATAGTGAAGGAGATTTTACGCATAAACGTCATTGAAGGGCCCAGGATGCAGTTGCCACACATTAAAGACCGAACCATATGCCGTACATTAAGAGATTTGATTGAAAGCCATAAACCTCGACCAACAAATGTCGTCTGCAATTTAGTCAATTATTTGATCAAAAGGGCGTGGTGCGACCTAGTTCGTTGGAATATTGTATCCCAATAGTACTAGCAATGAAAAAAATGGAAAGATTACAATGTGTGCACACTATGGTCTACTAAACAATAAGATGAAAAGGGACCGTTTTCCGTTGCCTTTGATGGAGGACTAGCTGGATAGATTTCTAGATTTAGAAAATGGACTCTATCATGTGCCAGTTGAAAAGAAGAGCGTAAAGTATACGGCGTTCGTTACACCAGATGGGCAGTTCGAATTCTTGCGCGTTCCTTCTGGTATCTGCAACTCATCGGCAGTTTTTCAACGACACATCAGAGCAGTATTTAGAGACCTGTTAGCAAATGGAACCACATCGTCTTACTTAGATGATTTGGTAATTCCGGCCAAAGATGAACGAGATGGTTTAGAGCAACTTCAAAGAGTGTTCAAGGTCGCAAGTGAACTCAACGTGACGTTTAACTGGGGAAAGTTTATATTTCTGGAAAAGAGAGTGGAGTACTTAGGATAAATTGTCAAAAACGGCACTGTTATGCCAGAAAAGGAAAAAACGATGGCTGTAGCAGAGTTCAAACGACCAAAAACAGCGGACACACAAAGCTTTTTAGGTCTGAGCAGCTATTTCCGTAAGTTTATCAAACGGTTTTCGACTATAGCTCTTACTCTCTCTAATCTGTGAAAAGACGCAATAAAGTTGAATTCGGAGAAGACCAGGCTAAGGTGTTTCAACAGCTAAAGGACATACTCACACATGGTCTCGTTTTCAAGTTGTATCGAGGCAGATCCGAAGCAGAATTACATACAGACGTGCCTAAGCAAGGACTCGGTGCCATACATTTGCAAAGAGACTATGTAAATAGAAAGTTACATCCAGTTTACTACGCGAGTTGGAAGACGACGCCTGCAGAGGAGAAGTATACGAGCTATGAATTAGAGATTTTAGCCGTTGTGAAAGCATTTAATAAGTTTTGCATTTATTTGTTGGGTAACCCGGTGAAAATTGTTACAGACTGTCAAGCTCTTGCCCTAACCATGGCAAAAAAGGAGGCGTCCTTAAGAGTGGCACGTGAGGCGTTGTTAATCGATGAATTTAATTATAATTTTGAACATTGACCTGGCAGGGCTATGAAGCACGGGAATGCTTTAAGCCGATATCCGGCATCGATATATTTTATCGAGAAGAAAGTAGATGCATTAATGGAACGAGTGCACCGAGCCCAGCAGAACGATAGCGAACTACAAAAAATCATTCAAGATACAGACGACGATAATCAAAAGGACTTGAAACTGCGACAAGGAATTCTTTACCGCGAAGAACGAGGAGATCTTCAAGTGGTTGTACCCAAGGCAATGCAGTACGACGTTATAAGAAGTGTGCATGAACGTGGTCATTTCAGCGTGAGGAAAGCCGAATATGCTCTTTGACAGAAATTTTAGTTCTCGTACATGCAAGCCCGCATAAGGAAATTCATCGATACATGCGTGGTCTGTATATTAGACGAGAAGAAACACGGAAAGCTGGAGGGCTTATTTCATCCAATTAACAAAGGTGGTGGGCCACTAGATACCTATCATGTTGATCACCTTGGACCGATGACGTCGACCAGGACGTGTTTCAAATACATATTCGTTGTTACGGATGCATTCACCAAGTTTGTGTGGCTGTATCCAACGAAGTCAACGACAACTGAGGAAGTTATATCGCTGTTGCAGCAACAAGCCACTGTTTTTGGAAACCCACGTATGATTGTTTCAGACCGAGGAACCGCATTCACTTCGAATGCTTTTGCCGAATATTGCAGAGACGAGGGAATAGAACACATTTCAATCACGACGGGTGTGCCATGTGGTAATGGTCAAATAGAGAGGCTAAACCAAGTGGTTATCCCAGTGTTGACGAAGCTGTCTATAGAAAATCTAGCAGAGTGTTTAAAGTTCGTTGATAAAGTCGAACAGAGGATTATTTTTTTGTTTAATCGTAGGATTGGAAGTTCACCATTCGAGATACTGATTAAAACAGCTATACATACGAAAGACGACTTGAAGCTGCGTAAAATAATTGAAGCTGAAACCGTAGATATCTTTAAGAACGATCGGAACTGAGAAGCAGAGCTATGGAAAACATGAAGAAAGTTCAAGAAGAAAATCGCAAAACGTTCAATCGACGGCGAAAAGCCGCAAGCCCATATGATGTTGGCAATATCGTAGCTGTTAAAAGGACTCAGTTTGGAGGAGGTCTTAAAGTCCAGCGGAAGCTTTTGGGCCCTTATCGGGTTGTGACAGTTAAGCCTAATGAACGGTACGGAGTTGAAAAAATCGGTGACCACATAGGACCCAAGGAGACTACGACGTCAGCTGATCATAGCCATATCCAGAATGTCAAGATGCAGGCATGACCGTTGAGACTTCATTCGAGGATTTGTCATCCGAGGAGGAAGTAGGTATCGGGGACGATGCAGCCATTAGAAAGGCCGAGTGAAGGAAAGAAAGAGATATAGGGATGACGCGCTCGACCGCAACACGGGAATCGGGACAGTCTCGATCTGGCCGTCGTCGTGCGTGGTTACAATAAACAAAAATAAAGTGTACAACTAAGACATAACTAGGGGTTTTTATTTACTGGTGCCCATTTCATTTTTCCATTAGCTTATTATCCTATAGTCGTATTCTGGATTGCCAGTGTTTTTTATTTATATTGAGTGGCCTGTTGTATAAGGTCCTTAACATTGACAGGGTAGTTCAGTGATCTGGCATTCCAGGATCCAATGCCTTACTTTTTTTCCGTTTGCGAAGTCGTTGCCGTGAGTCCAATCCATTTCGAGGCCCATCTGCAGGTTTTGAAACATTTTAGGCTTCCCAGGGACGGGGAATCAGCCCGTCGCCCAACTTCCTTTCCGGTTGCATGGTTATTACTTTTGCTTCGATTCCGTTATCAGGCACAAAAGGCTCACCTTCATCCTCTTACGTCCCCACAAAAGAGCTGTAGGATTTAGTAGCAGAGCTGTAAATGTATTCAAAGTTATTAGTATTTCTCAGCATTTAATGTCCCATCATTGTGGAACCAGTAAATCCAATGTGCAACCCCGAGAACATTTACTACCATTTGTTCGTGGGTTTAGAAATGAGAACTCATGGTAGCTGCGGGTTAGGGAAACAAGGGGTTCCCCTCTCTTTTCTCAAACGGACTTGGAACCGTCAACGGCGGAGTTAGAAATAGCCATAAATGTGCCTAGTATTTAATTTTCAAATTATTGCGAAAAAACAGATGTGTAATTTTGGGACTGTGAAAATAAGGAACGCAAACGACGAGATATAAGTAGCATCTTGAGGCATATAGGTATTATTTATTACATAACGATCCAAAACAATACCTCTTATTTGAGTAAAAATCTGCGGAATGGTTTGTAGAACAATTAAGCATGAAAGTCAATAAACAAAATTTCGTGATTATTTTCGCCAATTTATTGATTTACCTTTGAAAAGTTTAAATTTGATAAATTCAAATTTAATTTCAATTAATTTCAAACAAAGAAAGACATACTTAGCTAGCCCTAACTTTTTTAGGAAACAAAACGCCTCTTTCACACCCTTTGATCCCGTTCTTTTCAATTTCCATTATAGCCGCATTAAAGAAAAATACGAATCTGAATTGCAACAAGCTGAATTTTCGGAAAAACAATTGAAAGATAAATTCAACGATGCCCGAAATAAACTTGCCGAATGTGAAGCACGAGTTCAAAATTATCAAGCTGAAGCAAAACAATTGAGCATGGAGCTGGTGTATAGTAAAAAGGTAAACAGCATCCTCTATTGCCGGAACCGCCGGAAAAACAATGTATTTACCACACACCCCTTGACTCGTTAAAATTTATTTCTATTTACATTTCAGATGTGCGATAAATTAATGGAGGAGAAAGAAATTATGAAAGAAAATGCGCGACGCGAAGTGCAACAAGAAATTGCAACTTTGCAAAATGAACGAGATAGTGAAATTGAGAAGATTTATCAACGGTATTTTCTTTCTTGAAACAATTAAATGTCTTTTGTCGTTTATTAGTTGACATTGCTTCTTAAATACATTATAATAAATAAATGAGAGAGCATAAGGAAAATTCTTAACAAACGAAAATATTTAATCATTCCAGAGTTCAGCATGCAATCGAGAAGAAAGATACAGCCATGGATTTGTTGCAAAAAGACAATGCAGCGCTACGTGAAAGATGTATTAAACTGGAGGCGATTATACGACAACAACGAAAAGATTATTGCATTAAATAATAAACAAGGAAGCTTTTATAAACTTTAAATCATTTTGAATTGTTCAAGTATAGATATGTTTTCTTTGAATTGCTGTAAAACACTTTTCGCTGTATGTTTTAGAACTTTTAAATATTATTAGCCATAGTTTTTTATAAATACATGAATAAATACTATTTAGTAAATTATACAATTTTTTTATTTTGCTCCAATCTTCTTTTTCAAAACCGGTCTCTAGATTATTTTAAGAATTTTGTCATTTTTATTTCAAAAAAACAGAAATGCATTTCTGTAGTCCTTAAATCAACAATGATAATTTTAAATACTGTCAGCAGCTTATACCCAGATATTCATGAATACGGGATTCTACGTCTAGCACTCGTTGCGCGTAGATGTGTTTTTAGTCGCTCCTGTCATTAATTTTAAAACTTAATTAATTTTTCACAAAAGTCAGCTTCGAAAAATTAAATTAATTTCAAGTCATTTTGATTTTCACTGGAAAAAGCATTTATTTTCATAGGAATTGACCCACAAATTCATGGAATATTACCTGACTTCGCTAAAGCCATCATGCTTCTCACTGAAACCCACCTCAATTCATGGCACTCCACGACATTCAAGGATTTTGAATTCGTAAGAAACGATAGGGTAAACGGTGATGGGGGCGGTGGCACCGGGATATTGGTTGGAAGACCCTATCGTCTCCAAAATATTGAAAAAGTCAAGTTCAAAAGCATTGAATGTCGAAGTGTCCGTTATCAAAATCTCACTGCCAGGTGGGGATAACCTCTTCGTTATCTCTGCCTATGCAACTGGTGGAACTGTTCTCAACCTCAAGGAGGAGCCCAGTTCCTTGTTTGAAATACTCGAATTGAACAGGCTGCATAACTATTATATTCTTGCTGGTGACCTGAACGCCAAGCAAACGTCATGGCTGAATGCCACCAATAATCCAAGAGATGTTTTCCTGAAATCGTGGATAACAGAGAACCAAATTGAATACAGGTGCAATATATATGGGTCGGAGCTCCCAACATACCCTAGGCCAAATTCCTATTTGGACCTTTGCATTTCTGACGCAAGACTTGAATTCAGCTTTAATAGTCCTCAACGGAAACTGCAGGTGCTTCTTTATGATAGCGACCATAACGCAATCGTAATGGAAATCAATCATCAAAGGGATGATTTCTTCCTCATTCCAGTTCAACACGAAAATCATCGGTTGAATTTCAAAAAAGCAGACTGGAGAAAGTTTCAAAAGAAGTTTAATCGGGAGTACCAGAATCAATGTCCCCCTTCTGATGATGGCAACGCTTGCTCAATGGTTCCTAATGACAGGAATCTAACTTACGATGAAATAGATCTCTATTTCTCAAAATTAGAGAAGCTGACGTTGGGAACGATCGAGAAAGTAGTTCCCAAGATTAAACATCGAAAAAATATGGAAGATATGAAAACCAACCATCGCAAGGTTGAAAAGATTGGAGAGCCTTCTTCTCACTCGCTTCAACAATTTCATGGGCAATTTTTGAACTACAACCTTCTCTCGTTGGCTTAATTGAAATTACACCTGAAGAATGTCCGGAACTTAATGCGATCATACTTCAGGAGTGAGGTCAGCAATCAATGGGCGAAGTCAGCAATCAATGGGCGGAAAAATTGAGGGGTATTAGCCCACAGGACCCAGATGGCGTTGCCATGAAAGTGTTATCGCATATTCCGTAAGAAATCTCGAGTGAAGGTATCGAATCTTGAAGTCACTAGTGATGAGATAAATCTTCTCGATAGGGCTGATATCGAAATTGATAGTACGACTCCGGATAGAAAAAAAGTTTTCCCGAAAACAAACGAACAAACGAAATCGATAATGGCGAAACCGTTGGTGCACAATTTAGCGACGTAGTTGTAAGATTCGTTGGGATGAGTATCTGCTGTTATCGCCATAAAGACGCTCATTGGAGGAGGCACTGAACAGAATGGATACGAGGCAGGACTCGATTTTGAACTACGAGCGAGATAGTGAATGAATAGAATCATGAGCAGCTGTTGACCTGTATCGAAAACTTTTCGTGAACGAAGCCACTGATGGTTTAGCTCCAGTTTTGGTTTATTGGGCGGATATTCTCTATAGTAAATTAATTAAAAGTGGTGCAACCAAACATTAAAATAAATACATATCTTGAGCTTATCCATATGACGAAGAACAGCTTTACCGAGTTCTTATAGCAGTTATTCGTCTTTACTGCCCACGTAAAGGCTACTTAGTGAAATTAATGTATACGGTATCAAAATGTGTGTTCTTTCCAGAACAAGCGTATTTTTTGCGCAGATTTCCAGCTTTGATCGCTTACTGTGACCACAATTTTTATTCGATTGTCAAAATTTTAATCTTATTTTGAAACTGCTATTGTGCAGTTTCCATCAAGTTTAAATTTGTAGTACTCTGCGTGAGAAATCTATATTTTCTGGTGCCTGGAAGGCATAGAGGCGGATTTTCCTAAAACGTGTCCATTTCCTCGCCTGATCTCTGGGTT
Organism: Odontomyia ornata; assembly: GCA_963969285.1. Classification (NCBI taxonomy): domain Eukaryota; kingdom Metazoa; phylum Arthropoda; class Insecta; order Diptera; family Stratiomyidae; genus Odontomyia; species Odontomyia ornata. The sequence continues at coordinate 39,680,989 of OZ017742.1, forward strand.
TGACCAGTCACTGTGACCACAGTTTTTATCCGATTATCAAAATTTTGGTCTTGTTTTATAGCTGTAACTTTGTAGTTTGCGTGAAATATAAATTTGTAGTGTTTTGCATAAGAACACTAATTTTTATGAGAACTCAAATAAGGGTACAGCGAAAAAAAACAAACAAATAGGCATACAAATCCATAAGTGATTTTGAAAATTGTTTTCATTGCTTATAAGTGATACATGAGTGTAAACAAACAAACCAAAACAAAAACAATCTTTCTAAGTGGCGTAATAAGCGAGATCGTAGTTTTTTGGGGGGGTAGGTTTTGGGAACTTTTTCCCTTTATGGCATTGATGTGGTTACAATTTCCAACCGATTTGCAATATTTTGATATTAACTTATAGATTAGCGTCTGAATTTTTCAAAAAGTATAAATTTGTGGTACTTTTGAAAAGGCTAAGGGCAGTTTAAGTGGCTAAAAGCCAAAAAATTTTCAATTTTTCATGTGTCACTACCCCTAAAATTTAAATCGATTTTTCTCCCCTTAAACGCGCGAATTTCGATTTTAAAATTTGTAATTTAAAGGCTTAACCCAAACTAAATATTTCAGGCACATTATCTAGTATGTAGGAGGCTCTTTCCAGAACACGTGCATTTTTTGTGCAGATTTCCAGCTTTGATCGCTTACTGTGACCACAATTTTTATTCGATTGTCAAAATTTTAATCTCATTTTGAAACTGCCATTGTGCAGTTTCCGTCAAGAATAAATTTGTAGCACTCTGCATGAGAAATCTATATTTTCTGGTGCCTGGAAGGCATAGAGGCGGATTTTCCTAAAACGTGTCCATTTCCTCGGCTGATCTCTGGGTTTGACCGGTCACTGTGACCACAGTTTTTTCCGAATGTCAAAATTTTGGTCTTGTTTTATAGCTGTAACTTTGTAGTTTGCGTGAAATATAAATTTGTAGCGTTTTGCATAAGAACACTAATTTTTATGAGAACTCAAATAAGGATACAGCGAAAAAAACAAACAAATTGGCATAAAAATCCATAAGTGACTTTGAAAATTGTTTTCATTGCTTATAAATGATATATGAGTGTAAACAAACAAACCAAAACAAAAGCAATCTTTCTAAGTGGCCTAATAAGCGAGATCGTGATTTTTTGGGGGCAGGTTTTGGGAACTTTTTCCCTTTATGGCATTGCTGTGGCTACAATTTCCAACCGACTTACAATATTTTGATATGAGCTTGTAGATTAGCGTCTGAATTTATCAAAAAGTATAAATTTGTGGTGCTTTTGAAAAGGTTAAAGGCAGTTTAAGTGGCTAAATGCCAAAAAAATTTTCAATTTTCCACGTGTCACTACCCCAAAACTTTAAATCGATTTTCCTCCCCCCCCTTAAACGCGCGAATTTCGATTTTATAACTTGTAATTTAAAGGCTTAACCCGAACTAGTATTTTAATGGTTGGAAAATATTTTAGGCACATTATCTAGTATGTAGGAGACACTGAAATGGCTCTTTCCAGAACACGTGTATTTTTTGTGCAGATATCAACCTTTGATCGCTTACTGTGACCACAATTTTTATTCGATTGTCAAAATTTTAATCCCTTTTATACAGAGTTTGGAAAATTAATGATACATATCAAGACAGATATATTTTAACCGCAAAATAAATCAGTTGTGAATTAGGAAAACTCGTATTTTATTTTTTTTTAAACCCAAGTCTATGTGACTTAATTAACGCGTAGTTTCGTTTAGAGGAATTTTTTTATGTAGTCCTTTTCCTGGAATCGAAGGGAAAAGGAACGGAAGTGACGTGATTTAAAGTAGAGTCGGTGGAAGTTGTTCGACGCATTTAAAATCGGGCATTTGAACAGGTGGCTGATTTTTTGTATTTCGGACTTAGTCTGCTCGCGTAAGACCTGCGACCGAAATTCCTATCCAAACTATGTAACCAGCCAGCAGCCACCTCGGAGTAGATTAAGAGTGTCCGGACTTATCGACCTGACGGGTAGAGTCCGTAGTCCCGTTCCAAGGCGTCTAAAATCAATGAGAAGTCGGTTTAGATTTCTTTCGGGAAATCTCTCGAAAAAACCACGAGATTTAAAAATCATTACATTTGGCTCTGGAATACGCCATAACAGAGCTACCAGTGATAAAAGAGGTACATTATTATTCAAGTCGATCAAATTAGTAGCCTTTGCGGACGAAGAAACTGAGGAAGCACTGGTCTGTTTCGGCCGCCGAAGACAGTTCATCGCTGCTTTGGTTTCAAAATTGGAAGATGTGATCAATAAGCCAAGACAGTAGGAGGCGCTATTTGCTGGAACGGAAGCCCGAGAGGGGCTGCAGTGCTACAAAGGAGAAAAAATTTAGGGACCAACGATTGTGGCTTCGTTCCATAAAATAAATGGTTGAAACCATCTCGTTCTAAGCTAATTATCGAAACTGACCGATAGAACGTAGCTTGAAAAATACGATAGTTGGCTGAAGCAAATTAAATTATATCTCATCTCAATGAATGCTGAACGTAAAATTCAATAATTAATATTAATAGATACATCGCTCAGTAAATACAGTTCATTACTTTGGTAAAATTAAACACAAATTATTCTTTAGGCTAACATTTTTTACAGTTTTCATTAAAAATCTTAAAAGTTATTTACATTTTAAAATTGCACATTGTTACATTATGCTTTCTTATCAACAAGAAAAACAACTAGAATATATGCACTTTTCAAACCACGATATGATTAGCTCCGGTAAATATTCATACGACTCAGCAAATTATCCGCAGGTAAGAAATACGTCATGTGTCCAAAATTTAAACCTGCGAATAAAGCGAGAAAGTACTAATATTATATATTAATATTTCAACTAATAAATGATTTTATTAAATTTCTGTTAAATAAAAAATATTAAATGATTCTTCTCACCTAGCAACAATATCACTCCTCCTTTTCGAGGGAAGTATCATACAATCAGGCAGCGTTCTTCTTGACTACTGGTCGCACCAAATCTCCATTGGAGGCAATTTCAAATTTCAAATCAGCAAACTCTTTTGGCAATGCGTTGATCCCACCTTCATTTTGAACAGTCTTTGCAGTTTTTACAGTATCAGGATACCTATTTGGCGTTACAGACAGATCTCGTGAAAATGAGACTACAGTACGTTGCTCAAAATTTACTCCTGAATTGCTGGACAGACTTTCCATGGATTGGTTTGTGGAAGAACTTGACTTGGGAAGCGGCGAAGGAGTTCTCGATGATTGATTAGAGTTGACTCGTAGAGTATCTAATTTTTCAGGAGTGTTTGATTTTTCTGGGGTCGGCGAATGTGATGCGAATCCATTAGTTATTGAATCATTATTGTCGGTTGGTTCTGTGTGTCCATTGATTTCGTTGGGATGTTTCAATGTTAGGATACCATTTGTTTGGATTGTTGCAAAATGTAAATCGATTTGAGGACTATTCTTTACTACTGCTATCGATTCAATACCACTTTCAGGAATGCCATTGTTATTATTTTCTATATCGTCAAAATTTCTACCACCAATTTTTTTATGTAATCTTAGAAACTCGTCACTAGATTCGGATTCATTAACATTGCCGTTAGTATTTATGGTTTTTGGTGGAGTTTTTTTCCTAAGAGAACTTGGTTTTATATCGGTTCCAGAAAATATGTTTTCCTCTTTGGGAGGTGGTGATAGAATTTTCGGTGATTTGACTATGGTGAAATTTGGTTTTCCATGAGTCATTAAGAGTTTAGTTGGTGGTGGACTTTTCTCGCTTAACAGAATGTTGCGATTGATCATTAATTTTGGTTTATTTTCCATGATTGTGTAGAATTTTATCTAAAAAACATTAAAATTAAATTATTAGCTTACTAGCTGTATACTTTAAATTAAATTTAAGCGGATATTTTAATATTTAGAAGTACTTTTATGCTTTTCAACTGATATAAAATGTCCCATCTTTTTCACATATTCAATTGACTCTGAGGGGCTAGCTCGTGCTGCTCAAATAAAGGATCTTGGAGTTTTCTTTGACTCTAGCCTTAGGTTTGATGTCCATATCCAACAAATGGCAAACAAACCTTTCAAAATATCTGGTTTCATACTGCGCCACGTAGAAGTCTTTCACAATTTTCAAGTATCAGTTCGCTTGTTTGTCACACTGGTTCTCTGTATCCTCAAATATTGCTCACAGGTACGGTCACCGAATCAAAACTTCCTTGTAGCCACTATTGAATCTGTCCAGAGGCGGTTTACCAGAATTTTGTTGTATAATTTCAATTTCCCTTGCCATTCCTATGATGATCGTCTTTCCTTACTCCAATTACCAACGTTAAACTCTCGCCGTAAATATCCAGATGAGTGTCTGCTTTTAAACTCTACAATCATCGTATAGATTCACAACTGGTTAATTGCATACAGGTTTGGAATACAGTTAGACAAACTCGTTCGTCGGAAATTTTTAGAGTACGAGGACCATTTCCACGTACAGATGTAGGATTCAACTCAGTCATGGTTCACTTACCGAGAACGCACAATTCCTTTGAGATTCACAAATGTGCTTAAATTTAAATTATAGAGCATTATGTTTTATTGCTGCTTATTGACCTTATTGTTTTATATACACTTGTAATTGGGCATTAGCCTCTAAGGTATTGTTTGACAATAAATAAATGAATCATAAAAGTGAGAAGTGCAGCCTAAATTTAATGATTTATTCATAAGGACCTATTGATCTTCCAGAAAAAGCTCATTACGCACAAAGAAAAGAAACTTGAGTGGAATATCACAAATAAGTTCAATTGTAAGAATTTAAATATGTACTATCATCGAAATTCTCAATCGTTCAAATATCAAAATAAACTCAATCGCAATACAACCATGAAAAAAATCAACAAAAATCACCATAAAGCCTTAATAAACATTTCCTTTTATTTTTCACAGCTCCATCATTGAGTCAGACATTCATGAAAATGTTTATTTACTTTTCCTTTACGATAATAAAAAAGCATCAACGCTTCATATTGATTGATATTGTCATACTTATTGCCAATCTCATTTGATTATCAATTTCCGCAGAAATTTAACGTACTACGTATGAAATGTTCAGGTCATTGATGGATTGAAAATAAATTTTCATCATTATTTATGCACGTCTTAAATTCAATAACAGTTAAATATTGTGAATGGATGAAATAAATTCAATAAATATTTCGTGCTTTTGTAAAAAAAATACGTTTTTAATTTCGTAGTATTTAGTTAAAGGTCGATGAGCAGAGTAGCCAAAAAAGTGTCTGTGGAATTTCTTATGGAATTTATGAATGATTTTTGTGAATAATAATTTTTACTAGCCGAAATTGAATAAAGTTGACCGTTTAAATTAATATTCCGTTAAAATACATATATAGACCGAATTCATGAAATTTTTGAACGGTATCTTCTTAACATAATCCACATGAAGTTCAAGGTAGATATACTCGTATATCTACGTACGTCAAAATTCCACTAAACATTACAGCTAATTTTAAGTGGGCGTTATTTTTGCTGATTATGATTAAAATTGACGTCACAAGTATTTACGGGCTTATTTAAATTTTTAACTAACTTCCAAAGGAAAGAAGGTTATCAATTCAATTCGTATATTTTTTATGTGTATGTTCACTCATAACTTTTGAACAAAGATAGATAGAACAGTCCTGTTTACGGCAAATGATACATCTTTCTTCCTGTTATGTCTTATTTATAGGACAATAAAAAAAATTACGGTAAAGGACTTATATATATATATATATATATATATATATATATATATATATATATATATATATATATATATATATATATATATGTGGGGCGAATTGCGGATTTTTCGAATTCTCTGCAGGGGGAAATCGATACGACAGAGGAAGACGACACGTGCGGCTGGAGAATTGATTTTGCCAAATATTATATTTTTCTATCTGCTTTTCGTTTAAAATACAGTATTAAAACTTCAACTCGTGTTTCCGTTAAAAAGAATCCCACAAATTGGGGGCTCAACCAGGATTCGGTTCGCGAGTGTGAAATTCAATTACTGTTCGTCTCAGCGGAGCGCCCATTTTGGGGCGTCTTGAATTTTAAGGCACGTAAGCGTTGACGGTGTGTAACTGCAGAGCGCCTTTCATTCTGGGGCGCACATACCACGATACCGTGTATCAAAGACAAGTGCCTTTCATTTTGGGGCGCACATACGAGGACGGTGTATTACCGACGAGTGCCTTACTTTTGTGGTGCATAGACGACGACGGTGTAAGGCGGAGCGCCTTGCACTTTGGGGCGCATAGACGACGACGAAAGCGAGTGGAAGTGAAGCAGCCTATTTTTGAAGCGTATAGGCGATAATACGTCGAGTGCCTTATAATTTGGGACACACAAACGAAACGCTATATTTATTGGCGTGACGACGAGTGCTTTGACTTTTAAGGCGCACATGCGTCAACGACGGAGTAAAGCGGAGCGCTTTGCTTTTCGGGCGCTCAGACGACGATGGCGTGTGGAAGCGGAGCGCACAATTAAACGGCTTATGATAATAAACGCTTCCGAAGCTGGGAGGTACAAATGATGAGGAGTGCAGACGGGTGGAGAAATGGCGACGTTGGCCGATGACGTGAGCGTAGTTGGTGACACCGAAACAACGATAACAGTCACAGATGAGCTTCGCGACTTAAAAATCTTTCAGTTGCAGAGTCGATTGCATGAGTTGGGCCTGAAGACCACGGGGGCAAAGGATGAGCTGCGGGCACGCCTAAAAAAAGTCATGTCGACAAAAGTAGAAGTCCATGATGGGCAGGAGCCAGGCGGTGAACGACGCCAAATTAACGACGATGTTCGTACTTACAGCGAGTACGTGGCTGCAAGAGAATTCACCTCACAGCTATCTTTTTCCTCACAGCTATTGAGTATATAGCTAGGAGGTCGCACTTTGGCTTTGATTTTCGCAAAATTTTCAAAAAATCAATATTTCGAATAGTTTTGTTAATCATTCAAATTGGTTAGCGAAAATCAAATAGAAGCTATTTTAAATGAAAACCCATGCTTTCTGTGCACCTTCCTAATCAGCCTAAGAGTGAAGCCTGGAACCATTTGACATATTAATTCGGGCCAGGTCTCGTTTTGCTACACAATGAGGTGCCTTCAAGTTGGGCGATCACTCTTTCAGCGGAAGTGGAGAGAGGAAGAGGAGCCCCAATAACCGCGGCTGCTGTGAGCCCCTTTTATCTTTTAGGATCACCCGAACAGAATGTGCCACATATTTCCATTTGTCGCATCACTGCGACTACACTATACGAGATGAGCTCTCCTGTCTCCCTGTGAGGGTATCATCGAGGCCTGTCCCATTTTTTATACGCAAAAACGTGTGACGAGCATCGTCTTCTTATTCTAAGCAAAATATACAATCAGGTGACCGTGTCTTAACAATCTAGTGCAGGTAACACTGAAAACACCCATGCCCGCTCAAAAGCTGAGGCAGATGGAAGTCAACCTCACCATGCCTTCGATTCAGCCATGGTCTCAGATCCAAGATGAGCCACGCAGTCGACTTTCACTTCGTTTCCCGCCATTCACCCAAGTTGACTGCCAACCGTTGAATGAGCACTGGCTCTCCTTGTGGGCAACTATCTCCCTTATGTCCTCGTTTTGACGCAGGTAAATAGTACAGCGCTCTCTAGTAACAAGGCAACAGGTATTACGCCCGTAATAGCTTTCAGCACCGAATCAGATACTGTCGGATATGAAGGCGCAATCTTCATTGCTCCTCTTCTCTGTAACCGTGCCAAGCATATACCTTCTTACGGAGACCGTTACCCCATATTTGTGCTCCGTACAGTTGCACTGACCCTACAGTACTCATCAAGAAGCGTCTCTTTAATTGGATGGGCTCCCCTACGTTGGCTATAAGTCGACTTAGAGCCGATACTCCTGAAGCAGCCTTCCCAGCCGTTGCTCTGATTCGCTCGAAGAAAATCATCGTTGAGTCTATCAGTACCCTCAAGCATGTCACCACTGGAGTTGATGCTTTGGGCTGGCGGGTATGATGGTTTCGACCTAGTTACTTTGCACGGTAGCGCCGAGGTGACACTCGTGCGTGAACGGCTCCATTTCAACTATCATACCGTCTTCGTCCCAGTAAAACCTTAACAGGCCTCGGAGTACGTTCGAAGTTCGCACCATTGGGTTGGCGGTGTTGATTCAGTTGAGACGGACTGCCGATAAGCGGTGGTCTGGATCTTAGCACTTGTCCCCATAAGGGTTTGCTCAAATCCTTGTATGGCCTCCCTGCTCTGCAAAGATAACCATGGGACCAAGAAGGTGACTACACGCACGAACGGAGATAGCGGCTCCAAGGGGACCCAATAAAATTGGAGTAACCCAAAACCTAAAGAAAGATTTAAAAAAAAAAAACACAAAAGAAGAAAGTAAAAATAACAACAATGACGACGCAACCAGCGGCTGCAGCCATGATGTTAACAGCACATCGGGAGCGGTACTAACGATGATAAAAACGACGATGAATACAGTGACAGTGAAGACGGACGAAAAACGGAGATTAAAAGACAGTCTTGTCCAGACTGAGATTCCTGCGGCATTCGGACGCAGCGAAAAAATTATGCGAATGCCAGAGCATCCCAAAAAGGAAAAGCGGGATATGCTGCAGGATGCGCCAAATGTTCGAGAGGTGGAGGAAAATATAAAAAACATCGAGAATTCGATGGTCACTGCTGCGATCGCTTCCAAAGTGGCCGAACAAGGGCCATAGATCCCGAAACAGTAATGAACCATTCTGAAGTCCACAAAGAGATTACGGCAGAAAAAGACAGGAGTGACCAGACAAACAAAGAGCCGTTGTGTGATTTCATCGCCACCGTTGAAAATGTGGTGGAAGTACTGTACTCAGAAATGGAAGCCGATAACCTCTACCAAGAAAGGTGGTTGCAAAGTACAATTGCCACCCAGCGATATGAAGAAGAAAGGCTAATCTGAAAAGTAGGAGATGTTCTAAAAAGAATATAATCTGCATGCGACTAACCAAAAATCAACAAAGTAGTAAAGATTGCGGTTACCGGACGAACTGGTTAAAGGCCAAAGAGGACCAGAAAGCCAAAGAAGAGCAGAAGGCTAATAAGATGCTAAGGGCTAAGTTTCAAGGGCACGCGCGTATAGCTTCATCATCAAACGTTAAAAAAATGGTGTCTAGCCAAAGAGATAAGAAGGTAGAAAAAGGCACCTGATGTTCTTGGAGCGGCAGATCCGGGGTTCCAGATAGGGCTGACAAAAGGAGCGAAGAAAACCGCTAAGAAACTTCTTCAAAAAGTGCCAGAAAACAGAATTCGCACCGATGCCCAATAAGAAAAAAGACCTGATGCATTACAGGCGAAAAAGAAGCTCAACAAAGATTCCAGCAGCAAGTACTGCTCGTAAAACCCCAAGATGGCCGATCTTACGTGGAGGTGCTGCGGGGTATCAGGGGAAATTTATGGCCCAAAGGCACAAACACTGCCATTAAAGCAGTACGACCAACGTGATCGGGCCACATACTGGATGAATTTGGAGCAAAGGCTGACAATAGGGAAGCATTCTGCGACGTAGTAAAGAAAGTGACATAGCGTCACTCGAGCCGATGGCAACGATCGAAATAAGAGACATTAACTACGTCACGAATCAAGCTGAGGTGAAAGAGGCCATTAAAAAGGAGTTCCCTCGTGAGGGCAGGACCAAAGCAAGGCTAACACCAGAAAACCAAAAGGGAACAATGCATGGTCATAATTGACTTGACCGAAAAGGACGCCAAACACATTTCTGAATAAGGGCAAAGTAAGCATAGGGTGGGTTGTCTGCAGGAAATGGCGAAGAGCAGCGCCTCTTCAATGTTTCAGATGCCTTGGTCATGGTCACACCATGCAAGTATGCAAAAGACCCGATAGGAATTCCCTACGAGGTGTGTTCAAAAAGTATCGCGAATTTTGAATATTCGCGGGTTACGTATATTCGAATTTCGATTTTTTTGTGGCATTATGTTGGTACTCATGTCTGCCACTTATGCCGACAAGCTCGGCCATTTTGAATGTTCACTTAATTGGTGATAGCTGCTTTACTTGCACGGGTTTTCAATCGTCTTCGATTTTTACTTATTCAAAAAAATGGATCAAAGAACGTGTATCAAATTTTGTGTGAAAAACGAAATTTAGTGCGCGGATGCATTCCGAATGTTGACTGTGGCATACGGAGAAGCTACCTTAGACCGAAGCAACGTTTATCGGTGGTACAAAATGTTTTTAAGTAGGCCGAGAAGATGTGAACGACGAAGAGCGTGCCGGACGCCCGAGCACTTCAACAACAGACGAAAAAATTAATGAAGTGGAGAAAATGGTATTGGCCAATCGTCGAATCACCGTTAGAGAAGTTGCTGAGGTCCTAAACATGTCGATTGGCTCGTGCCATTCGATTTTTATCAACGATTTGGGCATGAGACGCGTCGCCGGTAAATTCGTACCAAAATTGCTCAATTGCGACCAAAAACAGCAACGCATGAACATTGCTAATGAGATGTTAAACTCTGTCCGCGACAAACCAAATTTGCTCCAGAGGGTCATAACTGGTGACGAATCGTGGGTTTATGGTTATGACGTGGAAACCAAAGCTCAATCATCTCAATGGAAGCTGCCGCATGAACCAAGACCGAAAAAAGCGCGCCAAGTTCGGTCGAATGTGAAAGTTTTGCTGACAGTTTTCTTCGATTGCAGGGGCGTGGTGCATCATGAGTTCTTGCCACAGGGAAGAACGGTCAATAAGGAATATTACCTGCAAGTTATGCGCAATTTGCGCGAAGCAATCCGTCAGAAACGCCCGGATTTGTGGGAGAACGAAAATTGGCTTTTGCACCACGATAACGCCCCTGCTCACACATCGTTGCTTGTGCGCGACTTTTTGGCCAAAAACAACACACTAATGATGCCGCAGCCACTGTATTCCCCAGATCTGGCCCCCTGTGACTTTTTCTTGTTTCCTAAACTGAAGAGGCCCATGAAAGGACGACGTTACGCTACGCTTGACGAGATAAAGACGGCATCGAAGGAGGAGCTGAACAAGATTAAAAAAAATGATTTTTTGAAGTGCTTCGAAGATTGGAAAAACCGTTGGCACAAGTGTATAATATCTCATGGGGATTACTTTGAAGGGGACAAAATAGATATTCATGAATAAATAAATAATTTTTGAAAAAAAAACAAAATTCGCGATATTTTTTGAACACACCTCGTATGTTACAAATGCGGCGAAATGGGACATAAAAGGAAAGAGTATACAAAGGAGGCACACTGTATATTTTGCAAGGATGCTGATCCAAGCCCAGATTTTGGGCACGTTTTTGGGTCAGGAAAATGCCAGATTTTCCAGAAAACCCTAGCCAAGACAAAATTAGAACTTCGATGACCCGCATCCTGCAGCTAAACATACACCGCAGTTCAACCGCCCAAAATCTACTTAAGCAGTTTGTGAGGGACACGAAAGCCGCCTTTATGCTGCTGAGTGAGCAACACCATGATAAAAGATAAACTGGTACTGCCACCGTCTTGGTTTAGAATAGTAATTTCCAGGCAGAGGGCTGTGGACGGGGGGATGGTTTCATGTGGGTTCGGTGCCCAGTAACCACCTTCTTTAGTGTGTACTAGCGTAAGCCTGCATGCCTAGCGTAATGTTTTGGAGGCCACTGTCTCGAACGCAGACGGGAACGTTCTCGTTGAGGGAGACTTCAACAGCAAAACAATTAAATGGGGCATGCCTTAAACAGATTCGCGGAGAAAATGAATCCTATAAATGACAGCCAAGTTGGCGCTCATCATACTAAAATCGGTTAGACGCCTACTTTCCACCATATTGGCTAGGAAGGAACCATACCAGCGATGACATTCACTTTGGTGTCCTTAGTACGGAGGATACACAATTGGAAAGTATTGGAGGAGTACTCAGCCAGTGATCATCAGTGCATTCTACTTAAGATCAGTGATATTGTCTCCTAACGTCCGTACTCTCGACCTTCTATGATTGGGTGGAACACCAGAAGGATAGACGTCGAGAGGTTTGTCGAGGTGCTCACAGCAAGTGCTTCGCTAGAGGGAGATTCTCAGGGGACTGGCAGCTCAAAACGTGGTGAACCCAACTATAACATCATCACGATTGTTTGCAACAATTCTTTGCCCCGTCTGAAACTCCGGCGCGACAAGCCCCCAGTGTACTGGCGGTCAACTGAAATCGCTGAAAAGCGAAGGGAGTGTCACAAGCTTCGACATGAGGCTCAACAGGCATTGAACTGTGATGCGGCATGCAACCGGGTGGCAGCATATAAGTTGGCCAGGAAATACCTTCTCAAATTGATTAACACCAGCAAGGTTCGCTGCTGGCAAGATTGAGTGGAAAATGTGAACGAAAATCTGTGGGGCTTGGCTACAAGCAAGTTATGCGGAAGCTTGGTACCCTAAAGAAAACTTGAAAACATGATGCGGGAAAGATGGAGGAGATAGTGTGGGCACTCTTCCCCACCCATCCCTTCCGTGTTGACGCTGTCTATGGTGAAACAGCAGCCGGGTATCCACTCTTCAGACAGCTGAAACTGGAATTGGCAGTCCTTTCGCTGGAAGCGAAGAAAGCTCTATGTCCAGATGCTGTTCCAGCTGAAGTGTTGAAACTTGTCTATAACCATTGTCTTGACTTGCTGCGCAGAACATACAACGTTTGCCAACGGGACGGGATTTTCCTGTACTGTGGAAGGTGGCAAGGCTAGTGCTGATCAGCAAGAGGAAGGAAAACCCTGAATCGCAAGCTCAGTTTAGCACTGGAGAAAACTGAATTGGTCATCTTGACAAAAACAAAAAGAATCACTAGAATAAGGATGGCCAGTATTGGAGACATACTAATCGGGTCGAAGCAAGCGGGGAAGTACTTGGGGCTACTGATCAAAGAAGAGTTTCTCTGAGCACATCAGGGCAACGGCTGAGAAGACTGCTTCAGGAGTATCGGCTCTGAGTCCACTGGTCAACGTTTTTGCGTGCCCAAAATGGAGCAGGCTACGAAGGAACCTCTACAGGGAGACGGGAGAGCTTACTCGCAGTGATGCTCGAATCGGTTGACAAATGGAACCAGGTGGCACGTTATGCTCAGGCAGTCCTAAAAGATAAAAGGGACTCACAACAGGCGGGGGTGTTGGTGCTGGAGGATTGCTCTCTACTCACACTTGCCTCTCCACTCCCACTAGAAGAGGGATCCCTCGGCTTGAAGGCGCCTCACGGTGTAACAAAACGAGACCTGGCCCGAACAGAGGAGGTATTTAATGAGTAGTCCAGTCGTCTTCTTGCGAGCATGGGAGCCCCACATTCTATGTTTAAATGACATTCACCTCCCAACCACAAAAAAAAAAGGTAAAAGGACTAGCAGCATGATAATATCTTCAATGAAATTGGAGAGCTCTACCCAGAAAATATAATCGGATATATCTTACATCGGTTTACAAATGGAACCATTTCACACACTATGTTCAAGTAATGCTGAAAGATAAAAAGGACATTCTGCAGCGTCTGGAGGCGTCAAGGGTACAGGGGTCACTTATCTAGCAATCCTTTCTCGCCCACTCTTCCCGCTAGAGAAGGCATTTCTGTGACCCGACGAGTTACCAACGGGTCCAGGCTACGTTCTCAAACTAACTGAGGTGGTGTTTAGTGGGTAGCCCAGAAGCATTGCGTGTTTGGGAGTCCCACACCCCCTTCATAACCCTATAACAAAAATAAGGTAAATCTTTCATGGAAAAGGTATGAGACCTCGATTGTATCACTTGAATTTCTTCTTCCGTGTTTATAAGTATTGATCTAAAACGTTGTTATTTTGAATTCAAAATTATGTTTCTTTAACCTAAAGCTACAACTCTCATTTGTCACTCTGTTCACTTCTGTCAATCTGTCTGTCAATAAACATTGTGTTAACCGTTGGCTATTTAAAATCATATTATTGTCTATAAAACAATAACATGGTAGCAGAGCGCAGTTCGATTTGAGTGGACCAACGTTTTTTCAAGAAGATTGAGCAAAATAAATAGTGTTTTTCGAAGAGATTTACTCGAAACTTGAAGGTGATAGTTGATGGAATTTCGATGACTGACAATCATGGAATTTCAAGGTATTGAAAAGTTAAAAGGTTCAGAAAACTGAAATATTTGGAAGTTCATGGCGTGCAATTTATTGCGACCAACTGACGGAGCATACGAAGTGAGTATTGGAGACCTGGTTCAACCGGTGCTGGCGGCTAATTCTAATGCGGCTTCTATTGATATTCACGATGCGGCAATGAAAATTTGGGATAAGGCAGATCGCGCCACTTGTCAAATCATCATCAAGACAATTGATTCGAGTGTCATGACTTTGATCGTCGCTTGCGAGACTGCTCAAACAAATTGCATGGTATTTATGAACAACAAACAAGGCAGTTCAGACTGAGTTTTTCAGTTTTGACATGAATTTAGCGGATGATATGATAAGTCATATTGCTAAATTTGAAGGTTTGATTCTACGCATGCAGCAGTTGAAAGTTAAGCCCGACGAGTCAGCTTTGATGGTCAAGTTGCTGGAAACGTTGTCTGACAGTTTTGAAAAATTCAGGCAAGCTTGGTGGGCCAGGTCGGATGATCAGCAGACCCTCGATAACCTAATCAAAGTGTTGACATCTGATGAGCACAGGCGGAATCTTCGACAAGAAAAGGAGAACAATCTGACAGCACTGATGGCAACCAAGTTGAAAATCTAGTCCAAAGGTGCAAGTGGAAGTCAACAAGGTGCAAGTGAAAGTCAACAAGATGCAGCTGGTAAGCAGGCCAAAGATGATATCAAGTCCAACCAGAAGGGGAAGAAGTCGGCTTTCAAGTGCTACGGTTGTCACGGAACTGGTCATTTTAAAAGAGATTGTCCAAACAGGAAGAAGAGTAATGGGACGTCTGAAAGTAAGGACTCGTTAGCGTTTGTTAGCGAAGTGTTCAGTGCGGAAGGCAAAAACGAAGCTTGGATCATCGATTCTAGTGCGACGGATCACATGACCTTCAAGAAAGAGTGGTATTCATTCTTTGAGGCTTTCTCTATCCCAGGAGGGATTCCTATCAGAAACAATTCTGTGATGAGTGCTTTTGGAAGAGGAAATATTGACTTTGAGGCGCTTGTGAATGGCCGTTGGACTTCTTGTCACATGGAAAACGTGCTGTATCTTCCGGAAGCTAGGAGAAATTTATTCTCGGTTACGCGTGCACTGGACAAAGGTTTGCTTTCAGCTCATCCAAGGATAGCTGTGAGTTCCTGCTGGATGGTGTTGTCAAAGCTCAATGTGTGCAATCTGGTCAGCTTTTCAAGATGATGCTCAAGGTCAAGGAACCGGACACTTGCTGTGTGAGTAAGGCTAATCTGGCGGTCAAGGACTCTCTTCAAGTCTGGCATGAGCGTTTAGGTCATCAAAATAAAAGACATGTTCTGAAGATACTCAAGAATCACGGAATTGAAGTACAACAGGACGACGAATTCTGTGGATCGTGTGTAGAAGGTAAACAACATCGAGACCTGTTCAAGTCACGTCAACAGCGTTCATCTGTGCCAGGAAAAGTGATCCATGCTGATATCGGTGTTTCACTTGGACAGAAGTCTATTGCTGGTGCCAGCTACTTTGTCTACTTCACGTGTACTATTCAAGATTTCGTATGGTTTATTCAAGATTTCGTATGGTTTACTTCTTGAAGGAAAAACCTGAGGGGTTTGACAAGACCAAAGAAATGTTGCAGCTGGTGAAGACTCAACAAGGTCGACCGGTAAAGGTGTTCCAGTGCGACGGAGGAAAGGAATTTGACAACAAGAAGATGCCAGAACTCATGGATTCCGAAGGTACGAAGATGGTGATTACGAATCCTTATACGCCTCAGCAGAACGGTTGGGCTGAACGATCAAACCAGACACTTGGTGAGCTAGCACTAACCATGCTTGTTAGCAAGGATCTGCCGAAGTTTCTGTGGGCTGAAGCTGTCAATGCTGCGGTTTACATTCTCAATCGAACTGGTCCAAGCTCTGTAGAAGGGAAAACTCCGTACAAGTTGTTCGTTGATAAGAGTGTTCATTTGAACAGGTTTCATATTTTTGGAACCACATGCTGGGTGATGGTGCCTAAAGAACGTCGAAAGAAGTGGGATGCTAAAGGCGTCGAAGCAGTTTTTGTTGGGTACTCGGAAGACATCCATGGTTTTCGTGTGTGGAAGAAGGATACAAAGCAGGTGATCCGAAGTCGTGAGGTAGTTTTTGGTACAGAGCGTTCGTCTAAAGTTCTAGCTTTGTTTCCTATTGAAGAAATTGAAAATCCTGTCGAGCTCCGCGATTTACTCAGAGTCCTGAACTCACATGAAGCTCCGCACGTGCCTGAGGTCCCGGATCCTGTGTTGCTAGTCGTTGCTACTGAACCGCAAATTGAAGAAACTCCTAAGGCTGCAAAAGATACCACTCAACGACGTCTCTGAGATAGAAGTAAACTTCAGAAACCTATAAAAATGAGTGAAATGTTTCTTACAGAGTCAGAAGAACCTCGAGACTACAAAGAAGCCATGAAGTCGGGTAATCGTGAACACTGGAAGGTTGCGATGAAGGAAAAAATGTCTTCGCTGAAGGAAAATTTAACCTGGGTTTTAAAGGTGTTACCTCTAGGAAGGAAGACAATTGCTAATCGCTGGGTCTATCGTATCAAACGAGATGCAGAAGGGAAGGCTTGTCGCTACAAAGTAAGGCTTGTTGCGAAGGGTTAAAGTCAACAAGAAGGTATTGGTTATCATGAAACTTTCAGTCCCGTAGCTCGATTTGGTACTATCAGGGCGATTCTAAGTGTTGCTACCAAGGAAAGTCTGGAGGTGGCCCAATTTGATGTGAAGACGGCATTTCTAAACGGTGTTTTGAATGAAGAAATATACATGGATCAACCTGAAGGTTTTGAAGATGGTTCTGGTCGTATGTGCAGGCTGATTAGAAGTCTCTATGGACTGAAGCAATCTCCGAGGTGCTGGAACAACCGGTTCAAGGAGATTCTTATCAAGTTTGGTCTCGTCCAGATTGAAGCTGATCCATGTCTTTCCTTTTGTATGTCTGGTGAAGATAAACTGATCATTGTCATTTATGTTGATGATGGCCTGGTTGCTGCAACATAGAAGAGTGTGATTCAAGAGTTCCTGAGGAAGCTGGAGATGGAGTTCAAGATCACACGTGAACCACTTGGCTGTTTCCTGAATATGCTCATTGAACGTGAAGAAGATGGTTCAATCAGTTTGAGTCAGAAGGTGTACGCGGAAAATCTCCTCCGAAGTTGAACATGGCAGAAGCGAATGCTGTTTCAACGCCCATTGACAAGTACGTGCAGTTGGAAGAGAAAACTGGTTTGAGAACATCTGCTCCTTACCGAGAAGTTGTAGGATGTTTGATGTACTTAGCTGTTGCTACTCGTCCTGACATCGCGTTTGCAGTCAATTATGCGTCGCAGATCTTGGAAGATCCGGAAGATGTCCACTGGTTGCTGCTAAAGAGAATCCTGAGATACGTCAAAGGGTCTACGTCAGTTGGTATCAGGTACGAGGCTAGTTCCAAAGGAAGTATCTTGAAGGCCTTCAGTGATGCAGACTATGCTGGTCAATCGGATACTCGTCGGTCTGTTAGTAGAATCGTTTTCATGCACAAAGGAGGACCGATATCCTGGGCTACCAGACGTCAAGAGTGTGTGTCTCTATCCACAACTAAGGCTGAGTATGTCGCTGCTAGTGAAGCTGCCAGGGAATCTGTGTGGTTGTCTCGACTGTTCGCAGAAGTCTTTCCCTTAGACAACCTTCCAATTCTTTTTGTGGACAACCAAAGCGCAATCAAGTTAGGGAAGAATCACGAGTTCCACAAGAGGACCAAACACATTGAAGTGAGGTACCATTTCATTCGAAAGGAATTGCAGGATGGAATGTTGAATATTCAACATGTTTCAAGTGATCAACAACTCGCTGATATCCTGTCGAAGCCGCTGCCACGTTTGAGATTTGCTGATATTCGTTCTGCCCTTGGAATGATCTGATCTGATTTTGAATTTGAATTTAGTTTGTTAATGAAAAATTGAAATATCGTGTTTTAGAGGAAGGATTGATCTAAAACGTTGATATTTTGAATTCAAAATTATGTTCCTTTAACCTAATGCTACAACTGTCATTTATCACTCTGTTCACTTCTGTCGATCTGTCTGTCAATAAACATTGTGTTAAAACGTTGGCCAATTAAAATCATATTATTGTCTATAAAACAATAACAATAAATAATAAGAAAACGTATAATGCTATATGACGTGGTTTATTCGCATTCACGTAAGTTTGGTCAATTTACTCCTCCAGTAGGTGAATAAATCTTAAATAAGTTAGAATAGGATCTTTGACAATTTAGCTCTTATTTGGCGAATAATCTACATCTTGGCTCTTGTTTATACCCTTAAAGCCTGATTGAATCTAAAATGTACATCTTTCTAAAATTAATGGGTAATAAATTCTTCAGAACACGTTTCACCAATTTAAAATAAATCAAACAGTCTTTTAATCTCAATTTCAATACAATAAAAATCAAAAACTTGCTTAATTTTTCGCCAAACTTAGTTTCAACTCATTAAGTACGATTTTAATTTCCATATTCATGCTGTGTAATAAATTCAGTAAAAAGGTCAATTATGTTGCATAATCCGTTCCAAACGACATTGAAAAAAAAACTATTCTTCACTTTCAATTTCCCGGTTCAGATCGTGTGTGTGCTATAGAAATTTGTTTTAAATTAGCATATGAAGTATTTCTAACCATATAGGTTGCTTTGCTCAACTCTTGGACATGTCTTCGTTCATAGATTGCGGCAATACCGCGTTCCAAAAAATATGTAAGATTTGATTAAAACGACCCGTAGGTAGGTGAGTTGAAAAACTGTTAACATTTTCATCTTGAGGTGAAGATAAGTGAGACAACTTGTGAGATATCCAACGACATATGTTGCTTCCGTTGCCGGTTATTGAGATAGAATCGCGCGAATTGATTGATATTTTATTTGCACATGCGCGTACACATGTTGAGTTGGCGAATAGATGTTGCGTTTACACGAACTGGTCACAAAAGTAAATCAAGAATCTGCAAGAAATCTTTGAAAAAGTGAACGGCAAATGATAGTTTGACTTTTAATTTTCATTTCAACTAATGAAATCTGCATAATGAGCAGCGTGGTAGATTGTTTTTGTGTTGCGCAAAAATTAAACGAGACGATTTTCTTTTGAAATTGAAAATAAAAATTAAATGACATCAAGTTTTAATGTTGAAACAAATGAATTTCGTGCTTAATCATCATCTGCATTCACTTTGATAAATGAAATCAAAACTTGTTTGAAGCTTTAGAAAATTTAAATTTATTTCCGCACTTTGAATTGGATGTGAAACGAGTTATCTCCTAATTAATAAATTAAATGTCTATTATCATTTCGGAAAGCCCCAATCAATGCATGCAACGTAGATCGATCCAT
Source organism: Odontomyia ornata (assembly GCA_963969285.1). Lineage (NCBI taxonomy): Eukaryota > Metazoa > Arthropoda > Insecta > Diptera > Stratiomyidae > Odontomyia > Odontomyia ornata. The sequence goes on from OZ017742.1 coordinate 39,700,608, forward strand.
TTGTTTATTTTTTTTGTTTACAGGAGAAAGCTCATCGTTGTATACAACTTGTCAAATGGAATGAGTCATTCTCTTTCTTAAAATCTAGCAGATAATTAATTCAGTTGGAGCAAAATACTCTACAATTACTATATCGTGAATAAAAATAAGCATCTCAATGCTAAGTACTTGGTGGCATTCACATTTTTAACACTTCTTCGTTTAGAAGTCACTCGTTGGCGATGAATCATTTTAAGGAATTTGTTCCATTGAGATTAACAACATTTATTTATTTGGTCATTGACGATGATTCAACATTTGGATTATATCATTTTGTTAATTAGAGTGTTCAAATGAAATGCTATTGACTTTGATGTATTTGTTAGTAGTGATTGTAGCACTATCAGATCGAGTGCTTTCTAATTCAAATATTCAATGTGTAAAAATTAATTTGATAGTGTTATCATTAATAGGGAATTTTTTTATAAGCAACGTTTGAGGCGATTCGCGCAAATGGTATCTTTTTAAGAAATATCTAGTAATTAAAATGTTGCTTGGCTGACGGGAATTTGCAGAAAATACCGTTCCTTGCTTTAAAAAATTCGGACTTAATTATTTCATTCCTCAAAGCAATCTTAGATCAGTTCCCCTGTCAGCCTGAGAACTTAGCTTGGAATCATTTGACACATTAGGTGCCTCCAAGCTGGGGGCTCCCTCCTCCAGTGAGAGGAGGAGAGAGAGGAAGAAGAATTGCCAGTTAAATGATCCCCAGCCCCGAATGCTGTGAGTCCTTTTTATTTTTTAAGACTGCCAGAACATAATGTGCCACATGGTTCATTTTTTACCGATCCAAAAATCACCACAACTGTACTATCCGGGTCAAGCTCTCCTGTCTCCCTGTAGAGGTCCAGACGCAGCCTGTCCCATTTTTCGCATACAGAAAATCTTAGGTAGACATCTTCTTCTTCTCCTGGGCAAAATCTACAGTCGGGGTACCGTAACCTACCAATTTTGTCAGATAAGACTGAAAACACCCCTACCCGCTCAAAAGCTGGGTCAGATAGAAGTCAGCCTCACCATGCCTTCGTTTTAGCCAAGGTATCAGATCCGGGATGAGAGTCGACCTTCCATTCATACAATTCACCGAAGACTGCTGCCAATCATTGAGTGACTTCTGTCTCTTCCCGCGGGTAATCGTTTCCCTCGTGTCCTCGCTTCGACGCAGATAAATAGCATGGCACCTCTAGCAAGTTTAGAAGTCTTTTAAATTTTTAAAGAGTAAACATTCTTTTTTTCAATGCACTTTTCATATCATCGTCTAAGCCCCTGCTTTCGTCCAGGCTTAGACTTGAACCTGGGCCCTTAGATTACATGTCCCAAGCCCTTACATCTGACCTACCCGATTTCATGTGTGTCGCACTTCGGAAGGGCTAAATATATGCCAGATGTGCAAATGCGCCTCAAAGCTTTATTACAAATTTTTAAAATGTGTTTTGAAAATTAAACGTTTAAAACGCATTGCAACAAAGGACTTAAAGTTTTAATTTAATTTAAAGCATTTAAGTGATTTAAAATAGATCTCGGACATTTGAAGTGAACGTTACATTTACTTCGTAAAATGTGCTGTAGTACGCAAAGGGTTGCATCCTAATTGATCACAACTTGTTCTTTAGTTATGCTAGCGGCGGTTTTTTTTTTGGTTTTGTATATTTTGATTCTTTGTAGAATGTCAATAATTGGTCCGTTGCTTCGTTTTTTGTGACAATGTCATTAAATAAGCTTATAACATTTTAAAACGACTTCGGCTAAGCGATTACTCTCCCTCGAAATGGGTAGTTACAATATAATGAGTCCTTCAAAAAGTGCCAAAAAAAAAGTTCGCACGGACGCCCAACAATAAAAAAGACCTGATACAAAACAGTAGAGAAAGAAGCCCCGACGAAGACCCCGGCAGCAGGCACTGCTCGTGAAATCCCAAGATGGTCGATCCTACGCAAAGTACGGCGGGACATCAGGGGAAACGCAAGGCCTGAAGACACTAACACTGCCATCAAAGCAGTATGACCAACGCGGTGAGGCCACATACTAGTCGAATTTGGAGCAGAGACCGAGAATAGGGAAGCATTCTGCGACGCAGTAAAGAAAGTCCTCAGCAAAAGCGCAGCTATAGCCTCGCTTCAGCTGATGGCAATGATCAAAATAAGAGACATTGACTGCGCACAGATCTGGCCGTGGTAGAAGAGGCCATCAAAAGGGAGATGCATAGCGTGGGCAGGATTAAAGTGAGACTGACACCAGAAAATCAAAATGAACAACGCATGGCCATTATTGACTTGACCGTAAAGGACGCCGAACAATTTCTGAATAAGGGCAAAGTACGAATAGGGTGAGTTGTCTGTAGGATGCAAAGGACCCGATAGGTGTTCTCTATGTTATAAGGTCGGTGAAATGGGACACAAAAGAAATGTGTACCAAGGAGGCACACTATATTCTTTGCAAGGGTGCTGATCCAAGACATGATTTTGGACAGTCCTTGAAATCAGGAAAATACCGGGTTTTCCAGGAAGCCCTAGCCAAGGCAAAATCAGAACTTAAATGACCCACATCCGGCAGCTAAGCCTACACCGCAGGTTGCGAGGGACATGAAAGTCGACTTTTTGCTGCTGAGTGAGCAACACTATGATCAAAGTTCAGCATCATGTTATCCTGATGAAACTCGTGCTGGTACCAGCTGGGTTCGAAATAGTAATTTCCAGGTGAAGAGCTGGACGTGGGGATGGTTTTGTGTCGGATCGGTGGTCCCTTAGGGACCACCTTCTTTAGTGTGTACCTAACGCCGAACGAATCGATATCATCTTTCAAAGCCAAGCTTCAGGCTTTTGAGAGCGCTGTCTTGAACGCAGACGAGAACGTGCTCGTTGGGGAAGACTTCAATGCGAAAGCAATCGAATGGATTCTCTTGTGATATATACAATAGAATAGTCCAAACTTGATAGCCATGAATCAGAGAGGGTGTATATTGATTGGGGAGAAAACGATAACCACGGGTGTTGTTTGCGGTGTCTGAGAAAACATTTAATGTGCAGGTAGGTCTACTAAACTATATTCTTCAAAGTAAAATAACTCAATAAAGGGCTCTTGAGTATGTGAGTTTGAGCAATTTTGTTAGAAGTTAGATAGTTGGCCAAGGTGATAAACGCTTATATGCTATAAAGAAGAAATACTTTCTTTTAAGTAGATTCGCTTAAATATCTTTAACAAATGGGAATGAATACTACCGTTCCTGATAATTTCATCAAGTTCCATATACCTTAAACCATAAGGTCACTTTGTAAGGATCAAAATCCGCGATGGCAGGAAAACTTACTGGCTATTTATTAATGTTTACTTTATTTAAACAAATTACTGCCTAATTAAATCCACGCCAACCAATCTTAACTTACTGACTGAGCTTTAAGTGTTATCGACTCCTTATCTATATATTCTATATTAAATGCACCAAATTGTGGCCTGCATAGGTGACAAATATATTTTATCTACTGAAGAAATCCAGCCAAAACTGTAAGAAGAAGCAAAGAAGTCAGTCCTACATTTCAACGAGCCCAAAACTAAAAGCATGATATAAACGATGTGGCATAAAAAATACCGCTTGTGTATTGGGTGTACAACTTAATAACCGGAATTTGACGCTAGACGTCCGTACTAGCAAATATCGTGAAAGCTCGAACTTTATATATATGTCATTTTAAAGGTATATTTGACAGCTATCAAAATCAGTCAACAAAACAATTTTATCTTGTGTGCATCATTATTATTTTTCACGATGAATAACTTCGAAAATCGGAGAAAAAGACAGCATTTGTGGGAGGTTCTGTTGGGTCATTTTTTCGCAAAGAAAACTGCTGCGGAAAGTCATCGTTTGCTTGTAGAAGTTTATGGCGACGATGTTTTAGCAAAAACTCAGTGTTTTGAATGGTTTCAACGCTTCAAAAGTGCCGATTTTGACATCAAAGGCAAAGAACGCCCAGGACAGCAAAAAAGTTTGAAGACGAAGAATTGTAGACGCTACTCGATGAGGATTCGTGTCAAATGCAAAACAAACTTGCCAATTCGTTGGGAATGACTCAGTAAGCTATTTTGAAACGTTTGAAAGCCGCCGGATACATTCAGAAGCAAGGTAATTGGGTCCTCTATGAGTTGAAGCCGAGAGAGGTTGAACGGCGCTTCTGTATGTCTGAAATGCTGCTTGAACGCCATAAAAAGAAATCATTTTTCCATCGGAGCGTGACTGGAGATTAAAAATGTATCCATTATGATAATCCCATGCGCAAAAAGTCATACGTGAAGCCCGGCCAACCAGCCAAATCATCGGCGAAGCCAAATATCCATGGCGCCAAGGTTATGCTGTGTATTTGGTGGGATCAAAAGGGGCCGTTATATTATGAGTTGTTGAAATCGGGCCAGACAATCACAGGTGACCTGTACCGAATACAATTAATACGTTTGAAGCGTGCCATCATCAAAAAACGCCCGGAATATGCGACCAGACACGAGGCTATAATTTTTCATCATGACAACGCTCAGTCGCATGTTGCAAGACCCGTGAAAAACGAGTTGGGAAATAGTGGATGGGAAGTTTTGGCCCACCCGCCCTATAGTCCGGACCTTGCTCCGTCTGACTTTCATTTATTTCGCTCGATGCAAAACGCCCTCACCGAAATACGCTTCACTTCAGAGCAAGGCATCCGAAACTGGATAGATTCGCAATTTTTTGGGATGGAATTCATAAATTGCCTGAAAGATGGGGAAATATTGTAGCTTCCGATGGACAATACTTTGAATAAAATATATTGTAAAACGTTTCCACAATATGTTAAGGCATCAAATTTCGCTTAAAAATTCCGCTTATTAAGTTGTACACCCAATACTTAGGCATTAAATTATTTAAACACGGTAAAGAACAAACAAGAATCAAGTGACAAATTCTGCTCGCATAGAAGATGTTCTTCTCACTTTTGGCAACTTTCGAGACCAACAGCATGCAAAGGAAAATATTAAAATTTCAAAAATACAAATCTGTAGTAAAACTATCTTATGCTTACGCGGAATCATGGCCGACGGAAATGTTTGTAATGCCAGCAGAATAATGTAAACTTTTTCTACTTTGTATTTTTAAATTTGTTGAGCGAGGACAACGAGCATCATTGACACGGGATTTGTGGCAAGATTAGTCAGCCTGTGGAACCCGAACGAGCCATCAATTCTTTTACCGGGTCTACGCAGCGTTGGAAACATAATAACTGGTACCAATGCGCAGACCAAAACTGTTCTTATTGCTGCTGATTTGCAACAACTGGCAAAGCTTTTAGAGAATGACAAAGCAATATTGGTAAGAAGAAATTGAATTGCAAGGGGAATTATTTGGAAGCTTGTAAGGAAGTAATTTCGAGTAGACCAATTTGAGGTTTTTCATGTGAAAAATTTGTAAAAGTCAGGATATTGAACATTAGGAATGGTTGTTTTACTGTGCTTAGTAGGATAATAATGGAGATTCCATGAATCGGATTTGTATGTAGACGCTAGCACTTTGATTATCAAAAAAATAAATAATTGTTTTTTATATAAATCATGAATTGCTAGAGAAAAAGATATCAGCCTTCTCCTTTTCTTCTAAAGGGTATGGATCCCACAAAGTTGATGGACTCTTCCGTAAATTGAGCAAGCCATCGGGCGAAGCTTCCTCTCTTTTTGTTGTTTCAGGGGCTCTTGCCTGGGATGATTGGCCTTCCACTCCTAACACGGCCAAGTCATCATTTTGATCTTTGATCTGTTTGGGAAGGGCGCAATTCATGTCGAACCTCGCGCGCAGGTAACTCGGGAAAGTCATCGTGTCTCCGTACTATAATGTCCTTCAGTTGGCTACCTCGGCCTTCGACACTTATCGAATGTGTCCCATAGCCACTTCACCACAAATTCGTAAGTGTAGAAAGAACGGGCCCCACGACATCGCAAGCCACCAGCACGCTTATGCGTCACCAGGCAAAGCCATCCCAGTTGAGCACTAATTTTTCACTCGCTAAGGAAGCAATCTACCACTTCAGTCCTAAACAGACATTATTCCATCCACTTAAACACTACATATCGCTAAAATCGCAGAATAGATATAGACAGAAAGGAGTTCCAAGCGAATTCACTCATTTAGCCCAGTGACCTTGAAATCGTTGGGATTTCGCAATCCTGCTTAAAAGTTGTTTTAAACTAATACCAACTTGGAATTGAACTTATAATATTCGATTGACGTGGTTGATTTCGGTGAAGTACGAAGCTTACCTTCAGAGTACTCGTATATCTCTTGTATATGTATAGACCAAAGATGAAGATACTAATGTGATAAGCAAACTTTTTTTAAAGGTAATTATCGTTTACCGTACAGTTTGCTAAATTATATATTGGATCCATTTTTCATCAAAACGTTGCATAAAAGTGCCTAAATGTAAAAGGCACAAAGTGCCAAATGGACAAAGCGTTATTGCTTAAATTATGTAGAGAAATGTAAAAGACAACATAAAGAATTTGCGAGAGGCATAAAAGATTAAACTCTCATACTCGGATCATTTGATGGTTCCCTGGATTTTCTTTTTCTAGAAAGAACGGTGGCTCTCCTATTGGAATTCAAAATCGTTCAGCAGCAAAGTGTACCCATGCACACAGTAATGCATAAGATTGGCCTTATTTTCCAGTTTTTTACTAATGAAACTACCAAATGATATGCTCATGAGTATCTGAACCACAGAATAGATACATACACAAGTAAACGTTCTAATAAATTCACTTAACTGGCCTGGTGACCCTGAGATCCGGAGAGCATGTAGTCCAGAATCTTGTTTGAATTGAAACGAAAACCAGCAAAGTATGTGAATTGATAATAGCCGAAGCCACGTGGTTGAACCTAAATATGATGTGAAGTTTACATTATGTGGGTATATATTCTTTGATTCTATCCCGCCTGCTGACTGACCGATTTGATTATAAGAACAGGTTAGGTAGACAAAACTACGTTCATGTCAGAAGGGTTTTGTATTCCGCCTACATCATGCAGACGCCAATTATGAATAAACTCAAAAAAAACTTCAACGAAATCTATAACAATTTTTTGATCGCTATAGCGTTCCTTACTAAAAATGCGATAAACTCGATCCGGCAAAGACATCGCTCACTGTTCTCATAAAGGGGCGCAAACGGAACTGCTCTCTACATCTCCTAAGTCCAGCGATGATGTGAAAAGAGAAAAGCTCCAACAACATCAAAGGCAAAATTAAAATTTAGCTCAAAGTGATGTAAATTTACAGCCGCTTACATCAGCAAAATCACCAAATATTTCTGAAGAACATCCTCTCCATTATTATCATCTTGTGTGCAAGAAAAGAATGTCTCTCAACACCTATCCAGCGATCAAAAATCATCAACCGACCATCGAGGACCTCAAGATCTGCAGGCTCGTCTTCTCACGCGTAGTATGCTTGTTCTGTAACAGCAACAGATCATTCAACCACAGCTTCAGAATGATAGTCCTGCACCAAATACCTTACTTAACTGACAAGTAAGCGTCACGACAGATAATGGTATATTGACTCCAGTTTCACCTCAATTTCAAGTTTTCATATCGAGACTAGCCTTTGAGACTTCGAACGAGGATATGACCAAGTACGTTATTTCTAAACTTGGTTACTTCTGGACCAACTCATAAGCTCCATTAAAATTACGGTACCTAAGAGTTTATCAATTCTACTGCAACCTGAATTCTGGTCTCAAGGATTACCGGTTAAATCCTTCAAGAAGCGGCAATCCAAGAGACTATTTCGGAGCAAAACGGGACCTCAATGAACCTTCTGATTCTTCAATCAACAATGGACCTCATGTTACCAGCAAAAACTTCGTGGTTTTAGGACCAAGACAAATGACCTGCGAGAAGCTTCTTCTATTTATAGCGAAAAAATTATATGCTTAACAGAAAGTTGGCTGACTGATGATATTTTTGACAATAAACTTCTACCTAACTTTTTTGTCTTCCGTAGTGATCGTGACCGGTTAGTCAGCGGGAAACTTGATGGAGGTGGCATTCTTGTAGGTATACATAAATCCGTCAGCTGTGCTCTGTGTGCGAACTTCCATGCTTCTCCTCCAGTAAAACATGTAGCTGTCCATGTAGTAAACTTTTGATTTGCTCTATCTACATCCCTTTTAACAGTCCAATTTCAATTTAAGACCGATCCTTCTCTAAACTTTCTTCCTATATCAACAACAATTATCCTTCATCCTATATTCTTGTTTGTGGCGACTTTAATGTTGCTTCTCTTGTATAGGATGAGGCTTTCTCCCTAGTTATTTCAACTGGCGGTTTGTGTTTTGCTCTTTATTCCTTACTTTCACTTTGTGTCCTTTCTCAGTTCAATATTGTTCCCAACATCAATAAGAAAATTCTTGACCTTATCCTATCTAATCTCCCTAAATTTTCACTTAACTTCCTTTTCTGGTCCACACTTTATGTGAATCCTGATTGGCACCATCCCCCACTGTCTTTCCTCATTAATACACGCCAAGTTTCTCATCCTAAAAAGGTGTCGCCTGGTCAACTTCTTTATAGCTAACTACTCCAGGATTGAACAGGAAATTAATTCTAGAAAGTGGTTCCTTCTCCTCAAGAATCTAGTAGTCAATGAGGCACTTAGTAACTTCTATGCCATACTATCTGAGATCATCCAGGAAAATACTCCTACATGTCGGCCGAACAAGCCAGGCGATGTCCCATGGCTTGACTCTAACTTAGTTGCGGCTCTGAAAGCTAAGGATTCTGCTCTTTTAAAATTTCTGAAATCACGTCTACAGAGGGATTTCGAACTGTTCAAGGAGCTTCGCAAAGAGGCCACAAAAGCACTTATCTCTGCTCTGCAAAACTTAGATCCAAGTATAGGCTGTGGTCCAGATAGAATCCGAATTTTTTTTAAGTAAATCTTCGTCATCTTCCTTGTATGTTTCTTTATCTATAATTTTTAATATTAGTCTTGGCAATGCCAGTTTTCCTTCCTACTGGAAATATGCATATGTATTTCCTATTTTTAAGGCAGCTAATATTTATTGTGTTACTAACTTCCGACCTATTTCTATTCTCTCCTGTTTCAGCAAGATTTTTGAACGTGTAGTATATAATAGAGTCTACCCATTAGTTCTTCCCTTATTGTCCCGTGAGCAGCATGGCTTCGAAAAAGGTCGATCAACCTTGATCAACCTTTTATCTTTTACCGACACGGTCGCCTCCGCGCTTGAGAAACAAAGCCAAGTGGATGTTATCTATACAGATTTCTCTAAAGCTTTTGACTCTTTGCATCATAATCTCCTTCTCAGCAAATTAAAAAGCTTTAATCTTCCCCCTCTTCCTTATATCCTGGTTTTCCACCTATGTAACTAACCGTGTATGTGATGTTTCTGTCAATTTCTACCTCTCTTCTCCATTTCATCCTGTTTCTGGTGCCTAACAAGAATCAATTTTAAGTCCTTTACTTTTTCTCATTCTCACCTTCATGCTTCGGTATCGTCATCCTGTCCTATATGCGGACGATTATAAAATATTCAGTGTTATCGATAATATGGAGGACTGCATTTTATTGCAGAACTATCTTCATAAATTAGGCCGATGGTGCATTTCTAACACTCTTAACTTGAATTTTTCTAAATATCGCCAAATGAGATACTCTATCAAAAAAAATCCTTTTTTGTTTCCTTACTCCATTCTTGGAGAAGTCCTGCATGAAAGTATATATATATAAAGGATCTAGGTGTTATCTTTGACGAAAACCAAAGTTTGATCATCGTTTCTAAGGCATCACGCCTCACTGGCTTTATCCTTAGATCCTCTCGCATTCCTTCTACTTCAACTACTTTGTAGTGTGTTAGAATATTGTTCGCCAGTGTGGAGTCCGCACCTCAAATATCTTCTTGAATCTATTGAATCTATCCAACATATGTTCACACGTAATTTATTTTACAGATGCCGGTTGAACTACAAAATCTACATCGATCGCCTACTAGCTTTACACATTCCTTCTTTAGAATTGCGAAGATTAATTTTAGATGAATCAGTGGCGGACTAAGGCTGTCAGATGCCCGGCGCGGAACATCTATATGAGGCCTCCCAAGCAAAAAAAGTTGATGTAGTTTTACAGTACATTTTGGAAAAAGGAGTAATATTGATGTTAAATTTTGGTTTTTATAATTAATAAATATATATATATATATATATATATATATATATATATATATATATATATATATATATATATATATATATATATATATGTGTATATGTTTCAATAGGATCGGTTTTCTTAACTAACGTATAATATGTTGAAATTTCCATTTGATTAAGCACGATATTATTCTTAGCTATTGATCGATATTATTGTAATATTGTTTAAATTTAGAGTGCCAAGAGGGCCATTAAGCTTTTTGATTTTGTAATGATTTTATTTATTTTTTTTTATGTTTTTATATGACTTATAATGATTTACAAAATAAAGCAACTTTGATTTTAAATTTGAGACGAAGCAACAAACAATATTGTTTATTGCTTTTATTTTCTGCTAGCAGTTATTTAACATGTTTTCTTGCCTTTATTTTACTAAACTCTTCAATAATTTCAGTGAAATCAATTTCCTTTGAAACTCTTCTGTCAATTGAAAGCATGAAAAGATTGACTAGTCGCTCTTGATGCATCGTAGATCAAAGGTAACTTTTAAATAGTTTGAGCTTGAAAAAACTTCTCTCTCATGATACAACTGAGACGCAAATGGTCAAGAAGTACTGAAGTATAACCGATGTACTGGGTAAAGATTCACTGAAGTCTCAATTAATTATGAATTGAGGGATTTCTTGGGATGTCCAGCTGGCAGCAATGTCCAAACTCATATTGGTGGCAAGTACATGGCTACGATATCGTTTCATTTCTTGCAGCACCTGCTCCTTATCGAACTCATCGTAATTTTGTACCAGATTGTCTGCTGCTACAGCCAGAGCATCGTCAGAAGCTTCCAGCATGAACCTTGTTTCAACAATTTTGAAAATTTCGCTGATATCATTCATTGCCACGTATCGTTGGGAAAATTCTTTTAAAAATCGATCAACGCATTGGAACATTGACCGACGTACTTCCTCTTGAATTTTCAAAGCAGCATCAAGAGCTAGTTAACCTGGCATTATTTTTCTTACCCTCCTTCTTCTTCTTCGCTCGATGTTAGTATCCATATCATAACATTTTTTTGTGCCAAATGTAACAGGATTGTCTACAATCAGGAACTAAATCACTAAATACAGGGTGCGTACGGTGTTTGAGGACATGCATAAATGTGACTATAACTTCGTGTATTTTTTTTGAATTTTTTGGCGGACTACAACATCACTCAAGAAATGAAGAGACATGCTGTCATCGTCGCTATATGTGCGAACCATACAGATTTAGAGATCTCTAATTTTCGTAATCGCGCCCGTTCATTCGTACATAAGGTTCGCCGTGAATTGGAAGCATCAGGAGGCGATACAGAATCAGTTACAAAACGTAAAAAGCACGAACAACGTTCTGACACTGTCCGATCTGCAGAATTTTTAGAGCAAGTGCAAGGTATCATAGACGAGGACCCTTCAAAATCAATTAGGGTCCTTGCGAGTGAGCTTCATGTTTCTGAGCGCCTTATTCGTAGAGAAGTCCACGAAGACCTTCGATATAAGTCTTACGGGATGCGCAGAGGACAGTTCATGTCGGAACGAACATGAGAACATAGAGTTCTCCGATCAAAACGTCTTTTAAACAAAATCAAACACCCTGAGGCGCCCAAAATATTATGGTTTTTTCCCGACAAAAAAAATTATGACCAAGATCAAAAGACCAATCGCAGAAATGACACGCGGCTATGTTCAAATCCTACGGAGGTTCGTGTTGTTATGTACATAAAATTTCCAGCCACTGTTATGGTTTTAGGTGCTGTCAGCAACGAAGGACATTTTATGCCACCACACTTTTTTACTCAAGGACTTCGAGTGAACTCTGCTACATATGTACATTGAGGTTTTGGAGACGGTAATGGAACCCTGGAAAGACATGGATTTAAGCGAAGGCAGACCATACACTTTTCAACAAGACTCTACTCCTTCACATAAAGCGATGGCGACACAAGGTTGGATGGCCGAAGATTTTCATAACCACATAACACCGAACCTATGGCCACCTAGCTCCCCAGACTTTAATTCTTTGGATTATTACGTATGGGGCGGAGTTGAGGGTGACCTGTACGCGTCCTCATAACACCACTTCTTCGCTGAAGACTGCTATTAATTCCGTTATGGTCAATATGAACAAGGAGGATTTGATTCGGGCATGTAATCGTTTCCAGACACGGATCGAAGAGGTTATTGCTGCTAATGGCGATTTTATTGAATAACTTTAAAGCCATATATTAATTTAACGTTGTATAAAAAATTCCTGAAATTTCTTAATTTTTGTTAAAAATACAAGCTAATTAATTTTACTCTCAAGTTGTCCTCAAATACGGTATGCACCCTGTAGTTGTTCTAGGTTTTCAGTTCAGTGAGTCCTTTATCGAAAGTTATTTTAGGAGACTGTAGGTATTATAGCATTAAATCAACTTCTTCTAGTATTATGTGCCAAGATTTAATATATGTTAAAAAGCCACAAATAGCTGGCAAAAGCAAGCTGGCTGCTGATCTAGTATCAAGATTGGATTTTGATGGATCGTCTATATATTCCAAAGTACTCACAACTATTTCCACATTTTCTGTTACGACTTTAACTGAGTCGTAATGAGCGCTCCAGCGATTATCAAACAAAAGTTTCAAACTGTTTTCTCTTTGAGTAATTCCCACCTCTGTGTAAATAATGAGAAGAATGAGTATAGCCTTTCTACAGTTGCAAAGCATGTGATGCTGTAAGAAACACATGAGAATGCATGTACTCCGTAAAGATTCAAGGAATGATTCGCACAGGGACTGAACACAGTCTTTGGATTGATTTCTCAAATTTTTTGTTGCAATCCTCCATGTACACCTGACATTGACGCGGCATTGTCATAACCTTGAGCTCTGCACAACGCAATATACAGGCCATCTTTATCAAGATTCTGCTGAATATCTTTTGACATATCTTCTACCGTCTTCCCGGACATCACAAAAAACCCTAGGAATGATACTCGAACTTCCACAATGTCATTTTCTTTGTGTACATACCTAATGATTTGACTCATATGGTATGTTTTGCTTTCGTCGGGAGTATCTCTTTGCATATATAAGAAGGTACTCCTTTTGACCCACCTGCAGACTTGTTAAATTTTATGCAATGCGCTTTCAGCACTGGATCATATTTTGCTATTAGCTGCACCAATTCTAAGAAATTTCCCCTATTTTCTGAAGAAACGTCTTTACGATGACCGTGGAAAGCAAGTTTTTGCTGGGCTACAAACAGGGTTATATAGCACATAATAATAATAAACTTTATGTAATTTCATTCGAAAAATGTACCGCGCACAAAATTCGTCAAAATAATAAGCAAAATCAGTTGATTCGATCTCGCTCTCTTTATCAGTTCGACGTTGCCTCCACGGCATTTTATGATCGAATGAGCCTTTTAGCACATACACACATAAGAGCTGACAATTCAAAGCCGACATTTAAAGCTAAGAGCATCAGCATCAAACATGTTAGACGCGGGTGGTTTTAACGCCGTATCTGAAGTCGCCCAATGGAATATTACTTCACTCAACTATTCAAAAGAAAACAAAAAACGTGATAACGTGGATTGTCCAGGTCGTAAGCTGATATTTTGAGCAGGTATTCGTACGGCCATTTTAGAACGAGGGCGACGGTATGAGTTCTGAGTAAGAAACGGAATGAAGTGGAAGGTTTTAAAAATTTCAAACTTCACTGCTTTCGGTGGACGGAAAACCTCAAATTGTATGTTCTTGGAAAGGATTCTGCATTCTGAAACAATTCAACTGGTTCAATGTATGCAGCTGATTTCTAGCGGGAAAATCGCGCCAATTGGCAGCAAACAAACATGTTTAACCAAATTTTACGTTTCGGAACGCATAAAAATCTGTTCAAGTCATGGGAATAGAACCTAGCTGAACGACGGAATGAAGTTTACAGTTTGAAAGACTGGTATTCTCCGAGTATTGGTCACTATGAACATAAAAAATATTATTACCGCGTCAAATTTTCAAATGACTCCATCGTTAATCTTGATGTCTACACTTTATAAAAAAAGAAGATGCTTTCTTAAATCTAAAATGGCTGTGGTTGTATTTTTTTCATGTTTCATAAAATAATCGTATAATACCAAACTGTAACTTTTTGCAAAAGATCGTAGAAAAATTGAAAAAGTGCTAAGTTAATGACGGTGAAACTGAATTTACTGCGTGGTTTGGTAATGTAGAGGCCTATACACTCAGGAGTTGATGGATATCGGCGGAATATAGAAACTATAACGAACGGTAGATTGGCAATTCAAAAATTGTAAATAACCGGTCTCAGCTGTTTTTTATTTGTATCTACGAGGCCCGAAACTTTGAACTACCTCCCACTAAGTTACTGAACGTATTTTCAATCTAGTTTAGAATATGATTTAAAGAACCCCTCAAGATTTGAAGGCCCCATAGGACCGGAGACCCGGAGCGGGCCACACCTGCCGCCCCCTTCTTAGTCCGCCAGTGAATGAGATGAATGCTTACTTTTTAAGTTGCACCATCATTTGCTTCTGGATAATCCTTGCTCACTTAACTCTCTTCATAACTCAGTCCGGTCTAGTCGCTCTTATGACATTTTCTGCGTCCCTCTTGCGCGAACAAACTTTTACTTTTGCTCTCCACTTATCTGGTTACGACGTTTATATAATAATATGCGTCTTGGTTCTCTGCCCAATTCTTTTCATATTTTTAAAACAAATCTCAAACATATGCTCTCTAATCATTCTTTTGATATTGTTTAGTAATTTTTACTTGTTTTATATTGCTTTAAAATTTAATATTTGTGTTTGACTATTTCATCTAATTTGTAATCGGATTGCCTATCTGTTCATTATGATGTTAAATAAATAAATAAATTACATATTCCCTTTAAAAAAACCATTGCTACACCATTTTAACCTGCTGCCATTCTATTGAAATATCACCAATAACCATTGACTGAATGAAACCTTAAGGATTTTTTATTATTCGTTTTATCTGGAAATTAGATGCAATTAAAAGCGCAGTGTATGGTTCGATGGAAAATCCGAATAATAGAAAAACCTTACATTTTTTTGTTGTACTCGGAGAGCTTTCGAATGGCAGTTAATTAGCCTTATAAATGGCTGTTAGGATGTAAAATTTCATTGAACTTAAAGGTACCCTCACGATTTTATACAAGAAAATGCTTATCCTGTTAACTATATTGCAATTTTAATAGTGGGCATTAAGAGATCTCATCAAAAAATTTTCATTTGATATCCTTCTTCTTCTTCTTCGTAGGCCTACAGCCCCTTTCGGGCCTTCGCTTAGAGATAGTTAGAGTATCTCATTGTCATGATCTAATGTATCGGCACTCCACAAGGAGATATGATCATTATCACGCTTTGGCCATGTACACGTCCATCCAGCTGCGATACGTTCTGATTTTAAACCAGCACGTATCATAACTGAACAGGCTTATAGTCCGTCCGAAGCACCACTCGGCTTACGGGCTTAGTGCTCATTTGATATCCTACTCGGCTATATTTACTGAAATAATATTTTTAAGGGTTCACATTCTTATATGGGGAGACCTCCCCTAAAAGCCTTTGGATTTTTTTTTTACAACAGGATTCCCATTAACCAAAAACTTCTGAGCTGTTCACAAAATTTTGGTGACTTCTATAGTTCCTGAGAAAATTTCTTTAGGGTTTGGATCACAACCAAGAGGGGAAAAACCATAACTGAACGAACATGATTGATTAATGAAATTGTTCCTCATTTTTTAAACGTTTGGAATCATTTTACAGAGCTGTTAAAATATAGATCACATAGAACAATTGAAAGTACATAAATTCACGTGCCACCTTATTTAATATTAAGTGATCCTTCAGCAAGAAATAAAAAGTATTTAAATAAGAATCAATTGATAATAGATCACATTTACTTAAGCTTTAAGTTCCAAAAATATATCCAAGCAGAAATAAATCTGCTTAGGCTTAATTCAAATATTCAAAGCACCTTATAATCCTTTTGGTATGCTTCAATTCAAAGTCACACGACTGACCACTACTCCCACACAAACTATTCTATGGATTTACAATGCACAATCCAAAACACAAGAAATAGGATAAAATTATTTCAACTGACCGCGAATTCAATTAAATAGTTCAACGATCAAGAACTCGCCACTAGTTCACATGCTTTAACTCATGTCCATGAAATTACCACACATTTATAACATTACCTTAGCCAAATGAACTTAATACCACCCTCTCGAATGTAATCACTGAAAATACTCCTTTATCGCCACCGTTATCAACTCAACACACACCTCTATCAGATGTTACCGACAACGGCTCTTCACTATGACTAAACCGCCATGCCTTAAGCGAAATTTTTTAAAACAACATCACACTTACACCTGACTCGATCGATTTCCATTATTAATAGAATGTGGTAGGCATATACATTAAAATCAAAACGTTTTTTTTTTTTTCTTCTATTTTTTGTTTTTATTTCTTTTGCTGTGCATTTTTTGCTAATAATGCTGTATTGCCGTATAATACACCCCAAAATGGGACAAGCAGCTTTGAATCGATAATATCTACATCATCTATCGCAGAAAGCATCGCAAGTTAACACTCCTATCCCCCATGGTTGCAAGCATGTTCGTTGTCGTTGTAGCAGCATTTCTACATATTTGAGTTACGTACGAGTATGTGAACTATGGAAGTTTTCGCGTTCCCAATAAGTACTTTATTGCCATCTTGTTTCGATATTGCTCTATTTGTTGGGTATCTTTCGTCGTCGTCGCCGCCAAATCGATGTGACACAATCGGAAATCAGATATTAAATTGAAATTAAACCGCAATTTCAACAAATGGTAATCAGTTTAAAGTATTTAGAGGCGCCCTTCACGCTGTTTACAAACAGGTAGGGCGATAGGTACCAACATATCTATGATTAGGCTTCGGAATACATACTAGTATGTTAGTATCAAGCATGTAATCTTTATTAAAGATTCAATCTCTACTATTCTTGCACTGCGAATTGCACGTGAAGAGCATCTTATCAAAATCTTTAAATTATTTTCACCTGACATATAACGGAAACCGTAAAACAACTAATACAACAGGATAGACATCTATAAAAATAGTTTTACGTATGTCTGCCACATGAGTACGTATACCTAGCTTAGATAAATTTATCAAATCGACTTTGATTATACTAGATTTGTTATTTAATAATCAAGCTTCCAATTAAGATTATCAAATCGAATTGCTACTTATAAAGATAACGTAACAAAACATTCACATACGTTCATAATAATCATAATCACTAATGAGTTGGACTGCAGAAGTAAGAGAAGAATTGCCTTAAATGCAAGCGAAAATGAAACAATTAATTTTATCAATCAAAATCATAATTAAGAGGATTATTAATTTGTTCATTAACAGAAAGTAAATTAAAAAAACTGATTACCATAATTTAGGTCGTATTAATTATTTTCAAACCACAAATCAAATTAAGATCAGAAAGTCTAGTTTTGCGCCAAGTAGCACAGAAATGCAACAGCGTCTAAGCGCCAAAAATTTGCATAACGTTTTTTTTGCTGATTACAGATCTACATTCATCATCAGAAAAAACACTTGCCGATTTTAAGTCGAGGATAAGCCCGTTGAATTGCAAGATTCCTCTTCAACCGCTACGGCCTATTCGCAATGGTGATGTGGTAATTAATGCTAACACAACCGAGCTACACATGCAGGACGAGTATGACATTACCGAGACAAAGGTGCGTCGACCCAAACTGGTTATTAACCCTAGAGTACGAACGTTCGCCTGTGAAGCGGAAATCGTTTTTTTTACTATATCTCCCAAGCCGTTGCCACTATCATAGCCATCGTTTATGCCAACTCATTGTAGTGCTGTCCGAGTGGGTATGCAGAAGTGCATTAAGGTCTGGTTTTGGGTTATTAAGTTGTTCTTATTTTAGGTGCCTGTGTGGCGAACTTTAGTGTTAAGTAAGGATTTTTTTTCATATTAAACGGTACTTAATTTTTCCGATTTTATTAGTAACGTTATTATATTTTAGCGGGATGACATTAGAAAAACAAATTCTCTAGTGGTTGAAAGAACTGGAGTCAGAAGAAAGTGATATCGAAGATCGCCTTGAGAAAGAAAGCAATTCAGACGAGAATGGGGGTGAAACAGATAACCTGGTGAACTCAGACGATGGCGAACAAAGCATAATAAATAAAGAACTAACAGCGGTTGGTAATCCTGAAGCACTTGAAGCGAATCAGCCTGGTTTAGACAAACTGATATTAACGCCACTCAAAACTGCTTTAAGAGGCAGGAACGACTTTGTGTGGAATCTAACACTAAATTCTGTTAGAACAAACACACAAAGAACACAAGCCAGGAATATCATCCATATTGTACCGGGCCCAACAGTCAACTGAAAAAGTGCCACGATATTATTCATCAGCGAACTAATGAGGGTATTGCAGTCAAAGCAAGTAAGTACAAAGTAAAAAATGCAACAGTTAAGCCAGTAGCGGAAAATGAACTCGAAGCTCTACTTGGTGTTCTTATTTTGAGTGGTATGATGAAAAATAATCATTTGCCTACCTCGGAGCTCTTTGATACCACCCTTTGTGGATCCAAACATATTGCGGCAACAAGCAAAGATTGCTTCGAGTTTTTGCTAAAAATGTTTTCAGTTTGATGACCGTAGCACTCGCGAAGGTAGAAAAAGATCAGATAAATTTACACCGATTAGAGATATTTGGGAGTCGTTTGTCAAACAGTACAGATATGTTTATAAACCTGGAACGTACGTTATAATATACGAACAACTGCTCTCATTTCGCTGACGCTGTCCTTTCAGGATGTTTATTCCGAATAAACCCACTAAATATGGCATACAAATCGTCTCAATATGTGATGCAAAAACAAAATACATGTTCGATGCAGCTGCCTACCTTGGAAAGAACAGCGAAATGCCTACAAGTGAGCCTTTGGGTAGTTATTATTGTAAGCTGCTCACAAAAACAATACATGGGACCAGTCGAAACCTTACTACTGATAAATGGTTCACTTCTGTACCTTTGTCCAAGGAGTTACTTGGAGACAAATATAAACTGCCATTAATTGGTACAATTAAAAATAACAAGAAGGAAATTCCTGCAGAATTTCAACATATCACATCCCGTGCTGTTTGAACATCCATGTTTGGTTTCCATGAAAAACTCACTCTGGTCAGCTACAAGCCGAAGTCTCATAAGACGGTTCTTTTATTGTCAACTATGCATGAAGACCGTGACATTAGTCAAATATCTTAAAAACCTTGAATAATCGAAGCGTACAATGTGACAAAAGGAGCAGTGGACACTTTTGACCAAATGAATGCTTACTATAGTACTAGCCGCAAAACCAGACTTTCGCTCCTTTGTATATTTTTTAGTAATTTAAATATGTCAATTTTAAATAGCTATGCATTATATGCTTCCAATTTTACAGCTTCTCACATAAAACCAATGACCAGAAGAAATTACATGAAAGATTTGAGCACGGCTTTATGTTACGATTAGAGCTCAACACGTCTTGAAGCACAACCCAATATGTCCAAAAGACTACGCGATTTGATACAAGTAGAAATCGGATGCTCCGAAATTTTATTCGCTAATTCTCTCCAACCCGCAGTAGAAAAAGGAAAGAAGTCCCTTTGCGATTTCTGTCTAACGAAAATAAACCGCATGAGTATCTAAAAATGCACCTTATGTAATAAAACATATTGTATTGAACACAGGTCATCAAATTATTTGGAATGCGATAAAATGTGCCTTACAAAACCCTAAAAATTCAATTTAATCTGTAAGGTGAACCTGAACGTGCAACGAAATATTTTTTTTTTTTATTTTAAAGATCATTTAAATACCTTAATAATAATGTGAAATTGAAACCGAAAATTGGGAATTAATTTATTAAATTTTCTTATTTAAAAAGTGATCGCCATGAAAAAGTGACTGAAGTATGTGTTCATTTTTAATATTAAAAATTAAAACATTACCTTTATTATATGAATCAATTTATGTCAGATTTTATGCACTGAGCTGTATTCTTTTAACACCAAATACTTTCTTCAATAAAACTGTTTTCTAACATTAAAAAAAAAATATTTTCTTTGAAAAAGTTGCCTAACAGGCGAATGTTAGTATTAACGTAAGAGGAGGTCATGTTAGTACTTTAAGGTTTTAATGGTCTAGATAACCAATTTACAAAGAGGAGCTACAAAATGAAAATGCACAAAGTCCCAATGTTGTGAAAAGAGAAAAAATGCAGCTTATTCACGCTAGACGGACAAAAAACGGGAAATGGTTACATATTATTGAGCTGAATGTATATAAAGATGTATAAAAGGTTAGCTAACAGATACGTTGATTATAGGTCATATTTTCTGAAGGAAGACTTTAACGTTATGAGACACTTTAAGTGCCAAAAATACAACCATAAAACGTCAAAATGCAGGGGAGAACAAATTTGTGTGAAATGTGGAGGAAACCATGAGGTCAAGGAATGCAAAAGCACACAGGAGAAATGTTAGAATTGTATGGGGAATAGTAAAAGTGCTAATCACTCACACAGAGCAGTCTCGTAGGAGTGCCCAGAGCATAGTATACTCAAATAGTAGCCACACCTTTCATTTACCCTGTGTTGCACACTTTTTGATTTTTCCCAGGGGCACGTCAGCTGATCCGGGGCATGACAGCTGATCCCATGTTTCGCGCGCTCAAGAAACAAAGCAAAACGCAAATAAAATTTCCGACGCACGTGTTCTTTTACGCATTTCAGAACATAGGAGTGCTGCCACATCCTAACAAAAAACTAAAAGATTGCATGGAACGAATTTGTTTTTCTGCAATGTTATTGATTTTTAAGCTCTGGTAGCCCTGAAATCTCTCATCGAAGCATATGTTTATATTCGCGCCATTCCTCGCATCAGCGTTTACCATCTACCTGCTACCGAAGATTTATGGCTCGCTGTTCGGCTTGTGTTCGAATTTTTCCGGAGGGTTGATGGAGTGTGGTTACTAGTTGAGTATACTATGGCCCAGAGTATCAACTTAAGATTTTAATTGCTAGGCGGACTAGTGACCACAATTTTGATGATGACTGTAAACCACACAAATCAATCATGTGACAAATTAACTATCTTTTATGCCAATATAAGAAGAAGTTTTCTCTTGTAGGCCCAGAAAAGATGGAGGCACAGCAGTTTATATAAAAAATACAATTAATTTCGTGACCAAGAGAGTAGCATCTGACAAACATAATATAATTATAAATGAAATAACCTGCATGATAAAAAACTGAAAATCGGTACTTATTACAATTTCAATCGTCTCAATTTACATGACTTCTGCACAGTAATACATAAAATATACTCTACTGAAAAAAACTTAATCACAGTTGCTGATACAAACATCGCTGTGATTGTAGAATCTTTAGAATCGAGGATTTACAATTACACCCTGGAAAAAAAACGGAGCGGTCATTGTCAATAATAATAATATTACTGGCATGGTTTCAATTACCTGCCTGGATCATATAGCAACAAATGAGAAATAAAAAATTGTAAAAACATTAAATTCAGACTTGAGGACTGGCCGAAAGTAGATCATCGTGTTCTAAAAATCGTCATCCATAATCAAAGTTTCAGAAAGCAAGACCCTACTCATAAGACAAGGATCTTTTCAAATCGAGTTACAACTGTTGCTAACATACCGAAAATCTGAAAACCTAATGGGGCTCAAAAATATAATTACAGAGCCCAAGCATGACTACTATTAAGAAAAAAATTAGATGGTGACAACATACATAGATAATAAAGAAAATCGAAGGGTTGTTTGCAAAAATAGCCAATGTCAAAAAAATATCAAAATGATTTCGATGTCCATGGTTAGCATACTTTCCTTTCAAAATCCAAAATTTAATTTAGAAAAAACCAACCTATGTCCGAAGATATTCAAGGCAAAAAAGTCAATAGTATTCGGAAATACAACCAATGTCCGATGCGTTTTTGGAAGAACTGGGCAAAAGTCAAATGGCATTTGTTGCTTTTCCGAAAATATCTGCTGATAATATTCTGTGACACATGCAATCATTCATTATGTCTGTTCAGTTTGTCTTTGCTGTCAAGCTAATATGTTTCTTTTGTTTCTGTTTTAATTATCAGCGAAATCCTTAGATAATTAGTAGTACAACTTGAAATCATGAATATTAGTGATGTGAATATACCACGGGACGTAAATTCAAGTGTTCAGTGGGCTTTAAAAAAAGGAAAAAGTCAAAATGGGACATTATTAAACAGAGGAAAGTTACTGGTGAGCCTCACCTCAACCATGTAGGACTTCCAATAAGTGGATCTATAATCGGAGAAGACTGCAGGTACATGCATTTTGAGATGCATTCGTTATTGATCGATTTAGCAGGTACAAAATATGCAGTTCGCCGTTAACGATGTTCGAGACTAAAATGCTACACCAACGTTTCATTGGATCAGTGGCAGCAGATATTTGAATCTTTTTGCCGTAATGAAATGAAAGATGACCAAGATGGTTATCTTGCAGGATCAATATCTTATCAGCCAGTCAAACAAAGGAGGCCACGTCTTAAACGATACGACGAAGATACTGACTTTTTATATGAGGTGTCTTATACAAAGTATGCTTTGACCATGGAGAAATGCAAATATGTATGAAGGCTTTTATGAACATACATGGCATAACTAAGGGGCGGCTACGCACACTACAAAATAAGGAAATTACTTAAGGATTGCATCGAAAAACACGCAAATAGGCCACATGGCGCTCTTTTTCTAGTATTAGAACTCATAAAATGGCATATCAAATCTTTCAAAGCCAGG
The DNA here is from genome assembly GCA_963969285.1 of Odontomyia ornata. NCBI lineage: Eukaryota > Metazoa > Arthropoda > Insecta > Diptera > Stratiomyidae > Odontomyia > Odontomyia ornata. The sequence goes on from OZ017742.1 coordinate 39,723,786, forward strand.
CAGTCTCATTACACTTTGAGGGATAATCTTAACTTCAAGAATCATTAACTAATCGTAAAGTGCATGAACTTTTTTTGGATGAAATGCAGATTTGAGTTTCCTACAAAGTTTATTATAATGTCTTTTCTAACGATTTCAATATGAAATTTGGATTGCCTCGATCAGAGAACTCATTAATAATTCAAAAAACCCTGCTTCTGAAAAGGCGAAAAAAAATTCAGTAAACTTAAAAATATCTATAAAGAGAAGGCAAGGCAAGGTGAATGCATTGTACTATCCTTTGACTATATGCAAAATCTTCCCATGCCACATATCAAGACGGGTGATGTATTCTATCCCACACAAATGTAGTATTATGTGTTTTGGTCCAACTATAATGCACGATGTTAATTGTGAGCCACAACAACGTCGTTTTTTTGTCCAACTTAATTTGACATTTCCTTGTTTCAGTGGTTGACAAATTTAACCACACAACGTACACAATTGAGCAGCGCGTTAAGGTTGTTGAAGCCTTTTACGAAAATGGGCGTTCAAATAAAAATGCATTTCGTGCACTTCGTGATTTTTTGGTCACCATAATCGACCAAATGTGTCCACAATCGGGAGAAGTGTGCGCAAACCGGGTCTGTAGGCAATGTGAAACCACTTGTGCATGCTTAGTCAATTCGTTCTGTGGAAAACATTGCTGTTGTTCGCGTAACTGTAAATACATCTACAGCTCTGTTACTAAATCCTACTTACACCACCTGATAATGGAATCAACGTAATAACCATGCCGCCGGAATGGAGGTTGGGCGACGGGCTAACTTTCCGTCCCTGGAAACCCTTTAAAGGTTTTGAAACCTGCAGGTGGGCTCGAAATTGATTGGACTCACGGTAACGACCTCGAAAACGAAAAAAGGACTATGGCAATGGATCCTGGAATGTCAGATCGCTCAATTACCCTGGCGCTGTTAAGGACCTTTTACAACAGGCCAGTGAATATCAATTAAAAATATTGGCAGTCCAGGAAATGACATTCAAGACATGAAATCGCACACAATATTCAAAAGTGGGAAGCCAACTGGGAAAATAGAATTCGGAGTGGCCTTTATTGTGGATAGCGAGTTCAAATTGCACGTTATTGATTTTAAGGCAGTCAATGAACGGTTGTGTGCGATCCGTCTAAAAGCAAAATTCTTCAAAATGTGGGTGATAAATGTTCACGCCCTGACCAAAGAAAAGGACGAAGAAACGAAGGAAACGTTCTACAATCACCTGGAAAGACTGGTCGACTCATTGCCCACAAACGACACAAAAACAATTCTGGGTGATTTCAACGCTAAGGTTGGCAATGAGCTATCTCATCGGGGAACCACTGACGGATATACCCTCCACGATGAAACAAATAACAACGGCCAGCACCTGATTGATTTTGAATGCAACAGAAACCTAGTCATACGTTCGACTTGCTTTCCATACCAACGCATTAATAAAATAACCTCGGTATCACCGAATAGCAACATACAAAACCAGATTGACTACGTGCTGATCAAACAACGTAGGGCTTCGAGCATACTTGGCGTCTCTACATACCGAGGAGCCAATTCTAACTCAGATCACCACTTGATCAAATTAACCTATCGATGTTGCATGTCAAAGGCATATTCGACGAAGACCAGCCCGCTACACCTGCCGCTTCCATCGAAAGGCTCCAAACGAGGTATGTGGCAAAAAATTTCACGGAGACCCTCGAAAATCAGCTGGCTCCCATTTTAGCAGACGCATCGCTAAAGACAAGCAACGAGCTCTGGATGGAAGTGAAAGTGGCTATTAAGACCGTGGCAGAACACACAATCGGACATCAAGCCTGGCACAAAAGAAATGATTGGTTGGATGATGAGTGCCAGAATGCGTTAGATAAAAAGAATCAAGCGTTCAAAGAATATGTGAGGAGGAAAACCAGAACGAAGAGAGCAAACTATGAAAACATAAGAAGAGTTGCCAATAAGATCATTAGAATTAAGAAAAGAAAATACTATGACGACTAATTGACAAGTATCGAAGTAAGTCTAGCGAGCAACAACACAAGACAGGCTTACAAAGTAGTGAAAAGCCTGAAACGTGGTTAGCAGCCCAAAACCACGCGTTATCATGAAGACATTGGCAATATCATCGCTGATGAAACCAAGATTAAAGGAAGATAGGCATCATATTTCAAGAACGTCCTTAATCCTCCACACAGCTCCAAAGCATCGGAGCCTATACACTCTATAACTCTGGATGAAGTTTGTTTCACTATCAAAGCCCAAAAAAATGATAGAGCGCCACGCATCGATGAGATTCCAGTGGAGCTTATAAAATATAGTGACAGCAGTGTTCATAAAGCTTTTCAAAAAGTTATCCAGCACATCTGGCAACAAGAACATATCCCGAAAAAATGCAGCTAATCAATTATATCACTACTTTTTACGGCATTCAAAATGTTTTGAAAGACCTTAGAAAATAAAATCAGATCATACGCTAACAGTATTATTGGAGAGCATCAAGGTGGTTTTAGAACAGGAAGACCGATAATAGACCATTTGTTCACTGTCAAGCAGGTACTTGAAAAATGATGGGAGTTCAACATAGACATTCAACAAATTTTTGTTGATTTCAAGCAAGCATACGACAGTATTGATCGTAACGTACTGTACCAAACAATGCTTTTCTTTGATATCCCAGTTAAATTAGTCCGTTTTACCAAAATAACAATGACGCTAACTACCTCTTAAGTCCGCATAAATAACCAACTCACCAAAACCGTTGACACAAATATCGGACTAAAATAGGGAGATGGGCTGGCCCCGTCGCTATTCAATTTGACTCTGGAGTACGTCATCAGAAAGCTACATGTCGAGGCACAAGGCACATTACTATACAAGTCGAGCCAAATAGTAGCCTATGCAGACGACATCAAAATTTTGTCATGGTCATTAACAACTTCCAAAGAACTATTCCTTAAATTCGACAGCGAAGCAAAACTAGTAGGGCTACAAATCAATGAGAATAAAATAAAGCTCATGACGCAGGTGAGGAAAAATACCTCAATACACAAAATATCACACTTGGCGAATACAGTATCAAAAGTGTGAGCGAATTTGTGTATTTAGGCGCCAAAATAAGGAGAACTGGTAATGAAAGAGACGAGATACCTCGAAAAGAATACAGCTCACAAATATAATATGTTTTTCAGTTTTGACGATCTTAAAGACCAGTTGCATACACAGAAAAACAAAGCTCTAAGTATACAAATCTGTGAAAAGACCTGTGTTATGCTATGGGTGTGAAACATGGACCCTAACCCAAGCATCCGCAAACGTATTGAATATCTTTGAGCGACAGATCCTGAAGCGAATAATCAGAGCGAAGTTAGATAAGGACTAATGGCGAATTTGATATAACCATAAGCTGTATGAAATTTTTTATGAGCCAGAGATCTCAACGATTTTAAGACTGCGAAAGCTGCCATGGGCTGGCCACATGAATGCTATGGATAAGCAACAGATACCCAAAAAGGTATTCGTTGGGACAACTGAAGGGCGGAGGTCAGTGGGGAAACCGAGGAAACGCTGGTCTGACTTGCTCGACGAAGACAGTTCATCACTGCTTGGGTTTCAGAATTGGAGATCATTGCTGCTTGGATTTCAGTTGCAGGCACTATTTGCAGGAAGCGAAGGCCCAAGAGGGGCTGTAATGCTATGAAGAAAACGTAGAAGAACTGATTGTCAACAGAAACCATAACTTTTTATAATCTTAGTGCCTCCTGCGGATTGGGGGAAGACTACCATAGATTACTGAATCGTTGTTTTTGAGGGAAACTCTTGACCTTTTCCTAAAGTCCAAAGAGACTGATCCGACAATAAGGGGTCGATTCACTTCCTTCTAAACTCTTTGCTCATATTGGGTGTACAACTTAATAACCGGAATTTGACGCTAGATGTCCGTACTAACAAATATCGTGAAAGCTCGAACTTTATATATATATATATATATATATATATATATATATATATATATATATATATATATATATGTCGTTTTGAAGGTACTATCAAAATCAGTCAACAAAACAATTTTATCTTGTGTGCATCATTATTATTTTTCACGATGAATAACTTCGAAAATCGGAGAAAAAGACGGCATTTGTGGGGTCATTTTTTTGCAAAGAAAACTGCTGCAGGAAGTCATCGTTTGCTTGTAGAAGTTTATGGCGACGATGCTTTAGCAAAAACCCAGTGTTTTGAATGGTTTTAACGCTTCAAAAGTGCCGATTTTGACATCAAAGATAAAGAACGCCCAGAACAGCCAAAAAATTTTGAAGACGAAGAATCGGAGACGCTACTCGATGAGAATTCGTGTCAAACGCAAGACAAACTTGCCAAATCGTTGGAAGTGACTCTGCAAGCCATTTCTAAACGTTTGAAAGCCGCCGGATACATTCAGAAGCAAGGTAATTGGGTTCCCTATGAGTTGAAGCCGAGAGACGTTGAACGGCGCTTCTGTATGTCAGGAATGCTGCTTGAGCGCCATAAAAAGAAATCATTTTTGCATCGGATCGTGACTGGGGATGAAAAATCGATCCATTATGGCAATCTCAAGCGTAAAAAGTCATACGTGAAGCCCGGCCAACCAGCCAAATATCCATGGCGCCAAGGTTATGCTGTGTATTTGGTGGGATCAAAAGGGGCCGTTATATTATGAGTTGTTGAAATCGGGCCAGACAATCACAGGTGACCTGTACCGAACACAATTAATACGTTTGAAGCGTGCCATCATCGAAAAACGCCCGGAATATGCGACCAGACATGAGGCTATAATTTTTCATCATGACAACGCTCGACCGCATGTTGCAAGACCCGTGAAAAACAATTTGGAAAATAGTGGATGGGAAGTTTTGGCCCACCCGCCTTATAGGCCGGACCTTGCTCCGTCTGACTTTCATTTATTTCGCTCGATGCAAAACGCCCTCACCGGAATACGCTTCACTTCAGAGGAAGGCATCCGAAATTGGATATATTCGTTTTTGGCCGCCAAGCGGGCACAATTTTTTCGGGATGGAGTTCATAAATTGCCTAAAAGATGAGAAAATATCGTAGCTTCCGATGGACAATACTTCGAATAAAATATATTGTAAGATTTTTCCACAATAAAGCATCAAATTTCGCTAAAAAATTCCGGCTATTAAGTTGTACACCCAATAATTATCTTGATTCCTGTACTAACAGAAGTTTTACATTTTATATCTTTAAAAGGAATGCATATGTGGACCCTATCAAGCTAATAAAATGCCAATAGACCGTTACTTCTAACAAGACCATTGCTCCGAATATATTACCAATATTATTGCCAAACTTATTTCGATTTTTTATTCCTATAAAAACCAAACTAACCATGAAAAGTTAAGCTCAATGAAACAGTAGGAAATTTTACGATAAAATAAAAAGCATAAAATCAATGATACAGGGTAAATGATGCTTAATTTATTGTGAGCTTTTATTTCATACAAGATCAATCATTACAACATATTGAACTTGATGGAAGTAGTTAAAACAAAAAACTATATCGTTACAATTCAATGTTTTTCTTATGAAAGTTAACTGTAATCCACATTGATTATGGCCATGATCTCGTAGTAATTTTCTTTGTCTTTCGGAAATAGCGTAGTAAGTACTAAAATTAATCAAACACAATAAAATAGTAAGAATTTTAAACATTACACAACCTTGAAAACAAGGAGCAAACATTTTAGCCCGTTTGGTTTTGCATCATTGATAAATTATTCATTAACGAATCAGATATTATTTTATTCAGATTATATCCGCATTTGCTCATATAAACTAGAATATTGCATAAGAATTTAGGGGGCCTTGACACTGGTCAACCTTCTATGCAATTTAACTATCGGCCCCACTATACAAGTTAATTAAGCTTCAGTTGCTCTTCAATTAATATCGAATTTGAAACTTAAGATAATTTTTATATTCCTTGACTGTTCCATAAGTTAGTTGACATACAAAAAGATTTGATCATCGTCATTAATTAGCGCCATTAAAAATCCCCAAAAATATTTCAGATATAATTACATGGTGATCAATCAATATTTAGACGAAATTTAAATGCGCCTAAACTTTAAATCAATTTAAGGTAATACTACGCATTTTGTGTATTATCTTATTATTGCATCGCTAAGTGTTATTTTCATACTCCACACAATTGATCATACAATTTCACACCCAGTTTTGTAAAAAATTTTTCTTAACAAACCACAACTAATTCAATCAACAACCACAAAAAATAAAAGATATATTGTATGCATACGTACACAAATATGTAACACATCTTGATTGCTTACCTATCACTGATAAGATGCGCTATAAATCTCAACTTCCCGGTTCACGCCTTACGTTCAAGTCTGGTCACCACTTCCTTGGTTCACGGTATCCCTTTCACTAATGAAATTTGAGAGGCGACAAACAAGTGCCCCAGAGTCCCACTAAACACCACGACCGTCTTATCACCTGTTCACACCTTTGATAATGCAGATTAAACGATCAAGTTAGCTTTACCGATTTTGTCCACTATATCAGTCAACGTTCTATCTTTAATTTATACCTTAGTATCTACGAGTAGTATCTTAACCCGAAGTAATCTTACACTGTTTGAGATAGTGAAACGGACAATTTTGCAAAAAGCAAAACGTTACCAAAACGCACTAATTTTTATTAGCACTTGAACGGAATTGTACCTGAAGACGGAATGCACTCTGCAGATTTTTTTCAAATCATTGCACGCGATTAAACCGTTTTAAGACCAAATTCAATTCACTTCTGGTTCATTGCTGCTGTAATTGTTGCAAGACCTTCGAATTTCTGAGGGTATTCTACTCGTACTTGTGCTTGCTCTGATTTCGACGATGAATTCGATTCAGCAAAAATGATTTCTCGAGCTGGCACCCGTTTAATCTTCATCAACTGTTGTAGCTCAAGCGACTAACTACTATTGTGACTATCACATTTTAGAGGGAAACTTAATAGCTTTGAGGAAAACGAGGAGCAAAAAGCAACAATAACATTCTGAAAAAAAATCATATTCGAAGGTTTTATGCAAACTCAACTATTGCGGCATTGTGGCGGGCAGCGTGGTACTTCGAAACTGGAAGCTTAGTAGCATGCAAATTTTTCCAAATGTTTATCGTAAAAGCTTCGCGTGTCGTCATTTTTAATTGAAATTAGTGGGGGTGTACGTTAGCGTTAGCGGACCGACGTCTTATGCTTCTTCATTTGAACATTTCGCTGTGTCTTGTTGACTAATCGATCAAATCCCATCAATGATTTAGTGTCTGACCGCTACGTTTTAAACGAGCTGATGTCATTTGTTACAACATTTTTAAACTCTGTATGGAAAAACTAGCGCTTCGGCTTACAAATGTTCAATTTTGAATTGGTTAATCACAACATGTTGGCAAACAAAAGAGGTGATTGGAACATAAATGCTAGCCGGCTTTTTTATTATAATTGAATATGGGATTTCCCATATGCATATTGAATAGTTGACAAAATTTTAATGAGGATATAAAAAATTGTGATTTTTTTTTATCCTTAAATCAAATATTAAATAGCCCCCCAGCTCAAAACCCTCTAAAGTTTTTTGTAGAGCTGACCACCACGAAAATATGTAAAACAAGGAAGGAATAAAAACCAATGAGAATGGGCAACGCATGTCAGGATGCTGTTTACAAAATAATAAGGCATGCAACGAATACGATCAATTTGGTCGAAAATGAAGCTACACACCATCTTCCGATGATAAGCCGAGAAACTGTGCCAACTGAAATATCAGTACATGACTTCAGAAAAAATAAGGCTCCTGGGAAAGATAGAGTACCTCATCTTAGATAGCTTCTTCATCAGTTAATATGTAGAATATGGCCAGAGGAGCAGTTACCAGAAGACTGGCGAAGATGTGTAATATGTCCTGTACACAAAAAGGGAGACAAGATAAGGTGTGACAATTATAGAAGCGTCGCTTTACTATGTACCTCATATAAAACGTTCTCCAAAATCATAGAAAGAAAATTAAAGCCGTACTATGAATGTTCAAGTCCACACAATTGGTAGTATATCATTATGTTGTTAATATTATGGCACAGTCAATCTCACATGCCAAAGAAGCATTTCACTTTTTTAGGGCTTTGTACTAAAATACAAAACCGTCCGTCTGTATGTCGCAGCACTTTTTCTCCGAAAATATAGAGGCTACAGCCATGAAACTTTGTGGAAAGGTATGAAGTGGTGACTTCTTGAAAGTTTTGGGGAGGAGAAATTTTTCAAAAGGGTTTAAGGGGGTCTCCCCATATAGGGAGGTGACCCTTCGAAAATCTTTTTTCACCATTGGTAGTCGAGCAGGGTGTCATTGGAAAGGTCTCAATAAGATCCTTCAAAACAACCAGAAAGTAAAGTTTGTACGGACGCCCAATTAGAAAAAGGACCTGATGCAAAACAGGAGAGGCAGAAGCCCCGACGAAGACCCCGGCAGCAGGCACTTCTTATGAAGCCCCAAGATGGCCGATCCTACGCGGAAGTACTGCGGGACATCAGGGGAAACGTAAGGCCCGAAGACACCAATACTACCATTAAAGTAGTACGACCAACGCGGTCTGGCCACATACTGGTCGAATTCGGAGCAGAGGCCGGCAATAAAGAAGTGTTCAACGATGCAGTAAGAAAGTTCTCGGCAAAATCACAACTATAGCCCCGCTCGAGCCGATGGCAACGATCGAAATACGAGACATTGACTGCGTGACAGATCTGGCCGAGGTAGAAGAGGCCATCAAAAAGGAGTTCCCTAGCGTGGGAAGGATCAAAGCGAGACTTACACCAGAAAACAACAAGGGACAACGCATGGCCATAGTTGACTTGACCGAAAAGGACGCCGAACAATTCCTGAACAAGGGCAAAGTACGAATTGCGTGGGTTGTCTGTAGGATACGGCGAAGAGCAACGCCTCTTCAATGTTTTAAATGCCTTGGTTATGGTCACACCACACAAGTATGCAAAGGACCCGATAGGAGTTCCCTATGTTACAAATGCGGTGAAATGGGACATAAACGAAAAGAGTGTGCGAAGGAGGCACACTGTATTCTTTGCAAGGATGCTGATCCAAGACCTGATTTTGGACACGTCTTGGGATCAGGAAAATGCCGGGTGTTCCAGGAAGCCCTAGCCAAGGCAAAATCAGAGCTTCGATGACGCATCCTGCAGCTAATCCTACACCGCAGTTCAACCGCCCAACATCTGCTTGAGCAGTTTGTGAGGGACATGAAAGCCGACTCTTTCTGCTGAGTGAGCAACACCATAATAAAAGTCCTGCATTATGGTATTCTGATGAAACTGGCACTGCCGCTATCTGGGTTCGGAACAGTGACTTTCAAGCGGAGAGTTGTGGACCGGGGGATGGTTTTGTGTGGGTTCGGTGCTCAAGGATCACCTTCTTTAGTGTGTACCTAACGCCTAACGAGTCGATATCATCTTTCCAAGCCAAGTTTAATGCTTTGGAGGGCGCTGTCTCGAACGCAGAGGGCAAAGTGCTCATTGGGGGCGACTTCAATGCTAAAGCAATCGAATGGGGCATGCCTCAAACGGATCCGCGGGGAAAACTAATCCTGGAAATGGCGGCCAGGACGGCCTTCGTCATACTAAACTCCGGAAACACGCCAACTTTCCGCCGTATTGGCTGTGAGGGAACCATACCGGACGTGGCATTCGCCTTGGAGTCCTTAGTACGGAGGATACACAACTGGAAAGTATTAGAGGACTACTCAGCCAGTGATCATCAATGCATTCTGCTTGAGATAAGTGATGCTGTCTCCCGACGTCCGTGCTCTCGGCCTTCTACAACTGGATGGAACATCGGAAGGATGGACGTCGAGAGGTTCGTCAAGGTTCTCACAGCAGGTGAGCCGCTGCAGGGAGCTTCGGAGGGGACGGAAGAACTGGCAGCTCAAGACGTGGTGAACTCTACTATGAGCATCATTACGACTGCTTGCTGCGCTTCTATGCCCCGTCGAAGACCCCGGAACGGCAAGCCCCCAGTGTACTGGTGGTCAACTGAAACCACTGAAAAGCGAAGGGAGTGTCACAAGCTTCGATGTGAGGCTCAACGGGCGCGGAACCGTGACGAGGCTTGCAACCAGGTGGCAGCATATAAGTCGGCCAGGAAATGCCTTCGTAATCTAATCAACAGTAGCAAGGCTCGCTGCTGGCAACAACTAGTGGACAATGTGAACAAGGATCCGTGGGGCCTTGGCTACAAGCTGGTCATGGGGAAACTTGCTGCTCTACGGAAGCCTTGTATACATGACGCGGAAAAGATGGGCGCGATAGTGCGGAGACTCTTCCCCGCCCATCCGGTCCGTGTTGACGCTGTCCATGGTGAAACAGCAGTCGAGTGGCCATTCTTCACACAGCTGGAACTGAAGGAGGCAGTCCTCTCATTGAAAGCCAGGAAGGCTCCAGGTCCAGATGGTGTTCCGGCTGAGGTGTGCTGTTCAGCACATTCAACGCTTGCCTACGGGACGGGGTTTTCCTGGTACTATGGAAGGTGGCGAGGCTCGTGCTGATCAGCAAGGGGAAGGGAAATCCCGAATCGCCGTCTGCATACCGCCCGTTATGCATGCTAGACACGGCTGGAAAAGTGCTAGAGAAACTCATCAAGGGAAGACTCACTGACGCGATTCGTGCTGCTGGGGACCAATCTCCTCGGCAGTATGGCTTTAGAGCAGGACGTTCTACCATTGATGCGATTGCAGAGGTGGTGAACACGGTCCAAAAGGCAGAGGCATATAGTCGCACCAAGTGACGGATCGTCCTGTTGGTGACACTCGACGTCAGAAATGCCTTCAACTCCGCTAGATGGGTGGATATTCTGGACACGCTGGAAAACTCTTTTCAAGTTCCAGAATACCTAATGCGGCTTTTGAGGAACTACCTAAAGGACCGAAGCCTGCTCTATGACACGACATAGGGCCAACGAAGGATGGCAATTACATCGGGTGTTGCCCAAGGATTTATCGTTGGTCCGGACCTGTGGAACGTGTGTTACGACGGGCTACTGAGACTTGAGTTGCCAGATGAGTCGCGCTTGCTCGGCTATGCGGATGATGTTGCGGCTCTGGTCGCTCCACGCACCGTTGAACAAGCGCAACTTAGGCTAGATATGCTAATTCGCCGAGTGAGGGACTGGATGACTGCTTGCGGGCTGAGTTTAGCACTTGAGAAAACCGAAGTGGTCATCTTGACAAAAAAGAGAATCCCTAGAGTAAGAATGATCAGTATTGGAGACATACTAGTTGAATCGAAGCCAGCGGTGAAGTACCTGGCGCTACTGATCGACTCGAAGATGAGTTTCTCTGAGCAAATCAGGGCAACGGCTGAGAAGGCTGCTTCGGGAATATCGGCCCTGAGTCGACTTATGGCCAACGTAGGGGGACCCAGCCCATCAAGAAGACGCCTCTTGATGAGTGCTGTAGGGTCAGTGCTACTGTACGGAGCAGAGGTATGGGGCGACGCTCTAAGCAAGGAGGTATACCGAAAATGATTGGCACAGGTACAGAGAAGTGGAGTACTGAGAATTGCATCTTCGTATCCAACAGTCTCTGACTCGGTGGTGAGAGTGATTGCAGGCGTGATACCTGTCGCCCTCCTTGCTAGAGAGCGCCGCGCTATTTACCTGCGCCAAAACGAGGATGCGAGGGAGATAGTTGTCCGCGAGGAGGGACAGCGCTCACTCAACGATTGGCAGCAGTCTTGGGTGAATTGCACGAAGGGAAGGTGGACTGCGCGCCTCATCCCGGATGTGAGACCGTGGCTAAATCAAAGGCATGGTGAGACTGACTTCTATCTGACCCAGCTTTTGAGCGGGCACGGGTGTTTTCAGTCTTACCTGCACAAGATCGGTAAGTCACGGTCTCCCGATTGTCGGTTTTGCCCAGGAGAGGAGGACAATGCCTGTCACACATTTTTTGCATGTATGAAATGGGTCAGGCTACAAAGGGAACTCTACAGGGAGACGGGAGAGCTCACCCCGGATAATATAGTTGCGGTGATGCTCGCTGGGGCTGGGGGATCGCTCTTCTGGCATTTCCTCTTCCCCTCTCCCCTCTCGCTAGGAAATGGACTCCTCAGCTTGAAGGCACCCCACGGCGTAACAAAACGAGACCTGGCCCGAAGTAATGTGTCAAACGGTTCCAGGTTAGGTTCTCAGGTTGACAGGGGAGGTGTTTAGTGGGTAGTCCAGTCGCGCATGGGAGTCCCACACTCTGTGCATAAGTAGCATTCACCTCCCTACCACAAAAAAAAAAGATCTTTTCAAAACAAGTCTTAAAATTGAAGGCGAAGTGTACGAACTTTTCACGTACCCCCCTTCCCGATTGGGCACAAGTCGAGGAGGCAGGAGAAAGCTCCCAAATTTTCTCATGCCATGAATCGATGATTACAGTACAGGAGAGTGGCCCCTGAAAAAAAATTGCATCAAATGTTGCCGATATGAATATCAAATGAAAGGTCTTTACGAGAACTTTTTAAAACAGTTCTTAAACTGACAGCTTTTGATTCAGTGGGGGCACGGGGGGGGGGATGAATTTCACGTAAATTGTGTTTCTCCCCTCGCGATTGGACACCTGTGATCTAAAAAAAGTTATCAAGGGAGATATTTACGAGTACAACAATAACAAGTACCTCAGAAGTCAAAGTTCGTTAATAATAGTATAATCTTCGAATTTCGCATTCTCTCCAATAAAATCGTATGGATGCCTTTAAACCCAATAAAATTCTATATTTACGTAGCCTTTAACAAGACCCTAATACTCTGTAAGTTTGATGTAATTCCTATCATATTCACGGAAGTTATATTCATTTGAAATTTCTCCGATTACAACAACAATAACACACTATTTTGGTATTTTATGGACTTTCCATCGAAACAGACACTGACGTTTGATCTTCTTAAAATTTTCAGATAACATCGATGAGGTAAATGCTGTTGGAATTCCATGATTTGATTGATTTTTGTTAGTCGAAAATGGAGAAACAATGGATTTTCTTTTAAACGAGCAAATCTCTTTGACATGTTTCTTGATTTAATTCGTTGCGAGCGATTGCATTTAGCAAGCTGAGTACAAAACCCTTCTGACATGAGCGTACGTCTGTCTACTCAAGTTGTTTTCCCTTCTTTTCTTTTCTTGTAGTAAAAACTTAAGACTTTGTTAAATGAAAAAAAAATCAAAATTAAAAATTTCCTTTTAAAAAACGCTATTTAGTTTATTGTATAGCAATACTTCCCATATATATGTACTTCGAAAACAAGTTGCTTTCTTCATCAGTGGTAAGAGTATGAAAAACTTAATGAAGAACGGCTGCTTTTTATACAAAATGCAAAAGGATAAGGAACAAAAGGATTACAAAATTTTAAGTTAATGAGAAGATCAAGACGTGTGAATGAGTTTGCCGTGCAAAAGGATATTTATAACATATGGTTTAATTTGAATTACTGCTAACATATTTGACTCATTCAATGATTTTAATTAAGTTACTGTAGGCGTTTCCCGAGTCCATGTTCAAACGCTTATCTATCGGGGTTCTCGCTATCCACAAGCTTTCCGAAGCATCCAACCGTCTCCAACCACGCACTTCCTGAACGATCTCCAAATTCCGCCATTCAATAAAGTGTGACTCTTCCGGAATATGTTTCGCTACCGTTGATTTTGCATTATCCGTCTTCCCATTTTTTGCAATATGCTCTGCCTCCTTGATATGTTCCTGGAACCGAACTTTGGCCAATCGTTTGTTTTCTCCAATATACACCATGTCGCATTGGGGGCAGGTGATCCTGTAGATGCCACCTTTTTCCTCCTTAAGTTTCTTATCTTTTCAAGATCCAAGCCTTGATTCCAAGCTGTATTTCCTACTGGTTACTGCTGTACGATATCCAACTTTCCTTAATAGACGATCTAAACCCCGTGTAGTTGATGAATGCGTGACAGAAATCCATTTTTGTGGTTGATCTTTTGCCTGTGAATAAAGAGAAGTTAGCTTACTTGTGTCTGTGTGGTCTAGTGGTTAGAGCATGAGACGCATAAGCCAAAGGTCTCAGGTTTGAATCTCGTTGGCAAACAACGTGATTTAGTTCAGGAGATTTTTCAGACAGACTACGAGTGTTCATTCAGTGGTGATATGTACTGATTTAATCAGATTATATCATAGCTAAGCAGATACACGGGAGCTGACCAAACCAACTTCCGATGAAATCAATACTATCATGAAAATGAGATACTCTAACTATCTCTAAGCGAAGGCCCGAGAGGGGCTGTAGTGCTAAAAAGAAGAAGAATAAGCTTACTTTTCTTAAATTCCATTTTCATTTTTCTAATCTTCTGTTCGATGAGGAGCTTCATGTAACCATTCTTCTTAGCTGTTACTAGGATATAATTCTTTTCTCGTTGGAAGCGATCTTTGTTTAAAGGGACAGTTAACATGTGACGGATCATCATATTGTAAGCTACCATTTTTTGTGCAAAATGATGGTTTGACGAGGCTGGTATAGTCCTGTATATGTCGAATTCTAGCCTTTGTAGGCCTCTTATGATAAGAAGGTCTAAAAACGGTAGCTTTCGCTCAATCTCTTTTTCCATGGTAAAAGATATTCTCGGATGTATCTGGTTGAGTACTTGTAGAAGATCTTCAGCTTCATTTTTCTTCACTATGGTGAAAATGTCATCCACATACCTGAGCCAGGTTTTCGGTATCATTCCTTTTGCCTATAATTCCGTCTCCATCCACTCCATTAACAAATCACTCAATAGTGCTGATAACGGGCTCCTCATTGCTGCTCCTGCAGTTCCTTTGAAGTACTTGTCCCTGAACATGAAGTAATTTTCATTCATGCACAGGGAGGGCAGCCCACTATAACACCTGACTTTTCTTTTCCATTCCATTGTGTGGTTCATATCCAGAAGCCAATCTTCAAACAGCGCCAAAGCTTGCTTTATTCGAGGACTCGGGAATAACGCTTTTACGTCGTAAGAGACTAATATATAGTCTTCAGCTATTTTCGCGTATCTTAGTTTATCGGCCAGCTCGTCTCTATTTTTCATCGTTCGAGTGCTTGCCTTATGGAGGAATTTCGGGCACTCATCGAGGTCTAATTGTTGAAGAAAGGCCGAAGGTGATTGTTTTCAGTTGATAGTCTTGAACTTTTCCTATAACATCTCTCCATAATCTCTTTTGATATTTCCGATGCTGTGGGTGGATCCAAATTTGACGATAAATCTTTTCGATATCACCAGTGATTACGTAGGTATGTATTCTGAATCGTAAGAGATAAGTGATAAGAGTGTCTCGAATGGTTGATACCACCATCATTGTTTCATTTAAAGAGATTCCTGAGTTGGATTTGGCGGAACTGTCGAAAACTACGTGAATCTTAGTGGTAAGGCTAGACTGCTTGATAACTACATGAACGATTTGCATTCTTCGTTGTTTTGGAATTTATTTTCCAGTGATTTGAAGCGAGTTAATGCTCGGTCCCGTGATTCTCCCAAAACAGACTGCTTTTGATTAAATGGTGACTTTACGATGTAGCGACCATCAGTGCCTCTTGTTGTATGTGATTTGAAATAGGATTCGCTCAAAAATCTCATCTCCTGGAAGATATTTTATTTTTGGCCCTTCCTCTATTGTCTAGGTTCGTGCGAGCTGTTTTAATGCTTATTTTGTCGTTATTACGCATGCCTTGTTCGTTTTTAAAGTTAATGTTTTGTTGTTGATATCCAGAACTATTCCACCACCGATGACCCAGCCATGTTTAGTGTTTTGTAGGAATAGATCAGATCCATTAAGTGCTAATATATTCTTTTGTCCGCTGAATATCGTCGATAAGGATGTTCCTACTCGAATCAACATGTCGATGTTGCCCGGTGTGTTGAATGTAGGATCACTCCATCCCGATGTTTTTTTTTCTTGGCCAGTTAAGTGCTCACTCTTCTTAGTATGTTCACTTGTATGGAAAAATTGACAGTTGAGTCCTGCGCTGGTTAGTCTCATAAAAGACAGCCATAATGTTGGAAATTTCAGAATTTGCAAAGGAGAAAAAGTATCTAAGGAATAAAAAATTTTGGGATGAGAGTTGAAATATAATGATGTTCGATTGAGAACTGAAAATCTTTCTTGAAAAACCGTCGGGCCTTGCTTTTTTGAGTAAGTAGGCACGTTTTGACGCCTTTGAATCATCTTTAATGTCTAAAGGATGAGTGGAAGGAAAACTTTTTATATACATAGCTGTAGGATGGGTTAAACAGGTGTCATAAAATGGAAAGAATGACGAATCACTAAATCGTCAAGAATAGTAATAACAAAAGTTGGAAGCTAGTTTTTATATTTGGGTTTTATTAACATCAATAGACTCGGCCCGTCCTCGTCGGTACCTGCGTTTGACTCCCTCGTTCACCCAACGTTGTGTATCTCGTCTAAGTCGGGTTAGTACAATAGTACTGTTTTCTATTGACAATGCGGCCCTTCCTTACCAGGCTCCGTCTGGATGTCCATGAAGACCTCCTCATCTTCTGAAGTATCTTAACTGTCGATGTTGCAGCTGTCCATCTCAGGTAAAGCTGTCGCCAGAGTATAACGATGGGAACACCCATTCAGTAACCTGTAAACCTTTGATGTCCTGTTCCAGAGGGCAATCATTTCCGAGTACCCTCGCTACCATGTAAGGGCATATATAACGCGGCTTCTATTTGTGTGACTCTCCAGAAGCTGTGGGTTCATGTTTCAGTACCCACGTGGCGTTTGGTGCTTACTATCGTAACGGCTCTTCAACTTCTTCCGTTGCATTTCGATATTCTTCAGGGCTTTGGCACTCTTTCCTCCTAACGGTTTATTAGTAGTTGAGTCGCCACGAACGGCAATCGACATATAATTTTGAACGATGCTTCGCAATTTAAAATCAAAAACGAGTTCATGTGGAGAAAATCCTATCGTCGTGCTCCTCTGGGAGTTCACGTTCCATCATAGGAGTCTCAAGTCGTTGTCTCAATCCTTTGGGTTATTTATGGTTGTTTTTAAGGAATTTTAGTATCTTTAGCTCATTTTACCTGCTCATTTGCACAGGATATTTGCACCGCTGTTTTTATGTAATGCATGTAGTTCTGATTGCATAATTGCTCGAAAGGTTTAGCCGTAAAGGCTGGTCTTCTGTTTGTTGCGATCTGTAAGGGCAATCCAAAAAACTCGACAGTCTGTTTAATATTTGGAAGACAGGCTAGGTCTTCATATTTTTAACCACCTTTAAGACCACATGTTTTGTAAATGAATCGCAGATAGCAACAACATACGAGTACATGTTCCCGATGTGAATGATCCTAGAAGGCATTGGAGCTATCGGCCAGATATGTAATTCCACTTCAGGCATGCCACTCTTTTGCTTATTATAGCAGCATTGTATGCAGACTAATATGTGTCCTTTTACAAACTTATTTATACCTGGGAACCAAAAATAGTTCTATATTTATTTCCAAAATCTCCCGTTTTATCATGGCAGAGTCTGGCTATCCTCCTACGAACAGCTTTCGGCCCAACGAACATTAGTTTGTCTTCCATACGTCTGTAGATTCGTTTATCTTGGATACAGTATTCGCTTCTTATTTGTTTATCTTGATCGGAAGTAAGATGCTCTTTTAAAATTGCAGCAATTCTAGCCAGTTTTGGGTCTTGTAGTTGCATCATTCATTGCCAGTCTTCGCTTTCTTCGTCCAGCTGTAACATGAAGAGTTCAGGGACTACTACTTCCACTGAAGCTCAACTCATCGCGTCAACGTGACTCATTTAGCTTCCAGCGCGATGGACACATTTAAAATCATATACCAAAAGGTGCATCCAGCATCGATCTATATGGTGTATTAGAGAAGTTTTCGCTTTCGCACATGTTATGGCTGTACAATCCGTGATTAATAAGAATGGTTTCCCCAACAAGTAAATCTAGAACCACTGCAATGCCTGTACGACAGCGAGAGCTTCTAATTCGTACCTATGGTAATTCGCCTCTACATCCATGCAAATACACAACCACTTTCCAGATTTTGCCTTCGTCTATTGATTGCAATAAAACAGCTACTAATCCAAAGTGGCTCGCATCTGTGTGTACTTCATATCGACAAGATGGATTTTACAAAGCAACTACAGATTTAGAACTTAAACACGTCATTATCTCGTCAATTTTTTTCGGCCCGCCACCTTCGTTGTCAGTTTCGTCAGTGGTCGTGCAATCAGAGACTAGTACTGAGCAAACTTTCTCAAGAAGCCCGTCTGCACTGTGTTAATGTTACTGATAGCAATCATCTGGCTGTCATCTGGTATGATGCCATTGGAACTTAAACGATGGCCTATGAAATCTATCTCAGTTACTAGAAAATGACGTTTATCTAATCGCGATGTCAAGCCAAGCTTCTTCTTCTTCGTATTACTACAGGCCCTCTCGGGCCTGCGCTCCTGCAAAAAGCGCCTCCAACTATCTCGGTCGATTGACCGCGTCCTCCAATTTTCAAATCCGAGCAGCAATGAACTATCTTCGTCGATTGAGTCAGACCAGCGTGTCCTCGGTTTCCCCATTGGTCTCCGGCCTTCAATTCTCCCAACGAATACCTTTTTGAGTATCCGTTGTTAGTCAATGCGATTCATTTGGCCAGCCCATTGCAGCTTCCGCAGTCTTACAATCATTGAGACCTCCGGCCGATCAAAAATTTCATACAGCTCACAGTCCCCGTCTAGCTCATACAGTCCCCGTCTAGCTTCGCTTTAATTATTCGCCTCAGGACCCGTCGCTCAAAGGCGTTCAATGTATGTATTTGCGGATGCTTGGGTTAGGGTCCATGTTTCACTACCATGGCATAACATAGGTCTTATCACAGATTTGTGGAGCTTTGTTTTCCTGTGTATGCAGTTGGTCTTCAAGATCATCAAAGCTGAAAAAACAATTTTTTTGCGAGCTGTATTCTTCAGCGTATTTCGTCTCTTTCATTAGCGGATTTCATTATTTTGAGGCCTAGATACACAAATTCGCTCTCATTTTCGATACTGTATTTTGCGTTTTTGAGGTATTTTTTCTTGACTGCGTCATGAGTTTTGTTTGATTCTCATTGACTCGTAGCCGTACTAGTTTCGCTTCTCTGTCGAGTTTCAGGAAGAGTTCTTGGCAGTTGTTAATGTCCATGACAAAATGTTGATGTCGTCCAAATAGGCCACTACTTGGCTCGACTTGTATAATATTGTACTTCGTGTATCAAGAGGTAGCTTTCTTATAATCTACTCCAGCCTACCTCCCTGCTTTAGTCCGATATTTTTGTCAAAGGCATCGGCGAGCACTGTGAAAAACTCCCGGAGCTTTGTTATACCCTCATCAAATGTTTTACTGGGTATAACGACGTCACTGAGAGACGCAAGTCCTGTATTTAGCTTGAGCATATCAAGTAGCTTCGTCATTGTTTGTTGGAACACTGGTTGGGCATTCACCAACCCAAAAGGCATCCTGTTATACTCAAAATGGCCCTTGGTTGTGGCAAATGCCGTGTATTGCTTCACATGTTCTTTGAGCTCAATTTGACGATATCCTATTTTGAAGTCCAATTTTGCAAAGAACGTGGATCCCGCTAACTTCACAAACAACTTATCCATGACAGGCATCGGGAAAAGTTGACGAATCGTAACTTGATTTAGCTCGCGACAATTGATGCAAAGTCTGAATGCCTTATTTTTCTTCTCAACGAATATGATTGACGCCGCATAGACT
Organism: Odontomyia ornata; assembly: GCA_963969285.1. NCBI lineage: Eukaryota > Metazoa > Arthropoda > Insecta > Diptera > Stratiomyidae > Odontomyia > Odontomyia ornata. The sequence goes on from OZ017742.1 coordinate 39,743,649, forward strand.
GAACCTGACGGACGAATTATTCTTCGACGAATTAGTCTTCAAGAAGTCCGTCGATAAATTCCCTAACGATTACACGTGTGGCAAATAGGATACGATAAGGTTTCAACTCAAAAGCCTTATAAGTTGATAGTCGAATGTCCATGTTTGTAATTTTACATTTGCTGATTGGTACGTATTTGTTCGCGAAACGGCCTTCAAATCGTTTGAATACTGCTATAAGACTTTCGAACTGCTCTTAAGTCGTAGTTTTAGAAGTGTTAATCTTTATCTCTTTCCGAATCAAACAGACCTCCCCGTCAATAATAAAACAACTTTTACTCGGCAAAGTTTCTCTACCCAGCAGCAAACCGCACGATATTTATTCGTCATCCCCGATAAGCAGTTCACAATCGTATATTCGATTATCTGTTGAGACACTGGCGTTTACTTTAGTGGTACATTTGAATTGTCCACCTCCAAATTCCTTAAGGGTGACTGCACAATTTCCATGCGGACCATCTATCCATAATTTCACCGCTCCCTTCACTTCACCTGAACAGCAAAACGCAAAGCTCTATCGTCTCATCCGAACGCATGATTCTCGATACGGCAATGAACTGTGACAATGTCATGAGGGCTGTATCCACTAGGTTGAACGTTGGCAAGATCGCAATCATGCCGTGTACGTTTCCGAAACTTTAGAAGACAGTTGGTAGAAAATGAAAATTTTGAGTGGAGCAATATTCAGCAATAGGTACCGTGCTCTGGCACATAAGCACAGAGCCTGTATTTTCACCTCGAGCAGTCAGATCGTTCCATGCTTATTCATACCTAAACCCCATCACCAGCCTTGGAATATGCAAGCCATCTGGAACACTTGCAGCAGTTGAGAATTATCTATACTAGCCGGATGGATATCCATACAGATCATGCTGCCTGCCGTGTATCCCGCTCACACCACCATATTGACGCATCCAGTGAAATGGCTTCGCAGCCCCGTCGGAATGTATGCTCTGCATTCCCTCGTACGTCGACACACTCGTTCTATTAGACATCATTGGAATGAAACTCTTCGTCGGGCGTTGTAACATGTCATTGTCATTGAAGTAGTTGATACCGGTATTCCACCATCTAGCCACGTATTTTGCCACAAACCATCGGGCAACGTTGAACCAATCACCGCACTATGTGTGACTGAAACGCAGTGGAAAAAATATACGCACTATAAAATTACAAGTTCTTTCATTGCTGAATAATAAGACTATTATCAATTAGTAAAGTGTGGAAGTTATTTCTCGAAGCCCGGACAGACAAAAACAACAATCAGCAAAAAGATTACATCATTCTTTATGGCAGTAGGAAGTCCGATTTTGATAACACATAAACTGAGGCATCGTTCAATTGCTCTTCTGAGAGCGAATAAAGGACCAAACTGCTTTGTATGATTGGCATTAATATAATTTTCAGTGTGGCGTGTGGAATGGCTTTGAGTTTCTACATAATTCCTCACACACTGAAGACCTTCAGAACAGCAGCTAAATCAGAGTTGAACCATGAAACATCCCTAGTTTTGGCCAGTATAGCATAATGAATTAGACCTAAAAGAGGTGAATGGGTTGTCAACTCAGGACATCATTTCTCACAGAATGAGTGCTGCCGGAGCCTCAGTGGTGTTACTATAGAGTGGCTGGGCTGGCCAAATGCCATGGGCCCCCAACCCTAGAGGGCCCCGACCCAAGAGGCCGTGAGCCTAGAAATAGTTTTTTAACATTGTATCTGAGTATTTTATTTTACTTGAAAAGTATATATTTTTTTTTTAATTCTGCGTGTGAGACAACTAAAGACCATAATACCATTTCAAGTAAATCATTAAGCATTTCAACACATCCTAAATAAAAAGATGTTGATCAATTTTAGAACGCATCCATTGGTTTCTACAATTTTTGTCGCGGTATGTTGGCAGCACGGATGAGCATTGACAATCGGGGAATTCCCTCATTTTGTTAACGAAGAAAGTATTTTTTTCGTGCCACTGCCGCTTGGGCGACCTAGCAACACTATGTTAGGGGAATCCCGAATTTGCTTTTTTTATGAGGGCTCTACTGATTACATATTCTTTGTGTGATTGTTTTGACAATTGGTCATTTGCATGTTATCTTTGATTTTTCGTATTTGTTGTTTTATTGAATCTGCAAATGCTGGCAAAGTAAAGTTGATTGTGGAAGTTAGATAATAAAATGTCTAGTTCCAGAAAATATTCAAGTGCGAGCGAAAAACAGTATTTGAAGAATGATGACTTTAATAATGAAAACTCGAGTGAACAGTGCTCCAAAAGTGAAGAATTGAACCTTACAAAAAGTATACCAGAATTACCAGATGCAACACCCAACACCAGTGTCTATCCAGATCCAGAACAACCACTACAAGGTACTAGCAAAATTCCAGGAGAATTATATTTTAGTGTGAACAATATTGTATCTTCACCATATGTTACTGATAAGGGTAATTTTAAAGAGCTACCTGATCAAGTGAAAAGGTTCGTGATTAAAAATGGACATTGTAAACCTAAAGGCCCTTTCTTAAAAGAAAGTGACAATAGATCTTTTCTAGAAAAACATCACTATATTGTTTCCAAGTCTGACGTGAAACTTCTTTAATACTTCAGAACTCGTATTGTGAATCGTGTTGGTTATTCGCAAATCTTAAAAAAATACAAAATGATTGGATTGAGGGCTATGACGACTGGAAACAGATTGTAGATTCCGTAGAAAGGCACTAGACATCGAAAATTCATCTGGATTCTCGTCTAACGTATCAACAGTGGCGGCTATATGGAATACTTGATGAAGAACAAGAGTCAATGATCAAAAAAGAAAAATCTTTTGGGCTACTCTGACACTTTCAACGTGTAATTTAGCCTTTTTAGCCTTTCGTGGCTACAGAGAAAACGCAGACAGCAGTGATCCAAGCTCCAAAGGAAACTTTTTAAATATTGTTGAGTTATTAGGAAAATACGAACCGATTGTACAAAATTGTTAAGAAAACCAAAGGGCCAGATAAAATACTTAAGTCCAAAAATACAAAATGAGCTAATTTCTATCCTGGTTCTAAAAGTAGAAAATGCACTCATAAATGAAATAAATGCCGCACCATTCTACTCTATCATATTCGATACAACTCAAGATATTTCAAAAATTGATCAAATGTCTGCGCTTTACCGTTATTGTATGATCGAAAAAAATATATAATGGGATCCCAAAGGCACTTGTCGTTAAAGAGACATTTTTAGGGTTTCATGAAGTGAAGGATCAAACTGCCTTAGCAATGTCCAAGCAAATTATTATATCCATGAATGACAAAAATACTCCTCTAAATAAGTGCCGAGGACAAGGATATGATGGTGCTAACACAATGAAAAGGACTTATGGTGGGTGGATCATAAAAAATGTCGAGCCAAATGCCATATATGTTCACTGTGCTGCTCATAACTTAATTCTAGTACTCAATGATGCAGTGATAGAGGCTATTGATATGCAAATTGTTTTTTTGATACAGTTCAACAAATTTATAATTTTTTGGGCACAGTATCAAAAGATGGAATATTTTATCAAGTTTTATATCTAATAAAGAAAGTGAGCCTTCAACTTCAATAACATTAAAAACATTAAACCCTACTAGATGGGCAGGACGTTATGATACCGTTTTTGCATTAAAAGTCGGTTTGTTGAAGTCCAAAAAGCGCTAATGAAAACAATTCTGTTAAATTGCAAATCAGATGAAAGAAATGAAGCTGTTTCACTCAAGAAGAAGATCGAAAACTACAATTTTATTATGTTATTGGTTTCCCATTGCAAAATTCTACAAACTACCGATGCACCCTCTAAAGCAATTCAGTCTAAAGCCACCGATCTTTCAAATGCCTTAAAACCTTTGAAAATTTGTGTAGAAGAATTGGAAAGGTATCGACATGAATTTTTAAATTTAAAAATGGATGCCAATAGTGTAGCACAAAAATGGTCCATCACCCCTGAATTTTCTAAAACTCGTCAGAGGAAGGCAAAACGCTATTTTGACGAGCTTTGCGAAGATGAGCGTCTCCAAGATCCGGAAAGTTTGTTCAGAGTGAACATATTTTATCGAGTATTGGACATCATTATTAATCAATTGAAATCACGTTTCTTTCCGATGAATGAAATCGTTTCAAATTTCAGTATTTACAAATTTTAAATGACACTGATCTGTTAAAAAAAACTCAAGAATTTTTTATATATATAAAAAAAAAGACATATCTGAATCATTTGCCAGGAAAATTCTCAGTTTTCGGTCCACTTTCAGAGACGAAACAGAAAAGTCTTCGTGTATTAGAGACCTTGCTGATTTATTAATAATAAAGAATCATTTTATATCCTGCAGTTTTCCTGAAGTATGCACTGCATTAATGTTATTTGTTACAATTCCTGTGACTACAACTAGTGCTGAACGATCATTTTCAAAACCAAAATTAATAAAAACCTATTTAAGAAACTCTATGGGACATGACAGGTTATATAACTTAGCTATTCTGTCTATTGAAAATTCTATGGCCCGATCTTTAAACTTTGATGATGTTATAGACACTTTTGCGCAACAGAAAGCTCGAAGAAAAGATTTTTCTTAATAAATATCTTATTGAAATTAAATTGTTATTTTTATTTCCATGTAAATGTATGCAGGTTTCCTCACGATATTGTTCCTTCGCCGAAAAGCTAGCGAATGGAAGATGAATGTGAAGTCTCCAATCCGCATTGGGCTAGCGTGGGGACCATAGCCCATTCCCTCTCACCTCAGAGAGGAGGCCTATGCCCAGCTGTGGGACGTATATAGGCTGGTGAATGTGAATGAATGTAAATGTATGAACCCATGCTCTTGAAAATAAAATTTTTATTAGTATTGGATAACTACTTAAATGGTTTATTAAAATTAAACTAAGTACATCGTGACGAATTTTATATAGTCTTGTGGAAGCCGTGCAGTCTTGTGGAAGCCGTGCATCATTGCGGACATTCGGAAGTCGAATTCGTGAATTAGTGAGTGAGTTCATATAAGCAGTGATTATATAGTTAGTGTATAAACAGTGAAAGTGCGAACAGGAGGGAAGATTTCCAACTACCAGGAAAAGAACAAGCTGGCAAAAAGGCACGGATTCTTCTGGGTGAGTGATATTTGCTTTCCTTGTTTACGAGAGCGTGTTCTTTTAATTATTGTTATTGATCCGAACAAAAATTGTAAAAATAGTTGGATAGGTTTCTTAGTGTGTGAGTTTAGTTTGGGTGGATTGTGGATATGACAGACATATCCACAATGGACAAAGATCGGCAGGTCGCTCTGCTGATTGGACAATTGCAAGCTTCGCAAACTGTGCAGGCACAGCTTAACGAAGTCATAGAGCAGTTGAGGCAGGCTCAACAGCAATTGTTAGAGGTTAACTTGGAGTTGGCAGAACAACGCCGAGTTAACAAAGAGCTCATGGAGCAGTTGAGGGATTTGGCGCTGGCTAAATCGAAAAAGAAAACTAAAAACAAAAACAAAAAGAGAAAAGTGGAGTCTTCATCTTCCTCATCAGAGGGCCCGCCGCCCTCTCCTCCTTCTTCAGAAGAAGAAGCGATGGAAGAGGAAGCAATCCTAGAAGAGGAAGAAAATGAGTCGATGCAGGAAGACTCTGCTGAGGAGGATGAGGAATTTCCTGCTCTGCCACCGCCGGGTCCCTCAATGGCTCTACCAGAGCTGGCCATCCCACCAAAAAAGAAGACCACCCCCACAGCGCCCACCACATCCAAATCCCCAGACGACGACAAAAAACGGACAGCGGTACCTGTCATCCTCCGAGAGCCTGAAAAGTGGACCCAGGTCCTAAAGGACATGAAAGACCTCGGAATAAAACATGAATCCGCCAAAAGGGTCTACTTAGGGATCCAGATAGTCCCAGAGACACCACAAGACCACAGAAAACTCACAAGATACTTGACGGAAATGACGATACAATACCATACGTATATCCTTCCTGAAGAAAGGAATCTAAATGTGGTAATCAGGGGTCTGTATGGACTGTCGATTGACGACATCAAAGAAGATCTGGAGAGCCAGGGATTTCACCCCATTGAAATCCACTATATTAAGTTACGAGATGGGCCATCCAGGTTGGTGAAGGTCCTCCTTCCCAAAAGCGAGACTGACATATACAATATAAGGGCAATATGTCACCTCATATGCACTGTTGAAGCGCAACGCCCCCGTACAGGACAAGTTATGTGCCACAACTGTCAGCAGTTTGGACACTCCTCCAGAAATTGTCACGCTCAGGCCCGTTGTATTAAATGCGATGGGCTCCACCATTTTTCCAAATGCGTTAAAAAAGCAGAGGAAAAGCCGAAATGTGTGAACTGTGGTGGAGAACATCCAGCCAACTATGGTGGATGTCCTCGGAACCCAGTGAATGTCAGGAAATCGTTCGCGCAAGTTGCAGCTGCTAATAACAACAAAACCACCACAACATCTACACAACAACAAAATAAAAACACACAAAAACAAAAACAAGCAAACACTCCACTAAACACAAATAACAACATGGACACACTCTTTGCCACCATGCAAACACAATTCCAAACCATGATGCAAGACATGATGGCGAAAATGATTCAGGGAATGTTTGCATCACAAAACAGTTTCAACAGCACACTGACAAAGAAACAATAATGAGCTTTATGGATCATTTAACCATTCTCACATGGAATGCAAATTCCCTGCTTCATAAGACTGGTGAGTTGACTCAACTTATATTTGATTATAAGTTTGACATCATTCTCATCCAGGAGACCTTTCTGAAGCCTGGAAACCGCCTACGCTTCCCTAACTATTTTCTGTACAGAAATGACAGAACAACAGGCAGAGGAGGTGGAACGGCCATTCTTGTGAGAAGGAATGTGAACCATAATCTCGTATTGACACCTACGTTACAAACACTAGAAGCTACTGCAATTCAAGTGCGGACGGATTCTTTTGAATTCATGGTAGTCTCGGTATACAGCCACCCGAAGGCAGCTACGCTCATTGAAGATATTAAAAAACTTCTGGACTTTCAGGGTCCCATACTCCTTGCCGGAGACTTCAATGCCTATCACCGAAGCTGGGGAGCTGTGAGAAGCAATCGTGCTGGGACTGAGTTAAACCGATTCATCACAGATAATCCACTAAGCCTGCATATCCCCAACGAACCAACACATTACGGCTACCGAAATAGTTATCCTCTCGATATTGGTATATCACGTACCTTTGAACACGATGTACGCATCGAAGTCCTCGACGAACTTTCATCCGATCACAAACCGGTGCTCTTCTTAATAGGAGGAATATACATAGACGAACCCCTACAAGGAAAGAAGAAAACTGATTGGCAAGCTTTCCAAGTCGCACTGGCTAAAGAAACCATTATTCAAACACCTGAAACAGCCAGCGACACAGAGAAAATGATAGAAGAAATCACAGACAAAATAATACAAGCAAAAGAGGACAGCACAGTCACAACTCTGACAAGGGTGACGAACCCCTATGAACTCCCTAACGACATCAAAAATTTAATAAGGAGGAGGAATCGAGTTCGGAGAAGAGCTAGGAACACAGGTGATCCTAGATTACGCCAGGAAGCAAATCGAATTACGAACAAAATACGTGATCGGATATCAAAATTCCGCAATGAACAATGGGAGAGCTTCTTGCAAAGTCTGGAGCCTGGGAGCGATGCTTTCTGGAGGGTTTCCAAATATTTTCGTATTAAAAACAAACTTATAATACCACCAATTCACGGCCCTTACGGTATCAAATTCGACAGTTCTGGTAAGGCGGAGGCCTTCGCAGATACTCTAGAACAACAGTTCTGTGAAAATTCATCCGACGAGGAGGACCTTGACGAACACGAAGACCACGTCAATCGGTTGACCAACAGGCTCATGAGGTCAGACATTACAGACTCCGATCTAATACAAAGCACCTGTCTTCAAGAGGTTAAAGACATCATACAAGTACTGAACAGACGGAAAGCACCGGGATTTGATTTAATATCAAACACCATGTTAAAATGGCTCCCGGATAATATTCTCGATGCAATAGCAGCGATAATTAACGAAATTTTCCGCTTGCGAAAATACCCCAAAATATGGAAATCGGCAATAGTTATTGTTCTTCCAAAACCTGGTAAAAACCTCATGTTCCCACAAAACTGGCGACCCATTAGCCTATTATCCTCTCTGTCGAAAATAGTAGAGCGGGTGCTACTAAATCGACTAACTGAGGTTGTTACCGAAAAAGAAATACTTCCAGAAGAACAATTTGGCTTCAAGCCATTACACTCCACAGAACTCCAGCTTACTGGGGTGGTCCAACACATCAGAATAGGGCTAAACCGCAGGAAATCAACGGGTTTGGTTATGTTTGACATAGCCAAAGCCTTCGATAAAGTCTGGCATGCAGGACTTATTTACAAAATGCATGAATCCCAAATGCCACTGCAGCTCATCCAAATCATTGGCTCCTTTCTAAAAGGCAGATCATTTCGTGTCAAAATTGACAACCACCTCTCAACCATGCGGCCAATTCAAGCTGGAGTCCCACAAGGATCACCCATCTCCCCCATACTATACAACATCTTTACTGCAGACCTACCTCGGCTGCCTTTGAATGTCCACAAGTCCCTATATGCCGACGATACCTGTATTTTATACTCATCCAGACAAGCAAGAGTCATCACCACCAAACTGCAACTCTCCATAGACATACTTTTGAAGTATTTTCGCAAGTGGAAGATCAAGTTAAACTCAGACAAGACCCAGGCATTATTTATAACAAGAAAAAGACAACAACAACCGAAAACTTTGACTGTAGAAAACGAAAATATTGCCTGGTCAAGAACAGCCAAATACTTAGGACTGACATTCGACAACAAACTCTCCTGGACCGACCACATACGCAACAAACGAGGACATTGCTACAATGTACTATCCCAACTCTTTCCACTCCTTAAGGCCAAGAAACTCAACATCAAGAACCGTCTGCTGATCTACAAACAAATAATACGACCATCGCTACTATATGGTAGTACAGCCTTCTACCAGACGACAGAGACCAACAAAAAGGCACTACAATCCATCCAAAACAAAAGCATTCGGCAAATTTTCGGAATCCCATGGTATGTTAGAAATACGGACATATACAAGGACCTTAGAATAGAACCTGTTGACATATTCGTACGTGACAAAGCACTCAAACTGCTCGACAAAGTGGACAACCATCCTAACACTACCCTGGGTATCCTAAAACGCAAAGCACTACCAAAAGAAACTTATCCAACTATCCGCGCTAACTTCAAGAAAAAATTTAATTGACAGTAATTAGAATAGCACAATCTCGTCAATAATGGTGGGCAAATTATTGCTCACAGATAGAAGGGAGCTAGGGTGCTAAATCGCACCAGCTCCAAGGAAAACGAATCCAAGGACGAATTTTATTGATAGGGCCCCATCAACAGAATTTGCCACGAGCCCCAGATGGTATAGTTACGCCACTGTGGGGCCTGTTCGAAAATATACGTTTATGACTCAAAGGCAAAATCTGAAAGACGTTTTCCGTCACCTCAAACTGACATGAGTCTGAAAAGTTTGGAACATAAGTATAGAGTATTCAAGAGTGGCCAAAAAAACATTTTGATTCATTCTTCAACTATAACAATCTGATTACCAACGCCTCTATTTTTTTAACTAATTTTCATATTTTATGGGATATTTATGTTCTTACTATTTACATATTTTTTTATTTACAGTTACTTCCACAACAAGAAAACATCCTAAGACTTAAGATATGCTTTCAGTCTCTTTATGGTTACGCAATGATTAAGTGTCATTAGTCTCTATTTCATTCTTATGTTTTTATTTGCTAAAAGACTTAAATTCATTAGATACATTTTACTCATCACATTTGCATCTGATTCCTGGTATTAGTCATGATTCATTATGAATCATGTTTCATTAGGAACGATTGTTCTTCCCCCATGCCAATCACCGAAGCTTTTCAGAGTACCTATAGTACTATGTCTTTTACTTAAGATTCCATCTGACCGTAGGCAATGCTTAAGATTTCAATGAAAGATAATACTGAAAAGTTCAAGAATCAAGTTCACAAACTTTATGAGACGAGAGGTCGCCCAGTCGCAAGTCAAACTTAAAGCGATTTACATTGGATAAGATCAGGCATGCAAAACTATACAATTCAGTTTTGTTATTACAACCACCAGCATCACTCCGAAATTAAACTGTTCTAATTTCAAGATATGCTAAGTTTGGTTAAATGATTTTGGGGATTTAAGAAGTCGACAGTTTGTGTTGAAAAAGGCATTTGTACTCGTTTTGATTGTCAATATGTTAGAAAGAAGTAAGAGATAATGTAAAATGATTAGAAAAAAAGCTAAATTAAATATATCTCCATATGAGCTGGAATTACTGGCATTAATATTAATAGTTTGGTTATTCATATTATTCATAAATATGATTTTGATAACTTGATGGGAGAAATGGTTAGAGCGCTTGCGCCCTTAAGCTGAAGATTAATCTCGAGATTTCGTTGAAGTGATTTTTTGATCGAACTATGACCCCCACTGCTATCATGGACATTCATATTAAAATTAGGAAGAAATTACACGGTGTACTCGTATGTACTACTCTCTCCTAGTGAATATGATGTCAAAAACATCACACAATACAAGGAGACGAAAAGCAAGCATGAAAAGCGTGGAGTCTACAAAGTCAAGTGTCAAAAGTCCGCGAGAGTATACGTTGCTCAGATAAAACGCAGCGTGAAAGTCCGCTTCAACGAGCATATTAAGGAAGCACAGTCAACGTTCGCTAAAAATGATACTACAGGTGTTCGGCCATCGGTTGCGCGATACATTTACGATGGACATAACATTCATTGGGAAGACCTAGAAGTCGATTAGGAGATGCGAGACATAAGAAAGCCAGATCTACGAGATTCTCTGGATTATGCGGCAGCCAATGGAGCAGAGAATGAAGGAGGATATTGGAAATGATTATTCTTCCCATTTAAGTTTGTAATTGTAAAAAAAACAAAAAAGCTAATTACTTTCAGTACATTTGAAAAATAAGTTTTAAAATTAGCCAGTTTTATAACAATTAGGGTTAAAATCCGGATATTTGTAAAGCAATAAAAAGGTTAAGCCGAAAATCAATTAACTTTTGTAGTGCTTATTACTTTAAGTATACTTCAAGGATAATGTGCAAAGTTAATCAGAATTTTCGACTATAAATGTAAACCCTGTAGCTCTGTATCTTCAGAAAAAATCAAACACTGAAGAAGAGAGCACATGCTATATATTTGCCATAAAAAAAACAACAGCGTTTCAAAATTATTTTCTTACAGGTTTACAAATGTTAATTTCGCCTGGAAGGCTTGCTTCACTTACGTTAGTGTTCTTCGCAAGTCATAAGCTAAACTTGATGTCCTAAAAATAAGCTCTAGCTATCCGGATAGAACTTCTGTTTTGCAATCTTGAAGTTCTGCTTTAATTCCCTGATAGGCGTCGCAGTCGCATTTTCGTATCAGTTGATTTTCTCCCCGCTTTCTATTGCTGGATTCATTGGTTCCTGTGGGGACAGCAAATTCTAGCATCAGCATAATGGTGAGAACATTAACCTGATGAATAATTGTAGATCGCGATGCGGTTAGAAAAGGAAATGCAGCAGTGGCTAGATGTAGGCTCGGGTGTAAGGAAAAACTATGGGCAGTTCATTGTTGAATGCGAAAGAGAGTTTAGATTGCCGTGAAATGATTCCTTAACTCAGAGAGCATTGGATCGGGGTGTAATTTTGTGCAGGATAAAAATAAATCGAATTCTCATAAATATTTTGGGGAATCCTTTGTCACCATTGTGTAATAATCGAGCCGTCGCCTAAGCGAACTGCTCAAAAACCTTCCTAACACGTATCCGGAATTTTACTTGCAGATTCGAAAAAGACATTTTTAAGGTTTTGTAAAATCATTTTACATAACCTTACTAAAATCGCGTCCTGTATCTTCGTCTGTCCGTTCGGCCGTGTGTCACACCATTTTTTCTCGCAAACTACATAAACAAGAAAAATAAGATTTTGTACGTAGATGCAAAGTGACGCTCTCTTCAAAGTTTCGCCACAAAAAGAAATTTATAAGGTGTTTAAGGGAGGGTCTCCCCATAAAGGGGATTGATTTCTCTTTAATTTTATGAAATATCAATTTTAGATCATATAATTAGACTTTGCGTTATAGTATATTTGTTATGAGTTCTACCTTTTCCTATTACTACTTAAATTTTTCCATAATATTAATTTTCATATTCCAAAAACAGTAAAATGCGGATCTGGCAACTCCTTTCCTATTGCACATGCACGTATCGCATAAGCGAAGGCCAGTGGGCAGCGGAATGGGTAGAAGGCCCGTTAACTGCCGTTGGAAGGGTCCCGCAAGGGACAAGAAGCAACAACGGGGAGTGATGTTTGAAAGCTCGGGCGAGTAGGTCGGAATGTTAAGACTGATGTCAACGAGATGGCATTACGCCATTATTTGTTAGAAAAATCATCCACGGTTTCCGATCACATTACTTGGACCTCTGAGTCCGTTACGCGTATTAAGAAAACTTGAATGTCTGAAGTCAAGAAATTTTCCCGCTTATTTCGTTCGGTTGATTATATGTTGAATTAGCTTAGAACATAGTGAAGTATTAAAGGAAAAAAAAATGAGTCGCAAATTATCTTATGCAAAGTAATCAACTCATCGCTGGCGTGGTTAGCGGCTCAAATGAATAATAAGCGTTCTCGGGTGAAGCTTAGTCCTATAATTATTGTATGTGAATTCAAAGAGTGGCTTAAAAGAAAAGTATCCTGGCAATTTATACATTGAAAACGCGAAAACCGATGACTTAAAGACGATATGATTTATGTGGGAAACGAGCGGAAATGGATTAAAAATTAGTGTAAACTGGCGAGGATCACTTGAGTCTTGAATTGTGTACTCCGTTACATTGGGATTTGTTGAACAAAAAGTTTGACAGTTATGTGTACAGGTGCAGGGTTTTCCAATAATAGGTGTTATTTTGATATTAAAAGCAAAATGCCATTTTTTAATATAAATCATCGAATGTTTTTTTCATTATAAAGTCGAAGGTATGTCGTTAATAGCGAAAAATAACATCAGGCAAATTAACACCTCGACCATGCGCCTACAGGACCATATCCTTTTCATGAAATTTTCCATAACCAAATCGCAAAGTGGCTGCCCTATGTCCTCGATAGCCTCACGAATTCCATTTTTGAGGTCTTGAATCGACACTGGGCTGTTGGCCTAGACCTTCTCTTTTACGTGTCCCCAAAGGAAGAAGTCGCAAGGTGTTAAGTCACAAGATCACGGTGGCCTATTGTGATCACCTCTTCGAGAGATAACACGGTCCGGAAACTTTTCCTGTAAAAGATCAATGGTTTCGTTGCTTGTGTGGCACGTAGCGCCGTCTTGTTAAAACTAAACGTTGTCCAAATCAAAACCATCCAATTCCGGTCATAAAAAATCATTAATCATCTCTCGATAGCGCAATCCATTCATCGTAACTGTTGCTCCAGCCTCATTTTCGAAAAAGTAAGGTCCAATGACTCCGCCGGACCATAAACTACACCAAACAGTCTTGAGGATAGAGAGGCTTTTCAACGATAACTTTTGGGTTTTTGAGCCCCAGATGCGACAATTTTGCTTGTTGACGAAGCCACCGAGGTGGAAATGGGCCTCATCACTCAAGATGATTTTTCAATGGAATTCCGGATCATTTTCATGCATTTCAAGGACCCAATCAGCAAAGACACCACGTTGTTGATGATCGACCGGCTTGGGTTCTTGTATTATCTGAACTTTATAAGCCTTAAGACCCAAATATTTATGCAAAATACGGTGTGATGACGTTTGTGGAATGCTTAATTCCAGAGAACGGCGAGGAATGGGCAAACCTTGGTTTTCCTCAACACTTTCGACTACAGTTGCAACATTCTCGGCTGCTCTTGAGTGACGTGCACGGGTTTATTCTTCACATCACTAAGTTGTCCCAACAGCTCGAATTTTTCCACCAATTTCTGTGTTGCGGTCCGACAAGGTGCTTCACGACGACCCAAAAATTGTCGAGTTTTACAAACCGTCTCTGCCAAATTTTCACCATTTAATAATTTCAATGCATTTTTGAAGCGTGTATCGTTCCATTTTTATTAATAGCGCAGTTTATACTTGTCAAATGTTAAAAAATGACAGCTTCAAAAGTGACATCTACCGAAATAGCGGGCTATTCAAAATAACACCTCTTATTGGAAAACCCTTTACATAACCTCATGTAGGCTGACTTTTCTCGCCAACTTATATGGCGGTGTATGAAGAAATGTAGAAGTACGGTTTGTACGATTTCGTACAAATCAAGACGGTCCACGGAAAATATTGTTGCTAGGAAATGCAATCTCTTTCTTTTAGCGAGATCGATCTCGGACGAAAAAAGGGCGAGATCTCGCGAGTTTAACGAGATTGCACTCGAGCATAAAAACGTCTTATTTGAAGTTGGATTTGCGATCTGTCGGTTTAGTTGGGTGCGCGGGAGGTGGTGGCCTGAGGTAGCGGTCGCGGGACGAGGTGTCTCTCAGATTCGTTCGTGGGTGCGATTGGTCGAAAAAGGAGCCAGCGTGCAGCGTCATCAGCGCACATTTGTTTTGTTTACTAATAGTTGTTGCTAGCTAACGTGATTGAGTTTGATTTTTTTTTTGGTTATTTATGCAAAAAAAAAGTTTTTTTTATGTGATTTGCGAGGGGAATAACGAATGATGTCGGCGAATATAATTTATAAAGGCTATGAAAGTGTGTCGACAGTATGGAAATACTTTTTGAAAGCGGAAAATGAATTGAGTGCTAAGTGCAAACTTTATAAGAAGATTCTTAAAACCAGAGATCAATATATGCGTGGCTTACATGTGCATTTAAAATTGATTCATAAAATTGACACGAAAACGAATAATGTCATATCACCCCCGCCGTTGCCGCCATCATTATCAAATACTGGGGTTACTAATCAAAACGTGGAATTAGTAACAGCATCCGCATCTACGTCAAATGTTAGTCCAGAATCACCAGGATCATCGGCACCAATACCACCAGCAAGAAAGAAGAGGCAAGCAATTGCTTATAATTTCCTCCCGGTTGAAGATACTTCAATGGAGAAAAAGGTATCAAGAATGGTAGCCAAAAATGGACTACCTTTCCGTGTTTTCTGTACTTCCAAAGATATGAGAGATCTCTTCAATTCTTCGGGACAAAAATATGCGTATATCCCCAAACACAATTAAACTCATAGTTATGAATTATGTCATGACATTGAAAATAATGCGTGAATTGGACTTCTTCTATAAACAAGCGATACATGAATTGAAACGTACACACATTTTTGAACGGCAATGATTTCTTTTGGAACTTGGGGCTGATTCGCGTCTTTGGAAGTATGCTTGCTGAAAGTGGTATCAGTATTATGAACACAAAGTTAATCAAATTTGGCCTTATTCTGGAAAAAGAAATCAATATTACTACAGATGGGGCAAGTGTGATGAAAAAGTTGGGCTCTGCTATGCCCATGGAGTACAACTTGGCATAATAGATACTATTTATAAAAAACAAGCTGATGTTGAGGACCCTGTGATAGAATCTGAAAATGAGGAAAACGACGATGAGATTCCTTTGGAAATAAACGAAATTTCTAGCACAGGCTCAGACTCAGAAGATGATGTTTTTCATTGCTTTATGCCCAGAATAGAAGTACACCAAGATGCAGAATATGTGGGTATTATTGAGAAAGTTAGGAAATTGGTGAAACTTTTTAAAAGATCACCTACTAAAAATGATACTCTACAAATATACGTAAAGCAAGAATTTGGAAAAGATATTAAGTTACAACTTGATTGTAAAACTCGATAATCAAGCCTAGCAGACATAATTTCTACATTTATTAGAATCAAACTGTGTGTCAGCAAAGTTTTGATCGACCTCAGCCTGGAAGCTGATTCGAACTACTCTTTGAATGCGGAAGAACATGCGGTTTCAGTGAACTTAGACAAGGCACTTCAACCTGTAAAACAAGCTGTGGATGTGTTGTGTCGTCAACATGCAGACTTGGCTATCGCAGAAACAAGACTTAGGTTTATAATTCGCAAACTGGAAGAGCTAAAAACTCCATTGGTAGCGTATTGTTGAACGTTGGACGACGTTGGATATTAGAGATCCAGCTAAATACCAAGCAGATAAGGAAGAGTTTGTGAAAGACGAAACACTTAAATTGGTTCTGAAAAACGTGATTCGAACTGAAATTAAATCACTTATACAGCGTTTGCATCCGCAACACAGTCTAACTGATTCACAGACATAGACAAATTAAGATCTATCTTGGTCGATCGCATCGATATCAGCTGCAATCGCTAATGATATAGCTGGATTTGATGACGACGATAAAGAACCGCTTTCAGCTCATTCTGAGACGCGCAAAATTATTTCATTGCAAGAAGAACTTCAGGAAACATTGACTGCTGCGTTCAATTAACTTATGAGACAGAAAACTAACTACGAATTCTCTGGAGGCATTAATCAAAAAGGAAATGAATTTATACGAGTCCGGAGGGTGGATAGCTGCCTGAGATATGTGGTTCCAATTAGCTTTGAATCCGAAAGGGCCTTCTCAGCGGCTGGTTATCTGGTCAACAAAACAAGAAGCCGTTTAGCAGACGATTCTTTTGACATTTTGGGCTTCATAAGGAGCTACTTCCAAAATAATTCGTAATAATGGCTTGTGTTTTGAACTGAACAAATCTTTCATTTGATTAGTATATTTTGTTAATTAATCTGTAATTTCTAATAAACTGACTAATAGGTATATTTTGTAAATTAATCTGTAATATCTAATGGATCTTGTAATAAATTGGCCCTACGGGAGCGACCTTTTTACCACTCGATGCCACTGCACCGCGATTTGACAGTTGTCAAAAGGGAAAAGAAAGGATGGCGTCTGGTTTCGCATTGAACGAGAATTTCACGTTGCACGAGTTGAGTGGTTCGATTTCCCACGTATTGCTGAGTCTTACTTGCATCGTATTGGCGTTCCGAGCATTTCGGACATTTGGGTATTTCCATCAAGGTAAGCACATATGAGGATCGTCTCGATTTGCATTTCATTGAAAAGGAATTACTTACCAAGATTAAACCAATTCCAGAAGTGATCTGTCGCTGGAGTTGATCACCAGCGTTGCGATGAAGGAAACAACAGCACAGTCGAAACACACCGCAACAACAATCACAATGGGATTATACTTTTAGAAGTGGTCGCCGGCTCTTGGGACCGCGCTATCGCCTCCACAACAGCAGCAAAAACAAGATAATCCTGGAGATCCAACCCAAACAGTTCCCATCGCCATCATACAAGCTGGCGACCCTACAACAATAATGAGGACATCAATTAAGTTGCAATGCATGGGTCAGTAAAGCTTCTGGAGTATATTAAGTGAAAAATAGATAAGTTTATGAAATGTAACACCTGGTCCGAATCCCACTGGTGATAACGAGAAAGGAGGAAACCCCTTGTTTTCCCAACCTACAGCTTCTATGATTCCTCATCCCAAACCCAACGAGAAATGCTAATAACTGTAAATGCATATACATCTCTGTTACTAAATCCTACTTACATCTCCTTTTTGGGGACGTAAGAGGGTGAAGATGAGTTTTCCACGCCTGATAACGGAATCGAAAGTAATAACTATGCCACCGGCATAGAGGTTAGGTGACGGGCTAACACCTCGTCCCTGTAAACCCCTACAATTAATCGAAACCTACAGAAGGCCCTCGGAAGGGATTGGATTCTCAGCAACGATCTCTCAAACGGAATAAGAACTATGGCATTGGATTCTGGTCATATCGCTCAATTACCCTGGCGCTGTTAAGGACTGTTAAACATTAAAAATACTGGCAACCCAGGAAACGAACTGGACTGGAAATGATATTCAAGACATGAGATCACACACAATATTCAAAAGTGGGAAGCCTACTGGAAAACGAGAGTTCGAAGCGGCTTTTATTCTGGATAGGGAGTTAAAATCGCACGTTATTGACTTTAATACTGTCAATAAACGGTTGTGTGCGATCCGTATAAAAGCGAAATCCTTCAAAATCTGGCTGATAAATGTTCGCGCCCCGACCGAAGGAAAGGATGAAGAAACCAAGGAAACGTTCTACAATCACCTGGAAAGACTAGTCGACTCATTGCCGACAAACAGCACAAAAATTATTCTGGGTGATTTGAACGCTAAGATTGGCAATGAACTATCTCATCGAAGAACGACTGGCTGATGTAGCCTCCACGATGATACATATGACAACAGCCAGTGCCTGATTGACTTTGCATGTAGCTGAAATCTAGTCATACGTTTGACTTGCTACCCACAGCGACGCATTCATAAAATGACCTGGATATCACCGGATGGCAACACACAAAACCAGTTCGACCAAGTTCTGATCCAACAACGGTGGGCCTCGAGCATCCGTGACGCTCGTACATACCGAGAACCCAATTTTTATCGGATCATTACTTGATCAAATTAGCCTATCGATTTTGTATGTCAAAGGCATATTCGGCGAAGACCAGCCCGCTACAAAAATTTGACAGCGAAAGGCTTCGAACGGTGTCTGTGTTCAAAAATTTCACGGAGACCCTCGACAACCAGATGGCTCCCATCCTATTAAACGCATCACTAAAGAAAAGCAACGAGCTCTGGGTGGAAGTGAAAGCGGCTATCAAGACCGTAGCAGAACGCACAATCGGATATCAAGCACAGCGCAAGATAAATAATTGGTTCAATGATGATTGCCAGAATGCGTTAGATAAAAGGAATCAGGCGTACAAAGAATATATAGGTAGGAAAACCAGGACGAATATCGTATTTCAAAAACCTCCTTAATCCTCCGCGCAGTTCCAGAACATTGCGGCCTATATATGTCTGCGGAGAGCTTTGATTTGCCCAACCAGCTCTGGATGAAGTTTGTTCTACCATCAAACCCCAACAGAATAATAAAGCGCCGGGCATCGATGAGATTCCAGTGGAGCTCAGCAAATATGGTGGCAGGTGTGTTCACAAAGCTATTCACAAAATCAACCAGCACATTTGGCAGCAAGACCACATCAATTATATTCCCCATCCACAAGAAAGGTGACAAGCTACAGTGCGAAAATTATAGAGGCATATCACTACTTTGTACGGCGTACAAAATATTTTCAAAGATCCTAGAAAATAAAATCGGATCATACGCCAACAGTTTTATTGGGGAGTATCAAGGTGGTTTTATAGCAGGTATATCGACGATAGACTAATTGTTCACTGTCAAGCTGGTACCTGAAAAATGCTGGGAGTTCAACATAGACGTACACCAAATTTTCGATGACTGTAAGCAAGCATACGACAGTATTGATCGTACCGTACTGTACCAAATAATGCTTTGCTTTGGCATCCCAGCCAAATTAGTCGGTCTTACTAAAATAAAAATTGTCGTCGACGACCTCCCCAAGTCCGCATCAATAACCAACTCACCGATGCTTTCACACAAATATCGGACTAAAGCAAGGAGATGGGTTAGCCCCATTGCTATTCATTTTGGCTCTGGTGTACGTCATTAGAAAGCTACCTGTCGATACAAGAGGTACATTACTACACAAGTCAAGCCAATTAGTAGCCTATGCGGATGACATCAACATTTTGTCACGGTCATTAACTACTGCCAAAGAACTCTTCCTGAAACTTGACAGCGAAGCAAAACTAGTAGGGCTACAAATCAACGAAAATAAAACAAAGCTCATGACACAGTCGAAGAAAAATACCTCAAATACACAAAATATCACACTTGGCGAATACATTATCGAAAGTGTGAGCGAATTTGTGTATTTAAGTGCCAAAATAACTAGAAATGCTGATGAAAGAGACGAAATACGCCGAAGAATACAGCTCGCAAATAAAACATTCTATTCAGTATTGACGATCTTGAAGACCAGCTGCATACACAGGAAATCAAAGCTCCAGTATACAAATCGGTGATAAGACCTGTGTTATGCTATGGGTGTGAAATATGGACCCTAACCCAAGCATCCGCAAATATATTGAACGCCTTTGAGCGACGGGTCCTGAGGCGAATAATCGGAGCGAAGCTAGACGGGGACCAATGGCGAATTCGATACAACCATGAGCTGTATGAAATTTTTGACGAACCGGAGGTCTCAATGATTGTAAGACTGCGGGAGCTGCAATGGGCTGGTCACATGAATCGTATGGACGAACAATAAATACCCAAAAAGGTATTCGTTGGGAGAACTGAAAGCCGGAGACCAGTGGGAAAACCGAGGAAACGCTGGTCTGACTCGACGAAAAAAGTTCATCGCTGCTCGGATTTCGAAATTGGAGGACGCTGTCAATGGACCGAGACAGTTGGAGGCGCTATTTGCAGGAAGCGGAGGCCCGAGTGGGGCTGTAGTTCTACGAAGAAGAAGATTGTTCGGACGGACTATAAACCCGCTCAATTACGATACGTACTGGTTGAAAATCAGAACGTATCGCAGCTGGGTAGACGGATCAACTGCCTAAGCGTGGTACCAGCCATATCACCTTCCCAAGTGCCGATATATACAATCAAGATAATTGGTACTCTATCTCCAAGCGAAGGCTCAAAAAGGGCTGTAATGCTAAAACAAACAAAAATCAATACCTACAGTAAAATAGGTAAGTGAAAAATAATTAGATAAGTTTAGGAAATGCAAGACATAAATAGTTAAAAATAATTCGAGATAACATATAATTAGATAAGTTTAGGAAAAGTAAAATATAAATAGGTAAAAATAATTAGAGGTAATATATAAAGTATTGTATCAGGAAAAGGTAGTTATGTTAGTACACTGAAAAGTCAGAGTGCTACAGACGAAACACGTATGCGTACTAAAATAAAAAGATCGCGGTTATAAGGAAAAGAAGCAGTTTTCTCTTTCTAATATTGAAATCAAACTGTCGGAATCTATAAGGGTTGAAGAACAAATTCTTTATTCTTGACTACTTCTACAAATTGAAATAGAAACATTACTTTGTTCTTTCCCTTATTTCGGCATCATTTTTCTAGGGAATAAAATTCTTTATTTAATTATAAATTTATAGAATACCATAAAGACATCAAAGCTACACTTTACATATTTCCGGTTTCTAATCTATCTTCACTACTTTGATAACTTAGCCAAAACAGTATTATTATGATGTGATAAATAAATGAAAATTCATAATCCTTTAATCATATTATGCTGGCATTATATTTCAGTGTGATTAGTGTTGATTAAGTTTAATATGTGGTCAATCAACTCACCTTCATAAATTTGTAAATGACCCTAGCCTGATTAGAGAATTTGTCACTCATCATTCTAAAGATTTACTCGAAAAAAACCTGTAGGTGAGAAGACACCAATTCATTTTGTAGATAATATGAAGATTGTATAGTTAATAAATTCAACCAAGATATTAACTACATCATTATCATCAAGAAAAAATCGCAGTGATTATTATCTAACTCTCTTTAGTAAAGTAAAACTTATGAATAATTTTTTACCACAACCAGCTCGTCACAACGCTTGTTGGAGATCATTTACAGCGACACTTAATAAATGCATTTAATCTAATCGGTCGTGACAGAAATACAAATCACAAATCACACACCGCTAATAATTGAAATAAATCAAATCAGAACTTCTAGAGATTTCAACATTTTTTTCTTTTTATTTACATTTACATATACCAATATCAAGTCACTAATATTGTTGACTGAAATTCAACATTACTATTAATTTTGATTATTAATAAATTTCGATAGGAAGTCGGTTGGTTTCGGCTCAACAGTTTCTTTCCAATAGCGCATTATATGACCCTTCTGTTTCCATATTTGAACTGTTTCCTTAAGTTCCATTTGGCCCTAGAGTGAAATGAATTTTAATGATAAAATTAAGATAAATTATTTTTGAAATTTTTATTTATAAATTTATTGCATGGATGGGAGCGTAAGAAATTTACCTTTATGACGAGCATATCCATAACGCGAACATCGTTTACATCTTTGTGCTTAAGAAATTCTTCTCGCAGTTTTTCACGGCACTGTTGAATACTCATAGGTATATCATAGTCATTAACTGGAAGGAATCAATTAGTTACATAATAGAATTTTTGAGAGAATTTGTATAATGAAATCAAAATAAATTATAGCTTTATGCTTAAGTTTTTCTTATTAAATGACTACAACAAAGAAATTCAAATAACTACTACTAATATAAATCTTTTTAAAATATGATTTTGTGTAGAGTTTTTGGTGTTTTAAAAATAGGGCAAATGCTAACGAACTCGGCTGGTTGTCACATGTATTATATTATCTTTGTTTTATTCTACACTTGAACAAAGATTTCCCCTTGCACTTTGCTTTTGAATACTAAAAAGTCTTTCTACAATCGCTGTTGTGGTTTATATCATCATCATCATCATCTATGCCATGGCTTCAAGTCGAGTCTCCGCCTCCAGTATAAATCACCTCCAACGTTGCGCCTAGTGAAACAAGGAACAGAGTGGAGACTACGTTAAAATAATGAGTTGTATGAACTTTTTCATGAACCATCTGTATCTTTGTACGTAAAGCTACGCGAATTGCAATAGGCGGGCAATGTACAATAGAAAGCAAAACATCCTGCGGAAAGATGCAGACACGAGAGAAGCTGATAGCAGATGCAAGATGAGATGGTGTGATGAGATTTTTATATATTTGTAGAGTAGCTTGATCGAGACTCAGTAAAAGAAAATATCAAAGATAATAGAAATTGCTCGGAATGCCTACAGAGTACGCTTGATAAAGATTTTGTAGTATAGCTTCGCAAATTCGCCCCATATGATCTCGCAAAAAGCTAGCCGACAAGCACGCATACGGGATCGTAAGGCGAAGCTAGTCAGCTGATTCCGGTCTTCTTTATACCTCGCTGACCCTTGTATCAGAACATCTGCACCCGGATCTGTATTAATCGAGATGTCACACAAGCAAACCGCTCGAAAGCCTCCCTATCTCTTACCCGGAATTTAGTCGCAGATTTGAAAAAATATGTAATTATTTTATTCAATACGCGTAATTTGTAGAATACTGTTTCTTCTTATTAATTTTATTAAACGTTATTTCATATCAATTATCCTTTAAATTAAAATTTAAATCTTTCCCTTTAATTTTATTCGTTATTAGATTTAACTTTTATTACTATTTAAAAACTTCATTTCTTTACTTCAGTTAAAATTTCTTTACTTCATTTAAATTTTCTCTACTTCAATTAAATTTTTTGTTTTTAAATCGTAAATCTGCACATCGAATTCCGAGTTTGGGAGCACTGATCGAATACACCCCAACGGTGTATTACATCACGGAATGCAAGCTAACTGGGCTGATAGAGCTCAGCTGATGCGAATCACCGTTTACATGCGAAAGTGAAAGACAAGTTTTGGGGACGGATCGTGAAGGCGAGTTGAGTTATGACCGCGACACGGGAAGTACGGTAGAACGGCAGTTTATATGAATACTTGAAGAGTGCATAAAAATTCTTGTGGATAATATATTATAACGAGTGAATGTGATATTATTATAACCCTGCAATGCTTAATTCCTCCGTAGTCGCGGATTATTGTGATAGTGTTTCTATCAGTTCAGGGATAGTGTTCTCGTGAAGGACTAAATTTTTCCCCAAAATACCTACCCACTAACGGAACTTCAACAAAATGTATTCCTTTTCTTCCCATTAGAATTTCAAGAAAAGAAATCGAACCTGTATTACAAATCAAATTAGAAACATTCGAAGAAAAATAGCAAATCTGTATCGACGAAATGTTTAGAAGATGAAACTATTGTAGATGATGCATTGATACCGTCGGATAATTTTCAGCGAAGTTAATGAACCTATAAAGACAACTGAAATTATAGTTAATTTGTCAGATAACAGAGGATGTGAAGACGCATATGACAATTTGTTGATAAATCGGACACCGAGGAAGAAGTAGAAGAGGATTTGATAACTGAAGATTGACATGATCATGACTTATTTGATAATGAAGAGATAGGATATCTTTGCGAAATATGCCAAAAAAAGTTCCCCATGGATGTATTTGTGGAACACTGTCGAAGCGAGCACGCTATGTGTAAGCTTTGCTTTGCAAAATTTGAAACAGGGGGACGATTGGATTTGCGGTGAATTGTGGGGTTTGAGTGAAGATGACATGTCGTCAGTGCTAGTGCCCCAATTTCATTATAGCCCAGTCATATTAGGTAAAAAAAGGGGTCAACCTCGGAATGAAAGATAATAAGCTGCAAATTGGTATGAACCTTTGTTTTGTCATTCTAAATGTTGTCTCAAAAGTCACAATCGTTATCGTGTTCCCGTCTCAAGATATTCAAGGTCAAAGGTCACAAAAATCGGTTTTTCGCGAATATCTGGCTTCCTATCGGTTAAATGAGATTTGCATTTATTATAAAAGTTGTAGGCTATAAAATTCCCTACAACTTTTGTTTAAACTTTTTTTTCATACGACCAACCGTTTTGAAGGTAGAGCGCGAAGAGTGCACATCGTACAGTCATATACGGCCTAATGCAAGGTCAAGCGTGAGTTATGGTTATCAGTACGTTATAAAGTCAATTATTTACTTGGAAATTATAATTATTAAACAATGCCTATTATTTATGTACTAACTATTAATTATTTATATTTAATTAAAGTAAGTAACTTGATTATTTATATATAATTATTCATATTTAACTATTTAAGAATATCGGGATCATATGTATTTTCTTCATCGGGATTACTTGGATACAGTGAAGCGTTGAGGCAAGCTTGTCCGTTGCACTGGCCGCAAGCTAAAGAACATTGTAGCCCTGATTTTCTGCATCCACAGCGGGAACCACAACCATTTTTGCAATTGCAAAATATTACGTCAACACTTGTTCGGCTGGTGCTGGAGGTAATAACGTTCGTATGGGCTCCAGGATTTCATTTTCAAGCATCCAGCCCCATTCTTTAGGTTCTAAGTCCTTCCCTAACCACGTTTGAATCTGGTAGTAGACACGTTTTATGTGTTGATGAGCTGCTACACTTGTTGGTGGAAGTGTTGACGTAATATTTTGCAATTGCAAAACTGGTTGTGGTTCCCGCTGTGGATGCAGAAAATCAGGGCTACAATGTTCTTTAGCTTGCGGCCAGTGCAACGGACAAGCTTGCCTCAACGCTTCACTGTATCCAAGTAATCCCGATGAAGAAAATACATATGATCCCGATATTCTTAAATAGTTAAATATGAATAATTATATATAAATAATCAAGTTACTTACTTTAATTAAATATAAATAATTAATAGTTAGTACATAAATAATAGGCATTGTTTAATAATTATAATTTCCAAGTAAATAATTGACTTTATAACGTACTGATAACCATAACTCACGCTTGACCTTGCATTAGGCCGTATATGACTGTACGATGTGCACTCTTCGCGCTCTACCTTCAAAACGCGAAAAACCGATTTTTGTGACCTTTGACCTTGAATATCTTGAGACGGGAACACGATAACGATTGTGACTTTTGAGACAACATTTAGAATGACAAAACAAAGGTTCATACCAATTTGCAGCTTATTATCTTTCATTCCGAGGTGAAAGCCCTAATATGACTGGGCTATTAGGAAAGTCCAAATTAAGTGCATGCAATCATGTAAGACCTTTTAGTGAGTGACAAAAGTGATCACATAGAATTGAAAGTTCCATTAATTTTTAATAAGTTGAATAAAGTGTTAAATAGAAAGCTAATGAATAATGAGATATAGTGTTCGGTGTTGATAACTAAATGATAAAAGTTTTTAGAATTGTGCTCGGAAGACATTCGATACAAAAAATATTTTTTTTTTTGCTAAGTTGTAGCGTACACATAATCCATAAATATCCGATAATTTGCTACGGTTACTCGTTATATTGCAAGCACACTTGTGAATAATTGATACATATACGCGAAATAGCCATCCATCAATGACTGCTGCAGCATATTTCTAAGGATAAAGGGCCTCGATTAAATAAATAGTCACGTCGTCGCGATCGAATGATGAGTATCGGGAGACCGATCACTTTACTCCGGCTAATCGATGTCCCGTTGTCGTTTCGTCATCTTCAATGCGAAAGAATAGTTCTTTGAAGCGCCGATCAGTGCCCGAGAAAGACTCAGCATTGATTAAGAGTGTTTTGCATCGGAAATGTTCAGGGCAGTTGGACGAGTTGTATTGTCGGCATGTTGGATGTTGTTTTGGATTGCACCGCAGCTAATTATCCGCATCCATCATGCGAATGAAAGGAGGGCTATATGAGTAAGCTGAGAAGTGAAACATTTTTCAATGGTTTATCCACTGCAAAAGATAGGGCTCCATGTTGCCGGTGTGTGTTTCAGTGCAGCAGCTGCATCTTTATTCTCAGCATTTCTTATGCTCTATTGCCAAGATCATTGTCTTAACTTCTTTCCTAAAAATAACTTTTAAGATAGCTCATAGTTTTCTCCCTGAAGGTCTTCAAGAGGTACTAATAGTTTTTTGCACACGTAAAACAATTATCACAAACAAATGACGCTATAACTTTTATAGTTTTTGTAATGTGTATTAAATGTAAAACAACATATGAAAACAAAAAACAGTTATATAATCCTGATATTGCAATATTGGAACTTGATATCGGATCAAGTCAAAAGAAAATAGCCCAGTTTCAAACAAATACATTATGTTTTCTTTTGTTTTAATTTTAATTGATTGAGATTTTATTTTTAACATTTGGATGTAGCACACCTTCTATCATTAATTAAACCGTGAAAGTAGGATTTAGTAAAAACAAAAATAAAATGGATTGTTAAACGTACACCTCGGTCTTTCCATTTCGGTGTACCAGACCGGGTATAGGACCCGCATCTTATGGCAGGCTCTTTCTCTTATATGGGCTAGCCATCGGGCGCGCTCCACCGTTTTATCGCTTACCAGGGGCTCTTGCCGGATAGAGTGGCCTTCCGCTCGCGTACCCTTTTATGGTATAGGGTTATGTGATTCGATCACATAATTCTATAACATAAATTGGTCATGTCTATATTTCTCCTTTGATGGGAAAGTTCATGCAAATTTAGTTTGTATGAGTTTTCCACTCAAAAGTGAAAGATATGGCCACGTTTACGTTTGGATCTTGATCCTTTTTTTTGTCTGCAATTTCCAACCCTTAGTTGGTTACCTCCTTTTTTCGACTTTGGTCGACTTTTTTTATTTGTGATCCAGGAATTCGTAAATGCGAAATTCTTTTGTAGTGCGTCCTTGTGCTGGGGGGAAAGAACCCGCCCCACGACACCGCAGCGCTAGCCTGCCAACGCATTCACGTGTCCCCAGATGAGGCCACTCTCGGCTGATCCCAAAATCCTCTTTCGCCGAGGCTGCAGACCATCGCTGCAGTCCTGTACGGACATTCATAGACCCATTTCACTGCAGGTCCTACACGGACTTAAACACTCTGAATCACTACATAATCTTGGAGATCAAGGCCCGGCTTGGGCTGTTGCACCATAATGAATTGTATTTTTAGCTTTTTCAGAGTGTATTTTCACATAGAGTAGAAAAATCATGGCCAAAAAATTAATTAAATATGTTAAAAAATGGAATATCAGAGAAAAAGTGAAAAAATAGGATTTTACGAATAAACCTCACTTTTATATTGTTACATGTCCAAACAATTCTGCGAGCCACTGTCGCTATTGTTGTCGCAACTATTAATAACATCATGATCAATATTGATTGAAAAGTAAACGAATGTACCCGAAAGCACAAGAATGATCCATGATCAATATCTAAAAGTCACGTCACTGCGGGTATTCAGAATTGCTAGAATATTCCAAGTAGTTCTCGTCAGAACGCGAAATGGATTGAATGACTAGAGGCCGAGCTGAATGAATGGGGGAAAATAGTAAAACCGCGGTAGTAAAAACTGCGATATAAGTGGAGCGGGAATATTGATTGATAGTGAAGTGATTTTCGTGATACCGACAGTTGGAACATAAATTGATAGACAGTGAAAATTACATTAAAATGCGATTTGTAAAATAGTGAAATTAATGATTGTGCATTCTTAGTAAATAAACTCTTTTAACTTAATTTAAAAGATAATGCGTTTTCACTTTCCCGAGAACATTAAAATTATCGGCCGCGAACCATAACACGCGACAGTGGTGTCGAGAAGTGAGAAAGAAAATTTCGAAAGTGAAAACTGTTAAACATTTTTAAAGTGCACAGTATTGAAATTTAACGTGGAAACTGGTGGGAAAAAAACCGAAACAATAAAAATGCCAGCTTACATTTAAAAATTAATGAATTGACCATACCGGAGTTTAAGGAGGAGTTGGAACAGCAAAATCTGGCTACGCAAGGTAGACGCGATCGAGTCAGGCGTGTACCTGGGTTCGGGTGAATCCTCAGATGCGGAAAAAGGCGCAGAAGGTGGAGAAGCAGAAGCACTAAAATCAAAGGAACCAGAAACTGCGCTGATGCAAATGTTAATGCTGATGCAGCAAAAGCAGCGACAACAGTCATCCAGTTTAACTGCGAAGCTAAATGAACAATCAGCGAAGCTAAATGAACAATTAGCAAAGCTGGACCAACAAGCATTCAAAATCAAGGCAGACATCACAGAGAAGCTGGAGAAACAGTCAACTGATTTGAAAGCAGATTTGCAAAAACAGTCATCCGAAATAAAAGCAGAGCTCGGTAGTCTGAACAACCAAATTAAATGCGTCGAGGAAAAGGTATACCAAGTCGAGGAGACAATCAACCATGAGATGAAAAAAATGAAAAGGGAATTGGAAGCAGCGAGGGCAGTAGTAACCACCTCACCAGCCCCGCTTATAACCGCACTGCAAAGCACATGCAGAAATGTGAAAGCACCAAGACTCGACGAGCAAACGGTCTGGAGTATTTACAAACCCCATTTTGAAGCCGCCGCTACGACAAATCACTGGAATGAGCAGGAACGAACAACTGCATTAATTCTTGCTCTAAGAGGCCTAGCTGCCAAGCTTTTGCAGACTATCCCCATCGAATTGCACTTAAAGTCGGCTGCTATAATGAATGCGCTTGACATGCGTTATGGAGACGATCATCTGAAGCGGATTTATCGATCACAGCTACGGCATCGGATGCAGAACTCTGGCGAAACCCTACAGCAGCTAGCCCAAGACATTGAGCGACTGGCACTTTTGGCTTATCCAGCTTACGACCCGGAACATCAAGATGACTTAGCAACAGAAGCATTCATCAGCGCATTAAAGGACCAAGAATTGCAACAAGCCGCGCATTTAGTTCAAAAGTAAACAGTTAAGGGCGCATTGGCTTGTAGTCTGAACTTTGAGGCAGCGAAAAATATGACTCGTACCACTGCCCGGGTTCGTGAGGTAGTGACAGACGAGTGCAGGTGTGAGCGCGTGGAAATTGAGCGAGAGCCGCAGCTAAATGGTGCGCCTAAATGCTGGAATTGCAGTGAGAAGGGGCACCTGCAAAGAGACTGCAAGAAGCGAACAAAACCTAGCTATTGTCCCGGGTGTGCAGCTAGGAGGACATCCAGACCGGATCAGGAGCCCAGAATGGAAGCCCTTAAAACTGATGAGTCGGGAAACATGTAAGAGCCAACTTCGTGGGACACTGGTTGGCTAGGAGGTTCGACGTCCCAGCACCACCATCACCACGTCAAGACTACATCGTGGAGAAGCAGACTTATGCCTTCTGGGTTAAGTTAACGGAGAACATTGTACTATAACAATCGACACTGGTGCAACCCGATCGATTATCGGTCCAGACCTAGTGAGGTAACAAATACTTCACAAGGGCAGGATTTTCTCACTACGGACAGCCACGGGAGAAACTGTACCTGTCCATGGAGAGGTCAACTTCCAGATACAGTTAGGAGACCTTCGGTTCCGACATAATTTTCTGGTCACCAACATTATGGATGACTGCATTCTTGGAATGGATTTTCTGCGACCACATGGAATCACGTTGGATTTGGGCAAACGGGTACTGAAATGGCGGAATATCGAAGTATTGATGGAGGATTCCAGCGTCCAAATTCCCTAGATGAATGTTGTATTATGTACCGACTCTGATGTACCGAATTCTTCTGAAAGCATTGTATGGGCCAAGCTTGATGGTGATTCTGGAGACCACTGAACTTATCTGATAGAGCCAACGAAGACATCGGCATTGCGTTGTTTGATTATAGGACGAAGCCTTGTAAGATCTATAAGGAACGGATACGTGCCGGTTAGAGTCCTTAACACCGCAGACTCAACTACGAGCATCAAAGCGGGAGAAATCATCGGCAGTTACCAGCCTGTTTCCACGATCACCTCTTTGGAAGCTACTCACGACCATCATTGGAAAAGGGACAAGACACAGACAAAGCCCTGGAATTCACGCCTGCAATATTGAAGCAGACCAAATTGCCAGTGCGGCTATTCAAGCGAGCCTCTGATCTGGTCACCAAATACAGTGACATCTTCTCAATAAGCCCAAATGACCAAGGCTGAACGAGTATGGTAATTCACATCATAGATACACAGGGAGCCAAGCCGATTCGACAAGCACCCAGACGTCTTCCTATAGCCAAACAAGGAGAAGTGGACATGAAAAAAGAAGGCGTTATCGAGCCTTCTGTCAGTCCATGGGC
Organism: Odontomyia ornata; assembly: GCA_963969285.1. Lineage (NCBI taxonomy): Eukaryota > Metazoa > Arthropoda > Insecta > Diptera > Stratiomyidae > Odontomyia > Odontomyia ornata. Next base: position 39,774,562 of record OZ017742.1, read on the forward strand.
CGCGCCAGTAGTTCTAGTGAAGCAAAAGGATGGTAGCACTCGTTTTTGTGCCGACTATAGGCTGCTTAACGACGTCACTAAAAAAGATAGTTACCCGTCTCACGCATTGACGACATCATGGACATTTTAACCGACGCAAAATGGTTTTCTACACTCGATCTCAAGAGTGGCTACTGGCAGGTAGAAATTGACAAGAATGACCGAGAGAAGACCGCATTTTCAGGTGGGACCGGATTGTGGCAATTTGTAGCGATGCCATTTGGGCTTTGCAACGCTCCAACCACCTTCGAACGCCTGATAGAATACGTGCTACGAGGCTTAACCTGGAAGACCTGCTTGTGGTACCTAGATGACATCATTGTTATCGGGAGAACGGTCGAAGAGCATGTTCGGAACTTAGAAGAGGTATTCTCCCAATTGCGACTGACGAATTTGAAACTTAGTCCTGACAAGTGTACCCTTTTTGCAGCTGAAGTAAAATACCTGGGACACGTCGTATCAGCAGAAGGGGTCAAAACGGACCCTGGGGAAATTGAAGCCGTGAAAAACTGGCCAACACCAAACAACAAGTGCCAACTACGAAGTTTTCTGGGTCTGGCGACCTACTTTGAAGCTTCGTCAAAGACTTTGCCAAAATAGCCAAGTGTCTCCATCAGCTAACCGAGAAAAATCGTCCGTATGTCTGGAATGGACAATGCCAGGCAGCCTTTGAGACCTTGAAGGAGAAGCTGCGTGAATCACCCGTGCTGACATATCCAAAACCCGGAAAAATGATTGCAGTTGACACCGATGCGAGCAACGGCGGGATTGGAGCTGTACTCTCCCAGCAGATCGATGGCGAAGAAAGAGTCCTTTCATTTTACAAAATGAAAGTGGGAGGAACTACTGCCTGACTAGGAAGCAGCTATTGGCTAGCAGTTCTCTTGTTCTTCGAACAGACCATGCATCGCTGAGATGGCTACTTAATTTCAAAAACCCCGAGGGACAAGTTGCGAGTTGGATCGAACAGTCATACGATTACGAAATTGTTCATCGGAAGGGCGGAGTTCATGGAAATGCTGACGCCCTATCTCGTCGTCCATGCCCAGCTTACTGCAAGCATTGCCGACGGATTAAGGAAAAGGAGCCGACCGTTGATCTGCGAGTGATAACGGCCGAATTCAATGAAGGTTGGTCATTGGAGGAGATTCGAAATGCCCAGTTAGCCGATGAAGACATCGGGCCATTACTCGTATGGAAGGAGACAATTGGGCGGCCAGAGTGGGAGGAAGTTTCGATGCATGGCGCCACCCTGTAAAGTTATTGGGCACAATAAAACTCCCTTCAGGTAGAGGGTGGCGTACTCAAGTGGATATGGGAAACGACGGATGGCAGCTCCTATAGGATGCAAACTATACTCCCCAAAAGCCGAATCCACGATGTGGTTAAGGAAATGCACGAAGGATCCTCGGGATGCCACCTTGGTGTTAACAAGACCTTAGCAAAATTGCGAGAAATGTTCTCCTGGCTCCACGCTCGAGAAGACGTAGAGGACTGGTGTCGTAGATGCACAATTTGCGCTTCTGTCAAAAGTCCAAAGCGACAACTGAGAGGACATATGCAAACCTATAACGTGGGGGTACCGTTTGAAAGGATTGCTGTTGACATCGCAGGACCCTTTCCTGAATCCGAATGGGGAAATCGATACACGCTGGTTGTGGCCGATTATTTCAGGAAGTGGCCCGAGGTCTACCCCATTCCCAACGTCACTGCGGCCATTCAGAATTGCTCGAATATTCCAGGTAATTCTGGTCAGAACATTCACCAATGTACGAGAAATGGATTGAATGACTAGAGACCCTATATAAAGCTGAGCTGAATGAATGGTAAAGGGTAATAGTAAAAACTGAGATAAGAGTGGAGCGCGAATTAAAGGCGATATTGATTGATAGTGAAGACAGTTGAAACATAATTTTATAGACAAGTGAAAAATAATAACATTTTAATTATTTGTAAAGTAGTGAAATTAATTATTGTGCAAATAAACTCTTTTAACTTAATTTGAAAGACAGTGCGTTTTCACTTTCCCGGGACATTAAACATATCGGCCGCGAACCGGAACACGCGACAGTATAAAACATTCTGAAACTGCCAATGCTTACTCAAACTAGTTTGGTTTACCAATTAGCAAAATCATTAACCTTTAGTCAAATCATTAAAATGGAGAAAGCTAAGTTTCTCTACGAAAATTTAAAAACTAATGGATCGGCCCAAACACCATTAATTAAGGTATCACAGATCAACCCATATAATGCGAGGAATGTATCAATTCGTGATACCTTTTGGCAGAACGGATCGTCTAAAGAACGATGCCACGAATGATGCTCTGCGTATGTACAACAATCTAGCAGAAATGGTTAAGAAAGCAAACTCACTTTCGGTATTTAAGAAAAGACTAAGGGAGCATTTAATGAACACTGATCGAAGTGTGGATCTGAAATTCTGCTTTTATAAGCTCAGTATCTTAGGGCATTTTTGACCCTATCGGCGAGATACGGAAGAGACAGTTTTTTTTTTGAATGCGTCATATTATATTGAAATTTTTTTTATGTCTGAGCTGATCATGAATTTGGACTAGATTTTCATGAAAGGATTAGTTCACATTATTTTGAGTGCCCTCTTATACCGATGTGTTAAACATGGTCTGGGTGGCACAAAGGACGAAGCGACGTGATGTGAATGCAGATCGCACGAGCGTTGTGCGATGGAAGAAAGAGTGATGGAGAGAGTGGTAGGGAACGCAGGTATTTACAAAAACAAAGTTGCATGCAATATGACGAATAGTTTCGCATAATACTGAGAGGAATTCAGAAACTGAACACGATAACCTAGTTTCACATCCAAAAATAGTGGAGGAGCACGTAAGCAGCCTCAGGCTCTTAAAACTGATGGAACACCTCTCGAGGAATGCGTTTCCATAAACTTCGTTAGCGATTGATATTTAAATATAATAGGAGCAATTTTATGAGAATGGACGATACTGTCGATAAAGCAGGTACTTGAAGAATGCTGAGAATGTTAGCCAGGACAAGACAATAAATGGCGTAGAAATGTTTGATGGATTTTTAATATAATGCGATCTAACAAATCAATAATATTCCGGATCGTTTTTTGTAACTTTCCTTGCTAGCAGAGTGGAAAGTTGTTCACACAATATGTAGATAATATTAACATATTAAAACAGATTAGTTTTTTCAGTATATAATTCATGTAAATTCTAAGATATACAATCCATTTGGATGACATAACACCTAACCTTCCGCTGTCCGTCTTCTAACTTACCAATATATGGGATTTGACGATACCACGCTTTGTATAAATTTAATACTCTTTTACGTGCTTCTTCTCTGTCAACCGATAAAATGGGTCGTACTTGCTGTACAGCTTTTCTCACTGCCTCACGTCCTGCCATTTTCGCTAAACTCGATCACAAAATACCACGAAAATCCACCGAAACACCTGTCAACGTCGACTTGACAATTCATTAGAAATTTAACAAACAGCTGATAAGTGAGAAGATGTCAAAACAATTTACACTGTAATTGTGGTTTGATTTACGATATTTACCACACTACGATCTTTCCCCTGGAGTACGATTCTGATGATACATCAGTCAGTCAGCTTGAGCTTCACTGATTTCTTAGGCATTGTTTAGAATCGCACTCCAAACGTCACAGCATTTGACAGAACAAATATAATCCTTGCTAGTTTTATGTAAACAAATATAGTAAGTTTAAACCGGGTATGGATCCAAAAGAGTGCAGGATCTGCTTTACAGATACAAATCTCGTTTCATTGTTTAAGACGATAGATGGAACTCGCATATCTGAACAAGTGGAAAAGATAGGTAAAGTTAAAGTAAGTTTCTTCATAAAAATTCCCTTTCAAAATAAATAATTTATTCTTCACTTTCAGATCAGCGAAGATGATAATTTGCCGAAATATATATGTACAAGTTGTATTGGCAATGTCAGAGCATGTATAGAATTCCAACACCAAATAGAGTTCAGTCACAAGGATTTCTATGAACCTCCCGAAGCAATTATAGAAGTTGAAATTGCGGAAAACAATTGCGAGGAAGGTCCCAAAACTAAGAACACAAAGCAGAAGAGCTGCAAAGAAAATCGCAAAACTAAAGAGAATACTAATCAAAGCAGTTGCGAGGAAAATCTCGAAACTGTAGAGAGCGCTATCCAAAATGATTCTGAAGAAAATTTAAAAATCAAAGAGAAGGGTACCCAAGGTAATGGAGGGAAAAATAGCGAAACAAGGAACACCACTAACCCAAAAAGTAGCATAAAAAGTCTCAACGATAAACAACAATTGGATACTGAAAAAGTGAATCCAGATAAGCCACATGAATTCTTATGCTTAGCTTGCAATTACGGCTGTGATTCTCAAGAGGCCTTGACGGCTCATATAAGAGAAGCTCATATCAATAATAATCGGAGTAGAGATTCTCATAAAAATAATCAAGCACTACAATCATTCGAATGTCATGTGTGCAACGAGAAATATTCTAGTGCAATGCTTTTACGGGAGCATAAAAGCATCCACAAAACATTACCCTGCGCTTATTGCACTAAAGCATACAGCTGTAAACGCAGCCTTAATCGGCATTTGAGATCTCACTCATACTGGGACTCACAAGGAAGATATATAACCCCGTATTTTTGAAACGACAATGAAAAACGGGCGTTTTAAGTGTAGGATTTGGCAATTAACTTTCAGGATTATAAATAAGGCCTAAATGTAGACGTAACACTAAAAATGTTCCTTATTTAGGCAGAAGGCCTAACTAAAGAAATGCTATTGAGTAAATCAAACTCTTCGAGTTGCAGAATGCCAGTGTCTTTGCGTTAAGAAAAATTAAATATCAACTCAACAAATTCTACAGATGGACTTCAATTTAAATTTAAGAAATATTCATTCACATCTCGATATTCTGTAAACATAAATTACAATAAACGTGAATTACTCGAACCGACAAAAATACATGAACAATGTAAGGAAAAACATTATATATCTACCGCGTTAATTTTAAACAATGTTGGTTTTTCTCAGAGGTCTAAATTCGATGACTTTGTGGCAGTGAAAGATTTAGTGTAACGTGATTTATTTAGAGTCAAGAATAAAATCAGAAAATCGTTCCTAACCAACTCATCGGAAAATAATATTCAATCATGTTCTTCGTTTCTACCAGCGCAAATCACCTAATTCGATGTACGTAACTTTGAAATTAGACAAACCTCTTTGTAATCCATCACTATCTAATTTTCCGAAAAAATGCAAATAAGTTTTATTTTTTAAACAACATATATTAAAATTTAATAAACTTTTCATGCATATGGACCGCAAATAATCGAGTTTAAAATAAAACAAGTATTCAAATTAGATTTATTTAATTGACACGCAATAGCCTAGACAGACATGCGGTATAGGAACCTAGTATACTACCGTTCTGAAGTTTTTTTTCGCAAAAGTCAGTTTCAAACAATTGCAATATTTTTTTACGAGCCAGTCAAAAGCAAATTTTGATTTTATTGGGAAAACCATCACCGTCGAATTATTCGAGCATTTATCGAATACCTGAAATTCATTTCCTGAAGAAATATCAAAAGCGGAAATACGTTCAAGGGAAGTCCCGGTCTGAGAACATTCCCTCTAGTCTCGCTGCAAAAGCAACGAGATGGAGGAGCCCGATGGCTTCAGCCATCAATCAGAAGGATCATGCCCATCGCCAATGATGACGGGCGAAAAAAAGCTTAAAAGAAGTTACGAGAATAAAGCGGAAAAACCGACAATCCTATCGGTTATCGAAATCGAGCAGCTGATCCAAGAAAAAGAGAAAGCTGAAAAAATCGAAAAAGAAAATTAAGAACTCAAGCTTCGAGTTAAATCGTTAGAAGCACTTGTTGGGACGTTAACGTTCAACAAAGATAAAGAAACCAAGAAAGGCCGACAAGCAAACTCAAAATCTGAAGACAAGAAAACTAAAAAGCCACAGGAAGAAGCTAATCAAGAGGATGTCCTCAGCGCAGGAGGCGCAAACGACAGCAGAAATTACTATGCAGCGCTAGCTGGTCTTGAAGAAACGATGAACATTGAAGAGAATACAGGTAAAATGTCTAAGAAAAAACCAAAAGGTTTGTCTGCTGGTCCGTCCGTTAAGATTAATGAAAAAAAAAGAAAAAGTCCCACCAATCAATGTATTTGGGCAAACGGGCAAAGATATGGTTCGGCTTTTGGCAGCCGAAAATAAGCTAAAAGATTTTCAGATAAAAAGAGTCAATGCCGATAAATTGACAATAAGGACTAAGTCGCTGGTTGATTTCCAGGCAACAAAAAATGCCCTAAATTCTGGAGATGTTCCGCATTTTACGTACACCCCGGAAACCGAAAAGAACCAAACCTTTTTATTGAAGGGTCTGGACTGTGGTGAGGACACAGTCGATCTCCTTCAGGTGCTCCAAGAAGCTGCACCAGAAATACAATTTATTTCATTTAAAAACTTTGCCACGAGAAGATCGATTGTGGAGCGCAAAAACTTGCCTCACTACTTAGTCCAGATTTCCAGCAAAAGTAGTTCGAGTGCCCTGCAGAAAATACGGTACTTGAACTTCCGCGAGGTGAGGTGGGAACCCCTCCAGAAAAGTGAGGTCAACCAGTGCTACAGGTGTCAAAGATTCGGGCATTCGGCTGCCAATTTCGCCATGAAATATAGGTGTGTTAAATGCAAAGACATTCATGCTCCTGGCGAGTGCGAATTGCCTCAGGCGGAGCCAAAAGGAAAACTATATTGTGTGAACTGCGGTGCCTTTGGTCATCCAGCATCATATCGAGGATGCCCCCGGTATCAAGATGCAAAGGTTAAAGTCACTCCGAAACAAAGTCAAGCACACCGCAGTGTGATACCTACCAACTTCGTCAAGCCCGGGGTGTCATTTGCACTTGCTGCGAGAGGACCAGCAGACAATGTAAATAAAATAAATAATGTAAGTGGCAATAATGAGCTGCTCCTTAAAATTTATCAGCAATTAAATTCCTTATCGGAGCGAATCGATAAACAAGATTCGAAAATTAACATTGTTTTTCAGCGTTTAGGGCTTTCAAATACCTCAAAATAAGTTGTCATCCAGCCACATTCCCATGAATAGGATTCGTCTCATCTCGATCAACGTCAACTCCATTGTTATTTTACATCGGCGTGATTATCTCCTTGAATTCAATGCCAGACAAAAGCCTGACATCGTGCTTCTCACCGAAACCCACCTCAATTCATGGCACTCCATGAGATTCAAGGATTTTGAGTTCGTAAGAAACGATAGGGTAACAGGTGATGGGGGAGGTGGCACCGGGATATTGGTTCGAAGACCCTATCGTTTCCAAAATATTGAAAAAGTCGAATTCAAAAGCTTTGAATCTCTTGAAGTGTCCGTTATCAAAATCTCACTGCCAGGTGGGGATAACCTCTTCGTATCTCTGCCTATGCAACTGGTGGAACTGTTCTCAAGCTCAAGGAGGAGCTCAATTCCTTGTTTGAAATACTCGAATTGAACAGGCTGCATAACTATTATATTCTTGCTGGTGACCTGAACGCCAAGCATACATCATGGCTGAACGCCACCAATAATCCAAGAGGTGTATTCCTGAAATCGTGGATACCAGAGAACCAAATTGAATACAGGTACAATCTATATGGGTCGGAGTTCCCAACATACCCTAGGACAAATTCATATTTGGACCTTTGCATTGCTGACGCAAGACTTGAATTCAGCTTTAATAGTCCTCAACGGAAACTGCAGGTGCTTCCTTATGATAGCGACCATAACGCAATCGTAATGGAAATCAATCATCACAGGGATGATTTCTTCCTCATTCCAGTTCAACATGAAAATCATCGGTTGAATTTCAAAACAACAGACTGGGGAAAGTTTCAAAAGAAGTTTAATCGCGAGTACCAGAAGCAATGTCCCCCTTCTGATGGTGGCAACTCTTGCTCAATGGTTCCTTATGACAGAAATCTAACTAACGATGAAATACATGTCTATTTGTCGAAGTCAGAGAAGCTGACGTTGGAAACGATTGAGAAAGTAGTTCCCAAGATAAAACATCGAAACAATATGGAAGGATATGAAACACCAACCATCGCAAGGTTGAAAAGATTGAAAAGCCTTCTTCTCACACGCGTCAACAATATTTATCGACGATTTTTGGATTACAACCATCCCTCGTTGGCTTTGTTGAAATTAGAATGTCCGGAACTTAATCCGGTTATACTTCAGGAGTGAGGTCAGCAATCAATGGGCGGAAAAATTGAGGGGTAATAGCCCATAGGACCCAGACGGCGTGTTTGCGAGTGAAGGTATCGAATCTTGAAGTCACTAGTGATGAGATAAATCTTTTCGATAGGGCTGGTATCGTAATTGATAGTACGACTCCGGATAGAAATGGAAACAGGATTATTTGTGAAGGATTGGATAAACTTGCCCTGATTGGAACACATTTTGAATTGGTTCATCTACCAAACCCTGAGAGAGGGAATGAAATATTTTCAGAGGTCGTCGAAGCAAAAGTTTCCGACTTCAAATCAAGCCTGAACGGCCAATCAATTCTTCATTTCAATGAAACATTAACATCTGATCTCATACCGAATCTTATTGATTATTTTGTCAGCTATGAAGACTTGTGTTTCATGTTTCGCAGGATAAACAACAAGAAATCATGTGGTACTGATGGCATTCCAAATGTAGTTCTCCGACATTTGCCGGAGGTCGCTATTCGGAATTATTGCATATTGTTCAACAACATGTTGAGCAATTCATATTTCCCAAATGAGTGGAAAAAGGCTAAGGTATTTCCGATCTTAGAGAAAGGAAAAGAATCTTCATGCCCCAAAAGCTATCGCCCAATCAGCTTGCTGCCTAACATCAGCAAGGTGTTTGAAGTGATACTCAACAGAGCATTAAACGCCCACATTGAGGAAAATGAGTTGATGCCGAATTGCCGATTTGGTTTTTGTGCCAGGCATTCGACCACACATGCAATAACGAAAGTAACCTCAGACATCTGTTGGAAACTAAATGATAGACAATGTGTTGAAGCATGTCTCATTGATATGGAGAAAGCCTTCGATACGGTGTGGTTAGATGGACTAATTTTTAAACTCCTTCAGGACAAGTTCCCCAGACACCTTGTCGCCATGATGTGCAATATGTTATACGGGAAATCGTTTGTTGTAACTGATGGAAATCTGACAACAAGGCGCGAATTCAAGGTCTTCAATGGTCTACAGCAGGGAACAGTTACTGCGCCTCTACTCCTCTCAATCTTCATTCGCAAGCTATTGAACGGCTTTGATTTGAATGTCTCACGACGCGATCATTGGTAGCGTTCACTGATGATCTGATCATCTACACGGCAGACCGAAAAGCTACAATAGTTCAGAGCAATCTCCAAAAAATGTTCAATGATGTACAGCTGTACACTGACGATTGGCGAATGAAAATCAATGCGCAAAAGTGTGAAACAATCTTGTTTCGGACAACGCTGCAGGGGGTCAGTCAAGACCTGAAACGTAATTAGAAAGATTTCCACATCATGGCTGGTGAGGGTAGTCTTGAACGGGTTTTACATAAATCCTGTGTTCGATACCTCAGTGTTTATCTCGATCAGTATCTGTACTATACTGAACATGTGAAAATCATGCTCAATAAGGCACTTAAAGTAGTTATGGCCCTTCGGAAGCTCTTTCATTCCAGATACATTGATCAAAAGGTCAAAATTATCTGTTACAAGACACTGGTTAGACCAGTTTTGACATATGGATGTCAGATCTGGTACAACCAGAGTGCTAGTACTATGGAAAAATTAAGAGTTTTCGAAAGGAAATGTCTTCTTGCATGTACTGGTTTGTACAGAAAGCCTGAGACGGATTGGAAACATTATATATCGAATAGAAGAATTTATCAAACTGCTGAAGTAACGAGAGTCGATATCTTCATATTGAAGCTTCTTCGGAATCATATCGCAAGATCTGTGACTGTGAGTGAAAACCCTTGGATTTCACAGCCGTTCCACCCTACAGACGGGTATATTGCGACTTGCCTCGCTACTGGCTTCATTCCTCCAGAAGCATTCGTGTATTTGGACATGAATCGATATGTTTTTGATTCTGACGGTGTCCCAGTCATATATCACATATATCGACGGGCCATCGATAAGAAAATAAAATATCCTCCGAATTTGAGTTCACGAGACCAACAGTTCCAATGGAGATACTCATTTGCTAGATTCGTTGAGGCTGATCGAGTTGAGACGGGGCAATCTAGGTATTGGTGGCTGAATGACAATGTCTAAATTATTTGGTGTTTTTCGTTATTTAGTTTTTGAGTTTCAGCTCATTATTGCTACATTTAGTGTTGTTGTTTATTTTTGTTAAAAATTAGGTATAGGTCAGGTTTATATTATGTTTATTATATTACGTTAGAGATAAGGTAAAACGCTTAGGTTAGGAACATTGTTATAGATTTTTTTAAGTATAAGATAAAGTTTTTGATAGCATTTATTAGAATTAAGATAAAACATATTAGGTGTAGGATCAAAGTTCACTGTAGTGTTAAGATGATAAATAATTTTAGAATAGTGTTGGTTGGTTTTTTCTCCTTTTTCCAATTGAATTGTAAAAATATGTAATAATCTTCATTGATTTGAATTTGCTATAGTTTTTTTTAAATGTGTTTAATAATAACGTACAAATTTAGAGAGCCACTTGGGTCATTAAGTTTTTTATTGTTATTGTTTTGGATTTTGCTTTATATTCTTTTAAAATTTATAACGATTAGTATTAAATAAAGCGCTTTTGACTTTGACTTTGACTTTGACTTTACTACGTTCTGAAACCTAGTAGCAATACCAAGATAAATTCCCAGTGTAAATAAAATTTTCCTGCATAAAATAAAATTAATTGATTTTGGGCAATATTTATACATTTTGAGGCAAGTTTACCAATTATAAGTGCTTATCAAACCGTTTCGCATAAATTTATCATTTGCTGTCATTTCATTTTGACAGTTTTAAATTAAACTCGGTCTTTCCTTTCATCCAACCTGGATCTTGATCTGGTTGGGAGGATGCGGGGGGCACCGCTTTCATCTGGATGCTCCACTCTTATTTGTGGGCGGAAAGCAAGCTCTCACTTGCGAATAATGTTAACTTTGGGTTTTACTAAAAAACTTTATCACGCTTCGGCTTTGACTCCCATCAGCCCAGCTCAAATTTAATTTTTAGAAAACAGTTTCTCCCACCTCGTCTCCAATCTGGTTTCAGGTTTTAATTTTATGATAAAGACTCCCACGCACATTTTGATTCGTTCACCTATTTTTCGAAAACCGAGATTTTTATATTTTTTTTTGTTTTTAAAGCGTGTCGTCCTATTCATGATTATATTATTTATAATTTTTAATTTAAATTTTTTATAGGCAATATGTATTCGAAAACTGCATCGAGTATTTTCGGTATATTTTCACCTCTTGATTTATTACTTACTGTAGTCATTGGGTTGCACTGGAACCTCGGACCTCAGACGGCTGACTTGACAGTATCACTGGATATTTTCTGAGATTTCAACTTTTTCACGTCCCTCATGTGCTCGTTTATTGTTTTCACGGGACTACCCTTTCGTCCAATGTATTTTTTCAATGTATTTTTTCTGGCACGTTTGGTGGGTGATTTTGTATATGCAACATTTTTCTTCATTTTGCTTCCTATCTTTGGTTGTGCTCGATTTAGACATCATTTTGAACTTCTGACTCACGGGTGCAGATACGCTGTCGGATTTTTTAGAGAATCTTTCTTGTCTTCGAAGAACCTTTAAATATCTCATCACTACTCTTCGAGTTTGTTCCAAGCTTTTTTTCTGCTATGGAGAGTGGTCAAAGATTCCGCTTTCAGTGTTTTCTTCATTCTTCTTAAAGTCAAAGTGTATCCTTTTTGTTGTATCCGCTCATCTTCGCTATCCCCAATGTAAATGTTATCTCTTGCTCATAGCGTTGCGTCGTTAGTGGGGTGTTCAGCATCCTGTATATCTAGCTGTTGTTATTTACTTTCAATGCTGGATAAATAAAGCTTCAAGCTAAAAATACATACAGTTTCTACTAAGCTTCAAAGTGAATGTATTAACTGTCGTAACTCTGGCAGTTTGATAAATTTTTCAATTTGATATATAATCTTTCTAATCTATATCATGCTTTCTATACAGACTAGTACATGCGCAAAGACATTTCCTATCAAAAATTCGTAACATTTCCATTGGACTAGCGCTCTGATTATACCAAATCGGACATCCATATGTCAAAACTAGTGTAACCAGAGCCTTGTAACAAATAACTTTGAACTGTGGATCAATGTATCTAGAATGAAAGAGTCGTCGAAGGGACATAAATACTTTACCCGCTTTACTGTGCATGATTTTGACATTCGATAATAGTACAGATACTGATCAAGACAAGCACCGAGGTATCGAACCGACAATTTATGTGGAACCTATTGTAGTAATCGAGCAGTTCGCCTAGGCAAACTACTTGAGGAACCTTTACGAAGAAAATACCATTTCATAAAAATAACAACACAATAAGTACAGAACAATTTGATACGCAATTTATTAACATTATTATTACTAACCTGAAATAAACCCCGACACGATCACCGCTACGCTACAATTCACGATTAAATAAAAAAAATTTCAAAAATGACAAACTAGCGAAGCAATTGCTAGATTGCTGCAACGAGAATCTGTTGTTACTGCCATGAAGAGGCTCGTCAAGTTAAGCGGGATTGATACGAAGCAGGACTGGCTGTCTGGATAACGAAAGAAAAGTCGTTGGTTTTATTAACTACACTCAAAATGGTCATGATCGTGACGGGTATATTAAGTTGCCCACACAAAATACACTCTGATCGCGTCATAACATGGAGTCGCTAATAGAACCAGCTTGATGTGCGTGTTATGATAATTTAATTCAGCTCGCCGGTTTGGGTTTGAAAAAAAGAGTTGACGCTTAAAATACTTTTTGTGCTTCCTCTGGAATTGGTTTTATTTTAAAAATTTTGGAGACAGTGCTGGCTATTGAACTAATTGGGAGTAGGAGGCTTTTGCATGAATTATAATTTCTGTTGCAACGTCGAGCTGAAAAGCGGAAGTGCGAATGTTTGACAACCGGTACATAGATGGGCTTTTGTGACACATCACTTAAATACCAAAACTTGGCGATTTAAGATTGGTTAACCTCATTACTTCGGTTATTGATAACTGCACTTTATTTTTTTCTTTGTAAATTTTTTAGTTTTATCGTATTTAGTTTGACTGTGATAGATCTACCGTAAGAATAACTGTAATCATACTAGTGGAAGTAATTTAATGACGAATTGTATCACATATGAAGATAAAATGAATGACAGGCCTTGCCCGTCCCAAATACGAGCGCTCATCGGAGAAGGACTGGGTGAGTACCCTTTATGGTTATTATAAAAAATTAAATTAATTAAAAAACCTTTATATTATTTAATTTGAATTATTTATTAGCAATGCTTGTTTGTTCCTTTCATTCATTCTCTCTTTTTCTGGAATTACGTCTGCAAGCATTAATTACTTTAGAGCTGACATATTACAATATAATGTTTTCCATTTATTAGAAATTTATTTTTTTTGAATAGTCACCTACTTCTTGAATGATGAAAATAGTTTCCATATGTAAAAAAAAATTATGAACAGGTGAATTGAAGAAAAACCTTCTGTCTTTCCATTTGCATGGAACCTTGAATAGGTATGGGACCAGTCACGCTAGCTGGCCCCTCCACTCATGAGCTCATCACTTTTTCTTGGCGTTACAGGCGCTCTTGCAGGATAGAGTGGTCTTCCACTTGGGTTTCCCATTTATGTTAAATTTTTATGTGAATCTGACACATTCCTATTTTTCATTTAAAGAAAAAATTCATGCGAATTACGTTTGTATGAATTTTTCATTTAAATGAAAAATATACGGCCACCGTCTACAATGGTTCTTGCTTGATCCGGATGGGGGGTACGAAGGCGCACCACTTCCAGCTAGATTCCCCACTCTTATTTGGGGGTCGTACGTATCAAGTAGGGAAGACGAGATCCTCTTAAGTCCCGCGCGTATTAATCAGGCTCGGTCTATTTGTAAACCAGTAAGTGAATCGGAATCGCTTTTGGGACATGAAGATTTCTTTCTTTTCTCCAAGATCAGAAATACCTTTGCTTGTTTTTACTGATTAGGAAATATGAATTGTTCAACATGTTGTTGAATAATATATAATGATTGCTAATTGGAACCTCAGGAAAATCTCGTATAACTTTATTTGGAAAACCGTCAATACCACATGATTTCTTGTTGTTTATGCTGCCAAACATGAAACACAAGTCATCATAGCTGACAAAATAATCAAGAAGATTTCCGCTAAGTGGGGTCGGAGGTCAATGTTTCATTGAAATGAAGAAGATATTTGCCATTCAGGCTTGATTTGAAATCGGAAACTTTTGCTTCAACGACTTCTGAAAGCATCTGAGTTCCCCTCTCAGGTTTTGGTAGATGGATTAATTTAATATGAGTTCTAATCAGAGTAAGTTTATGTAAACTGTCGCATACAATCCTATTTCCATCTATACCTGGAGTTGCACTATTGATTTAAATACCAGCCCTATCAGGAAGATCTATCTCACTACTAGTGACTTTAAAATTCGACACATTCACTCGAGACTTCTTACGAAATATACTATTCCTTTTGTGAACACGCCGTCTGCATCCTATGGGTTAATACCCCTGAGTTTCTCCACCTATCGATTGCTGACTTCACTCGTGAAGTATGAATGGATTAACTTCCGGAAATTCTTCAGGGATAATTTCAACAAAGCCAACGAGGGTAAGTTGTAGTCCAAAAATTGCCGGTAAATATTGATGACGCGTATCAGAAGAAGGCTTTTCAACCTTTTTCAACTTACGATGTTTGATGTTTTATATCCTTCCATGTTGTCTCGATGTTTAATCTTAGAAACTACTTTCTCAAAGGTTTCCAATGTCAGCTTCTCTAACTTTGATTAATAGACTTCTATTTGATCAACAAAGCCAACGAGGGATGGTTGTAGTCCAAAAATTGCCGGTAAATATTGATGACGCGTATCAGAAGAAGGCTTTTCAACCTTTTTCAACTTATGATGTTTGGTGTTTTATATCCTTCCATGTTGTCTCGATGTTTAATCTTAGAAACTACTTTCTCAAAGGTTTCCAATGTCAGCTTCTCTAACTTTGATTAATAGACTTCTATTTGATCGTTAGTTAGATTCCTGTCATCAGGAACTATTGGGTAAGAGTTACGGCCGTCAGGAGGTGAATATTGCTTCTGGTATTCAAGTTTTTCTCGAATTAGGCCGATGACTTTTATGTTGATCTGGAATAAGCAAGGGCTCATCCCTTTGATGATCGATTTCAATTACAATGGCATAATGGGATGGCTAAATCTGAATTCAAGCCTTCCCTCAGCGATGCAAAGGGCCAAATATAAATTTGTCCTGGGGTATGTTGAGAGCTCTGACCTATATATGTTACATCTGTATTCCATTTAACTCTCTGTTATCCACAATTTCAGGAATGCACCTCTTGGATTATTGTTGATGTTCTGCTATGATGTATGCCTAATAATTGTGCAGTCTGTTCAATTCGAGTATTTGAAACAAGGAATCAAGTTCCTCCTTAAATTTGAAAACGTTTCCTTCTATTGTATAGGTCACAATAACGAAGAGGTTATCTCCACCTGGCTGAGAAATTGTGAAGACGGGCACTTCAAGAAATTCAAAGTTTTGAATTCGAATTTATCAATATGTTGGTAACGATAGGGTCCTTTTACCAATATGCCGGTATCACCTCACCCACTACCGTTTCTTCTATCATTTCTAACAAATTCAAAATCTTTACACGCCATTGAGTGCCAGGCATTGAGGTGGGTTTCAGTGGGAATTCTACGTCTAGCACTCGTTGCGTGTAGACGTGTTTTTAATTCGCTCCTGTCAAGAATTTTTAAATTAAAATAATTTTTAAAAACGTCAATTATAAAGTAATTTTATAAAGAAACTTATTACATCGTCGAACTATTCGAACAATTTATCGAGTATCTTGACTTTACCTGCGAGAAAGTTTCAAGAAAGAAAAAAAGTTTTTTTCACCGGGGGGATGGAGGAGCCCGACGGCTTCCCACCGCTGGGGGACCCAGAGCCAGGCATTTTGAAAATTACAAATGATAAAATAAACAAGCGGAAAAATGAACAAGACAATTGTGAGCATGGAAAGCGAATTACGATTTCAAGCGAAGATTATGAAAAAGTAACCATAGAGAATGCAAGGGTTACGAAACAAAATGACGAATTAAAACTCCGGATACAGAGTTTAGAAGATATGGTCCGGACGTTGTCAAATGGGAACAAACAAAAAACGAAGCCACAGAATACGTCCGGCCAAGAAGAGCCGATACTAACTAAGAAGAATGAAAAACAGGAAACAACAAGCAAGACCAACGGGAAAGGAGTACCAACATATAAAACGAAATCGCAAGATATGAGCAAGACAATCCATGACGCGGAAAATATCCTGAGCGCAGGAGGAGCGAACGACAGCGCCAATTATTATGCGGTGCTGTCTGCAATGCACGAAGAAATGGACGTCGAGATAGAGAGCAACGATAAGATAGGTAATATTGATAGCGATAATAATTTCACTAAATATTTAAAATTAAAAAATAAGCAAAAGGAGAAGAAGCCAACCGGTGTGTCTGCTGATCCTCCTAATAAAATTAATGTGGTAAATGAAAAAGTTCCTCCAATAAACGTTTTTGGGCAGCGTGGAGGAGATATGGTTCGGTTATTGGCAGCCGAACATAAAATCAAAAACTTTGAAATTAAGAGAGTGACCGGTGATAAGCTCTCGATCAAGACAAAGACACTGGCTGACTTCAAACAGGTGAAAGATGCTCTTAGTAGTGTCCAAGCTCCCTACTTTACATATACGCCAAAGGCGGAAAAAAATCAGACCTTCCTGTTGAAGGGCCTGGACTGTTGGGAGAATACAGTTGATCTCCTTGAGATGTTGCAGGAAGCAGCACCAGCTGTTAAGTTCATGTGTGTGAAAAAATTTGCTACAAGGAGATCAACTGTAGAAGGTAAAATATTACCATTTTATTTAGTCCAAATTTCCAACGACAGCAGTCCGAGTGCCCTCCAACAGGTAAGGTACTTAAACTTTAGAGTTGTGAGGTGGGAACACCTCCAAAAAACTGAGGTCAACCAGTGTTACAGGTGTCAACGATTCGGTCATTCGGCTGCCAATTGTGCAATGCACTATCGCTGTGTTAAGTGCAAAGATATCCACGCCCCCGGTGAATGCAAATTGGCTCAGATGGAGCCAAAAGAAAAATTGTATTGTGTTAATTGCGGTACATTTGGTCATCCAGCATCATACCAAGGATGCCCTCGGTATCAAGATGAAAGAGCTAAATTTTCGCCAAAGCAAACCAAAGTAAATCACAATCTGTTACCTCCCAACTTCATCAAACCCGGGGTATCATTTGCACTTGCTGCCAGAGGACCAGCAGACAACAATATAAATAAAATAAATAATGTAAGTGGCAATAATGAGCTGCTTCTTAAAATCTACCAGCAACTTGAATCGCTTTCAGATAGAATTAATAAGCAAGACCAAAAAATCAATTTCGTTTTTCAAAGTTTAGGTCAACATGCTCGAAAATAGTTTGTCATCCAGTCACATTCCCATGGATAGGATTCGTCTCATCTCGATCAACGTCAACTCCATTGTTACTATACATCGGCGTGATTATCTCCTTGAATTCATTGTTAAGCAAAAGCCTGACATCATGCTTCTCACCGAAACCCACCTCAATTCATGGCACTCCATGACGTTCAAGGATTTTGAATTCGTAAGAAACGATAGGGTAATAGGTGATGGGGGAGGTGGCACCGGGATATTGGTTCAAAGACCCTATCGTTTCCAAAATATGGAAATAGTCGAATTCAAAAGCTTTGAATCTCTTGAAGTGTCCGTTATCAAAATTTCACTGCCAGGTGGGGATAACCTCTTCGTTATCTCTGCCTATGCAACTGGTGGAACTGTTCTCAGGCTCAAGGAGGAACTCAATTCCTTGTTTGAAATACTCGAATTGAACAGGCTTCATAATTATTATATTCTTGCTGGTGACCTGAACGCCAAGCATACATCATGGCTGAACGCCACCAATAATCCAAGAGGTGTATTCCTGAAATCGTGGATAACAGAGAACCAGATTGAATACAGGTGCAATCTATATGGGTCGGAGTTCCCAACATACCCTAGGACAAATTCATATTTGGACCTCTGCATTGCTGACGCAAGACTCGAATTCAACTTTAATAGTCCTCAACGGAAACTGCAGGTGCTTCCTTATGATAGCGACCATAACGCAATCGTAATGGAAATCAATCATCAAAGGGATGATTTCTTCCTCATTCCAGTTCAACACGAAAATCATCGGTTGAACTTCAAAAAAACAGACTGGGGAAAGTTTCAAAAGAAGTTTAATCGGGAGTACCAGAAGCAATGCCCCCGTTCTGATGGTGGCAACTCTTGCTCAATGGTTCCTTATGACAGGAATCTAACTAACGATGAAATAGATGTCTATTTGTCGAAGTTAGAGAAGCTGACTTTGGAAACGATTGAGAAAGTAGTTCCCAAGATTAAACTTCGAAACAATATGGAAGGATATGAAACACCAACCATCGCAAGGTTGAAAAGATTGAAGAGCCTTCTTCTCACACGCGTCAACAATATTTATCGACGATTTTTGGATTACAACCATCCCTCGTTGGCTTTGTTGAAATTACATCTGAAGAATGTCCGGAACTTAATCCGGTCATATTTCAGGAGTGAGGTCAGCAATCAATGGGCGGAAAAATTGAGGGGTATTAGCCCACAGGACCCAGACGGCGTGTTCACGAAAGTGAATAGCATATTCCGCAAGAAGTCTCGAGTGAAGGTATCGAATCTTGAAGTCACTAGTGATGAGATAAATCTTCTCGATAGGGCTGGTATCGAAATTGATAGTACGACTCCGGATAGAAATGGAAACAGGATCATTTGTGAAGGATTGGATAAACTTGCCCTGATTGGAACACATTTTGAATTGGTTCATCTACCAAACCCTGAGAGAGGGAATAGTTTCAGAGATCGTTGAAGCAAAAGTTTCCGACTTCAAATCAAGCCTGAACGGCCAATCAATTCTTCATTTCAATGAAACATTAACATCTGACCTCATACCGAACTTGAATCTTATTGATTATTTTGTAAGCTATGAAGACTTGTGTTTCATATTTCGCAGGATAAACAACAAGAAATCATGTGGTACTGATGGTATTCCAAATGTAGTTCTCCGACATTTGCCGGAGGTTGCTATTAGGAATTATTGCATATTGTTCAACAACATGTTGAGCAATTCATATTTCCCAAATGAGTGGAAAAAGGCTAAGATATTTCCAATCTTGAAGAAAGGAAAAGAATCTTCATGCCCTAAAAGCTATCGCCCAATCAGCTTGCTGCCTAACATCAGCAAGGTGTTTGAAGTGATACTCAACAGAGCATTAAACGCCCACATTGAGGAATATGAGTTGATGCCGAATTGCCAATTTGGTTTTTGTGCCAGGCATTCGACCACACATGCAATAACGAAAGTAACCTCAGACATCTGTTGGAAACTAAATGATAGACAATGTGTTGGAGCATGTCTCATTGATATGGAGAAAGCCTTCGATACGGCGTGGTTAGATGGACTAATTTTTAAACTCCTTCAGGACAAGTTCCCCAGACACCTTATCGCCATGATGTGTAATATGTTATACGGGAAATCGTTTGTCGAAACTGATGGAAATCTGACAACAATGCGCGAGTTCAAGGTCTTGAATGGTCTACAGCAGGGAACAGTTACTGCGCCTCTGCTCTTTTCAATCTTTATTCGCAAGCTATTGAACGGCTTTGATTTTAACGTCTCGCCAACGCGATCATTGGTAGCGTTTGCTGATGATCTGATCATCTATACGGCAGACCGAAAAGCTACAATAGTTCAGAGCAATCTCCAAAAAATGTTCAATGATGTACAGCTGTACACTGACAATTGGCGAATGAAAATCAATGTGCAGAAGTGTGAAACAATCTTATTTCGGACAACGCTGCGGGGGGTCAGTCAAGACCTGAAACGTAATTGGAAAGATTTCCACATCATGGCTGGTGAGGGTAGTCTTGAACGGGTTCCACATAAATCCTGTGTTCGATACCTCGGTGTTTATCTCGATCAGTATCTGTACTATACTGAACATGTGAAAATCATGCTCAGTAAGGCACTTAAAGTAGTCATGGCCCTTCGAAAACTCTTTCATTCCAGATACATTGATCAAAAGGTCAAAGTTATCTGTTACAAGACACTGGTTAGACCAGTTTTGACATATGGATGTCAGATCTGGTACAACCAGAGTGCTAGTACTATGGAAAAATTAAGAGTTTTCGAAAGGAAATGTCTTCGTGCATGTACTGGTTTGTACAGAAGGCCTGAGACGGATTGGAAACATTATATATCGAATAGAAGAATTTATCAAACTGCTGAAGTGACTAGAGTCGATATTTTCATATTGAAACTTCTTCGGAATCATATCGCAAGATCTGTGACTGTGAGTGAAAACCCTTGGATTTCACAGCCGTTCCACCCTACAGACGGGTATATAGCGACTTGCCTCGCTACTGGCTTCATTCCTCCAGAAGCATTCGTGTATTTGGACATGAATCGATATGTTTTTGATTCTGACGGCGTCCCAGTCATATATCACATATATCGACGGGCCACCGATAAGAAGATAAAATATCCTCCGAACTTGAGTTCACGAGACCAACAATTCCAATGGAGATACTCATTTGCTAGATTCGTTGAGGCTGATCGAGTTGAGACGGGGCAATCTAGGTATTGGTGGCTGAATGACAATGTCTAAATTATTCGTGTTTGTTTTCAGTTTTGGTGTTTTTCGTTATTTAGTTTTTGAGTTTCAGCTCATTATTGCTACATTTAGTGTTATTGTTTATTTTTGTTAAAAATTAGGTATAGCTTAGGTTTATATTATGTTTATTATATTAGGTTAGAGATAAGGTAAAACGCTTAGGTTAGGAACATAGTTATAGATTTTTTTAGTATAAGATAATGTTTTTGATTGCATTTATTAGAATTAAGTTAAAACATATTAGGTGTAGGATCAAAGTTGACTGTAGTGTTAAGACGATAAATAATTTTAGGATAGTGTTGGTTGGTTTTTTTCTCCTGTTTCCAATTGAATTTTAAAAATATGTAACAATCTTCATTGATTTGAATTTGCTAGAGTTTTTTTTTTTGAATGTGTTTAATGATAACGTACAAATTTAGAGAGCCATTTGGGCCATTAAGTTTTTTATTGTTATTGTTTGGATTTTGCTTTATATTCTTTTAAAATTTATAACGATTAGTATTAAATAAAGCGCTTTTGGCTTGACTTGACTAGTGGGTTTCAGTGACAAGTATGATATCAGGCTTTTGCTTAACAATGAATTCAAGAAGATAGTCACGTCGATGTAGAGTAACGATGGAATTGACATTGATCAAGATGAGACGAAGCCCATCCATTGGAATATAGCTGAATGGCAAGTTATTTTAAGACCTTTTAACGATTTAAACGTTGAAAAAGAAAGTTAATTTTCAAATCTTGTTTGTTGACTCTTTCCGATAAAAAGTTAAGTTACTGGTCGATTTTAAGAAGCAGCTCATTTTTGCTACTTACATTATTTACGGTTTTGTCTGTTGGTCGTCTAGCGGCCACTCACAGTTACGAATTTCGCGATATAATTCAATAATCTTGTCACTTTGGTATTTTGATAAATTCTTCTATTCGATAAAAAGTGCTTCGAATCCATCTCAGAATAAGCAACAAAACAGAGTTATCAACTGTATCAAACATCTTCGCCTTCTACATGCTTGTTGAAAATGTACTTTGGCATAGTTGAATAGAAATAAATACTGAGGAGTAGCTACCAATAATTTCCACAAAGATAATACAAGTAACAAGATTTTATATTTAAGTTTTTACATTAATTAAAAAATTGGGGGAAAACTAACCGTTGTTTTTATTCTCTTATTTAAGAAGGTTGCAAACATTCGAAACACAAAAAAGACATATCTAAAATATTTAGCCTATTTATATTGACCGTTTTGTACGTGTTGATTATTTGAAATCTTGAAATGGATTAAACTATTAACATTTTCAACACAGGATTATTTCAGTGTATTTCTTCAATTTGCGCTTAAGTTAACTAACGAATCATCAAGAAATTCTTAATAGCTATCGTTCCCACCAAGAAGGTCTAAGCTCTCTGTGTTAAAAATTTTCATATGTTAACCCATTTAAAGATTCCAAGTAATCAAACACATACCACACGGTCAATATACGCCAGCTTTAATTTTATTTAAATAAAAAAACGGCTATTGTTTGCTCCTCAAACTTCACTCTAGAGCTCAGCTGAATATGGTCGTTTTCCCTTTTCGTGCACTCTCGTTTGACAACCAACCCTGTTCGGCTCGCAACTTCGTTCACAATCGGCAAATTCGCGCAGTTTGCCACTTGAAATATTTTTTTCGTGCTTTCGATATGTCAAACACGGATGACGACGAAAGTTGTGCAAAAGTGTTGGCGAGCTGCCTCCTGGTCAAAAACGTGAAAAACTTCCATGTGACGGTACACAGTGAGTTTCGATCGCGTTCATATTCGAGTAGGTGCGCGGATGACTCGATTTGTGTTCACAGTTGTGCGTAAATGCAAGTGGTTTGCATAGAAAATCGATTGACGGGAAATTGGTCGACGGCACGGCGAAGACCAACGACGACGTCGGTGGTGCAAGTGAAATTTTTTCTCTCGAAATCTTTTTGCTCGTCGGCACGCAGCCCAAATCGGCAATTAGGTCGCATCAACGCGTTCAAAGCGTTGCGGGAATAATGCATATTGTTTTGCCATCGCCGAGTGTTCATTGAGAGCAAAACGTACAAGTGCTTTGCAATTTGTGTCACGCGCGAGTGTCAAAAAATTTTGGCGTATAAATCAGCAGCTGCGGGCAACGTCAAAAGTCCAGGCTCGGATTGAATTATCATCGCCCACTGCGACAAGTGTGATTCGACAACAACAGCGAGGTATGCTTGGGTACTTGGCCCGCAAGGGGGCGATTGTATGGGAAATGGGTCAGCGGCAGGGAATGATAGTCCGAAAGTAGGCCATTGCACGTCTGCAGTCATTGTCGACTCCACATATTTGTTTTTTCCGCATTTCGCCTTGCCTTGTCTTGCTCAGTGCACTCACTGTCATGTCATTGGCAACTTACTATTGCCCACACAAACAAAATGTTGTTTTCATTGTCTTCATCAACTTGAAATCCCGTGACCCCAACTGAAATTCTCCATCGAAAAAATAAGACAGAAGGGACTTCACAGCTCGTTTGTATTTGTGCAGATTAGAAGCTCTAATTGCGCGATGTTATCAATGAAACAATTGAAAAATTAAGTACAGTGCAACGATAACAAACAGCAAAGCCTTTGCTTTGCAATGTCTCGGCTCAGGTAAGTCGCAGTTTTAAGCTGCTGCTCGGGGCTTGCCTTGTCTGGGTACACGGGCTATGAAATCAGCAACTGGAAACTCTGCACAGAATTTAAAAAGTAGATGTTTTCATTTGAAATAGATAACGACAGCTTTTTGCTGCTAGTGCTGCTGCTATTGTTGAGAATCTCTAAATGAAGCAACATCTGCTAGCGCGGATGATCGTCAGTATCGGCCGTCACGTCACTCATCATTCTCCGTGGGGTCCACTAATGAAGGCACCTCCCGCGCGATTACCGGAATTTGTCCCCTGTAGTAGGTGTTATGAGTATGTTTACAAGTGATGTTTGGATTGCGATTTATGGAAACAATTTTTATCTATTATATTTTTAAACGACAAAACCTCTGTTTGATATTCAAAATTATTGAAATGCGCTGATTCGGTTATATTATCTCGAATTGAATTTCCTAGCATAATTTTTATAATAAATATTGAACAGAATTAGTTTCCTGTTCCCTAAAAGGCCAAAAATTTAATTTCCCTAGTGTTAAAAGATTTTGATGCCATTCAATCGGGCTTGGTGTAAGAAATTGTGTTTGTTCTGGGCAGTTTTCCGAAAAGTCTTTAGTTTTCACGACAGTGAAGGATAAAAATCAACACATTCATGAGCACTTCCCTAAATCCACCACCAGATGTCAGAATTTTGAAAGCAAACTTGTATGGAAAAATGCTGATCTCTATCCTTTATTATCTTGAAAAATAAAGGCGTATTTCACTAACGCTCAAAACAAAAACGATGTTTACATCAAGCACATACGAAAGGCGTCAAAGTATTATAAAACCGGGAAAATGTAATTAGTGGCCCTAAAAGTCCTCCAGGACAGGGATTATTATTTTCAAATTGCTTTACTCCTCATTTTTGCATGTATCTAGCACTAAAATAGGGCGTATAAAATGCTATCGTTTTATGCGTTGTCTATTGTAAGGCTAAAAAGCCGTTTACTGAAATTCAATCCACAAAAAATCGATTTTACGTTAGTGAGTCACAAAATCATGTTTTCCACTGGTATCTCATCAATTTTTCACAAATTATAGACTATGAAAAACAGAAGATATCTGGTTAAGGTTTTTGGAGACCAAAATGAAACTTCCAAGGAAGCTAAGGACTCAAATAGAAATATATACCGCCAGTAGACATCACTGGTAAAGTAAAGTTCGAGTTCGCACATCTCCACGACGTCAGCATTATATAATATATGTCAAACCATAAAAGATTCAAAGAAAGACATTTGAGTTTCAAATCACAACCGGCTTAAGCGCCAGTGAATATAAGTTTGAATAGATGACTTAATCATATCAGTCTAACTTCTGATTGAGTTATTTTTAAGATTTTTCCCCCTCTCTCCCCTGCATAAAAACAGGGAACCACAGTGAAAACTGTGGCTATTGACAGATAAATACTGTGGATGTTTTTAATGGTCTGGCCGGTCGGCACACCGATAAGCTAAGGCGAAGAGCAATCCCTCTCCGATGTTTCAGGTGTTTTGGATATGGGCATACCGTAAAGGGATGTAAAGAGGTCGACAAGAGCTCCCTGTGCTATCATTGCGGCAAAACGGCATAAAAGCAGAAGTGTACAGAAGAGACGCACTGCTTCCTCTGCCAAGATGCTGACCCAAGGCCAGATGATTTGAAACACGTGCCAGATTAAGCAAATGCCGGGTTTTCCAGGAAGCCCTATCAAAAGCCAAAGCACTCCTGCAATGAGGCGTTGTCTGCAGATTAATCTACATCACTCAAAATCCACTCGAGCAGTTTTCGAGAGACAGTCATGACGTCTGAAGCTCCCCAATATGGTAAACTGATGAATCTGGTACTGCCGCCTTCTGGGCTCGAAACATCGCCCACTTCCCAGTGCAGGTTCAGGGGCGAAGAGATGGTTTCGTTTTGTTGCGGAGCTCGGGAACTACACTTCAATCTTGTTTCTAGTCCTGATGGGGGTTGCCAAACATATTTGTGAAGTCCCTCTCCTCCTCTTTGTGTTTTCACTTATCCCTAATTTTTAACCTCAACTTTAGTACTGGCACCTTCCAACTTATTTGAAAAATGCTAATGTTGTCCTAAAAAAGCTGTTATCCATCTAATGTTTCAAATTATCGTCTAATATCCTTTCTCTCCTGTTTCCTGCTTGAGTGGCTTGTGTACAAATAACTTTCAGAGTCGCTGAATTGAGTTTTTTTTGTAGTTGGGAAGTGAATGCCATTTACGCACTGAGTGTGGGATTCCCAATCGACTGGAATACTCACTAAACACTCCCCTGTCAACCCGAGAACCTAGCCTGGGACCGTTTGACACATTTCTTCGAGCCAGGTCTCGTTTTGCTACTCAGTAAGGCGCCTTCAAGCTGGGGGATCCCTCTTCTAGCGGTAGGGGAACGGGAAAGAGGAGTTACCAGACAAGCGATCCCCTAGCCCCGACTGCTGTGAGTCCCTTTTTTCTTTTAGGACTGCTCGAACATAATGTGCCACATAGTTCCATTTGTCAATCGATCCAAGCATCATCGCGACTATACTATTCGGGGTGAGCACTTCCGTTTCCCTGTAGAGGTCCCGTCGGAGCCTGTCCCATTTTTTGCATCTAAAAAAGGTGGGTGGGCATCGTCTTCTTGGGCAAAACCGACAGTCAGGGGACCGTGACTTACCAATCTTGTACAGGGAAGACTAAAAACACCCATGCCCGCTCAAAGCTGGGTCAGATAGAAGTCAGTCTCACCATGCCTTCGATTTAGCCACGGTCTCACATCCGTAATGAGCCGCGCAGTCCACCTTCCCTTCGTGCAATTCACCCAAGACTGCTGCCAATCGTTGAGTGAGCGCTGTCTCTCCTCGCGGTCAACCGTCTGCCTCGCGTCGTCGCTTCGACGCAAGTAAATAGCGCGGTGTTCTCGAGCAAGGAGGGCGACAGGTACCACACCTGCAATAACTTTCACCGCCGAATCAGAGACTGTTGGATATGAAGATACAATCCTCAGCGCTCTTCTTCTCTGTATCTGCGCCAAGCGTTTTCGGTATACTTATTGATAGTGTTGATCTATATTTCTGCTTCGTACAGTAGCATTGACCCTACAGCACTCATCAATTCAGTTATTATATCACAACAACACGGATTCTTGAAGGGCCGCCCCACTTCTTCAAACTTAGTTAAGTTTACAGACTTCTCCATTTCACCTTGCATTGGGTGTTCCTCAAGGCTCTATTCCTACCTCTCCTTTTCCTGTTATTGTTTAATGACCTTCCTTCTGTAATCTCTACCTGCCTCCTGCATGCAGATGATGTCAAAGTGGTTCGCGTTATTAAGTCTGTTAAAAATTGTGAGCATCTTCAAAATGATTTAATTAGCTTATCTTGCTGTAGCAACCCCAATTGTCTCCGTCTCAATGTTGATGAATGTTGCAAAATGACATTTAACCCTTTAGTTTAGCCCTTTGTCGTTTACTTATACGCTGTCTGACGTCCTCTTTCCGTAGTGGATTCGTGCAAATACCTTGGCGTGATCTTTGATCCCAAACTTGAATTCCATGAACTAAAACCAAAGCATCGAAAGTCTTTGAGTTTATTTTGCGGAACTCACACAAGTTTTCTAACCTTACCACTACTTATTTATTTGTCTTGTGCGTCCTCTTCTTCAGTACTGTTCTATAATATGGTCTCCTCGGCTTTCATATCTAATCTCCTCCCTAGAAGCTGTAAAATGTAAGCTCACCCGTCCTATGAGCATCGTTTATCCTTGCTTCACCTCTGTCAATCGTAGAATATTTTCAGATCAATGATTCCTGTATAAACTGTTCCACCATCATGTTGCTAAAAATCGAAGGGATCACTTACACTTCATGCAGGTCGTGCATCCTACTCAATCTAACAGTCTGTTCGACGTTCCATACGCCAGCGAATTATTAGAAAACATAATGACCTAGAGCTTAGTTTTAGGTAAATTTCTCGAGAGAAATTTACCTATTGCGGAGAGCATCATATATATATATATATATATATATATGGGATATAACGAAATTTGTGACCACGATAGAGGTTGCAATTTTGCTTCGATTTTCACCAAATTTTCAGGAAAGGTGTATTGGGTAATTATCTCGGCTAAGTTCGTGAACCAGCTATATCGGCCGGGCAAAAACAAAATGGCGGCCATTTTAGACGAAAAATCGCGATTTCTGTTCTGACCAAAGTAGGTATAGAATACCAGTTCTGGCTCACTTTTTTCATACAAATTTCAAATGTGGTCTAGGGTGTGTGTCTTGGGTGTATGGGTGTGTATATTAGGGTGGTATAGGTAGGTGCCTGGTATAAGAAGGTATGTGTCCGGAATAGGTGTGGATCTTTTGGGTGGTTGCAGCGAGGGTGTGTGTCTAGGATATGTGGATATGTGTATCGGATTAGTGTAGATGTGGGCCTTAGGTATGTGGATATGTGTATCAGATTTGTGTAGATGTGGGCCTTAGGTATGTAGGTATGTGTACAAGATTGGTATAGGGGGGTACCAGGGGTGAGAAGGTATGGGTCTAAGGTAAATATACATCGGTACCTTGGTTAGATAGGTAAGTGTTCCGGGTCTTAGTACCCTCTAGCGGTTAGTAGAAGTAGTCATATGTCTTTAGATTACTGGTGCATATCCTTCGCCTTTACAGCCTGTGATGGTAAATGGTGAAACTAGAAAGTTGATTTCTGTCTAGATTAGTCCCGTGTTTTCAGTTAATAGATTAAAGACTTAGATTTCCCAGCGTGTTTATATAGGGTCAATATAAATGTTTAAGCCTTTGACGCTTTTAGCGATAGATAATTATACTATCCATGTTTTTTTATTCATCTGGAAGGATTTCTCATACATTCGTTTCTTATAGTCTTTGCATGGTTTCGTTATTCATCTTTGGTGGAAGTGTTTCTCGGGTCTTTAACGCTTCTAGCGGTAGATAGTTTTTTACCCATGACCACTTTAATGTATATGTTAGGAAATCCACGTCTAGAGTTGATAGTTTGAAGTATTAGGGTTGCTAAGCCATTAGGGAAGTTCTATTGATAGGTGGCGCTCTACGCGATAGGTTTACTGCTTATAGGGCTTGAGAATTTCTAGCATATCTCACTACTGAGAGGCTTCCGGGTCGAACGATTTACTTTTTCACAATATGCGTACTGAACGTTTTTTATGGTGCGATTGGCTGCGTGGTGACGGCGGGCGTTTGTATAGACGGATGACTGCGATACTGATGGATGATGGACGTGCCCGTCAGCGCGTATTCTAAGCCGTGGGAATTTACTTCATGGGCGCTTGGATAGGGAACGCGTTGCAGCGATTGGTGTCTTTGGCTGCGTGTGGAAATTGCCGATTTGCTTGATCATGCTAGCCGTGCCGGAAGTTTTTATGATGCGAGTTATTGTGTGGTATGGAGGGCGCTGCATTATGGATGGGCGCAGGGCTTGCCTTTCGATGGGTGCTCTAAGGCATGAGAATTTACTTAGTGGGCGCTTGCTTAAGGTACGTTTTTGCTCCTCGTTTGATGTCTATGGACGGTATTGTAGATGTGATGCGCGTCGCTTGTTTCCACCAAGGCGGATGTTATGAGCCGTAGAAATTTGCCTCGTGAGCGTTTGGTTAAGTTTCCGCGTTGCTCATCAAAGGGTGCCTGTCTTTAAGTATGGACGACCTTGTAGGAAATTCGGAATGATTTGCGTCGCTTTTCAGAGGATCGTGATTGCGGTGTAGATTTGCCCGGCGGCGAGTTCTGTTAAGCATGGAAATTGACCTCGGGGGATGCGTGGCATGTGCAAGTGATTTTGCTTGTTAAGATTAGTTTTTCGTACGCATAGACTTCCCTGTCGGCGCGAGTTTTGAGGCATCGGAATCTACAGCGTGGAAGAGAAGTGGCATGGCGTACATTGCATTGTAATTTGGTTTTGCTTGATGGAGGCGTTTTTTCTTGTTGTGTTGGCCGTGGGCAGCGGGTAACGTGATGCGCGACATTGAGACGTGTTTTCATAAATGTCCATTCACAGATGCGCCTGTTCTAGTTTGCTGATTATTATTTACATTGATTGTTTTCAGTTTCATTTTGCTTGGATACGTCGTTTCTTTGGTTTGTGACTCATTGCTATTGTATATTATTGCTTTTATCGGTTTCATGTCAATAGTACTTTAAAAATCGTCTACAATGTATTTTGTTCGGTTAGACTACTATGTTGATTGCTCAAATCTATGGATGCAGTAATACGTTCTTGATATTTAGTATAGTTTTAAATTTTAGTTTGCTTGTAGCAGCATTTTGTTTGTCTTCATCATCATCACTTATTTCTTAAAGCAGTTTCTATACTTCATTCTCTGATTTTACTATTATGTAGAAGTATGGTACTATATTCATTCATGTTTTCTTTACTATAGGATGCTCATTGGTTTTGTTCAAAAATTCTAATAATTTCTTCCAAGACGAGTTATTTTTTCAAATTAATGATCTTGTAGTGCATGAGATGGTGATAATTTTGTTCGTACATCATATGATTTGTCCCTTTTGATAAGTGCTTGGGTCTATTTTTAGATCACTATGTTGAGATGTTTGTTTTGGGTATCTATTCTAAATTTGAGATTATTTATGGATGTTGTATAGGAAAGATATTACGGTTTATGGCTTCTGGAATGCTACTTTTTTATGGAGTTTATGTATGATGGATGTAGAAATCATCGTGGTGGTCCTAATGAGTAGGAATATAGACGCATTTTCATTGATTAATTTTGGGTACGTACTGAAAGGAAGAACCTAATATAGAAAAAAGTGAATGCGCTAGGTCATTGACATTAGGGGTTTGTTGGTATTATGGTATTATTCTTTGTTTATGCTCATAGTGCATGGGATGCCATCATATTTTGGTCCTATATGATGGCATTATAGGCATGAACTAGATTGAATAAATTTTTATATTTACTCTGAATTAGGTGCTGTTATTATGGATCTGTATTATTTAGTTTAAGTAGTTTCATGAGTGTCAGTATAATACAGAGTAAAACTGTTTTTTTTATGCTTGTCTCATATTCTACACAGTATGTATGATTTTTTTTTGACATTTCCGGATCTCTTTGGCCATATCTGCATTAGGGACTTGATGATGTTTTGAGTATGAGAATTTTTAATTTGTTATCTCCTTAGGAATGCTTGCATGCATGGATGATGCCATTAAGCTGATACTTTTCGGATGCATATTATCGCTTTTAGTGCCTACATGATTGCATGAGAATTTACAAACCTCATACTTTGTGTGCTTGTATTAAGCGTAAAGTCACTTCAGCTATAGTCATATACATTTTCAATATTTGAGCATTGTAAAAAACGTATTTCCTACATTTTAAATATGCTAGATTTATCATCATAGCGATTTGAGGGTATACTCATTAACATATTCAAGTATTATTTTCACATAAGTAAACTATATTCTTGTTGAGTTTTTTCTTATCAGAATTTTTTTCTGCTGGATGCTTGGTTGATTTTTAATAGGGTTGCAGAAGATCTAATTAGTTTTCAACATAAAGGATATGTTTTGGGTTGGCGCACTGCTACTATAGATCACTTAGGCTAATGTTTATGTAAGATAGTTTGGTATAGATAGCGATGTGTGGAAGCATATGAGTTTATGGTAGGCTATTTTTAGATCGATCTCATCGTATCTTGTATAGACAAGTAGCATATGTTATAAAGTGTTCTTGATAAGGATGGTCACGAGTCATTGTAAGATGTTAAGATATGATCATTACTTTCAGGAGGTGTTTGTCTGCTGGTAATTAGATGAACAGATGTATACTTGAGTTGAATGAACTAATGAGGGGTTTTTTTTGTCTCTCATTAGATATTTTTGAATGGTAGAATTGAGTGTTTGATACTTGGGAGTTTCGGATATGCTAGGAATGTTTAGGTTTTTTTTTGGTTTTATTGTTTGAGGTATTTGTTTACTTGAGCCGTGTTAGATTAGTTGTTAAAATAAAAAGATTGTGTTTCTTTCTAATAGAAATAATTTATTGAGTAATGCTATTTTTGTTACATATATAAATAAATTTTCATACAATTTACAGGACATCTAATATATGAGTTGATATATTTATGAATTCTATAGCATATTGAAGGTTTATTCAGCTGCACTATTTCTGCTTTAGGACCATACAAATGTATAGTAAGTCCTCTCACGTCTTTTTTAATGTTTATTATACAATTTATATAGCAACTCAATATCCTCAGCATATAATTGTTGCTTATGTCCCCTTCACTCTAGTGCAAACTGTCGATGTTTCAATTCCCATATCGTTTTGGTTGTATGTTATGAGAATAGTATGTTCCTTAATGAATTACTGATGAGGATTTCCCGATACATTCTAATAGCGCTGGCCACCAGTTGGCTCTAATTTTGTTTGGACTATTTATACTACCCGATGCTATGAATTATTACTTTGTCGTATGTATGCGAGACTGCAGGAGTATGTACTGTTTTATTAGTTTAAAAATATTTCTTGTCTCTTGATCGTATGAATGACAAATGCATGTATCAGTGCCTGATGTCGTATTAGAGTTGGACCATTCACATATTTGATAGTGTATTCCATGTTTATTAGATACTTTCCCGCCCATATTACCATATTTAAGCATATAATTCTCGATTCGTATTCGGTGTTCAGGAAAAATATCACGGTACACTTCCATGAAGTATAGGATAACCATTGTAATAGATCTTATCGCGGTGAAAGTGTATTGACCTCTGTTTTCCTAGTTTTCTTGACGTCGTTTACGTTGGTTTGCTGAATTTTAAAAACCTCATAATAATCCGTAGAATTATATGTCGTCTAGTGATAGGAAAAACGACGTGCTGCCTTTAAGTTAACATACATTCATGTCCTAGTTTGTACAGTGCAGCTAAGATGAGGGTCTGTTTCTCAATATTAAATTTCAGTATTTTATAGACTCAAGAGATTATACTTGATTTCAAAGCCTTTCACAATAGTTTGTAGTTTACCAAGTCTCAATTTCCAATTTCCTTATGAATAATTCCTTTAAGTGAAGTAAAACATTGTTTATAGGGTTTTTAGTATTTTATTTTATCACATGGAAAATTAGATCGTTACATAGTACTGGTATTTCATAAAAAAGCCTAGAGTAGTTTATATTTACAAATGATGTTTGAGTTGGAGTGAAGAAGTCGTTGATATCCAGTTTAAGTACGCTTTTTTCTCTGCATCTTGCACAATATTGGTCATAGTATTCCTTCACACAATCGGTAAGCAAATTGTTGTATTGCATGACAATGTTGAAAAAATCCATCAAGATGAATAGTGTGAAGAGCTCGGGATGTTTAAGTATTAGTCTCTCTCCTCCAATAGGTATGTAGAAGAGTTCAAGAAGTCCAAGCTGATTTGCAGGGAACTCATCTACTCTTTCCTTGAGATCAATGAGGTATTGGCGAAGTGAAGTCCATGACTGTTATCTAACTCCAACTGATTTTGTCCACTGCATCGGAAGATTATTTTCGCTTGAAATGTCAGCGGGTCAAATCCAAGTATTACTTTGCTTTTATGGAAGCCTTCATCAAGATAGTATGTATAGTTCAGCAAGAGGTTTTTCTCATAGATTCGCTGTTTTTCTCGATTCTTTCTTAGTTTCTTCTCTTTTTTGTTCACTTTTCTGGCTGAAGTAGCCTTTTTGCTATGACTGGCCTTTTCATGCTTCTGACTAGCTGACGAATTCACTGGATCTGCTCCGTTCATTTTAAATGACTGCTTCTAGTAGTAAAACTAAAGATGTATATTTGTTACACCAGCATATATATTCACTTCTCTGCATTTACGGATGGAGTGGGGGGCAAGTTCAATATGTGTTGATAATACATAAGTAAACATGTTTAGCCCTTGAATGCTGTAATGTTGCTTACGCTCATGATTTGAATTCAAAGATAAGAAAGTGCTATGGAGTTAAGATTTGAACCACCAAGCTAACAGGAGTAGGAGTCAGTAACAGGAAATGACACTTTGCTCCGTATTTCCTTTAGAATTTTTAGGAGTACTGCTGGGCTACAATAGATTGCTTCTAGGCTAATTAGCTGTCTTTTTATCTATTAAACTATCTAATTAGCTGTCAGTTTTGCTGATGAGCTGTCTATCTTATGTGTAATGCTGTCTTTTAAGCCGATTCCCTGTCTGTTTAGCTGATATGCTATCCTCTTGAGCTGTCTATTTAGCTGTCACTTTCGCTGATGAGCTGTCTATTATATGTATAATGCTGTCTATGCAGCTGTCTATTTAGCTGATGCCCTGTCTGTTTAGTTGTTATGCTGTCTGCTGAGCTAACCGTTTAGCTGATAAACCCGTCTATTTAGCTGGTAAGTGGTCTATGTAGCTTTCTTTTTAGCTGATGCCCTGTCTGCTTAGTTGATATGCTATCTCTTTAGCTGTCTGTATAGCTATCTTTAGTTAATAAGTTGAGCGTTTGACCTTACTTGCTATCTGCCATTCAGTAAATTCATTTGATTGTTGGTAATTATCTACCCATAAAAAAATTCTTACTTTCCATACAGTTGCAGTCAGCTTTTTTTTACATTTACTTTAAATGTCATATGCACATCACGATTTACGTTAGGCCTATTGGTTACCAAGACTGCATGTTGATCATCTTCCAAGTTATTCGTAGGCATACATGGGTCAGACAAGAATCTTCACGTCTATGTTGCTCTTCTGGTGAACAAATCTTGATTAGGAGCAAGCCATTGTTATTTGCTCGAGAGTTAATTGATCTTATTTCACACTGATGCATTCTTCATAAGAACATTCTTTTTTATCTGCGTCAGTTTTTCTCTGGACCTCTGTCTATCTAATCTATAGGATCCTCTTTCTACAGCAATTCGATTTCAGTTCTCTAGGTTCTCATGTCTTCATAGGATTTGCGACCTATGGGACCCTCATTGCCCACTATAATGTTCCATTGCATTGAAATTATGTTGCTACACTTATGAACTCATCCAATATGCCCAAAAATTATATGATCCCATGGATCAGCCATTTGAATCATTTTGTAAAGCACAAACTTGTTGAATAAATCTCTACTTCATGCAAACCATTGCTAGGGCCTTAACATGAATTAGTTCAGCCTGTTGCTTAGTCGATGTATTAAGGGTTTATAGCGGAACTTATTAAGTATATTGAATCATCTTGGCGTTCTCATGTATGATCAACCCTTTTGGATTATCCGGGATATGCTATGACTGGAACGATTTTCTCCCTATCATTGAACAATTGAGTAAAATTTTGATACCTCCAACTGACTAAAAATCTGTCATTGATCCATTTTCAGAAGATGTTTGAATGGTTTGGAAGACTTGAGGCTGCAACATTACTCACAACCTGTGAAATGATTAAATATCATGGACAAATGTGTCTACATATGTACATTATAGTAGCTATCAAATGTCTATGTATTAGTATCATATGATCGACTGGTCTCTTTATCATGCAAAGAGGGTTATCCACAATCACCGATCAGTTGAGCCGTCTGATACGATCACGAGTTGCCTGTTCAGCAGTTGAACTTTGGTCAGCTTCACACCAATATGTTTTCTCTTTCGCACCTGCTAACCCAATTGCCTGACGAACTCAAGGTAGCCTTCTCTTTCTCACCTACAACTCGAGTTGATTGGTGAGCAGAAGGTGGTGAAGGGCCTTACAGGGCTTCTACCCAGCCTTCCCCGTGGCATGCATGCATGACGACCTTCGCAGGGATGCAGAATAACCTTCTACCCAGCCTACCTCATTGCCACGCAGGCATCAATGACCGGTAATCATGCGTTATGACGCGTCATAATGCATGATGATGGGTCATCATGCCTGCATGGCAATGGGGTAGGCTGGGTAGAAGGTTATTCTGCATCTCTGCGAAGGTCATCATGCATGCATGCCACGGGGAAGGCTGGGTAGAAGCCCTGTAAGGCCCTTCACCACCTTCTGCTCACCAATCAACTCGAGTTGTAGGTGAGAAAGAGAAGGCTACCTTGAGTTCGTCAGGCAATTGGGTTAGCAGATGCGAAAGAGAAAACATATTGGTGTGAAGCTGACCAAAGTTCAACTGCTGAACAGGCAACTCGTGATCGTATCAGACGGCTCAACTGATCGGTGATTGTGGATAACCCTCTTTGCATGATAAAGAGACCAGTCGATCATATGATACTAATACATAGACATTTGATAGCTACTATAATGTACATATGTAGACACATTTGTCCATGATATTTAATCATTTCACAGGTTGTGAGTAATGTTGCAGCCTCAAGTCTTCCAAACCATTCAAACATCTTCTGAAAATGGATCAATGACAGATTTTTAGTCAGTTGGAGGTATCAAAATTTTACTCAATTGTTCAATGATAGGGAGAAAATCGTTCCAGTCATAGCATATCCCGGATAATCCAAAAGGGTTGATCATACATGAGAACGCCAAGATGATTCAATATACTTAATAAGTTCCGCTATAAACCCTTAATACATCGACTAAGCAACAGGCTGAACTAATTCATGTTAAGGCCCTAGCAATGGTTTGCATGAAGTAGAGATTTATTCAACAAGTTTGTGCTTTACAAAATGATTCAAATGGCTGATCCATGGGATCATATAATTTTTGGGCATATTGGATGA
Source organism: Odontomyia ornata (assembly GCA_963969285.1). Lineage (NCBI taxonomy): Eukaryota > Metazoa > Arthropoda > Insecta > Diptera > Stratiomyidae > Odontomyia > Odontomyia ornata. The sequence goes on from OZ017742.1 coordinate 39,811,016, forward strand.
GTTCATAAGTGTAGCAACATAATTTCAATGCAATGGAACATTATAGTGGGCAATGAGGGTCCCATAGGTCGCAAATCCTATGAAGACATGAGAACCTAGAGAACTGAAATCGAATTGCTGTAGAAAGAGGATCCTATAGATTAGATAGACAGAGGTCCAGAGAAAAACTGACGCAGATAAAAAAGAATGTTCTTATGAAGAATGCATCAGTGTGAAATAAGATCAATTAACTCTCGAGCAAATAACAATGGCTTGCTCCTAATCAAGATTTGTTCACCAGAAGAGCAACATAGACGTGAAGATTCTTGTCTGACCCATGTATGCCTACGAATAACTTGGAAGATGATCAACATGCAGTCTTGGTAACCAATAGGCCTAACGTAAATCGTGATGTGCATATGACATTTAAAGTAAATGTAAAAAAAAGCTGACTGCAACTGTATGGAAAGTAAGAATTTTTTTATGGGTAGATAATTACCAACAATCAAATGAATTTACTGAATGGCAGATAGCAAGTAAGGTCAAACGCTCAACTTATTAACTAAAGATAGCTATACAGACAGCTAAAGAGATAGCATATCAACTAAGCAGACAGGGCATCAGCTAAAAAGAAAGCTACATAGACCACTTACCAGCTAAATAGACGGGTTTATCAGCTAAACGGTTAGCTCAGCAGACAGCATAACAACTAAACAGACAGGGCATCAGCTAAATAGACAGCTGCATAGACAGCATTATACATATAATAGACAGCTCATCAGCGAAAGTGACAGCTAAATAGACAGCTCAAGAGGATAGCATATCAGCTAAACAGACAGGGAATCGGCTTAAAAGACAGCATTACACATAAGATAGACAGCTCATCAGCAAAACTGACAGCTAATTAGATAGTTTAATAGATAAAAAGACAGCTAATTAGCCTAGAAGCAATCTATTGTAGCCCAGCAGTACTCCTAAAAATTCTAAAGGAAATACGGAGCAAAGTGTCATTTCCTGTTACTGACTCCTACTCCTGTTAGCTTGGTGGTTCAAATCTTAACTCCATAGCACTTTCTTATCTTTGAATTCAAATCATGAGCGTAAGCAACATTACAGCATTCAAGGGCTAAACATGTTTACTTATGCAATAGAATTATCAACACATATTGAACTTGCCCCCCACTCCATCCGTAAATGCAGAGAAGTGAATATATATGCTGGTGTAACAAATATACATCTTTAGTTTTACTACTAGAAGCAGTCATTTAAAATGAACGGAGCAGATCCAGTGAATTCGTCAGCTAGTCAGAAGCATGAAAAGGCCAGTCATAGCAAAAAGGCTACTTCAGCCAGAAAAGTGAACAAAAAAGAGAAGAAACTAAGAAAGAATCGAGAAAAACAGCGAATCTATGAGAAAAACCTCTTGCTGAACTATACATACTATCTTGATGAAGGCTTCCATAAAAGCAAAGTAATACTTGGATTTGACCCGCTGACATTTCAAGCGAAAATAATCTTCCGATGCAGTGGACAAAATCAGTTGGAGTTAGATAACAGTCATGGACTTCACTTCTCCAATACCTCATTGATCTCAAGGAAAGAGTAGATGAGTTCCCTGCAAATCAGCTTGGACTTCTTGAACTCTTCTACATACCTATTGGAGGAGAGAGACTAATACTTAAACATCCCGAGCTCTTCACACTATTCATCTTGATGGATTTTTTCAACATTGTCATGCAATACAACAATTTGCTTACCGATTGTGTGAAGGAATACTATGACCAATATTGTGCAAGATGCAGAGAAAAAAGCGTACTTAAACTGGATATCAACGACTTCTTCACTCCAACTCAAACATCATTTGTAAATATAAACTACTCTAGGCTTTTTTATGAAATACCAGTACTATGTAACGATCTAATTTTCCATGTGATGAAATAAAATACTAAAAACCCTATAAACAATGTTTTACTTCACTTAAAGGAATTATTCATAAGGAAATTGGAAATTGAGACTTGGTAAACTACAAACTATTGTGAAAGGCTTTGAAATCAAGTATAATCTCTTGAGTCTATAAAATACTGAAATTTAATATTGAGAAACAGACCCTCATCTTAGCTGCACTGTACAAACTAGGACATGAATGTATGTTAACTTAAAGGCAGCACGTCGTTTTTCCTATCACTAGACGACATATAATTCTACGGATTATTATGAGGTTTTTAAAATTCAGCAAACCAACGTAAACGACGTCAAGAAAACTAGGAAAACAGAGGTCAATACACTTTCACCGCGATAAGATCTATTACAATGGTTATCCTATACTTCATGGAAGTGTACCGTGATATTTTTCCTGAACACCGAATACGAATCGAGAATTATATGCTTAAATATGGTAATATGGGCGGGAAAGTATCTAATAAACATGGAATACACTATCAAATATGTGAATGGTCCAACTCTAATACGACATCAGGCACTGATACATGCATTTGTCATTCATACGATCAAGAGACAAGAAATATTTTTAAACTAATAAAACAGTACATACTCCTGCAGTCTCGCATACATACGACAAAGTAATAATTCATAGCATCGGGTAGTATAAATAGTCCAAACAAAATTAGAGCCAACTGGTGGCCAGCGCTATTAGAATGTATCGGGAAATCCTCATCAGTAATTCATTAAGGAACATACTATTCTCATAACATACAACCAAAACGATATGGGAATTGAAACATCGACAGTTTGCACTAGAGTGAAGGGGACATAAGCAACAATTATATGCTGAGGATATTGAGTTGCTATATAAATTGTATAATAAACATTAAAAAAGACGTGAGAGGACTTACTATACATTTGTATGGTCCTAAAGCAGAAATAGTGCAGCTGAATAAACCTTCAATATGCTATAGAATTCATAAATATATCAACTCATATATTAGATGTCCTGTAAATTGTATGAAAATTTATTTATATATGTAACAAAAATAGCATTACTCAATAAATTATTTCTATTAGAAAGAAACACAATCTTTTTATTTTAACAACTAATCTAACACGGCTCAAGTAAACAAATACCTCAAACAATAAAACCAAAAAAAAACCTAAACATTCCTAGCATATCCGAAACTCCCAAGTATCAAACACTCAATTCTACCATTCAAAAATATCTAATGAGAGACAAAAAAAACCCCTCATTAGTTCATTCAACTCAAGTATACATCTGTTCATCTAATTACCAGCAGACAAACACCTCCTGAAAGTAATGATCATATCTTAACATCTTACAATGACTCGTGACCATCCTTATCAAGAACACTTTATAACATATGCTACTTGTCTATACAAGATACGATGAGATCGATCTAAAAATAGCCTACCATAAACTCATATGCTTCCACACATCGCTATCTATACCAAACTATCTTACATAAACATTAGCCTAAGTGATCTATAGTAGCAGTGCGCCAACCCAAAACATATCCTTTATGTTGAAAACTAATTAGATCTTCTGCAACCCTATTAAAAATCAACCAAGCATCCAGCAGAAAAAAATTCTGATAAGAAAAAACTCAACAAGAATATAGTTTACTTATGTGAAAATAATACTTGAATATGTTAATGAGTATACCCTCAAATCGCTATGATGATAAATCTAGCATATTTAAAATGTAGGAAATACGTTTTTTACAATGCTCAAATATTGAAAATGTATATGACTATAGCTGAAGTGACTTTACGCTTAATACAAGCACACAAAGTATGAGGTTTGTAAATTCTCATGCAATCATGTAGGCACTAAAAGCGATAATATGCATCCGAAAAGTATCAGCTTAATGGCATCATCCATGCATGCAAGCATTCCTAAGGAGATAACAAATTAAAAATTCTCATACTCAAAACATCATCAAGTCCCTAATGCAGATATGGCCAAAGAGATCCGGAAATGTCAAAAAAAAATCATACATACTGTGTAGAATATGAGACAAGCATAAAAAAAACAGTTTTACTCTGTATTATACTGACACTCATGAAACTACTTAAACTAAATAATACAGATCCATAATAACAGCACCTAATTCAGAGTAAATATAAAAATTTATTCAATCTAGTTCATGCCTATAATGCCATCATATAGGACCAAAATATGATGGCATCCCATGCACTATGAGCATAAACAAAGAATAATACCATAATACCAACAAACCCCTAATGTCAATGACCTAGCGCATTCACTTTTTTCTATATTAGGTTCTTCCTTTCAGTACGTACCCAAAATTAATCAATGAAAATGCGTCTATATTCCTACTCATTAGGACCACCACGATGATTTCTACATCCATCATACATAAACTCCATAAAAAAGTAGCATTCCAGAAGCCATAAACCGTAATATCTTTCCTATACAACATCCATAAATAATCTCAAATTTAGAATAGATACCCAAAACAAACATCTCAACATAGTGATCTAAAAATAGACCCAAGCACTTATCAAAAGGGACAAATCATATGATGTACGAACAAAATTATCACCATCTCATGCACTACAAGATCATTAATTTGAAAAAATAACTCGTCTTGGAAGAAATTATTAGAATTTTTGAACAAAACCAATGAGCATCCTATAGTAAAGAAAACATGAATGAATATAGTACCATACTTCTACATAATAGTAAAATCAGAGAATGAAGTATAGAAACTGCTTTAAGAAATAAGTGATGATGATGAAGACAAACAAAATGCTGCTACAAGCAAACTAAAATTTAAAACTATACTAAATATCAAGAACGTATTACTGCATCCATAGATTTGAGCAATCAACATAGTAGTCTAACCGAACAAAATACATTGTAGACGATTTTTAAAGTACTATTGACATGAAACCGATAAAAGCAATAATATACAATAGCAATGAGTCACAAACCAAAGAAACGACGTATCCAAGCAAAATGAAACTGAAAACAATCAATGTAAATAATAATCAGCAAACTAGAACAGGCGCATCTGTGAATGGACATTTATGAAAACACGTCTCAATGTCGCGCATCACGTTACCCGCTGCCCACGGCCAACACAACAAGAAAAAACGCCTCCATCAAGCAAAACCAAATTACAATGCAATGTACGCCATGCCACTTCTCTTCCACGCTGTAGATTCCGATGCCTCAAAACTCGCGCCGACAGGGAAGTCTATGCGTACGAAAAACTAATCTTAACAAGCAAAATCACTTGCACATGCCACGCATCCCCCGAGGTCAATTTCCATGCTTAACAGAACTCGCCGCCGGGCAAATCTACACCGCAATCACGATCCTCTGAAAAGCGACGCAAATCATTCCGAATTTCCTACAAGGTCGTCCATACTTAAAGACAGGCACCCTTTGATGAGCAACGCGGAAACTTAACCAAACGCTCACGAGGCAAATTTCTACGGCTCATAACATCCGCCTTGGTGGAAACAAGCGACGCGCATCACATCTACAATACCGTCCATAGACATCAAACGAGGAGCAAAAACGTACCTTAAGCAAGCGCCCACTAAGTAAATTCTCATGCCTTAGAGCACCCATCGAAAGGCAAGCCCTGCGCCCATCCATAATGCAGCGCCCTCCATACCACACAATAACTCGCATCATAAAAACTTCCGGCACGGCTAGCATGATCAAGCAAATCGGCAATTTCCACACGCAGCCAAAGACACCAATCGCTGCAACGCGTTCCCTATCCAAGCGCCCATGAAGTAAATTCCCACGGCTTAGAATACGCGCTGACGGGCACGTCCATCATCCATCAGTATCGCAGTCATCCGTCTATACAAACGCCCGCCGTCACCACGCAGCCAATCGCACCATAAAAAACGTTCAGTACGCATATTGTGAAAAAGTAAATCGTTCGACCCGGAAGCCTCTCAGTAGTGAGATATGCTAGAAATTCTCAAGCCCTATAAGCAGTAAACCTATCGCGTAGAGCGCCACCTATCAATAGAACTTCCCTAATGGCTTAGCAACCCTAATACTTCAAACTATCAACTCTAGACGTGGATTTCCTAACATATACATTAAAGTGGTCATGGGTAAAAAACTATCTACCGCTAGAAGCGTTAAAGACCCGAGAAACACTTCCACCAAAGATGAATAACGAAACCATGCAAAGACTATAAGAAACGAATGTATGAGAAATCCTTCCAGATGAATAAAAAAACATGGATAGTATAATTATCTATCGCTAAAAGCGTCAAAGGCTTAAACATTTATATTGACCCTATATAAACACGCTGGGAAATCTAAGTCTTTAATCTATTAACTGAAAACACGGGACTAATCTAGACAGAAATCAACTTTCTAGTTTCACCATTTACCATCACAGGCTGTAAAGGCGAAGGATATGCACCAGTAATCTAAAGACATATGACTACTTCTACTAACCGCTAGAGGGTACTAAGACCCGGAACACTTACCTATCTAACCAAGGTACCGATGTATATTTACCTTAGACCCATACCTTCTCACCCCTGGTACCCCCCTATACCAATCTTGTACACATACCTACATACCTAAGGCCCACATCTACACAAATCTGATACACATATCCACATACCTAAGGCCCACATCTACACTAATCCGATACACATATCCACATATCCTAGACACACACCCTCGCTGCAACCACCCAAAAGATCCACACCTATTCCGGACACATACCTTCTTATACCAGGCACCTACCTATACCACCCTAATATACACACCCATACACCCAAGACACACACCCTAGACCACATTTGAAATTTGTATGAAAAAAGTGAGCCAGAACTGGTATTCTATACCTACTGACCAAAGTGTAGCTCCGATTTGGATGAAATTTGGTACAAAGGTTCATTGATGTATGTGATGAATCTCACAATAAAAAATCCAAAGTCGGTACGGCAGAAACAAAATGGCGGCCGCTCAAAGGTCGAAAAACGTGCAAAATTTTGTTGTTGCAATAGTGGTCAAAGCTTTCAACAGATTTTCATAAAATTCGACAGTTTGATAGAAATTATAATTATCTAAAGAATTACGTAAAAAAACTGGAGGTCAGGTTGCAAAAAACAAAATGGCGGCCAGTTGAAGGTCGAAATTTCAAAGGCTTTTCAAAGCCGCAATTTTGATCCGACATATACGAAACTTGGTTTCAAGATAAACATTACTTACACCTACAGTCTTTGATATTTTGGTGATCATGCATACGCAAATTTCAAAATGGCGGCCGTTTAAATATGCGTTTTTTTCATGTTTTTGTGGCCCTCTAGCGGTCACATTTTCCAACGGATTTTGATGAAACTTGAGATTATGAATCCCTGTACTATGTTCTTGTATTTCGCAGGAAATTATTTAAATTGAATGAAAAATAAAAAAGTCGAAAATTTAAAGCCTAATATTTTTAGCTGCCATTTTCTTTTAAAATTGAATTATTTTGCCCTGTCTGGAGTGAAACTCCTATTTGAACGAGATAGTACATTGATTGATGACGTCCTAGCATACAAAGATTTAAAATAATCCAAAATCAAATGCATGCATTCAAAATGGCGCCCCCCAAAGGTCAGGAGGCAAGCGCAATTCGCTATTTTAGTGCCAACTGAAATAATGAATATTTTTCATGAAAACGTTCGAAATCACTTTACTTGAAGGAACTTAAAAACTAGATCATTTTTAAGATATTGTAAAATATTTTTAACAATACCCTAAAAAAATTATAAAATCGTGACTTGTCTGTCTGTCCGTCCGTCCGCCCGTTTGTTCGTGCGTCATAACAAGTTTTCTCGCAAACCACATGAGCAAGAATGAGGAAATTTTCTACGTAGGTCAAAAGTGGTGCCTCTTGAAATTTGCAGTGCAAGAAAATCTTTTAAGGTATTTAAGGGGGGTCTCCCCATACAGGCGGATGGCATACAATTTTTTTTATTTCTGTAGCCCTCTAGCAGCCAAGATTCTCAACAGATTCCGTTGAAACTTGAAATTGTAAGTTATTAAGGCAAGTTAATTTAATTTGATTATGCAAATCGAATGACAAATAAAACAGTCGAAAATTTACAGCTTAATATTTTTAGCAGCCGATTTCAATAAAAATCGAAATGACGGCCCTCACAGTTCAGAATAAAATTGAAATGTATATATTAATGGCAATGCAAGTGCTGATTAAACTTTTATGGAAATCTTTTGAAATTAAATATTCGAGCTATTTAAGCCTTTGTGTGGTTACCACTGTGAACTGTGTAAACAGCAGATGCGAGAAGGGCGAAACCGGTATTTATACGTTTACAACAATATGTAATCCATATGCATGCAACTCAATTTAATTAGAAAAATATTTGCGCCCCGATAAAAGGTTTCTAAAAACGAACGTGGCCAGATTTTTTTTATGTTAATAAATACCCATGTGGTACTACGAAAATTGCAGAAAGAAGTTTAGAAGTAGGCAAGCCAAATTCTTTTTCGAAACTTCTCGCTACATACGAGAAATTTGCCTTTCCGGCTGGTGCTGCCAACGGGGATTTTTTTTAATGATTTCTACTAGATTTTTAAAAGTAGATTGTATAGATTATTATTTAACAATCCTGCATAATTTTCTACAATTTTTTTCTAAATTTTCAAGTTTTTCTTAAATTTCACATTGTATTGTTAGATTTATAGGGTTTTCCATTAGAGAAATAACAATTTTCTAACTTCATATGAACGCACCCTTAAACTTTTTAATGATCTGTCAACATTTTCATCATGGCAAAGTTTACGAACCACCATTCTGAGTTGGTGGTCGCAACTTTAAGAGCGCTTACTCCAAATATCGGCCGTAATAATCGTCCCACCAGACCGAATAAGTTCGAGTCCAAATGTTCACTATTGGACGTTCCGGCGCCAAAAAGACGTTGTACCGCTCGAAGCAAAGGAAATATCGCAGCTGTAAGTGCATCGATTCAAAATATGCCAAATCAGTCGATCCCACGTCGTTCTCAAAGATTGGGCATCGCTCAAACGACACAGTGGCGTATTTTACGAAAAGATCTTAACCTACATGGTTAGAAGATCAAATTGACTCAAGAAGTAAGACACTTGATCATTCGAAACGCCGAAACTTCTCCAATTGGGCTCCGGCAAATCTTGAAGAAAATGAAGAATTTCATTGAAAAATCATCTTCAGCGATGAAGCTCATCTCTGGCTCAATGACTTTGTTAATAAGCAAAATATGCGTTATTGGTCAGCAACAAACCCACATGTGCTTCTTGAGACACCGTTGCATCCGCAAAAAATTACTATCTGTTGCGGTTTTCATGCCGGAGGTGTGATTGGGCCGTATTTTTTCGTGGATGAAAACGGCCGGTATGCTTCCGTCAATGGAGAGCGCTATCGTGTTATGTTGGAAGATTATTTGTGGCCAGAATTGGATGAACTTGACATCAACGATATTTGGTTTCAACAAGACAGTGCCAATAGCCGCACAGCACGCCTCCCAGTCGATTTATTGAAAGTCAAATTTGGTGAACGTGTTACCTAGAGAAATGGTCGGGTCGAATGGCCGCCTCGTTCATACGATCTAATGCCATTGAATTTCTTTTTATAGGGCTATATCAATTCACTGGCCTATGCCAACAAGCCAGCAACTTTAGACGAGCTCAAAGACAACATCCAACGCGAAATTGTCAACGTTCCGGTCGAAATATGTGCCAGAGTGGTGGAAAACTGAGTCCAAAGAATCGACGGCTGTAAAGCCATATGACCGAAATCGAATTTCATTCGTAAATGTACACCCACAATAAATTTGAATACAATATCTCAAATATTTCTGTATTTCATTAATAGATAAAATTGTTATGTCCTTAATGGAAAACTCTTTACTTTATTATTATCTTCTATTCGCCTTTGTTTTTATATTTATACCCATTTTGTAATTGTATAAATTGTCTGTTAAATGGGATGAAATAAATACATTTTTTCGTGTATACGTAACGCCAAACAAACCTTCACCGTATTTTCAATCTAGGTTCAATGCTTTAGAAGACGCAGGGGGTTTATCACTTCTGCCCTGAATTGCTGCTCAGCGGGAATCTCGAGTTACCTTCTGTTGTACTCGTATATACTGACCGCTACGTATGCTAGGCACAGCCGGGTAAGTACTCGAAAAACATATCAAGGGAAGGCTTGCCGACGCGATCTGCGCAGCTGGGGTTCTATCTCCAAGGCAGTATGGCCTGAGAGCAGGTCGCTCCACTATTGATGCAATCAAACAAGTCGTAAGCGTGATCCAGCTTGCCGAGGCGCACAGCAATTACACTCGCGGGTCAACCTGCTAGTTACTCTAGACTTCAGAAATGCTTTTAATTCCGTCAGATGGGTGGATATCGTTGAAGCGCAGGAAAATTATTTCCAAGTACTATAGTACCTTATTCGAGTCTTGAGGGACTTTTTGAGGCACCACAGCTTGCTCTACGACACCAAGGAAGGGAGTCGAAGTATGGCTGTTACATCGGGTGTTGCTCAGGGCTCCATTCTCGGCCCCGATTTGTGGAACATCTCGTATAACGGACTACTGAGACTTGTGATGCCGGACGAATTACGTTTGTTCGGCTACGCAGGCGATGTAGCGGCGTTAGCTGCCGGACATACGCAACTCAGATTAGATACGCTGATATGGCGAGTGAGACACTGGATGACTGCTAACGCTTTCAGTCTAGCACTGAAGAAACCCGAATTGGTCATATTAACTAAGAAAAGAATTCCCCGGATAAGGACTATCAGTATCGCGAAAACGCTAGTCGTGTTCAAACCAGCAGTGAAATACCTGGGAGTACTGATAGACTCAAAGATGAGTTTTTCCGCACAAATTGGAGTAACACCGAAAAGGCGGCAATACGTATACCAGCCCTTACTCAACTGAAGGCCAACATAGAGGGACCTGTTTCATCAAGGAGAAGATTCCTAAAGAGCGCTGTACAATCTGTCCTACTCTAAGGGTGAGAACTAAAGGGTGACGCTCTAAACAAGCAGTTGCACCGCAAGCGGTTTGCACAGGTTCAGAGAATGGAGTGCTGCGAATCGCACACGCATACAGAACAGTCTCCAAGTCGGCGGTATTGGTGATTGCAGGTGTGATGCTCATTGCGTTCCATATTAGGGAGCGAAGGAGCGTCTATCTGCGCAGCACCGAAGGCGACAGAGAGGCGGTTGTGAGGGAGGAGAGACAGCGCTGTCTCAGCGATTGTCAACAGTCCTATATCAGGGGAAGATAGACTGCTCGCCTGATCCGTGACCTGAGGCCGTAGCTCAATCGAGTGCACAGTGAGACTGATTTCTACCTAACCCAACTCTTGAGCGCATGGATGTTTCCAGCCTTTTTTTTTGCTTTATCACTACAGCTCCTTTCGGGCCTTGACTTAGAGATGAAAATGATACGGTCAGTACCACGCTTTGGCCGTTAAATCCATCTACCCAACCGTGATACGTTCTGATTGTAAACCAGTACGTATCGTAACTTGATGATCTTATATTGCGTCCGCCGAAGAATCATTCAAAACAAGTCGTTGTCCCCAACGGAGTTCGAACCTTCGTTCGAGTCTTCAGTCTTACCTGCAGAAGATGACACATGATTTTAGTTTGCAAAACATGGAAAAGGCTGCGCGATGAACCCTGCAGAGAAATTGGGGAGCTCTCTTCGGAGACTGTCGTCGTGAAGATGCTTACACCCTTTGACAAACGGAACATTATGCCCGGGCAGTGCTGACGCTTAAAAAAGGCGTACTGGATCGTCAGGAGGTGTCGAATGTGGCACGGTCACTTTCTAGTAATCATCCCCCCTCCTCGCTTTCCAGCTAGAGAAGGGTTTATGTTTAAATCCAAGCTTCGTTCTGTCTATTATTAAAATCTGGACGCTAACTTGCAGTTAGATTAAAACTCTGAGCTGCTCACAGCGAACATAGACTGTTAGAACCATACGAGCAGTGAATAATCATTCTTGGCCTCAACATCGCAGCTGTGTGAACTATGACATTCTCGTCTAGAAAAGTATGTAGACAGGAAGGATAAATGCCAGACCTCTTTAGATATATCCTACACGTACCACCTTTTCATCATCATCATTTTTTATTGCATAGCTCCAATTCGGGCCTTCGCCTCCAGTGGTAGTCGCCTCCAATCATCGTGGTTCTGCGACCTTGGTCACCAATTGGAAATCCCAAGCAAGGATCTGCTGTCAGCATCGACTGAATCTTCCCATCGTTTTCTCGATTTCCCAACTGGACGTTTCCCTTGAGCTTTACTATTACCATTCTCTCCACAGGTCCTGCACATTGTAGTTTGCGTAGCTTTACCCATGCGGATACAGGTGGGTCGTCATAAAGATTATATAACTCATTGTTGTAACGAAGTCTCCACTCTGCTCCATGCTTTACTAGGCCATATATCCTCATGAGTACTATGTGTTCGAATACGTCCAGGGCCTTTTCGAATACATTTTTAAGAGTCCGGGTTTCACATCCATGCAGCAGCACAGGTCTTATATATATATATATATATATTTTTCGCTTTTGCACTACAGCCCCGTTCGGCCCTTCGCTTAGAGATAGTTAGAGTATCTCGTTATCTTGATTGTACAGGTATATATTGGCACCCGAGATGGTGATATTATCAGTACCACAATCAGGTCTTATTAGTGACTTGTATATGCGAATCTTCCCTGTGAATATCTCTGGATCTTATCATAGGATCTACTGAGAAGTATGCTTTATTTGTTGTGTTTATTCTTTTCCATATTAATATTCTTTTCTGTGCCCTTTCTATCAAGAAAATCTGCGAAGTATGTGAAGCTATCCACACTTTCTAGGTTGTAATCTCCTAATGTCAGCTTTTGTCGTCCGGGTATGTCTTTTGCTGTTTGAGTAATGCATTTATTTTTAGTTTCATTGACCAGGAGGCCGGCCTTTTTCGCTTCTGACTCCAGGCGTATGGACACTTCCTTCGCATCTTGAGTTGATCTGGACATAATGTTAACGTCGTCGGCATCCTTCGTTGGCCCTGTGTCTTATCGTAGAGCAGTCTTCGGTCCTTGAGGTAGTTCCTCAAAAGCCGCTTTAGATATTCTGGAACTTGAAAAGTGTTTTCCAGCGTATCTAGAATATCCATCCATCTAGCGGAGTTGAAGGCGTTCGTGACGACGAGTGTCACTAACAGGACGATCTGTCGCTTCTGGAACGCGCTACCCCCCTCTACAATCGCATCAATGGTGGAGCGTCCTGCTCTAAAGCCGTACAGCCGAGGAGATAAGTCCCCAGCAGTACGAATCGCGACAGTGAGTCTTCCCTTGATGAGTTTCTCTAGCACTTTCCCAGGCGTGTCTAGCATACATGACGGGTGGTATGCAGATGGCGATTCGGGATTTCCCTTCCCTTCCCCTTCAGCGCGAGCCTCGCCACGTTCCGTGGGCAAGCATTGAATGCTGAGCAGCAAGTCAGGACAATGGTGATAGGCAAGCTACAATACCTCAGCTGGAACACCATCTGGGCTTGGAGTCTTCCTCGCTTTCAGCGAAAGGACTGCCTCTTCCAGTTCTGGCTGTGCGAAGAGTAGACACTCGACTGCTGTTTCACCATGGACAGCGTCAACACGGATGGGATGGGCGGGGAAGAGTGCCCGCACTATCTCGTCCATCTTTTCCGCATCATGTATACAAGGTTTCCGTAGGGCACCAAGCTTCCGTATAACTAAAGGGTGATTCATTGAGCTGTAATGTTTATTTATTATGAAAATTTGGTCCCTTACAATTAAATATGAAACATTACTTCGGGCATATGTGCACCTCGTGCTGCTCAAACGTTGATTGTAATTTTCGATGACATTTTCGCACATTTGCGGCGTTATTAGGCGTATGTTGGCTCGAATATTGTTTTTTAATGCTTCAGTAGTCTGGGGAGCATCAGCGTAAACACGATCTTTCAGAAATCCCCAAAGGAAGAAGTCACAAGGAGTCAAATCACACGATCTCGCCGGCCAATTTATGGGTGGACCAAAAAATTCACGTAGAGCGCGAAATGTTTGCACTGGCGATTCAATATTTTTGTAAACAGTTTTAACAATAATAAAACGTTCGGTTGATGTGTAAGATGCCATGGTTAGAATTGTAAAAGACCAAACTGTTATGAATCACTAGCTTGTAGTCAAGGCTCCACGGATCCTTGTTCGCATTATCCACTAGATCTTGCCAGCAGCGAGCCTTGCTGTTGTTGATCAATTTGCGAAGGTATTTCCTGGCCGGCTTGCATGCTGCTACTCGGTTGCTTGCCTCGTCACGGTACCGTGCCCGTTGAGCATCACGCCAAAGCTTGTGACACTCCCTTCGTTTTTCGGCGATTTCAGTTGACCACCAGTACACTGGGGGCTTGCCGTGCTGGGGTTTTCGACGGGGCATAGAAGCTTTGCAAGCAGTCGTAATGATGCTCATAGTTGAGTTCACCACGTCTTGAGCTGCCAGTTCTTCCATCCCCTCCGAATCTCCCTGCAGCGGTGCACCTGCTGTGAGTACCTCGACGTCCATCCTTGCGATATTCCATTCAATTGTAGAAAGCCGAGAGCACAGACGTCGGGAGATAACATCACTGATCTCAAGCAGAATGCACTAATGTCCTCTAATACTCTCCAATTGTGTATCCTCCGTACTAAGGACTCCGAGACGAATGCTTCACTGCCAATACGGCGGAAGGACGGCGTATTTCCGGTGTTTAGTACGACGAGCCCCGTCCTGGTCGCCATTTCCAGGATTCGTTTTCCCCGCGAATCTGTTTGAGGCATGCCCCATTCGATTGCTTTAGCGTTGAAGTCTCCTCCAACGAGCACATTCTCGTCGGCGTTCGAGACAGAGCCCTCCAAAGCATTAAGCTTGGCTTGGAAAGATTACATCGATTGGTTCGGCGTTAGGTATACACTAAAGAAGGAGCTCCCTGAGCATCGAACCCACATGAAACCTTCCCTCCGGCCATAGCTATCCACCTGGAAATCACTGTTCTGAATCCAGGTGGCGGCATTACCAGTTTTATCGGGATACCATGATGCCGAAATTTTATCATGGTGTTGCTTACTCAGCAGCATAAAGTCGGCTTTCATGTCCCTCGCAAACTGCTCAAGCAGATTTTGGGCGGTTGAACTGCGGTGTAGGTTTAGCTGCAGGAGGCGGGCCATTCAAGTCCTGATTTTGCCTTGGATAGGGCTTCCTGGAAAACCCGGCATTTTCCTGATCCCAAGACGTGTCCAGAACGTATCGCAGCTGGGTGGACGGACACACGGCCAAAGCGTGATAATGATCATATCACCTTGTGAAGTGCCGATATATTCGATCATGATAATGAGAAACTCTAACTATCTCTAAGCGAAGGCCCGAAAGGGGCTGTAGTGTGCTACGAAGAAGAAGAAGAAGTGTCCAAAATCAGGTCTTGGATCAGCATCCTTGCAAAGAATACAATGTGCCTCCTTCGTACACTCTTTTTCTTTGTGTCCCATTTCACCGCATTTGTAATACAGGAAACTCCTACATCTTGTGCGCAGTGACCATAGCCAAGGCATTTGAAACATTGAAGAAGCGCTGCTCTTCGCCGTATCCTGCAGACAACCCACCCTATTATTACTTTGCCCTTATTCAGAAATTGTTCGGCGTCCTTTTCGGGCCAGATCCGTGACGCAGTCAATGTCTCTTATTTCGATCGTTGCCATCGGCTCGAGCGAGGCTATATGACCATATTACATATTTAAATATAATTTTTGAAATCGAAATTATATTTAAACACTTGCTACTAATAATGTTATGGAAAATAAAATCCATCGCAAAAATTAACCATATCAAAGTAAATCATATGCACCATTACTTACGGCACCTAATATCTCAACTGATCCCCTCTAAGCTAATTACTATCTGTCTGATGCATAACAATGCGCCAACATCAGTGTCATTTTTCGCTTGGCATAAACAACTATTGCTGTTTCAAGCCTCCCTTGAACATAGATCTACCATACGAGTATAGATGAAATGATTCACGCATTGCAAATTGTATACAAACTAGCAAATAAATTGAGTGTCAGCTTCCAACGTTAAGGTCTTGATATGATGAATCAAAATTAAAAAGTGCATCAAATATTTAACCGTATGGCGTTTGGGGGCTGGATTCGCTGGGTCTCCGCAATCCATACAATAGTCATATTCATATGTTGACTGTGAGTTGTAAGCTCAATGACGCATTTTAGCGTCATTAGCATGTCCGTAATGTTTGGTGTTGGTTTTTCTTTTTTGATGACCGCAGGAACGTGAGACTCTTCCTTACTCAGTTTTTATGACTCAAACTGAAAACTTTAAGTGTTGGTTACGTTTGAGACGCTGTGGAGTGGAAGGTATTTCGAAGAAATTACGATTAACTGAGGGAAAGCCTAAATACTGAGGTGGAATAGATGTATGAGGGGTGCACTGTCACATATGCTTCAATATCAGCGATCATATATTCGTATAGATAGCATTGTCAATATTGGTTTAGATAATAATCAAGAAAACTAGTATGATTATGTTTGGAATTATTTAAACGATATTTTCTATGCTGGTGCTTGCATCTCCTGTACATAATTTTAAAGTCTTACAATTTTATTTAATCGTTTATCTATGCTAGGAATCAGAAATATATGTTATCTTTATTAATTAAATTGATAGCAGATATATATGTTCATTTCATTAATTATCACTTCTATAATGTTTGGGTAGCGTTAAATAAAAATTATATACATAGTTTGCAGGCACGAAATCTTCCACATAAAGAATATGTACAGGGTGCGTACGGTATTTTAGGGCATGCATAAATGTGACTATAACTTCGCGAATTTCTTTTTACAGATTTAGAGATCTCTAATTTTCTTAATTACGCCCGTTCATTCGTGCATAAGGTTCGCCGTGAATTGGAAGCATCAGGAGGCGATGCAGAATCGGTTGCAAAACGCAAAAAGCACGAACAACGTTCTGACACTGTCCGATCTACAGAAATTTTAGAGCAATTGCAAGCGATCATAGACGAGTATCCTTCAAAATTAATGAGGGTCCTTGCGAGTGAGCTTCATGGTTCTGAGCGCCTTATTCGTAGAATTATCCACGAAGGCCCTCGTTATGTCTTACGTGACAGTTCATGTCGGAACGAAGACCGGAACAGAGAGTTCTCAGATCAAAACGACTTTTAACCAAAATCAAACACCCTGAGACGCCCAAAATATTATGTTTTTTTTAAAAAAATTTGACCAAGATCAAAAGACCAATCGCAGAAATGAGAGATGGCTATGTTCAAATCCTACGGAGGTTCCTGTTGTTATGCACACCAAATTTCCAGCCACTGTTATGGTTTTAGGTGTTGTCAGCAACGAAGGACATGTTATGCCACTACACTTTTTTACTCAAGGACTTCGAGTGAACTCTGCTGCATACATCAAGGTTTTGGAGACGGTAGTGAAACCCTGGATAGACAATGAAAACGGGGGCAGACCATACATTTTTCAATAAGACTCTGCTCCTTCACATAAAGCGATGGCGACACAAGATTTGATGGCCGAAAATTTTCATGACCACATAACACCGAACCTATGGCCAGCTAGCTCCGCAGACCTTAATCCTTTGGATTATTACGTATGGGGCGTAGTTGAGCGTGAGACCAATAAGCGTCCTCATAATACCACTTCTTCGCTGAAGACTGCTATTAATGTCGTTATGGTAAATATGAACAAGGAGCATTTGATTCGGGCATGTAATCGTTTCCGGATCCAAATTGACGAGATTATTGCCGCTAATGGCAACTTTATTGAATAACTTTATAGCCATATATATTAATTTAACGTTGTATAAAAAATTCCTGAAATTTCACTAAATTTTGTTAAAAATACAAGCTAATTAATTTTACTCTCAAGTTGTCGTCGAATACCGTATGCACCCTGTATATTTGCTACGCTAAAGTATTTCCTGGTATTTCTACCAGTTTCTGATACTGAGCCTACTTTCCTTGTTGACAGTGCACTACACTTATTTCCGTTAGCAGTGCAATAAAATTTAATTTTTTTTCTTGCTTAGTCGAATTTATCCTCTTCCAAAAATTGTCCTCTTGCGAGAAATTCCTCCGTTATATATGAGTGATCGATTCCAAGAAGTAACTTCTCGTAATTGGCATCAATTTTGACTATCAATATCTAGATTAGAAAATTCGAACAAACTTATCAGAAGTAAACAAAATGAAGTAGCAGAAGAGTGCTCCTGCCGGAAGGGTATTATAAAACAATTAGTAAATCAAACAATGTACATTTCCCTTGTACATTTCCCCTTCTCCTGCACCCCTCAAAGCAAAACTTGTCAGTTTAAGACCTATTTTCAAAAGTTCTCATTAAGACCTTTCATTTGATACCCATATTGCCTACATGCGATGAGAACTTTTTTTTGGGGTATATAGGGAGGCCCCCCTTAGAGGCCTTATAAATTTCTTTTCGTGGTGAAACCTTGAAGAGGGCGTCACTTCGCACCTACTTACAAAATCTTATGTTTCTAGCTTATGTATATTAGTTTGCGAGAAAAAGTGGTGTGACACACGGACAGACGGACAGACAGGACGCGATTTTAGTAGGGTATTGTCAAATGATTTTACAATACCCTTAAAAATAAGTTGGATGGACAGAACTACGCTCGTGTCAGGAGGGTTTTGTAGTTAACTTACGATATGCAGACATACGAGTATAGAAAAATTTTATACAAACTTTAATGGCATGCACAGCAAATATATCTTTTGCTTTAAAAGTAAAACCAGTTTACTCCATTTGATGATGGAAAAAGCCGGGCATCGATGAGATTCCTGTGGAACTCATCAAATATGGTGGCAGTAGTGTTCATAAAGCTATTCACAAAGTCATCCAGCACATTTGGCAACAAGAACATATATCGAAAGAGTAGAGCCAATCAATTATATTCCCTATTCACAAAAAAGGTGACAAGCTACAGTGCGAAAATTATAGAGGTATATCACTACTTTGTACAGCGTACAAAATATTTTCTAAAATCTCAGAAAATAAAATCGGATCATACGCCAACAGTATTATTAGGGAGTACCAGCGTGGTTTTAGAGCAGGTAGATCAACAATAGACCAATTGTTCACAGTTAAGTAGATAGTTGAAAAATGCTGGGAGCTCAACATACCCGTACACCAAATTTTCGTCGACTTGAAGCAAGCATACGACAGTATTGATCGTAACGTACTGTACCAAATAATGCTTTGCTTCGGCATCCCAGCCAAATTAGCCCGTCTTACCAAAATGACAATGACGTCGATGACCCTCCAAGTCCGTATCAATAATCAACTCACCGATGCCTTTGACACAAATATCGGATAAAAACAGGGAGATGGGCTGACCCTATTGCTATTCAATTTGGCTCTGGAGTACGTCATTAGAAAGCTACCTTTCGATACACGAGGTACATTACCATACAAGTCGAGCCAAGTAGTAGCCTATGCGGATGACATCAACATTTTGTCACGGTCACGGACCTGAAACTCGACAGCGAAGCAAAACTATTAGAGCTACAAATCAATGAAAATAAAACAAAGCTCATGACGCAGTCGAGGAAAAATACCTCAAATACACAAAATATCACACTTGGCGAACACAGTATCGAAAATGTTGATGAATTTGTGTATTTAGGCACTAAAATAACGAAAACGGGCAGTGAAAGAGACGAAATATGCCGAAAAATTCAACTCACAAATAAAATATTTTATTCAGTGTTGACGATCTTGAAGACCAGCTGCATACACAGGAAAACAAAGCTAAAAGTAGACAAATCTGTGATAAGACTTGTGTTATGCTATGGGTGTGAAAGATGGACCCTAACCCAAGCATCCATAAATATATTGAACGCCTTTGAGCGACGGGTCCTGAGGCGAATAATCGGAGCGAAGCTAGACGGGGACCAATGGCGAATTCGATACAACCATGAGTTGTATGAAAACCGGAGGTCTCAACGATTATAAGACTGCAGAAGTTGCAATGGGCAACGAATACCCAAAAAAATTTTTTTTAATTGAGAGAACTGAAGGCCAGAGACTAGTGGGGAAACCGAGGAAACGCTGGTCTGACTCGGTCGACGAAGACAGTTCATCGCTACTCGATTTCGGAATTGGAGGACGCGGTCAATGGACCGAGACAGTTGGAAGCGCTATTAGCAGGAAGCGAAGGCCCGAGAGGAGCTGTAGTGCTAAGAAGAAGAAGGAGATTATTAACAACGTTGAAAGAATTGCTAAGAAGAAGAAGGAGAAGCCGAATCTTAAATGTATTTTTGTTATACTATATATTTCGAGAAAATACTATCAAAATTGTAGTCTCTGGTTTGATGGAAAGCCCATGTAGTAGAACAACCGTGTTTGATTGTTGTAATCGTAGAAAATTCAAACAGCAATAACTAATACAGTTTTACTTCAAAAATATTTAGTTTACAGATTCTACTATTATTAGCAAAGTCGAAAAAATTTCATCCATTAAGTTATTTGTTATTAGATCTGCCTTCATAATTTTTCCAGCTATTCATTAATAGAGTCAACCAAGTTTTCATAGCATGTACCTTAAATTTTGCAATTCCCGAAAAATAACACAATTTTATGCAATATTCTCATTTACAACGGCCTCCATATTGTTTTACGATTACGGACGTCACCCCTTGAACAAATTCTCAAAGATATTTATCATGAATATAATTCCTGAAACTTTCAAAAATTAGATTAAATAATATTTTACAGTAAGTTTAATTAATCGATTTTTGGCACAAAAAACACCTGCAGTCACTGAACAACCGCTTCATTTTGATTCCATAAACCACCTACGCCCTTCGCATATGCTCGATATTTAGCACTTTTGGCCGTATGTTTCAGCTATGAATATGTTTTATAATTACTGGCCTACTGGTGTACTTGTTAAGCCGTTTGAATCGAGACGAAGAAATTTTCGTCGGGCAATAAACAAAATCCCAAAGCTCTAGTCACAAGTAATCTTGATGAATATTCTGATAATCATAATGTTTTTTTCCGCTGTATCCTCTTTAAACCTCAATGAATCTCTTTCAAACCTCAATACAGTTTAATGTAACTTCTCTTCTCCTAATAAAATGTGTTTCTCTATTTTTTACCAAAATGTATGAGGATTAAGGACCAAGCTTGAGGAACTCTTTATTTCTTATCAAGTGAGTAATGATTCTATTATTTGCTTCTCCGAGACCTGGCTGAATGGAAATATTTTGAGCAGTGAAATGTTTCCTGATCATATTGTACATAGATGTGACCGTGACCTGATTTCTACTAATAAGGCTGATGATGGTGGAGTTTGGTTGCAGTTAGCAAAGCTCTACCTAGTTCTCCTTGTTCTGATTTCTGTTTTTCTCCTAGTTTAGAATGTGTTATTATCGAAATTTCTCTCCCTTATAATACAGAGTTCTTGATTTTGTCTATTTATATTCTCTGTAATTCACCTTTAACTGTTTATGAGACGTTTTTTGATGATCTTGCCTCTTATCTAGTTTTGCGACACCCTCACGCCAAAATATTAATTTTCGGGGATTCTAACTTACCATGCATAGAGTGGAAAAATTATCCTACTACTTCTATCTCGTCAATTGACCCTTTTTCTAGAACCCTGTCATATTTCCTATCTCATTGCTCCTTTTCTCAATTTAATCATATCCGCAATCCTAATGGTCGTCTCCTTAACCTTGCTCTATCAAATGTTCCAGTTAGCTACTTACCTGTATCTCAAGCCTTACATCCGTATGTTCCTCCTGATCGGCACCACCTCCTTTATCTATAGATCTTATAATCGATGAAATTAATTTAACAAACTTCATCCTACTCCAAAACTCAACTTTTTTAAAACTAATTATGAAGCTATTAATACAATATTACTTTCAGTCAACTGGCTAGATTTCTTTACAGGCCTAAATTGTGAGGCTGCTTTAGATAAATTTTACATATATATTTATAATCTTATTCGCTGTTATACGCCTTTTCAAACATTCCGAAAGCAAATCAAAAGCCTTGGTTTACAAAGTGAGTGCTTAGTGCCCTACGAGCAAAAGATAAAGCACATCGTGTCTTTAAAACACTCGGCACTATTGAAGCAAGATGTTATTTTAGCAGGCTGCGTGCTATTGCCAAAAAAGAGATTAGATATGCTCTGAAGACATATTTCAGTAGTCTGGATAGATCTCATGTGGCTAATTATACAAAGCCTTTTTGGTCTTATATTTGGTCGCTGAAATCCTCTTCTTCCATTCCTAGTAAGGTCCGTTGGAATGGTGCCGAGGTTTCTTCTCCTCAAGAAGTTACTGACTCATTTGCCCAATTTTTGTCTTCAACTTTTTCTTCTCCCGGTGCAGCTGTGCATTCTCTTGTCTTACCTAATCATCTTCCCTTCCCGATTTCCTTTATCTGAAGTCGAAGCTTTGATCAATGCTCTTGGTCCTAATATCAGCCGGCATATTTGTAAAGTCGTTAGCCTCATCGCCTTTATCTCTCCTTTTAAATCTAAGCTTGAGTACTGGTACTTTCCCTAACCCTTGGAAAACAGCTAATATTGTGCCTATTTTTAAAAGTGGTGATCTTACGTCAGTTTCCAATTATCGCCCGATTTCCTTACTTTCCTGCTTTCCAAAGTTACTTGAACAGTT
Organism: Odontomyia ornata; assembly: GCA_963969285.1. Taxonomy (NCBI): domain Eukaryota; kingdom Metazoa; phylum Arthropoda; class Insecta; order Diptera; family Stratiomyidae; genus Odontomyia; species Odontomyia ornata. The sequence goes on from OZ017742.1 coordinate 39,833,727, forward strand.
GGTTCATAATCGACTCTCAAACTCATTAGCTCCTATTATTGCTCCAGAGCAGCATGACTTTCTCAAAGGATACTCCACTACCTCTAATTTAATGGAGTTCACAAACAGTATTGCAAGAGCTTTGGATAACCAACTGCAAGTTGATGTGATCTTCACCGATTTCTCCAAGGCCTGTGACACTGTGAATCATTCACTTCTTTGTCGTAAGCTTGAAGCTCTTGGCATCTCGGGTGCTCTTCTATCTTGGATGTCATCTTATTTATCGTGTCGTCCCTGTCGAGTAAGTCTCTCTGGGACTACGTCTAGTCCTTTTTATCCTTCATCTGGCGTTCCAGAAGGTTCAATTCTTAGGCCTCTTCACTTTCTGTTGTTCATAAATGATCTTCCCTTTGTAATTAACTCCTCTTGCCGCTTGTATGCTGATGACTTCAAAGTATTTCGAGCAGTCAAGTCCCATTTAGACTGTCAGCTCCTCCAAACTGATCTGAATGCTCTAAATAAATGGTGTCTTTCAAACTTTTTATGTCTTAACACTACTAAATGCCATAAAATGACTTTTTCTCTCAAGGACTCTCCTAATTATATATTAAATGATGCTTTGCTCTCTGAAGTGTTCAGTCATAAAGACCTTGGAGTAACTTTTGATCCAAAACTCAAATTTGATGCACATATGGTTTGTCCTTAGACATGTACATAAATTCAATAGCATATCTTCTTCTGTCAGCCTATTTGTTTGTCTTGTTCGCCCTTTGCTTGAATACTGTTCTGTCCCCCCGATATTCCTATCTCGTGTCTTCTTTAGAAACTGTCCAAAAAAAATTCACGTGTTTTTATTTCCTTAAGTTTAATTTGCCGAATCAGCCCTATGAAAGTGGTTTATCCTTCCTATCCCTTCCATCTCTAATATCCCGACGAACTTATTTAGACCAATGTTTTTGCATAAACTCTGCTACCATCAAGTCCCGTTAAATACTTTTTCTGAGCTGGTTTTCCGACAAACATCTCGTTCATCTCGGATGAATTCTTATTTTTTTATCCCATATGCTAGAACTGATTTATATTTCCATTCACCAATTTTAAGAATCGTACGAAATCATAATAATCTCGACCTTGGTCCTTTTACCTCTTCTTACATAGCATTTAAGAAAAAACTAAGAGACTTACTACTAGTTTAACTTTCAATTATCGACATTTTATTATTCTTTTTCATTTAAATATTGCTGTAATTAGTCTTTGCGTTCCATTTTGTTATTGGACTATTTAGTCTGTAAGATGGAATAAATAAATAAATGAGCTTTTTTTGGCAACTATATCGTAACTGCGACTGGCCTGGGTTAAAACAAAAGAATGCGCTAACAACAGGTAGAGTGATTATTACACAGCGTGCATATTAGAGATTAATTTAAATGCATCATCGTACTTGATTTGCTTTCAAACATTATCTCATAAAGTACTCTGACTTTGACGATTGCTTGGAACCACCGTGAAACTTATGAGCACGGGCCGATAAAATAAATTGCAATACAAACCCTGTCAAAATATGTCCGTGGCATTTAGTTAGTTTAGTAACTCAAATTGTAAGTAGTTGTTGGTAAGTGCATGAGTAAGTATATGCAAAGCAAAATTGAAACTAGAAGATTTTCACTGCACAAAAACACTGAATAACATTTGTTGTAACATTTCATTTGAAACGATCACTGACTCACGTTTTTTGTTCTTGTATATTAACGTCGTTTATCACACTCTTATCCAACTCCCACGATTTTTATCCATTTTTTTTTCAAATTAAAATCCACGATAAAAAAGCCAAACCCGCTAATCATTAATTACTATCATTTTGACTTCACAAATTTTTTTCTCCACGAAAACTGACTATCTCACCCAGACTTCGTGCCCCCAATCACCTGACTCTAATCCCGCAACCCTTTGTTCTCCGAAAACCCGCTGCCGATCAGATTTAACGTAATTGAAGTCCATTATTCTTCAATCCCGTTCCCTGTGTTAACCTTTCAAACTTTCGCCAAATGCAGTATTTTCAATTGCATATATGGTGATTTGCACATAACCATGATAGCACCAAGCATCGACATAGCTATATGCAAATCATCATCCACTCAGAAATATTTCCACTTGATGAAACTAAAAAGATTTTTGCTCCTGAGAGAATTTGAACCCTCGGTCCAAGTAGAACCCCAGATTGGGAGTCCAGCGTGCTACCACCCACGCTATCAACCATTGATGATGAGAAGGTGAATATTCGCACTATTTGCTGACATTCCCTTCGCCTACCAGAGATTGAATAATCAAGTGCCAATAAATGTCAAGCGATAAAATGCTTGCATCAATTTCATTGTAGCGGGCAATTTGTTATACGAGTATACATGAACCGATACCAGCGTTATAAAGGAATTAAAAAATATAATAACACTACGATTGCTGTCCCATTGCAATGAACGAATGGGAGCAACAAGTTCAGTTTTATTTGTTAAAGAAATAAAATATGCACAATAGAAAAATATTAAAAATTTATTTAATGGACAGGAAAGTTATGATATTTGCTAAGATGAATAATAGGGGAAATTTACAAATAGTAATGACAAGGGCTTAAGGAAGTGAAAATAATTAAATATTTTACAATAAATATGTGTCCAAGGAATTCAGAACTTGAAATTTATGAAATTTGAAGAGCTATTTGTAAGATGCTAAGATCTGTCAGGGGCTGTAGTGCTGCAACGATGACGGCAATTCTATTATTCCAAGGGTTTTAAGAAAAGGGACTTTAAGCAGTTCTTCTGAAATCGTGATCTGTGACCTCAACTTTTTTGAAAAATTATACCAGCCTCGAAATTGAATTATATTATGCTTAAAGTTATAATATTTATGATTCATATTTATATAATAGTTTTGTTCGCAAAAATTGTGGGATATATTTTTAAAAAAATTTCAAAACACATGTTTACAATTCCGAATTGAAGGTGTGACTAAGTGCCACTCGACAATAAAATTAAAAGTTCACGACCTTGAATTGACGATATTTACTGAAACTTTCAATCGCTAAACACTATTTGTTTTTCTATTTTTCTTATATTTATTTTAAGACACTGCCGATCTGATTTACTGTAAAATGATGCATGATAATTATGAAGACAATGCAATAATACCACATTTGTTTATTAACTATGATTCACTCCAGCAAACAATGACAATGTCGCCATGAATGGCATGATTAAGTGCAGAAAGGGTACTATATGCAGAATTATGTGATTTGTAATAAATACTGTTACGCATTTAATTCTGCTGATATCGGAGTATGACATTAAAGCTTAGTATCAAGTATTATAAAGCGCTTATTACCCTCCATTGATAAAAGGTGTGATTCACGAAATTCCCAATTTCTCTTAGTTTTTCGGTTTATTCGTGCGTTGTCGTCAATGGAAATCCAAATTTTTATTTCTCACGTTATCGTCTTACACACACACATACACATATGAGCGTGCATTTATGGCGCTAAGCTCTGCAAAAAATATTAATAATAAAAATATCAACAAATTCGCTGATAAGATTAAAAAGCTGCTCAGATAACTTTGTTTTAAATTATTATCATCATCCGATACTTAAAATTTATATCAACCAAGAGGAATTTCAAGGTGAAAATTAAATATCTTTCATTTCACGATCCCAATGCTAAATTGTCGCTAAAGCTTTATCATTTTGATAACTGTTTCCTCGCGAGTGCATCTTAACCGATGTATTAAGAAAAGGTTGAAACCGAATAATGTCTCCACGGAGAACGGTATAAATTTAAATTTATATTGCGGTGTGCACAAATAAATTATAGAAACAAATAGAAATATTGGAATTTAATGAATAAATTTTAATAAAAATGCAATTGTTAAATATTCAAAATCAAAACATCAAAATTCTTTTTTAACTACAGCTTTGAGTCACTACCTACGTGCTACAGTAATGATTATCTGGCGACAAAAGCGGGTATTCACTGGTATTGGAAGAGATTAGCGTTTTATCATGTTGCGCAGGTGTGGCTAGAGATAGTTTTCTATCTTACATTATCGCCTACACCCATGTGTTTATTGTCCACCAAAATTTAAAGCAAATTTGCAGTTTTTTAGAGCGTGCTGCAGAAGCCTTCTCAGAGTCGCCTAAATTACATGTTAATCATGTGCGTTCAAATTATAGCAGAAATGCTTCAATCGTCACATATGTTGAAATTATTTAAGACTAACATTAGTGGGTAGATACATTTTAAACAAACGACTACTACTTGATGAATTTCAACACGTTTTCAACCGGAAGATTGCGGAAGTTAGTTGTGACTTTGATAAGAATCGCTAAATGTGAGCATCTAGTTTACTGTAAGGTTACTTGGCAACTAATCCACACGATTCGTACTTTTCGCATTGAGCTTACTTCACTCAAGGATCATGCAAATGATATATAATAGTGGGAATGATATCAGTTTATAGAAGCTTAAGTGTGTTTTAACGATCATTGTTGGATGAGCTTATGCCAGTAAATTTTTAATGGTAATAAGTGCACTGAGTAAAAAGTCAATTGCATCGATTAAATGCAAATCATGGTCGTTCATTGTTTTATTAATGCTGCTGAAGCTTCATAGCACGGAATATTCTTTCAGGTTTCAGTGAAAATAAAGAGTTAAGAGCAGGCAATGCCTACCCATAATTATTATCTTTTTTGCTAGGCTCGTATTAGAAAGGATATGCAAGTTATCGACTGGCAATTGACTAAAATTCACTGATTACAAAATTTTATCTCAATAATATTATCTTTAAAGTTAGAAAGATTTAAGAACAATCCAACTTTAAAAGCATAGAATACAAAATTATACCAGAATGTTGTTGCCGATCTTCTTGTCTGTTGCCCCCACTTGCAGAGGCCTTTGTACATTGGATGGCAATCTACACACAATTTATGAAAACACGAAGGTTTATTCGTCATGGAACCCCCATGTAGACTGAAAATTCCTTTAGAATAGTCATCTTCTGGCGCCCTTTAAAAAATGTTACCTAGTTTCGTACAGCCAACCACTTGCTACACTCTTCAGGTGCGATTTCGCATAGTATCTGGACGGCCTCATAACTGGGGTGTGTAGATTGCCATCCATTTTATGCAGTGATAGCTGACAAGAGGAACGGCAACAATATTTTGGAATAGATTGCAGCAACGGCGTTTTTATTGAAAATGATTTGCCATTCATCTGTGTTCTTCCACCCATATAGGAAGATAACAAACAAGACCTTGCTATTTGGTCGTGCTACTTTTTTGTATCAGGGAACTGAAGGCTATTTATGCCCTGAATGTGGGTCCGCAAGGCTTCTTGACTACTAAACACTTTCTCCGTCTACCTGGAGTAGTCAGTCTGGAACTGCTTAACACGTTACTTCGGGCTAGGCCGCCTTTTGCTACGTCCTGAGGCTCAATCAAGTACAGAAATTCCACTTCTAGTGGAATCGCGAAAGCGATTTCTGGAAAAAGAGACCCTACGACATTTAGGACTGCGTGAACGTTATGTGGTTCTATTAGCTAATATATCTAAGTAAAAGGGGTACCGATTAATTCGATCGGAAATGGTTTGTTGAGCGACGCCAAGTGATTTTGCAAGTTTGGGATGGATCTTGGTCGAGCAATGTCTCCAATTCGTGATCTTCAAATTTTTTGGCTGTCCGGGCCGTTCATCGTCCTCCAAGTCAAAATTGCCACTTTTGAACCGTGCAAACCACTTCTGGTACGTACGCTCAGCTAGAGCATGCACGCCATACACTTCCACCAAAAAAAGATGCCTTTCGGCAGCCTTTTTCTTCAATGAAGAAGTACTCCCCGCAAAAACACTTTATTCGGCACAAAAATCGACATTTTCAGAGTGAAAAAAAGTATTGTTGTTTACGTTTCAGCTGAATGACATACTGATTCTGAAACTATATGACAGTAGCTTTCCAACACATATTTGGAAAGGTGAAACACTGGAATAAAAATCAAGTTACGCCATCTGTTAGAAAACCGCACGAATTAACCGGTACCCCTATTATATCTCCGATTAGGAAGAAGCCCTTGGACTTACTTAAGGAGGTCATGCCTATCCCATCTCTTACACGAAAAATGTTTGGCAACAGTTATATTCCTTTCCTGCACAAAATATTCGGTAAGAAGACTAGAACCTACCAACCTTGTGCTACTAAGATTGAAATCATCCATGCCTGTACAAGAGCTGGGTCAGGTAAAAAACTGTTTCACCATTTACTTTATCGAGTCACCCGCCTTAGATCAACGATGAGGATAAAGATCCATCTTCTCTTTGTGTCGTCTATCTGGGATTATTGCCAATCATTGAGGCAGCGTTGTCTTTCCTCGCGAGCAATTGCTTCTCAATCGCCCTCCTTCATTCTCGTATAAATAAATGGACGAGCAATGAGAATCTGTGTACTCGTCCATATGGGAAGCAAATTTAACATATAAATACCTTACGCTCTCGAAAGTATATGATTCCCCCTGCTTCTCCTTCCCCTTTGTTTCCCAAGAAGTTTTTCTTTTCTCTTTTCAGAAGAATCACTTCCCCCACTGACAACCGCGTACACCTACGAAATTTCGTTTCATGTGCACACGATCGCGCCTTCGTTATCATTCGTTGAACAGTTTGAGTGCCACACAACAACCGTTTCTCACAACACAGAAAACATAGGGGTTAGAAAACTCGTACGTCAAAGCTGATGAAAATTCGTAAGTTTTGAATAAAAAACGTGAACTGAAGTGCCGATTTCGTACACGCGATCTTCAAACAAAAACTTTATAAACATGACTGCTCCGTACAGTAGCACAAAATGTACGGCGCACATCAACAGTCGCCTTCTTGATTAAATGAGTCTTCCCTTCCGTTGGTTATAAGTCGACCGAAAGTCGATACACCTGTTGCAGCCTTATCCGCCATTGCCCAAAGAAACTTATTGAAAATGTGAATGCGGTTCAATTTATAATTTAAAACACGATGGTATAGCGCAGACGTTTGAAAGCTAGCGTGTTCTCGAATATTCTGTTTTATTCTTCATTGATTCCTGTTTATACATTCAATGTATTCACATGGTGGCAAACATAAATCTTAATTAACGCTACATTATATTTACAATAGTTGCAAACTTTTTCATTACATTAACAAAGCTCACTGTCGAGTCTATCAGCAAACCCAGATGTTTTACAACTCCTTTTGACCCGACCATGATTTCGCCAAAACGACCCCGCAAGCTGTCATTCATTTCCTCACTCGGCGTTTTAGCTTAAGTTGCGTTTATTCAAGTGTCCAAATAACGCCACAAAATCACCCGCATAGCTGACTCATCTGGCAGCTCAAATCTCAATAACCCGTCGTATGAGATGTTTCACATATGTGGAGGCATGAGCATAATCCAATGTGACTCGCATCTTCTGCAAACCTTCAAGTAGACATCAGATACTCTGGAACTTGAATAGCATTTTCAAACGTTTCCCGAATATCCGCCTATCTAGCGGAGCTCAAAAGTCACGAACAAACTATCCGCCGGGTGGCGCTGATGTATCACTTCGTTCTTTGGACTGCGCTCGTACCCTCCACAACAGAACAATAGTGGAGCGCCATTTTCTCAAGCTGTGATACAGTTGAGATACGTTCCAAGCAACATAGATTGCGTCAGTGTTTCTTCCTGTTACAAGTTTCTCAACCACCTTTGCAATCTCGTCGGGATATCCCTTCTCCTTGCTGATTAGTAGCTATGTTCCAGTGTTTTGAGTAGACCCTTTCGCGCTGGAAAATGTCGTGGACTGTTTCATCAAGAAAGGGATGTGCGGTGGAAAAAGCCTGCATTACTTCGCTCATCTTTTCTGCATCATGTAAACAGGGTTCGCATATAGCACCGATTTCCCACTTGTAGAGCAGGCCACCACAGGTTTCCGTCAAGGTTACCCACAAGATCTGGCCAGGAGCGAGCCTGAATGTTATTGTTAACTCTGCGCAAGCATTTCCTGGTCGATCTTTATGCCGCTAATATTATATATCCCAATTCCAAATTCCGTGCCTGTTGAGGAGTTTATGAGACTCCCTCTGCTGTTCAGCGATTTGAGTGAACCACGAGTACACTGGAAACCTGCCGCATCGAGGACTTCGACGGGGCATAGGAGACCTACAAGCAGATGAAATGATCCTTACAGTCGAGTTCACTATATCTTCAGCTTTCAGTCCTCTGTTCCCGGCCGAATTTCCTGCCAGTAGTATGCCTTCAAAAAATCTCTCAACGTACATCTTCCTTGAATTCCATGCAAAAATAGACGATCGAAAATATGGGCACCGGGAACCACCATCACAGTTCTCAAGTGCAATGCACTGGCTGAGTAGTCCTCTAGCACTCACCAGTTTTGTAACCTAGCTGCTAAGGATTCCAAAGCGAATGTCACGTCCATTATGGTTCCTAGGGTAGAAGGTGTATTGTCGATATTCAGTACGCCGAACTCTGATCGGTACACCACCTCTCATACCCGTTTCACCCTATTATTTATTTGATGCATACCCCTTTTAATGGTTTTCCCCTGACGAGAACCTGTCTCTCTTTTTTAAAAGCCGCTTGGCTTGAAAGGATATTAGCGATTCGTTGAGCGTAAGGTATACATTAAAAATATGGTTTTTGGACACCGACCCCACACGCAACCATCCCTTCGTCCATGGCTCTGTATGTACTCTGAAATAAGCGCTGCCACGAATCCAGATCGCAATAGTACCCGTTTCGTCCGGGCACGATACTTTCGAGTTCTTGCCATGTTGCCGTTCGGTGAGCAGCAGCAGATCAGTATTCATGTCCCTCGTAAACTGTTCAAGCAAATTTTGGGCATTGATACTGCGGTGTAGGTTTAACTGAAAAATATGGTTCATCGGAGTAGCGCTTTAACCTTGAGCAGGACTTGTTTGAAAGTGCTTTGGATCAGCATCCTTGCAGAGGATGCAGTGTACCTCCTTCGTTCAATCTTTTCTTTGTTACTCTGCTTTGCTTGCAACCCTTTATGGTATTACCATAACCAAGACACCTGAAGGAACGGATAGAAACTCCTCTTCGCCATATCATGCAGATCACGCAACCTATTTTATCTTGCTTCTGCTTAGAAGCTTCTCGGCTGCCTTCTGATAGCCACGCGTTGTCTCTTTTGTTTTCTGGAGCCAGCCGCACTTTGATTTCGCTTGAATTCGGGTACATTCTTTAAACGGCCTCCTGTATTTCAGTAGCGTCCGGGATGCATTCAATGTCCCTGATCTCGGGGGTTGTCATGAATTCAAATGAGGCTACGGCTGCTTTCTCGTCTAAGGTCTTTTTCACCGCATTACGGAATGAATATCTATTTGTGGCTTCTGCAATCAATTTTTTCATTGAAAAATTTCTGATGAGACCCAGTAGTATGTTCAAAATAGAATTTTTTTCCCTTAAACCTTCTCTGTATGTTTTTTTATGTAAATGGTCCAGCACGTGTAGAGCCTTCTTCCTCAAAAAACTCCCGACACCACTGAGCTATAGTGAGCCTCAATACCTACAGTGCCTTAAGGCACTCAGACTCTGTCGTTGAGGTATTTAAAAAGACTACTCCGACTTTTTTGGTTTAGCACCACAGCCCTTTTCGTGCCTTCGCTTAGAGATAGAGGGTCTCAGCATCTTAACCAAATGTGTCGGTACTCGAGAATGTGATATGGTCAGTATCATGCTTTGGGTGTGGGTCCGTCCACCCAGCTGCGATACGTTCTGATTTTAAACCAGTACGTATCATAACTAAACGGGCTTATAGTCCGTCCGAAGAATCACTCGGAACAAATATTGTTGTCACCAACGGGACTCGGACTCGGACCTTCGGCTTGCGCAATGAGTCCTATAACCACTGCACTGCGCGGACTACTCAGTAATTTTTACTGCGTTGTATTATAATAATTTTTTTTGTCTCTGAGAATATATACATCTCTTTGGTGTGTTTCTTGCCTTTATTCGTTGTTGGCGACTGCATATCGTATGTTGAGTACAAAACCCTTCTCACAGGAGCATACTTTTGTCAACAGTCAGGGCTTAAACTAAAACGCGAACACCAAGGTTTTCGATTATACGTCTTACTTTATTCAAGGATCGACATCGACTCCCTAACAGTTTTTCCGGACATAATTCGCTCCAGGGCTTTATTTTGTCGCTGCTCATCACCGAACTGAACAATCGCTGTTTCTGATGTGCTTCGCTCTCTTCCACGACATATCGATCATGCCGCAGAACTCTCTTGATGATACAGGGGCCACGATACGTAGCCTGCAACTTCTTGGGCTCACCCGTAGCTGAAATGGCCCTTTCCACCAAGACCAACTCTCCTTCCTTGTACTGCCTTGGTTTCTGATGTCTTTCGTCGAATCGCTTTTTCCACTTAAGGGTAGCCTCGGATATATTTTCAATCGCGTCTTCTCTCTTGTCTGTCATCGTTGCTGTCCAAATTAGTTTCCTGCTGCTAGAAGCCTGTTGCCGCTGATGTCCTTCACCGGGTAGTCGAAAATTAGCGCGATTGTTGAATACTTCGTCGTTGCACAGGTTTCGATTGCGTTGACGTTGTTGAACCGTGTACCGAGTCAACGGATCTACCATGACCAGCACAGACTCGTTACCGCGGCAACTTCTAATATATGGACCCAAGTGATCCATATGGACTATTTCAAATGGTAATCGGGGGAATGTCCATACCATGTAATTGACATTCTTTTATTCTCGGCTCTCGCACATAGCTACAGTCAATGCATGTGTTCATGCAGTTCTTTATGAAGTTACGCATTCGAGGGAACCAAAAACTTCGTTTCAATTGCATCAGTGTACCATCGACACCCGGATGTCCGGCGTCATCGTGACACAGCTTCGCCACCCGCCAGTGTATGCCCTTCGGAACAACGAGCATTTTTTCCCTCTTTATCAACTCTGAAGAGTTCTTCAGAGTTGATAAAGAGGGAAAAAATGCTGTTCTTTATAACATATTCCTTGCGAATTTGCTCCCGCTGCTCAGACTCCACCTTCATCTCGAGAACGTCCATGATGTTTTTCACGTCTGAATCTTGTCGCAGTAGAGTGCGTACCCAATCCTCCAACGACAAACTGACACTACCAACATATTCCTCTACTCCATTCGGTTCAGTCGTGTCCATACCATGTAATTGACATTCCTTTATTCTCGGCTCTCGCACAAAGCTACAGTCAATGCATGTCTTCATGCAGTTCTTTATGAAGTTACGCATTCGAGGGAACCAAAAACTTTGTTTCAATTGCATCAGTGTACCATCGACACCCGGATGTCCGGCGTCGTCGTGACACAGCTTCGCCACCCGCCAGCGTATGCCCTTTGGAACAACGAGCATTTTTTCCCTCTTTATCAACTCTGAAGAGTTCTTCAGAGTTGATAAAGAGGGGAAAAAATGCTGTTCTTTATAATATATTCCTTGCGAATTTGCTCCCGCTGCTCAGACTCCACCTTCATCTCGAGAACGTCCATTATGTTTTTCACGTCTAAATCTTGTCGCTGTAGAGTGCGTACCCAATCCTCCATCGTTAAACTGGTACCAACATATTCCTCTACTCCATTCGGTTCAGTCGTGGAGCCAGGCGCTCGACTCAATGCGTCGACGTGAGGCGAAATACAACCTGGTAATCGAATTCTTGTAGTTTTAAAAACCATCTCGCCGCTCGCGGAATGAGAGGCATCGTCGCTTTCAGACGGGCAATGGCTTGGCAATCAGTTACTATTTCGAATTCCCCAACAAGTAAATTCGGAAACGTTCACACGCGTCGACGATCGCGAGCACCTCCAACTCGTAGGTATGGTATCGGCTCTTCGCTGGATTGCACAGACGGCTATAGTACGCAACGGGATTCATCTGTTCCGATGCATTTTTCTGCAACAAGATGCCTGCAAGGCTCGCATCGGTGTGCAACTGATGCTGTGATGCCTCGTCGTAAATGACTAGGTTGGGTGCCTCAGTCAACTACCTCACCAGCTGTTGATGTGCCTCTTCGCATTTGGTCGACCAGTTGAATAGTACATCCTTTTTTAACAAACGCGCTATGATGACATAATTCGGAATCAATTGTGACGGTAAATGTTTTCGTTTCCCGGCACTCCACTTGTCCACCGGCGAATCCTATCATCGTCTTGTTGCGCGGCTTAACTGCACCGACACAATGATTCACGATATTCCGTTTTATAAATGAGTGACAACTGCCCGAGTCTATAAGCGCTTCGCACACGATATCGTTCACAGTGATGATCTTCGTAACCGGATCCCAGATGGTTCACTGTGGAGTTCACAGAATTGTCATTTGCTTTTTCCCCGCCGGTTTTGGGCAATCGCGTGAAATGTGTCCCCGATCCCTATATACCGGGCCACCTATATCGTGAGCTATCACTTTTTGTACGGAAATGTGTTTTTGTCCTCGGTTGGACAATTCACGACACTAGTCTTACTGTCAACCACAGCGCATAAGTCAATGCCCGAAAACGATTGTTACAGATCAGAACATCGCGGAAAACACATGACCGACAATATCCGACGCAAATTATCGGCCATCAGCCCGTTAATCATATAGCGGATTAATGACTGGTCGTCGACACCACCTTGTCGTACCAACGAAGGCATTCGATAATAGTACTCCACCATCGATTCAGCCTTCAACTTTTTCGCTTTCATTAATTTCATATGCACATCGGCGGCACTTATTTGAAGCGGAAAATCTGCCAAAAAACCATGCGGAATTCCATCCATGTACGAGACACTGGGTGGGCGTTAGCCCACATCTTTGCCGTGCACTTAAGTTTAGCTATGACAGCTAGGAGTAGCAAATGATCTTCCCATCCATACCCCATTCGCAATTATTCGTCTCGATCGATGAAATGTGTTGACGTCATGTCACCATAACATGGGTCGAATTCAGGAACAATTGACTTTTGTCGGAAACATGATGCCCGTTCGTGACAGGAACGATTGTGTTCCTTGTTACAGCATGTTGCTGAAATGTTGCAGGGGGCACAGACGAAACTGGAACTGCTGCATCATTACACGCATACAAGTTGGTGTTTGTTGGTATGCTTGGCGAGTATACGTATGACGTAGATGCCGACGCCATGCTGGTTGCCATCTTCGGACACTTTTCACTCTGGACATTCGATACCGGTTTCAACGAATTTATGGTGCCGATGGCGGAAGCTAGCTGTTGTGATAGGGTCGTCAATTGCTTATGCAATTCCCCTACATCACCTCGTAGCTTCTCGACTTCCTTCATGCTATCTTCGTTGGCCTCGGAGAACAACTCTTCTTCGCCTTCATGGCTCCGCAACCGCGTAATAAGCTGTTCCTTCGTACTGGACACAGCTAAGCTGGCTTCGCGAAGTTTTTCATAAACTAAAACAAACACCAAGGTCTTCGATGATACGTCTTACATTATTCAAGGACCAACATCGACTCCGTAACTCCATATAACAATGAAGATAGACGCCATAGTTCATATAGACTTTGGGTAGGAAAACATTTATGGATGACACTTTTGTCTACCCAACTAGTTTAAATTCTTGTTATAATATTTAAAAATGTTAGGCCAGAATTTATATGCTTTATTTTGTATGAATAGTTTTGCCGCCTGAACTAAAATTATTTTGATTCACTGAGTCGTTTCTTTTTTCATTTTCAAATAATCCCAAAAATCGCCAAAATTCTGAAAAAGGCTGAACGAAAAAAAAGCCAACTACCTATTATTTAATTATTGCAACTTTTAAATAAAAAGCCAGAGAAGAAGTTTTTTGGACATGACTGTTTTAGTAGCAACGCAGATGTTATTCTTTTGTATTTGCTGAAATAATCAAGAATATTTTACTTAAAATTGTAACAAGGGCAAGTCCTGATTTGTGTGTCAGCGATTTGGATAAAATTTGGAGAGATGGAGAGGTTCGATACAATGTTCAATCGTTTTCGAGAAAGTCGCCTTCAATGTTCCTAGTGCAATGATATAACCCGTTAACTCAAGACTATCGATGGCTTCGTTTTTCCTGGTTATACGTGTATTTTGGTCTACTTTTTGACTAATGTTTAAATAATTAAACTTTCAAACTAATAGTGTAAGAATAATTTATTGTCCGTTTTTAAAGCATATTGGAATAAATAATTATGCAGGCAAACAGCAATAGTAATTGAAAGAACACTTTCTTTTTTGCTTGAAAAACAAACTCGCTTCCTGCCACAACATGATCAATGATGCTTTCAGTCGATATGAAGTAGTCAAGGGAACTTCATGAGGTATTTTGAATCTGGACTCGGAAACTTGGGAATAGGTACAGATTAGACCGTCATACCAGGCAATTGATGAAGAGTAAAATAATAAAGAAAAAATTTGTGGTCTGGAAAAATCAGATTGAGAATCGTTCATGAAATCGGCCTTAACCTTTTTTGGAAATCACTAAGCATAGAAATGTGAAAGTATCATAAAAAAAACGTTTAACTACTTTTAAGGCTTTGAATTGTAGAAAAAAGGCCGTATTTAGCGAAAAAAAGGCTTTTCCACATGATAACGCATCCGCTCACACCTCCGCCGTCGCCATTGCCAAATTGGTCGAATTGGGTTCATCCTCCGTATTCTCCAGATTTGGCTCCGTGCGGATTCTTTTTGTTTCCGAACTTGAAAAAATCATTTGCTGGGCAGAAATTTGAGCCGAATGAGGAGATCATCGCCGCCACGAAGGCCTACTTTACAGACCTCGAGAAAACGTATTTTTCAGACGGGTTAAAGAAGTTGGAGCATCAAGTATATCGAGCTCAAAGAAAATATGTTGAGAAATAAGTCGCCACTTTTCCAAAATTTCCGCTTTTCTTTTGTTGACTAAGTACTTATCGGACCACCCCCGTATAAATAAATTGCGAATACATAAATTTGTTCAATGGTACGTCAATACTGAGGGTAATTGAAAGCGCCAAGATTTAGTTTTTATTAAATAAGTTTATTTGCAACATTCAAACTAAATTCAATTCTCACAAAGAGTGTACAACGAAATCCTGATCCAATCAAAAATTTACTACCTTATAATAATTGCCATAAATTTTTCGAAACAAATGGTCCAGATTAACTTATTACGCGTTATTTTGAATGTCTGATTTATTATGCTTAGAGTTATTCTAAATTTTTAAATATCAGCGTTCAAATCAAATAGGGAAATGATCCCCTGTTAATAATAAATTAGACTAAAACAATAGCATCACCTATTTCTCAGTAAACCGACACCAACCGGATTCTTGGCATTCACCAATTTCGGTCAAATTACCCTCCTGACATATACGACTACATACAAGAACATAGAGGACATAAATATAAATTTAAAACCACTAACAATTCTGTTTTATTTGAACTATATCACCGCCTACAATCATCGCCGTCTCTACAAATATAATAATATTATCTGTTGTCATTTTTATTTATCGCTAAAATTAATGGCTTCTGCTAAAAACGATAACGCACTGAAATGTGTGCGTTTGAATATCTGCGCGATGTAAGTTTATATGTTTGTGGGTTATTACTCTATTGATAACAACACACCTTAATTGATTGATAAATTTGTGTTGGATGAAATGTTTGTTCTGGCTAAAGCTTTCGCTTCAATTTTTTTTCGCGTTCCTGCCATATAAATGCAATGAATCATTTCCTATGTAAATTTTTTCCTAGACTTTCCGATCTTGAGTACATATTATGTTAATATGCATATCAGGCATAAATGTTGTTTACATTAAAGGGAAAATGCTCCATTTAAACAAAATATTAAAGCGACAAATTGAGGGTAAAGGGTCTCTGACACCGATTTTGCAAACTTAATTCAGTTAGTTTTTTAAATTTAGTCGCTTAAGGGCATTTCGGTACGCTGTACTTAAACTTTAAACGAACAAATTCGTTGTAACATTTTATTAGATCCATAAAATTGATTTACGGTAAATATCAGTTCAATATCTACTATCAATTCATGTTCGCGTTAATTAAAAAGAATTTTAGTTTGAGATATGTACGGTAGCAAAATTTGGTGTCGATTTGATAAGATTCTGTGTTAAAAATATCTAATCATTCGTTAAAATGTCAAAAATGTGCTATTTTCCATCAAACCAAACATTTTCTTGGCTGTTAAAATATTTCATTTTGCGTAATAAATAAAAGTGTCGCGAAAAATTGAACAAGCACATCAAAAATATCCAAAACTTCTTTCTGAAAATAAAAAATATATTTTTTCCGACTCAAAAAATCTGTTAAATCTAAATTTGATTAAAATATATACTTAGAAGATAATGTTAATTTCAAATGTATCAAATTATCTGAAATGAAAATCTAGTTGGGAATCTCACTATCAGTGTGATAGTGTGAATATTATTAGCACTAGTCGCAAAGAACGTCGAGAAGAAATAGTACATTCGCGTAAATAACCAATTTCAATTGTATCGAATTAATAATTAGCCAATAAAAACACATTTTGTGGTTTTATTGGAAAAAAATCAACAATGCACAAATGCTCGCACGCACATCTATTATAATTTGCTTGTAGCTTGAAAGCTTAAATTAGACTTATAGTGTTTAATTTGTTTGAAATCTCATAAACTTGTCCCAGACTTACTTAAGATGAATTTCAATTGCATGCTAATGCGGTTGAATGATTGTTTTTTTCCATTGTTGCTTAGGAGCTTGATTTTTCGCAGATACTTCCAATTTGAGATGTTGAAATCATTGCGTAAGTTTGTGGCGCCTGTAATTGTTAATGAGTGTCGGTATATTTTGATTGAAGTACTTATTGGTCGAACGCATAAAATAATTTCAATGTTAAAGGTGTATTAATAGGGGTTTAATATTCATTATTACATTATAGGCGCGGCGTAGGGGCTACCAAATGTAATTTTTGAGAGTTTAATAAATAATATAATTTTTTTTTCAAATCAAACCGGAGAGTTTAGCAAATATTTAAACGCTTAAAGTTTGTTTTAATTCAATTAATTTTATTTTATAATCCATGTGTGTCAATTCAATCGACCAATCTGAATTTTTCGGTTGGCAGTTCTTTTCACTAAAATTTCTGCGTGCTTGACTAAAGCTTATATCCCCTTTTGAGTTTAGATCATATTTTAAACGTTAGTGCTTTACCTATCTTATACTTCAATTAACACATTCGGTGCCAGATTTTGGCTGTAAAAAACCACCCGGTGAAATCGAAGATGAGTAGTCTGCGTGGTTCAGTAGTTAGAGCACTCGACGCGTAAGCCGAAGGTCGTTGGTTCGAGGCTCGGTGATGCCAACGAGATTTTGTTCAAGTGATTCTTCGGACGGAGTATAAGCCCGTTCAGTTATGATACGTGCTGGTTTAAAGTCAGAGCGTATTGCAGCTGGGTGGATGGGCACACGGCCAAAGCGTGATATTGACCATATCACCATGTCGAGTGCCGATACATTCGATCATGATAATGAGATACTCTATTTATCTCTAAGCGAAGGTCCGAACGGAGCTGTAATGCTACCAAAAAAAACCGGAGATGAAAAAAACCAGAAACCTGCCATTCCTACTACTAGGGATGGCAGTTTATAGTAAAAAAACGGTTCTTCAGTTTTCCAGTTTTTTATTTTCGGTTTAACCGGGCGGTTTTTAACAGCAAAAAACCCGGCTTATGAAAAAAACGGTTTTCCGGTTTTTTCTTGGTAAACTATAACAAAAATTGAATCAAAATGAAAAATAGATTTTTATGTCCATTGACTAGCTTTAGGTATATTTGATTTTTCGATTGTTTACTCACAAAATTAATTAAATCAAAATAAATTCTAGGATATTTCATGCTTGCCATAAAAATAAGAGTCTAACGTATTGAAATCCAAGCCGACAGCTTATTATTAAGCGAAGTAATTCATTTAAAGTATAAAGATGAAAGATCCTTCATTTTAGTTCTCAAACATTTTGCATTTATTGTGTCGTGTGTTAGCTTCTCTTCGTACTCTAACTGAAGTCCTCTGCATTGCAACGAAACAAACAACTAATGCAATGAAACTTCTGTGCAACGGACAGCTTTGGGAACGATGGGATCGTCCGTTGGAAAGGGGTGTCCATCGGAGAGGAGTGTATGTGCTAGCAACTATACGAATATAAATTTCTGAGCAAATTTATTAATTTTTTTTTTTTAATTTCACAGTGTACGTATTCGAAAATTGGTAGTTAAGATGAAAAATGCACAACAACGTCAATTAAAAAATAATTACGAATTGAAAAAAGAGGTTATTTCAGTTTGTTTCTTCCCTTTTGATTTTACAATCTGTTCTTCGTGATAAATAAGGACATGATTGTTTAAGTTGAAGCCTTCTACATCTGCCTTTCTTTGATAAAAGTCCTTTATTTGTATTAAATGTTGAAGTCCTGCTGCCCAGTCTTTAATGGAGGAATCCACTGGAAGGGAAAAGTTCTTAAGTATGTAGCTGTACTCATTTATATATGAATGTTTTGTAAAAGTTATGCTACTTACGTTCTCTTTGTTCGGGAGTGTAAGTAAATTCATCTTTTTCTTTGTCTTGTTGCTGGAAGCTTTCCAAAATATCCTTCAAATTTTCGCTGCTACTTTCTGTTGCTAAATTCTGATCAATTTGAGAACATTCAGTTGCATCCATACTCATGCTAGCCATTCTAATTAATGCATTAAGGTCTGACTCTTCATCTACTGTGCTTGAATTTTCACTCATTTCATTACCCGGAAAACCAGCTTTTACAAAGCAGTTTTCTATTTTTTAGGCTCCACAGCATTCCAGGCTTTGTTATCCACGTTATTGCCTTCAAAACGTCGATAGACTTCGCCGATTCCCCAGCAGATGATCTTGTTTTATATTTGCAAGTAGGTGGGTCAAAATTAAGTGCCGATACTTCACTTTGAAATTTTTAATTACTCCTTGATCCAAGGGTTGTGAGGTAGAAGTTATGTTTGGGGGAAAGAAAGCCAGTTCAACGTTCTTAAGCTGTATGTGAGGATGGGAAGTTGCGTTATCAGGAAAAAGACATATTTTTATTTTTTGAGCTGCCATTTTTTTGTCCAATGCTGCCAACCATTTGGTCATAATGTCGGTCGTTATCCACGCTTTGCTATTGTACTTCCATGTAACTCCGATTGAATCCAAGTTCATAACTTTGAAGCATCTCGGCTTCCCCGCTTTGCCTATGGCTTAGGGCTGTAATTTTTCCTCAGTCATGCTGGAACAAAGAAGAACTGTGAGGCGCTCTTTGGCAATTTTTCCTCCGGAGCAATCTTCTCCTTTAAAGCACAAAGTTTTCTCTGGCAGCGCTCGATAGAACAGTCCAGTTTCATCTGCGTTAAATCCATTTTTTGCTTCGTAGCTCTGAATGATACTGCGAATTTTGTTTTTCCAGATCACTACTGTTTCTTCATTGACCGACGCAGACTCCCCACATATAGCTTTAAAACTAATGTTATGGCGATTCCGAAAGCGGTTCAACCACCCATTTGAAGCCTTGAAGTCTGACATCTTCATTTCCTGGGCAATTTCTCGCGCTTTCGCCTGTATAATCGGACCCGAAACAGGAATTTTTTTAGTCCGCACTTGCTTAAACCATTCGAACACTACTTTATCTATTATGGAACCAGGAACAATTTGGATAAGCCGATTAGTTTTTTCTGAAACTTCGTTATCTCGGAAACACTTGCTACTTGCGTTTTTCCTATTTTAAAATTTTCTGCGATAACTCTAACCGATGATTTTTTTCGCGGTGAAAATGAATAATGCTTGCTTTTTCTTTTAATGACAAAAATTTCCGTATTGGAGACATGACGATTTCGCGTCGGAGCTGACTGAGCACTGGATGAAGTGAAAAAGAAAAAATGGTTCATTGTTTACAAATTTTGTGCCGAGAAAACTGATTCGTCTAATGTAAACATTCGCAATTGGAACTAAGACTGAGCACTAGATAAAGTGAAAAGGAAAAAAAGCTTCATGTTTTGCGTATTTTGTACCGAGAAACAGTTACGGCCTTTCATGAAGTTATTTTCTGCCCCTTCCAGCTAGTTCGATCCGATTTGAAACTCAAACAGTGTTTATTTTATTTCGACGACTGTCCGTTTCAGAGGGGTGGAATCTGTGTCATGGTACCTTAACATGGAATGTCCGTGTCCGTTAATGGGTGTCCGTTCTAGAGGAGTTTGGAATATATTGTTTTGCTATCGGTTCCACTAAATATTGTCCGTTAGGAGTCCGCTGTGCAGGGGTGTCCGTTAAGAGAGGTATAACTGTACCATGTAGTGAACTAGGTATATATAAAATAGGTAAATGTCCGTGAAGGACTGCAGCGATAGTCTGCTGTCTCGGCGAATAAGGATGGTGAGATCCGCCCAGATTGGCCTTGACCAGGGACGCATGAATGCGCTGGCAGCCTAGCGTTGCGGCGTCGTGGGGCGGGTTCTTTTCCCCAGCACAAGGACCCACTGCAAAAAAAATCGCTTTAACGAATTAAAAAATGTCATATGCCGATCGACTGCTGTTGAGGTCGAAGTAACCTACTAAGTGTTGAAAGTGCTTGTTCAAAGAATAAATTGAGCCGGAAAAAACGGACGGAATTGAGAGACTTCATCGTTACCGACGATATACTTATGGCCCACAAATAAGAGTGGGGCATCCAGATGGAGGTGGTGCCCCCTCGCACCCTCCCAAACGGATCAAGATCCAAACGTAGACGTGGCCATATATTTCTCATTTGAGTGAAAAACCCATACAAACATAATTTGCATGAATTTCCCCATCAAATGAGAAATATAGACGTGGCCAATTTATGTTATACATTAGAATTATGTGATGGAATCACATAACTCTATACCATAAAAGGGCACGCGAGCGGAAGGCCACTCTACCCGGCAGGAGCGCCTGTTAAAGAAACAGAGGAGCGCGCCCGATAGCTAGCCCATGTTATAGGATAAGCCTGCCATCGTTGCGGGTCCTATACCCGGTCAGGTAAATCGAAATGGAAAGACCGACGTTGTACGTTTAACAATTCATGGTTTTTATTAACGTAACAATAATTACATGTCGATCTTCTATATATACTCGTATGCGGATTTCCATTTATTGTTCTCTTTATTATTAACTATTTAACTTTTAAGGATTATAACGTAGAACATTTTTTTTTTAAATATAAACCAAATAAAGATATTTAATGCTCCCGACTTGATATCTATCGATAAAACTTCCGCACTACATTTCCCTTAGCATGTGCTTTTTTTTATATATTTTCCATCCAAAAATACGACATAAGTACCAACAACACAAACAATATTTTGTATTCACGAATATGTATGCGATAAAAATTAATTGTTGAAAATATAAATTTTGTAAATTAGAAAATGCTAAGTCTGCTTTTTGGCCAAAAAGAAAAGAAAAATGTTCATAAATTTAACACCACTAACTTCATGCAATGAATTTTCCTATTTAAATACTTTAGCCTAATAGAAATTTTAACAGGTTTTCAAGCTGGATTCAATAAAAATTGAATTTATGTTTGTGATATTGCTTTAGGAGCGCAAAGCAAAAAAAATATTGGTATAACTTGAAGATTTTTAGGGACAAAAATGTTAGCTATCTTCCAAGTTGTTTTTAAGAAAGACGTTAAGACAATTAATTTAGCAATAATACTTTTTGCAGTGGACAAACCATTGAAAAACCTTTCACTTCGCTTTTAATTCTGCCAAATGGAATGTCGTTGTCAAGAAGTGATTGTAGCGCAGGTTCGAGCAATGATGATTTTCATAGGAAGAGAAGGAACTTAAGTCCTTGTGGTAGCTTGAGCAAGAATTTCCACACGGCGCAGGATGATTTTTAGTAGTACCTTTGCGGGTTTCGTTTTAATTCCTATATAATTGAGCATTTATCTCCTTCGATCCTCTCATGCCGTGATAGACAAAAGAAAACACAAAAAACAATTCGAATGTAGAATTAGCGATTCACTGCCTGAGAGTTAACTTTTACCAATTTGAAATATAAATGTTCGCAATCCGTGGCCTTAACGCCACTACGTTTCATTTAAAAATAAGTCTATTCGGTTACCGTCACCTATACGTAGATCACACTTCCGGTATCTGACGACTGAATAACCACGCATTACCAAAATCACAATGGTTTTGTGATAAAATTGAAGGCTATTTATAGTGATGAACTCCAGCAAATGCTTCGCTCTAATACATGTACTTGGCAAGGTTATTCAAGTATGGTTGACTACTCCCTTCTCACTTATTGCGTTGCTGGACCTTGTTTGATTTTGAGAAGACCATATCCTCAGCCAAAACGATAATACGAACCATTCATCGCAATGCAAGAAACTGAAGCGAGTTTAGGGCTAGGGATGTGAAAGATATACGAGACGATATTGATTTATTTCCTTAGCCAACCGTGCCAATCCAATCACGTGGACATCAATAAACGCGTTTCGACTTCCGAATTGACGACTTCGAATATGACTGCCTTCGCTAAGAACTTCTCACCAGTTCTCGTTGAAAGTGCGACTGTGACCACGATGTATTACATCATGTCTCCATTTACGTCAAGACTCACCAAATTTGAAGAGCTATTTATAAAGGAACTTAATAGGGTTCCGTCCAAAGTTTCTAATGAGTTGCCCCGCAGTGCTGTATACTCGGACACTTCAATTTCGGTATTCCTGTCTTAATCGCAGCAACCACAGTACGGCACTCCCTTCATTAAAGGGGAAAATTTACTTTTCAAGCTCACTAGGAAATTAACTTCGATTTGTTTTGTTAATTCACTGCCCGTGTGCACAGAACAAATTCAACAATTCCAATAAATAATGACGGCACGACAGTCATCCTTTACACACACTCTTATGGAAGGCGCTCGAGAAATGTTTTCTTTGTTGGGTCGGGTATTTTTTTGACCGGTTTTCTTTGTCGGGTCGGGTATTTTTGGGACCGGTTTTCTTTGTCAGGTCGGGTATTTTTGGGACCGCCCTAGTAGTAGTAGGTTTGATTGCTTTTCTTAAAATTTTAATGGGAAAAAAATGAACACATTTTGTTGAAGTTCTGTTAATGTGTAGGTAATTTGGGGAAAATTGAATCTTTCAAGAGAACACCATCAAATAACTGGTAGAAATCCTATCACAGTAATCCACCACTACGGGGAATTAAGCATTGTAGTGTGATATGTTTGCAGGTTAGAATTGCACCGCATTTGTTGTCTAACAATATCACTATCACTCGTTATAATTAATTATCACAAAGAATTCGGAGACACCACGAACCCAACTTCGAATGGATTTCACGAGTGGTGTGTCGAGATCCTATATGCGGAACGGAAGACAAATGGAGCCACAAATTTTTACTTTCAAAGGGGTGCTCCTGAACACTTCACGCAGTAAACCAATCAATTTTTACAACACATGTACGTTTTATAAACATTAAAACGATTTTGGAATCTAATATCATCTAATTTCCCAAATATTCCCGACTTTAAAACGCCGCCAAGAAAATATGGCAATCGTTTTTCGCGTCTTCCTCGTGGCACGGTCCAAGTAAAACTCCACGATCAGTCCACAAAACTTGTCTTTCTCTTTCTCATCCTGTGTATACGGTAAATCGCATCAGCTGCTCACTCAGCCGCGTGCGATTCCCTTGGGTAATGTAATCCACCGTTGGGGTGCACTAAATCAGTGTTGCCATGTTCAAAATTTCAATTGGCAGATTTAAGATTTTCAAGAAAAATTAACTGAAGTTAAGAAAAACGAAAAAGATTCTAAATAGTAGTAAAAGTTAAATCTCATGAAGAATATAATTAAAGGAAAACGTTTAAATTTAATATAAAGGAAAATTGATATAAAATTACATTGAATAATAACAATAAGAAAGGAAACAATTTTACAAATTACGATTATGAATGGAAGTAATTAAATATTTTTCTAAATTTGCCATTAAAATTTTGGATAGGAGATAGGAAGGTTATCCAGTAGTTTACTTGTGTGACTGCTCAATGGTAAGCTTATTGCTTTCTGAGAAGTACGGGTTTGATACCAGCCAACCCCTGTGTATATATGAATGAATCTATTCGCCTAAAATTAATGAGGAATGTAAAGTGTTGCTTAAGACGTGTGTGTATTGGAGGCATTCAATTCAAATGGATCATCATGATCTGAGCACCCAAGAGCAACCTAATAGCCATCTTGATGAGGAGAGATTTGCCCCTATATCCAAGCCCCTATTTTTACAAAACGAATCGACAAGCACGATATAGCATGATACCCGTTTGCAATATTTTCTGCTCAAGGTAGTTCCTCTGGGGAGAAGCTTTGAATTACATAAAGATGGAAAAACGTTCAACGCCCAAGAAAACTTATGCTATCTATGTTAAGATAAATTTCATGAATCCGTTTAATATTTGTTAACATGACAAACATTTTCTAAAAAATGCAGTCCAGGAATAAATTTGAGGCCAATTTAAATTTTACTACACAGAATATACTTCAAATTGTCTAAATTGATTTATTTTAGGCTTCATTTTTTTAAATATTGGTTCTTCATTAAAGTGTATTTTATCAAGTTGAGCTATCACAAACGTTTTTCCTTCATTTTCAAGTAATTGTGCAGCATAATTTTTAACTAAACCACATAAAAGACACATTCAACTTGATTTCGTTCACATTATGAGCTCCATCTGCCATCAAAAAAGTTGACTTTGGTAGAAAGTATTTATTTAACTGCTGTTAAGACCTTGAAATCTATTTCCGCAAAGCTGTGACGTTAAGATTTCATTATATGAGCAACGCCCGGAAAGAACATAAAATTTTACCCATAATATCTACAATCTGCAAAGAAAGCTTACTCGTATAAGAAACAATTTTCACTTATTCTGAGCGCCATAAAAACAACAAAAGACATTTGACCAATTAATTTCATTCGACAGGCATTTCCAATGCATTCATGCTTACCAATAAACAATGCGTACGTGTTTTGCCTCCCACATGCAAATATTATCGCCTTCTTTCGCCAACCGGCTTTCTGTTTTTGACTACTTGCATTTACAACTCGCCATGCCATCATTATATAAGTTAACAAATTTGGTAGTCTAATGGCTGAACATTTCTCGATTCCACATGATTATCCGATCACATATTAACCGCACACGTCTATAAGCGTCGTGTATTGAAAAAGAATATCTCATTTGAATTGTGGTGGATATGACGTTCGTCTAAATAATTAAATTCAATATTATTTTGCTAATGATCAATGACAAAAATATCCGGTTACCCATTCATGTGCTCTTTCTCTATTATATTCCTTTGGTTAAACCAACAATTTGATATCAAAGTTGTAAATGATCACAATTCTCTTATGTAATTAGAATGACATGGACGCTCAATGTTCTTTTCATGTGTCGCTTGCGATGTGAAAACCATTCAATACATCTCGCTTAGAACATCGCGGTATCCCAGCATCAGAAAAATCACATGTGCGGAAGATACCATGGGCCTAAAGCAAATTCACCAAAAACAGCCGAACAAGATTTTGTTGATTTCGTTGTTTATGGCTGATGGCATTGCACACGCTATTTATAGAGATTATATTGGATACCCCAAACATGGATTACCTCTTTCCGGGTGGTTAGTGAATCTATTTTAAAAAATGTGTTCGATGTGACATGAAGGGATTCGATTGAAACAAGTCACAATGCAACAGCAATTTCCTTTTGCCTACTTTGGAGTTGCTCTATTTTAGTTCGATTTACTTCAGAGGTAATCAGAACAGTCCGAATTTGTCGCGAATCAGATCGTTACTTCCTAGCTACAAATTAAGAAAAAATGTTGATCAAATCTATTATAGAAAGTTGTGAAATAAAGCAATCCGTTTTAATAAAGGAGTGCGTATTGATAACACAAGTAAGAGTGATAGTTTTAATTGTTAGTAAATTGTCTACACAAATGAAGCTTTGAAGTGGTTTATCATGAATATCCTTTTGATACTTCAGCCGACTCCTATTACGATGATTGTGTAATCTTTTCTTCATCAGAAGTTAGTTATATCTCTCTTTAAATCGGATATAAAAACGTTATTCCACTTATTACCTCTCTTTAAGTCGGATTTAAAAATGTTATTCCACTTTTAATGCTTTTTATTTTTTACAGATGGTCGGTCCACCACCACCTCCTCCACCTGGTCCTCCGCCACCACCTGGGCCACCGCCGCCTCCGGCAATGGGTGGTCTCAAATTAGGTGGTGGTTCAGGAGGCGGAGATCAACGAGCAGCCCTTCTCCAATCAATACAAAAGGGTGCGAAACTTAAAAAGACTGTTACCGTAGATAAGAGTAAGCCCATGGTCGCTGGAAAGGTTTGTTAATATTGAATTTTCATAATTTTCTCAAATAATGTAATCTTTAATTTAGGTTGCTGGAGAAAGCAATACAAACTCCTCAGCGCCACGAGCTTCGTCGAAACCCGCAAATGGTGGTCCTCTGGGTGGTTTATTTGAAGGAATGTCGTCGATGCCAAAATTAAAACCGGTCAATGGACGAGGTGAGTGTTTGAAAGGCATATAAATATAGTTTTAATATTTTCAATTTATTATAATTAATAATTTTACTTAAAAGATTATGTAGCTTTCCACTAACCACTTGACTAAATATTGAATCAAGAATAATGACTAAGATTACCTCCTGTCTGATTAGTTTACCACATCTAAGTCCATTGAATGATATGTTAATATTTTCTATCCAAATTTAAAAAACGATTATCCGATCGAATTGAAATAAGGAAATGAATTAGACTTAAATAAATATTCTATCGTCGTCATCAAATCTTATTCGAATCAATTCTATAATTACTTCCTTTTACTTTCATATAACAATTATACTAAATTCATATGTCCACGTACGTTTCTATTCGATTAAAACAAATTAAGAAATGCTTTCTACATCGTTATAATGCTTCTCAAAATTCTAGTTAATCAGCTTCCTCTTTAAAATTGGTTGTTCGCTAGCAGTTAGAATATCCTGCAAATATTCCAGGTTATTTATCGCTAACTCCTTTGAGTTTTTAATGGATGGTTTCCAAAAGCTTTTTTAACTTACGAGGGTGGTCCGAAAAGAACGAGTAATTAGCCTCATCGCCCGATGGCGCCACTATCGCAAGAGTTGTACATTCTCGTAGACGGCTACTGTCAGTATTTCAGCCGAATCGGACTCCTAGTTTTGTTTTGACCGCGAGTGGAAGCGGGTGTGTCCGGGGATTTGAAAAAAATAGAGAAAGAGCAATATCGGTTGGTGATTCGATTCTTGTTTTTGGAAGGGAATCACGCAGCAAAATCAAAGAGCGCTTGGATGATGCTTATGGTGACTCTGCTCCTGCGATGGTGACCGTAAAAAAATTGGTTTAACGAGTTTCAACGTGGTCGTACGTCGGTTTTTATGAGCCACTCCCAGGTGTCCCGAAAACGACTACAACAGAGGATAACGAGCTCGTATTGGCAGACC
The DNA here is from genome assembly GCA_963969285.1 of Odontomyia ornata. Lineage (NCBI taxonomy): Eukaryota > Metazoa > Arthropoda > Insecta > Diptera > Stratiomyidae > Odontomyia > Odontomyia ornata. Next base: position 39,861,295 of record OZ017742.1, read on the forward strand.
GCCGATTGAGGGTGCGCGACATAGCTGAGACAGTAGGCATCTCAAAAGACCGCATGGGTCATACGCTGCATGAATTTTGGGAATGAGAAAGCTGTTTAAGTGCAATCCCAAGAAGTTTCTGCGTCGCATCGTGACCGTCGACGAAACATGGCTCCACTGGTACACATAAGATACCTAGGAGCAGTCGAAACAGTGGACTTTACCCGGCGAACGTGCTCCGAAGAAAGCGAAAACTGTCCTATCGGCCGGAGAGGTGATGGCCACCGTTTTCTGGGACTCACAAGGTGTGATCAGTATCGACTACCTGGGGAAGGGCAAAACAGTCATAGGGCTCTACTATGCCGAATTATTGGACCGATTCGACGCCGAATTGCAGAAGAAAGGCCCCATTTGGCGAACAAAAAAGTGCTCTTCCACCATGACAATGTATCGGCTCACACCTTCGCCGTCGCCAGGGCCAAATTGGTCGAATTGGGCTAGGAATTTCTACGCCATCCACCTTATTCTCTAGTGTTGGCCCTGTGCGACTTCTTTTTGTTTCTAAACTTGAAAAAGTCACTCGCCGGACAGAAATTCGAGTCGAATGAAGAGGACATCGCCGCCATGAAGGCCTACTTTGCAGACCTCGAGAAAACGTTTTTTTTTCAGACGGATTAAAGATGTTGGAGCATCGCTGGGTCAAATGTATCTAGCTCAGAGGAGATTATGTTGAGAAATAAATCGCCACTTTTCAAAAATTTTCGTTATTCTTTTGCACGGGAAGTACTTATCGTACTGCCGTCGTATATTTTCATCATTGATTTTCTGAGAGCTTTCAGAAAAACTATTTTTTTGGTACGTGGGTCCACTGAAATCATTTAAGGTCGTGTTATCATTCGAAAAACATGAAAAAAATATTTTTTTGCATAAATTGTGCAACTGTGGTGCTGAGGTTTTACTTTATGGACCAGGCATTGATGATTAGCGGTAATTAAAAGCTTTATTAGTGATAAAAGTTTAAAAAATTTTAAAAGCGCTTTTCTCGAAACGGTATTTTGAAAATCAGTTGCCATGATATCTCAGAATCTACCGAATGGATAAACTTGAATGAATATACCGGGAGTTTTATTCAGTACATATTTTAGCAGTTTCCTAACTAGGGTTATTTTGATTCATCTACCCATTTGTTTCACAACATAGAAGTCGTGAAAAAGCACAAAATTTCGAAAAAAAAATTAATAATGCGCCAAACACTTCTCTTTCAGTATTTGCTTACAATCCTAGGTGAGTTCAAGTTTATTCTCCACAGATTAAAAAACAATTCGATTTTTTCACTTAACTTTGACAGGATGCTTGTAGTCGTGACAACCGCAAAACACCTTTTTTAGAGATGACGTGGCTAAATCCTGCTGTAATTCAGCTATGAGCACTACTTTTCTTGTGGGGTTTTTTTTTAATTCTCAAGATGTGAACATACACGCGTAAATTGTACGGTAAAAGATTCAGGTTGCATGTCAATTAGGCCTCTAGAAAAAACATACTTAAAACCCTTAAAAAAGAGACTTCCACGGGATGACCCCTTAGCGTTTCAAATCAAACTTAATAATTGGATCAGAAATGAAGGCCTCTTGAATGTTTGGATATCAAAAAATTGTTAAAAGGTTCTTAAGGGGAGAGGTATGTTTAGAAAACTCAACTTTACACTTTTTTGAAAAAATTTTAAAGGACAAGAAATGATTTGAATTAATTGAAATTAATAGGCCATTTTATTTATACTTCAAACTACATTTGTTAATTTTTTCAAGTATTTATCGTTGAAAATCGCAAAGTTATGAGCAGATGGATATATCTGTCCGGCATCAGAGTCGATGGCTAGCGTCATATGTGCAGGCTGCAAATTTTTTCTGAAACAAATAAGCTTCTACATTATTAGCATGTTTTTCTTCGATATGAACTAGCTTTTGAATAAACATTTCAAAAATTGACAAATTGTGGTACATTTGAAATAAATTAATTTTATAAGTTTTTTCCGTTAATTTTTGGGGAGAAATAAATACTTTTTATCGTTATTTCTTCCAGAATATTAGTTCGTATCGAAAGTATTTTAATAAAAAGTCAGATAAACTTTGATATTATAAAATTGACAAGATTTCGTTACGTAGAACGGTAGATGAAAAGACTGACTTTGAGAAAAACGCGTTTAAAGAAAATGTTACCGAAAACTGTAAATTAAAGTGACTAAAAAATAAACTCCTTTGACATCGACAATTTTTAAGCCGCAATGCAAACGTTTGGAGCCAAGCGCCAAATGGTAGAATTGAAGCTTTCATTTGCATTTTGCGTGTGGCCACCTAAGCATCTTGTTAATAAATATTCTCGGGTTAAATCTTCATACATAGAAAGTATTTCCTTCTGCATATTAGGGTGTAATGGGCTAGGATGAGCTTCAGGCTCAGTTCCAAAAGCCTCAGCTTGTTGTCAGATGTTCCAACTGTCAGCGCCCGCTGGACAGTGCTCGGCTCGTGGATTTTCGTCTGTGAATATGAGGTGATAGAATGTAGCCATAATAGCACGTTTCATATCCCTAGTACGTGCTCAATTTTTTTATCAAAGATTTGGTAGGTGTTCCTTTGCTAACCAGTTTTTTTTTTATTTTTTTACACTTCGAAGTCGAGTTCCCATCCTTTTCTGCACATGACTTACACACTCGCTGTTAGTAACTGCTTGCTCGTCACCATAAAGTTTGACATTAAGAAGAGCTGAACATATTTTTGAATCTCCATCACCGATGTAATTAACTTACCTGTATTTTACACCGTCAAGCTCTTCTGATCTCAATAAAAAATTTTTACTGATTCTACTTCCATGCTTCTCGCTGAGCCTTCATGAGTTTCCGTGCAAGATTCTTCGTCATGTTGTTCTTTCCATGCAATATATTCTTCGGAGGAGTCCTTAGATTTCTTGCTATAGAATGCACATGATTGACAGTAACTACGTAGAACCACAAAATCCACAACTTTTTCTATGTAATACGCATTGAGAGTGGTCACGCCAAATAGCGATTTGAAGCCTCTTTTCTTCCAAGTTCCGTCCCCAGACACTTTATAATCAAGAATATGTCGTTCATGTTCTTCATTTATTTCTTTTCCTCTTCTACTGCGTTTTTACAACAATACTCGTTTTTTTTTTTATGCGGAATGATATAGGTGTAAATGTTATTATATGTGATTTTTGGATACGAACTCATTTTTTTCGAACTACGAAGTGTGACAATTAAGTAATGAGACTGATTTTATTGCCGCACTTGCGGTAAACCTGCGACTTTGAAATTCACTTCCCCTTCCCAGGCATCCTTCTCCTCTTCATTGATATATTTACCATTGTTCTAGCTTGTTTAGTTCGCCTGCTGTGTCGTGTTGAGTAGACGTGTGTTGGTAGTGCTTGTCACAAAAATGAAGAAACGAAATCAAGAGCAAGGTGTCGCAATAAAATTTTTCGCTAGATCAAGCGAAAAAGCTTCGGAGACATATGCTAAAATTGCAAAACTGCATGGTGATAGTGCTCTTAATCGTGCCCAGGTGTTTCGATGGTATAAAGAGTTTAAGGAGGAGCGTGAAAGCGTGGAAGACGAGGCGCGGAGCGGGAGACCAGTCGAGGTGCGGACTGACGTCAATGCACAAACTTGTCGCGCCCTAATCCGTGAAGATCGGCGTTTAACAGTTCGAATGTTGGCCTTGGAACTGGATATGAACCATGAAACGGTCAGACAAATTTTAACCGATGATTTTGGTATGAAAAAGTTATGCGCGAAGATGGTTCCAAAGAACCTTTCTGAGAAGCAAAAGCGTGTCCCAGTATTTGGCCTCTAAAGGGATCGCCCGATATGTCACCCTGTGACTTTTTTTGTTCCCTAGAACTAAATCGGTGGTCAAAGGAACCCATTTTGAGTCGATTACGGACAATCCAGGCGGCTGTGACGAGGATACTCGCGGACATCCCAGTCGAAGCGTTCCAGAAATGTTACGAAGCATGGAAAACGCTCTGGAATCGTGTTATAGCTGCGCAAGGGGACTATGAAGGGAGGGCAGAGTTGTAGAATAATTTTTAAATATGCGGTTTTCATGAAATCAGTCTCATTGCTTAATTGTCACACCTCGTACTTTGACAACTGCGCGCATTTAGAAGCAAAATAAAACAGATGCCAACCGACGCTGTGTCTGTGTATGAAATGAGAACGCCTTTCCTGATTATTCTCTACCAACGAATATTTCCTTACTATAATAGTTGTAAACTGAAATACTAAGAAAAATACTTTAGGTAAGCACTAGGATAACTGAGAAGTCCCGCCCCGTAGCTAGGACATGCTCCGCGCCCAAGCACTAGGTGTGCTCGACTTCAGTATAGTATAACAAACGAACCACTTCGCTTACTTTTGATTGATACAATACAAAATGTGGTTTTTGAAGCTTCTAAACCTATGGGGGGGGATAGGTTTAGAAGCTTCAATAAAAAGCAGATCCTTTAAATTTTTTTACCAAAGGTAATCATGTGGAGTCGAATGCAAGGTTTGGATGAGAATTTTTCAAAACAGAGCTTAAACTTACCTTAATTGGATCGCCAGGTGCAGGTGGAGGGAAAAAGAATAAAATATGTCGATCCCTCCCCTTCGCGATTTTACAATATTTTATGACGGAGGTAGTTCTTTATGTGCACAACAACAATAAATATCTTAGAAGTCGAAATACATTCAACTTTGATAATAGTATGATTTGTAAATCTATATTTTCCCTAATAGTATCGTATGTGTGCTCTTAGTCAATTAAATTCGGTATGTATGTATTCCTTTATGAGATATTCTGTAAGTTTGAAAAAAAATCGAATCATAGTTGTGGAAATTGTAATGATTTTCCACTTTCGTTTGTCCGATTAATTATTTCCCAAGGGAAATGTGAATCGACCTCACAACAATTCAAAGCCGTGAGCTAGTTCGGTGAAGAATTCGGTCGTGGGTCATACTGTGGTAGACTGTGGTCTAGTACACATCTCAGCCACCGACAAATTGTCCGTTTTAAAATGCGTTTGAAGCTTCCATGGATATTACGTTGCTTTAGCGATTCATACTTTTATTTCAAAACTTCCAAAAAACCAGAGACCGAACTCGCGCGTTCCCGATCTGTATACCAACGCGGTGCCAATATCTTAACTGCTCTAATCCAACTCAAATTAATCTACGCTAATGAAAATACAAAAATCCGAAAACAATAGCACCGCGAACCGGACCCGAAGGCATGCAATCGATTAATGGCAAATTATCGCGAAACCCGACCACTCGGCGACATAGTGATGTACTACTTCTCTTCCTTCTGAAAAGCCTAGACCACTAAAACGAAAGAGGATTTTTAATTTAATAGTCATATTTATTACTTTTAAAGTACCAAAAGACATGCATTTTTTTTTTTTGTTTTCTGTTAAAAGTTGAATATTCTGAGTAAATGCTTCTAAGAATCAAAGATTCATTTTTTTTATTATCTCCATGCAGTCAAAAACTGGAAAATGTTCTCCCTTTTGACAGGTAACTGATGTGAATTTACTTTTAGTAAATTGCAGAAATATTCAGCGTTTCAGTTACTGAAGAGATTCTACGTTATAATCTGTTTTTTTCATATATTCCGGTGCTAACCTCGTTGAAAAGGTTCGTCTCATTCACAAAACTGTTCGTTTATACCCGGTTAATCTTTGCCAGCGAATGGCGCTCTGTTAATTTTTGCTTTAGAACTATAGCCCCTTTCAGGCCTTCGCATACAGACAGTTAAGAGTATCTCATTGTCTTGATCATATGTATCGGCACTCTAAAAGATGATATGATCAATACCACGCTTTGGTCGTATGTCTGTCCACTCAGCCGTGATACGTTCTGATGTTAAACCAAAACGGATCATAACTGAACGGGCTTACAGTTCGTCCGAAGAATTACTCGAAACAAATTTCATTGTCACCAACTAGATTTGAACCGCGGACCATCGGCTTACGCAGCCCTCTATTGATTGGCGATCCATAATTCCTTGCGGCCGTTTAATCAAGTGTCATTAGGTGGCATTTATTTGCTCCTTATTTTGCATACAGTCAATCAGTCAATTTGCATGCGGAAAATGTGTAGAAAATTTCGTACAGGATTATAAAGCAACTATTCAAAAAATAATGCTAAAACACATCAACTATCACGAAAAAGCTGCTTTCAAGACGAAGTAAATAAACATAACTTTAAGATCCTAATAGTATTCTAGTAACCTAAGTAATTCTCTTTCATCGCAATCAAAAACATCAGAAACGTTTAAGGGCCAAACTATGAACTTTAAAAATTAGTTCATTCCTCATTAAAGATAAGTCCTATTTAGACCTATTTAACTCCATATCTTATTTATTTTTAGGTAACACCCCGCCATCAAGACCATCAGCCCCTGCACAATCGCAATCACCAAGCACGACGACAAAAAGCAATAGCAATGCACAATCATCTACTCAAAATAATGGACCGATGGATTTCAATGCCGAGCTAACGAAACATTTGACGTTGAAAAAGCAAAAACAAAGTCAACAACAGCAACCACAAGTGAATGCGACTGAAGCGAATCTTCGAACTAATCGAGGTCCACCGCCACAGCCACCCACACAAAAAAATATCACATCTGTAAGTTGAAAGATACAACATATTAGAGATATATAGAAATATAGAAATAAAAAATTTGAAAATTTTTGTTTGTATACGATAAAAAAATTGCAGTTATCGGATATTAGATGCTTCTATCTAAATTTAGAATTTAAAAAGTATTCATATAGAATGTACCAAAAAATTTCAGCTCGTGTGACGAGCATGTTAAGTAGCACCACATCACCCAATTCTTCACCCCTATGCAAGCATATGACATCAATTAATCTTTCCTGTTTCCATTCATTCTATTTTGCAGAGCTCTTCCGAATCGGTATTAGAAAAAACAAATTCAATAACGACCACAAGAACAGCACCAGCTAAACCACCATCACCGACTGATTCGTCGGAGGGAAGTAGCAATAGAATAGGCAAGAAAAATCCTTCCCTTAGGTAAGTGTGTCAAATTCCTTTAATAATTTCGCTATGCAACAATTATACATGCTTTCCAAAACACAGAGCATACGCTTTTTATAATTCAGTTCAAGTGTTATTTGATTTGCTCTTCATCATTAACATTCAGGTTACTCCTAATTTGTTTGGTTTATTTTTGTTTAATTTTAGCTTAACGATAGGAAATTCCAATGTAAATAATAATAGTACATCAGTGCAAACACCCTTAAATGTAGCCCCAAATAAATCATCGTTATTTGGTTCAAATAACAGTAGTGCGTCTAGTAGTCCCAGCCCCGTTCCTCATGCGACAAAGCCTGTTGTTAATCATGGCAAACCGAATTGTGCCCCCAAACCGCCAGGACTACAACAATTAGTTGCAAATGGAAAGCCAACGGTAGCCAGACATCATAGCATGAAATCACCAAGGTTGGAACACACGATTACTATACTTCATTAATCTTATTTACAAGAACACAGACTATTAGATAGTAGCAAAGTTAAGAAAAAAATATTATAATGAATTTATTGTGTCGTAGGTCTCCTCCGATTGCACCGGCTGGAGTAATAAACTTTCCGACAACACATTTTGGTACGTTACGAGGAGCCCCACAACAATTCCAATCGCAAGAAGCGATTAATGTTAATGTGAGGCAACCGCCAAGCGCACCAGTTGGTAAGAGATAAAATTTTATTTTTATATTTTCGGTTGCTGCTTTATCTAGCTAGTCTTAATATTTAAATCAAAATTTTAGGCCGGCCAACAGTAGCACCTCCAAAACCGCCATCAATAAAACCACCTCCGCCTCCTACACCCGCTCGAAGCGTATCAAATACAAACCTTACAAATATTCCACTAAGTACAGCCCAATCGGCCAGCAATAGTACGTTCGGTTCAACCAGTAACGTGTCGACTTTGAAGGAACAATTGAAAAATCAGTTAAATCATGCTGGTTCGGCAAGCAATGTGTCAAATTTATTTTCAAATTCTATTACGGACAGCAACAACAAAGGAAGTACAGTGAAATTAAGCTCTCCGGTGAATAAGGAGAAGAAATTGGCTGTGAATGGTAGTACGGTGCCACCTCCATTACCTCCACATAGGACAAGTCCGGCGCCACCACCACCTCAAAGGCAGTTAAGCAATGTAAGTTGGTATCTAATTGATAAACTTAAGTATATTTCATTATGTAAAGCAAGATAGAGACTTATATGATCTTATCTTGATCGGAATAATCCAAAAGAAAACAATATATAAATTAATTAGGGACAGTTAATTGCATAATTATCTTATTGCTTCAATGCAGAAGATTAAAGCGGAGCTTTTTTATTTCAGTGTTTATCAATATTTATGTTTGTTATTTAATTTTAAATATAATCGGAAGATTGGAAAAAGCTTCGTAAATTCTAATTAAGTGATCTCATACAGTACCGATTGGTTGATCTGTGTACATACTCGTATGAGAGACAATATACGACAGCCGAAAAGAAATATTTTGAACCACGAATACTAAAAATGTTAATAGAAATTTAAAAAAAGTTAAAAAAATACGTCCCGATCACTCCTCCCTCGGGAACGCCGCATCACACAATGGCTTTGAGTGTATGTAATGGCTGTTCGTGCATCACAGGCGGATATTCAGTGCCCCAGAAACGAATATTTCCCTTCCTTTTTTCTAAAATTCGCGTTATACCAGGCGATAATATAAATCTCACTGGAGCTGAAGAAACAATGCTTTGTTATCGTAAGGGAAATCAGTTCTCACCAGAAAAACTAGTAATAAGTGTCCTAAATATTAAAAATCTACAATTCAAACTGATTTAAATCTAGTTAGAAGTATAATCTACAAAAAAGTAACTTGAAACCTATTATAAGAAGTCTTTTTGAATCTTTTACTTAATTTCCGCCGCCTGAAACTAGCAGGTCCTCAGACCGCGACTACAGACTTCGACTAAATAGAAATGAGTATATCAAATGCAACAAACTTTTCTAAGCCAAGTAAAGGGTGTTATTTAGAGGTGGAGAACTTAAAAATGGCAACACTGTTTCCGGTGACAGCCTATGTTAGATGTTAAGGTTCTTGGTTGTTTTTTTTAGGTTAGTTCTTTTTGGTAATCCATCATGAATAGAGTTACGTCATAGCAACGTTTGCAAATTGTTCAAATTCATTTTGATAAACAAGGTTTGATTTTTGAAAGACGTCGGATATTACGGTGCTCATAATCGTCCATCTGAGCGCTTAGTTCGAGAAACTATGAGTCGTTAACAATAATACGCATTCCGTAAGACGTCATACAGTGCGCACCGGAGAAGCGATTGCTGATGTGCAGCATAGTGTTGATGATGACCGGGATGTGTCAATGCTCAACAATTAAACTTATTAGTTAAAGATATTCCGCGTTTAGTAGAACTTTCAAATATAAAAAATGAAAGAAAGTAAATTCCCTTTAATTCTACTATTTTAATTTTTATTCCCTATACAATTGTTTCGTTCTCTACTTGAGAACTTCCTCAGTACTACTATTCCCTAACCTACAAGTGTCTTAATATTTATACTAAATTCTTTAAACTATTAAATTGAAATTACACCTAACATGTCTCTAATCCCTCAAAGTTCTTTTACTTAATCTCTAACTACCTGATCCGTTTTACCATTCAAAAATTTTGTTTTTCCGTATTACTATTTAATTACATTCATTATTTTGTAAGCTTGAATAGCCAGGTGTATCCGTTAACTGGGTCGCCGTTCCAAATGTCCTGCGTCTTTCGATTGAATATCTCCAAACTTTCTGCTATATCAAGCTTCCACCCGTTTGTAATCGTTTTCAGCATGCTCACGTTGTCCGCAGTGATGCCATGTTTTCCAAGGACTATATGCTCCGCCACTTTTGATTTGAAGTTTTGTGATATGGGCGCATCTCAAAACGACCTTCCCAAGAATAACATTTTTCAAATGAAATCATCCATGGAAATTTAAATTAATGTCTCGAGTAAAAAACTTTTCAAACGAACTTTCCAATATTTTTTCCCGATCTCGCCAACACTTGACGATGCGTTATCGCAGTCAAGCAATGACTTCTGTAGCGATCAATTAGAACCCTTGCGAGTTGATATTTGATGCCGAAAATATAGGATAGTTTTCTTTCGGTTGCTTCGCAATCCAATTGCTATAAGCGGATACGGTTAGGGCAATAGTCAGACACAAAAAAGTTTGATGAATCAACGTGTAGTGAAATAGGTAGATATAAATGTCTGTTCAGGACTGCAGCGATGGTCTGCTGCCGCAGCGGAAGAGGATGGTGAGATCCGCCGAGATTGGCCTTGTCTGGGGACGCGTGAATTCGCTGACAGGTTAGCGTTGCGGTGTCGTGGGGCGGATTCTTTCCCCCTAGCACAGGACCCACTACAAAAGCATTTTTCGCATCCACGAATTTGGAAAGGTTCTTTTATCATCGACCGGAGTCGAGAAAGGAGGTAACCGGCGAAGAACTATGAACTTGCTGGTTCAGAGGATAAATAGGGCCTTGCGAAAATGGACATTACTCAATCTTGAATGTTGAATTATGCAAATCAATATGCTGACTTTTAATTTTTGCACTAGATGAAAATTTATTTTCTTAATCGCTAATTACAAATCGTGTTGTGATTATCTGAGATATCTATGAAAACAGTCCTAATTTATACTTAGTTGCCTTCTTAGTTGTCTGTAAGGACGCAGATATAAAAAGAGATTCTCTCAGATTCTTTCAAATTTACAGATATTAATATAAGTTTGTAAATATTTTCGAGGTTGAAAAACATCATCGTTAATACATATTCATAAAATCTGCTGAATTTATAGACAACCGCTGAAAATTCCTGTACAAAACATTGTTAACTGATCTGTGTTATGAACCTTAAGCAAGCAATTAAGAATTGGTAGCACCAAATTTAAGCCAAGAATTTCTAGACAAATATGACGCAGTTAATGAGTCACTCCTTTAACTAGTAAAGATTGTTATAAGTAGACAATGTTGTTTCAAGTCATGTCTCCGTTTACTTTATCAATTACAATTGTCGTGAATTCTCATTTGGACCAATACAACTTTTTACACGATTCTGACCAGTTTAGTCTTTTGTTAAAGCCTTATTGAAATAACAATTTACATTTACTTTGGTAAATCACTCAATAAAAACGTCTGCTCGAGTATGATCGATTTTTTGATACAAATTCATTGCTAATAGAACACGACTAATTCATTTCTTTTCTGGTTGTCCTACTTCTATGCTTAAACAATCGTTTGTTCTGTTTGAAATTTTCTTGTTGCGCTGTCTGTGTTTAAAAAGTGAAAATGTACTTTGCAATCAGTAGAATTCACGTTTTTCTGACCTTGGCAATGCAATTGTTAACTCACGTCGGACGTCGGTTTGTTCACTATTACACTGCAACGCAATACGCGAAATATTTTCTACTGAAGCAAATACCAATAAACGGCAATTTCGCCACGCAAATCTCTCGGCAAATAGACAAAAATTCTACTGTACACTTTTCACTTTTTTTTCTGGGAGCAAAATTTTCGCAGCCAGTGGAATTTTTCTTCTTATGGGGGGAAAAATCACACTCCGCTTCGAGCCGAAAACCTATTTCAAACCGAGTTTTTCTTTTTATGCGGCGCGCGGGGTCTGTTTTCCTCTTTTAAGTTTTCACTCCCGCCTCGATCGGCACAACAACCCCGCTCCGTTGTTCGATTCCGACTCCCCGTTTGTTGCTAGTCGTCGCCTTGTGGGACCCGCTCACAACCATTCGGCGAGCCTTCCATCCAGTTTCCATTCCATTGCGAAAGCGCAATCGTGGAAAAGCTCCGTTGGAAGGGGGGTTGTCCTGTCCAGATATCAATTGCAAATTAAAATGAATATTATTTTAAATTTACAATTGAAATTTGGATCAGGAATATGTTGGTTTTCGAGCAGTTTGCTTAGGCGACTGCTCGATTACTACAAACGGGTCCGTGTAAACGATATTGTTATTGGAATCATGTGTACCGTTTTATCTAGTATCGAAAATAACATGCGTTAAGAACAGAAATTCAACGAAAAACACATACTGAAAGTACATAAAAGCCTGTTTCTTGTTGCTGTTTGTATAGCTATTTGTCGATTAAAAAATTGCATATGCTCCAAATTAGATTTTAATGTTGGAATGAGCTGGAATAAGCTCTTTAATGCCAAAAATGATAATCAACTTGAAAATTCACGAATACTCTGAACTGGGTTGCATTAATATTTTATGATCAAATCGACATAAGTCTAATTTTGATATTTTTGATTGAATAACGTACAAACTGCGTCTCATTGTGGAAACTTTAGACCCATATTGTCTGCGCGGTTGGTACCATTAAGAAGACTAGTTAGTTTTGCAATAAATAATAAAACTTCCAACCAACATAAAGCTGTGTTTCATAATTTGTCCCATTCAAGTTTAAACTATAAATAAACGTCGACTTTTTAATCAATTTACTAAGTCATTCGATGAAATAATTCAATCAGTATTTCAATCCGAATCTCATACATAAATTAATCCTAATTTGATTTTTTCTTTTTAATATCGTAGACCCCATCATCCGCTACGCCTGTTGCTCCACCAGTGCCACCACAACGTCATTCATCTATACGAACTAGTGTGACGTCTGTATCAACAATTACAACAACAACAGCACCACCACCACCGCCGCCTGTAGCCAGTCAAGGATCAGTGCAAAAATTAGCATTAGACCTGGAAGCTCGATTCGCTGGTCGTTTCCATAATGTTACAGAATTCCCATCACCACCACCATTCTTAAAAATCCCTAAAAACTATCCTAGTCGAAATATTAGAACATCTAACGGTATGTGAAAATATAACTTTAAACAATACATATTTACAGTATATGTAAGGAATGATTAGGACAAAACGAATCGAAACCAACATCATTTGAATATGTCGGTTTCATTTTCGATTTGTTATTTTTAATTTATAAATATAAAGTAAAGAAACCTTGATTTATTTTGTACCATTTTGTATTTTTATTAATACATATTTTACTACTGTTAATAGCATGCTTATATTAAAATAAAAAAATATTAAATGCGTAAAAAACAAATGGAAATTCATATTAATTTTTCATTGCATGGGAAACAAGTTTATCATTTCGTAATGTGTTGTCAACATTTGTGTTTGTGTTTCGTATCAAAAATACTGTTTTACCATTTGTGTTGTTTATTTAATTCTATTTCTACGCGATAATTGTATGGTTATACAAAGAACATTGCGTCATCTGTCCTTTTTCACACGTTCATTTACTCTCACATGGCTGCATCCGATAGTAATGTAACACCAATAACAAAAGTTTGACTGGAAGATCACATAAACGCTTACATCATGTTTTGATTCGTCAAAATTTCATTTAAACATCATTTGGGTGTTGAAATATTTTAAATACTTGATATAAAATCAACTTGTGCACACAATTTATTAATTGAATGATATTCTCGAGATTAATTCAACGACAATAAGATTTGGTGCCTGGGTAATTCTTAAAATTAGTGTTCGGTTATAAGAGTCATAGCGTTTATAGACACTTCAACATAATTTTTGTTGTGTTGTGTCATACACAACGTTTCTGCTGATTTCAAAATGAATTTGCATCTTAAGCTTTTACAATTCACATCGGCAAACTACATATAGATATAATTTTGCAATACGAGTCTTTAATATTCGCAGCAGAATATTCTCCGATAGTTTGTTGACGCTTTTCTTGCTACAGATTCGCGTCGGCGGTTTAATTAGACCAACGAAATATAATACATTCTTTCATTCCCGATTTAAGTACATAAAACATAAAACTATTTCTCCTGGGTTTTTAGGATCTAGAATTATGTTATGTAGGCAAGTAGTAATTTGCTTTTTTTCCTGCAAGTAAAGTATACATTAATTTGGGTAGAATCTAGATTTGTTATATGCCTAATTGAATGCGTTCCATGCATTTTGCGTCGCTGATTAGATTATTATAGTCTACATACTTGATTGCTGCTCTTAATTTGTGCATTGAATATGCAAAATCGTTCTGCGCTCGACTATATCTAATAGAATTACAATCGCATGTCTACAGAAGCAAAATTTGGTAGTTAAAAAAATTAGAAAATTTCATTTGATTTATAAAATTCATTTAAGCTTTCAATAGTAGCAATGCTCTCATATATTCAAAAAAAAAAAAATTATCTTTAAATTCATTTATTTTTCAAAAAGTATAAAAATCAAAATTTTACTGCTTGCATTCATATAATTAACAAAAAAAAACAAAACTCTATTCTTATAGTGAGCGAAACACGAAAACAAAGAGCACCGAATCCACCAACATTACAAATATCACAAGATTCCGGTTTTCTTCAGTTGAATAGCAACAAGTTATTTACTAGCGATCAATCGTATTGCTAGATGTAATATTAAAATTGTTTTATAATTAACAACAAATTTAATTGATTAAAGAAGTTAATAGCAATAATAACAGAACACGTAAATAAATTCGTATAAAATAATAGAAATACGTTTTAGGTCATAGTTGATTTACATTCTCTAATGCTGTGTACTTAAAATGAAAATAGAGTAATTTTGTTGCCATATTCGAACGTAAGTGAGAGGGACATTCATATATAGTCAATGTATGGTTCATATATTCATTAAAGACAGTGTAAGCTAGAAATATGAGTAACCGTATCAGTAATAGCTCACGCACACTTCAAATTAAGATATCTTGTACTTTTTTAGCAGTATATGAGTAGATTGAGACTCATTTAATTGCAGTATTATTTTTCACGTTATTTTCTACCACAAAAATAATTTCAAAATATTTTATCCTTGAAAATCCTGCAAAAATAATTTATGGTTTTTTTAAGAAAACTTCGCTCATGAGTAGTTCATAGTATTTTGAAATTTGGAACATTTTCTAATTTTTACTCAATTTTATTGCCTTTGAGCAATGCCAACTTTGAAAAGAAGCGGAAACATTAATTTTAGTTTCAACTCACATTAAATATTTATAAGAACGGAGAGGAATATAACTTAGGACTTTGTTTCAAATAGCAATTCGAAATTTGCTATCATTAACCGAAGTTAGTCTTAATTTCGATCAGTTTTTTATCCCCACTCATTTCTGCCGTTTGACAAAACAAATCAGTAGTTTTTTTTTAAAGTTAAAAATTTTAATAATAATCATATATGTAGTGAGCTACAATTAAATGTAATGAAAAACAGAATCGGGAAAACAGATAGTTTAGTAGACAAATAACGATATTTCTTTAAATATGTAAAATTTTGTATATTTACTTATCTAAGCACAGACGCCCATCCGATTTGTCAGTCGTACTTTAAGAGGGGCCGATTTTTTTTTATTAAAGCACGCCTACAGTCCGTAACAATCCGCTTTTCCTTATATATGGATCATTCTCATTTCGACTTTGTTTTATGTTGGGCTATCCGCATCGCTTTCCACTGACGTAATACGGGAAATTATGTCTCAAGTCTCGTCGCTTTATCTTAACCATAAATCCCAGCAGAAGATCGACTCGTTCTGAATCCGCTTATAATATTTATGTCGTTTATTAGAACTTGGTGATAATATAAGGTCCTTAAACTTCAATTTCTTAGGCTGTCCAGTAATCGCGGGTGTATTTTCCTCCTTGGTGGTATGATCGATGTCATATTGGGTTGTCGATGACTTATGAAAGCGTTCTGTGCTCTGTTGGCATTTGAAAAGCCACAATAGGGGGTGAACATAGTAATTGATGCTACCGTGAAGACTTAAAGTGGACCTTGTTCTATACTTCATATCATAGTTTGAAATTGGAGATACAACATGAGCGGTACGTCCTCTTATAGAAGATGCAATTACAAGGTGCGTTCCAAAATAAACGAGACTAAGCTACAATAGAAACGACAGGAGCTTTGTTCTGATAAATTCGAGTTTATTTTGTAATGATTTTCGAAATGGCCGTGTAGGACACGGCTGCCGATGGTCTGACACAAGTGTCAGCGAGCTATAAACAACACCGAGCCCAGCTGACTAACTTTGCTTGACGGCCGCGTACGCGTGCTTGACGACTAGCATTTGCGGGATCATATGAGGCGGGTTCTTGTCGAGCCACGAAGCTACATTACAAAATACTTATCACGCGTACTCTACTCTACAAGCCGGACCGATCAATTTTTATTATCTTTAGAAATGTTCTATTAGGTGTCAATTAAGCTACTCTACAGTAATTCAATTTTTTTTTTCTTTTGCCTCGTTAAAGTTAGCGGACACGGAGGCTTGAGACAAACGCAAACATTACACAAAAAGCAACCGTTACTTTCTCCGAAGAAGGTCGTTGCATTACAAGGGGAATGTCAAACCTAAAGATGTGAAAGTGGCTGAAGTGAACCACTCATCTCTGCCTAAAGGATGTAAACTTGACGGAGATAGTTTACTTTACACTAGTAAAACAACAAGCTAAGCAGTTTCGACGGGGCGACCACCTTATCTCTTCAGGAGCAGCCACTCCTGATCACCACGGGGCTGCTCGACTGCTTATGTTTATTACAATTTATTCAAAATATTCTTCTTCGGCCTCCATACAATGTTTTGCATGATCCAAAAGCTTTTCGAAAGAGTGTTTCAGGTCATTGACCGGAATGTCCTTCTGGATGTCAGTACAAGCCTTTTGGATGCTCTCTACGGACGCAAAGCGTTTTCCTTTCATGGCCAAATGCAATTTTCCGAATAGGTAGAAGTCACAGGAAGCCATATCAGGCGAATACGGTGAGTGATTGATGGTTAAAATGCGATTTCTAGTCAAAAAATCAGTCACAAGAGTGGATCAATGAGATGGTGCATTATCATGCAATAAGCCCAGCTTCCTCCCTCGCGGTATTCAGGCCGAATTCGACGAATGCGATGCAACAAATGCTTCAAAACGCCAAGATAGAAAATTGCATTGACGGCTTGGCCCGTTGGCACGAGCTCCTTATGGACAATTCCCTTGGAATCGTAAAAAGAAATGAGCATCGACTTGATTTTTGACTTCTCCAAACGCGATTTTTTGGCACTTTGACGCTTGGTTTCGGGTTCATATTGGAAACAACACGTTTCATCACCAGTTACAATGTTGTAAAGGAAATTCTCGTCTTTTCTCGCCTCTTTAATGTTGTCTTTCGAATGTTGAATTCTGAGCAATTTTTGGTCATCAGTTTACTTGTGCGGAACAAAACGTGCACAGACCTTTCGTAAGCCCAAATGATAAATCGATGTTTTGGAGATATTCAACTCCGATTCCATGAATTTCAACGATGATTTCGGCTCATTTTTGATAAATTCACGCACAATTTCGATGGAGTTTTCGGTGATCACTGATTTTCATCGTCATTTATGTTCTCACTACCATCGTTGAAACATGTAAACCACTCATAAACTCTGGCACGAGATCGACAATCATCGCCATAAACTTTTTTCATCAATCAAACATTTGATTTTGATGATAAATGTTTTACCGATTTTAAAACAAAATTTGATATTAGCTCTTTGTTCGATACTCATTTTTGTACAGATGACACAAACCTACTGTCACTTTTGACGCAATATCTTCGCTTGCACTTAACCGAATGTCACCAAAATTTCACTGGTAGTCAGGGAGGGATGTAACTTTGCAACGCACTATTTCATTCACAGATGGCGCCACAAAACATTTTTATGACAAAAGCCTCGTTTATTTTGGAACGCGCTTTGTATATTAAGACTCCCTTGAATACCGCTCAGGTTTCGATTCATTTGCGGTCATTAATCGCAAAGTTGCAATGTAAGTTGTAAAGTAACAGTTCTGTTTGTACGCTTCATTCATCGGAGTGCGTACAGACTGAGGAAATGCTTTTGATGTGAATGCTGTTCCTGTGTCCTCCAAATTGCTGAAGAACTGCCGAAGTAATTGTTGTCCTTACTACACGTAATAAAATAAATTTGCTAAAACCGATATTGATATACGAGTATGAATATCTCGTTTAGTTAACTTTGTAAATGGATGTGATGTATTTCAAAGGATATAGGTTTAATTGAATCACAGGTGTACTCACTCTCTGTCATCTCTCATGGTTTTTTATACTCGACATAATCGACGCATGATTTAATGTATTTCGATATGAATTTGCGCATCTTCAGGAACCAGTACATCTTCGGATTCACGCTAACATATTTTCCAATCACAGGACAAGATCATGGCAATTTCAAAATTTATACATTTTTTCCTTTCACTTTAATATGTTGATCCTGTGTTGGTTCCGTTATTCTGAATGAATATTCTCGATAATCCATATGAATTGGCGTCTGTTTGGCCAGATTATATTATGACAATGACGGACCGCATTATGTAGTCGCGACAGTGCTCGCTGCGTAATCCTAAGGTCCCTAGTTCGAGTCCAGTTGGTGACAACATGTTTTATTTCGAGTAATTCTTCGGACGGACTTTAAGCCCTTTCAGTTATGATACATGCTGGTTTCAGAACGTATCACAGCTGGGTGGATGGACACACGGCTAAAGCATGGTATTGATCATATCATCTTCTTGAATGCCGAAACATTCGATCCAGATAATGAGATACTCTAACTATCTCTAAGCGAAGTCCCGAAAGGAGCTTTAATGAGACCTAAAGCAAAAATAAAAAAACAATTGCCCGCTCATTAATCGTTTCAGCTTGTTGAAAGAATTGTAGTGTCGATTATACGTCAAGTACGCGTACGCCATCGCGAGCAGAACTTAGTTGACGTAGTGCGTTATGTCAACCACTCCGCCGGTTTATCTTCCAGAAGTTTTTTCCGATCAGGGAATTTGAAGAAACGTCTACCGAAGGGTGGAATCATTTTGATCTATGTCGTGAAAACTTTAAAAGGTGTACATGCGAGTAGTTTTAGAGTTTTCCTTCCCTTAAATTGAAAATGTTGCCATCCATTCTGAAGATCGGCCATAGGCTATATGAAAATACCAACATGGTCTACACTGTACCAAGAGGGACATTTTATGAAAAACGTTAGAATTTATTTACTTTACTTACCACTGTCCTAGACGAAAGTCTAGAAAAATAAAAACCAAAAAGGAAGAACATTAACTAAGCCGAACTAAATAATCGTCTTTTTAAAAGTTTCCATAGAAGACCAAGCTGTATCGCTGCACTCGACAACTGGCATAAATGATAAAAAAATTCTTCTATGTAACTGACTACGAAAACTTACTATTTATATTAAAAACTCGTAAATAACATCAGACTTTCTCAGCAAATATCAAAGTCATTTGATGTTCAACATTATCGACGAATGCAATATCAATCACTAACATGCCTACAGACTACAAGATTATCTTCAACTTGGAACGTTGTCGACAATGTTGACAAACAAGTTGGTCGTCTGTGGGCCTTTTAGTGATTATAAGATGTTTGCTCGTAAGGAAGCTAAACTACTACCATGACGAAAGGATGCCTACAGACAACTTGCTTGCATGCGAGGGACTTACAAATTAGAATTCACTCCCCTTTTGGTTCAAAACGATAATTTTAGTGTAATAAGAAATGGAAGGAAATTTCACGTTTAACCCAAAATTGCACTTGTGCTCTAAATCATTAACACAAACTAATTTAATTCAGTGTGAACTTGTTCCGCAAGGACTTGATTGGTTGGATTTAAATACCAAGGAGATCCGCTGCCTGAAGTCCTATGCAAAGTACATTTCTACGTGACGTAGAAATGAAGTCGGAAATAACTGAATAACCGCTCTATGACGTAGGAAAGCATTTTGTTAGTTGATTTTCCACAGACCAGTTTGAATTTTTCTTAAAATTTTGCAATGACAACGCGCTCCTTTTCGACATGTTTGCGATTGCAAAGTAACAAGTAGACGTTGAAATTCAAATAGCGAAAATTTTGATTCGGCCGTAAACCATTTCTTCCTTGTGAATATACTCTCTCCAGGACGAAAATTTCAACCGATTATCAGCTTTCGTGTGTGTATAAAGTTCAACGGCTAGATAAGAGGTTGCCTATATTGCACGAAAGTAAATTGCAGCGAGTAAGAGAAGGGTAAATTGCTCTTTTTGTCCCGGTCAATATCCTACCATCTTCTTCAGCAATACGGGTATAAGCTGTGCTATTTTCACGAAAGTTTTAACAATATATCTGTAATAACGATCTTTAAAATTGTCATAATTCCAATAAACTATCGCGTAAAGTTTCGCACAGCTTTCGTTTTAATCGTTCCAGAACTGAAACCATCAATAACCAAGATATTCGACATTTGTTTTAAGAAGAGGCATTTTCCTTAATTTAACTATGGATCCAAATTTCAGTACAGCATTTACTTAATTCCTTCTTTAACGGTCTTGCCAAAAATCAAAATATCGTACATGTAAATATATTTGTGGATAATTTTTCACATTTCAGCTTCGCCAGACATTGTTGAAATATACCTAGTGCAGTTTTAAGCCCGAAGATAATTCGCTTAAACTTGTAAAATTTTGCCAGCGTAATACGTATTTAGATTTATCGTCACCATCTTTGGTCCGATAGCCCACTTCGGGCCTTGGCAACCGTATTTCAATGTCGGCTTGGTACATTCGAGACTACCTTGAGCAGAATGGGCAAGAAAACAACTATAATAGCAACGGAAGATGTCATAATAGACTTCAAATTTACTGAGAAATTAATTGCGATTTGTTTTGGTTAATTCACTGCCCGTGTTCACAGAAAAATTCAACAATTCCAATAAATAATGACGGCATGACAGTCGCCCTTTACACACACTCGTACGGAAGGCGGTCGAGAAACGTTTACGTTGGGGGTGTCAACTTTCACATAATTCGTAAAACTTCCCAACAAGTATTCACCAAGGCGCGATGTAAATAAATTCACACGGCACCGAACCAAATGACGACAGAACTTAATGCATTACAAAAGGCTTTTTCATACAGAAATTCGCCAATTTCCCTGTGGTTCGTACGATCTCACATGGACTCGATCCGTCCAGAAACACTTCACCCGTCTTGACATTTAAACCATATCTCACGATTGGAAATTACACTTCGCGAACTTAATATCTTTTGAATATGTTTTGCCTTGTATTCGGAATCGATAGACACGAAACGATATGCCCGCAAGCACAATCAAATCGTCGGAACTTTACTTTTTCGTGCTAGCTAGCTGGTAGGCAAACTCCCCGGCGTGCTTCTCGTTTCGCGATGTCAAGTCGACCTCCCAAAAGAGACTGAGAAACTCAGACTCTGGCATGGGGCTCATCAGACGTTCCAACAGGCAACACCGGGCTTCGCAGTAGTCATCTACGGTCTCCTGCGCCTGTTGGCGTCTGTTCCGGATTCGCTGCTTCAAGATATCATCGCCCTCGACTGGGGTGAACTCCCGCAAGGCGGCATGCCTCAACGTTTCCCAGCCAAAGGTAGGAAACGTGTCTACAGATCTCCAGAACCAACGAAGAGCTCTCCCATGTTCCCTCCTAAGCTCAACGAAGCCATGTTCTCGACCCTTCTCAGAAAAGCCCCGATGGTCCTAGGGTCGTCCTGGCCCGTAAACACTCACATCCAGCTAGTCACTATATGTGCTATTTTGGATGGTAGGATAGCACACGGCGGACGATTGCGTTCGTAGCTGGACTGTCCCGGTGCGGTCTCTTCGCGATGAGCCGGCCTGCACGTTCAGCGATCTCCTGGTTGGGTTGATGTTGGTAAATCCCAAGTATACCAGGGCATCAAGCCACGGTCCTGAGCTGCCTGCTCGAACAATTGTCACCCAGGGCTCCAATCACTCATATTTTTCCGCTGGTGCGGTTGCGAAGTTGGGACACTTCTCTTGGGCCTGTACTCTGGGGCCATGGTGTTCATGACTCCACTGACCCTAGGATGTACTGGATCATCAGCTACTGTTAAGAGTGGCTCTGCGCTCTCTGCGTTATCTGCTCTTGCCGATGATGTAGAAGGCTGGGTAGGTGGCTGTGGAACAGACAGTCGTTGTAGTTGCTGTCTCATCTGTTCCATACACGCGGCCATAGTTTGCATGACCACCAGCAGCTGAGACATCTCGGGTGGAGCTGAATATGGGGGATCGTCTGTTGGTAGGGCTCCAGCTCCACTGGTATCACCGCGCGGATCTATTGTGGTTAGTGGTGGGAGTCCGCCTTTGGGCACTGCTCCACTAACGATGGGAGCCGAATTTCGTTCTATCGCGCTGGGTGCCTGCTCCAGAGGCTAACCTATGTCCGCACGTCAAATTCTGGCTGGTCGGTTCGTCCAAGTCTTCGTGGCAGATGGAGCACAAGAGTTTTGGTCCGGCATCTGACCTGAGCTACCTCCTCTTTGGGGTCGTTTTTGTGGGCATTTCTGAAAATGAAAACACTTGATACTACGTGAAATCTAATGCTAAATGTATAGGGGTAAGAAGAAGCAAAGCAGTGGCCGAAAGTAGGGAACTATACAAAAATTCTATCAAAAAAAATGTATGCTGAAAAATTTAAATACTTACTCGTATATTGAACTAAATATTTATTTTTCTTTTCCAAAACCGTGTATTTAAATACAATAAATTCACGGTTTTGGAAAAGAAAAATAAATATTTAGTTCAATATACGAGTCATTTAAATAAACCGTTGAGATTATAAGGGTTGATTGAGAAATCGTTATTTAAATACTTATCATCATGAAGGTTCGGCCTTTCCATTTCGTTTTCACCTTCACAAGCAAGGTCATCAATGGTATGCTCTTCTTTCGCGTTACAGGGACTACTCTCTTGAGGCACCATAAGAATCAGGGTTCAGAAGTGATCTCTCGTTCGCAAGTTTTCACAAAGTACAATTTGTCAGCCCAGGGTGAATTCTGACCCGCAAGCAGCGCGTGTCTTATCATGGATAGTCACAGACTAGCTAAGCAGCCAATCACGTGAAGTCAAAATCCATGTAACGGAAGACACTTAGACACCGCTTAGTTCGGGGTGCAGATCAGAATTCGCCACAAAAATGATGTTGAGTAATAACTTCCGAATACACGAAAGGACTCTAATATCATTTGGCCTTGCTAGTCATACAATAGTGGTAAACCACCAATGTATAAATCAAAAGCAGGTCCAAACGATATTGATATCCAAGGACAACACACGTTCGGAAGCTATTAATTGCTGGGGCACGATTGGTGCAATATCTCTTAGGGGTTACCTATCCGCCAAAAATCTGGACACCTTGTAGGGTCACCTAGAGACGTTGGTCTGTCTCGTGCTCACGACTGATGATACAGCCGGGCTTTTCGGTCGCCACGTTGGGAACCATTTTGTAATGAACTGGGTAAAAAATGAATATCCGTAAAGGACTGCAGCGCTGGTCTGCTGCCTCAGCGGAAAAGGTTGTTGAGATCCGCCGAGATTGGCCTTGTCTGGTGACGCGTGAATGCGCTGGCAGCCTAGCGTTCCGGTGTCGTGGGGCGGGTTCTTTTCCCCAGCACAAGGACCCACTACAAAAAATTTCGCATCCACTAATTTCGGAGTCAAAGAAATATCGACCGAAGTCGTGAAGGAGGTAACCTACTAAGGGTGAAAGAATATTGCTGACTCAGAAGGCAAACTGGGCCTGGAGAAAACAGCGGGCTTAAGATGTCGTCGTCGTTACCGACGAGACTTATGAACCACAAATAAAACTGGGGCATCCAGATGGTAGCCGTGCCCCCTCGCACCCTCCCAACCGGATCAAGATCCAAACGTAAGCGAGGCCATATTTTCCATTTGAGTGAAAAACTTATACAAACTTAATTTGAATGAATTTTTCCTTTAAGATATGTCCATGAACTCGTTCCTATACCCGACAGGTACGAATTATCGCCTAACCAATGACAACGTCTGGAATCATCCGTCGCTGCTATTCCATATTATGCTACACAAGGACTTGGCCGCAACACACTGGTCTCACATGTCATCGATTTTGGCGATAGTAAGCCCATAAAGCAGAGACACTATGCCATCTCACCGGCCATGGAATAGCTAGTGTACGCAGAGTTGGACAGGATGCTAGAGTTGGGGGTTCCAAAGTGCCTGGTCCTCACCGGTAACCTTGGTGGTGAAGCCAGGTAAGTCCATCTTTGTCTAGATGCCCGGAAAGTCAATGCCGTTGCCGTTAAAGATGCTTACCCTCTTCCGCTCATCGATGGAATACTGGGGAGACTGCCGAAAGCAAACTACATTGCCAATCTCAACCTAAATGATGCATTCTGGGAAATTCCACTCGATGATGGTTCGAGGGATAAGACCGCTTTCACAGTGCCCGGCGATCATTATACCAGTTCGTCAGAATGCCTTTTGGCCTGTGAAACGCTCCGCGAACGATGACCCGGATGATGGACAAAGTAATTCCACCTGATCTGAAACATCAAGTGTTCGTGTACCTGGACGATATTCTACTCATTACGGAAACATTTGACCATCACCTTCTACTCCTGCAGGAAGTAGCCCTGCATATCAGTAAGGCGGGACTCACCATCAACGTTCAGAAAAGTAAGTTTGTAATGAACCAAGTTCGATACCTAGGACATGTCATCGGACATGGTACTATCAAAACGGATCCGAACATGGCACTATCAAAACGGCGGATCTCAACATCCTCTTCCGCTGAGGCAGCAGACCATCGCTGCAGTCCTTCACGGACATTTAACATACCTACTTTCACTACTATTATTGTACATAACAGCCAATCCGCTGTTACAAAACTCGGCGTCATTTGGAAGACACTGCAGTGGCCCAGCAAGCGCAATGAAAGCTTTAAGTTCAGATCAGCAGAAAAAGAAACCACTTCCTACCTTAGTGTCTGGTTTAGAACCAGCGGTGTATACTATATTTCCAATGCATCTGTTTCCGTGGATATTCAACTAGCCTATCCGTCTCTGGTTGGGATTTGATTTTTAAACCCTTTAAACAAAGATGGTTGGATGATAATTGAATCGATGTTTGCAGGAATAGAGATTCCCTGTATCAGGATTTTAAAATGACCCAGGTCTGTCCTCTTCCACACTTTGCTGCACACTTTGCATGCTGCAAGGTGAGTGAATCAACTGGAAGCCAATAACGTAGCAATAGGAGTGCTTTTGTAGGGGTGATAAGTAAAGCTGCTAACCTACGTACCTTTTCTGTTTCTATATATTTATTGCAGCATGTAAGTTTATTAAATTTTTTAAGGAACGTGAACTTGTCAATTAGATACCGCTCAAAATGTTCATACGACTTCGAATTTTCAAGTAGGGACAAATTATTATCTTCTTAATATTTATAGCTGGAATTTTACTACCCAAATTGGTACGAAAATGTATGTTTATCAAACACAAGAAAAAAAGTACAGAAATCTTTGTGTTATGAAATTCTGTGAAAGTTGTGTGTCGTGTCTAATGTAATTAAATGCATCGTTTGATTAAATGTTGTTTAACAATTGTAAGTATTACATGTCGAATAAACATCATACAAACATTTGTTTGTTTGTTTCTCATATTTGTTATACTAACAATACTTACAACTAATTCCAAAAAATTACAACACATCATAGATGATGTAAATTTTAATCAGTTAAGAAGACTTTTGGTATCATCAATAAACATGCCGGCAAGAGTCAGCAAAAGTAGGAAAGACTACGAAAAACGACCAATTTTGAAAAAATTACATTTTTTTATTACTCGTACTCGTATATTAGTAAATACTTCCTAAAATTCAAATTACCCATTTTTTAGAGAAGAGTTTAGTATAATAACCAAATTATTTAATTTTTTGTTTTTTGCTAAGCCGTCGGGCCTTGCTTAGTTGTGTGTGCAGACGTTTGCTCGCAGAACAAAGCGAGATTCGGCGACTTTTCAAGAAAAAAGAGAAACAACCTGCGGATATTAAATAAACAAAATAATTGACTAGAATTATTATACTAGCTTTCATTAGAAAAATCTATTTTCAATTAAATTTTTCAGCATTTTAAACCGTCAGATCAGAGCTACAATTTATAATTGGGTTTAGAAAGTCCTTTTAACAACACAATATGCGAGCATATTAGGAGACATATTAGTAACCGAATTAAACATTTTCCAATCGCATAGTCTTTTATTTTTACCTCGTCAACTACAACGAAGTATACGATAACAATTCTATCGATAAAATTACTCTTCTTGCACTGTCTTTAATTTAATCAGATAGATTAATATTTTTTTATATTATGCAAAATAAAAAACCCCTAACAAATTATTTCGTCTATAACTTGTTGATTAGTCATTATTATTATTACTATTAAAATATAAATGCTATGCAAATAACAATTAGAAGGTTTATTCAAACATTAGGGAATTTAAGTCTGTATAATCCGAAAATGAGGAAACAAGCACTAAAATAAATGAGGTATAATGATGAAAATTTTCAAAATTGCGATAAAAAATATAATGAACATGTAAAAATGTTAACTTTATAGATATTTATTTTTGTAAAAAAAAATATATTAATAAATTGAATTTAATTGTAATTTGAATCGTTTTTATATTTTTACATTTTCACGGATGCACGTATCAGGACGAAAAAGATTGCAGAATCAGCGAAATCAAACGCAGACTGTGTGTATATTCCCATGTTTAGCGCCTCCAAACTATCCTTAATTTATATTTTCTCCATTAAAACGCTATGTTTTTATTTGATATATATATATATATATATATATATATATATATATATATATATATATATATATATATATATATATATATATACAGGTATATATATATATAAACAGGTATATATATATATATATATATATATATATATATATATAGGTATATATATATATATATATATATATATATATATATATATATTTCGGGAGTAAGCTGCTCCCTTCTTCAGTGTTGATTATTTTCTCTCTTCCTTAAAATTTTTTATTAATCATTCTGTATAAAACCTGACATATCCTTCAAAAAGAACTAGTACAAATTCAGGGAAGTTAAAAAAAACGTTCATGATTCAACAACTTAAAGAAATGTTCTTGTTTCTCGTAAAAAGAACAAGTTGTGAGCCAACGTTCTCTTAGAACTAGTAGTTTATTACACAGAGTATGTTGCTGATTGGATTCTCCTTTTTACTGTACACTCTGGGTAGAATATTAGCAGAATGTCCAGTAGAGGCAAAATACCGTAATGAAAATAATTGTCGTGAAGACTCCTAACCAAACCTTGATGTTGATACTACCCAGAGAAACATAGTTGACTTTGTGATTGCACCAATTTAAAAATATTAAATAATTTTTTCTTCCAGTGAATCTCGGATATTTTTAATTTGCTAGGAACAACCAAACGCAGATAGATAAATTTTTACTTTTATCACATTGGAGATTAAAATTATCAAGGTTTTTTTTTGAAGTTTGTTTTGAATTTATTTCATAATTTACATGCAGTTATTATTGATAAAAGTTCGGGCAAACAAAAGAAAAATAGATATGACACCGACTTTCAGTACAAACATACATATATTGAACAATTACAAAGTTGAGAAATAATGTCAAACGTGTTCCCGGTAAGAGAGTCTAATTAGCACTGTATAAGTACCCTATCGCGCTTGTGTTCAAAGAAGAATGGCTACAAAAACTGGATCTTTGAGTCACAACCTTGACAGTCCCAACTACTTGATGCATCGCTCATGTCTTGGTTTGGAAAGGGATTTCGTCAGTACGTTGGCGGGCATGGCTTCTAACTTTACGTGGTGAAGTACTGAAATTTTCGACTCTACAACCTGACGGACGAAATAATGACGAATGCTAATGTGCTTGGTGCGTGTATGGAAGACAGTATTCATCGTAAACTTTTCTGCGCTAGCATTATCCATGTATACTCGTAACTTTACTGAGAAGCGTTTCTAGTCTTGAGTTCTTGGAGGAAACGCCTCAGATGCAAAACTTCTTTCGCCGCCCCATCCAACGCCATATACTCGGTAACAGTCCCTTGCTTGCGCCAACCCCAGACGATGACATCTCCAGCCAAACTCGACATCAGTATTGGTAGTGTAGAGTCTATCATCCACGAACACCTTCAATATCGTAAAATAACGGTGTTATGGGTTCCTAAACCAACACGAAGTGCGATTCTTCTCCAGGATGACGCGTGCACTCATACCGCGCGTCTCACACCCGAAATAATATCGGAATGGCATGGGAGGTACTGGAACATGTAGGAATCGAGCAGTCATACAAGCAAACTGCTCGAAAACCTTTCTATCTCCTACCCAAAATTGTAGTGGCAGCAGCAGCCACAGCAACAAGTAATCAACTCATCAGTCTCAAATGTCGGACAACACCACAAGAACAAACAACGGCGGCAATCACAAGCGAACCTGGCTAGTCATTAAAACACAGAAGAGTAGAAAAAAAGAATAATAATTGATTTAATCATCGCGCTCCAGCAATTCTTATTTTTTCAATCATTTCACATAACTTATAACCGAGCAGAAAACCCATAATTGTAAAGAATTTCGTTCAAAAATGGATAGAAAAAATAATACTACATATTTAAGAATGTACCCAAAATATACCTAATCCACAAATCCAGCCCACAACGCAATCACACATAAGCCAAGCAACAAACCGTATTCAAACCAGCCCGAACATACTACAGCCACAAATTAGTCATTAAGTAGCGCAGCAAACATTTGAGCATAAAAACTTGAAGCAAGCGCACCTGAAAGCACCACAACAATTTTTGCCACGAAAGATAACACTTCAAACGAATTTCCAACAGTTGCCGCAACATCAATTGCAGCAGCAACATCAAATGCAGCACAACATCAAATGCAGCAGCAACAACAAATGCAACAGGAATGACCTGTTCCAAATGAGGGGAGTCTGCTCGAGATCGTGAGACCGCGTGGACGCGGCGAGAAAAGAAGGATTAGACGGGAAATCTGAAAAAATTGCAAGCACGGCGGACGGGTTGTGAGCCATTAGTTTCATGGATGATAGTTCTGGTCTTTCGTTAACAGCGTGAAAAATAAATATCACCCCGAGGGTGGCGGACTCGTGACGGAATTTACGTCGGGAGGATCGCAAAGCGCAAGATCGAAAACCACCGGTTTTGCGTTATTCGAGCTCGAGGATGTCTCCAACCCAACGACCGCCCGTTAGCATTCCGCTGCTCGGAAAACGTGAAAAGCCAGGGCAGGGCATCCCACGATTGTGTTCTTTATGATTGCGTTAATCTCATCGTCCAATACGCAAATCCGCGACTACCCACCATATGTGTACAGCCCGTGGAACGTGATACGATCGAAAAAATCGACGCCGGACAAAGAAGTAAAGAGTCGCGTAAAACTCCGCGGCTGCGCTTAAAACCAAACCCATTCAATTAGTTGCGAATCGCTATCGGGGCTCAGAAGTCAACACGACCTGCAATTTTCAGGTGTCGTTATTCACCTCCCAATCATGAGTGCGTGATTCTGTATAGAAGTTGTCCTCAGTTTTAGTAGCGGGTGGGCATATCCGTCGCGTTCTTGGCTGTTCAAAAGTATTTGGTACTCGAAATTGTTTAGTGCGATCATGGAAATTAAATTGCTGCGAAAAGGAGAACCTTGAATTGCGCTACAAAACAACTTGATGCTGTCTCCATTTGACCTACCATAAATAATTGCATTCGACGTCTCATTCCAACGCAAACAAACTTATGTTTGGATGGCTTTCAACCGAGAGCTAAGAGTGAGCTTGAACAATATTGCTTATGGCTATATTCTGGCACGCTGGAAACGAAACGGCCAACTTAATAATTGAGCGAATTATATTCGTAACATGTATCCGACCTAGATTTTTCAGCAACAGCCAATCCTGCTCGCTAATTATATGCGGTGATATACATGAACAGTATTGTTACCTTTCTAATAAGAACAACTGCTTCTTCTGATAACAACTTTAATAATAATAAAATGACAATTTTCATGATTTTTAAGTACAATATTTTTGCTTTACAAAGCAAATTATTTGTTATATATTTCTTATGAACTTTGACTGCACGCGCTATGTGGTCAGCAAAAATGATCCGCGAATTTCGGTAAGTGATTCCCGCGTGTAAAGAAAATATGCAAAAACAGGAAATCAATGTTCCAATTACATTTAGAGTTATTCTATGAGATAGGTAAAAAAATGAATTTACGGTTGCGCGTGCAGGAACAATTGCAGACATAGGAATTGAATATCATCGGAATGATTTTAATGTTAGGAACAATATTTGATGACGAAAGTTGATTGTTTGGACAAGTATCGTTGCCTTCTTACTCAGGCCCGAAAACGGAAACACCGCGTCACGTCGCGAACTAACCTCTTCGAGTAGCCTAATCAGCGCCATCTAGTGCTGTTTACATCAAACACATTTTTTAACGATTTTTGACAGTACATATGACTGTGTTTTGAAATTTTATCAGTACTATTTCAACGATTTGTTTTAAATATGAGTCGTCGAAGACATTAGCGTGCAAATATATGTATTTCGATCCCGTTTGTATCATTTCGGCTAAATTTCATCAGAGAAATGTCATAGAAAAGAGAAAATTTTTTTCTATTATTTGGTTACACTCTCTATAGTTTTATTGAATTTAAACTTGCGCCAAAGCAGGCGCGGCAAAAGTAATTGCTGTAGATTGCTCGAACATAGTGGATTATGCTCGACAGGTTGTCATTGACAATAAATTAACAGACGTGATAACTGTTATGAAAATAAAAGAAATGATGAATTAGACATTATAAACTTCGGTCTTTCTATTTCGTTTTTACCGGACCGGGTATAGCACCCGCAACGATGGCAGGCTTTTCACACAATATGGGCTAGCCATCGGGCGCGCTCCACGGTTTGGTTGTTTTCAGGGGCTCTTGCCGGGTAGAATTGCCTTCCGCTCACGTGCCCTTTTATGATATAGGGTTATGTGATTTCATTGCATATCTCTATAGCATAAATTGGTTACGTTTGTCTTCTCATTGGTGGGGAAAAGTCATACGAAGTGCTTTTGTATGAGTTTTTCACTCAAATGGGAAACACATGGTCACGTCTACGTTTGAATCTTGATCCCGTTTGGCGTGTGCGAGGGGGCACAACATCCATCTGGATGCCCCACTCTTATTTGTGTCCCATGAGAATCGTCGGGTAACGACGAAGTCTCCGCAAGTCCGTCCGTTTTGACTCGTTTCAACTTGTTCTCTGAACAAGCAATTTCCACCCTCAGCTACCTCCATTTTGGGCTGCGGTCGACCTTTTCTGAGACCCAAGAATTCGTGAATGCAAAATTCTTTTGTAGTGGGTCCGTGTGCTGGGGGAATGAACCCACCCCACGACACCTCAACGCCAGCACATTCACGCGTCCCCAGACAAGGCCAATCTCGGCAAATCCCTCCATCCTCTTCCGCCGAGGCAGCGGACTATCGCTACAGTCCTTCACGGACATTTTTATACCTAGTTTCACTACAAACACCCCCTATATTCCGGATTTATCACCCTGTGATTACCACATGTTTGGATCACGGAAAAAAGCCCTCGGAGGTCAAAAATTCAACACCGACAATACCGGCATCAAAAAACTTCCAGAAAGGTGGATAAAATGCGTAACTTATAAGGGGGAGCACCTCGAGAAACTGTAAATTTTTTCGATAGTAATTAAGCGTGTCAGAGCATTTGCCTCAATCATATTTGAACCACCCTCATATTTTCTAATCTTATGTTGGTAAAAATCGTAGATTCGTACTTGAAAGCAAAAATTCGTATTATGAATTCACTTACTTTTCTTGTTAGGATTTCGTTTCAAACAACTCTTTGTATATATCGGCGAAATATCACCGCAGGTCTACAAAAATCGCGCACATTTATTCGAAGCTTAACTTTTGTATGGTCAAGCCTTTCAACATTGCTATGCTATGATAAGACTAGGCCGGAATTCGATTATGCTGTTCTTTTCAGGCGTAATCACCTTTCTATTTGCAATTATCTTTTTTGGTGTGGGCTGGTGATTAGCATGACTCGAGGCTTGTTGGTGGACAGCGAAAGTAGTTTCGAGCGATTCTTCACACGAACTATGAGGATCCCCAGCTGTAATCGATACTGTTATAAAAATCAAATATTAACACTTGTTCTTTTTCTTCGTAGCAAAACAAACTCCAACGACGACGACAGTGCGTACATCCACGCGGATGCTGCATCAACCAGAGCCAATGCAATGATAACAATCCACAGGCAATTGATGGATCTCAGCTTAATCTACGCACTATTGACCATCGGTCCGATGAATTTACTTTCCACTCACGGATTAAACTTCGTCAATCTTTACAATAGGACATGAATGATCTCACTAGAAAAACAACATAAACAAAACTTTTCCGCATAGATCTCAGAGAGAATGGATGCGAAATGCATCGAGAGAATTGAAGTACTTTATCATGTAGCGTGAAGTTGGCGCGTTATTAGCTGTTGATTCGAATTTCAAATAAATTTGACGTGGCGTCTCCCACTATTTTTCGCATCTTGAACTAAATCAATTTTCCGTGCGGGTATTCTAACTTGAACGATGTAAAAGATTGAGCATGACTTACCCTACGAAGGATACGTCCCTGACATGCTTCCTAGAGCTGTTTTTATAATCCCACACACGTCACTACATTTTTCATTGTTCGACACAAAAACACTCGCGATCCGTAACAAACTTTTCAGTTTGATTAATTATCACATTTGCAACGCTTTTGCACTAGACTCAACATGGTTTATCTTAAAAAAATTGTTTTGTGCACAATTTCAAATTCAACTTGATTAGACGTTTCCCATTAATGTTGTATTTTCACAAATCATATGTGTTCAATCATATGGTTGATATTTTGTTGACAATGCGGGGGTTAAGGTGTAAAAGGAGTGGGATTTTCGTGAGAGCAACTAGAGAGCCACTTGAGTGTATGGATTCTCTAGCGGCGTGAAAGGTAGAGGGATTTCAATTCGCATGCGAGAGGAAGGCATGTAAGTAGTAAAAGTACTTCACTCACTTATGGATGAAAATAAGCGCATTTCGCGTCCATTATTTTATATGTCTTTGCTTTTCCGATTTTCATAGTTCTATTGCAGCCCCTATCTAACCGCAATGGTCTATCGCCCGCTAATCGAATCTTTACTTTTTCGCGAATTCCGTTTGTCCACCTGCTGGCGTGAGTTACGGTATCACCTTCGCAACCCTGAGCATAAGCCAGGTGCAAATGCCTCACGTAGAACCGGCATATGGAGACGTTCCCACGAGCCAGTGAACCCAATCGTTCTACATGGAAATTTCTGAAATTAAGTCTGCAATTAGAATTGCAATAAGCACTTTTTGTACAGTAAATCTTTGCACAAATTACTGTAGTTTTTGAGTTGTAATTTAGCTTCCAAAGCATCAAAATCGTTTTTAATTAAGATTATTTTAATAACAAACTTTTTTTTTGGAAACTAACACGCTGTTACTTTAACTCGCGCTTCTCGCGACATGTTCACGGCGACGAACAATAATCGATTTCCCGTTGTTGTCAGTCGTCCCGTGCTATATGTGTCGCGCCGTGAATCAACCCGTTTCCACATTCATTCCACTGCCCACTTGCCTTCACCAATGCAATACGTGCATGTGAAGTGTTGCCATGTCCGCATTTCAATTGCAGCCTTGAATGATTAAAGTATGAAAAATAGTATAAAAAAATTTAAATAATAATAGATAAAGGTAAATATCATAAAGAATATAATTATAAAGAAAGGTTTAAATTTAATATAAAAAAATGATCTAAAATTAATATTTAAAACAATAAAAAAAAAATATTTTATGATTTATAACTATAAATTGAATAATAAAAACAAATGGGTTTTCCAAATCTGCAACTAAAATTTCGGATAAATGTTATGAAGGTTTTCGAGCAGTTTGCTTATGCGACTAGTCGATTTTTACATGCGCGCCATCTACAGCGTTTGGTTCCATCGTACAGGGTTTTCAAATAAGGGAGGTTATTTTGATATTAAAAGAAAAATACCATTTTTTAATATAAATCATCGGATGTTTATTTCACTATAAAGAAGATGGTGTACCGTTAATAGTGAAAAATAGCATCAGGCAAATGACCACCACGACCACGCATACAGGACCATATCCTTTTCATGAAATTTCCCATAACCAAATCGCAAAGTGCCTGCCCTATGTCCTCGATAGCCTCACGAATTCCATCTTTGAGGTCTTGAATCGACGCTAGGCTATTGACGTAGACCTTCTCTTTCACGTGGCCCCAAAGGGAGAAGTCGCAAGGTGTTAAATCACAAGATCTCGGTGGCCAATTGTGATCACCTCTTCGAGAGATAACACGGTCCGGAAACTTTTCCCGTAAAAGATCAATGGTTTTGTTGCTTGTGTGGCACGTAACGCCGTCCTGTTGAAAGTAAACGCTATCTAGGTCAATACCATCCAATTCCGGCCATAAAAAATCATTAACATCTCTCGATAGCGCAAGCCTCATTTTCGAAAAAGTAAGGTCCAATGCCTCCGCCGGACCATAAACTGCACCAAACAGTCACACGTTGAGGAAAGAGAGGCTTTTAAACAATAACTCTTGGGCTTTCCGAGCCCCTTATGCGACAATTTTGCTTGTTGACGAAGCCACCGAGGTGGAAATGGGCCTCATCACTCAAGATGATTTTTCGATGGAATTCAGGATCATTTTCATGCATTTCAAGGACCCAATCAGCAGAGACACGACATTGTTGATGATCGACTGGCTTGAGTTCTTGTGTTAATTGATCTTTATAAGCCTTAAGACCCAAATCTTTATGCATCATACGGTGTAATGACGTTTGTGGAATGCCTACTCCCAAAGAATGACGAGGAATGGACAAACCTGAGTTTTCTTCAACACTTTTGGCTACAGCAGCAATATTCTAGGCTGTTCTTGAGTGACGTGCACGGTTTTAGTTCTTCACCTCACTAAGATGCCCCAACAGCGCGACTTTTTCCACCAATTTCTGTATTGCAGTCCGACAAGGTGCTTCACGACGACCCAAAAATGTTCGAGTTTTACGAGCCGTCTCTGCTAAATTTTCACCATTTTTATAGTGAATAATAATAATTTCAATGCATTGTTGAAGCGTGTATCGTTCCAATTTTATTAACGGCGTAGTTTCTACTTGTCAAATGTTAAAAAATTACGGGTTGAAAAGTGACATCTACCGAAATAGCGGGCAATCCAAAATAACACCTCTTATTGGAAATCCCTTTATTTGAGCCTTTCTCATATGTGTGCCGTATAAGAGATAGTACGACAAATCCTTTTTCCATTTTCAAATACAAGGGAAACTTTCTAATATCAACTTACTAGTAACTTACCAGAAACTCGTTCGTTCAACTGCATGGCAAAAGTGTTTCGTCATCCTTTCTTTCCTGGAGAATTGTAAAATTGTCATACGAGAATATATAACTCAATTTGTTTAGTGTTCATATTCTCATACTATCCCAAAAAATGTTTAAATATTTATTCTCGAACTTCATTTATATATCCACCCTTATATCAATCTTGTAAGCAACCAGTGTAGAATGATAAATTTAGAAAAATTTCTTCTATCTGATTAAACTTCAAACGCGAAATTTTTGTCATGGGAAGATTTAAAATTGAATCATCATTACGATAACAGATTGAACTAGATACGTATAGTAAGTACATAAATATGCAAGCATTTTACAACATGAGAAGATATCATTATTTATCATAATTCATACAGGATGTGTGCAGAAAATTTTATTATATTTACTTTGTTAAACAAAATTAGGGAAAATTTATTTCAATGGGTTTTGATTTATTGAGAAATCTTGTTGCAGCAGAAATCGACTTATTTATTTTTCACTATTGAGTGCAGACGTTGTCAATTGAAATAAGATTTTAAAGCTAAAATCAAATTTCAAAACATCTGCTTGCCCGTGTCGCTTCTTCAGAAATATTTACATTTTAAATCCTACCTGAACTCTCTTAATTCTCAGAAATTAAAGACAATATTTAGTTCATGCCTAGATTTTTTCCCGTGAATTTTGGTATGGATATAAGTATTTGATGGGTAAATAATACTTTGCAAATTTTATTCTGACACTGGGATCTACTATTTGAATAAATAATAAATATAAGCCAAACAAGGCAATCACAAAAAAAATACTTATATCCAAACAAATCACAAAAAAGTAAATGTATATTTAGCAATAACTTATTTTAACTTATTTTAATGCGTCAGTAATCTTTTTTTTTTTTTGAAGTTATGTATTGATATAGAAGAGAGTAATGTTCACTCATAGAATTGAAGATCTTGCAACACCTATTAATTGGCTCGTTGTCTGCGTAGGTGGTTTTACGTTGGTCTTCATGAAGCAGACGAGTGTTCCTAGTATGTTTAATCGTTTCCTTGAACGTGATTTTGCTTGATAGTGATGCAACATTTACTATCTTATTGATTACATTCAAAACAAAGCAAGAACTTAAGATAGTTCTTCGAGATGAGAGCGAGGAAAGATTCAAAATATTTAATCTTTGCTGGTAAGGTGGCAGGTTAGCGAAGCCTCTTGGCTCATAAGCATCATGCAAGGCAAAAAGAATAAACTGTTTCTGCACAGATTCAATCCGGATGCTGTGATTCCCAAAGCATGGATTCCAAATAATGGAACCATATTCAAGGAGGGGGCGAACAAATGAGGTGTATAGAGTTTTGGTGAACCATAGCTTTTTGAATTCTTTGGCGCAATGTTTTATGAAACCGAGCTACTTATATGCCCGAGCAAGAATTGTATCGTATTGAGAATGGAAATTCAACTTTCTGTCCAACAGAACGCCCAGGTCTGAGATCTGTTCAACTTTTTGAAGTGGGGAATCATTTAGCTTAATGTATCCGGTCTTAATATTTACATATGGTTCATCCTGGTACTATCCAGAAGTGCAGATAAGTCTCTAAATTTAAAGTCGCCATCTGTTCCACCTGATCACGTCATTCTACCCGTCAGTTAAGGCATCAGTGAGTACAGTTGGGACAATTAGAAGAAAGTGTTCGAAGCTTTTTTCTTCCTGAACAAAAACTCGCCAGGTATCTTATTTTCGAATTTATATTTGTTATATTTATATTTCGATTTTATATTTGAAGCCAGTGACCTATAAACTGTATCACTAGAGCTTCTATACCACAATTGTATTTTTCTAGAAGTTTTTTAGGGAGTCTGAAAAGCTTGGTATCATCATCCTCCAGGATTAATCTCCTTCAATAATCACGTTTCTTGGACCTCGTTCACCAGTTGATAACTCCCAGCAAGA
Source organism: Odontomyia ornata (assembly GCA_963969285.1). Taxonomy (NCBI): domain Eukaryota; kingdom Metazoa; phylum Arthropoda; class Insecta; order Diptera; family Stratiomyidae; genus Odontomyia; species Odontomyia ornata. The sequence continues at coordinate 39,898,752 of OZ017742.1, forward strand.
ATCTGCTGTCAGCTTCTATCGTGCCTTCTCATCGAGTCCTTCATCTTCCCACAGGAGGTCTACTTTGTGCTCTATCTTTCAATGTTCTTTGAGGCAGTCGGTTTTCGTCCATTCCTTCTACATGGCCCGCCTATTGCAATTTACGTAACTTTAGGCAAGCTCCTGCCTCAATGTCCAAAAGTTTATATCGACCAATGGAAGAGACTAGTAACAACACTCTTCAAAGAACACCAAAAGGAAGCGAAAATATAACAAGAAAGAATAAAAGGGCAATAACAGGTATTAGGTCAATCGTTGCATGACACATATTAGAAGAGGCTCAGCCACTTTTAATTCAAGACGTAGAAGCAATAAAAAGATTAAGAACCCCATTCAAATAAGACGCGTACGAAAGCAGCAATAGTTACAAACTACCTGAAGAAAATATTTTTTTATATATAATTTTCTTTATTAGAATGTATGCGGTACAGAGGTCTTTAATACGCTAGGTGCTCTGACAAAGTAATTTCCCCCTCGTTTGAAAATTCCATAGAACTATGTGAAGTATCGTATTTTCAATGTGAATATTCTAATTAGCTAGAGGAAAACTTTGGCAAAAGCCTCTACTGAGCTTATTATTAGCTTAACGTTACTTAGAACTATCTACTTATAACTAGTTAAAATCTATCAGGCTAGGTTACGGCCAAAGAGGTAGGTGGAAGTAACTGCTGGTTTTCAATTCACCAGGGCATGAATTAGTGGATTGGGCAAGTCATTTGCTTTCGCGATTAATTTATCACGGCGCGATGCAGCCAGTTTATAAATTTGACTAACGCCAGCAAGGCTATGTAGTTTTTCAGAAGAAAAGTAAAACAGTTTATCAAGTATCATTTTCACGTATCTATTTTGCATGATCTGAAGCTTTGTTACTGTATATTTAGCACATTGGATCCATGTAGGTAAGCCACATAGGATGATCGGTTGGATTGCCATTTTGATGATGAGGACATTGTTTCGGGCGTTGAGACGTGAATTTCGATTAAGAAGGGGATATAGCGAGAGCACGGCTTTAAACGCCTTAGAGCTAATATGTTCAATATGACATCTGAAGATTAGTTTTTTGTCAAATATTCTTCTTCTTCTTCTTTGAAGCGCTACAGCCCCTCTCGGGCCTTCGCTTAGAGATAGTTAGAGTATCTCATTTACATGACCATATTGATTTTTTCGGAAGTTGGTTTGGTCAGAACCATGCTCCCGTGTGCCTGCTCAGCTACGATATGATCTGATTAAATCAATACATATCAACACTGAGTGAACACTCATAGTCTGTCCGAAAAATCCCCTGAACAAAATCTCGTTGCTCCCAACGAGATTTGAACCTGGGGCCTTGGTTATGCGTTCATGCTCTAACTACTAGACCACACAGACTACCCTGTCGAATATAAGCCCAAGATGATTGATTGATATGTAAGTTTTAACGCCGTTTCAAGGCTAGCAATAATGGAATTTGGGTCTGCGCCCATGCTGTATATGCAAATGTCGTCTGCGAAAGCTGCAACTTGGGAGTTTGGTAAGGAAGGGAAATCAAACGTATAGATTTTATATAGTGATGGACTTAGGCAAGAGCCTTGCGGAATACCGGTAGTAATACTTTTCACTGGTGAAGTGCTTTCCCCTACTTTAACCTGGAAGTTCCGGTCAGTTAAAAATGCTTGTATAAAGTTCAACAAGTATGGGGGGTATTATATGTCTGAAGTTTATACACAAGAGCATCATGCCAGACTGTATCGAACCCTTTGTCTATGTCCAGTGTCACCAAACCTACAGACAATTTATTGTACATCGCTGCTTTATTGTACATCGCTTGTTTTGTTTCGTAACACGGAAAAGTTAATGTCCTGTCAAATATCTGTTTCTGATACCGAATTGGAAATCAGGTAAGATATTATTGTTAGCCATTAAATCGTTTAATCTTTTTAGGTAACTCTTTCAAAATGCTTACCTAAACCTGGTAGTAGCGAATGGGCCTATAGTTTTCAGGAGAGTGCGGATCTTTTCCAGGCCTCAGGATAGGTATAACTAGAGCTTGTTTCCAGATGGATGGAAAGAAAGAGAGCCTAAGGCAAGTGTTAAATAGGAGGCATATGAAGACTATTCCTTTTGGGGGTAAATTTTTAAGAACTGTATTTGGCAGCCTATCGATACTTGGAGCTTTTAACTCTTTAGTTTTTATTTATGCATCAAGAGGTAAAGATGTTTGGTTGGGTGTTTATTCCAAAGCTTAAGCCACCATCATTTTTCCTAGATTGTTGCAGAACCTATAAGAAATATTATGGAACTCATTAAATTTATTTTCAAATATATCTACTTTTCTTTGATTGGAGTGAATATGCTCTTCGTTGTTATTTATTATCGAATATAGTAACATATGATACTTCCGTTTGAAAATTCTATTCAAAAACCAGACTTTTCGCAAGTTGTAGTCTAGATTTGTTAGCATGTTGTTCCATTGGAGCTTCCGAGGCTCCTTAATTCTGTTCCTAATTGCTCTAGTGAGGCTATGAACTCCAATTTTAAGAGACCTAATGTGCGTTTTTTGCCATTTACGCCGCAAGGAGTTTCGTTTTCTTATGAGATTGTAGGTTTCTTCATCAAACTGTAAATTATAAGATGCTTTTGATACTTTTGGGAAACTAGACTCAATAGCTTGCCAGATAGTGTTTGCGAGTTCTTCAATTTGCTCTCCACATACTTAGGAAGAGTGATTCTATGGTTCTTGGTGTTAAGCTCACTCTATCATTAATAAAACTGCGGAATTCCGACCATTTTGCTTTTTTATAATTAACTCTCGTCGTTTCTAAGGAAAATATTACAAGTAGATGAGGAGGTGAGAGGGCTCGCAAGACACGCAACTCAGATGGAGTAATATTTTGGTCACTAAGAATCAGATCCAGAGTGGAACCAATTCTGCGAAGAGAGTGGAGCGTGGGTTCTTTAGGAAAATGAATATCGATATTTGCCTCTTTGCTGAGATTAAATAAAATGTGCCCCATTTTGTTGCTTTGTGTGCAATTCCAGTGCCAATGTCTAGCATTCAGGTCTCCGCAAAGTAGAAACCTTTGTTTAGCCTTACTTAACCATTTAAAATCTCTTCTGAAAAGTTCGACCTAAAAAAATTGATTGAATACAGATTTAGGAAAAATACCCGCCAAAGGAATTAGTTTTATTACTTAAAATTACCTCTTTTTAAATATTTGAATAAATAAATATTTGATCTATATATTTATTTTGTAAAACCGCAATAAAAGATTACGAGTAGTTAATTAAAAACACTGAACAAGGAAGCAAGTAGTTCCCGAAATACGTATTTGTAAAATTAAATCAAATAAATTAGTTCACTGAAATAAACGGTATCTTGTAATGATAATAAATTTTTTTGAATTTATTTTAAAGAAAATACAGATAACTTTTATTTAAAGTTAGCAACTTTACAATTAACTACCTACAATGTTGGTTTCACAAGAACCAGGAATACACACTTGATTGGTAGTTGACCAAGGAACAACTAGTGACATCTATCTCTTACAATGTTGCCAGCTATGGCAAAACAAAGCATCGTAAAATGATATTGAAATCACAACTGAGTAAAGTGTCTAAATTAAACAAATTATATCTTTTACATAATTCGCACCTGAATAAATTAACAACATTTTACAATTTACATTAAATTTTTCACGTGACAACGATTTCGTTAAAAAGTCTGCTAACTGCTACATACACTGTTTCAATTGTATTATTTTGCACTTGCTGACGGATGTAGTCAGCTTATAATTTCGTTAGCGATGTCGTCCTTCTTTCTGTTTCGTTGAGAAACACTCATTGCCACATGGTTTGTAGTGCTGCGTTGAATGCTGCAACATACTCCGCCTCTGTAGTTGACCATGCTACACATTTTTGTCTTTGTAAACATCATATCATAGGACCATTTGCGAGCATGCTAACGTACCCTGACGTTGACCTTCTTGTATCTGCGTCACCTGCAAAGTCTGCATCGCTGTTGACTTCCAACCCTTTAGGTGGTCTGCTGTAAATTAAACTGACATCTTTACTACCTGTCTGGATTGTTTAAATTCCTGCTGGCTTGCCCCACAGCACACATTACGTCGGGACGTGACAAAACTGCAGCAAACATCAAATAACCAATAGCTTCATCAACATATCTAGTATACCGTGATGGTCGATGGATGTTTTTTCTATTTCGTAACTATCGCTCACGTACTATTGGATTTATTTCTTCGTTTTCAAGCATTTAAGCGTCGTTATGTTCATCATCTTGCTGCTGCTCTGGTTCTAAAACTTCATCCATGAAATAAATTGGGAATGTGTCCTCAACATCATTGTTGTGAACCTCACTACATTGTGTTTCTTCATTGAAATTCACATCACATGTTATTACTATTTTTTCAGTTTTTATATCAACCAAACGATAGTTACACTTTTTTTTCATAACCAACTAACAGCATTTTCTTTGCCCTGGTATTAAATTTTGTTCTGAATTGTTTTGTAACGTGAACATAACCTTCACTGCCAAATTTATGCATGTGCTTCAAATTAACAGCTTTCCCGCTACATAGCTCGTATGGTATCTTCTTATCAAGACTTCGTGGCTTCCGATTTAAAGTTTATACACTAGTATTGACTACTTCTGACCACAGTTCTGGTTGTAGACTTGTTGCAATCAACATAGTTCTGGCACTTTCTACGATAAACCGGTTTTCTCTTTCAATTCTACCATTTCGCTCCACTGTGTAAAGAGTAGTAAACTCATGAATTATACCACTGTCTTTGAACAACCACTGGAACTGTTCATTTCGAAATTCAAGTCCGTTTTCAATCCGAACACGTTTAATTTCATTTGACGTTTGAGTTTCTACTAAATTTTTATACTCGACGAAGTTCACGAATGCATCTATTTTATGTTTAATAAAGTTCACTGACTGACATAAAGTACAATCGTCCTTGAACAATAAAAGTAGTTGAACAATAAAAGTAGCCGCACCGCTGACATCAGTCAGCGGTGCGGCATTTTACTGCACAACTCCATGTGTACAAATTCACCTGCTTTCGCTGCTCTTTCTTGTAAGTTCATTTGAAATGGTCATCGATGGAGTTTTTCAAACTGACACATTTCACAGAATATCCCATCAATATTATTTATCTTCAGCCCTGGAATTAGCCCACTGTCTGCCATTTCTTTGAGTGTATGGAAGCTAATGTGACTCATTTTCTCATGCCACAACTTAGCTGAGTCTCCCACTGTCACGTTAGCCACCTCCTGGTTTATTTCAGATTTAAATATCATTTTATAACACTGATTTTTCTTTCTGACACCCACAGCAATCACTGGTGAACCATGAATTTCAAATTTATCATCGTTGAAATTTTTACTAGTTAATGCACTGATTGAAATCAAGTTTTTCTTTAATTCCGGAACAAACAGGACATTTTCGAGAGTTCTTGGTTCCCATTTTCCGTTCAAAAATGCTTGAACGTGAACTGAACTACACCCCTTAATTTTCAACCGCGAATTGTCATCTATTTGCACAAACCTGTCGCTTGCATTTTTGTTAACCACTGTAAACCATTCACATCAATAGGACATATGCGAGTATTAAGAAGCACGGCTATCTGCTAACCACTTATCTTCAGTGTTTGTTTGAGAGAGATTTTTCATTTCAATGCACATTGCATAACCATGCTTTGCATTCTGATTTATAGTAACCTTTCTTCTTGCAATAAAAACACTCAATATGCCGTTTTTTTTTTTTAATTACCTCCATTCCCTACCACTCTCTCCATCACTCTTTCTTCGTCGCACAACGCTCGAGCGATCTGCATTCACATTACGTCGCTTGGTCCTTTGTGCCACCCAGACAATGTTTAACACATCGGTATAAGGGGCACACAATATAATGTGAACTAGTCCTTTTCGTGAACATCTAGTCCAAAAAATCATGATCAGCTCTCAGAGATAAAAAAAAGTCAATATCATACGACACATTCAAAAAAAACTCTGAGTAACTGTCACTTCAGTATCTCGCCGATAGGCTCAAAAAGAACGCCTTAAGATACTGGGCTCATAAAAGCAGAATCACAGGTGCACGCTTCAATCAGTACTCATTAAATGCTCCCTTAGTTTTTTCTTAAATACGAAAAGTGAGTTTGCTTCCTTAACAATTTCTGGTAGATTGTTACGCAGAGCATCATTCGTTGCATCGTTCTTTAGTCGATTCGTTCTGGCAAAAGGTATTACGAATTGATTTGCATTCCTCGCATTATATGGGTTGATCTGTGATACCTTAATTAATGGCGCTCGTTCCGATCCATTAGTTTTTAAATTTCTGTAGATAAACTTCGCTTTCTCCAGAATAATAATTTGACTAAAGGTTAATGATTTTGCCAATTGGTAAACCAAACTAGTTTGAGTAAGCATTGGCAGCTTCAGAATGTTTTTATACGCTTTGGTCAGCAGCCTGGATATACTGTTTAAATGTTGCTTCGCTGATTGACTCCAAATAAGTACTCCATAATGCAATTTCGCCAGGACAAACGCATTTAGAACAAGTTTCTTGATGTGCATTGGAAAATCCTCATATCTTCTTAACAATCCTATTATTGGGGCTAATTGCCTTCTTAAGCTATTTATGTGTGGTAACCAGGTCATACGATGGTCTATGATAAGACCAAGATATTTCATTTCTAGCACTCTTTGCAATTTTTCGCCGTTAATATTTAGTTCGACATCTATGTCTCCTTTGTTCTTTTGCTTAAAAACAATATATTTTGTCTTTGATGTGCTCAATACTGGTTTGTTTCCAATTAACCACTGATGGAATTTTCCTAGATCGTCGTTGATAGTGTTTTCAATGGCAGTTTTGTCTCGTCCTGGATAAAGTAGAACTGTGTCATCAGCATATAATGTGAGATATCCCGTCAGCCCACATGTATTTAGATTATTTGTGTATAGCAGGAACAAAGTTGGGCCCAGTATTGAGCCTTGAGGAACTCCTGTTTCCGTAGGTGCATGGTCGCTCAGGACATTGTTGATTAAAGTTCTCTGCGATCTTCCCTCCAAGTAACTCTTAAACAACTGCTTAGGACTACCCTGAATACCATACGATTCAAGTTTACGAAGCAAGAGATCATGATCAACTGTATCAAATGCTTTTTTCAAATCCACAAAAATTGCGATGACATAATCACCTCTGTCAAGTCCTAGATTGATGAAACGTGTGACAGAATGTAGGGCATCCAAAGTACTCTTGTTCTTTTGAAAACCAAACTGATGTTGGCTTATGATAGAGTTTTCAACTAAGAATGATGTTAATCGATTGTTTAGTATTTTTTCAAATATCTTACTAAATCCCGTCAGCAGCGCAATCGGGCGATAGTTATTCGGGTCAAGATGATCACCACCCTTAAATATAGGAACTATTTTTGCAATTTTTTCTTCTTCCGGAAAAGTCCCATTCCTAATATGCACGTTTATAAAATTTGCCATAATCTGGGCTATGTCCTCCTTAATTATACTAATCTCATTCATCGTGATGCTATCAATGCCTGGCGCCGTTTTCTTTTTCAATTCATTGATTACATTTAAGACTTCCCTTTTATTTGTTTGATGAATGTGAAAGATGGAATTTATTGCGATATTTGTATTATTTACATTGCCTGCTGAACTGGCAACGATTTCTTTAGTGATTCTTCCACCAATTGTTGAAAAAAAATTATTCAATGAGTTCGCCGCGTCACGTGGACACGATGTGTTAGAGGGCCCATCAGGATTCAGTTGAAAGTTTTGTGATATACCCTGGGTTGAAGAGTTATCCTTTACCTCATTTATTATTTTCCATATTTCGCGGGAGTTGTCAGCCGCTGTTTCCATTCTTCTTGAGAAATATAAGAATTTAGCCTCTTTCACCAGTCGTTTCGATTCTTTTTTCGCTTGCATATACAGAAACTTGAAAGCCTGGTTTCCATTGATCTTCCTGTAGTCCATGTATGCCTTCCTTTTTTTAATACTTGCATCAATTACTTTTTTCGTTATCCAAGTCCGTTGTCGACACCTGATTTTTTTCTCAATTGTAGAACTTTGCTTAGCAGATATGATGATATTTTTGAGTTCAATAATACTATTTGGTTTCCGCTTTTCCAGTAACTCTCGTATGTTTGATTTAAAGAGCTCCTTGTCTAGAAATCTGAACGTTTTGTAGGTCGGCTTCTGTTTGTTCAGGGTTTGGTCTTGAATAGCAATTTTTATCACACGATGATCCAGTTCCGGCCAGTCCTCAAATATGTATGTCATGCTTTCAGCGACTTTTAAATCATTGGTTACTATATGATCCAGACAGGTATTTGACACTGGGCGAGTAATTTGGTTGTTGTTTATGATTACCGTTCCATTCGTTTCTAGCGTATCCTTATAAATCCGTGTTTCTGGTGATTCCGTTAGCACATCAATGTTTATGTCCGCTACTGTGATCAAATTTTTTTCAGTTGAGAATAATGTATCTAGTACTGTGCAAAAATCTTGCGCATTCATTCGATTGGGGTTGTAGTACGTCCCTAATTTTATTTTTTTACCTGCATGGCGTACTTCAATTATTATAACGTTATACTTATCAGGCATCACTCTCTTGGTAATGAATTTGATTGTATTTTTTACGTAGATTGCTGTACCTTCACCTCTTCCAGGTCTGCAGGAGAATACCGCATTATATCCTTCAATATTGTAAAACCGTGCTTCTTCCGGGTAAATCCAGATTTCATTTAGAATAATCAAATCTATGTCAGGATTTTGCTGCAGGTAAATCTGAATATCACTTAGCTTATGTCTTAAGCTTCTTATATTAGCATACATAAGTGTTAAATTTGTTCCACTTGATTGATTAGAAAGATTAGCAATCATCAAAGTTGTAGTCGGTACTCCTCCTGGCGATCAATATTCTGCGTTGAAACTCCGGACACTCTACAGAGTCAGCTCTGTGAGAATGATCAGCATTGTTATTGTTACAGTTAGAGCACTTCTCAATCGTGCTTTTGCAGTCCTTTAGGTCATGCTTTCCTCCACATTTTACACATATTTGCTCCCCTTCACATTTTGATGTTTTGTGGTTGTATTTTTGACACTTATAACACCTCGTTACGTTGAAGTCCTCCTTCACAAAATACGATCCATAATCTATATTAATGTATCTATTCGCAAGCCTCTTATACATGCTCCCGTTTACCTGGATGATGTGCAACCACCTTCCATTTCTTGTTCGCCTAGCATGTACAAGTTCCATAGAATCACGCTCCTCTATATTGGGATTTAATGCCTGGATCTCATTTCTTAGTTCATTATTTGCGTATTGTTTTTCTAGTCCATTGATGACAAGTCTAGGCTGTCGCAATCTGGTCTCAGCAACATCATACTCCTCTTTCATTGCATCCATTGCTATATTAAAAAGCGAAGTAGTTTTTTCATTTGTCGATGTTTTTATAATCGCCCCACCATTACGAATAGGCCTCATTAGTTGTAGAGGAATTTTACATTTTGATGGCCTGATCTTCGACTTAAAATCAATCAGTGTTTTTTCTGATGAAGCGTTTGTTACGCGATTCACTTTTCTGATCACTCTTCTTTAATGTTGCCGACTCTGATGCTTTTTATTTACCTTTGATGTTCGCAGCTGCAAACGCTTTTGCCATATCTTTAGATTGTGTTAGCCTTTGTTCTTCTTTCAACAAACGTACTGCTAAATATATTTTTGTGGATTTGAAAAAAGCATTTGATACAGTTGATCATGATCTCTTGCTTCGTAAACTTGAATCGTATGGTATTCAGGGTAGTCCTAAGCAGTTGTTTAAGAGTTACTTGGAGGGAAGATCGCAGAGAACTTTAATCAACAATGTCCTGAGCGACCATGCACCTACGGAAACAGGAGTTCCCCAAGGCTCAATACTGGGCCCAACTTTGTTCCTGCTATACACAAATAATTTAAATACATGTGGGCTGACGGGATATCACACATTATATGCTGATGACACAGTTCTACTTTATTCAGTACGAGACAAAACTGCCATTAAGAACACTATCAACGACGAACTAGGAAAATTCCATCAGTGGTTAATTGGAAACAAACTAGTATTGAACACATCAAAGACAAAATATATTGTTTTTAAGCAAAAGAACAAAGGAGACATAGATGTCGAACTAAATATTAACGGCGAAAAATTGCAAAGAGTGCTAGAAATGAAATATCTTGGTCTTATCATAGACCATCGTATGACCTGGTTACCACACATAAATAGCTTAAGAAGGCAATTAGCCCCAATAATAGGATTGTTAAGAAGATATGAGGATTTTCCAATGCACATCAAGAAACTTGTTCTAAATGCGTTTGTCCTGGCGAAATTGCATTATGGAGTACTTATTTGGAGTCAATCAGCGAAGCAACATTTAAACAGTATATCCAGGCTGCTGACCAAAGCGTATAAAAACATTCTGAAGCTGCCAATGCTTACTCAAACTAGTTTGGTTTACCAATTGGCAAAATCATTAACCTTTAGTCAAATTATTATTATGGAGAAAGCGAAGTTTATCTACAGAAATTTAAAAACTAATGGATCGGAACGAGCGCCATTAATTAAGGTATCACAGATCAACCCATATAATGCGAGGAATGCAAATCAATTCGTAATACCTTTTGCCAGAACGGATCGACTAAAGAACGATGCAACGAATGATGCTCTGCGTATATATAACAATCTACCAGAAATTGTTAAGGAAGCAAACTCACTTTTGGTATTTAAGAAAAGACTAAGGGAGCATTTAATGAGTACTGATTGAAGCGTGCACCTGTAATTCTGCTTTTATGAGCCCAGTATCTTAGGGCGCTCTTTTTGAGCCTATCGGCGAGATACTGAAGTGACAGTTACTCAGAGTTTTTTTTGAATGCGTCGTATGATATTGAATTTTTTTTATCTCTGAGAGCTGATCATGATTTTTTGGACTAGATGTTCACGAAAAGGACTAGTTCACATTATATTGTGTGCCCCTTATACCGATGTGTTAAACATTGTCTGGGTGGCACAAAGGACCAAGCGACGTAATGTGAATGCAGATCGCACGAGCGTTGTGCGACGAAGAAAGAGTGATGGAGAGAGTGGTAGGGAATGGAGATAATTAAAAAAAAAAAAAAAAAATTATCAAATGTTTATTTTGATTCATTGTATGGATCCCAAGCTGTCACAAATGCATTGTATTTATATGGCAACCCTCCTAACAATTTTGCCATATTGTCTTCATCTTTTACCGATTCACCAACATTTGCTAGCGTTTGTTCTTCAACTTTGCTTATATGTTGCGCAATCGGGTCTGTTTACAACATAATGTAACTGAAAAATTGCTGCTTCAAGGCGACTTCATTCACTGATGATCTCTGTTCATGAATTGTTTTCAGACGAGCCTATATTGCCACTACCGTCTCACATGTTATAACTGTCTGAAGTTGCTCGAACTCCATTTCTGACGAGATTAGTAACATAGCCTATGCATTCAAAGTATCCTAGGCTGTCCTCCCTGCCGCATTTTTTTTGCCGCTGGACGCAACGCTGTTCTGTTTACCAAGTTTTCCATACCTGATTCTGCACGAAAGATTATTTCCAGCTGGTACTTCTATAGCTGGAAGTTTTTCTCGTTAAGCTTCTGCAACTGAAATTGTTTAAGAATTTCCATGGTTCCTGAGTTGTACGAACCGTTTTCCATTCACGATTTTCCCGTGCACTTCTAATTGAACTACCACTAGACTCACCCGATACCACTCACGTGGCGTCAAGTTCTTTGTTCAGTCTACTCACAATTTCTCACTCAGTTCCCACACGCGACAATGGACCCACAACTGTTGAGAGATTATGATTGTTCTGTGGAGTGTGAATTAAGGAGATATTGTATTGAAGAAGTTATTTGAAAGAAAATACAGATAACTTTTATTTTCAGTTAACAATTTTACATTGAATACCTACAATGCTGGTTTTGCAAGAACCAGGGACACACACTTGATTGGTAGTTGACCAAGGCACAATTAGTGACATCTATCTCTTACAATACCACACATGGCAAAACAAAACATAGTTAAATGATTAGAAATTACAACAGAATAAAGGGTCTAAATTAAACATATTATTTTCAACAAAAATAATTGAACTTTTCCACTACAAAATTCGAAACATCAAATTATCTGACATTTCCCTTGATTTTTATCTTCTCGAGGCTCTACCGTATAAGCAAAATATCTAGCTAAACGACAATTAACTCTAAGCTTAAAAAATCGTATATCCAGTTGTGATATATCTTGGAACATTATGTTTTAGAATTATTAAAAATGATAATACATCAACATGGTTCCGAGTCACTGTTCCTACAATTATTATTTGTTTTTTTTTAAGAATAAGCAAAATTGATCTGATACACTCAACTTCGGGTTCGGTATCTCCATAGAGGTAGGTATCTCACACATACTAAAAATCACTTATCTTCAATATGTAAAGATAAATAAATTACTCATTTGCCGGTCCCGCGCTATAAAAGCCATGAAAAAGCTTCAAGCTTTTAGTTCGTTCTGATTTAATCGAGCGGTGAAGTCTAGTCTAGAATTTCTCAATGAAAATGCTTGCAAAATCATTTATGTTATTTGTTTCGCTTGTCGCCGGGTGCCAAGCATTGGCGGTGGATTACAATGAAAATGCAATTATGCAAATCGGTGACTTAACGGATATCGAAAAGAACAATACGATTTTAGTGCAGAGTATCGACAGTATTAAGCGTTTCCAGGAACTGCATCCTGATCTCACGGTGGAAGAGTTGAATGTTTTGAGTAATGTCCGCGGTCAAATGTTGTACACATTGGGCGCCAGGGCCTATGGGGATCGTCTGGTTGGCACCTCATCAAAGAATCAGTCCTGGCCGAGACCCCAAAATGTTAGTATTCAGCTGACTTACCCCACTCAAGGAGTTGGTGCATTTGTCACCTATGTTTATATTGTGGTCTATCAGGTAAGTTGACTGTATACTGGAATGTTGTTGATTTGTTCAAATACAATTGAGCTTTAACCAAAAAACCACTATACTAAAAAGTACACAATAGTTAACGTTGTGAAATACATTTTTTTATTCAAATATGTATGTATGTAACAATTAGTGATTCACCGATTCATCGTTATTTTTTATGTTATCAGTCTACCAAATTGGGTCGGGCGTACGTTGTTCGAGGGGGACTTCACCAGCGATTCATCACCATTGTGGTCGAGGCCTACAGCACAACATACGCTAACTACAGTGCGGAAATTTATGGAATGTAACTTTATGCTTTTAAGAAACTTTTGGACCATTGTTTGAAACAAAAAGTGGCTTGTGAAAACATATGAACGAATTTGTATGCATTCGAGCATCAAATGTTAATTCTTGTATTATTAAGGAAAACAAAATTTAATTTTAAATATCGTGAACAAATGTTGGTTTAAATATACAAGTACTTTTATAACTTCATAAATAGAACTAGGTGTTTTGTTTTTATATCAAATTATATCGAACAGGAACCGATAAAATTTTGATAAGTGAGTGGGAAGCACCCAATAAAAATAATATCACAACGAAGTTACATGTATTTTTTTGGATACTGGGGCAGATAAGCTAAATTGGAAAACTATTTGATACTGATGTGCTTGGATGCATGTATTACTCAAAATTTTCAATGTGTTAATGTGTAACGCTGAAACATTATTGGTAAGATTTATCCAAGTCGAGTTTTCCAATTCCCCCCAAAAAAAACGCCAATTGTTTATTTCGGAGATAAGAGTTTCTCCTTTTTCAGTTTTCTTCAGTCCAAAAAACTTGATTTGGATAAATTTTGTAGTGGCGCAAAAACACCGAGGTAATGAAGAATTATTGCTAAATATCAAGGTGTTTCAAAGCCGGGTGATCGACTAAGGACCAACTGCATGGTTAAGGAAATCCTCGAAAAACACTGAGAGATCAACATCAAGGCCCACCAGATATTCGTGGACTAAACAAGTACACGACTCTATCGACCGTAATGTGCTGCACCGAATCATGTTTTATTTTGAGATCCCATTAAAATAAGTTCACCTGACTAAAACGACTATGATTGCCGATATCATCAGGTATCAGAGTAAACAACCACATGAAGACTGCCTTTGACATGAGGGTTGGACTGAAGCAGGGAAATGGGCTGGCACCACTGTTGTACATAGCTCAGGAATAGGCAATACGAAAACTTACCAATTGAACACAAGGTATGGTGTTATCTAAAACGAACTTAGGATGCCCTACGCAGTTGACATATACGAGGGTGGTCCGATAAGAACTGGGCCTTCAAAAGAAAATTTTGGAAAAGTGGCAATTTGTTTCTCCTCTTAGCTCAATACACTTGACCCAGCGATTCTCCAACTTCTTTAGTCCATCTGAAAAATACGTTTTCTCGAGGTCTGCAAAGTAGGCTTCCGTGGCAGCGATGGCCTCCTCATTCGACGCAAATTTCAGCCCGGCGAGTGACCTTTTCATGTTTGGAAACAAAACGATGTCGCACGGGGCCAAATCTAGAGGCAGGAGTTCGTAGCCGATTGGACCACTTTGGCTGTGGTGACGGCGGAGGTGTGAGTCGGTGCTTTATCGTGGTGGAAGAGTACTTTTTTCTTCGCTGAATGGGGCCTTTTTTCCGCAATCCGGCGCCGAACCGGCCAAATAATTTATCATAGTAGAGCTCTGTGACCGTTTTGCCCTTCTCCAGATAGTCGATGTAGATCACACCTTCTGAATCCTAGAAAATGGTGGCCATCACTTTCCGGCCAGTCTTCGACTTCTTGGAGTACGTTTGCCAGGTTAATTCCGCTATTTTGACTGATCTTTAGTCTCTGGTGTGTACCAGTGGAGTCATGTTTCATCAGCGGCCCCAAAACGATACAGAAAATCCTTCGGATTGCGCTTAAACAGCGTCAAACACTGCTTTGTAGTAGTCTCACGGTGGCTTTGTTCTCCGGAGTGAGCAAACGTAGCGCCCATTGCGCCGACAGCTTTCTCATGCCCAAAATTTCATGCAAGATATGACCCACGCAACTTTTTCAGATGCCTACTGTCTCAGCTATCTCTCGCACCTTCAATCAGTGGTCCATCAATATGAGCTCGTGGATTTTTGTCTCGTTATCCTCCGTGGTAGCCGTTTTTGAGGCACTTGGCCGCGACTCATTAAAAACCGACGTGTGACCATGTTGAAACTCGTTAAACCAATTACTTTTTATGGAATTGTTTGCAGCTACATATAAATGAGTTGCATATTTTGAATAATAATTTTTCTGAAAAATTATTAGAGAAGAAAAATGTTAGAAGAAGGTGGTTTCGACGTGTGCACTAATTCTCCTCAGGCCATCACACTTAGATACACACCGGTGATGGCAACCACCATGCTCAGAGGTGAGGGAGTAAATTTTTTTTTTTAATTTTTCTACTAATGCAAACTCAATATGTTTTTTGTATCTGCAAGTTATATTCAAGGTAAATTTCTCTTGTAAGTACTTGTATTAGCTAAACTTTTTTAATTGGATCATTTCACCCTTTTCACATCAATTTAATGTAAATCTATACGACAAATTTGCTCTACATTTGAAGCTTTATCTAACGTCGCGCGGATATCGATCACTCTTTCGGATGGCTCCGATAGCTTTTTAAATTACTTTTTATGGAATTGTTTGCAGCTACATATAAATGAGTTGCATATTTTGAATAATAATTTTTCTGAAAAATTATTAGAGAAGAAAAATGTTAGAAGAAGGTGGTTTCGACGTGTGCACTAATTCTCCTCAGGCCATCACACTTAGATACACACCGGTGATGGCGACCACCATGCTCAGAGGTGAGGGAGTAAATTTTTTTTTTTAATTTTTCTACTAATGCAAACTCAATATGTTTTTTGTATCTGCAAGTTATATTCAAGGTAAATTTCTCTTGTAAGTACTTGTATTAGCTAAACTTTTTTAATTGGATCATTTCACCCTTTTCACATCAATTTAATGTAAATCCATACGACAAATTTGCTCTACATTTGAAGCTTTATCATTTAGCTTCTAACATTTTTCTTCTCTAATAATTTTTCAGAAAAATTATTATTCAAAATATGCAGCTCATTTATATGTAGCTGCAAACAATTCCATAAAAAGTAATTTAAAAAGCTATCGGAGCCATCCGAAAGAGTGATCGATATCCGCGCGACGTTAGATAAAGCTTCAAATGTAGAGCAAATTTGTCGTATAGATTTACATTAAATTGATGTGAAAAGGGTGAAATGATCCAATTAAAAAAGTTTAGCTAATACAAGTACTTATAAGAGAAATTTATCGTTAAACCAATTTTTCACGGACACCATCGCAATAGCAGAGTTACTGTACACAGCATCCAAGCACTCTTTGATTTCGCAGCGCGATTTCCTTCCAAAACAGCAATCGAATCACTGACCGATATTGCTCTTTCTCTATTTTTCTAAAACCCACGGACAGGCCTGCTTCCACCCGTGGTCAAAACAAAACTACGAGGCCGATTCGGCTAAAATTTTGACAATAGCTGGCTACAAGAGTGTAATACACGATAGTGAATCTTTCTTGCGATAGTGACGCCATCAGGTGGTAATGCTAAATACTTTTCGGATCACCCTCGTATATTCTAGCACGGTCAATAACATTTGGTGAAGAAATCCTCCTAAAACTGGACGGAGAAGCAAAAACCTAATCCTCCTTCTAAGCTAACCCAAAGCTGAAAGTATGATACAAACAAAGAAAATGCCATCAAACATGTGTAATATAATCCTTAATTGACAATATTTAAAGAATTTTAATGAAATTAATGAAAAGTGATAACAAATTAGCAGAAACCAAATGAGGAATTCAATTTACATTCGAGACACTCAAACTTTTCCAATTCTTAAGGCCAACTGCATCCATAGGAAAAGAGAACTTCAAATAGGTATATATGTAAGTCAGTGATAAGATCTGTGCTGCAGTTGTATGACGTGGGTTCTCACGCAAGCACTAGCAAACAACTTAAACACCTTTGAAAGCCGATTCCCATGGTAAATTGTTGGCGAAAGTCAAGAAATAATACGATAGAGTAGATCATATTTGCCGTCATTTCTACGAATCTAGTGATCTTTTTGATAAGCCAGAGGTCTTTGCAATTATAAAGCTATGGAAGCTGCAATGGGTGGGTCATGTGCAGTGAATGGACGAAGATTGAGTACCTTGACAGAAAGCAGACTCATGGTGTAAGTCGATTGATGATGATAGCAAAATCCTATTTGAATTTTGAAACTTGGAGATACAGTCGCTAGACTGCCTCGATAATTTTTTTCAGATTTTTCAGATCACACGTGTCCAATCGCGAGGGGCGACACACATTTTTCGTGTATTTGCCCTCCCTGCGCGTCTTTCAAAACAAAAATGCCAGTTTAAGACCTGTTTTGAAAAGTTCTTATCAAGACTTTTCATTTGATTTCCATATCGGCTACCTTTGGTGATTTCAATGTCATTCTGATCATATGATCCACGTAATAATATAACCGTCGCCTTCGTAATATAATGGCCGGATTCGTAAAATCGTTGACGTATTAGATATGGGCTAAAATCAGCTGTACAATTATGCTCTTGTCAATGAGTGACATTTTTTCGATTCAACTGCGCTAAATTTAGTACATGAATTTTAAAAATAGTTTCAAAAGTGGAAACCGCGTGATTTGAATCTTTTATTGGTTGGGAATTTTTTTTGGTTGGGACTTTTTTTATTGGTTGGGACTTTTTTTGGTTGGGACTTTTTTTTAGTTGGAATTTTTTTTATTGGTTGGGATTTTTTTTTGGTTGGGACTTTTTTTTGGTTGGGACTTTTTTTGGTTGGGATTTTTTTTTATTGGTTGGGACTTTTTTTATTGGTTGGACTTTTTTTGATTGGGATTTTTTTTGGTTGGTAGCTTTTTTTTGCTTGGGACGTTTTTTATTAGTTGGGACTTTTTCTATTAGTTGGGACTTTTTTTTATAGGCTGGGACTTGTATTTTTTGTTTGGACTTTTCTTTATTGGTTGGAGCTTTTTTTATTGGGGCTTTTTTTATTGGTTGCGACTTGTTTTTTGAATTTTAAAAATAGTTTCAAAAGTGGAAACCGCGTGATTTGAATCTTTTATTGGTTGGGAATTTTTTTTTGGTTGGGACTTTTTTTATTGGTTGGGACTTTTTTTGGTTGGGACTTTTTTTTAGTTGGGATTTTTTTTATTGGTTGGGATTTTTTTTGGTTGGGACTTTTTTTTGGTTGGGACTTTTTTTTGGTTGGGATTTTTTTTATTGATTGGGACTTTTTCTATTGGTTGGACTTTTTTTGATTGGGATTTTTTTTGGTTGGTAGCTTTTTTTTGCTTGGGACGTTTTTTATTAGTTGGGACTTTTTCTATTGGTTGGGACTTTTTTTTATAGGCTGGGACTTGTATTTTTTGTTTGGACTTTTCTTTATTGGTTGGAGCTTATTTTATTGGTTGCGACTTGTTTTTTGGTTGGGGCTTTTTTTTTGGTTGGGACGTTTTTTATTGGTTGGGACTTTTTTTATTGGTTGTGGTTTTTTATTGGTTTGGACTTTTTTATTGGTTTTGACTTTTTTTATTGGTTTTGACTTTTTTTATTGGTTGGGATTTTTTTTTTTGGTTGGGACTTTTTTTCGGTTGGGACTTTTTTTCGGTTGGGACTTTTTTAATTGGTTGGGACTTTTTTTATTGGTTGGGACTTTTATTGGTTGGGACTTTTTTTTGGTTGGGGCTGTTTTTATTGGTTGGAACATTTTTATTGGTTTGGACTTTTTTCATTGGTTGGGACTTTTTAAGGGGTAGAACTTTTTTTAGTTGGGACTTTATTTTTTGGTTGGGACTTATTTTATTGGTTGGGACTTTTTTTATTGGTTGGGACTTTTTTTATTGGTTGGGACTTTTTTTATTGGTTGGGACTTTTTTTATTGGTTTGTCACTTTTTTTATTGATTGGGACTTTTTGTTAGTTGCGACTTTTTCTATTCAATTTTTAGTTGTTTTTTTTTTATTGGTTGGGACTTTTTTTATTGGTTGGGACTTTTTTTATTGGTTGGGACTTTTTTATTAGTTGGGACTTTTTCTATTGGTTGGCACTTTTGTTTTTGGTTGGGACTTATTTTATTGGTTGGAACTTTTTTTATTGGTTGGGACTTATTTTTTGGTTGAGACTTTTTTTATTGGTTGGGTCTTTATTTTGGTTGGAACCTTATTTTTTGGTTGGAACTTTTTTTGGTTGGCACTTATTTTATTGGTTGGGACTTATTCTATTGGTTGGCACTTTTTTTATTCGTTGGGACATCCGTTTTTAGTTGTTTTTTTTATTGGTTGGGACTTTTTTTGTTGGTTGGGACTTTTTTTATTGGTTGGGACTTTTTTTATTAGTTGGAACTTTTTTATTGGTTGGGACTTTTTTTATTAGTTGCGACTTTTTTTATTGGTTGGGTCTTTTTTTATTGGTCGCGACTTCTTTTATTGGTTGGAACTTTTTTTATTGGTTGAGCCCTTTCTTTTTTGGTTGGGACGTGTTTTTTGGTTGGGACTTTTATTTTTGGTAAAGACTTTTTTTTGGTTGGGACTTATTTTTGGTTGGGATTTTTCTTATTGGTTGGGACTTATTTTATTTGTTGTGACTTGTTTTTGGTTGGGACTTTTATTTTTGGTTGGTCTTTTTTTATTGGTTGGGACTTTTTTTTTGGTTGGGACGTTTTTTTTGGTCGGGACTATTTTTATTGGTTGGGACTTTTTTTATTGGTTGGGACTTTTTTTTCTTGGTAGGGAGTTTTTTTTATTGGTTGGAACATTTTTTATTGCTTGGGACTTTTTTATTAGTTGCGATTTTTCTATTGGTTGGGACTTTTATTTTGGTTGGGAATTTTTTTTGGACGGGACTGTTTTTATTGGTTGGACTTTTTTTATTGGTTGGGACTTTTTTTATTGGTTATGACTTATTTTATTGGTTGGGACTTTTTTTATTGGTTTGGACTTTTTTTTATTGGTTGGGACTTTTTTTTTGGTTGGGACTTTTTTTTATTGGTTGGTACTTTTTTTATTGGTTGGGATTTTTTTTCGTTGGTTGGAACTTTTTTTATTGGTTGGGACTTTTTTATTAGTTGTGACTTTTTCTATTGGTTAGCATTTTTTTTATGGGTTGAGATTTTTTTCTTGGTTGGGACTTTTTTTATTGGTTGGAACTTTTTTCATTGGTTGGGATTTTTTTATTAGTTGCGACTTTTTTCATTGGTTGGGACTTTTTTTTGGGTGGGAATTATTTTTGGTCGGGACTGTTTTTATTGGTTGGGACTTTTTTTTATCGTTTGGGACTTTTTTTATTGGTTATGACTTTTTTTATTGATTGGGACTTTTTTATTGGCTTGGACTTTTTTTTATTGGTTGGGACTTTTTTTTGGTTGGGACTTTTTTTTTGATTGGTTGGGAATTTTTTTATTGGTTGGGTCTTGTTTTATTGGTTGGAACTTTTTTTATTGGTTGGGACTTTTATATTAGTTGGGACTTTTTCTATTGGTTGGCAATTTTTTTTATTGGTTGGGACTTTTTTTATTAGTTGGAATTTTTTTTATTGGTTGGGCCTTTTTTGTTGGTTGGGACTTTTTTTATTGGTTGGGATTTATTTTCGTTGGGACTTTATTGTTTGGTTGGCACTTTTTTTTGGTTGGGACTTTTTTTATTGGTTGTGACTTTTTTTTATTGGTTGTGACTTTTTTATTAGTTGGAATTTTTTTTATTGGTTTGGACCTTTATATTGGTTGGGACTTTGTTTTATTGGTTGGGACTTTTATTATTGGTTGCGACTTTTTTTATTGGTTGGAACTTTTTTTATTGGTTGAGCCCTTTCTTTTTTGGTTGGGACGTGTTTTTTGGTTGGCACTTTTATTTTTGGTTGAGACATTATTTTGGTTGGGACTTATTTTTGGTTGGCACTTTTTTTATTGTTTGGGACTTATTTTATTCGTTGTGATTTTTTTTTGGTTGAGTCTTTTTATTTTGGTTGGGACTTTCATTTTTGGTTGGGACTTTTTTTATTGGTTTGGACTTTTTTTATTGGTTGGGACTTTTTTTGGTTGGGAATTTTTTTTTTGGTCGGGACTATTTTTATTGGTTGGGGCTTTTGTTTATTGGTTGGGACTTTTTTTCTTGGTTGGGGCTTTTTTTATTGGTTGGAACTTTTTTTATTGGTTGGGACTTTTTGATTAGTTGCGACTTTTTTTATTGGTTGGGACTTGTTTTTTGGTTGGGAATTATTTTTTGGTCGGGACTGTTTGTAATGGTTGGGACTTTTTTTATTGGTTGGGACTTTTTTTTTATTGGTTATGACTTTTTTTTTGGTTGGGAATTTTTTTTATTGGTTAGGACTTTTTTATTGATTGGGACTTTCTTTTTTGTTTGGGACTTTTTTTTATTGGTTGGGACTTTTTTTATTGGTTGGGACTTTTTTTATTGGTTGGAACCAAAACTGACGATAGATACAAGCCATATGGCAGCAGCGCTTACTACCACACACATGACCATTAGTAGGCCGACTTTGCTGGCTAACTTACATGGCGTTATATGAAGAATTGTGGAGGTGCCAACAAAAATTCGAGGTTTTGTACGATTTAGAGACGGATTTCTACAGTGAAATCTAGATGATCTGCGGAGAACACAATAGCGCTCCTAGTGAAGTGAAAATTATTTCAGTTCTTATACCCGTTTAGTTTTTATCGCCTTCCAAAGCGAATTTATAGGAGTTTGTTTACATCTCAACGCTGAGCTATCAGTCGAAGGTGCAAAACGTGTGCTTCGTTTGCTCGTCTTGGAAAGTTTTGGAGCACAATGGGCTATACAAGGTGAATTTATAGCATGCACGAAATGCGTTCGGCACGTTTTTTATTCGGAAAATAGTATATATGACGAAATATAAGCATTTGCTAATGCCGCAGTTGGGTGACAGCTACCGGAAGCTTGTCCATAGTAGGCCGACTAATACATATGCAAATTGCTACCATATGGCTTGTATCTATCGTCAGTTTTGGTTGGAACTGTTTTTATTGGTTGGGACATTTTTATTAGTTGGGACTTTTTCTATTGGTTGGCACTTTTTTTATTGGTTGGGACTTTTTTTATTGGTTGGAACTTTTTTTATTGGTTGGGACTTATTTTGTTGGTTGGGACTTTTTTTATTGGTTGGGCCTTTATTTTCATTGGGACTTTATTGCTTGGTTGGAACTTATTTTTGGTTGGGACTTTTTTTATTGGTTGGGACTTTTTTTAATCGTTGTGACTTATTTATATTTTGGGACTTTTTTTTTGGTTGGGACTTTTTATTTTGGTTGGGACTTTTATTTTTGGTTGGTACTTTTTGTTTGGTCGGGACATTTTGTATTGGTCGGGACATTTTGTATTTTTATTGGTTGGGAGAACCTAGCCTGGAACCGTTTGACACATTATTTTGAGCCGGGTCTCGTTTTGTTGCGCCGTGAGCCTTGAAGCTGAGGGATCACTCTTCTAGCGGGATGGGAGAGGGGAAGAGGAAGTGAGGGTAGCTTAAAGAATTGCTGTAGTGAAAGCATGCGAAACTATTCGCTGAAGTTGATGCCATAAGCTGAAAAATGTAGTGAGCTGTAGGTTTGTGAAATCAATTGCTATCACTAACGAAGTACTTAGAGCTTTGCCCCCCGACGTTTCGATACGTAAAACTCGCACCTTCCATTGCGAAACTATTTTTAATCGACAAGATACAAGTCGAAAAGTTAGCGATCGAAAGAAATGTCACTAAATTTAGCTTATCAAAAGAAAGCAAAAATCTGACGATGTCATTGTTAAGTGTAAGCAGCTGAAATTTTGATCAGCTGTGAATATGGCCATTATATTACGAAGGCGACGTTATACACATCTACTACAATTAGAAATACCATAGCTAAGTTTAGAATTAAGTTCCTCAGTAAGTTTTTGAGTTTCTTCTTCTTCTTCGTAGCCCTGCAGCCCCTTTCGGGCCTTCGCTTCCTGCAAATAGTGCCTCAGTCTCGGTCAATTCACCGTGCCCTTCAATTTCAAAATCCGAGCAGCGATGAACTGTCTTCGTCGACCGAGTGAGACAAGCGTTACCTCGGTTTCCCCACTGGCCTTCGGCTTTTGAATTTACTGTTAATATAAAATAGTATGTAAGCAGATGATATAGTATATTTGAATAAACAGCTCGTTGCACTTTAAAACTGCGTTTGATTTGGCACTCCACTCCTACGGTGAAGGCGTAGTACGCTTGCACAGGAAAAACAGGGTTTAATCCCACAGAGAAGGTACTTGCGCTTGCGTGGAATCAAAAAAAGGTAATTTAAGAATAATTAAAACAATAACTTAAAATTCCTTCAGTGAAAGAGCTGGGATGCATTAGCTGTTTAAAAATTTCAGAAAGTTCTTAGCACGGCGATACTTGAAACTTTTTTCGCTACAAATGCCTTTTTAATGCCCTTAGGGTTTTTTTGTATATAGTTTGCAGGATGCTATCCCTTAAAATTAATATGATCTGGTGTTTGCTCCTTGGATTTCATTATATATTTATTTTCGATGCTGTAGGCCATTAAAGCTCATACATCAAGCCTGTGTGTGGTAGTTACCCGAGGAATGGTGAAATTGCTAAGGATCAACCACGGACCCACCCTTTACGGTTGAGAATTAATGCAATATTATCTTTAGTTTAACACTTTTATGTCATGCTCATTAATATCATAAAAATGAATCTTATAACACTCAATTTTTCCTGTACTGAAACTTATATAATGCAAGTATAAAACTCTGCAAATCCAAACACTTTTGATTGTTTCCAGACAAAACAATCTTAATTCTACAATGTATTGTTCAAGATGCAAGCTTTCGAATTACATAAGACATTGAAAGATATTTTGATCACAAAGCATTTATGTTCCGAAGGGAAACAATATGTTACAATGAATGAGTGAAGATATAATGATTTTGGCGTTCAGGGGCATGCATAAGTATCGATATTTTTAATTAGAAACTAGAAAAATGCTAGTACCACTCGAAGTATGGTCCTGACACTCTAAATTGCAGACCGCTTTGTAGCCTTAGAAAGCAAAATGCTAATTTAATCCTTTCCACATTAGTTGGTCTTGCCTGAACTTTGTGGAGGTTTTTTTAACGTGTGGGTATTGTAATATATGATTCACTCAACAATATCTCCAACCGTGTACTTGGAATTATTTTCCTGTTGAAAGTAGTAATTATTGGAAATGCCGAGTTTCTCTGTGCTTGATTTTAGATTATTTTTTAATATATTTAAATATACATCTTTGTTCTATACTTCATCAAAAGTTTTTAAATTGTCAATGCCACCAGCTGACATAAAACCCTATATCATAACATCAGTCCATACAGGTATGTCCATCTGACTGTCCTTCCGTCCATTCCTCTGAGTATTACAGCAGTTTTTTTCCGAAAATATTGCAGCCAAAGACATCGAGCTAGATAGATAGATCAAAATTGATAACTCCTTAAATGCTTGGGTATCAATAAATTTTTCAACCGTTTGTAATAACTTGTGGCTTGGCCTCGAGAAGGGACCTGGCACTATGGCAACCTCAATCGCAGTTGACAAGTGTCTGAGTGACAGATCTCTATGCGGGATCCATCGTCATACTACTCGTGTGCCGCGTAAAATTTTCACTGGTGTTAAGCGAGGACTACGAGTTTCTAATTAAGTTAGTCGCTTTTCATTTGTGTTCACATCACATTTCACCCAGATCAACAATCCATACGAGATATTTCGTGATATCATTGTTCAAAGTGCTTCGCGTTCGGTTTTTCCTATATCAACCAAGGTTTGGTGAATGGCCTATTAACTGTTGCCAAAAGACGAGGCGAGTGCACGACAGTGATGATCAGTGCTCAGTTCTACTTTTTTGGGTACCCGTCGTTCATCCATATGACTCATGTGGCCATTCCATTGTCGCTTTCGCAGTCTTACAATTCTTGAACTCATCAATAATTTGTATTCAGTTCACCATTGATCCCCGTCTAGCTTTCCTCTGAAGGCATTCAATATGTTTTCGGATGCTTGGGTTATAATATACATAATACAAGTCTCAGATTAGTATACTTGGAGCTTTGTTTTTCTGTGTATGCAGTTGGTCTTCAAGATTGTCAAAACTGAATTAAATATTTTATTTGTGAGTTGTTTTCTTTCGCGTATCATTTTCTTTCATTACCAGTTCTTGTTATTTTGGCAGTTAAATACACTAATTTGCCCACATTTTCGATATTGTTTTCTCCAAGTTTTCTCCTCGACTGCATCATGAGCTTTGTTTTATTTTCAGTGGTTTGTAGCCCTACTAGTTTTGGTTTGCTGTCAAGTTTCAGAAATAGCAATGGGACCAGCCCATCTCTTGGTTTTAGTCCGATATTTGTGTTGAAGTCGTCGATAAGTTGGTTATTGATGCGGACTTAAGAGGTTATCGATGTCATTGTTATTTTGGTAAGATGGACTAATTTGGCTGGGATGTCAAAGCAAAGCGTTATTTGGTACAGTACGCTATGATCAATGCGGTCGTATGCTTGTTTGAAGTCAACAAAAATTTGGTGTATGTCTGTGTTGAACTCCCAGTATTTCTCAAGTACCTGCTTGACAGTGAACAATTGGTCGGCGGCATGGTTATTATTTTCGATTCCGTTATCCAACGTAGAAGACTCGCCTTCACCCTCTTACGACAGCCTTTTACAAAAAATAAAAGTTACTGAGGATCACCACAAAGGAGGTGTAAGTAGAATTTGGTAACAGAGCTGTAGGTGTATATGCAGTTATTGGCAATTCTCGGCATTTAATGTCTCATTATTTTAGGAAACCAGTCAACCCAATATGTGATCCTTAGGCCATTTAATACCATTTGCTCACCCTTCACGTGATTGGACACCTTTTATCCGAAAAAGCTGAAAATCGTAGTATTCGAAGTGATGTTATAATGTCCATTCAAGACTGCGAGCGAAAAAATTAGTGCTTAACTTGAATTGCCTTGCCTGGCAATGCATAAGTATGCTGGAAGCTAGCGTTGTGGTGTCATGAGACGGTTTCTTTCCACCAGCACAAGGACCTACTACGAAAAAAATTCACGCTCACGACTTTTTCGTAACATGACAATAGGACACATTTGACAAGTGTCGAAGGCAGCTAACCAGTCGAAGAATACAAAAATAATGAGTCGCGATGACTTTTCCGAATTACCTACGCGCGAGGTAGAACACCAATCCATCGTTGACGCACAGCCCACAGCCCACAGAAAGAGTGGGGTATCTGGGTGGTGCCCCCTTACACCCTTCCCGACCAGATCAAAGATCTTAAAGATGACTTGACTATGTTAGGAGTGGGAGAAATAGATTGGCTGTAGTGTATTTGTAAGTTCGCGCCACAATAGAACTAGCTTTCAATATTTCACAACTATAAATTTTAAATACTTATGAAATTATTTGTTAAATAAATTTCAAATAAACATGGAATTTATTCTTTTTAAATAAATTTAATATTAAATATAAATTTCAATGAAATATTTTAAAAAACTCACCCCATTCCCTCGCCGAGTGCTCGATGCAGGATTGCGCTGGATGAAAAAGAGAATTCCATAACATTTTCGCATTTAAGCGTTCAACAAGCGAAGGAAGTATTTTCGGATATTTTTGGCCATAAAATCAATTTCTCTAAACCAGCCACTAAACTAAGCATTTGAATAATAATTAATCCTAAATTTTGATAAAGGAGGGAAATAATCTCCTTTTATATTGTAAAATGTACAAATAATTTTACGAGCTACTGTCGCAATTGTTTTCACAACCATTGAGAACATCATGATCAACAAAAGAATGTACTCGAAAAAACAAGAATCCACCAAGCATGATCAACATCTGAAAGTGACGTCATTGCAATTACTCGAATATCCCAGGTAGCTCTCGTCAGAACATTCGCCAATGTACGAGAAATGGATTGAATGGCGAGAGACCCTATATAAAGGTGAGCTGAATGAATGGGGAGATTTTTATTACAACCGCGATATAGTAAAACTGCGATAGTGTGGAGTGCGAATCAAAAGCGATATTGATTGTGAAGTGATAGACAGTTGAACTAAAAATTGATAGACAAGCTGTAAAACAGTGAAATCAATTATTGTGCATTTTCAGTAAATAAACTCTTTTAACTTAATTTAAAAGATGCTGCGTTTTTACTTTCCCGGAACATTAAAATTATCGGCCGCGAAACATAACACGCGACAATATGTAACTGGGACAGCTCTTTCCTAACTGGGTTCCAGAGATTTATTTGAGCTGTACCATCCACTTTCGCCTTCCCCAGAGCACAATTAATGGTAATATATCAAGTTAGGTCTTTCGATTTTTCTTCTCTAAAATTTTACTTTTTTCCTAATTTTCACTTCTTTCTCTACTCCAGGGTCAGGCAGGACTATCTTTTTAGTTGAATTTTCTTTCATTTTTTAAAGAAAAAGTAAGACTTTCTCTTACCTGTTGTAGTGAATTGTGGATTAGCATTATCCGTAAAGGACTGCAGCGATAGTCTGCTGCCTGAGCGAGTGAAGCTATTCGTGCTCGCCGGGATTGGCCTTGTCTGAGGACACGTGAATGTGCTGGCTGGCTAGCATCGTCGTGTTGTGGGGCGGGTTCTTTTCCCCAGCGCGACGGCCCACTGCAAAAAAGTTTCGCATTCATGAATTAAAGAATAGACTCCGTTGTCGAGGCCGAGGTAACCTACCGAAGGGGTGTAATACTAAAGTACGACAGACCGAGCCTGATTAACGCGCACGGAGCTCGATAGGATTTCATATTTACTACTCGATACTTGCGGCCCCCAAATATGAGTGGGGCATCCAGGTGGAAGCGGTGCCCCTTCGCAACCCCCCCATCTACATCAAGATCCATTGTAGACGTGGCCGTATATTTTCCATTTAAATGAAAAATTCATACATACATAATTTGCATGAATTTTTCCTTTAAATTCCAATCTCTGAACCTCCCACACATGTGAACTAGAATCAACCTCTCATATTTTCAAAATAAAATAAAATCCAGAGGGAGAACAAATTTCTAGCGTGGCAATCAGACCTGGCTATGTACTCCTGTTATTCGCTATCTTCCACCACTTTTCCATTTGCATACGTGTAATGTGTTAATAATGTTAGCGACTAGCATCTATAAACATTTATGCACTAGCAAAAATCACCTTTTCATGTTTTTGACTTTCGCGTCCACGCAAAATCACATATTACGAATGAAACAAAGGAAAATTTATCGTGACCGTAAGTTTTGTAGTGAATTGGATGAATGTGAATGTCCGCAAAGGACTGCAGCGATAGTCTGCTGCCTCGGCGAGCGAAGATGTTGGTGCTTGCCAAAATTGGCCTTGTCCGAGCATTGTGGTGTCGTGGGGCGGATTCTTTTTCCCCAGCACAAGTACCCACTACAAAAAAATTTCGCATCACGAATTCAGCGATCGAATGACTCGGTTCGATGGTGTCGAGGCCGAGGTAACCTACTGAAGGGATAGATTGCCTAAGCAAAACGATGACTGGGCTTGGCGAATGCGAGCGAGATTCGAGAGTATCTCGTCTTTACTAGGCATACTTACGGCCCCCAAATGAGAGTGGGGCATCCAGAAGGAAGCGGTTGACCCCCCCAACCAGACCAAACTTGTTTTTTCTATCTCTTCATTTCTTTTTCATTCAATTCTACTTAACGATACGTCAACCTAATTAGAATAGATAATCGACAATTCAACAAATTTCGACATCGCAAAAAACGAAAAACTCACTTTTAGCAGCTCACAAAACGACGCGTATCTCAAACACTAATGAATATTTTGACATGTAAATTTGACATAGATGTCACTGATAGTACTACCGACCTAAAAAAACAATTCTCCAGATCCTTCAACGCGCACAGTTTAAATTCAAATATCACCTTATTTTTTGGTAACAGTAGTATTTAATACAAAAAAAATGTCAATTTAATAAATGAAAGATAATATAATAATATAAAAATATATACTTGTATTTTTCTATTAATAACCAAAAGGGTACCCGCCCATCCTCCTCCAACGAGTGTTTGGGGCGCGTAACGACCTGTGACACTTTTCAAAGCAATTGCGAATTTCACTTTAATTCTTTTTTTTTTAATTTCATCTACTTTACTAAGATTAAAGGATTAATACGGGTATCTACATCTCATCATTTACCCTCAAATAACACATCCACTAAGGTCAGCAATCAATATTGAATCAAATGCATCACTTTTAATTAAATCTCCATAGATAACATCTGCGCAACAAACGAAATCCTGAGCTGCACCGTCCGCATCTCCGTTCACAAATATTTTTCAGTACACGTGTACTTGATATCGTGAAAGATGCAAATGGAACTGCCGCTTTTAGGGTAAGACACGTACGCATGCCAAAAACTCGAAAAACACAAAAGCTCAAAAAGAATTTTATCTACACTAATGAATTCTTATGTGTTTTGCAATTATTATTACCTCCTTTTACGCAATAAATGACAGTCATTGTTTATGTTTTGATTTGACTTACAACACCACTTCAACTGTTCGCTTATATTTTATCACGCAGAAATGACGGAAATGTACGAATTTCTGATGGAAACTGCGGAATGATCTGAACTCCTGCTGACAAACAAAATGTGCTGCACGCCTCATCAATTTCAAGCAATTCAATGTATCCAAATTTGTGAAGATATACCTGAACTTAATTATACAATTTAACATAACTCTGCAGAACAAATCACTATGTAACGGTTTCCTACTCCGTCTCGTTCGATCGCAATCAGAAGCGACCTCTCATCGGTTCGAGACGTGCAGTCTTGGAAATGACAACGGACTGTACCCTTCAGGTCAACAAGTCCGGTCACACTTAGTCTACTCCGTGGTGGCTGCTTGTAGGCTAGCTAGTTCGGAGAGGAGTTTCGGTCGCGGGTCTTATGCGAGCAGACTAAGTCCGAGTTACGTAACTCAGCCACCGATTCACATGCCCGATTTACAAACGCGTCAACAACTACTCATCCAGAACAGGAAACCTACGTTACGTTGGTTCTGGATGTGATCTCTCCACAGATCTCAAATCAAAACGCTACAAAATCACCATAGGCGCGTTACCGAATCACCGACGCGGTACCAGAAAATAAGCTAAACTACCTCATGTCCAAAATAACCTACTCTAATAAAAAAACGAGCGCAAACAAGGGTACCGCGGACCGTAACCGACTAGAAATCAATCATCCGCAGATTATGAAAACCTAACCCTCTTCAAGACATACTTACCCTCGGTCATCACTTCCGCTGCAAAAGAAAGAGCATGCGGAACGGAAAGCCTTATGGCTTCTTTAGTACTTCATCTTTACTTTTCAGATATTTCATTTACAATAATTATTCAAAATTAATAGTTTTAGAATTATTAGCAAACTATAAGCTCCTCTCCTTTTTATTTTTCCATATAAAAAAATATAGACTAGCCTAGTATATAAAACGCAACAAAATACGTAGAAAACTAATAATAATAATTTAAAAAAAAATACATTTCGTACTTTAACTTTGAGTGGAATATTTAATTGGAGACATTAAATAAACAACTTTTACGTCACCAGCAAAATCACACGTTATAATAGTATTGTTTGGAATTTTTTTTAGTTGCTATCAGATTTTCTTTCTCCATTCGTTTTACTTACATCAAAATTTAAGTTTCAAGTAAAAATATGAATATTAATTATTCAACAATTACATCTTTACTAATGAATAATGATCTTCATTATTTCTATTTACATATCGCTTCATTTAATGAATTTCCATTCACATTTTCCGTATGCATCTTTTTCATTACTATTCTAAGATATCAAATGCCAAATGTATTTTTAAATCGTATACATAGTTTTACGAATAATTATTTTTATTTATTCATATTTTTTTTATATTCTGAAATTGAATAAAACTAAATTATTTAATTCTCTCTGATACTTTAATTGAATTATTGTAAACGTATCTACTCTATAAAGTTTTAGGAATTGTTGCGCGTATAATTTCATCACAAAATTAAGGTAAAAGTGAAATCAAATTACATTTCACTCGATGCTCAAAAAAAAATTTGGAAGAACGTTGAATAAATTTTTGTGTTTAATATTGGAATAATAGCTAAAATCACTTATTAATATAAACATCAAAATTTGGCTAAAATTTGTTTAACATTCTTCTTGTTGCGCTTTATTTTCTGCAGCTGCTAATATATGGTATTTAGTATGATATAAAAACTTGGCAAACATATTAATTTACGATGCTCTTTGACACTAATTGCACATTTATGTAAGATATTATTTTTTTTTCGATCCTCAAGTCATGTTACTTTTTTTTTCATTCAGGTATGAGCTTTGTTTTTTTTAACACACTAGCATGGCAGCATATAAAATAAATAACTGCCTTTTATATTGGGGCAGAAATTTCTCTTAAAATCTATTTAAAATAAAATTATCAAAAAGGCCTTTTTGATTCTTTTTACATGCACATTCCATAATGTTATTTAGCGATAGTTAATAATCTGTGTTCGCTACGCAGATGTAAATAAGATCGTCTTATTTTGTGCAAGGATCCAACAAGTCTCTCAAAAGGTTCAATATATTTTTTTTTTCGTCTCCTCACAATGGTTGCAGACTTTTTAGCTGATAAAACATGCATAAACTATTTTTTTTTCTTATCTCTTTAACGTAATTGTTGGTTTCAAATACTCAGTGATGGTAGTTTTAACTGATATAAAGAATATAATGGCTGATGGATAACCGAGGTATATATTTAATATTAGTATACTAACTTTGGGTTTTATTTCTGTTGCAAATATGTAATGTGACGCCTACGCCCGGGAATCGAGGTGATTCCGATCCCGAACCCTTGCAACCGGCCAGATGGATATGTCCTCGAAGTGCCAGCGGACTTCATCTGTCGTGCGGATATCGTTGTGCAGAAAATATTTTTTTTCTGTCCGAATATTTCGATCTGTGGAGATAAATATTCGAAATATAGAATTAATCCCAAACCCCGGCACATTTCGAGACATAGCCATCTGGAAATGCCCCTCCACCGTGGCCATCGAGAAAACTATGCCACTGGCGACAACTGGAGAGGCACATTGCCGCCATATGGCGTGCCACTCCACACACAGATGTTTTGTCCGAGGTGACAACCTGGGATTTTGACAGCCACATGGCGGCGAAGAAAAAGAAAAGTACTTTTTGTGGTGATCGATAGTTCGCGATCGTGTTTTGGCTGTCTAGAACATTTTAAGTGCTTTTCTGCCTCTTAACGTGCTTTGATTGACGATCGTTTGTGTGTAGGACTCGGTCGGAGCGAGGTGTACTCAAGAGGGCTGCACGTGGAACATCCAACCCTTGAGAACTTCAACGGAACATTGCCTCAGGCTAGAACAGATCGTGCCGGTAGGGATAATGAAACAATTCGTATCCGTGATATGTAAAATTTGTAACTTTTCATTTTTGTAGCATATTTCGAAACGTCGAAACTCCATCTGCGACCAGCAGTCCAAGTCGCGTTGATCAGATCACTACGACTCCAGTCTTATCCTCATCGAAAGTAAACCGACGGAAGGGTCGGGCTTTCAGGTTTGATGCATCTGGAGTTGAACCTGAAAATGAAGGACCATACGATCTACAATCAGCTAAACTTGCGCTAGACAACTTTTCCGATACTGTCAAAACCTCGAATCAGCCAATGGAGGTAGAAACTTCCAAAGAAATTGAGGAAGACGTGGCTTCAGTGTCAGAAAAAGACTCGACAAATATTTCCAACTCAACGTTACCCAATGCTCACACTGAAGATCCCAATTCCAGGCTGACTCCTAAGGACACTTTCGAATGCAAATCCTGCGGAATCTACTTCCGTGATGCTGTTCTGCATACGATCCACATGGGATACCATAGCTGCGACGATGAGTTCAAATGTAACATGTGCGGCGAAAAATGTGGGGATCGATTGACTTTCTTCGTGCATATTGCGCGGTTTCCGCATTCATAGGAAAGTGCAAGGATTGAGGTATTGTAATTTCTTTTCAATAGAAATTAAGCAAACAAATATTTGCCATAGTTTAGAAAGATTATTATAAAAGTTGATTCAGAACCCTTATTTATTTGACACAAAAGTAAATGCCGTGCCATTTTCGGAATATGAGCGCTAGTGGGGATACTTTTGAAACGGACGTTTTAAGCATTTATTAAAAATTCCAGATCTTGAATCGATTTTGAACGGCACAATATCCTTGCGTAGAATGCCTTTTTGATGATTTCTAATAATTGATTGATTTAGTTTAAACATTGCAATTGAAATTTGGCTCTGTTTTGTCTTACAATTTCCTGAAGAGAATTACTTGTATTCCATAACAAACTGTAATTCTCTTTAAATAATTTCTTTCAATTTGGTTTGCAATCTGATACAAGCCCGTCGACAGTTTTAATAAATGCTTAGCGGCCCCCTTGCTTATGTTTTCGACTTCTTTAAAATTGCTCTCAGATACTCTAATGAATAAATACTCGCACTGGAAATCAGCTAAGAATCTAAATCTAAATCATTCAAATCTTTTGCCATAAAATTTAAAATTTTACGAAACTTTATGGGTAAGAAATATTTTTAAGTACGTATGAATAATTATTAATTCAGTTAAGTTCAAAATACTACCTATAATACTAGTTGTATGTTGCAAATTTATTTCTAAGGATGTTTAGCTTTTAAATTGGGATCCATTGTCGTATTTGATAGATTGAGCAGTTTATTATAATTTCAATCTTGCAGTACTAATGAAACTAGTATTTTAGTAGGGAAATGGAATCATTTCAGGGTTGAAAGATAAATTGCTTGTGTAATTTATTAGTCTGTTCTTATAAGAAAAAGAAAATAATTCATTTCTTCAGCAAAATATCAAATATTATTTCCGAAATTTCTCCATTATTAAGTATGGCAACATAACCACACACATTTTTACATTTTTTTTTATATTAAAAATATTTTATTACGTTTTGTCATGTTCTTAGATAAAGGCATAACATTTTTGTGATAGGGCATAATTGCGCTTAGTTAGTTTCTACTTTCTTTCTTTTCCTTTTTGCTTGTTCTTGAATGCACTCCGGATAAAGATATTTGATTTTTAACTTGATAAAGAAAGGAAATAAAGATTTTACGTTTTTTGTTGCGATTAGTTACAACAAAAAAAATAAATATGACGATAACAGTGATAAAATAGTAAATTTATCGAAAATGGAGACTGCGATGCTCCTAGCGTTAATGTGGAAAGTTAAACATTTTTAAACGCTGATGAAAATTGCACGTAGGAAACGAATTTTGTGCCGTCGAATGAACGTAACGCATTAATATACAGGCTTTGCAATGAGTAGAGGATTTTAAATAGCATTTTGAAATGCACAGAATAGTGTTTATTTGATGAAGTACTTTTTCAATTAACCTTCAATTATTTTTCGCACTTAAAAGTAAATGTTTCTATGAATAAACTAAATTTGATTTAAGATTTCTTAGCAAGGCATCTTTCTATACATTTTTTTTAATTTTTGTTTATTCATGTAAGAATTTTAATGAAGAAAAGACTGTAATCATTATCTTGTGCGTATGTTTTCGAGACAACAATTTAACTTGAAGAAAATTTAATGAATAATATGAATTGCTAAAAGATAAACCACGACTTTCCTTTTCAGTGGCTCGTTCTTTTTCAGCGTGAAAGGGAAGTGCAGGGTAAGTATGCCGTCGCGAGGGTAGGGTTTCGACAAATCCGCTGAAGTCGGTTTCGCGTCGCGCGCGGTACGCGGTACCTTTGATTGTTTCGTCATTTCTTTAGAGTAGTTTTCTTCGGGTTAAGTTCGAGTAGCATATTTTTCGGTACCGCGTCGGTGAATCGGTAACGCGCCTATGGGATTTTGTAGCGTTTTTGATTTGAGATCTGTGGATAGATCACATCCAGAATTAACGTAATGTAGGTTTCTCGTTCTGGATGAGTAATTGTTGACGCGTTTGGAAAACGGGCAAGTTCAGGTGACTGAAATATTGTAATTGAGCGTAATCCATTCGGAGACCCGCGACCGAAATCCTCTCCGAACTAGCTGGCCGACAAGCAGTCACCGCGTGAATGGGTTACGGTGCACGGATTGGTTGACCTGTTGGTACCATCCGTTGGCACTACTCAGACTTAACGTCTAGAACCGATGGGAGGTCGGTTCCGCGTTCGATCTGAAAGTAGAAAATCATTACAAATGGCGCCCAACGTGGGGCCAAAAACATCCTAAGGGGGAAAGAACTTCGCGTCTTCTGACGAGTTGGTCCTTTACGGAGGATGTAAGGTACTTTGGTACTCGAGTCCCACTAACAGGAGCAGTGGAGTTGTGTGATACACACTAGAAGTCGCTTCACGTGAGTTGTAGCTTCCGCTCTCCTTTGTTTGATTTTGCTTTCGCGACAGAATCCTTCCGATGTGTTGTCCTAGGCTAACCCCTGTAAGGACCTTCTATTTTCTTGATGGAACTGCCAGTCTGATGGGTTTACCTATCAGCATGGACTCTCAAGAAAATAGAAGGCTACCTTGCCTTTATGTCGCGGAGGGATTCTAACTATTTCTTATGCGTGTTAGACGAGTGGTATCGGTTCAACGTTCGGTGGCGTATGCTGGAGTTGCGAAGCCCGGAATGCTTCCACGCGTCGGGAATTTTGACCGCGTACAAAGTCGTTACGGTAGCTCTACCACTTGTCTCGTCGAGTCACTTTAACGTAGTTTAGAGACGGTTTTTTGTAATGTATGTGGGTATGGGGATAAATTTCGTAAATCGACCGAAGCACCCTTTCTTCCGCAGATTACCACGCACTCTCATTTCCCGCTGAAGAGGTCGACCACTGGAAAGGAAAGTGTGTCTTAAACAATTTTTTTTTCCCAGTCACTATTAATAGCTCGCCACTTTCGGCCACTGATTTAGTCTTAAGTTTTAGTCATATTTAAAGATTTAAAAATTTAATTTAAGCTCGATATTTTTAAATAATTGTTAGGAATGATAAATTGGAATCAATACTACAAAGATTAAAATGGAAGGGAACGTTAATTTTGTGAAGATGATTGGTATGCAAGGAGCCGTAGGCGGTGAAGTCCCGGCCGCAAGTGTCGTGTCCGAGGAGACACCCATGCCTTCCGCTCACTCCATTGACACCCTCGTGGTGTTGATGAGGGATATGTCGGAGAGGATTGGCAACCTGGAGGGAAAGCTCCAGAATCTCCCTATGAGCCAACCACCCAGTCGCGTGAGAACTCCGCTTGGCTGGGAGCCAAATCCCAGTGTGGCTATGCCCCACTCCCGACAATCCGAGCAATGGGTCCCACCTCCAAGGAACTCGGGAATGGATCCCAGAGCTCCCGAATATAGACCACGACACAGTACCGGACCTCCGTTGGTACCTCCAGCCCCCGAGGCAGTACAGTACAACAGGTCAACAGAGGATGTGATTCCCCCCGGGAACGCATTGGCACCTTTTCGAGACCCGACGCCTCGTATCATGGAGAGTTGGCGCCTGAACTTTACAGGGTTCAACGATATGATATCGGTGGACCGGTTCCTTTTCCGGATTCAGGCGTTGGTATCCAGCACCCTGGGAGGTGATTCCTCGGCCTTCCTCCGGCATGCACATCTTTTGTTCAGCGGCGACGCTGCCGACTGGTACTGGAGCTTTAAAGAGTCAACGCCACGTCCCACTTGGCACTCTTTCAGTGCAGCCTTCCGCAATCGATTTGAGGATGGCTTCACTGAGAGAGAGCTAAGGGAGCAAATAAAGAAACGGAAACAAGGCGCTCACGAACCGTTCGACCAGTACTACACCAGTATAGTGAGATTGAGCACTCGCCTGCGAAATACCATGCCCGAGGACGAATTGGTAGAAATTATCAGAGAGAACATGCGCTGGGATCTCCAGAACAGCCTTCTACATTTTCCCATCAACACCATACAGGGATTGCGCCTCCATGCCCGTAGACAAGAACACTTGGATGAGCGACGAGGTACCTTCCGTCCACAACCTCGCATAACGGGACCAAATCCCCGAAATCATCACACCGCGGAGTTGATGGCAGCAGACCACCTGCTTGCTGATCCAGTACCAGTACCGAGGAGCGGAGCACCACCGGAGCTTGAGGACCCAGCATTGATTGATCGACCCTCCCTTGAAGCAATTACAAGCCCGACGGTCTGTTGGAACTGCCGACAACCGGGACATCGGTTCTAT
Source organism: Odontomyia ornata (assembly GCA_963969285.1). Lineage (NCBI taxonomy): Eukaryota > Metazoa > Arthropoda > Insecta > Diptera > Stratiomyidae > Odontomyia > Odontomyia ornata. The sequence continues at coordinate 39,936,232 of OZ017742.1, forward strand.
GCCTGTCCAGCGGAGCCGACGCTTTTCTGCTACCGCTGCGGGAAGGCCGACACATACGCACCTGACTGTGCAAATTGCAAAGGGCGAAAAAACTTGCCACCGAGTGCCGCGACCACCCGTCGGCACTCCTAAACCCCGGACGAACCAATCCAGACCCCATCACTAGTTATGACCCGGCTTCCAACATGACTCCAATTCTGCTGACTCGCACCGCTAACCACAATTCTCCCGAAGTTCCACAACCGACGCCGTCCTTCGCCGATACCAATGCGCAGGGAAATGATAGCGAGACGAAAGTTCCTTGGCATGTAAAACCTTTTCATGTCAGGCTGCGGAATTACTTGGCTACTCGACAGCGCATCTTCCATGAGGAGTTGGCCACAACTGTCCCACCGCGAAGCAAGCGAGCCACGCGTCGGATGCGGAGCTTCTGGAGAAAAGTCAGGCAGTCGAGGAAAGTGTTGAAGGACATATACTTAGACGAATTATTGAGGGATGATGTTCGGCCATATGCATCAGTACACCTCCTGCAAAAACGAGTATCAGGCTTAGTCGATACGGGAGCCAGTGTGAATTGCATCTCTGCCGAGTTTGCAGGGGAGGTACTGGCAAAGCACGCGGACCAAATCCGTCATTTCACCTCCTGGTTAAGCACGGCGGACGGAACTCGTCACTCTGTAGTGGGAAAAATTATGACGGATGTCACCTTTAAAGGAGTAACTAAACCTATGGAATTTTTCATCATACCTCAGTTAACCCAGAATCTTTATTTAGGAGTGGATTTCGTTCGAAAATTTAACTTGGCCCCGGCACTATTTTCCGGTTCGACCCTGGAGTCCGTCACCACCGTTCCTGACCAATCTCAACCCACTAACTTATTACGGCATACACTGGATGTAACTCAGCAACTGCGTCTCGACTCGGCTATATCGGCTTTTCCTTCGCACGAGAAGGAAGGTCTCGGGAGGACTGCCCTGGTGTTCCACACGATAGACGTGGGGGATGCTAAACCCATAAAACAGAGACATTTCGCCATATCTCCGGCGAAGGAAAAATCGTTATATGCCGAAGTGGATCGAATGCTAGCATTAGGCGTAATCGAAGAATCACAGAGCGCGTGGGCTTCCCCAGTCACCTTAGGGGTCAAGCCGAACAAGGTCCGGTTATGCCTAGATGCCAGACGCTTGAACGCCGTCACAGTCAAGGACGCATATCCTCTACCGTTGATCGAAGGCATTTTGAGTCGATTGCCTAAAGCCCATTTCATCACGAGCTTAGACCTCAAGGACGCCTTCTGGCAAATTCCTTTAGACCCCGGTTCAAAGGAGAAAACAGCCTTCACAGTCCCAGGTCGGCCCCTATATCAATTCGTGACCATGCCATTCGGATTGTGTAATGCCCCCCAAACAATGACGCGCCTTATGGATAAGGTGATACCACCTCATTTGCGGCACCAAGTTTTCGTTTACTTGGACGATCTGTTGCTTATAACCGAGACCTTTGAGGAACACATCGACCTGCTTCAGGAGGTGGCTCTACACATCCGGAGGGCAAGATTAACCATCAACATACGGAAGAGCCAGTTTGTGATGACGGAGGTGAAGTATTTAGGTCACATCATTGGGCATGGCCATATCAAGACCGATCCGGAAAAGACTCAAGCGATTGACGTTTTTCCACTACCCAAGACCACCAAACAGTTACGCCGATTCTTAGGTTTATGCGGATGGTACCAGCGTTTTGTACGTGACTATGCCACCATAACCACTCCTTTGACCGACATGCTGCGTAAGGGACGTAAATTCGTCTGGGAAGAGCCCAGCTTGCGAGCCTTTGAAGAGCTAAAGAAGAGTCTGACTACAGCCCCCGTACTGCACAGCCCGGACTTTGACAAACCGTTCTCAATCCATTGTGACGCGAGTCAACATGGGGTGGGAGCAGTCTTAGTCCAGGTTGCACAAGACGGCGAGGAGAGACCTATAGCCTTCATGTCTCACAAGCTGAACCCAGCCCAGCGAAATTACACGGTCTCCGAGCAGGAATGTCTAGCTGCGGTGTTGGCAGTGAAACGCTTCCGAGCCTATGTGGAGGGACACACCTTTGAAATCGTTACGGATCACGCTTCTCTGAAATGGCTCATGAGCCAGACTGACCTCAACGGCAGATTGGCCAGGTGGGCACTGAAATTACAGGCATTTGACTTCACAATCCGCCACCGAAAAGGAAGCCAGCATGTAGTCCCCGACACCCTATCCAGAATGTTCGCCCCTGAAGGAGCCGAGTTGGTCCAAGAGGACGACAGCCCCCAATTGATCGATTTGGACCATCCTGCCTTCAAGTCAGCAACCTACACACAACTGATTCATACTATCCAGAATCAACAGCCCCAGCTGCCTGAACTGCGGTTGACGGATGGATTTATTTATAAGCGGATGGGACACGCATCCGGAGACCCCATACAAGAAGAAGAACAGTGGAAGTTGTGGGTGCCCGAAGAATTAACCACTGATCTTATCAGACGGGCCCATGACCACCCATCAAGTGCGCACGGCGGATACGGGCGTACACTTAGGCGGTTGAAAACCTGCTTCTTTTGGCCTAAGATGGCACAACAGATAAAAGCGTACGTAGCCTCCTGTGAGCTATGCAAGTGCACTAAAGCGCCCAACACCATTCTTCGGCCACCCATGGGTAAGGTTGAGGTCCCCGAACGCGTGTTCCAGCGCTTGTACATTGATCTTATCGGTCCTTACCCTCGATCTGCTTCTGGTCACACGGGAGCTGTCGTGGTCCTGGACCAGCTCTCCAAATTCCCTATCATAGAACCACTACGTAACATGCACACTGGACCAATAATCAGCTTTTTGGAGAACCGAGTCTTTCACATGTTTGGAGTTCCGGAGAAACTTGTCTCCGACAATGGGGTCCAGTTCACCTCCAGCAAGTTCCGAGACCTAATGTCCAAATACGGCATTATCCACCAACGAACTGCCGTCTATTCACCACAAGCCAACGCATCCGAACGACTGAATCGTACGCTCATAGCGGCCATCCGCGCCTATGTCCACCCGAATCAGAAGGACTGGGATCGCAAATTGTCCGCCATCACTAGTGCGCTGCGCTCGTCGTACCACGCCACGACCGGCATTTCGCCGTATTTCGCAGTGTTCGGCCAGTACATGATCTGTCATGGGAGCGCTTACCGGCTATTGCGGCAGCTGAAATCGCTAGAGGACCCAATCGTGGTTCTGGAACCGCACGAAAAGCTCCAACTTCTGCGAGATCAACTGCGGGAGAAGATTGAAGAAAGTAGACGGATGGGAGAGGAGCGGTACAACTTGCGATCTCATCCTTCTGGCTTTAAGGTAGGCGACGAGATATATCGTCGAAATTTCCGACAGAGCGATGCCACCCGCCATTACAATGCCAAACTAAACAAGAAATTCGTGAAGTGTCGAGTTCTACAAGTAATAAGCCCCACCCGATACCTCATCGCGGACATGACTGGTAAAACCCTGGGAATTTATCACGCAAAAGACCTTAGACGATGAAGTGCAACTATTTCCCACGAAAAACCTTGGCGTACCCCAATCTTTGCCTAGACGAAGGCCTCCGAATAACACCTGACTTCCTACTATATAGTCACTGTCGAGTCTTCACGAACATGGTTGTAGCCTATTCCTCGGAACCGACCTTCGACCCGCCACGGCCCTAACCAAGACCTTTTATATAGGAGACGGGATCGTAATTACTTCGATTTTGGGGGGGGGAATGTGTAATGTGACGCCTACGCCCGGGAATCGAGGTGATTCCGATCCCGAACCCTTGCAACCGGCCAGATGGATATGTCCTCGAAGTGCCAGCGGACTTCATCTGTCGTGCGGATATCGTTGTGCAGAAAATATTTTTTTTCTGTCCGAATATTTCGATCTGTGGAGATAAATATTCGAAATATAGAATTAATCCCAAACCCCGGCACATTTCGAGACATAGCCATCTGGAAATGCCCCTCCACCGTGGCCATCGAGAAAACTATGCCACTGGCGACAACTGGAGAGGCACATTGCCGCCATATGGCGTGCCACTCCACACACAGATGTTTTGTCCGAGGTGACAACCTGGGATTTTGACAGCCACATGGCGGCGAAGAAAAAGAAAAGTACTTTTTGTGGTGATCGATAGTTCGCGATCGTGTTTTGGCTGTCTAGAACATTTTAAGTGCTTTTCTGCCTCTTAACGTGCTTTGATTGACGATCGTTTGTGTGTAGGACTCGGTCGGAGCGAGGTGTACTCAAGAGGGCTGCACGTGGAACATCCAACCCTTGAGAACTTCAACGGAACATTGCCTCAGGCTAGAACAGATCGTGCCGGTAGGGATAATGAAACAATTCGTATCCGTGATATGTAAAATTTGTAACTTTTCATTTTTGTAGCATATTTCGAAACGTCGAAACTCCATCTGCAACCAGCAGTCCAAGTCGCGTTGATCAGATCACTACGACTCCAGTCTTATCCTCATCGAAAGTAAACCGACGGAAGGGTCGGGCTTTCAGGTTTGATGCATCTGGAGTTGAACCTGAAAATGAAGGACCATACGATCTACAATCAGCTAAACTTGCGCTAGACAACTTTTCCGATACTTTCAAAACCTCGAATCAGCCAATGGAGGTAGAAACTTCCAAAGAAATTGAGGAAGACGTGGCTTCAGTGTCAGAAAAAGACTCGACAAATATTTCCAACTCAACGTTACCCAATGCTCACACTGAAGATCCCAATTCCAGGCTGACTCCTAAGGACACTTTCGAATGCAAATCCTGCGGAATCTACTTCCGTGATGCTGTTCTGCATACGATCCACATGGGATACCATAGCTGCGACGATGAGTTCAAATGTAACATGTGCGGCGAAAAATGTGGGGATCGATTGACTTTCTTCGTGCATATTGCGCGGTTTCCGCATTCATAGGAAAGTGCAAGGATTGAGGTATTGTAATTTCTTTTCAATAGAAATTAAGCAAACAAATATTTGCCATAGTTTAGAAAGATTATTATAAAAGTTGATTCAGAACCCTTATTTATTTGACACAAAAGTAAATGCCGTGCCATTTTCGGAATATGAGCGCTAGTGGGGATACTTTTGAAACGGACGTTTTAAGCATTTATTAAAAATTCCAGATCTTGAATCGATTTTGAACGGCACAATATCCTTGCGTAGAATGCCTTTTTGATGATTTCTAATAATTGATTGATTTAGTTTAAACATTGCAATTGAAATTTGGCTCTGTTTTGTCTTACAATTTCCTGAAGAGAATTACTTGTATTCCATAACAAACTGTAATTCTCTTTAAATAATTTCTTTCAATTTGGTTTGCAATCTGATACAAGCCCGTCGACAGTTTTAATAAATGCTTAGCGGCCCCCTTGCTTATGTTTTCGACTTCTTTAAAATTGCTCTCAGATACTCTAATGAATAAATACTCGCACTGGAAATCAGCTAAGAATCTAAATCTAAATCATTCAAATCTTTTGCCATAAAATTTAAAATTTTACGAAACTTTATGGGTAAGAAATATTTTTAAGTACGTATGAATAATTATTAATTCAGTTAAGTTCAAAATACTACCTATAATACTAGTTGTATGTTGCAAATTTATTTCTAAGGATGTTTAGCTTTTAAATTGGGATCCATTGTCGTATTTGATAGATTGAGCAGTTTATTATAATTTCAATCTTGCAGTACTAATGAAACTAGTATTTTAGTAGGGAAATGGAATCATTTCAGGGTTGAAAGATAAATTGCTTGTGTAATTTATTAGTCTGTTCTTATAAGAAAAAGAAAATAATTCATTTCTTCAGCAAAATATCAAATATTATTTCCGAAATTTCTCCATTATTAAGTATGGCAACATAACCACACACATTTTTACATTTTTTTTTATATTAAAAATATTTTATTACGTTTTGTCATGTTCTTAGATAAAGGCATAACATTTTTGTGATAGGGCATAATTGCGCTTAGTTAGTTTCTACTTTCTTTCTTTTCCTTTTTGCTTGTTCTTGAATGCACTCCGGATAAAGATATTTGATTTTTAACTTGATAAAGAAAGGAAATAAAGATTTTACGTTTTTTGTTGCGATTAGTTACAACAAAAAAAATAAATATGACGATAACAGTGATAAAATAGTAAATTTATCGAAAATGGAGACTGCGATGCTCCTAGCGTTAATGTGGAAAGTTAAACATTTTTAAACGCTGATGAAAATTGCACGTAGGAAACGAATTTTGTGCCGTCGAATGAACGTAACGCATTAATATACAGGCTTTGCAATGAGTAGAGGATTTTAAATAGCATTTTGAAATGCACAGAATAGTGTTTATTTGATGAAGTACTTTTTCAATTAACCTTCAATTATTTTTCGCACTTAAAAGTAAATGTTTCTATGAATAAACTAAATTTGATTTAAGATTTCTTAGCAAGGCATCTTTCTATACATTTTTTTTAATTTTTGTTTATTCATGTAAGAATTTTAATGAAGAAAAGACTGTAATCATTATCTTGTGCGTATGTTTTCGAGACAACAATTTAACTTGAAGAAAATTTAATGAATAATATGAATTGCTAAAAGATAAACCACGACTTTCCTTTTCAGTGGCTCGTTCTTTTTCAGCGTGAAAGGGAAGTGCAGGGTAAGTATGCCGTCGCGAGGGTAGGGTTTCGACAAATCCGCTGAAGTCGGTTTCGCGTCGCGCGCGGTACGCGGTACCTTTGATTGTTTCGTCATTTCTTTAGAGTAGTTTTCTTCGGGTTAAGTTCGAGTAGCATATTTTTCGGTACCGCGTCGGTGAATCGGTAACGCGCCTATGGGATTTTGTAGCGTTTTTGATTTGAGATCTGTGGATAGATCACATCCAGAATTAACGTAATGTAGGTTTCTCGTTCTGGATGAGTAATTGTTGACGCGTTTGGAAAACGGGCAAGTTCAGGTGACTGAAATATTGTAATTGAGCGTAATCCATTCGGAGACCCGCGACCGAAATCCTCTCCGAACTAGCTGGCCGACAAGCAGTCACCGCGTGAATGGGTTACGGTGCACGGATTGGTTGACCTGTTGGTACCATCCGTTGGCACTACTCAGACTTAACGTCTAGAACCGATGGGAGGTCGGTTCCGCGTTCGATCTGAAAGTAGAAAATCATTACAAATAATAATCTATTCACTTTTTTGAAGGAATCAGAATGCTGTTAGATAGCACATTACTCGATGTGCCTTTTTTTTAAAGCTCATTGCTTAATTAACTTAATGATGCGCAAAGCTCTCGCAGAATGTGAAATCATTTTTGATACACCAATTGCTAGTTACTTAATTGTAAGTGATTCGAAACTTTTCAACAACAATTGCAAATAGTTGTTCAGCCCCATCAAGACTTGCTTAAGATTCAACTGGAAAGTAGTCATCTACTTCGCCATTCTTACTGCTAGCTATGGAACCAATTCCTTTAGACGATAAAACGGGAATCGGTGAGATTTGCGATATATGGTTTTGGGGCTGCGATGATAATGCAGTGAACTGATTCGTTGCGATGGATGTATTGGGAATGGTTACATCCGGACTTACACTCGGGTTAATTCATCTTTCGTAGCAAATTAAAAGCAATTGGTGCCCAAACGATGCAAATTGGTTGCCGATGGATCCCAGCCAAACAGCTGATTGAAACAGTAGTTCGAATTCTGGCTGAAACCGGGCAGGGATTGATGGCGAAAGATTCTGAATCGTAGAAAAGAATTTCTATCGTAAAATCTTTCTGATATCCTCATCAAATTGTATGGCATCAACTGTTTACACGTGCTACATCACTAGTTTTACTATATCTAATCTAACCTGGAATTAAGTCGCCTGCCTCTTTCACTCTGCTGTATCCGTCACTTGCAACATCTGATGATACACGATTTCGTACATTATTAGAACATCGCATTCGTTTGCGCTTTTCTCTTCTATACAGATAGGCAGCTAACTGAAGTTGCGCTTTCTCTGCCAAATCCCTTTGTAGTTGACGATTTTCCTCAGCATCCTTAAGAACGAAGTCCGAATTAACTCGTCGATCCCAAGATGAATTCCAACCTTGAAAATGAATTTTATATTGAATTAGTTTCTTGCCTCGCTTGTCTTTTGTTTCCACGAACCTAAGAACCTTAGAATCGTCCAATACTTTTGCCTTTGTTGGATCGGGTTCATAGCACAACACCCGCTCTCCTTCCGTAACTTATACCGTACGCCACGAGTTGATACCATCCGGCTATTTCGATCCTCGTCTGACATTTGGATGGCAACTGTGGGAGGCATTGCCAGATAGATATGCTTCGAAATGTATCAGTGTTTTACTACAGCGGATCACATTGACAGAAAATATTTCTCCACAAATATAAATATTTGAAGAAAAATATTTTCGGCGCAATGATAACTGCACGAAAGATAAAGTCTGCTTGCATTTTGAAGTCATACATATCTGGCCGGGTGCCAGGGTTCGGGATCGGAATCACTCCGATTCCCGGGCGTAGGCGTCACATTACAACTAACATGAAGGATTCCATCACATGTGTTAACAAACCACAAAAATTATTCACAACAAAACTTTACTTTATCAAATCGTCACATACTGCTATATATCGTAAATTTGCGAAAAATTCCTTCACAACCGAAAATTGAAGAATTCTATTTCCGAAACATATGATGCTCAATTCGATTGCACTCAAATCACATAACTCAACAATGTCTTTTGCATTTTTTCACACTGTTCATTGTACATATCTAGGTACGTTTACTTGTACACTCGCAAACACGTTAATTCCCATTCGTTCGTTCGTTCCACAGTCGTTGCACAACGTGACCGCTTTTCCGTTTGACCTTTCAAATGCGAGTCCCCGCATGCCGTCAATGGTGGTTTTCTTGCCAAGCCCTCTGCTTGCCGGCAATGATGGTTTCTTTTCGTCGAGATAAGAACGCAATTCATTTGCCGTCATCGAATTTTGATCGTAAAATTTTTTAAAAATATTTTTATATTAAAAATGCATTGCTTCTCATCATTATAATGATAAGCAACTTCACACAGCAGGGAACTAAGTAAATACCTGTATATGACCCGCCACGTATAAAGTCTTCCCTCACAATTGAAACGTGTGAGTTCTATGCAAAAATGATCACGTTGCGGAAGATCGAAACTGGATTTTGTTGATACTTCAAGGGAAGATGATTTCTTGCTGGTTTCATTCACTTCCACTCAGTTTGCAGAATCCATAGAGAAACTTGCTTCATCAAAGCACAGTCGCGTACTGCCCGAATAACTCCGATCGACACACCAACCAAAAAATGTTGCGCAACCAACCCGTTGCTGTCGTCAACCAGTTGTGTCGTTCGTTCTTCATCTTCATGGTGGCAACGGAAGATTCTGGTTGCAACTATTTAGCAATTGCTTGGCTAGGTTGTGCCGAAACAGGGTGTCCATTATCGATTTCTCTTTGCAATTTTTTTTATTTTTTTTCTTCGGAAAAACTTTTTAACGAAAATGGTAGCAGTGATTGGGCTATTAATAATAATGTTAATAAGTTGCGTATCAAATTGTTCCACACTTATTGCGTTGTTATTATTATGAAATGATATTTTTTCGTAAAGGTCTTTCGAGCAGTTTGTCTAGGCGGGCTGCTCGATTACTACACTGTTTGAAAATTCTAAGATGCTTACACTATTCTAAAATTACGCTCACTACAGTAAGATGGATATACCAAAAAAATTACAAATTATTTGTGTGATATACCAGACACCAATATAAGATAAGGTAGATTACAGTTATACAGTTAGGATTATTCAATTTGTTGAAACTCGCAACCTGCTATCAGTTCACACTGCAGACGATGGGCACTCAAGGAGTGTTCAAAAGGGAGTGCTTCTGCCTTTGACACAAGCCATCGGGAGCTATCATCACTTCCCATTAAGAGGGGTCCTCAAGCGAAAAGGTTATCCAACAAATTATTAAGCCCTAATATGTAATAAAATAATTTGAATATTTTAAATTAATATTATCATATACGGATACTTGTTCAGGTTCGTTTAAGTGAGGTTTTTGTAGTTACTTACAGGAATATATATATATATATATATATATATATATATATATATATATATATATATATATATATATATATATATTTATATATGTATATATATATATATATATATATATATATATATATATATATATATATATTGTTACATGTGCAAATAATTCTGCGAGCTACTGTCGCAGCTATTTTCGCAACTATTAAGAACATCATAATCAACGAATGTACTCGAAAGCACAAGAATCCACCAAGCATGATCAATATCTGAAAGTGACGTCATTGCGGCCATTCCAGGTAGCTCTCGTCAGAACATTCGCCAATGCACGAGAAATGGATTGAATGACCAAGCTGAATGAATGGGGGGATTATTACAACCGCGATAGTAAGAACTGCGATAAGTATGGAGTGCAAATTAAAGGCGATATTAGTTGATAGTTCAGACAGTTGAATTTAAAATTTATAGACAAGTGAAAAGTAAAATTGGTGAAATAGTTAAATTAATGATTGTGCATTTTTTAGTAAATAAACTCTTTTAATTTAATTTAAAAGACAGTGCGTTTTCACTTTCCCGGAACATTAAAATTATTGGCCACGAACCATAACACGCGACAATATATATATATATATATATATATATATATATATATATATGTGTATATATACATATATATGTATATATATATATATATATATATATATATATATATATATGTGTATATATACATATATATGTATATATATATATATATATATATATATATATATATATATATATATATATATATATATATATATGTCCGTAAAGGACTGCAGCGATGTTCTGCTGCCTTGGTGAGCGAAGGTGTTGGTGCTCACCGGGATTGGCCTTGTCTGAAGACGTGTGAATGCGCTAGCAGGTTACAATTGCGGTGTCGTGAGGCGGGCACGAATTAAGTGATCGTAAAACTCGGTTCAACGGTGTTGAGGCCGAGGTTACCTACTGAGGGGGTGGATTGCCAAAGCAAAATTACAGGCTGGGCCTGGTGAATGCGGGTGAGACTTGAGAGGATCTCGTCTTTACCATATAGTTACAACCCCCAAATAAGAGCGGGAAACCTAGGTGGAAGCAGTGCAGTGAAGTTTATGCAAGAATACAATTATTACAATATTATTCTCGTTACGAAAATGCTTATCACACTAACTTCTCTAGAAAATGCAAGAAGTTAATCAAACAATATTACTATTAGTTTTGTTCTGTGCTTATTAACTTTTTCTTGGAAAGAGACCACAATAATGTGCTATGATCTTCCCCAATGCCTGTCCTCTAATTGTCTTCTTTACGCAGATGATTTAAAAATTTATCGTTCCATTAACTCCAGCAAAGACTGCACATACCTCCAAAATGATCTTGACAATCTCCAAAATTGGTGTCTAGGTAATTTACTTCCTCTTAACATTTCAAAATGTTGTCACATGAGATTCACCAACAAAGTTCATCCAGTTTTATATGAATACCAGATTGATCGATCGCTGCTCGCACTTGTGGACAAATTTAAAGATTTGAGAGTAGTATTTGGCCCAGTTTTGAAATTTAACATCCATATTTCATGCATAACCACTAGAGCTTCACGTGTCGCTGGTTTTATTTTACGATCCTCTTGCAAGTCTTTTAGCATTTCAACCAGCTGTAGTAATCAAGGAGTTATGGCTCAAAAAGCCAGCGCAGCAAGCCCCAATCTATCGTAGTGATTGCGCGCTGCCTTCCGGTTTTGGTGTGATAAATTACAGTTGAGACGTTCGTCTGCCGGCAAAGGATTCCTTAAAATCAAGTGTAAGTGCGGAACGCAACAATGGAAGAATGTTGATCGTAAAGTTCAAAGAACGGTTTATTGCATTTTTCGTCTATTAAAGTCCAAACTGAATATCGAAGGTGCTTGTGAAGCAGACGTCCAAGTGCAAGACGAAACGTCAGCCGCGTCTGAAAAGTGTCTGCCCTTTTTAGCGAGTCCCAGTGACGTTCGAGGGAAATTGGACTCGTTTCGGAAATAGCTTTGATGTTGCCGCTCCGTGATAGGAAGTAGTGACGAGTTGTGGTCTATTTGGGAACGTGTTCTTGTTCTGGCGATAAAGTCAGACGCGCCAAGAGCCGCGCGACCAATTTTAAGTGACAAGTGACTCAATCGAGGCAATCTGTTCAATCTACAGTGAAGTCCAATCGATTCCAATTAAGCCTTTCAAGTTCCACAAGACTGACAAAAATCGATTCAATTGCACGTCTAAAGTAAATGGCTGGACGGCAGCTAGTCGGTAGAGGTCGGAGGAGTCAAAAGAGCTATTAAAGCCCTTTACACGAACATTCTCACTTCCACCTATTCAGTCAAGATAGCAATTCAATTACAATTAATCATGGCCCGGCATTAGATGGCCGTTTGTGTCGTATGTCTACTATGTGCAGAACATCTTCCATGCAAAGAGCAGTTAGAAAATTCCAATCAAAACCTCCCAGAAAAACTATCGGGTCTCGAAAAGCAATCCCTTGATGGCGGCAGCAGTGACCTTAATTCTATTAATGAAAAAATTAAAAATATCATTTCAAGTTCGAACGATGATGTACTGAGGATAGAGTTCAAAAAGACCAGACAGCCATTAGAGCATCAAAGACATCATCGTCATCGACAGCAACATCATCTACATCTAATGATTCGTGCATATCTAGCTTAGAGCTTGTTGAACGTGTATCATCGTCGTCAACCAGCAATCCACTCATAGTACATGATCATGAACACTCTGAAACCTCCCGGGACCATCCTGATGAACATGGTCAAGTAGCTTAAACTGCCGCATTAACAGCCTCCAATAGCACCACCGCCAACGAACCCTTTGAAAACGACGTAAAATCTCGCGTCTTCGTCAATACAAATGATATGTACAATTTATGCCCGATACTTCTATATCAGTTAACTGCACCCACCTCATTAGAAAAGTCAGAGTGCATGGCAAGCGAACTTATACCCAAATACACTGTGAAGTCAATTGATCATTTAATTGAAATTGAAAGTCGATTTTCTGTATGGCTATATGCAGCTGTTTCTGTTTTGGGAGTCAGTTTGGTGGGTTTGCTGGGCGTTGCAGTTATACCATGCATGGACAGGCATTTCTATCAACACATTATTCAATTTTTGGTAGCTCTTGCAGTGGGCACGTTATCGGGAGATGCCCTTTTACATCTTTTACCGCATGCCATGGTAGCAATAAATTCACACGATGCAGATCATTCTTACATGACGTGGAAAGGTCTGGGTGCGGTCCTCGGTATTATATTCTTCTTTGCAACCGAACGCGGCCTAACGATGATTGCTGAATGGCGGAAAAAGATTGAAAAACAAGAAAAGCCTTCATCGCGTGTGCGGTTCATGCGAGATCCGGATTCGCAATCCATTAACAATGCAACGGGCGAGAAACTTTGCAAAGACCGCTACAACGCGTATCCGTATTGTTACAATGAGATAGCAATGGAGACAAAAGATGATCATTATCACCATCACAACGAGAAACCAAACAGAGATTCAATAGGGAGTGGAACTCCTCTTGCAGAAAAAAAAGAACTGTACTACGTACAACAATACATGCAACGACAATAAGTAAATAAAACGACAAAGTAACGGGAGAAAGAATGAGAAGCTGTAAAAAGGGGAGTCGAGTTGCAACCGCGAACGCGCGTGGACGCGAGGAATTGAAGGAGGAAAAAAGGACGGAAAGTCTTCATGCATGTTCACCGCGTGTATCTTGGATGAAAATCGGCTCTGTTATGGGGGTTGTTCGCAAGTTTTCAACTCGGGATTGCGTGAAAATGTTACAAAAAGTTATTGGAATTGATCTGTAACATCGAGAGTGCTTGTTGTGTGAAGGCAATAGTGAATTTTCATTAAGGGCTGTTTGTGTTATTCGTGTGTCGGGTTGTGCAAGCTCAAATATTACAGATCGATGAAGAGGTGGCGAAACTCCTAGCCTTTTAAGCAAAACTCAGTGGTGAAGAGAATGCTGCTCCACAAAAATGTACACTTAAAACGCCCAAGGACACACGTGATTATAATCCGCAACAAATGGCATTGCGTCAAGGTGTTTCGGTTAAGATCATAGCAGTGTTTAAGAAACATCGAGCCGAATCGATAGATACACCAATGTTTGAATTGAAGGAAGTACTGACGGGGAAATATGGTGAAGATTCAAAATCTCAAAGACCAAGGTGGTGCTGATCTAGTAGAAAAACTATTAGGAGATGAACGTTTGAAAGCCGTGAAGGCTGCAGTGAAAGGCTTAGATGAAATGCTGTCCGTTTGAATTACTGCAAAGCGTTTGGCGTGGAAAAGAAAGTGGTACTTGATACAAGTCTTGTTCGTGGCTTAGACTATTATACTGGCGGATGTATGAATGTGTGTCGCATCTTTAATGGCAATAAAATAAAAGTGGTTGATTCGGATTGTGTTGAGGCGCTCGGAACTTAATACAATTATTTTTGAGTTAACTTCTAACTGCAATACATAGTAGCGTACAATTTTCAGTAGGTTTTATACATAATAGTAGAATGTTAATTGGAATAAACATTTTTTTGACCAGTGCAATTTTGCTGAAAATTCTCTAAAGTAAACTATTTAACTTTTATTTAAATCTTCAAGTAATCGTGAAGAAATTCTCGCTTTAGATATAAATTTATGAATTTTTTGTTCGAATTTATTCAATGAACGTTTCAGTGGACTTCCCGCATTTGTCATCGAGCGCTCAAAGGACCATGTGGGGTAAGTACCCTTTTATTGTGTTAATTTTTTTCTTGTATTTATATTTCAAATTTTGCGTACTTATATAATTTAAATCTTATTGCGTTAATTTTTTTCTTGTATTTATATTTCAAATTTTGCGTACTTATATAATTTAAATCTTATTGCGTTAATTTTTTTCTTGTATTTATGTTTCAAATTTTGCGTACTTATATAATTTAAATCTTATTGCGTTAATTTTTTTTGAATTTATATTTCAAATTTTGCGTACTTATATAATTTAAATTTTATTGCGTTAATTTTTTTTTTCTTGTATTTATATTTCAAATTTTGCGTACTTATATAATTTTAATCTTATTGCGTTAATATAATGGAGTGCTAAAGTTAACGCCAAATCGGTCTTTTCTTTCCTTCCCCTCTGACCGGGTATAGGACCCGGTACGGTGGTAGGCTCCCCTCATAAAATATGAGCCAGCCACCGGGTACGCATTAATCCATCTTCTGTTTCAGGTGACGTCGTGGGTTGAGTGGCCCAAGCAGAGTGCCTCTTTATGGCATAGAGTTATGCAATCCAATTGTATAATTCTATGGCATAAATTGGTCACCGGGGTACTCCCCTTCTGATGGGAAAGTTCATGCAATTCAAGTTGTATGAGTTTTCCACTCAGAAGAGGAATACCTGGCCACTTCAACAAGATATATATGGATTTATTCCGGTTGGGTGGGTGCGAAGGGGCTCCACCATCACCCGTTTGCCCCTCTTTCATTTGTGGGCCATGAACTTCGTCGGGTAATGACGAGGTTGTTACGATTTTAGCTATAAACAAAATCCTCAAGAAATAAAAATGCAAATTTTGAAATAAAATTTTCCCTGAAATAAAAATTTTACTAGCTAAAAATATTTTCATGCTAACTGGCAACACTGAATGTTGGCCATGGCGACACACTTCAATGCTGATTGAGGTTTTCTCAAAACATTCCCGAATAAAGATAAAAGGGAAACAGAAGAATGGCTTGGGAAGTTTTCTCTCTCGTCCGAATCGGCTTGGGAAATTTGGAGAGAGAGAGAATTTTCCATTGCGAATTGGAGAGGGGTTGCTAGCTAGACGGTCGGAGATGACGATCGTGTCCTCGGGGAGTGGATTGTCTGACGATCGTAGCGTTGGGAAGGGATCGGAGATTTGGAGCCGGTCGGATGAGATTAAAAAAAGTTATATAGTTCAGGGAATTAACTAGCTGTTCTTCAAGTTGCTCGGTTGCGTGCGGTTGGTTCTTTTTTAAGTTCTTTCTTGGCTGAGTCGCGGAAATTATTTTCCCATCGCTTGATGATGGGAAATTAGTGCTTGCGATAGGTGCAAAATGGGAAAATTTCTAACGTTCAGCAAGTTTCGTTTGTAAGGAATTAAATTGTCTTGCGCGATCCGAGTTTGCACTTGGTGCAGAGTGAACGTTGCTCCCCGCGATCGTGCTGTCAGTGCAAATCCGCAAAAAAATCTGTTCCTGGAACTCGCGAGGATATTTCATGCAGCGATTCCATTCGCGTTGGCCGATTTATTGAAGTGCTAAGCTGAACTCGCCGCGACTTTTACGCCCGCCAAAAGATTTTTCGGATCGTGACAGTTTTCGCTGGGCACCCTATTGAAGGGATCTTTCGCACCGCCCTGCTCCCCGCCCCGAGAAATGCAGTGTCAGTGATTTTCCCGACCGTTTCCTAGTGTCCACCGCGTTGAGCGAAATTTTTTTGGACCCTGCCGAATCTGCCATCTCTCAGTGGTTTCTTCTTATCAAACAACACCAAAGCCTTTCAGCGCCACGGTCTGGAAGGGAAATTTAGGAAACCTTTGCTTTTATCAGTAGAGAGCAGTGCACAATACACGACACACAGTTAGTTGGCTCGCGTGTGTGGAATTCTCCGTTGCAGTGTGTAGGAGAGAGCGCAAGATCGGCCAAGTCGCGAGAGC
Organism: Odontomyia ornata; assembly: GCA_963969285.1. Classification (NCBI taxonomy): domain Eukaryota; kingdom Metazoa; phylum Arthropoda; class Insecta; order Diptera; family Stratiomyidae; genus Odontomyia; species Odontomyia ornata. The sequence continues at coordinate 39,953,060 of OZ017742.1, forward strand.
GTTGTTGATCGCGATAATTCTTATCAAATTGTGACTCGTTGTTTGGTGGTTTTTAAGATCTCGAAATTTTGCATTGCTCAAGTGTTTGAAATTTCTTCAGTTGCAAATCAGAAAGAGGAAGAATTATTCCAATTTGCCAAAAAGTGCATTGGCAATGACTCTCCTCTGGTGAGTTTCAACTCGTGGGTGCAAGAACGGAAGAATTGATGAGTGTGGTGAAGATCGAGAGTGGTGAATAGAATCGACTAACAGAGTGTTGACAGAGATCTTTCTCTCTTTGACATCGGCGATTGCATTAGATTTTGAGTAAAGTGGAATTGCGTTAAAAAAAAATTTTTTTGTTTGATTGGCAAAAAAGTTGAAAACATGCAAATTGATGAATTGATTGTTAGTGTGTGGCAAGGAGACTGATTTGTGATTCTTGTTGGATTTCAAATTTTCATTGCAAAAGATTTTCGTCCGGACGTTTTTTTTCGGTGCGCCTTAATGACGGCAGAATGCAAAGCTGAGGTTTGCATACCATAAACCACCGACAAAAAAAAAAAAAAAAGAAACACAAAACCCTAAAATTTCCAACAAATGTAACATAAAATCACAAACATCACACATCCATGTTTGGATTGAATGCAAAATTAAAATAAAACCGAGTAAATTAAATGAAAGTATTCAAATAAAAATAGAATTCATTCAATGCTTCTTTTTCGACTTGAATCTATAGTAAAACTATAAAAAAAAAACCCCAACTGATAAAAAGCGACAAATTTCTCAAAACATCTTTAATGTGTGTTCGAATTGACTTTAAAAAGAACTATGATACAATCGAAAACATTCTTATCCGATCATCTCGATATTCTACTTCCTGAGTAGAAATTCTTTTAGTCTATTTTTTCTCTGTGCGCGATCTCCCCCAATTTTACGCGGCCACGATATAAATAAATAAAAAGAAAATTAGCAAAAAAATTTATAGTGGTCTCTTTTCGGCTTTTATAATTAATTTTTGTGTATGTTGTGTATCATTTTAGTGTATCATCATAGTATTTTTAATTTGATTTAATATTTTCATATATATATAACCACATTATATAATAAATAAAATTAAATTATGTACAGTATTAAAAATTAACATGTTTCATTGAGGCAAGATTGGTGGAGTGCGGGCATCCTCATGGTGACTGCACGAAGGTCGTCTCTTTCTCCGTCTTTCCTTTCTTACGGTATTTAATGTGGTAATAAACCCCGACCGTCGCAGGTGAGCCTAGCCGGCAACCTTCTACTATTTCAGCTGCCATCATGCAGCTTATTGGCTAGACGTTTCTTTTCTTTCCTTTTTCATAACAAAAAAATGTAGCTTTAAATTTTTTTTTTGCATCCGATCTTCATACTACGCATGAAGCCACTTCTGGAAGCAGTAACTGGAAACGGAAGAAGCCAGAAGTGGAAGTAGTAATGCAGTATTACCTTTATTTTATTACCAATAGCCCGAATTTTCTTGTGAATTTTGGTTACTTTTAGTTTAGCTAACATGGCGCCCAGCTTTTGTTGAGCACTATCGTTGGCTGACTCCTCCATATTCCTAATTTTCAAATCCTTTTGTCCGTCTAGCTAACAAGGTTACCCCAAGTCCGCCTTTATTTTCAGGTTCCCCTTGTTCTCATGACAAGCTCTAATTCCCTCGGTGTAGTTATCTACACTTTTTGCGACTTCGGTCACCTCTTGATTTCCAGCAGTCCAATTCGTGAATGCGAAATATTTTTGTAGTGGGTTCTCGTGCTGGGGAAATGAACCCGCCCCACGACACCGCAATGCTAGCCTGCCAGCGCATTCACGCGTCTCCAGACGAGGGCATTCTCGGCAGATATTGTCATCTTCTTCTGCCGAGGCAGTAGAACCTCGCTGCAGTCCTTCAAGGACTTATTGAACAAATTCTAATTCACTACACAGCGTCCATCTATTCGTACTTCTAGCCCGGTCAATCCTTGAGTATGCCTTCCAAGTATGGTCTCCTCACTATACCGATCTATCGGATGCTGTTGAAACTGTACAGCGTAAATTAACACGATCTCTATTCTGCAAATATAACCTCACTTACAGCTCCTACGATGAGCGCTTACAGATCCTCAACATTCCATCACTCAAAAATAGGAGAGAATTCTTAGACTTATGCTGCTTATTTAAATTAATCACGGTTTTCTTTCATCCACCCTTCGGGAAAGGCTTCATATACGTCCCACCTCAAGAACGCGTTCAACTGACGTATTCTTTGTGCCCTTTGCTCGTACCGATATTTATTTTTATTCATTTTTAGTACACGTGTCACATCGTTACAATGCGCTCCAGCTGGGTCCTCTGCCAGATTCCTTAAATGCTTTTACAAGCATATTGCATAATATTCTCCTTAGCCCCCAATAGTTTATTAGTATTTTATATTCTTGCTTTTTTTTCTTATTTCAAATTACAACTTTGTTTATTCGCATGTATTATATTATATTGTATTTCATTACCTATTTTGAAATTGGATTCGCGGATCTGTAAAATAGTGTAAATAATAAATAAATAAATAAATAAGAAATCCCGTCGTTTGCACGTAACTTCGAGCACACGAAAAGGTGAAATGTAATTCAAACTACGATGGCCAAATGAATTTGGCTAATTTCAATGAACTTAAACTGGGTTTTTCCACACAATTTTTCCGTGTATCCTCATTGTTTTGCGGCACTGTCCCGTTTTGTTCACTGTCCTGCTCCGCAATCGCACACCAGCCCGTGCCGCTCGACGTTTTCAATCCGAGTCCCACTTCGAAGCAATCTTTTCGTTGATCTCGACGAGCCTCTTCATGGCGGTAACGGAGATTTTTCTCGTCGATATACACTAGCAATTACTTCGCCAAATTGCCTATCAAAGGGGGTTGCCATTAGCAACTTTTCATGTGATATTATTTAATTTCTCATTGGTTTCTTTGGAGAAATTTTTCCCTGATATTGGTAGCGATGGTATTGGTGGGCTAGAAAATAACAATATTAATAAGTGGTGTATCAAATTGTTCCATACTTATTGCGTTGTTATTTTCATACAAATGATGTTTTCTCCACAAAAGACTTTCGGGCAATTCGCCTAGGCGACTGCTAGATTACTAAATTTTTGTTTTTGCTTTGTGAAATCTAGTTTTTAAAGGAATACCAAAGAAAACATTTATAAAAAAGTTAGTTTCATTAATGAAGAAAAATTGCTGCAAACATATTCAAATCTAGCTGTTTTCTTTGCGATGAATTTCCTGATATGTTGCTTTCTTTTGATCGTGAGTGGATACTTTTCCTGGAGAGTGTAAGTTTGCTGTCAGTTGGTACAACTTATTTAAAAGATAGGAAATTGACGCAAAGTACAGAAATTTTTTTTTTGTAAACTATTGTCATGTGACGAAGGGAGAGGGTCTCTACAGTGACGACAGTCAAACTAAACTAACGCATACAATTACGCTCTTATATTTCCAAATCATTTAAATCACGATCAATTTACAATAATTCATTATGACCCCGTCTAGATTGTTCATACGGTACGTAGTGTGTCAAAAACTATCCGCAACACCGCAAAATGCCCAATGTGTAGAAGTATTTGCTGTCAATAATGCCCAACGGGAAAAAGGTTGCGAAACAAAAATGTTGCGAGCCTCTATCATTTTCCTCGCTTAGCCAAGACACTAAAATATACACGATAGCAGTGCCAACGTAATCCAATCACGTCAACTGATAAACTACTATAGCATGTACACACACTTTTCGGAGAGTTTATAATGTTAATACCAAAACATAGAGAACTCTTCCAGCAGTGTGAAGATAACTTTCTACTTTCCACAGCTTGTGCTGTCATCTCTTAAACTGGCTGCATGTTGGCAGCATAAGTGCAATGCAACATCAACATGGTGGTGGTTGTACGTCGACTTGTCCGTGTTTAGTCCGTGTCAAGTGAAATTTTGTGGAAAATCTGCGCGAAAAGGACACTTGCGGCATTGAAATTTCAAAAAAACGCCACACCAAGTGTTTGTCTAGTGAAATTCCGAACATGTAAAGTGCGTGAAACGTGATAAAATTGAGAAAACAAGACGTCGCCGCCGTGGTAGTCGCGCAGAGCTCTATACGTGTGATTGCATCGTCGAGCCCAAGGAAAAAGAAGTGTTAGCTTTTTAGTCGGGAGCGATGTACTACTTGGGAAATCTCGACAGGTAAATAGTGGATTCGGTGGAAAAGTGAAAAGTGTAGTCTGATTCATTGGAATTTCGGATGTGGCCCGTGCGAAAAGTTGCAATTGCGGCGGAATTTTATCGGATTTTCCCGAGCTGTCAGAAAGTAGGTGGAGTTCCACTTGCCAGCAAGAAGAAAGATCGGCGGCGCTCGCTCGTCGCTCCCCTGGCTGTGCCTGTTCTGTTAGCCTGTTGTCTATTGTGGACGCATTCCAGCTCGGCCTTGTCATTGAGCGAGAAAGCGGAATCACGGGAGGATTCATCATCATCGCATCATCGAAAAGAAAACTTGACAGTTCAATAGTCGATCATGAGAAGTTCCACCCAATGTCGTGGAAAGCGGTGACGAACGCGAGTGCGAGTGCGAATGCGAATGCCAGTCCAACTTGCAGCCGAGCTACGAAAGATGAAGTAAAATGCATCATTTGGCTGGCATTTTCCGGGGGGAATACCCGCCTGAGTGGCGCTAGTGGAAAATGCACGGTGCACCGCAAAATGTCGTAAAATTGGCAAATAAAAAATCTAATTGCAATTTATGCGGTCGCCCTACTTGACAGTGACTGATGCCGTCTGTGTGTGACTGCTCGATTTGCGAGTGAGCCGCATTATTAGCACCTCGTACGCGACTACGAGTGGAGCAATGAATGGGCCACCTCTTGTTGTTTTCTTCACCAGCATCTCGTACCGATGGAGAGTTGAAAGTTTAATTAGAAAATAAATGAAGTTGGCACTGGCGAAAACTGAGCGTTTCGCAAGGCGAAAGTCGGTCATTGCTCGACGCGTACAAGTTCACCTGTGTAATATGTTATCGTATGCACTTCTCTGTACTCGTATGTGCATCGTGGCCGCTCCCATTCGTTGTTGTTTCTTGCGACGAAAATCTGGTGATAAAAGACAAAGTGCTGCTTCCTTGCAGTGACCACAGAAAGCAATGACCAAGGCAAATAGCGATTGCAATTATCTTTCAAGATTACTCTAATCGAGGCAACAAGCGTCGCGACGTAGGCTGATACCAAGACATGTTCTGAGAAATTTTTCGTCATTCGTGTCCAGTAATGACACCTTAATTTGCTTTTTCGGCGGCTGCCGTTGAGCAGTACTAAGGCGGCCAATGAACTTCCCATTGTTCAGACCCAGTTGTCTAGCTTCGAAGACATCACGAAATTGCGTCCAACAAGTCACTCCAAATAACTGTCGGTACCAAACGTGTAAAAAGTCGAACGGAATTGTATGTTCATCTCGGAACTATCTCCTCAGTCGGAAATACTATAAAACTTTCGATTGCAATCCCATGTCCAACACAGCCCATTGATCGGCCGACAAACGATACAAAACTTTGTTTTGTTTTTGTTTGGCGGAACGTACGACCGAATGTGAATATTTCGTGACCTAAATTTCATTCATGCATAATCTATCACGAGACTAGTTCACACATAAATTTGCGCACATTATAACAAGATTATGATAGATACACATTCGATGCAGACACGGTGTGTGCCTGCATAGGTGAATCTGTTTCGAAGATGAAACTGGATTAGAAACTGAGTCGTTATGCATGATTTATTCTAACAATTATAACCACCTCTATCTATAGCTTTAGCTTGATTATCAATGCATTTTTGAAATGATCTCAACCAACGTATGAATAGAATATAAATTATATTAAAGCGAATTTATTCTAAACAGACGCTTTAGCGAATATATAAAATTAGTAGTCTTTTTGAAATATAAGCACTAACTCGTCGTTTTTGTGGAGTACATATGCCAATTGTGAAATATTTTAGTTCATTAACAATCGATTTTTTTTTGTAAAAAAAGAAAATGTGACTGCCTTTAAATTAATCGCCGGAATCTCTGACCAAATTGTATAACAGATTTGATTCCGTCAACCTTTTTATAGACAGTTAGTTGGGGCTATGATATAATGCGTTGATCGACGTTAATTACGGATTAGCATCCTCCAATATAATTTAGCAACTTTTTCATTTTTAGAGTTTATATAATTCCTCATTTTTGTTAGTACTTTGGCTAGTGGGATAGTGGGTTAAATTTTTCAATCCAATAAAAAATTTTTAGACGTACAAATTATGAGTCTTTGCAATATAATCTGTTAAATTCTTTCATGGTCACCGAATAAGATACTATAACATACAGTGGTGGAAAAATAATTAGAAACGAAAATGTTTTAAAGTGGTCATGTTTTCATAAATTATTTACTGTTTTAGAAACATTTTTTACAAATTTTTACACTGATACACTTATATCTACATATTGAATGAAATATTACAAGAAACATAAGACAAATAGAAAAAAATCAAGTTAAACAGAGTCCAGTTCATATTTGTTTGGAAAAATAATTGGAAACAACCTCTTAAAATAATTGAAATTAAACAAGCTTCAATTTTTTTGTATTACATTCTCTATTTTGAAGAAAAGCCAATATTTTGTCAGCTACCCATTATTGGCAATAACGGCTGAGCAGAGTTTTGGTATAGAAACTAACTAACTCCTGGCATTGCTTCAGTGATATGTTTCTCCAAGCTCACTCTATGTTACTGAATAATTCAGTAGAATGTTTCGAAGTTTTTGTCTCTAAAAGCGTCTCGCCACTTCACCCCATAAGTTCTCAATCGAATTGAGATCGGGGCTCTTTGGCAGCCAGCTGAGGACGTTTATATGTTCTCTCTCAAAACAACACTTCACTAGGCATGTAGTGTATTTATGATCGTTATCCTGGTGAAAAATGTTGGAAATCGACATACGGTCAAAAGTGTACGGCTCCATAACTCACTTGGAGTAGTTTTACTTGCAGCTGGTACGATTTAGCACCCTAGCTCCCTTTTATCGCAATTATTTGCTCACCGTGATTAATGAGATCATGCTATTTTGTTCTTGTTTATAATAAAATATTTTTATTGAAAGCAACCGCAAATAGTTGGATAGATTTCAATTTGGAGTGCATTACGTCGTAGGATTCCCAGGGTAGTGTTAGGATGTCTGTCTGCTGTATCGAGCAATTTAAGGGCTTTGTCGCGTACGTATATTACAACTGGTTGGACTCTGAAGTTCTTGTATATATCCGTGTTTCTAACATACTGTCGCGTGTTACGGTTCGCAGCCGATAATTTTAATATTTCGGGAAAGTGAATACGCACTGTCTTTTAAATTAAGTTAAAAGAGTTTATTTACTAAGAATGCACAATCATATCACTATTTTATAAATCACATTTTAATATAATTTTCACTGTCTATCAATTTATTTTCCAACTGTCTGTATCACGAAAATCACTTCACTATCAATCAATATCGCCTTTAATTCGCGCTCCACTTTTATCGCATTTTTTACTATTACCCTTTCCCATTCATTCATTCAGCTCGGCTTTATATAGTGTCTCTAGTCATTCAATCCATTTCTCGTACATTGGCGAATGTTCTGATGAGAACTACCTGGAATATTCGAGTAATTCTAAATACCCGCAGTGACGTCACTTTCAGATATTGATCATGGATCTACTTGGTCGATTCTTGTGCTTTCGAGTACATTCGTTTATTGATCATGATGTCATTAAAAGTTACGACAACAATTGCAACAGTAGCTCGCAGAATTGTTTGGACATGTAACACTGCCCCCACCTCAGTTCGTTTCGCCCCGAAAAGACGTGTCGCCAGTGTTAGTTAAGTCTCCCTGGATGTAGTATGGGGCAAGACGGTCCATGTGCACTATTTTCATTTTGGCTCTCGGCTTACGGTGTTCCTATATGCGATACACGACGCCGTTAATTTGCTTTGTAACTCGGTACGGTCCCTCCATATTATGCTGCAGCTTCGGAGACCCACCCTTCCGCCGTTGTGGTTTATATAGCCACACCAATTCACCTTGCTGGAAGCCAGTAGAATTTGCCTTCAGATCGTACCGGGTCTTCATGCAGTCAGTAGCCGATTCTAGGTGTTTTCGCACTGTCCGATGTATCTGGTTCAACCGTCACTTGCGTAATCCGAGATCGTTTGGGGTTTCTTAGGGGGGTGTTCCGAACTTCATATCAGCCGGCAGACGAATAGTCTTTCCAAAAATGACTTTGGCTGGGGCTTCGCCCGTCGATGCATATTCGACAGCTCTATATACGCCATCAAGAATCCCAGTCCCTTTGGATCTCGTCAACCATCTTGGCCAGGTGTTTATTGAGTATGCCATTGGAACGTTCGACCATTTCATCGAATTGGTGATGCAGGGGTGTTGTCCTTGTTTTCCGTATTCCCAGCAACTCGTACATTTCGCCAAAAACTAGTGACTCAAAGTTTCGGCCTTGATCCGAATGTACGAGTAGTTCAAAAGGTACGCCGTACCTACTGACCCAATTTAACACTAGCTGTTGGGCTACAGTAGTTGCTTCCTGGTTGGGAATGGGGTAGACCTCGGGCCACTTGCTGAAATAATCGGCCACAACCAGCGTGTATCGATTTCCCCATTCGGATTCAGGAAAGGGTCCTGCGATGTCGACAGCAATCCTTTTAAACGGTACCCCCACGTTATAGATTTGCGTTTGTCCTCGCAGTCGTCGCTTTGGACCTTTGATGGAAGCGCACATTGTGCATCTACGACACAAGTCCTCTACGTCTTCTCGAGCATGGAGCTAGTAAAAGGTCTAAGGTCTTGTTAACACCAAAGTGGCCTCTCGAGGATCCTTCGTCTATTTCCTTAACCATATTGTGGATTCGGCTTTTGGGAAGTATAGTTTGCATCCTATAGGAGCCGCCATCCGCCGTTTCTCATTTCCCCTTGAGTAAGCCACCCTCCACCTGCAGGAAGTTCCATTGTGCCCAATAGCTTTTCAGGGTGGCGCCATGCATCGAAACGTCCTTCCACTCAGGTCGTCCAGTTGTCTCCTTCCATACGAGTAATGGTCCGATGTCTTCATCGGCTAGCTGAACGTTTCGAATGACCAACCTTCATCGAATTCGGCCGTTATCACTCGCAGATCAACGGTCGGCCCCTTTTCCTCAATCCGTCGGCCATGCTTGCAGTTAGTTGGATGTCCATGTGGACGGCGAGATAACGCGTCAGCATTTCCATGAACTCCGCCCTTCCGATGAACAATTTTGTAATCGTATGATTGCAATCTTTCGATCCATCTCGCAACTTGTCTCTCGGGGTTTTTGAAGTTGAGCAGCCATCTCAGCGATGTATGGTCCGTTCGAAGAACAAATTTCTGGCCATATAGGTACTTGTGGAACTGCTTGGTTGCCTCTTTTATAGCCAATAGCTCCTTCCTGGTCACGCATTAGTTCCTCTCACTTTTTGAGAGAACTCGACTGTAATAGGAGAGGACTCTTTCTTCGCCATCGATCTGCTGGGAGAGTACAGCTCCAATCCCGCCGTTGCTCGCATCGGTGTCAACTACAAACATTTTTCCGAATTTTGGATATGCCAGCTCGGGTAATTCACACAGCTTCTCCTTCAAGGTCTCAAAGGCTGCCTGGCATTGTTCATTCCAGACATATGGACGATTTTTCTCGGTTAGCTGATTTGACGAATCTTCGATAGTAAGTCGCCAGACCCAGAAAACTTCGTAGTTGGCGCTTGTTGTTTGGTGTTGGCCAACTTTTCACGGCTTCAATTTTCTCAGGGTATGTTTTGACCCCTTCTGCCGATACAACGTGTCCCAGGTATTTTACTTCCAGCTGCGAAAAGGGTACACTTGTCGGGACTAAGTTCCAGATTCGCCAGTTGCAATCGGGAGAACACCTCTTCTAAGTTCCGCACAATGATGTCATCTAGGTACACCAAGCAGGTCTTCCAGGTTAGGCCTCGTAAGCACGTATTCCATCAGTCGTTCGAAGGTGGCTGGAGCGTTGCAAAGCCCAAATGGCATCACCGCAAATTGCCACAGTCCGGTCCCAACTGAAAACGCGGTCTTCTTTCGGTCCTTGTCGATTTCTACCTGCCAGTAGCCACTGTAGAGAACCATTTTGCATCGAGTGTGTCCATGATGTCATCGATGCGCGGAAGCGGGAAACTGTCTTTCTTAGTGACGTCGTTAAACGAATGCTACCATCCTTTTTCTTTACTAGAACTACTGGCGCGGCCCATGGACTGACAGAAGGCTCGATAACACCTTGTTTTTCCATGTCCGAGATCAGTGCGCTCACTTCTCCTTGTTTGGCTATTGGAAGACGTCTCGATGCTTTTCGAATTCGCTTGGCTCCCTGTGTATCTATGACGTGAGTTACCATACTCGTTCGGCCTTGGTCATCCGGGCTTGTTGAGAAGATGTCACTGTAGTTGGTGGCTAGATCAGAGGCTTGCTTAAATAGCTGCACTGGCAATTTGGTCTGCTTCAATATTGTAGACGTGAATTCCCGGGCTGTGGCTGTGTCTTGCCTCCTTTCCTAATGATGGCCGTGAGTAGCTTCCAAAGAGGTGATGGGGAAAACAAGCTGGCAGCTGCCGATGACTTCTCCTGCTTGAGGCTTGTGGTTGAGTCTGCGGCGTTAAGGACTCTAACCGGCACGTATCCGTTCCTTATAGATCTTATAAGGCTTCGTCCTACAATACAACTGCGCAATGCCGACGTCTTCGTTGGCTCTATCAGATAAGATCGGTGGACTCCAGAATCACCATGAAGCTTGGCCCACACAATGCTCTCGGAAGATTTGGGTACATCAATGTCGGTACATACTACCACATTCATCTTGGGAATTTGGACGCTAGGATCCTACATCAATACTACAACATTCCGCCATTTCAATACCCGTTTGCCCAAATCCAACGTGATTCCATGTGGTAGCAGAAAATCCATTCCGAGAATGCAGTCATCGATATTGTTGGCGACCAGAAAATTATGTCAGAACGCCAGGCCTCCCAACTGTATCCGGACCTCTCCATTGACGGGTGCAGTTTCTCCCGTAGCTGTCTTTAGTGAGAAAATCCTGCCCTTGGGAAGTATTTTTGGCCTCACTAGGTCTAGTCGGATAATCGATCGGGTTGCACCAGTGTCGATTGTTATGGTGCAATGCTCTCCGTCAACTTAACCCGGAAAATTATGTCAGAACGCCAGGCCTCCCAACTGTATCCGGACCTCTCCATTGACGGGTGCAGTTTCTCCCGTAGCTGTCTTTAGTGAGAAAATCCTGCCCTTGTGAAGTATTTTTGGCCTCACTAGATCTAGTCGGATAATCGATCGGGTTCCACCAGTGTCGATAGTTATGGTGCAATGCTCTCCGTCAACTTAACCCGGAAGGCATAAGTCTGCTTCTGCACGATGTAGTCTTGACATGATGATGGTGGTGTTGGGGACGTCGATGGTGGTGTTGGGAACGTCGATCCTATGCCCCACGAAGTTGGCTCTTACATATTTTCCGACCCCTCAGTTTGAAGGGCTTCCATTCTGGGCTCCTGACTCGGTCGGGATTTCCTCCTAGCTGCACACCCTGGACAATAGCTCGGTTTTCTTCGCTTCTTACGGGTCTCGCTCTATTTCTACGCGCTCACATCTGTACTCGTCTGCCGCCCGGGCAGTGGTACGAGTCACATTTTTCGCTGCCTCAAAGTTCAGACTATAAGCCAATGCGTCCTTAACCGTTTGCTTTTGAGCTAAACGTACGGCTTGCTGCAATGCGCTGATGAATGCTTCTGTTGCTGCGTCGTTTCGATGTTGTGGGTCGTAGGCTGGGTAAGCCAAAAGTGCCAGTCGCTCAATGCCTTGGGCTAGCTGCTGTAGAGTTTCACCAGAATTCTGCATTCAATGCCGTAGCTGTGACCGATAAATCTGCCTCAGGTGATCGTTTCCATAACGCATGTCGAGCGCATTCATTATAGCAGCCGGGTTTGAGTGCAACTCAACGGGGATAGTCTGCAAAAGCTCGGAAGCTGGGCCTCTTAGACCAAGAATTTATGCAGTTGCTCGTTCCTGCTCATTCCAGTGATTTGTCCTAGTGGTGGCTTCAAACTGGGTTTTGTAAATACTCCAGACCGTTTGCCCGTCGAATATTGGTGCTTTCACATTTCTGGATGTGGTTTGCGCTGCGGTTATAAGCGGAGCTGGAGAGGTGGTTACTTACTGCCTTCGCTGCTTCTAATTCCTTTTTCATTTTTTCCATCTCATGGCTGATTCTTTCCTCGACCTGGTATACCTTTTCCTCAACGCATTTAATTTGATTGTTGAGACTACCGAGCTCCGCTTTTATTTTGATAGACTGTTTTTGCAAATCTGCCTTCAAATCAGTTGACTGTTTTCTCCAGCTTCTGTGTGATGTGTACCTTGATTTCGAATGCTTAGCTTTGATGATTGTTCATTTAGCTTCTCTGGATGTTCATTTAGCTTCGCTGATTGTTCATTTAGCTTCGCAGTTAAACTGGATGACTGCTATCGCTGCTCTTGCTGCATCAGCATCAACATTTGCATCAGTGCATTTTCTGGTTCCTTCGATTTTGGTGTTTCTGCTTTTCCACCTTCTGCGCCTTTTTCCGCATCTGAGGGCTCACCCGGATCCAGATACACGCCTTCCGACTCGATCGCGTCACGCAAGTGTGCAATCAGTATGGCCTTTGTACCTTGCGTAGCCAGATTTCGCTGTTCCAACTCCTCCTTAAGCTCCGATATGATGGTCACTTCACTAATTTTTTGATGTAAGCTTTGTGGCAATTTTATTGTTTCGGTTATTTTTCCCCAAGTTTCCACGTTAAATTTCACTATTGTGCACTTTAAAAATGTTTAAAAGTTTTCACTTTCGAAGTTTTCTTTCTCATTTCCGGCACCAGAGTTCGCAGCTGATAATTTTAATGTTGCGGGAAAGTGAGAACGCACTGTCTTTTTAATCAAGTTATAAGAGTTTATTTACTAGGAATGCACAATCATTAATTTCACTATTTTACAAATCACATTTTAATGTAATTTTCACTGTCTACCAATTTATATTTCAACTGTCGGTATCACGAAAATCACTTCACTATCAATCAATATCCCAATTTAATTCGCGCTTCACTCTTATCGCAGTTTTTACTATTGCCTGTTTTACTACTACTCTTCCCCATTCATTCAGCTCGGCTTTATATAGGGTCTATAGTCATTCAATTCATTTGTCGTACATTGGCGAATGTTCTGATGAGAACTACCTGGAATATTCGAGCAATTCTGAATACCCGTAGTGCCTTCACTTTCAGATATTGATCATGGATCTACTTGGTCGATTCTTGTGCTTTCGAGTACATTCGTTTATTGATCATGATGATATTAATAGTTGCGACAGCATTTGCGACAGTAGCTCGCAGAATTGTTTGGAAATGTCACAATACCATGGGATTCCCAAGATTTGTCTGATGATTTTATTTTGCATGGATTGTAGTGTCTTTTTGTTGGTCCGTGTCGTCTGGTAGAAGGCTGTATGTTTTTATAGACATACTGATCCATTCGACCATCGGTCCACACAAGAGGACCTACACCGTGCCAGGAAAAGGCTCCATATACCATCACGTTTCCACTTCCATATTTTTGGGTCGCCTTACATAACATACTTTTTCCATCAGATACAAACATATTAAATTTTGGTTCATCGCTCCAGAATACCCTAATCCAGAATTCAATGGGTTTTTCCATGTTCCCTGGCGAATTCGAACCAGCATTCAACACATGTAGCTTTCAGCTTGCAATACAGCCAAGTAAACCTACTTTCAATCATCGATTTCTGACTGTGTCAGTGAACACTTGAATTGCATCGTATATCATCTTATTTACACACTTGAAGCCTTCTCCAGGAAGCACTTCTGGAGAATTAACTGCCTAAAAGCTGGTGTAAAGCTTTTATTTTTTCCCGCTATACAGGTATATATTTTAAAAGAAGAAATATTAATTCCTGCAAATTTACCGCTAAAGTTAAATTACCTGAATTTTTCGGATTAATTTTCAACTGTGTTGGTCTGACTTAGAAGTAATGCTTTTCTGTAAAAAAAACTAATTTACCCCCACATTTACATCACAAATAAGTAGGTAAATGACAGTAACAACAAGACGACAGTTTACCGTAACTAATAATATAAATCATTTCATCGTTTCTAATTATTTTTCCAATCAAATATGGAGAATAGCAATAGGGCCAGCCCATCTCCCTGCTTTAGTCCGAAATTTGTGTCAAAGGCATCGGTGAGTTAGTTATTGATGCGGACTTGCGAGGTCGTCGACGTCATTGTAATTTTGGTAAGACGGACCAATTCTGCTGGGATGCCAAAGCCAATAATTTGGTACAGTACGTTACGATCACTACTGTCGTATGCTTGCTTAAAGTCAACGAAAATTTGGTGTACGTCTATGTTGAACTCCCAGCACTTTTCAAGTACCTGCTTGACTGTGAACAATTGGTCTATCGTTGATCTACCTACTCTAAAACCACCTTGATACTCCCCAATAATACTGTTAGCGTATGATCCGCTTTTATTTTCTAAGATTTTAGAAAATATTTTGTACGTCGTACAAAGTAGTGATATGGTTCTATAATTTTCGCACTGTAGCTTGTCACCTTTTTTGTGGATAGGGAATATAATTGATTGGCTCCACTCTTTCTGCATATGTTCTTGTTTCCAAATGTGCTGGATGACTTTGTGAATAGCTTGATGAACACTACTGCCACCATATTTGATGAGTGCCACTAGAATCTCATCGATGCCCGGCGCTTTATTATTCTTTTGGGCTTTGATGGCGGAACATACTTCATCCAGAGTTGGTGGGGCTAATGGAAGCTCTCTTTCAAGAATCTCCTTAATCCTCCGCACAGCTCCAGAACATCGGAGCCTATAGACGGTAACTGCTTGGCCGTCCTTATTTTCGAAGAAGTACGGCCCGATGACGCCGCCAGCCCACAAACGGCACCAAACAGTCACTCTTTGTGGATGCATTGGCTTTTCAACGATCACTCGTAGATTCTCATTTGCCCAAATGCGGCAATTCTGCTTGTTAACGAATCCACTGAGCTGAAAGTGTGCCTCGTCGCTGAAGATGATTTTCTTTGTAAAGTCACCATTCCCTTCTGTCTGTTCAACCAACCATTCGGCGTATTGCCGACGCTTGAAATGATCAGTAGGCTTCAGCTCTTGAGTCAATTGAACCTTGTAAGCGTGTAAATTCAAATCTTTATTCAAAATTCGCATCAGTGATGTTTGATGTTCGTGAAATGTTCAATTGTTGGGCACGACGAAGATTCGACGTTGACGGCTCTTCTGCCACACTATCGCGAACAACAGCAATGTTTTCCGCGGAACGAACTGGGCGAGCATGCACAGTTGATTTCACATTTCCTACAGACCCGGTTTGATAAAAATTTGCGCACAATTCTCCCGATTGTGGACACATTTGGTCGATTATGCTGACCCAAAAAAATCACGATCTGCACGAAATGCATTTTGATTTGAATGCCCATTTCGTTAAAGGCTTCAACAACCTTAACGCGCTGCTCAATTGTGTACCTCTCCGTGATTGAATTTGTCAAACACTGAAACAAAGAAATGTCAAATTAAGTTGGGCGAAAAACTTGACGTTAATGTGTGACTCCCAATTAACATCGTGCATTATGGTTGGACCACCCTTTATAATCAAATATTTAAATTTTATTCAAATCGATTCAATCTTGTCCTTCATTCATTCTTCCAAGGGGTGGAAACCAATCGGAGAATCAGTCAGTTAATCCTGGTGCTTATCATCATAACCATACAAACGGCCATCAAGAGCAATCGCCAAATTCTTCGCAGCTGTCGGTCCACAGCGACGAAGCTCTAGTAGCTCGGACCCATAAACAGCAGACCACGCAACAAGTTACAACTGTAACCAAAGTAGTGCATGAAGTTAAACATTATCGTCCAGACGGCCAATTGGTGGATTATGTAGCAATGCCTTTAGATGTGCAGCACGGTGTACCGGATGGGCAGCCTGTTGATTATGTGATGCCAATGGGCATTCATTCAAGGTGAGATTTTATTTCACAAATTAAGAATATACGGAGAATATCGTCGTTGGGTTTCAGGTCACAATACATTAATTACAACCATTTGGATCACCCACATCAAAGTTCACACCAAATGTATGTTCCTGATGCTTCACAATATCATGCGCACTATCAGGACTATGAACATTATCCAGCTGGGACGCACTATGCGAATTCGGCCACCCCGCATGGTGGTGTGCATGGAGCACCATACCTTTCGGAATATGGAACGAATGAGAGAGCAGGTACTCCTCAAAGTCCAGGGGAACACAGTGCTTCACCGTCTCCAATGCCTTTAACTTCGGTCGCAGGTCAACAACACACACTGATGCCCTCCGTAGCTTATTTACAGGTAAGATTGCCTATTAGCTTCTAGGAAATTTGAATAGTAACGAATAAATTGTCGCAGGCCTCCCAATATGATGAAATGGGAGATTATCGCATTACACCATCGCCAGGTGTACCAGTCGATCACAGATATGGCGAAGATCCTTCAGCTATGGTCTATGGCTACGTTTCAGCCCCGACTTATGGTGTCGCGCCTGGGGGTGGAGCAGCTGCTCTTAACCCGAATGCGACCTACGCCACCCGACCTATAATTTACGATGATAATTTGAATGGATCATCATTCGAAACAGGTGTTCCTGGAGGGATATCAGCCGGCGTACATCCAGCATCTAGGATGTTTGAAGATGATAATGAATTACAAAAACATATGTCGCAGCTATCGATGCACGGGCTCGGACCCGAAGCTGAACAACGTTCGGCTACGCGATGGCGAGATCCGAATTTATCGGAAGTCATAAGCTTCCTAAATAATCCAAACAACGTCATTAAAGCAAATGCCGCTGCTTACTTGCAGCATTTATGCTACATGGACGATCCGAATAAACAACGAACCAGAACATTGGGTGGCATTCCGCCACTGGTACGATTACTTTCACATGAAGCTCCAGAAGTTCATAGGTAAGATGTTGGTTTAGTTAGAATTTATTGATTATTTATTGACTGACTACGTTTCGTTTTATTCTTCACAGAAACGCGTGTGGTGCATTGAGAAATTTATCATATGGACGGCAAAATGACGAGAACAAACGGGCAATTAAGAATGCAAACGGTATTGTAGCTTTAATAAATCTTCTGCGTCGTACAAGCGAGTCGGACGTGAAGGAACTAGTAACAGGTGTGATCTGGAATATGTCCTCATGTGAAGATTTGAAACGCCCTATCATTGACGACGGCCTTAATGTGATTGTATCGACTATTATCAAACCACATTCCGGCTGGGATCCAATAAGTCCTGGTGAAACGTGTTGGTCTACAGTTTTTCGCAATGCGTCAGGTGTACTGCGCAATGTGAGTTCGGCCGGGGAATATGCACGAACGAAATTACGAGAATGTGAAGGACTTGTCGACTCGCTATTACACGTGGTACGATCAGCCATAGAAAAAAGTAATATAGGCAATAAAATAGTAGAGAACTGCGTGTGCATTTTGCGGAATTTATCATATCGATGCCAAGAAGTTGAGGATCCAAACTATGACAAGCATCCACTTCCGTCGCAGACGCGAGCTTCATCGGCTGCGTCCTCGCCTAAAGGTAAGCGTAAGAGTTTTACACTTTAAAAGGGTTTTCTGGATGAGTTTAAAAAAAATTTCCATGATTCATTTGCAGGTGAAAACCTAGGCTGCTTTGGTGCCAGTAAGAAGAAGAAGGATAGCGCTCAAAACGATCAAAAAGATAATGTGTCGGGTGGAGGCAGTGCAAGTGGTACAGTGTCCCGTAGTGCTGCACAAAGGAACGAACCGGCGAAGGGTTACGAGCTGTTGTGGCAACCCGAGGTAGTTCAATTATACTTGGCACTATTGCAAAGCTGTTCCAACCCGGAAACCCTCGAAGCAGCAGCCGGAGCCATTCAAAACTTAGCAGCATGCTATTGGCAACCAAGCATAGAAATTCGTGCTGCTGTTCGGAAAGAAAAAGGCTTGCCAATTCTCGTAGAACTATTATCGTAGAACTATTAAGGATGGAAGTAGACCGAGTAGTTTGTGCAGTTGCCACAGCTCTTCGCAACCTGGCCATCGATCAGCGAAACAAAGAATTGATCGGGAAATATGCAATGCGTGATTTAGTATTAAAATTGCCATCGGGTAATCCGCAACATGACCAGTCGACCTCTGACGATACGATAGTGGCCGTGCTAGCAACAATAAATGAAGTGATAAAGAAGAATGCGGAGTTTGCTCGATCTCTGCTGGATGGTCATCATAGAGAAGGTGGAGGAGGGGTGGAACGACTTATGAATATCACTCGCCAACGACAAAAGTACACACCTTGTGTATTGAAGTTCGCCAGTCAAGTATTATTCACAATGTGGCAGCATCAAGAGTTACGAGATGTCTACAAGAAGCACGGATGGAAGGAGCAAGACTTTGTAACGAAAACAGTAGCAGCTAGAAATGCAGCGCCCAATTCACCTAATAATGCGAACAGTACGCTTAATCGACCCATGGCATCGCAAGGTCGTACTCGATATGAAGATCGAACGATCAAACGAAACGCGGGTGGAGCTAGTGGTACGACCGCAGATGGTAGCATACCAAGGAATAACGGTGGAATGTCCATAGCTCATAGCGGCTCAGGTTCTATTTATCAAAGGGTGAGTGTTTACGATATTTTTTAATCGATTTATAAAGGAAAGAAGATTATTATTTTCATCAGATATACGTATAACTTTTGAATGAGGATAGGTAAAATCTTCTTGTTTTCACAAGTGTTAGGTTTTCCTTTCATCATTTCCCATGTAAATGACATGTAAATTAAGTAACGGTAGAGGATAAGTCCCATTAGGCAAGGTTTAATTTTACATCTTTATTACCGATTTCGCTACACCAGGAGTCGATCTACGTATAGGTGCCGGTTATTGGGGTTGCATGTGAAAGGCAAGATATTGTGGCATAATATATTAACTTGCGGTGGTAATACAATGATGAACTATGCAGATATGATATTAACACTAACAACCGGCGAAAACAGCCAGAAAGTTGCATTTTCTAATATTTCGTTGAAACTGTCCGTTTCTTTTGAACGAGAACTGTTGAATTTACTTTAAGTTCCATGCAAAAGACGTGTTAATGGAAGTATGGGAAATAACAATTATTATAGAAAAATTGTAAAACTGAGATCTTCCAGAAATTTCTAATCGACGAGGAAGATCAATTCTTTCAATAAACTCAACGGTATCTCGATAAAAAAATAACAATTTTTAAACCTTGTAGGATTACAACATAATCTTGGTGCATCGCCATATCAAGCACTAAGAACTCCAACAACTAGCTGTGGATGAAGATTCCCCAAGCTGCTCAGATTCTTTTGAGATAAAAATATATGAAAACCTTTTCTGAAGTAGATAGATACGCCTGAGAAGGCTATACAATCAAGACCAAATTAACCTATTTAAGGCGGAAGGCCTCACCTTTAGAAAAGTAGTTGCTTATCATCCTAACTTATTAACTGCTGACACAGAGAAAATGCCTTTGCTCCGTGTGAGCTGGCAACATCTTTGCAATGCCCTTCAATTTGTACTCCACTGGAGATGATTTCATCAATTCGTTCGTTCATCAATTTTCTATGGTCGACTTGATTCAAACTCGGTTGCTCTTCAACTGATTCAAAGTTTTATTTCTGTTGAAATTTAAACTTTATATGTGCTGGCCTGGTTCTATTCAAATTTGAACGTGCGGCGCTACAAAAAACAATGTAGACGTGCTTTGAATTAAGTGAATGGAAAATATCGAGTTGAAAATAAAAAAATGTTAATAATAATAATCCACAGAAAATGTTAATAATAATAATTCGCACAGCAGTCCAAATCCGAACCTTGGCGTTGAGATTATTGTTAGGGTATCTCATCCCATGGCCGTAACGGAATGCATGATGATATGGTCAACATCACGCTAAATCATGTGATTATTACCTAATTTTCCAATTAGTACCCATCACAGCTAGGCGGGCTGATAGTCCGACAGCACCATCAGAAGCTCAAACTTGATGCTGCCACGAGATTTGAACTTAAGAGCTGCTGCGCAAGCAGAGTGTGCCCTAAGCCACTGCTCCACACCGACTAAAAAATTTTAATATGCTGAGGAAAATTTAAAGTAGAAATAAGGTACCGTTACACTACAGCTTTCACCGTACTCGCAGATATAAAAGGTAAGGGTCCTGGAATCGAGCGGAGCCATCTTACATAAACAGTCGATATGGTGAAGCGAAAGGATAAGAAGGCACATCTGAGAAATGAAAAAGATTTAATTTAGAATTCTATGCACAGTCTAATTCGAGCATTCATCGCGAACAGATGTGTTATCAAATCGCTCGTCGCTACTTGGTCAGTCCCGGTGATAAAAATTGGTCAAATCTCGTTGTGCCATTCATTCCTATCTGTATTGGTTTGGGATTGTGCTCTAGTTCCTTTGGAGTAAAAGTTTATTCACCATAAGTGAAGTGCTACCCATAGGTAAACGAAAAGGGGAGTATTCTTCTCCTACTCTCCGACGGGAACATATAAAACTTCCCAAAACCGACTCGAATTGCCTCATGGCTCATAACCATAACCGGTTTCCACCGTTTAAAAAAACTGATAGTCAAGGACGGTACCGACGATTCTGCTAACCCTAATAATGTTTCGAATAAACCGAAGCATAAAACTCCTCCAATTATAATAAAATCGATGGATCGCAGTTCTATCTCGGCAATGATGACTGACCTGAAAATTTCGGCATATCATATTCAACACTAAAGCGTTGGGAAAAACTCATCATTACCTCGTCGGAAGCTTACGAGAAGACGCGTGAACACCTTATCACCAAGAACGTTCACTTTTACACTTATCCCCGAAACGACGAAAAGTTGAACAAATTTATACTAAGTGGACTCCATGACATGGAATGTAACAACTTAAAGAAGAACTTTGCCGATAATCATAGCTAATTTTTCGGAAATATTAAATATTGTTTTTCAAAGCGCTACATGCCGCTGCGCTGAACATGCGACCTACATCCTCTACTTTCTTGTTGGTTCAGTAAAGCTTAATGATCTTAAACAGATCAACTCGATAATGAACACTACGAGAGAAATTTGAAATGTTTCCGGCTTTTGAAAGAAAAACATATAATTCAAGCCAAATAAAATTTTATTTCTCGACATGGTCTCAATCGCTTTTCCCAACTCTTCAGGCCATCAGAAAAAAATTCTGTAGGTAAACTTGAAAAATACAGGTATACTGCCTCTTCAACCACGGTATTTGACCCATATTCTTTTCCACCCAGAAAATTTTTTAAATTGAGGAGCAAAAAAATACACTCGGAGCTAGGTCTGGTGAGTAGGGTGGGTGTTGAAGCAATTCGAACTTTAATTCGTCCAATTTCGCCATTGCGACCATGCATGTGTGGGCTCACGCGTTGTCTTGATGAAACAGCACCTTCTTCCTCGCCAAGTGTGGTCGCTTCTTCTTGAGTTCCGTCTTCAATTGGTCCAGCAACCCAGCGTAATAGGGCCATTTAATGGTCTTACATTTTTGAAGGTAATCAACCATAATTACTCCACGGCTGTCCCAAAAAACTGTCCCCATCACTTTCCGGCGGAAGAAAGACCTTCGCCTTCTTGGGAGCTGGTTTGTCCACCACAATCCACTGCATTGATTGTTGTTTAGTCTCCGGAGTATAGTGATGGATTCAGATTTCGTCGATAGTAATTAATCGGCGCAAAAACTCAGTAGGATTCTTTTGGAACAGTTGAAGAGTCTCGCGCGACATTTCCACCGGACGTGCTTTTGGTCGATCGTCACAAACGCGACGACCATCGTGCGGATAATATTCTCATGCAAAAAAAATCGTATGCACCCGTTCGATTGATATCCCACAAGCCTCAGCAATTTCCTTAATGGTTAATTGGCGATCTTCCATCGCGGTTGTGTGCATTGATTGACGATATCTTCCGTTGAAACAGTTTTTCGACTCCAGAACGTTCATCGTCAAAATGCTGGTGCGACCGCGTATGAACTCGGCCACCCAATGTTTCACGGTTGTAAATTAAGGCGACGATTCACCATACACGGAGTCTAACTCTTCTTTCACTTCCCGAGTTTTTTTTTTCCTTTCAAATAATGGTACTTTATCACCGCGTGATACTCGATTTTATCCATTGTTCTTAGCAAATGTAATCTATCAACTTTGGAAGAGTACCATGTGTTTTGTACTGATCGGAATGACTTTAAATTATGGTGTACATATGTAAAGACCATCTATTAGTTGGCAAGAAAATTTGAATGTACCATGATTTTTGCCGGTAAGAAATGACCCTCGTAGTTCATTGGAACCACCAAAAGAAAAATGCAAAGATCGGCGCAAATCAATGCAGAATATGTCAATCCTGCGGACAGGGTACTTCACATTGCTATCTGCCAACGCAATGCCTCATCTGTGGCGGCCAACACTCAAAAGATCCACTTCTCCTTCGCAAATCAAATGTGCGTTATGCTCCGGTCCGCATATTGCCAATGATAAAACCTGCCCTAAACGCATCGAATATCTAGCGATAAGCCAACGAGCGTCGCAGCGGAATCCACGGAATAAACTTACACCTACTACAGTCACTTTGCCAACGTTCAACGACAATTTCCCCGAACTGAACACAAACCACTCAAAACTGGTCGCATGCTAGCCAATTCGCCATCCATATCGATACGAACATACAGCCAGATTGCACGTAGCAAACTAGCTTCTAATATTAATCTTAACAACACTGGTAATTTGTCTCCCCATTTAGAGTCGCAAGATTCTCTTTTCACTGGAGCTGGACGAGAAGTTGCGATTTGCCCGAAAAAAGGAATTGAATTTGAAATAGTCAATACGTTTTGTTCAAATGTAATCGAAACAGTTGACGTTAAAATAATATCTTTAGATATAATAATATCGCAGCATATTTTAATGGCGTTTAGTTGGACGCATCTTAACTTCAAACTTTTGAGAATGAAATGAACAAGCTTACTAAGCTCATAACAATATTCATTCTGTGCGGTAATTTCAAGGCAGTGGCACTCGAATTCGGGCCAGATTCTGTACAATTTAGCTTTGAATCGAAACCTATTTATAAGAGTACACGTCCCGGACGGCCCAACCTGCTTTCCTCCTCTACGTGGAAACCCCTCTACGTTTCATTAGCAATAGCCTTATCTCAATTTCACAAGCACTAGTCACCAACGGCCTTGCATCTACACATTAATATCGAATTGGCCGGTCCCATCGCGCAATGATCAACCTTTGTCTACGCTCAAACCTCGTGGCAAAAGTATCGTGAATACATAAATTCTAGTATTAACTTCTCCGCCTTTGACCTTTCCTTAGTACAATCAAGTGAGCGAATCGATTATATTGTTGTGAGACTTACGACACTCATTCACGCGGCTCGTGAGATATCTAGCCCCCTAAGTTCTAACCACAGTGCCTAATATTAATGCCGTACTTATTGGGCTAAGACATCATAATTAAGTTCGCCGTTCATGGCAATGCACTCGTCTCCCTAATTTAAGAAGCTTTTTAAGTGACCTGAACTTCCAAATACGCACATTTTTTTAATAACTGCGTAATGAACGATGGAACACCCTACTCTCCTCGCAAAATAAAGGATCGAAAAAATCTTCATATTGCCACTTCAAGGATCAAATGGAACCATAGCGTTCTATCGCGGAAAAGAGTGAATTACTAGCGAAATCTTTTTTCTTGAAAAGCCGTCGGGCCTTGCTTTGTTGTGTGAGCAGGCGCGTTTCGGCTCCTTTGAGTCATCTTCAGAGACACTGAAGAGACACTGAAGATGACTCAAAGGAGCCGAAACGCGCCTGCTCACACAACAAAGCAAGGCCCGACGCCTTTTCAAGAAATAGAGAATTGGCCTGCGGATATCAAATAAACAAAATAATTGACTACTAGCGGAATCTTTCCACACCGCCGATACAATCACTGATCTGGAAGAACTCGCGACTTGCGGCCTGGTCAATGAATACATCAGTTCCCTTGAGGGTATGGCCCTCCAAGAGTTCAAGTGGGCTTAAACTCAAGTCATCAGATGGAGTCGACAATATCCCTAATAATTTACTTAAGAATCTCTCTAAGAGAGGGCTCATATTCAATGCTTGCCTGAAACTCTCCTACTTTCCGAAATCATGGAAACTTGGATGGTAGTTCTAATTTGCAAGCCGAACAAAAAATCATAACTTCCGGAGAACTATCGTCCTATCAGCCTTCTTCCCTCTCTCAGCAAAGTACTAGAAAAATTATATTGTCTCGTATCCTAGCACAACACATAGGTGAACGGCCTATCATCCCTAACTTTCAATTCGGATTTAGATCTGAACTATCCACCAGCCATCAGCTCTTAAGAGTTACAGCTCACATTCACCATGGCTTGGCAAACAAAATATCCACGGATCTCATTTCGCTGGATATTCAAAAAGCTCGGCTTGACGCCATCGTTAAACTTTCAAAATTTTGCTTTCCAAACCTCATCAAATTAGTTCTCTTTTTTCTTTCACATCGATCTTTGACAGTAAGGACCCAAGCCCTTTCTAACAATTATAGTGTACTGACAGGCGTTTGTTAAGCCCTACCCTTTTCAATCTTTATACTTCGTACCTAATCCTAGCCCCTCACTGCAAAATCGCTATGTATAGTATACAGATGACACAGCTATTTTCGCTTCGGACACTGACCTCAATAAAATAATCAACCACAAACAAAAACAACTACAGTTAATAAGCGATATTTTAAAAAACAAAAAAATTGAAAATTAAATTGAACTCCGAGAAGACAAAAGCTGTCTTCTTCACGAGAAAACGTGCTCATATATTCTTACCGGCTCGACAATTAAATGTGTTAGGGGAAAGTATTTCATGGTCCAAAGATTTGAAATACCTTGCAATGCACCTTGATTCCAAACTAACATTCAAAGGTCATGTTGATGCTATGGAATAAAAATAAGCAAATGCATTCCCGCGACTCATCTTTTCATAAACAGGAAACCAAGCTATTTCAGGACAACAATCTACTATTGTACAAAGTCATAATTCAGGCAGTTTTGTTATATAGCTCTGTCACTTGGCATTCCCACAAGCTCCAAATACAATAAAACAAATGCTTGAAAATCATATTAAAGAAATCATTCTATTGCTCAACTTTTCGATTACATCAAATAGCCAAAATCAAACCTCTGATCCAAATAGCGTGTGAGAGATATTCTGAGCTCATCAACAAATGCAAGAACTCGTCAACTCCTCTAGTTTCATCCCTGGAAAATATTGTAACCTAGTGTAGACGACTAGACTAATTTAACACATCCTTTTTAAGTATATATATATATATATATATATATATATATATATATATATATATATATATATATATATATATATATATATATATGTGTGTATATATATATATATATATATATATATATATATATATATATATTTATATATATATATATATATATATATATATATATATATATTTATATATATATATATATATATATATATATATATATATATATATATATATATATATATATATATATTTATATATATATATATATATATATATATATTTATATATATATATATATATATATATATATATATATATATATATATATTTATATATATTTATATATATATATATATATATATATATATATATTTATATATATATTTTTATATATATATATATATATATATATATATATATATATATATATATTTATTAATAATTTTTCTTTTTCTACAAATATGAAATCTTAAGACCTTAAGTTTAATCTTAAGCTACTTTAAGCTTAGCTTTTACTTTTTCATTAATAAATAAACAGTTTGTAAGTTCGAAGGAGATATTTAAATAAAACTACCTTGCTTGGACTTATAGCTAACCAAAAATATCCTAGTTTTTAAAACGCTTACTAGACTAAGAATGCAGGATAGCTAAATAATATTATTACCCGAGAGAGATGCAATTAGGGGGTTGGGTGAAATTGTTGATCTGGCCATTAATTATTCACTTCACTCTTGTGCGAGCTCCATTAATTTGCGAATTCTGACTATTTGATTTAGTTTTCCTGTTGAAAACAAAAAGGTTTATCAAGGACAAGTTTCAAACATCTATTCTGCACGCCTTGAAGCTTTGTTTTCTGTTAGTTTCCACATGAGTTCCATGCAGGAGCTCCGTATAGCATAATATACTGGATCAGCATTTTAAAAAGAAGAATTTTATTTTTTTAGTCAGGAGTGATCTCCGATTTTGTAGAGGATAGAGGGTTAGTATAGGGTTTTCCAATAAGAGGTATTATTTTGATATTAAAAGAAAAATGCCATTTTTTTAATATAAATGATCGAATGTTTATTTCATTATAAAGAGGAAGGTATGCCGTTAATAGTGGAAAATAACATCAGGCAAATGACCACCCTTACAGGACCATATCCTTTTCATGAAATTTTCCATAACCAAATCGCAAAGTGGCTGCTCTATGTCCTCGATAGAATCACGAATTCCATCTTTGAATTCTTGAATCGACGCTGGGCTGTTGGCGTAGACCTTCCCTTTCACGTGGCCCCAAAGAAAGAAGTCGCAAGGTGTTCAATCACAAGATCTATTCAAAATAACACCTCTTATTGGAAACCCCTATATTACCTTTGAAATCTTGGTGCAAGTGAGCAGTATGGACTTATCAAGAAGCCCCAAATAAGAAATTTCCTTCGACCAAGGAATTGTTTATCCCAAAAAATTTAAACTTCGATTAAAAGTAGGCAATGCTTGCTTTTCTTAGTGAAAATAGAGCTTTTTATTTCGATAGGTTAATTTTAATTTTCCAGTGGTGTAAATATTGGTATAGGCTGTCTGTATAAAAGCAAACGCAACTAACTTATAGTTGACGATTGTAGACATGTCGTGGATAAAGATATTAAAGAGCAGCAGGCTGTATCCCTGCCGCTTTGATTGACGTTGGTGCTACTCCAAAGCTCATTGTGAGCGCTTACGCATCAGATTTCTAGGGGGCAGGCCGTTCCTCTCAAAATATTCCGCCAGTATTTTTACTTCTGTTGGGGGAATGTGATTTACATGTCTGATGCAATGACTCTTTCGCGGGCGATTTGTAGTGAATTGAAGGAATATGAATGTCGGTAAAGGACTGCAACGATGGTTTGCTACCTCGGCGAGCGAAGATGTTGGTGCTCGCTGGAATTGGCCGTGTCTGAGGACGCGTGAATGCCCCGGAAGACTAGCATTGCGATGTCGTGAGGCGGGTTCTTTTCCCCAGCCCAAGGGCTCACTACGAAAAAATTTTGCATTCCCAAATTCAACGATACAATGACTCGGTTCGACGGTGTCGAGGCCGAGGCAACCTCCTGAAGGGATGGACTGTTCAAACAAAGCAACAGATTGTGCCTGGTGAACGCGTGTGAGACTTGAGAGGATCTCGTCTTTACTATTCATACTTACGACCCCAAATAAGAGTGGGGCATCCAGGTGGAAGCGGTGCCCCCTCGCATCCCCCCATCCATCCATTGTAGACGTGTCACATTAAACTTTAACATAAATGGGAAACCCAAGCAGAAGGCCACTCTACCTTACGAGAGCACCTGCAACGACAAACAAAAAGGGGTGGGCTCACCCGATGGCTAGCGCCAACGTAGCGGGTCCAATACCTAGTCCAGGTTTCATGTAAATGAAAAGACCGAACTTTCTTTTTTTATCTCTTCATTCTCCTTTTATGTTAAATTAAGTATATATTTAGTATATTGTGCAAAATAAAGCATATTACATTTCATATTTGTTTGCAGTAAGTAATATCTCTTGCATATTTCCATTACTAGCTTTATAATCAAAGGGAATTCAAACTATCCACTTCAACTCGTCTCTACACATCTTAACGCATGACTTTCTTTTCATTGAAGAAAAAGGAGTATTTTTTTTTTTTTAGAAATCACCCATTAGTCAAAACAAAATTCAAATTATCTTTCAATCTAATTATGCGTTGTGTCCAAACAACTTAACCTCTATATGTCAAAATTTTTCATAGATCCACTTTTTCAACTCCCTTTACTTTGAATCTAGATTTTTTCTAGAATTCTTTCATTGTTTTTAACTAATAGCGTAAACTATATAACAATTGAAATTTCCATGAATGAGGAATAAAGAAAGAGGTATTGGCTTTATAAATATAAAATAAAGAAAAGATATTAAAGAATTATATGAAAGACGGAAAACGGACTGTAAGATTTATATATTAGTGTTGTAGGTTTTTATACTTTATTACTTTTATCTACCATCGTGTCTAAGTTTACTCAAGATTTTAAAATTTTAAATACAAGAGAGGGTACTCACCCAGTCCTCTTCCGACGAGCACTCGTGTTTGGGGCGAGTAAGGCCTGAAACTAACTAATTCAACTTGCTGTTATGTTACACAGTGAAAATCAGGCAAAACGCATTGAAATTGTTGTAGGTTTTTATACTTTATTACTTTTATCTACCATCGTGTCTAAGTTTACTCAAGATTTTAAAATTTTAAATACAAGAGAGGGTACTCACCCAGTCCTCCTCCGACGAGCACTCGTGTTTGGGGCGACTAAGGCCTGAAACTAACTAATTCAACTTGCTGTTATGTTACACAGTGAAAATCAGGCAAAACGCATTGAAATTCACGTCAGGTTTTTCTCACAGACACGATATACTAATTCGAATAGATTTTTTTAATAGCGACACAGCTAGATGGATATTGTATTCACTTTGAAAATATCGCTCTAATAAAATAATCCATTCATTTACGTAAAACGTATTTAAATTTAGATTTCCTTCATAAGTGATTAAAAGTTTACTGATTTACGGTTAGCGATTCGAATTATTTAATGAATGTTAATTGGTTACAGGCGCAGGTGATATTTTGATCTATTTTCGAAGACTTCCACGTTTTTCATATATGTATCGATATTCACGTGATCGGCGTAGCAATCCAGCGTCCTCCATGCAATCCCACTTGCTCTCTGACAGACAGAAGATGACCACCGGAAATCCGATGAGATCCAGCACTTTTAACTGTAGCATCCAGTTTAAGGACTTTTCCAATTCTTTCCACTTTGGTCCGACGTTAATTTTCCATTCGATGTTGTACACAATCACGCTTAAATAAATACATTCACTTTTGGGAAGGGCAGATTGAATTCGGAGTCTCAACTCGAATATCGGCAAGAAGCGTGAATGTAATTTTTCTCTACTCGCCAGTTACTCCTCACCACCTTCTCAATACGAGTCCCGCTTGACAAATCTCTCCACGCTCATCTCGTCGAGTCTCTTTATGGCGGTAACGGAGGTTTTCTCGTTGACACAATCTAGCAATTGCTAGATTGCGTCGGAAAGGAGGTTGCCATTATCAATTTTTTTTGTTGTAGTTTTATTTAATTGTTTCATTTGTTTCTTTGGGAAAACTTTTATTGATAATGGTAGCGATGGTAGTGGAGGGGTTTAGTGCGGGTTAGAAAAGAACAATGTTAATAAGTTATATTAAGTCCAGCATTATGGATTCTGAAAAACACATATAGTTAATGTTTTTCCTGATCAAACTACCCGCTCTGGGCCCCACCCGGCAGTGCACACCATATTGACGTCTCAAGTGTCAAGCCTCAGATTTGATTCCTATTGCTCCACGGTTCTTGGATCATTTGTAGCCCTAGCTTTGCTTTATGAATACTCTAGCCTAGAAGCCCTTGAACGATAACTTGGGCTAAACTGGAAACCTGCCCACTCATTTAAAGTGGTAACCGGGTTCAAGCCCCACTTCAGTTTTTGGAGTATCTTTCGAACTGATTTCCAGAACAGAATGATCCACTTCATCCGGTAAATGGCCTGATTCTCCGTACCCTTCTGTATAGAACCTTTTTCATTGCCCTCCTCCCTTTCATAGCGGTACGTACAAGTACCGATGTTGAAGGTATTCCTATTGCGGCTGTTGAAGCTATACTCCTTCGCTGTCTTTAATGTTGTGGCCGTGGAGGTGGTCTTCAAGCGTCTAAGGCCAAATTTAAAGCGCAGAACCTTCCACTCTTTCCTGCTGAGATGTTTGTTCGAAAAAGCCTACATCTTGAGTAGAGCCTGTTCACCCCCCACACTCCATGGAAGGCATTTCGGGATGTTTGCTTCTTTGCGCACGCAATTCAACACCCCTACAAGTGCGCCATTTTCGGATACATGCTCTAGCCACGAGCTTGTGTCATTTCCACAACTAATGAGCAACATACCTGGTCTGGAGTAAACCAACCCCTTCCAGTGTCAGATCTCCTCAACTTTTGGTATTCGCTATTGGAAATATGTAATTTGCTTTATGGTTTGGGGCCAAATTGCCTCATTTGTCCGGTGGTCGAA
The DNA here is from genome assembly GCA_963969285.1 of Odontomyia ornata. Taxonomy (NCBI): domain Eukaryota; kingdom Metazoa; phylum Arthropoda; class Insecta; order Diptera; family Stratiomyidae; genus Odontomyia; species Odontomyia ornata. Next base: position 39,983,718 of record OZ017742.1, read on the forward strand.
GCCACCGGGCTCCGTTATCCTGTTGCATCCTCAGCACTAGTGGAATTTATTTTAAGCTTTCTCCAATTGATATTTTAAAAGTGCTTCATAAAAATTCAACAATAAAAAGTAAAGTTGATAAAGAATGAAGGGACTTGACAAGAAAATCATTAATTTTACAAACCACAATTGATAATAGCAGAGAATTAAAATCACGGCTAAGCCCTGTGAATGCTAGTTTATACGAACTAGCGAGAACTTGATTGTCTTTATTTCGAAATCCGAAGAAATAGTTCGTTGTAAATTAATAAAAATTTTGTTTTTAACAGGGAGATGAAATACCTCACGGTGGCGACCACACCTACCAAGAAAGTGGACAACCGACTCCGCCCACAGCAGCTTCCCGCATGTATGGATCGATGGTAACCGGCAATGGTCCTAATCACTCCACCTAAGTCACCGAAGAGTGGCACTTGTCATAAGTGTAAACTAAGATAGATATTTTTTTCTAAATGCAAATAAGTTTTGACGCAAAGCATAGCAAAATAATTTGAACGTTGGAAACGTGTTGTAACTGTCGAAATTTAATTTGCAATTCAACTAGTGTCAATATTTCCCGGCGACTCTCGCCGTTTGAAGATCAAGCAATGAATAGTTCGCATTAGTTGTAAATTGGTAAAAATGAACACAAACACTCAAAGTTAGGCAGCTTTGCATCTGTAGAAATCATACATTTTTCCAGTCAATTCAGTGTTTATCCTCCGTCATAAATCAAATTTAAAGATTAAAATTCAAAAATTGCCATCGCCATTATTGCTACAATTGTATTTTTTGGTATTCTAAGCGTTTGTCATGTGTTTTTTGGACGATTCCATAGTTTGTATGTTAATTGTTTTCGCTAATAGCACACAGAACTGCCAGAAAAGAATATGCTTAGGTAAAACAGAACTGGAATTGACATCCAAGCGCAAAGGTGAGAGACAATGCACTTAAGAAGTGTGATTCCTTGCAGATACTTAGCGACGTATACTAAATTGCTGTATTGATGTAAATAGACGATAAAGTCAATCGCCAGCCGTAAGTTGACATCTATTGTATTTATGTATAAGTGAACAAGGTAAAACGATAAATCTCGGTTTTACACAACTATTATTCCTTATTTCGTCCTTTTTGTATGTTTTATATTGTATTTATGGGCAACTATTACCTACATATATTTTTATTTAATATAAGAAAGTTAGATCCATGCATCTAAATATTATAATTAAGAGAAAATATTCAAGTAAAATAAATTTACAAATGAAATTTTAAAGATGAAAAGGATACGTATAGCATCTTAATGAAAGAAAAAATAACCAAACAAACAAAAGTAAGACAAGCGACACTTAAGAAAAAAAAAAACCACACAGCGAGCAAATATGATATCTCTATAACTAGTACACGAAGTAATAATCGTATTAGAATTCAGCGTTTTATACGGCATAAATTTGAATTATTCATTTCGCACTTCCGTAGTCAGTTTATTGAATGCATCGTTGGTGTATCTGTGTGCATGGTTGGGAATGTGAATGTTTTATTCGTTGATTGTGGGAATGAATGTGACATGAAAGTTAGAGGCAACTAAATTATAAAATTATAATCATTGACATTATTCTCCTTTCGGTTGAAGAATCGTTTCTCCCCTTACCTCTAGAGTAAATTGAAAAAGTCGCTTAGAGGCCTGGTAGAGTAGAGAGGGACGTAGTCAAAATGATTTGCATGAAAATTTGTCTTGAACTTTACAGGAAAATGTCGTCTGGAGATGCAAAAGCAATAAAGCTGGGAAGCTGCATCGAAGGCCGTGCAACAATGACGTATTTATAATCGCATTTGCTAGCCACAAATTTATTCTTTTAGTAAAATTGAATATCTTACCTGATCAATCCAACCTGAGCAGTTATCACCCTTCTACCGGGTCCGCAATATATTAGAGTCCTCCATCTACACAATTTTGTATGTTCCATATTAATGAAGATTAATTCAAGTCGAAAGCACTGAGTAAGTTTTTACTTACATTTACCTCCCAACACTGTCCAAATGCACAGAAATTATTGCTCCATAAGTTTATTTTAAAAATGCGAAAGTTGTAAATTTAATTCGAACGTAGTATAATCAACAAATGTTGATATAATTTGTTACTATTTTGATCTGCACATCTTAACCATTCCACTGTTTTTGGTAGCAAAAGCCCAGCCCACTGTCTCAGTATTGTTTATAATTGTACTATTGTGATATTTGCATGAGAGCATTACAAAATACAGATTGTTTCCATTTCTAGCGAATAACTGCATTCAATATGTATGAGTGCATTGATCAAATTATCCTATATCCTGCGAGCTATGGCGATCATTGTTCTTTTGACTTTTGATTAGGCCATTGACGACAGCCAGTAAACTGTTCGATTCTATTTCAATTCACACATACTAAGACCAAAATGTTATCTCAGGAATAATTTCCATCACAAATATTTTGATAGCGCTCTTGCTACTACGAGTAATTTGTTTAAAAAAGAACAGAAAATCAATAACGAACACAAAATTATAAATACGCTTAATAAAACATTTTGAACCTTTACGTTATACTCATACACAAGGCTATAAAAAGTGTCTTTGGTTTCAAAAAAAAAAGAAAATCACTTTCAATTATCAAATAATACACCATTTAGATTAAAGTTAGTATATCAGCGGAGTAAACAAAATTGAAAATAAAAACTTACGCCTAGATAACAATTTGAATCGAGCTCAAAGGAAACTTTCATATGAAGGATGATTTCATAAAATAACTAAAAAAAATACTAAAATACGTTATATCTAAATTCTCCGTACCATTTTGTATTCAAAATGAAGAAAAAAAATGTAAGAGAAACGATATTCGAAACTTCATAACTCAAATTGAACAACAACAGCAACAAACTTGCAAAGTAAAGACATTAAAGTAATTTTTAATGAGAATATTTAGAAATCACACAATTCAAATGTAATTTAGTGATTTTATTTTATACTCTCTAATGTTTCTTGTATTCATGCGACTATATTTAAAAAAAATCAACAACAAAAAAATAAATAAAAGTAAAATTCAAAATAAAATTCATGATGGTAATTATTATAACAAGATTTAAAAACATTAACTCATAAGTAAAAGAAATCATAAGGAGTGGAAAGAAATTAAAAAAAAATATTAAGAAAAATAAAATGCAAAAAACATATATCGTTATTGCATTTATATACAAAATATTACATAACGAAATATAAATGTACTACTACAATTACCAATTGCACTTATAATTAAAAAATTGAAAATAGAAGAAATGGTCGGTCGAACTTAAATTTATGTAGCATTGTATAAACAATATATAAAGATAAATATAATTATGTAGATAATTCCGATGTTGTAAATGATTGCTTAGAATCAGAATCAACGATGAACAGTGGTCACCACCGCTGTTCATCGTTGATAGTAAACGGTATTGGTGCTAAATTGGGCTGACTAGTTCCCCAGATTGCCAGGTGCTTTTTGTAAATAGATAACGTAAAATCGTAAAGGCAAGTCTTCCATTCCTGATAGCAGAATAGGTAGTAATAAACATGCCGCCAGTCGCTAGAAAACTCACAATTGCTTCGGAACTTGCAACAAAGACATTGAATAGATTGGACAGGAAATTAACCGTCTTACCAAAATGACAATGACGTCGACAACCTCCCAAGTCCGCATCAATAACCAATTCACCCATGCCTTTGACACAAATATCGGACTAAAGCAGGAAGAATACGTCATAAGAAAACTACCTTTCGATACAAGAAGTACGTTATTATAAAAGTCAAGCTAAGTGGTAGCCCATGCGGACGACATCAACATTTTGTCACGGTCGTTAACAACCGCCAAAAATCGTTTCCTGAAACTCGACAGCGAAGCAAAACTAGTAGGGCTACAAATCAATGAGAATAAAGCAAAACTCATGCCGCAATAGAGAAAAATACATCAGATACGCAAAATATCCTTAACAGCGGCAGGGTATTTGAGTGATCTGACATTCCAGGATCCAATGTCATAGTCCTTTCTTTGTTTTCGAGGTCGTTGCCGTGAGTCCAATCCATTCCGAGGCCCATCTGCAGGTTTCGAAACATTTAAAGGTTTCCAGGGATGAGGAGTTAGCCCGTCGCCCAACCTCCGTTCCGGCGGCATGGTTATTACGTTGATTCCGTTATCCCTGGCGCTGTAAAGGACCTTTTACAACAGGCCAGTCAATATCAACTAAAGATACTTGCAGTCCAGGAAACAAATCGGACTGGAAACGACATTTAAGACATGAGATCGCACACAGTACTCAAAAGTGGGAAGCCTACTGGAAAACGAGAATTCAGAGTGGCCTTCATTGTGGATAGGGAGTTCAAATCGCACGATATTGATTTTAAGGCAGTCAATGAACGGATGTGTGCGATCCGTATAAAAGCGAAATTCTTCAAAATCTGGCTGATAAATGTTCACGCCCCAACCGAACAAAAGGACGAAGAAACGAAGGAAACGTCCTACAATCACCTGGAAAGACTGGTCGACTCATTGCCTACCAACGACACAAAAATTACTCTGGGTGCTTTCAACGCTAAGCTTGCAAATGAGCTATCTCATCGGGGAACGACTGGAGGATATAGCCTCCACGATGAAAGAAATGACAACGGCCAGCGCCTGATTGACTTTGCATGTAGGAGAAATCTAGTCATACGTTCGACTTGCTTCCCATATCGACGCATTCATAAAATGACCTGGGTATCACCGGATGGCAACACAAAAAACCAGATCGTTCATGTTCTGATCCAACAACGTTAGGCCTCGAGCGTACGTAGGTAGGAAAACCAGGACGAAGAGAGAACACTATGAAAATCTCAGTAGAGTAGCGAATAAGATAATTAGGATTAAGAAAATAAAATACTATGACGACCAATTGAGAAGTATAGATATAAGTTTACCGAGCAACAACACAAAAGCATACAAAGTAGTGAAAAGCCTGAAACGTGGTTATGAGCCCAAAACCACGCTCTGTCGTGATGACATGAGTATATTATCGCTGATGAAACCAAGATTAAGGAAAGATTGGCATCATATTTCAAGAACCTCCATAATCCTCCGCACAGCTCCAGAACATCGGAGCCTATAGATGTCTGCGGAGAGCGTCCATTGGCCCCACCAAATCTGGGTGGAGTTTGTTCCGCCATCAAAGCCCAAAAGAATAATAAAGCGCCGGGCATCGATGAGGTTCCAGTGGAGCTCATCAAATATGGTGGCAGTAGTGTTCATCAAGCTATTCACAAAGTCATCCAGCACATTTGGCAACAAGAACATACGCCGAAAGAGTGGAGCCAATCAATTATATTCCCTATCCACAAAAAAGGTGACAAGCTACATTGCGAAAATTATAGAGGCACGGCGTACAAAATATTTTCAAAGATCTTAGAAAATAAAATCGGATCATACGCCAACAGTATTATTGGGGAGTGTCAGGGTGGTTTTAGAACAGGTAGATCAACGATAGACCAATTGTTCACAGTCAAGCAGGTACTTGAAAAGTGCTGGGAGTTCAACATTGACGTACACCAAATTTTCGTTGACTTTAAGCAAGCATGGGACAGTATTTATCGTAACGTACTGTTCCAAATAATGCTTTGCCTTGTCATCCCAGCCAAATTAGTCCGTCTTACCAAAATGACAATGACGTCGACGACCTCCCAAGTGAGCATCAATAACCAACTCACCGATGCCTTTGACACAAATATCAGACTAAAGCTGGGAGATGGCTGGCCCCATTGCTATTCAATTTGGCTCTAAAGAACGTCATAAGGAAGCTACCTGCCGATACACGAGGTACATTACTATTCAAGTCGAGCCAAGTAGTAGCCTATGCGGACAACATAAACATTTTGTCACGATCATGAACAACTGCCAAAGAACTTTTCCTGAAACTCGACAGCGAAGCAAAACTAGTAGGGCTACAAATCAATGAAAATAAAACAAAGCTCATGACGCAGTCGAGGAAAAATACCTCAAGTACACAAAATATCACACTTGGCGAATAAAGTATCGAAAATGTTAGCGAGTTTGTGTAAGAATATAGCTCGCAAATAAAATATTTTATTCAGTATTGACGATCTTAAAGACCAGCTGCATACACAGGAAAACAAAGCTCCAAGTATACAAATCTGTGATAAGACCTGTGTTGTGCTATGGGTGTGAAACATGGGCCCTAACAAAAGCATCCGCAAATATATTGAACGCCTTTGAGCGACGGGTCCTGAGGCGAATCATCGGAGCGAAGCAAGACGGGAACCAATGGCGACTTCGATACAACCATGAGCTGTATGAAATTTTTGATGAGCCGAAGGTCTCACTGATTATAAGACTGCGGAAGCTGCAATGGGCTGGCCACATGAATCGTATGGACGAACAACGGATACCCAAAAAGGTATTCGTTGGGAGAACTGAAGGCCGGAGACCAGTGGGGAAACCGAGGAAACGCTGGTCTGACTCGGTCGACGAAGACAGCTCATCGCTGCTCGGATTTCGAAATTGGAGGACGCAGTCAATGAACCGAGACAGTTGGAGGCGCTATTTGCGGGAAGCGAAGACCCGAGAGAGGCTGTAATGCTAAGAAGAAGAAGAAGACCCAAAATATCACACTTGGCGAATACAGTATCGAAAATGTGCGCGAGTGTATTTAGGCGCCAAAATAATCAGAACCGGTGATAAAAGAAACGAAATGCGCCAAAGAATACAGCTCGCAAGTAAAATATTTTATTCAGTTTTGACGATCTTGAAGACCAGCTGCATACATAGGAAAACAAAGCTCCAAGTATACAAATCTGTGATAAAACCTGTGCTATGCTATGGTTGTGAAACAAGGACCCTAACCCAAGCATTCGCAAACATATTGAACGCCTTCGAGAGATGGGTCCTGAAGCGAACAATCAGAGTGAAGCTAGATGGAGACCAATGGCGAATTCGATACAACCATGAGCTGTGTGACAAGCCGGAGGTCTCAACGATTGTAATTACGGAAGCTGCAATGGGCTGGCTACGTGAATGAACGAACAATGGATACCCAAAAAGATATTCGTTGGGAGAACTGAAGATCGGAGGCCAGTGGGAAAACCAAGGAAACGCTGTCGGATTCGGTCGATGAAGATAGTTCATCGCTGGTCAGATTTCGAAATTGGAGGAGGCGGTCGATGGACCGAGACAGTTGGAAGCGCTATTTACAGAAAGCGAAGGCCCGAGAGGGGCTGCAGAGCTACGAAGAATAAGATTGGACTGAACAAAAAAGGCATAGAAGACCTGGTCAAAAACTCCGTAAATATGGCACGATTTCTTTTAACTCACAAAATATAAGAGCTTTATGTACGACTTCTTTTACATAAAGTTTCATAGAATTTATGTGTACCATATGATTTCAATTTAGAGAATGGTAAGTTTAGGAATCACATTATTAGTAGCGAAGCTGTGATAATTCTCCGTAATTTCCTCAGATTTCTCGGTTCACAGATGTTGAATAGTGTAAGTGCCTACAAAGCCATACAGTATGATACTGAGAAACCTGTTTAAAAACAGGAAAGAAAAGAAAACACTTGAAATTCGGGTGTTAAGGCAAAAAATGGGGGTTAAAGAAGTTGTATGAAATGTTTGACGAGTCGGCAGTCTCCACAAGAACAAGATATCGAAATCGGTCGATGCGGTAGATGAAATTACAGCTAATGCCGATGATTTGGTAAGATCTGAGAATGTCACGAATCGGAAAATCCAAAGGATTAAGTTGAATAGATATCAACGTTTTGTGGCCTATCGTTCAGAAACGTGTGATGAAACGACAAAGAGCTCAGTACAAGTTGTCTTTGGAGAAAATTGACAACTTCTGGCAAATTTAAGATTTGGTGTTACTTTCGATTTAATTAAATCTGTATGAAAGTATTATAAGAGAGTGTCAGGGAGATCTTGGAAGCCGACGGTCTACAATAGACCAAATACTCCAGTTAAGCAGGTGCTCGAAAAGTGCTGGGAATATAACATCGACATGCACCCTCTTTGTAGACTTCAAGCAAGCATACGACAGTGTCAACAGAAATGTCCTGTACAAATTAATGCTTGACTTAGGCGTTCCAAAAAAGGAGTCCGCATGGTCAAAATCATGATGCTAAACACAGAATCCCAGGTCAAGGTAAACCTTGAACTAACGGACAGCTTCATAATGGAATGAGGCTGAAAACAAGGGGTTGGGCTCGCCCCAATGCTCTTCAATATTATGCTGGAGCACGTCATCGGAAAACAATACACTAATGTTCAAGTCCACACAAAGGGTAGCATATGCTGATGATGTCAATATTATGGCACGTTCAATACCGGATGCCAAAGGAGCATTTCTGAGCCAAGGATCTGCAGCAAACCGAATTGGCATACGAGTTAATGAAACGAAGAATAAATTCATAAACACTCCAGTCTAACTAAGCCTAACCTTAGGAGACTATATGGTGGGCGAAATCAAGTTTCTTTTTAAAAATGCAATAAAAATGAACAAAAATCAATTTTTTTTCCTTACTTTTTTGCTTTATTCGCAAGAACAAATCTTCCCGTTAGTTGTGAAATACAATTTCATTCATATGGCTGCCACGGCGGGCGTGACAGTAGGCCATCCTCTCAGCTCAATTCTCCAAGACATTATTGATGGTATGGGGATTGTTAATAAGCTATGCGCGATCCCCATGAGAAAGAAAAGAATATTACTTTACTAGAACACAAACATAACTTTATTGGTAAAACTAAAGACAAGAATTGATAAGTAAAGAAACGAATGTAGTGAGAGACTACATGTTGGCGCGCGCGATGTCGACTCGTCGGAGGTTGCGAACGAAGTGAGCGTCTCGTTGACATGAGTTGTGAAATTGATGGCATCCACTAACTGCTTGATGCGCTCCTTGCGGTGAGCATGTGGACGCCACAATGGTTTCGGGCTCATTGAGCAATGGTTTGTTGAATATTCAATTTCAGTGCTTGAATCGTGTGTGGATTTTCCACATAACATTGATCTTTCACAGCGCCCCATAAAAAGAAGTCCAACGGTGTCAAATCGCAGCTGCAACGCGCCCAATTAACATCGCCAAGGCGGCTGATTACACGATTTCCGAATTTCGTGCGCAAAAGATCGATTGTTTGATGAGCTGTATGGCATGGCGCACCATCCTGTTGAAACCAGAGGTCAGCCAACTCCGAACCCTCAATTTCCAGCCACAAAAAGTCGGTTATCATGCCTCTGTAGCGCTCCCCGTTGACCGAAACAGCATTTACAACCTCATCATCAAAACGGTCTAATGATGTCAACACTCCAGAATCCACACCACACTGTCACTCGCTGAGGATGCATTGGCTTCTCGACAATCACGTGTGGGTTTTCCGAGCACCAGATGCGGCAGTTTTGTTTGTTTACATAGCCGCCGAGATGAAAATGTGTCTCATCAGAAAATATGATTTTTTAAGAAAAATCGGCAACCAGTTCGATTTCAATATTTCCCAACGTTGTTCAAGCGTAAATCGATTCATTTTGTTCCGCAAAAGGTTAATACTGACTAATTAACATAATTTTGAGCGGGAAACAGTTGTCAGTGCAAAATAATATGTGATTTAAAAAGAAACTTCTATATGGCCCACACTGTATAAATTTGAAAGTGCGGATAATTTTGTCTATTTTGGAGCTAACCGAAAAAGATGAGATTAGACGCAAAATAAAACCTACTACCCCGAACATCCCATTCTAAGGTCCAGAGTTATGCACAGGCTAACTAAGCTCCGTATTTACAAATCACTTGCCAAACCTGTGCTGTTATATGGAAGCGGAAGATAGACCCTGACGAGCGAATCCGGAAACGCAGTGGACATATTTGAACACAAAGTGCTCCGGCAAATCGAAGGCCCAGTGGAACAAGGAACAGATTAGAGACTACGTTACAGCGATGAGTTGTATGAAATATTTGACGAGCCAGATCATGTAGGGAGAATGGAAGAAAACCGGCTACTTAAAAGAAAATTGAAGGGTAGAGCACAAGGTAGACGTCCAGCCGAAAGATCGAGAACTTAATGGGAAGACACAATAGAAGCTGACAGCAGATCCTTATTGGGAATCATCAACTGGTGAACTAGGTCGCGGAACCGTGATGATTGGAGGAGATTAATCCTGGAGGCCAAGGTCCGGCAACGTTTCTATAGCCTTATGCACCCTCCTTAAAATTCACGAAAACCCTCGCACCTGTTATCGTGGATGTTGACATTGGCCCCTCAACGTCCGAATGAATAAATTCGCTGGATACGGTATCACGAATATCGTCATCCTTCCTAAACGGAAGTCTGCGTGATTTCCCTAATTGACTGGGCTCGCAAAAGAAATCCCGGTTTGAGGTCAGATTCATTCCCATTCACTATTTTCGCTTTTGACACATCCGATTGTGTCAGTGCCTGAATCGCTCATGCCACCGTTTCAAACTACTCGATGCCATGTTCGACTCCGTGCTCGAAATCGATTTCGTCTCCAAGTATAACTGGTAAATATTGTTCCTCTGTCTAATTCCCTGCGCTATAGTTTCTCCGTCGGAATGAAGGTGAACAAATTCGCCTTTGAAAACAATATCGATATTTTTCGGAGTGTACGCTCCGAAGCTAAACAGATTTTTCTTCAATTCGGGTACACACAATACATTTTCGAGTGGCACTTCAATCCATTCTCCATTAACAAACTTACATACTTCGACGATCCCAATGCCAGTAACTGGACACTGCTTGTTGTCGACGAGCGACACGCTCTCCGCCATCATTGATCGGAGATCCGTGAACCACTCTTGACGATACGTAATGTGACGGGAGGCTCCACTGACCAATAGCCACACGTCAGTAGTATCGTGTTTCAACAACTCGTCGAGCACCTTTCGTTCAGATTTCTCGCGGATTGCGCGCGGCTTATTCGACACCGCGATTCGCACTATCTTTCGCTCCTTTTTTGACGATGTCTCTCTTTTTCCTCCGGCACTGTCGGGCATGTGCCCGAAATCCGCGTACCAGGATTTCCTTGGGCACTTGACGATTTAATCATATTTTTCGCATCGCGTTTTCCGATAGCCATAGCGGCAAAAGCATCAACCTCATCGTCGTCTACAGTCATTCTCAGCTCCTCCTTTATCAAAAGTTCGATGAGCTTCTGAACTGTCTGATCGACTGCGGGCACGCTGTCCCAGGCCGTTTTCAATAAGTTATATTTTGAGAAAAGCGTGGTGATGATTTTTGCCATTATAGCGAGGTCCGAGACTGCTTCCCGACATCTTTGAGTTGCATCGCCAGGTTTTGGACTTTGGCTGTGTGTGTGATTATCGAGTCGTTTGGTGCCATTCTATGCTCATGGAAGCTCGACTCCGATTTTCGCTCAAGGATTCTGACGAGCTTATCCCACATGTCTTTCGACGTATTCCACACAAAAAGAGCCTGCATAATGACTGGACCCACTGCGGTCGAGATACTGTACATAGTTTTCGCATTGTCCATGACCCCTTTTCTGGATTCATTCGCGTTCACGACATCTCCTTCAGGTTTTACGTGAGATCCATCGACAACATCTTTTATTCCGGAAGCCATCAGGATCGCAGTCATTTGAAATTTCTACGCCTGGAAATTCTTTCCATCGAGCTTCGTGACGTTTTTCACCGAGATCTCGTCCGCTATTTTGTTTGTTCGCGTCGTCCGACGGTGATTTCGCGATCTCGCGGATTTCTCTCTCGTTTATACGAACGCGATACCTGGGCCCATAATCTCTTGGATATAAGGGTAGGTTTACGCAGAACGAGAAATTACGTGAAAAACGCTTTGTTCTCTAATGGCGTACGTTACTGAACAGATTACAAATAATAGCGACACGAATCTCGGCGACGACAAATCGGTCACAGAGCTCCGCGCGTGCAGCAAATAACTTTAGAGTTTTGATCGAATGTGTTCGCATGGTTGGCATACATAAACGAAAAATGCAACATAAATGAAATATTCTTTTCACTTCACTTATATGCTCTTCCCTTGCTGTTTTTTTTTTAGTTTATATCTAATGCTTTACATAATTTAGTTCAATGGCATCAAACCACTCGTTTAATTGTAAATAAATTTGCCATAATACAGAAATACCTTATTAAATATTTCCAATAGTCACTGTGCTGATTAAGATTGGTGAAATAAAACTTAGACAAAAACTAAAAAGAAAACGACATTTGTTTCAGTTAATCGAGTGGAAAAAAGAAACACACGGCGTAATAAATATACTATGATTCGCTTGAAGAAAGCACAAAACGCAACTTGTATGCTTAAAATCAAAACTGACGTTAGCAACAGCTTATATTGCGCAATATATACTATTTTCCGAATGAAAACGTACAAAACGCATTCCGTGCATGCTATAAATTCACGTTGCACTGTCCATATACTCCTAAACTTTTCAAGACGAGCAAATGAAGCACATGTTTTGCACCTTCCACTGATAGCTCAGTGTTGAGAAGGAGACAAACTCCTATACATTCACTTTGGAAGGCGATTAAAATTAAACGGCTATAAGAACTGAAATAATTTTCACTTCACTAGGAGTGCTATTGTGTCCTCCGCGGGCCATCTGGATTTCACAGTAGAAATCAGTCTCAAAACCGTACAAAACCTCGAATTTTCGTTAGCACCTCAATTCTTCATATAGCGCCATATAAGTTAGCCAGCAAAGTCGGCCTACTAACGGGCATGTGTGTGGGGTAGTAAGCGCTGCTGCCATATGGCTTCCTATCTAACATCAGTTTTGGTTATGTAGTAACGTTGCTGTCAGATGGCTTTTATTTGACGTCGGTTTTGGGTCGAACACGTTCCATATGTTTGACAATCGAAAGATGTTCCACAGAAAAATAGACTTCAAAATCAGCTGAGCAAACTGTCAATATTCATGATTACGCCGAACACCGGCGTTTAGTTGATTTCGGAATTAAAATTTCCCATTACCATGTCACTGGTGATACGGTATCTTTTAAGAAATCAATATCGAAAACTGTCTCGACCGTGGCATAACTGTCCCGTTCACACTTCACCATGCATCAATCAGAGTTTGAAGGAAGACTCCTTATCAGTCGATGATACAAACGTTGACAAATACCTTCGAAGTCTACGCCAGGAGTTCTATAATCTCAAAACAAAAACAAATTTGGAATCGACAGATTTCAGAAGACTCAGACAACTATCAGAAGTTGTGTCGGTTTTCGAGCAGCGTAATAGTGTTTTGAATAACATTAGCTCGTTGAGTGACATTGAAAATGAAAAGGATCCTGACATGAAGGAGTTGGTGAAGGAAGAGAAAGAAGTAAAGTATCTAAAGTACAATTTGAATTATATTCATGTAGCATGTCCATTCAGGTTTATAATGGTATCCTAGCAAATTTAAATGACAGCCTAATGAAGCAATTACTAAGCCTTGACACCACCGAGCAGTACTCTTCACTATACTTCGAAATAACTGCCGGGGTAGGTGGACAAGAAGCAATGCTGTTTGCCAGTGATTTGTATGACATGTACACAAGATACTTCGCATTCAAGGGATGGGAATACGAATTAGTTCACTCAGATCATTCCGAAATAGGAGGTAACTACTCAACGGCAAAACTAGTCTTGGCAATCAAATTTTGATCTGAATCTCCTTAGGCTTGAGGCACGCAACTATGCTAATTGAGAATGAAAACGCCTATTCGGTCTTGAAATTTGAAGGCGGAGTGCATCGTGTGCAGAGAGTGCCCGCGACCGAAAAGTCAGGCCGCATCCACACGAGCACTGTCTCAGTTGCCGTTATTCCCCGCCCGGATAACGTAGACATGGTGATCAATGAAAGGGACCTAAAGATAGAAACAAAGAGAGCGAGTGGCGCAGGGGGACAGCACGTGAATACAACTGATAGTGCAGTACGAATTGTTCATATCCCAACAGGAACTGTTGCGGAGTGTCAAACGGAAAGATCGCAAATTAAAAATAAGGAAATAGCAATAAATAAGCTACAAGCAAAACTTCTTGAACAGAAATTGCAGTCACAGGTATGGATTGTTCTACTTTGCTGTAAATACTAGTCCTTAAATGTGTTTTATTTGTCAGGAGGAATCAACTATTGCAACACGAAAAGCGCAAGTAGGATCTAGCAATAGAAATGAAAAAATTCGAACATACAATTTCATACAAGATCGAATAACAGATCACAGAATCAAAGGTGGAACTCTTCATAACCTTTCAGGCTTCTTTGAGGGCCGTGAACCGCTTGACGGACTGATAAACCAACTGGTCTTTGCAGAACGCAAATCTAGCTTACTGAATGCAATTAAAAGTATGGAAAGAGAAAGTTGATAAAATAAAGTCATAAAGTAGTTGTTTTTTGAAATTTATTTTGCTATATTTCCCCAATCAGAAGCAGAACCTACCAGCGCTAGATGCTCCCGAACTGCTTTGTCTAGAATACTTAAAATTTGTTGACATCCAAGGAGAGCTTGATCCAGAACATTGGGCAGGTGGTCCAAGTGAAATCGCTGGGACATTTCCATAAAAGCTATTTTATTTGAGCTTGGAAGAGAAGCGACGGAAAGCGTGGCTCCACCCGAAACTTCTTCTAAATGCGAAACATCCATCAGTGGAACATTTCCATTCGCTAAAGACGCAGTACAGGCGCAGACATATTCTTTCAGACAAATTCCTGCGTCAATGAGGGCTAAAGTTGCAGCGTTGACTGAAGCACAGTAATTCCCTCCATCAGCCTGAAATTAAATGGAAATTTAATCAACACGTTCAATTTAAGTGGAGATTTGCTTACTTGTAAAACTTCTATGAAAACATCAATTTGTGAACGTGGATATAGTTCAGTCTTAATAGCAGCTCTTAGCGTCTGCTGCAAATGAATGGTCATCTCCTGTGACTTTCGGTCACCTCGCGGTCGATTCTTGCGTTCACCCGTTGAGAACACAGCCATACTGTACTGACAATTGACGATGACTTCACTGTTATTTATTTTCTTGGAAGATGCCTAGAATTTAATTTATAAAGGGGCATGAGTTCACAATTAAAAACAAGAAACTTACCTGATGGGGGCCATACACTGCCGCTAGGACTTTAGTATTTCCTTGTTCCAAGTAGGCGCTTCCATCGGGTTGACTGAACACACCTAATTTGCATCTTATGCGACGCAGTTCATGGGCCCTGCGGCCATCCAAGCGTAATCCTTGATCAGAAAGTAAATCTTGGTGGGCCATAATTGAAGTGAACGCGCTTACTTGCTTACAATAACCTCAACCTGTTGACAGTTCACATCAAAACAAATAGCTCTTCTTCTTCTCTATAACCAAAAATTCTTTCGGATTTGGTTAGCCTGCTACACGGGGAAGTAGGTAAGTAGTTATTTTTATCATCTAATCTCCTTAGGCTTATTTATTATTATTTTTCCTTCAAAAACATAATAATAAAATGAGAATAAATGCTTTGATTTCTAAGCACAATATATTTAAAAGTGATTAGCTGAGATAAAAGATCTTAAATTATAATAAAAGTTTTGAGTAGTATTGACTATCTTTAGGCACTTGCCAGAATGTGTACAAAATTTAACACTAGAAGTGCGGAAAAAGAACAAATATTCTTAGAGTTTTTATAGAATCGCAAGTTGCTTCATAAGAACATTAAATTTAATATATGAATAGTAGTTTCAATATGTAGTCAGCGAAGTATGGGATAAAAGTCCACTGTTCTGCTGTGTTAATATTATAATTAATTTTGAATAGTGTTAGTTGGATTTTTCTTTTTCCAAATTAAAGCATAATATATATGTATAATAATTTTACTTAAATTGAATTTGATATTGTTGTTTGATTAAATGTTTTTGATTAATAATGTATAAATGCAGAGAGCCATTCGGGACGTTAAGTTTTTACTGTTTTTATTGTTTGGAGCTCGATTTACATTCTATTAAAGTTTATAACGATTAATATTGAATAAAGCGCTTTTGACTTTGACTAGGTCTCTGGCTCCAATTCCGCTGGCGGCAACGAGATTTGTTTCTGGTGACTCTACGGATGGACTGGTTAACTAGAAAATAAATAAATGTGACTATATACCTACTTTCAGCGACTGATCTACTACCGATCTCCTATTTGTGCAAGCAAGTCTAATG
The DNA here is from genome assembly GCA_963969285.1 of Odontomyia ornata. Lineage (NCBI taxonomy): Eukaryota > Metazoa > Arthropoda > Insecta > Diptera > Stratiomyidae > Odontomyia > Odontomyia ornata. The sequence continues at coordinate 39,999,961 of OZ017742.1, forward strand.
TATCTTTAACAAAAAATACGCCATACAGTCAATGACATACGATGATAATCCTTAAAAAACAAAATAATACAGTGTCAGAATATTTTATATGTTACAAGAACGAGGTTTTCAAGACAAAAACTGTTGCTATTTAAATCGTATATAGCTTTATAAGTTCTTTCCCCTAGCACAAAGGTCCACTACAAATTATCGTTCGCTCACACGATTTGTAGGTTGACCTAAAAAAAAAACATGAACACAAAACAAATAAAAGGAAGGAACAGGCCTGACTGAAGATTTCATTGTTATACCTACCATTTGTAGTAATCGAGCAGTCCGCATAGGCACGCTGTTTGAGGGATCTTCACAAAAAGGACAAAAAAGAATAGGGGAAATTATGGTAAAATAAAAGAAGTTATGTAAGAATTTTGCTATATTTTCGAACAACCTATAATTATTCTAAACGATGGTTTATTTCTTAAAAAAAACAACAATTTGGGTAGACTGACCTACGCTCATGTCAGAAGGGTTTTGTACCTAGCTTCTCAGAAATTCAGTCGCCAGCAACGAACAAAGTCAGGAAACATGTCAAAGAGATTGCACAGTTAAAAGAAAATCCATTGTTCTGCTATTTGCAACGGTCGTCACTTTGTTGCAAACCAACAAAAATCTCTCAAATAATGAATTCCCAAAAAATATTTATGTTATTGGCCTTATTTGAAAATTTCAAAAAGATCAAATCAAAGCTGCAGTGACTGATTCGATGGAAAGTCCATAAAATACCAAAATCATGTGTTATTGTTGTTGTAATTGGAAATATTTCAAATGGCTGTAACTTCCGTGTATATCGTTCAATTTTCATCAAACTTGCTGACTATAAGGGCCTTTTGTAAGACTACTTAAATGCCGGATTTCGTTGAGTTTAAGGGTACCCATACGAATTTATTGGGGAAAATTTGAAATTTGACGATCATACTATTTTTAACAAAGTTGAGCGAATTTTGACTTCTAAGGTATTTGTTGTTGTTGTACTCATAAACACCTACCTCTATAATTTTTTTCAAATTTTTCAGATCACAGGTGTCCAATCGCGAGGGGGAGGACACAAATTTTTCGTGTATTTCTCCTCCCTGTGCGCCCCTCGAAGCAACAAATTTCAGATTAAGATTTTCAGATTCAGATTTTGAAAATTACGCGTCAAGTCCTTTCATTTGACACCCAGGCCGGCTACCATTAATAAATTTTTTTTTCAGGGGCCACTGCCCTCTATGGGGAGACCTCCCTTAAAAACCTTATAATATATTTTTGTAGTGGAACTTTGAAGAGAGCACCACTTTACACTTACATACAAAATTTGATGTTTCTACGTTAAGGAGTTTGCGAGAAAAATGGTTGTGACACACGGACGGATGGACGGACAGACAGGATTCAATTTTAGTAGGGTTTTGTTAAATTTTTTTACAAAACCCTAAAAATGAGCGACATGAATTTTCCTCTCGATTATGATATCGTCGAACTGACGTTTATTCTTAAATCGATTGGTTTTCATTTGAAATCGTTTGAGTTTGAAAAAATAGAAGCGACATGAATTTTCCTCTCGATTATGATATCGTTGAACTGACATTTATTCTTAAATCGATTGGGTTTCATTTGAAATCGTTTGAGTTTGAAAAAATAGAAGGGCGGGAAATAGAGAAATTCAGGTCAATTTAATTTGGCATACATCCGGGAATAAAACCTAATTTATTTTATCATCAAACAAATGTACGTGTCCACCTAAGTCATTGGAAAACAGTTCGGTATAATTCATCTTGGTGATAACTGCGATTTTTATCATAAAGCAGAATTATATCATAAATTTCATACAATAAAAATGGATATTTTAAATTTTATCGAAAATTTCGTCTCAATGGACGGCATAGATAGTGATGTTCCATCCCTAACCACATCAACACTAACAGCAACAACTTTACGTAATACAAGGTGCCTGCCAAAATAAACGAGACTAAGCTAAAATAGAAACGACAGGAGCTTTCTTCCGATAAATTCGAGTTTATTTATTCAAAATAGTCTCCCCCGGCCTCGATACACTGTTTTGTGCGATCAAAAAGCTTTTTGAAAGAGTTTTTCAGGTCGTTGACCGGAACGTCCTTCAGAATGTCGGTACAAGCCTTTTGGATGCCCTCTACGGATGCAAAGCGTTTCCTTTCATGGCCAAATGCAATTTTCCGAATAGGTAGATGTCACAGAGAGTCATATCAGGCCTAGGAATAGGTACTACAGGAAGCCCAGTATTCCCCATCACGTGTAGTAGAATTTTTTTAGTGTTAGTAAAACATGTTCATAATATTGGTGCATCAGTGCCGTAAGGAATAAAGTTATTTTGAGTAGGGGCAAAATTATTTAGATTTAAATTTAGCGTAAGGAATACTAAGGAGAAATTAATCTCTTTATTTGCTATATATAAACAATATATATATATATATATATATATATATATATATATATATATATATATAAATATAAATATATATATATATATATTGTATTTATACATATATGTAAATATATATATATATATATATATATATATATATTGTATTTATACATATATGTAAATATATGTGGGAAACGAGCTGTGCTGGCAACCCGGAACGAGTGGCCTGCTAGACGACACAGACGAGATAACGGGTGATTGAACAACTGGTTAGCGAGCACAAACACATAGCAGACGGATGTTGAAAAAGATTCGTATCGAAGACGTCGTGAGAGGCAGTTTAGCAGAGAGCCGTTCCCATCATTATTCAATTCATATTGTTTTCATTTACAAGTCCGCATCACTATATAAAATAAATATCTTTTATCGAATCAACATCATCGTTATTATTACAATCCCACAGTTTTGGGGGCTCAACCGGGATTGGATAATTGAGTGATCGGATACTTGATTAATCGGATTCATCAAACTGGGATTTTTATATAGTGCTTTGATATTCAGTGTAAATTCAGTGACAATAGAAATTGAAAAGTGCAGTGAACATGTCGAGTAGGAAGTTAACACTTGGTGACTTAGTGTGGGATAGTTTGACCCATCAGCGAACGAAAGCGTCTAGTATAGCTGTGCTGCATAAAGTCGTTTTCGAGAGAGATGACGGTAGAAAAAATCGTAGACAATTACGCGAGTTCGGTGGGTTTGAATATAAAGGCGAAGACAGTGAAGAATTTGAAAACAAAAGAAAGTACATTTGTGATAATTTCGACAAAGTACAGTTAGAAACAGTAAGTGAAATTTTATCGATAAATGTGAAACAGAAAACAAAAGAACAGTTAGCCGTCCAGTTGTGTCGATGTTTGAACGATCTCGAGGTCTTGGAAATGGAAATCGATGAAGGGCGCGAAATCGAGGACCGAAATGTGCAAGCAAGTAGTGAAAGCGACGACAACACCAGCAAACGATCGCAAGGAGTAAGGGAGGAGCAGAGGAGTCGAGCTGATGCCGAACATGAGGAACTGTTGTTGCTGCGAAAACTAATGAGCATTAAACAACTGCGCATAAACGACGAATCGGAGTCCGATGACGAATTGAGCGATCCTCGTCATTCGAGAACAAGCGCGAACAAAAAACGTTGCTTGAAAAAGTACCATAAAATGGCGAATGTAAGCGAGAACGACGAAAATGAAAAATCAAATGGCGCGTGGGCTGATGGTGACCGTAGGACGGGCACTATGACAAAGTGCAGTTTTTCGTTTCGAGACGTTGAAGATACAATTCGTACATTTGATGGTAGTGGACACTACCTTATTGAGAATTGGATTGCAGATTTCGAAGAAATCGCTGACATGTTTGTTTGGAACGAGCTTGAAAAATTTGTGTTTGCTAAAAAATCGCTTCGTGGCGATGCCAAAACATTAGTACAAGCTGAAAGAGGAGTGCGGTCCTGGATTGAACTACGAAGATTGCTGCAAAAGGAGTTTTCGATGAAAATTAGTGGTGCCAAACTACATCGGGTGTTGAGAGAACGAAAGAAGGAGAATTCCGAGTCGATGATGGAATATGTGTTAGCAATGCAGGAGATGGCCGCTCGTGGTAATATAGATGAAGCGTCGCTGATCGAGTACATAGTCGAAGGAATACGAGACACCGAAATTAACAAAATGATGCTGTATGGAGCTGAAGACATAAAGCAGTTGAAGAAAAAGCTGAAGATTTACGAGGACATAAAAGAGAAGGCAATAGCCGTAGCCGATAGCCGATCCAGAGTTGTAGCTGAGAGCCGATCAAGAGTTGTAACTGAGAGCCGATCAAGAGCCGATACCATTGAGCTGAATAGCACAAAGCTGAACAGTGGAGCTGGTTTTGCAGTAAATAAAAAATATTGTTTTAATTGTGGGTCTGCTGATCACATAAGAGCTGCGTGCACTTTCCCTACAAAGTGCTTCAAGTGTCGTGAGTCTGGACACATGTCCAAGGAGTGTCCGTTAAGCCAAACCCCTAAAGTGTTGAACGTTGCTGAAGTTAAGTCCATTGATAATTCGCCGATGTTGAAAAATGTGTCAATTGGAGGAGTTTCAGTAAGAGGACTTATTGACACGGGCAGTGATGTGAATCTAATCAAGGAAACTGTGCTGCATACATTACCGAATATTCAAATTCAATCAGCTGTTCGTTCATTTCTTGGATTCGGAGGAGTTTCCGTTGCTGCGGAAGGAAAGTTTCTGGCCGATGCCGTGGTAGATGAAATTAAAATGTCATTATGGTTTTACGTCGTGCCAGATGGGGCCATGAGTGTTGATTGCGTGCTGGGCCGTGGAATTGCTGCCGTTGCTGATATAATCATTAAGAGGGACAGTGTTGAATTGAAAAACTGTTGTGCTGAAGACGAAGCTGTTATTATGTCCATTGCAACATTAGAAGACGATGGTTTGCCGCTAGAAGTAGTACCGTCTAAATATCAAAACGAGGTGCAAGAATTAATCGAATCATACAAGCCGCAGGTCGTAGTGGAACCACCGTTTAAGATGCATATCGAGTTGAAAGAAAAAATGCCAGTCGTGCATCGGGCTAGTCGACTAGATTTTGTTGAGCAAGAGGCACTCAGGTCGCAGATTTCTCAATGGCTGATGGATGGAGTTATTCGACGATCAACGTCGCCATATGCTAGTAGAGTAGTCATCGTAAGAAAGAAAGATGGTACGCCGCGAGTTTGCGTCGACTACAGAGATCTGAATAAGAAGGTCATTAGAGAAATTTTCCCGACTCCATTGATAGAGGACGTCATCGACAAGCTGCAAGGCGCACGCGTGTTTACAACAATAGACCTAGAAAACGGATTCTTTCATGTAGCAGTCGATGAATCGAGTATTGGATATACGGGATTTATCACCAACGAGGGGCATTTTGAGTTCATGTACGCGCCGTTCGGATTTTGTAACTCGCCAGCTGTGTTTTTGCGTTTCATTAACTTTATTTTCAACCCGCTGATTCACGAGGGGATCGTGTTAACATATATGGATGACGTGATAGTGCTGGCCAAGGATGAAAGAGAGGGCGTACAGCGCTTGAAGTACGTATTGGAAGTGTGCATGAAGCACGGGCTTCGGATTAAATGGAAAAAGTGTCGATTCTTGCAGCGGCAGATTGACTTTTTGGGACACCGTATAGCAGACGGAACCGTCAAGCCAAGCGAGCAGGTTGTCCGCGCTGTAACAAAATTTCCATTGCCACAAAATATTAAAGCTGTACAGTCCTTCCTGGGATTAACCGGGTACCTGAGAAAATTCATATTAAATTATGCAATGATTGCTCGTCCATTGTCAAACCTTTTAAGGAAAGAAGTGCAATTTCGCATGGATTCATCGCAAATAGATGCAGTAACAAAGTTGAAAGCTGCTATTACTAGTTGCCCAGTGTTACAAATTTATCGACGAGGAGCAGAAACAGAGCTGCATACGGACGCTTCAGCTAGAGGATTTGGAGCTGTGTTGTTCCAGCGAAGCGAAGATCAACAGTTGCACCCTGTTTACTATTATAGCAGCAAAACCACTAGTGCTGACGAGAGTGCTCATAGTTACTATTTGGAAGTTAAGGCCGTCTATTTGGCTTTCAGGAAACTTAGACACTATCTGTTGGGAATCCATTTTAAGCTGGTCACTGATTGCAGTGCTTTTAGACAGACAATAGAAAAGAAGGAGTTGCCACTAGCAGCCTCGAGATGGGTAATGTTTATTCAAGATTTTGACTTTGAAGTGGAGCATCGAGCTGGAAGTCGCCTCCCGCACGCTGATGCATTAAGCCGATTTCCCACGATGATATATTTGATGCGAGATGAATTTATAGTCAGGTTAGAGCGAGCGCAAGCGAAGGATCCGCATATCGAAGCTATTAGAAAAGTGCTGGAATCCAATCCTAATTACGATGGCTATGTGTTAAAAGGATCGTTGCTGTTCAAAGGAGTTGCCGGAAGAGAGCTGTTATGTATACCAAGAGCGATGGAATCAGAAGTCATTCGAACCGTGCACGAACGGAGTCATTTTGGCGTACGAAAGACGATATTCCAAATTGAGAACGAATACTACATCTTGAGTTTGAAGAAGAAGGTGGAGAGTTGCATTCAAAACTGTGTGCGGTGCATCCTAGCAAGTCGCAAAGCCGGAAAGCAAGAGGGGTTGCTGCATTGTCTAGAAAAGGGTGATCAACCATTGGACACTCTTCACGTGGATCACTTGGGGCCGATGGATGCCACCAGTAAGTCATACCGCTATATTTTTGTTGTTGTGGATGCTTTCTCGAAATACACTTGGCTGTTTCCGACGAAAACGTTGTCTACCGATGAAGTCTTGAGGAAGTTCGCCGAGATCCAGAGAAGCTTTGGAAACCCGAGACGGTTAATCAGTGATCATGGAGCTGCCTTTACGTCCGCAGCTTTTAAGGAGTTCTGTGACCGGGAAAACATACATCATGTGATAACAACTACAGGAGTGCCGCGTGGAAATGGGCAGGTTGAACGAGTCAACGCCAATATAGTGCAAGCTTTGAAGAAGCTGGCTATCGAGCATCCTGAGAAATGGTTCAAGTATGTGGACCGTTTGCAATTCGCGCTGAATACGAGTTTCCATAGAGCTACAAAAACTACGCCGTTCGAGCTACTCTTTGGGGTACGAGGCAGGGGTGCAGAGCATACTGAAATTCGACAGATGATAGAGGAACTACACGTGCAACATTTTAATGCCGAGAGAGACCAGAGACGAATCGAAGCCAGAGAACACACCCAGAAAATTCAAGAGGAGAACCGCCAGCAATACAATAAGAGACGTAAGCCGGAAAACATCTATAAGGTGGGAGACCTTGTCGCTATCAAAAGAACGCAGTTTGTTGTTGGAAGAAAGCTAGCCAGTGAGTTTTTGGGTCCGTACGAGGTTACGAAGGTGAAAAGAAATGGGCGATACGATGTTGTCAAAGCCAGTGCCAGTGCCGAGGGTCCGAAGATAACTAGTACAAGTGCTGACTACATGAAACCGTGGCGCCGTTATGCCGACTATGAAGACGAAGGTTCTTCATCCGAGACGGATGAAGTTCAGGATGGCCGAATGTGGGAAACGAGCTGTGCTGGCAACCCGGAACGAGTGGCCTGCTAGACGACACAGACGAGATAACGGGTGATTGAACAACTGGTTAGCGAGCACAAACACATAGCAGACGGATGTTGAAAAAGATTCGTATCGAAGACGTCGTGAGAGGCAGTTTAGCAGAGAGCCGTTCCCATCATTATTCAATTCATATTGTTTTCATTTACAAGTCCGCATCACTATATAAAATAAATATCTTTTATCGAATCAACATCATCGTTATTATTACAATCCCACATATATATATATATATATATATATATATATATATATATATATATATATATATACATAGAAATGTGTATGTTCATAAATATATATTAACTTGCATATATATATATATATATATATATATATATATATATATATATATATATAAACTATGCAGTAGAACTCCAATTATCCGAATCAATTGGGACCGGACCCCATTCGGATAACCGAAAATTCGGATAAAAAAGGGTATATTGTAAAGAAAAAGAGCATGTTTTCGGTACTGTTGGATTATAATTAATTACTCTAGTGTACCTACACTAACAACGTATAGAATATATTATGAACGCTACAGTATACAAAATGTTAAATGATAAGTGTTACATACATACCTTAATATGTAATTCTCTTGAAAATATACTGTTGTCACAGGATTTTATTTTTTGAACATTTCGTGGAGAGTACGTTGCCTTGACGTAATAGAACGTTTCCGAGCGGCGAGGTCCCGCAGGCGCTTGATCGCTTAAAGTTGTACTGTATCACATTCCGGTTGCCACTCCATCCACTTTAAGGCATTTTCAAAACAAATAATCGCTTCTCCGTGCGTGGGAACATTTTCATCCTTAGTTTCTTCCCCGGTTTCATCGTTGTCGTTGGTATCATCTTACCGTTCGTTAATAACACTCTCTGTAATTTCATCATCTATCATAATAGGAAATCCTTGGTCGTCTTTATTACATTGAAGCCACTCCCCCACATCATCAACATCGCATTCTTAACAGCCCGTCATTTCCTTGGCAATGTCAACAAATCCTACCATGGACAGACCGTGTTCCTGTTCAGCAACGGCAGCTGTTGTTTGCTGTTGTTCGTGTTTACTTTGGTTTTCGGCTTCCAGTTATTCCTTTGTTGATGTGTCGTTTATTCTATTCCAAGTCCATTAATGCACTTTTTTGGTTTGTATAGGTCACTGGCAAGTTGTTAACATTTTTAAAAGCTCTTGGCTTCCTTGCTTTGCCAATCATTAGCAAAGGTAGCCGATGGTTGCCTGAAGAGCTAGCACAAACGAGAATGTGGACGCGTTCCTTACTGACCTTATGCCCTGGAGCACTTACCTCTCTTTTAGATGCCAATGGTTACCTAGACCTATCTCCACGGCAGTATGGTTTTAGAGCAGGTCGCTCCACTATTGACGCGATAGTGGAAGTAGTGAGCGCGGTCCAAAGAGCGGAGGCTCACTGCCAGTCAAACAAAAGGGTTGTGTTGCTCGTGACGCTTGACGTCAGAATCGCCTTCAATTCCGCTAGATGGGCGGATATCCTGGAAGCACTGGAAAACTCTTTTCAAGTTCCAGAATATCTGATGCGGATTTTGAAGAACTACCTGACAGACCGGAGCCTGCTCTATGAGACGAAGGAGGGTTGGCGGAGGATGGAAGTTATATCGGGTGTTGCACAAGGCTCCATCCTTGGCCCAGACCTGTGGAAAATTACGTACGAAAAAAATTCAAATTAAAAAAAATCCTTTTAAAAAACGCTATTTAGTTTATTGTATAACAATACTTCCCATATACATGTATTTCGAAAACAAGTTGTTTTCTTCAGCAGTGGTAAGGGTGTAAAAACCTCAATGAAGAACGGCTGCTATTCATACTCAAAAGGATAAAGAACAAAAGGATTGAGTTTTTCATACCCTTACCACTGATGAAGAAAACAACTTGTTTTCGAAATACATGTATATGGGAAGTATTGTTATACAATAAACTAAATTAATTTGAATTTTTTTCATTTAATTTTGTTATATTATTTATTTATCGTAAATCTGAAATAAATATCAGTTTTTGAATTTTTTTCCTAAAAAAAATACAGAAAATAATCCGAAATTAATTAATATACATACTTTCAATCCCCTCAAGAAAATGATTTTTTTGATGCCGCCATTCATTTAGAGGGCCAAGATATTATGTCACTCAATATTGTTTGACATTTTATTCCGAAACGTAAACAAAAATTAGCACCATCAATTTCAAACCGTAACCATTAAGTACGCGGCTTATCTAAATTAACAAAATTCACGGCATGAGAAAAGAAACAAGTTAATTAATTAATTTCGTTATTAGTTTCATCTAAAATATGAGTTTTCATTAACGCGCTGTTAATATTTTTTCGCACTTCTTCACGAACCACTTTATTTTCCACGATTTCTTTTTCACTTTCAATTAAAAGCACCGATATTTGAAGCCGGTTTGAAACGAACACTACGCTTTGCCACTTTCGAATGTTTCCCGAATTCACGATGCGTTAATCAAACGAAATTCACCAAATTAACGTAAGTTTTGATTCGATTTCGCGATTTGTTTACATTGTTACCTGACACTTATCACAGTAGAACAGCCAACATGACATTAGTAGCCCATGCTGTGTCTCTTTTCTTCCTATGTACGCTATCCTTGTCATACAACTTCTCCTCCGTTTGATTTTACTTCACTCATGCACACTGTATATGTGCTATATTGGGCTTCCTGTAGTACTTATTCTTAGTACCAGGCAAATACGGTGAGTGATTGATGGTTAAAACGCGATTTCTAGTCAAAAAATCAGTCACAAGAGTGAATTTTTATGACAAAGTCTCGTTTATTTTGGAACAAAACGTACACAGACCTTTCGTAAGCCCAAATTAATGGTTAAAATGCAATTAATCGATGTTTTAAAAATATTCAACTCCGACTCCATGAATCCATGAATCATCGCGGTCATTTTTGATAAATTCACGTACAATTTCGGTGGAGTTTTCAGTGATCACTGATTTTCGGCGGCCCGTAAGTTCATCATCATTTGTGTCCTCACGACCATCTCTGAAACGTGCAAACCACTCATGAACTCTGGCACGAGATAGACAATCATCGCCATAAACTTTTTTCATCAATTCAAATGTTTCGGTAAACGATTTTATCGATTTTAAAACAAAACTGTATATTAGCTCTTTGTCTGAAACTCATTTTTGTAACGATAACAGAAACATACTGTCACTTTAGATGCAATAACTTCGCTTCCACTGAACCGAATGTCACCAAACTTTCACTGGAAGTCAGGGATGGATGTAGCTTTTCAACGCGCTTGCATACCTTTTTGGGTATTCGTTGCTCGTCCATACGATTCATGAAACGAGAACTAACCAGCTAAAATAAGTGAATATATAATACCCGACGCCGTATGGCTGATTTGAGTGCAATGTGAAGATTACCTTCTCATTGTATCTATTCTGTGAATTGTCTATAATTTCAGGTGATTTACCTAGGTTTCTAGTAAACAATATATTTATAAAAAATGTTTGACAGCTTACCATAGGTTTTTAAAAGGAACAAAACTGTTTAAAAACTTGCATAGCACTTGCTCGATACATGTGCGACTGGTTCGTAGCCAAAAAGTTACACAAAATGATAAAACTAACTATGCTGACTTGGGTATATTTTTTTTATTAGAATCATGAAAATCCACTCACTCACGAGAGATTAAACTATGTCAAATATGAAAGAAAATTGCGCAAATTATCAAGTTAATCAAATTTTGAAGCTTAGTGTAAAGTATATGTAGGTTTCATGGCTTAATTGTAGTGTAATAAACTTGTGTTTTGCAATATGTGGATTCGATTCCCATTCTTTTTTGTGCTAGGGAGATGAAGGCTATTTCTATCTTGATTGTTGGGCTCCCAGATATGCAATGCTTCTGAATTATCAATCTTAGAACCTAGTCGGAACCGTTCGACACATTACTTCGGGCTGGACGTAATTTTCGTACACCTAGAGGTATATTTGGATTAAGGGAATCCTTTTTCTAGTAGGTAGGGAGAAAGAGGAACAGATTGTTAGTGAAAAGACCCCTCCGGAAGCTACAGTATTCTCTTTTTATCTTTCAGTACTGTCCAAACATAACGTGCCAGACATTTCTTTTTGTCAATCGATGTAAGCATCTCTCCAAATATAATTTCCTGAAAGAGAGCTCTCCTATTCCTTTGGAGAAGTCACCATACTGCTTGCCCCATCTTTTGTACCCAAAAAAGTGGTCTTCTGTGCAAAACTCACAGTCGCAAGAACGTGAAATCTCAATATTTTGCAGGTATGACCGAAAAAATTCATGCTCGCTCAAGAGCTGGGTCAGGTAAAAGTCAGTCTCACCATACCTTCGATTAAGCCATGGCCTTGGGTTGGAGATTCGGTACGTGGTCCATCTTACCTTTGTGTCACTCTTTCACGATTGTTGGTATTTGCTGAGAAATTTCAAATCACACTTTTGAACTGTATATAATCCGATTTCCTTAAACAAATATGATATCGTGTCAATCTGCTTTGGGTCAACTACACTTATTAGTGTTCCCGTTATAGCTACTTTTTGGATGAAAATCATATCACATTTATACACATCGCTCCACCAATTCCTTCGAATTGTAGCATAAATAGCAAGCTCTCCTGCCGATCACTTCTCGGGCACCAAAGTAAGTTACCCGTACACAACTTTCCACTGGCACTAGAGCTGGCGACATTAGTTCGGTCGAGTTTTCCCTATACTCAACTGAGCCACTCGGCTGTACCACCAATTTCGTCCAAATTTCCACTTCTTTCTAATTATTCCCTATTCTACACAATTTCCATCGTTACCATCTTACGATGTTCGTATTCACTGCACTTTTTGTGTGACTTTGCCCGACAAATTCTATTTTTCTTCATTCGTCGGAAATAAGCTTTAATCTGAGAACTTCACCACCGCTGTCGGGAGTGACATCTGACCGTCACAATGTTCTAACATATTTCAAGTTGCCGAATGCAAGCCAGGGCCACACACACAAGGCCACTTTCAATAATGCTTTTTCAATCTATTTCTCGGGATTTTTTAAATATTTCACGAATAAATTAGTGAAAAAATGACAACGAATGACGAGCTGATGCGCGCTTCTCTCCTCGACAGCAATATCCAACCGTCGCCGTAATGTCAGAATTCATTCATCTGAATACGTGCGATTTCACCACGCACTTTTCAATGTAATATCGACGTACTACCTTTTGCGACAAAACGCCGTTGAACCCGCGACCCTGCAATTGATATATTTGTGCTACCAGTGCTTTGTTTCAGTTAATCAACATATTATAACGTTCAATAAGGTTATTGCCTCAATAATATTCATAATCGAGTTACTTAGTCCTGGAAAAGAGTTTCTGGCATATCATGGCAACATCAATTTGCCGTTGACGTGTTTGTGTGAGTAAACAACTCGCACATTCAGCGTATTGTTCAACAATTGCTATAGGCAAACTTCATGCAGAACCATCGTATTAATGCATTAGTGTGCGTCAAATGCCAACAACGGGGGTTCCTACTCCATCCACTGAAAGTTGCCAGGTGAAAGCACCCCGCGAAAAATCGTCCAGTGTTCACTTAATCCATAAATTTGATTATAAACTTCACGTTCAAGTTTATCGGATAGCTTTTGGAATCGATTTTCACCGCGAAAATTATGTTTTTGGAAATTTAGCGAACGCAAAACACGAAAAATTGTTTGTCACACGAGGAGTTATAATAACGCTCTGCGTTGCTCAATCACGTGCTTATCTAATCGATGTATTACAATCCTCACACCGAGCCGCCGCGGCGTGCACGCTGGTGCGCAATCTCAAGCAGACTCCACAATCCGTCCAAATCTCCCATTGATGTTCTCTGCTGCACTTGTAAATCCAAAACCACTGCTAGCTCAGCTAAGTAAGATTGCATTTGCCAATGCAATACATGGAGGTGATGCACTAAATCAGTGTTCCCATGTCAGAAATTTCAATCTGCAGATTTGTGTAGTTAAGTTATTAAAATTAATAATAAATTGAAAATTTAAGTCATAATAAAAGATAAATATAATAACGAATATTAATGCTAAGAAAAAATTTACGTGTAATGCAATAAAAAAGAAACAATATAAATTTATGTTTATAATAAAAAATTAAAATTTTATAATTTACCAAAAAGTTCAATCTTAGTAACAAAATTTTTCAAATCTGCAGTTGAAATTTCGGAATAGTGTTATGCGGTTTTCGAGCAGTTGGCTTGTGTGACTGCTCGATTACTACAAATTCAGGCGCTACTCTCAAAATTCCGCAAGAAAGTGTATTATGATAGATATGTGTGTACACCATTTAATGACAGTTCTGAATCTCATTCATCGCCACTGCCGACTGTGGCGTTTCAACAAAGATCACCACCAATTTTTATATCAACGTCTACATTCTATCAACCTGTTGAGCCTTCAGCATCTGCACAGTTGGAGCAATCCTCGCAATCAATACTCGGAAATGAAATACACACATTCACATATGACTGATATTATAAAATAATAATATTAATAATAATGTTTCAGATTTTCATTTACAGCACTGCATACTTCCGGGATTATTTTAACTAAGCATGCTTTTGAGACTCTGATAAATACCGAAAGCAATCTGTACGATACTCCAGAAGAAAGGTATACCAGTGCAATCTCCAATTTGCCTCTTGCTTAATTTTTCGAGCAATTAAATTTGATAGTATTTCCACCTGTGCAGGTGCCTCTCCCATAACTGCTTTGTATTCTCGGAGATTTTCATTATATAGTTCATTAAATATGGTTCGCGTTGGTCCATTTCTCCGCATCCAATTCCCCAGCCAATTTTCAGCACTAAGTATTTTCGCAACCGCTTTTATTACCGTTTGAACCACCATCAATCGCGTATTTTGCGACAGCATTATACAACGTCTGATCGATAACATTACACGAGAACAGAATGAATAGCATTTGTGTACTCTTATCTAGCAGATCCGAGTACACACATGCAATAGCTGTCACATTTCACACCAGCAACTCGCCCTTGTTTGACCGGATGGGACAAGTCAAGCTACTATCATGCGAGTACTAAGGTGCACTAGTTGTACACTCTCAGGTTAGAAGCCCGTATTCTGTAACTAGGCCCTTAGTCTTGAGTTTCAGCTCATTATTGCTACATTTTGTGTTGTTGTTTGTTTATGTTAAAAATTAGGGATATGTTTCAATATTTAGTATAGGTATATGTTATGTTTATTATATTAGGCTTAGAGATCAGGTTTAACGTTTAGGTTAGGAGCATTGTGATATCATTTTATTAGTATAAGATAAAGTTTTCGATTGGATTTTATTAGAATTAGGTTATAACATTGTATATTTAGGATAAAAGTTAACTGTTGGGTTAGTACTATGTAGAGATTTTAGGAATCTTCATTGTCCGTGAAGGACTGCAGCGATGGTCTGCTCCCTCAGTGAGCGAAGATATTAGTGCTCACCGGAATTGGCTTTGTCTCAGGATGCATGAATGCACTGGCAGGCTAGCATTGCGGTGTCGTGGGGCGGGTTCTTTTCCCCAGCACAAGGGCCCACTAGAAAAAAATTTCGCACTCACAAATTAAACGATAGATTCACGGTTCGATGGTTTCGAGGCCGCGGTAACCTACCGCAGGAATGTAATACTAAAGTACAACAGACCGTGCCTGATTAACGCGCACGAGACTCGAGAGGATCTCGTCTTTACTACTTGATACTTACGACCTCCAGATAAGAGTGGGGTATCCAGGTGGAAGCGGTGCATCCTCGCATCTCCCCATCTGGATCAAGATCCATTGTAGATGCCGCCATATATTTTCCATATAA
Organism: Odontomyia ornata; assembly: GCA_963969285.1. Taxonomy (NCBI): domain Eukaryota; kingdom Metazoa; phylum Arthropoda; class Insecta; order Diptera; family Stratiomyidae; genus Odontomyia; species Odontomyia ornata. The sequence continues at coordinate 40,015,471 of OZ017742.1, forward strand.
ATTAAAAAAATATACAAATATAATTCGCATGAACTTTTCCTTTAAATGAATAATATGAATATTTCAGATTTACGTTAAACTTTTATGCAATGGAGTTACATAAAACTTTAACATAAACGGAAAACCTAAGCGGAAGGCCACTCTACTTTGCAAGAGCATCTATAACGACAAAAAAAGGGGTGAGCCCAACCGATGGCTAGCCCTTGAGTGGAAGGCCAGCAAAAGGGAGGCGAGTCCTATACCTGTTCAAGGTTCCACGCAAATGGAAAGACCGAAGGTTTTCTTCAATTCATCTATTCTTCATTTTTTTTCATATTGAAACTATTGTCATTATTCAAGAAGCACGTGACTTCAAAAAAACAAAAATGGAATAAATGAAAAACATCATATTACAATATTTCAGCTCTGAAGTAAATATTATTAGGGACGCAATTCAAGAAAAAAGAGAACAAATCAAAAAGAAACAAACAAGCATTACATTTTATTATAAAATTTATTATAACTATAAAGGGTACTCACCTAGTCCTCCTCCAACGAGCACTCGTATTTGGGGTGGGTAAGGCCTGTAATTTTTTTATCTTCATATGTGACAAAATTCAAACAATTCAGATTGATTCGATACGTATGTTTCTCAAATAAGAAGCACTAACTAATATATACAAATTAAATTACTATCACTTTAACGAAAATCGTGCTTTAATTTTTTTTATGCCATCCAACTTGACTACTTTTAGATATTTGTTACGAGCATCTTCATCATCATCGATATTCATGTAATAATCGACATGGAATTGTGGCTGCCGAATTGGTAATCGAATTGCTAATTGATTTAATGTGTCTGTATCTTCTTCACAATTGATATACGGATTCCATCTCATCATTTACACTCAAATGACGCATCCACTAACTGCAGCGGTCAATATTGAATCAGATGCATCACTTTTAATCAAATCTCCATAGAGAATATCCGCTCAACAAACTAAACCCGCAAAGTTTCCGAATTTTCACTGAATTGCCAAACATCAAAAACGGAAATGCATTCCAATTCACATCAACAACAATGCAAATCCTGATTTATTTGATCGCTTACAGAAACTTCTTTTTCTTTACGAGTTTATCAGTTCTTTTTAAGGTTATTTCAGCATTTATTTTTTCTTTAGGTTTCGAGCAAACAATCTAGCACTGAATTTATACATAATGTGTATTTTCACGCAATTCAGGATAAACACATTTAAGCACTTAATGTTTTTTTTAAAACCTGTGTTAGCACTTTTACGCGCCAAAATCATACACTTGAATAAGCTGCGGACTTCGCGAAAAATATCAGAACCAATTCGATATAATTTTAATTTTTCTTAAACAACTTAACTATTGTCAATTAAATTAGATTTTCACTGAATTTTTTTAACTATTTCATTTTTTAATCAAGTTTGGCAATTATATAGCAACATTGTTTCTTAATTGCATCAAATCTGCGATCGCGCGCTCGCTTAACAATATGCTGTTACAAAATTAATTCCTTTCGATCTTCATTAAATACAATCAATCACTGAAAAAATGTCATGAGCAATGTTAAAGAATGAGCAGCCGAGTAAATTGCACACGAATGCAGTTTACAAAAACGTGACGACCTTTTTTGCTCGATGTTCAGACTGCTAGTCTCGCTTCGTATCAATCCCGCTTGACTCGACGAGCCTCTTTATGGCTATAACAAAATGTGGCTAACTGACAGTTTTCATGACGCCGAGATTTTTTCCAACCATTTTTTTTTAATAAGGCAAGATCGCGATCGACAATTATCAAATAAGAGGGATGGGGGCGGTGTTCTTATTGCCTACCATAATTCCCTATCTGGCACTCCTCTCTCTGATCTTCACTTTTCTCCTCCTGTTGAATGTGTTGTCGCTAAGATATCTTTTTTACCTGCTCGTCCTCTCCTTGTGGCTTGTGTATATATTCCTTGTAGTTCTCCATATTCTGTCTACGACACTTTCTTTTCTGAATTTTCCTCATATTATTTGACTCGTTTTTCTAGCTACCCTATTATATTGTGTGGTGACTTTAATCTTTCCTCTCTGTCCTGGGTTGGAAATCATGTTTCAGGTCCCTCACAAGTCTCGCTCTTAATTTCTTCCTTTATGTCTTTATGTTCTTTCTCTCAATTCAATAATTTATCCAATATTAATGATCGCTTCCTGGATTTAGTCCTTAGCAACCTAGATTCTTCCTCTCTGAAGCATTCTCCTGTTCTTTTTCCGTATGTCCCCCTCGATCCTCATGACCCTCCGCTTCGGTATGAAGTGTCACTTGATCGAATCAATCCAAAGCGTATATCGAAAAAAATGCACTTTAACTTCTGCAAGGCAATTTACTCCCTAATTTCTAATTCTTTATCCGCTGTTAATTGGAATACCTTCTTTCATGGTCTTGATTCAAATGACGCCTGTGATAAATTTTATGACTTCCTCAACTCTGTCATATCAGCAGCAACTCTCTTTACCTGTGCTCGTGACTCCCATGGTACACCCTGGTTGAATCACAATGTGATTTGTGCCCTGAAAGAAAAGGATCGGGCTCTTCGTATCTTTCTACGTACCAGGTCTTCTGAGGATCGCGTAAACTAGACTCAGTTTAGATCTGCTGCAAAAAGGGAAGTAAACTGGGCAAAAGCTTCTTACTTCAGGAGTATCGAGTCTTCGCTTAACTCTAACAAATCCAAGCCATTTTGGAAGTATATCCGTTCTCTTAAATCGTTGACTAAAACCCCTCCTCATTAACCTTAAACGGGCAGCTCGCGTCATCTCCTCAGGAAATGTGCGAACTTTTCTGTAATTACTTTTCTTCACTTTTCAATCTCTCTACCACGCCTGCGCAAAGTTCACCCTTCTCTGCTTATCATCAACCCACTATTTCCTCTATCACTTGTTCTTCTGTAGAAATTGAAAATCTTATCAATACTCTTGATGTTTCTGTTGGTGCTGGTTCTGATGGCATTCCTAATTTCTTCGTTAAATCTTTATCATCCACTATATCTGTTCCTTAAGCTTTACTTTTCAATATAAGCTTATCTACTGGCCTATTCCCTTCTAACTGGAAAAGAGCTTTCCTCCTCCCTATTTTTAAGAAAGGTGACGCCTCTCTGGTTTCAAATTATCGCCCCATCTCTTTATTGTGTTGTTTTTCCAAATGGAACGTATTGTTTACTCCAAACTGCTTGCGGCTGTGGAGGATAAGCTGATTCCTGAACAGCCTTTGATTCGGTCAATCACCATATTTTGCTCCAAAAAATTCATGCACTTGGTGTCGTTGGCAATTTGTTCAAGTGGCTCTCCTCCTACCTTTCGAATCGAATATGTCATGTTACTTTCAATGGTTTTACCTCTTCTCCTTTTGTCCCGTCTAGCGGCGTTCCCCAAGGGTCTATTCTCGGTCCGCTTTTATTTGTCATCTTTATCAATGATCTGCCTTCGGTCATTAACTCCTCCTGCCTTCTTTATGCAGACGATGTGAAATTATTCAAGGTCGTATCCTCTCAAAATGACCTGGACATACTGCAAGCTGATCTAAATTCCTTGGACCTGTGGTGTCAATCTAATCAGCTTCCTCTTAACATTTCTAAATGTATACATGTATCCTTTTTCTCCAAACCTTATCCATTCATTGGTCATTTCTTCATAAAAAATAAACGTCTTAGCACCGTGACTCATATCAAAGATCTTGGAGTCACCTTTGACTCCAAACAAAATTCGATCTTCACGTCTATGATATTGTTTCCAGAGCATCACGTGTATCTGGATTTATTTTACGTCACTCCATCATATTTTCTGATCCCTTTTCTTGTATTAAGTTATTTGTAAGTTTAGTTCGTTCTATCCTTGAATACTGCTCTCCAGTCTGGTCTCCTCATTTCGTTTACCTTAAATCCTCGATCGAATCTGTTCAGCGTAAGTTTACGAGAATTTCACTGTTAAAATTTCATATTCCTTATTGTTATTATCATGTTCGTTTGTCTATCCTTGGTATTCCTTCTTTAGAACACCGCCATATTTATCTGGATGAGTGTTTCCTTTACCGTCTCTCCCTTGGTTACCTTAACACTAAGTTGGTAGCTTAACTCCCGGTCAGAAATGCTGTCCGTCCTACCAGAAGTTCCAAAATCTTTGATGTTCCGTTTGACAGAAGCGTGACTTATTTTCACTCTCCTCTACTAAGGATTACGCGTAAGCACGATGATCTTCAGCTTGGATCTTTCTCCACTTCTTATCTCCATTTTAAAAATAGAGTAACTTCTGCACTCGCTAAGCTGTAATGAATCATGCGACGCGCTAGTGACCACTACCAACACACTTTGCTACTAGGTGGCTTGTCATTTTACGTTGGTTGCGACCAGTGCACATCCCACGTCTATTTTATCGTGGGATGCCAACAGAATTTTGACAGCCACATGGTAGCAGGTGTGTGGGTAGCGAGTGCCATCGAGAGGAATTGCTTTTATCGCCGCGGGATTTTAGTGTGCAAATTCCATTGTGAGTTTTGTGGATAAAGTGAAGATTCTGTGTTACAACCTAAACCCAAACGTAAACATTTCAGGTAAATATGCTTTTGGACGAGGGTAACTGGTGATGTAACTTAGTTCTTAATTCTCGCTAGGCCGATAAAATCAGTGCGCCGCTAATGCTTAGCCATTTTGCAAGTGGTCGTGTATAGAAAGGCGATAAATGTGTGATGCTTTCGCCAATCCAATCCGTCATCTGAAATTCATACGCTCGACACATGTCTGCCACGATTGCAATGAGGATTCACCCCTAGAGTGTCTCAAGTCAGCATTGACGATTCGTTATGCAAGCACTGTCTTATCTATCCCAGGAATCGTGTTAAGGTTATGTGATTGAGAACAGTCACGATGGAGCGAGCGTGACTGCTTACTAGCTTCTGCATGATTGATCCTTGCCATGCTACCGGGGTAAGAGGACGCAATTTCGTAAAATGCTGGATGGCGCCTTGGGTTAGCATTGTAATGGTCGTAAAAGCATTCTGATGAAAACCATAGCCAAATAGGTATGTAAATTAGTAAAAGAAACAATATTTGGGAGACGTAGATTAACAAACTACCTATATCTAAACTAAGAAAACCCAATTTATTAAATTATAAAGTAGGATTAGATGAAAATGGAAGAAAACACATGCCCTAGGTGAAACTCCTTGCGAGTAGACTGTAAAACTAATTTATGAGAATTATAATAAAACTTATTTTTCATTATACATTAGATCTTTTATTTATTTTGTATAACAGCTGTTTTCGACTACTATTTGCAGTCTTCTTCAGTACAATTATTGGGTTACAAGATTTTTACTTAAGTACATATAACTTTAAAAAAAAAAGGCAATTATATCTTTGATGTAATTAGGCTAAATAACACTGAATGGCAATCACCTTCATCCGTATTCATTCTTTGTTGCTCAGGTACTTGGATTATCTTTATTGCTTCCATCGCGTCTAATTCTCTAGGACAATTACTGCTCTTAATTACACTTACATCGGCAATATCCATCATGTGTTGTTCTTCGATGATGTGTTTAGCTACGGCGGACCTCATGTGCGATCCCGGGTTTTTGGCTGCGATTCGTGCTTCCCTGATATGTTCGTGGAACCTGACCGGGATCAATCTTTTCGTTTGTCCGATATAAATCATAGGACAAATACTACACGCTACTTTGTAGATGCCACTCGTCTCTTCCATTGTTTTTAGATCCTTGCCCGATCCCAATATGTTTCGTGCTGCGCATCTGCGACTAGAGGACACCATTTCAATTCCGTGATGTTTGAACACTTGCTTCATGTCTTTTGAATACCTTGAATATGTCACTGATATGCGCTTTGGAGTTTCTTTTGTCGGTTTCAATGTTGTTAAATTGTCCCTTTTTTGTTTTCGGATCTTCTTCTTGATTATTACTTCGATGCATTTTCTAGATGGTGGTAGTGGCGAGGTTTATTGGGAGTCAATAACAACAATGTTAATAAGTTGCGCATCAAATTGATCCGCACTTATTGCATGGTTATTTTTATGAAATGGTATTCTCTTCGTGAAGGTCCCTCGAGCAGTTTGCCTACGCGGGCTAATCGATTACTACAACTATACAGGGTACGTCAGTGAAATTCAGAAAGAACACGCATTTTTGAATAATAGTTATTTATTGCTTATAAACTAACATTTACCACAAAAGTTATTATATCTTAATTCTAGGTATTCTCCTTAAATTCATAACTGCTCTCGTTGTAAATTGATGAACGCTGCTTCAACAGCGGCCTGTAGGCATGTCCCATTATAATATCTGGACTTGTTACTAACCCGCTCAATTACGCTCCACACGTAATAGTCCAGGGGGTTTAAGCTTGGGAGTTGGGAGGGAAAAACTGGATGTGATCCGCAGTTTCGTTCTTCAGTGAACACAGAAGCAAGTGACAGCGGGTAATTCTTTTTGTTTTAGCAGCCTCGGACAGCATCTGTCGCACCTTTATAACGTAGGACGTGAACCTCATGTCCTCTGCGGTGATTCAACGTATGGAAGCCTCACTTACACCCAAAATGGCCACCATTTTTCTGAGCGAGCTCCCAGGATCCTCCGGAATGAGGTCTAGTGTCCTTCGAACAACTTTCGGGGTTCTTGTCGTCTTCTCCTTCGCATGAGTTTTCCTTGCTGGACTAGAAGAATCTTCCTCACAATTTTCCGTGGCCGCATACTTCTGAGCAGTATCGTAAGCTGTGGATTTCGGATACCCGCTCTTCGATTGTACTCCGCATACGATTGCACTAGCTCCGCCATTTGGAACATCTACTCAGTTGAATGACAAAAACGTTACAGCGACAAATTAATCTGAATTATCTCCGGATTTTTGTGACGCACCCTGCAATTTATTTTGAATATCGTTGGTTGGTTTTTTCTCCTTTTTCCAGTTGAATCATAACATGTTTAATAATTTTAATTAAACTGAAATTGCCATTGTTTTTTTTAATTCAAAGTTTTTGATTGATAGTGTTAGAATTTAGAAAGCCAATTGGGCCATTAAGTTTTAGTATTGTTTATTGTTTGGAATTTGCTTTATATTCTTTGAAAATATATAACGATTAATATTGAATAAAGCGCTTTTGACTTACTAGAATTTAGAACAGAATCAAAAAATTAATGCAGATTTTGTAAAGTGCGCATAAGTTGTGATTATAAATTTAATAATTCTATTACGGAGCTTTTGTCGATTTGGGTACACAGCGGACTAGAAAGCCCTTGGGACCATTCTTTAGCTAATTTGCTGATTTTGAATTAAAACACGTTTTACTCTACTTTTAATGTAAATTTTACTTTCGCAAGGACATGCATTATAACTAAATAAAAGCCGAAAATGAATTAGTCATAAATAAATGTAATTAATTATAGAATGAAAACGATCTCAAAACTGCAGATATTGATCCTAAGCTAAAGACCGAAATCTAATAAATTCATTAATCATAAAATTACTTATTCATCCACATTTCATATGAAATTTTCTCCATCAAACTACCTCCAGCAAAAATTTCTTTCGAACTGAACCGGAAACACATTGTTGGAAAATGCCGAGTACAGTATCACGAAGTTTAGGATTTTAAAATTTACATACATACACTCAGATATACATGTGATTCCAGCGAACCACGAAGGGGATCTTTTTCGCTAAATAATTTTATGAGTCACATGTGAGAAGGAGCGCTCGTCGAATAACTTAAACCGAATTTGAGTACACACATGTGCTTGTTGTGTTGATCTCGAGCCATCAAACCCTAATATGACGACCCGTTACGTATGTGATTATGGATCGTGCTGTTAGATCACATGGCAAACATGCTTGAAGACACTTGAAATCTTCCAATCTACTTAATATGTAATTTTTTGTTGATCGTACTTTTGCACACCTTTTGAATGTCGTTGCTTCGGCGTTCCGGTCTGCTGCTGTCCTCCGTCTTTTATCATTTGCGCTACAGAGCTCAACCAAACTCATTCCGCCGGTAGTCGGAAGGCACATCCGATTCGGTCGGATATTGCCGTACAGCCTGCATTTCTTATTGCGTGCGTTGCATTGGATCCGCATATGCATCCTACTCATGCACCCACTTGTAAAGACTTTCATTGTTTATGTTTTCTATCCTTTGCACGAGGAATTGAACGCGACTGCCGGAATATTTCCATTTAAATTTGTTTTGGGGTGCTTGAATTGAGTATCCCATACACGTGATCGTTTTTTTCGTTTAAGTTAATTCGAGAATATGATAGAGGCGGTACATACATATGTATGTATTTTTAAACATTACTTTTTTAGGGATTAAACATTTCTTTTTGAAAATATCTTATTATAATCGGTATTCGTCTGTCTGTTCGCTTGCTCGTATTGCAGCACAGCAGTGTTTCTTAGAAACTAGAGAAGCTAAAATAGAATTATCAAACTTTGTAATCAGGGCAAAAGTGTTGGGAGGTTTGAAGGTTATTTTTATTTGAAAGGGTCTTAAGGAGGGACTCACCATGTCGGGTGAGCCTGCCTGCTTAAAAAAGTTCATCGAAGGCATATGATTTGGGTATCAAATGAAAGGGCTTGGCAAGGTCTTCACTATAAGGTTTAACACTGAACTGAAAAATAAGTTAGGTAGACAGACCTACGCTCATGTCATGAGGGTTTTGTACTCAACTTACGAAATGCAGGCACCAACACCGAATAAAGTCAAGAAACATGCCAAAGAGATGTGCACATTTAAAAGAAAATTCATTGTTTCTGCATTTTCAACGGTTGCCACTCAAATCATGTATTCCTAAAAATATTTATGTTGTCAATTTTATCTGAAAATTTTAAGAAGGCCAAATCAAAACTGTAGTGTCGAATACCGTGTGTTATTGTTGTTGTACAGTAAAACCCGGATAAGTGCAATCCGCTTAAGTGCAAATAACGCATACGTACACAGGCTATGCGTGCACCGATTTTTCCCGGCTATTTTTCATATACATATTTGTGTTCAAATAAGTGCACAAAGCGTATAAGTGCACATTCTTTAGCGAGTAAATTGTATTTGACTCATTCAATTTTGCCCGGTTAAGTGCATGCATTCCAATACCATTTTCAGCTTTTATTTAGAAAATTTTTGTCAAGGTCAACAGCTATTTCCATTTTCCTAACTCAAAGTAGTTCTCATCGCAGTTTCCAATGCAACACAATACTCCTGGAAGGGTATACTCGTATAAGCTGATAATCAATCATATCTGCACCACAGTGCTGCCGCAGCCACTTAAGTTGAAGTTGATGTTTAAAATCCTTTTTCAGGAAAAACTTGCAGCTAATACGGCGACAAGACTTTTAAAGCAAACCTTTTTTTCCATCAATATTTTCCGAGCTTTTGCCATTTTTCTAACATATTGTCCGCAGCCGATAGTTTTAATGTTCCGAGAAAATGAAAACGCAATGTCTTTCGAATTAGGTTAAAAGAGTTTATTTACTAAAAATGCACAACCATAAACTTAACTATTTCCAAATTGCATTTAATCTAACTTTCACTGTCTATCAATTTAGACTCCCGCTGTCCGTATCACGAAAATCACTTCACTCACTACAATTTCAATCAATATCGCCTTAACTTCGCGCTCCACTCTATCGCAGTTTTTCTATCGCGGTTTTTCTATCCCTCCATTCATTCAGCTCGGCTTTATATAGGGTCTCTAGTCATTCAATCCATTTCTCGTACATTGGCGAATGTTCTGACGAGAGCTACCTGGAATATTCGAGCAATTCTGAGTGGCCGCAGTGACGTCACTTTCGGATGTTGATAATGAATCTACTTGGTCCATTCTTGTGCTTTCGAGTACATTCGCTTATTGATCATGATGTTACTAATAGTTGCGACAACAATTGCGACAGTAGCTCGCAGAATTATTGGACATGTAACACTGCCCCACCTCAGTTCTTTTCGCCCTGAAAAGATGTGTCGCCAGTTGTAGTCAAGTCTCCCTGGATGTAATATGGGGCAAGATGGTCCAGGTTTTCAGTTTGGCCCTCGGCTTACGGTGTTCCTTTAAACGATATACGACGTCATTGATTCACTTTTCAACCCAGTATGGCCCCTCCAAATTATGCTGCAACTTCGGAGACCTACCCTTTCGCAGTTGAGGGTTATATAGCCACACCAAGTCATCTTGCTGGAAGCCAGTAGAATTTGCCTTTAGATCATACCTGGTCTTCATGCGGTCACTAGCCGATTCGAGGTGTTTTCGCACTGTCCGATGTATCTGGTTCAATCGTTGCCTTAGTTCACTTGCGTACTCCGAGATCGTTTGGGGTTTCTCAGGGGGTGTTCCGAACTTTGTATTAGCCAGCAGACGAATAGTCTTTACAAAAATGACTTTGGCTGCGGCTTTGCCCGTCGATTCATGTTCGGTAGCTCTATACGCCATCAAGAATAATCGGATGTGTCGATTCCAGTCCCTTTGGTTCTCGTGAACCATCTTGGCCAGGTGTTTACTGAGTGTGCCATTGAAACTTTCGACCATTCCATCGGATTGGGGATGCAGCGGTGTTGTCCTCATTTTCCGTATTCCTAGCAGCTCGCAAATTTCGCCAAAAACTAGTGACTCAAAGCTTCGTCCTTAATTCGAATGTAGTTCGCAAGGTACGCCGTACCTACTGACCCAATTTAACACTAGCTGTTCGGCTACTGTAGTTGCTTCCTGGTTGGGAATGGGGTAGACCTCGGGCCACTTGCTGAAATAATCGACCACAATCAGCGTGTATCGATTTCCCCATTCGGATTCAGGAAAGGATCCTACAATGTCAACAGCAATCCTTTCAAACGGTACTCCCACGCTATAGGTTTGCATTTGTCCTTTCAGTCGTTTCTTTCGACCTTTGATGGAAATGCAAATTCTGCATCTACGACACCAGTCCTCTCCGTCTTCTCAAACGTGAAGCCAGTAGAACCTTTCCCACAATTTCGCTAAGGTCTTGTTAACACCAAGGTGGCCTCCCGAGGATCCTTCGTGCGTTTCCTTAACCACATCGTGGATTCAGCTTTTGGGAAGTATAGTTTGCATCCTATAGGAGCTGCCATCCGCCGTTTCGTATTTCCGCTTGAGTACGCCAGCCTCCACCTGAAGGGAGTTCCATTGTGCCCAATTGCTTTTCAGGGTTGAAACGTCCTTCCACCCAGGTCGCCCAGTTGTCTCCTTCCATCTGAGCAATGATCCGATGTCTTCATCGGCTAGCTGGGCGTTTCAAATCTCCTCCAATGACCAACTTTCATCGAGTTCGGCAGATAAATGGTAGGCTCCTTTTCCTAAATCCATCGGCAACGCTTGCAGTTTGGTGAACATGGACGACTAAATAGGGCGCCAGCATTTCTTTGAACTCCACCCTTCCGATGAACAATTTTATGATCGTATGACTGCAATCTTTTGATCTATCTCACAACTTGTCCCTCGAGGTTTTTGAAGTTAAGCAGCCATCTCAGCGAGGCATGGTCTGTTCGGTGAGCAAATTTCTGGCCATATAGGTACTTGTGGAACTGTTTTGTAGCCTCTATTATGCCAATAGCTCCTTCCTAGTCACGTAGTAGTTCCTCTCACTTTTTGAGAGAACTCGACTGCAAAATGAAAGGATTCTTTCTTCGCCATCGATCTGCTGGGAGAGTACAGCTCCAATCCCGCCGTTGCTCACATCATTGTCAACTACCAACATTTTTCCGGATTTTGGATATGCCAGCACAGGTGATTCACACAGCTTTCCCTTCAAGGTCTCAAAGGCTGCCTGGCATAGTTCATTCCAGATATACGGACGATTTTTCTCGGTTAGCTTATGCAGACACTTAGCTATTTTGGCAAAGTCTTTGGCGAATCTTCGATAGCAGGTCGCCAGACCCAGAAAACTTCGTAGTTGGCGCTTGTTGTTTGGTGTTGGCCAGCTTTTCACGGCTTCAATCTTCTCAGGGTCTGTATTGATCCCTCCTGCTGATACAATGTATCCCAGGTATTTTACTTTAGCTGCGATAAGGCTACACTTGTCGAGACTAAGCTTCAGATTTACCAAACGCAATCGGGAGAATACATCTTCTTAGCTCCGCACATGCTCTTCGAACGTTTTCCCAATAACAATGATGTCATCTAGTGACACCAAGCAGGCTTTCCAGGTTAGGACTCATAGCACGTATTCCATCAGGTATTTGAAAGTGGCTGGAGCATTGCAAAGCCCAAATGACATCCCCATAAATTGCTACAATTCGGTCCCAACTGAAAATGCGGCCTTCTATCGGTCCTTCTTGTCGATTTCTACCTGCCAGTAGCCACTCTTGAGATAGAGGTAGAAACCTATTTTGCGTCCACTAAAGTGTCCATGATGTCGTCGATGCTTGGAAGCGGTAACTATCTTTCTTGGTGACGTCGTTAAGCTGCCTATAGTTGACACAAAAACGAGTGCTACCATCCTTTTTCTTCACTAGAACTACTGGCACGGTCCATGGACTGACAGAAAGCTCGATAACACCTTGTTTTTCCATGTCCGAGATCAGTGCGCTCACTTCTTCTTGTTTGGCTATTGGAACACGGCTCTGTGCTTGTCGAATCAGTTTGGCTCCCTGTGTATCCATGACGTGAATTACCATACTCGTTTGGCCTTGGTCATCCGGGCTTGTTGAGAAGATGTCACTATACTTTGTGACCAGATCAGAGGCTTGCTTGAATAACTGCACTGGCAATTTGAACTGCTTCAATATTGCAGACGTGAATTCTCGGGCTTTGTGTGTGTCTTGCCTTGTCCTTGTAATGATGGCCGTAAGTAGCTTCCAAAGAGGTGATGGTGGAAACAGGCTGGCTGCTGCTGATGACTTCTCCCGTTTTGATGCTCTTGTTTGAGTCTACGGTGTAAAGGATTCTAACCGACACGTATTAATTCCTTATAGATCTTACAAGGCTTCGTCCTACAATCAAACTGCGCAGTGCCGATGTCTTCGTTGGCTCTATCAGGTAAGATCGGTGGTCTCCAGAATCACCATCAAGCTTGGCCCATACAATGCTTTCAGAAGAATTCGGTACATCAGTGTCGTTACATACTACCACATTCATCTTGGGAATTTGGACACTGGGATCCTCCATCAATACTTCGACATTCTGCCATTTCAATACCCGTTTGCCCAAATCCAACGTGATTCCATGTGGTCGCAGAAAATCCATTCCGAGAATGCAGTTACCCATAATGTTCGCGACTAGAAAATTATGTCGGAACGCAAGGTCTCCCAACTGTATCTGGAGGTTGACCTCTCCATGGACAGGTGCAGTTTCTCCCGTAGCTACCCGTAGTGACAAAATCCTTCCTGTGTGAAGTAGCTGTTGCCTCATAAGGTCTGGTCAGATTATCGATCGGGTTGCACCAGTGTCGACTGTTACGGTGCAATGCTCTCCGTTAACTTGGTCCAGAAGGCATAAGTCTGCTTCTTCACCGATGTAGTCTTGACACTGTGATGGTGGCGCTGGGGACGTCGATCCTCCTAGCCAACCTTTGCCCCACGAAGTTGGCCCCCTCGGTTTAAATAGCTTCTATTCTGGGTTCCTGCCTCAGTCTGGGTCTCCTCCATCCTGGACAATAGCTCGGTTTTCTTTGCTTCTTGCAGTCTCTTTACATATCCCCCTTCTCACCGCAATTCCAGCATCTAGGTGTACCATTTACCTGCCGCTCTCACTCATTTTTCATGCCTTCACACCTACGCTCATCTCTCACTTTCTCACGAAACCGGGCAGTGGTACGAGTCACATTTTTCGCTGCCTCAAAGTTCAGACTATAAGCCAATGCGTCCTTAATCGTTTGCTTTTGAGCTAAACGCACAGCTTGTTGCAATTCCTGTTCCTTTAATGCGCTGATGAATGCTTCTGCTACTGCTCTTGATGTTCTAAGCCGTAAGCTGGGTAAGCCAAAAGTGCCAGTCGCTCAATGTCTTGGGCTAGCTGCGGTAAGGCTTCACCATACTTCTGCATCCGATGCCGTACCTGTGACCGATAAACCTGCTTCAGATGATCGTCTCCATAACGCATGGCGAGCGCATTCATTATAACAGCCGAGTTTGAGTGCAACTCAACGGGGATAGTCTGCAAAAGCTCGGCAGCTAGGCCTCTTTGATCAAAAATTAATGCAGTTGCTCGTTCTTGCTCATTCCAGTGATTTCTCCTAGCGGCGACTTCAAACTGGGTTTTGTAAAGCTACAGGCCATTTGCCCGTCGAATATTGGTGCTTTCACATTTCTGGATGAGCTTCGCGCTTCGGCTGTAGGTGGGGCTAGTGAGGTGGTTACTACTGCCTTCTCTGCTTCCAATTCCTTTTTCACTTTTTTCATCTCATGGTTGATTCTCTCTTCGACCTGGCTGACCTTTTCATCGATCTGGTAAACCTTTTCCTCGACGCATTTAATTTGTTTGTTCAGACTACCGAGCTCCGCTTTTATTTCGGTTATGTTTTTGAAAATCTGTCTTGATTTCGATCGCTTGTTGGTCCAGCTTCGCTGATTGTTCATTTAGCTTCGCTGATTGTTCATTTAGCTTCGCTGATTGTTCAATTAGCTTCGCTGATTGTTCATTTAGCTTCGCTGTTAAACTAGATGACTATTGCCGCTGCTCTTGCTGCATCAGCATCAACATTTGTATCAGCGCATCTTCTGGTTCCTTTGATTTTGGCATGGCTGCTTCTCCCTTAAGCTCCAACATGGTAAATTCATTAATTTTTAATTGTTAGCTTCGTGGTATTTTTATTATTTCGGCTTTTATTTATTTCACCTGTTTCCGCGTTACATTTTACTACTGTGGATTTAAAAAAAAATGTTTATCAGTTTATAAGCATTTCTTGGCAATTAATGTCACAGTATTGGGGAACCAGTAAGCCCAATGTGCACCCCGAGAGCATCAAGTCAAGTCAAGTCAAAAGCGCTTTATTTAATACTGATCGTTATAAATTTTAAAAGAATATAAAGCAAATTCCAAACGATATCAATACAAAACTTAATGGCCCAAATGGCTCTCTAAATTTATACGTTATCATTAACACATTTCATCAAAAAAAACTATAGCAAATTCAATTAATTAGGATTATTACATATTTTTAGAATTCAATTGGAAAAAGGAGAAAAAACCAACCAACACTATCCTAAAATTATTTATCATCTTAACACTACAGTGAACTTTGATCCTACACCTAATATGTTTTAACTTAATTCTAATAAATGCAGTCAAAAACTTTATCTTATACTAAAAAAATCTATAACTATGTTCCTAACCTAAGCGTTTTACCTTATCTCTAACCTAATATAATAAACATAATATAAACCTAACCTATCCCTAATTTTTAACAAAAATAAACAATAACACTAAATGTAGCAATAATGAGCTGAAACTCAAAAACTAAATAACGAAAAACACCAAAACTGAAAATAAACACGAATAATTTAGACATTGTCATTCAGCCACCAATACCTAGATTGCCCCGTCTCAACTCGATCAGCCTCAACGAATCTAGCAAATGAGTATCTCCATTGGAATTGTTGGTCTCGTGAACTCAAGTTCGGAGGATATTTTATCTTCTTATCGGTGGCCCGTCGATATATGTGATATATGACTGGGATGCCGTCAGAATCAAAAACATATCCATTCATGTCCAAATACACGAATGCTTCTGGAGGAATGAAGCCAGTAGCGAGGCAAGTCGCTATATACCCGTCTGTAGGGTGGAACGGCTTGAAATCCAAGGGTTTTCACTCACAGTCACAGATCTTGCGATATGATTCCGAAGAAGTTTCAATATAAAAATATCGACTCTAGTCACTTCAGCAGTTTGATAAATTCTTCTATTCGATATATAATGTTTCCAATCCGTCTCAGGCTTTCTGTACAAACCAGTACACGCACGAAGACATTTCCTTTCGAAAACTCTTAATTTTTCCATAGTACTAGCACTCTGGTTGTACCAGATCTGACATCCATATGTCAAAACTGGTCTAACCAGTGTCTTGTAACAGATAATTTTGACCTTCTGATCAATGTATCTGGTACCCCGAGAGCATTTACTACCATTTAATTGGGGGGTTCGCGATAAGGAATCATGGAAGCTATGGGTTGGGGAAACAAGAGGTTCTCTCATTCTTTTTCAAACGGGCTTGGAGCCGTCTACGGCGGAGCTATGAAAGCTTTTATTTTCAAATGTTTTTCTGTTAAAAAAACTTCAAATTTAGCAAAAGCAACAAAATTACTGCGCGACTAGCATAAGCGCACAACCAGGTTAAGTGCCCAAAAAGTTTCTGGATTTTCGCTGTGCACTTATTCGGGTTTTACTGTAATTGGATAAATTTCAAATGGCTATAACTTTCGTCAATATGATTCGATTTTTATCAAACTAACAGGGCACTAGGACCTTTTAAAAGACTACTTAAATATATAATTTGTAGAGTTCAAAGATATCCATAAGATTTTATTGGGGAAAATGTGAAATTCGAAGACCATACTATTATTAACAAATTTGAGCGAGTTTTGACTTCTGCATAATTTTTTTCTGCCTAATAATTTTTCCTGATTTTTCAAATCAAAGAAGTCCCATCGCGAGGACAGACACACACATTTTTTGAGTAATGTCCCTCCCTGTGCACCCGTCAGTCAGTTTAAGAACTATTTTGAAAAGCTCTCATCAAGACCTTTCGATTGACACCCATAGGAGTAAGTGGAGTAGATTCACACAAGGGGCACCTACATACACTGAGTCTATTCGAAGTTGGTCACGGAGCGAAAGAATGAAGCTACCGCGTGTGCGTAGTTTTTATGTGTTTATATGGACTAGTGAAGTTTGAATTCAGTTGCCGCGGAACACTCGAGTGTACGACACAGAACGTGTTTTTGCCTCACGTAAGTAATTTCGTAACCTAACTTTGGAGGTATTTTGTGATTAGTGACAGTTATTGTGGTTACTCACTGCTATTTATTATCAAGCAAAATATCGTACAGTTTATTTTTTTGGTTTGTAAATTATCCCACATGAAGCCAGTTTTTTTCTGCATATATTTTTATGAACAAAAAAAGTCATGGGGTAGATACCATACACAAGTACAAGGGGCACATTCGTACTGTATGAATGTGCCCCTTGCACTTTTTGTTTTTTCTCTCGCAATTTAATGATCGGTTCTTTTCATTTTTTCTTACACAGAACGATCATGGTTAGAAATTATAAAAAGAAGGGAATGAGGAGTGGGGAGGTTAATGAAGAAGCAATGTCGTCAGCTATATCTGATATTTTGGTATACAAACTCTCTTTTCGGAAAACAGCAGAAAAGTATGGAGTCAATGCACAAACACTTAAGAGCCGAATAACTAAACTTCACAATACAGAACAATCTGGAAGTGAGGGCCGTACTTTTCACTCAAAATTTGCAGCACGTCAAGTATTTACGGTTGAAGAATAGGGTCTTTTGAATAAGTATATTTTAGATAGTTCAAAAATGCATTTTGGACTAACATGTATTCAAGTTAGAAAACTCGCCTATGAATTTGCCAATGCCAATAATATTAAACATCCTTCGAGTTGGGTTACGAATAAAATGGCTAGAGTGGACTGGCTGGCAAGTTTCCGCAATCGTAATAGAAATTTAAGCTTACGGAAGCCTGAAAATACTCCCCTGTATGGGGAGACCCCCTTAAATACCTCATAAAATTTTTTTGTAGTTAAACTTTGAAGATGGCACTGCTTTACACCTACATTCACAATTTGATGTTTCTAGGTTTGCGAGAAAAATTGCTGTGATACACGGACGTACGGATGGTTGGATGAACAGAGAGATCGTGATTTTAGTAGGGTTTTGTTAAATTATTTTACAAAACCGTCATCCTGCAAAGACAATCCAGACATTTTTTGTACTCCTCGAGGTTTGGTCACTACAGGTTGAATTAGTTTATGCCACCGACATAAAACTCATATGTGCTTTAAAAACTCACCTTCTTCAACTGCACCCTCAGTCTTTGATTGATTTAAAATTTATCTTACCGTAAAAGGAATGAGCCCATGTAATTTTCATTTTTCCAGGTGCCTTGTTAATTCAAAGAAAGCTTGTGATGCCTTAAAAGCATTGATATCTTCCCGTTACAGTTTCAAAATAGTTTTTTGAAACATCTGCAGCAATCCATGGACAAACATAAGAAAAACCACGTTGACTTACCTACTGAAAAAGTCCATTACCAGTTTCCGGAAGCATTTGCTAATCAAAAAAAAAAATTTTTAACGGCTTGAACTGAAGAAGAAACTCCTCGACAGCTGGAACAAAACTCAGGAATCTTGTGCTGCTATGAGATACACGCGTTTAAAACTCGACACTTGCAAACTCACAAAAATCCTTTATTTCAGTCACCCTGACAGTATACTGATAAAAGTCTTGTGTAGTTTGACCACGATTGCTTCAATATCAACAAGCTGTTGTACCGCACTATTTACAATATGAGCCGAGCTTCCAATTGAAAATATAGGTCTTTCAAATTTGAATTGCAGTTTTCCGAAAAAGTTGTTCCTGATCATGCCTGCGGACACCGTCGAAAAAAGTGTTTGTTTTGTCAGCACAGAGGCCTATTGTTTTTGAATCTAGGCATATTGGCTAGTTCTTGATTTCCTTCAAGGTGAGATCAAGGAGAATATTACCTGTTTCACTGTGTATTTCATCAAAATGGAGTAGTTTGACACAAACCATCATTTATTGTGAAATACCTGACATCAATAGGATTAGTTTTATGTTCTTTTTGTTAGAACTGCCACTGGTCACAGTAACATAGTAAATGTTATTTAAATCACTCAACACTTCATCAAAAATATAGGGAGGGATTAAATTCACGATAAGAGGCTCCGTTTTTATTTGAGCTCATGAAAACTTCAAGACAAACAACTTTTAAGCAAAATCAATTGTTTTAAAACAAATATCATGTCTTGCAGTATAGTTTGCACATGACACCCTTTTTTTGAAGCAGTATGCAACTCCATGTCTCCTGTAGCTTAGATTTTTAAAAAAGAAAAAATATTTGCAGATGAATTGGCACTTGAAGCTAATTATTTCTCTTTTTCTTGAAAACTTTCAGGCCTTGCTTTGTGCTAAATAAGGCCAGGTAGAGGGATATTAGGTTTTTGTTTATTGGATTCCTGGATGTCCGTTTGTTCTGTATCATCTCGTTACCGTTTTCGTCGGAGGAAATTGCATCGGAATTTGTAATAAGCTGTTCGTTTATAACGCTACCGTATGTTGTTCTATGTTTATATATTTCAAGCCTTTCTAGGATGCCAAGTCTTGATACTTTGCTTTATTCGTGCAATAATGTCATTGAGTTTGTCATAGCATCAGGCTCGTGTGGATGGTTTTGCAGGCGGGTTGCAAAACTTAGGATTACACTGAAAGTTTTGTAAGCTTTTAAGGTTTGTTTGTCTATATCAAAAAACACACGCCAGAAAAGAGAGAGAGAGAGTACTTTTTTACGTTTCTTCATGGTTTCGTAGTCACCAATAATTTTCTTGTATATAATTTTATACATATGATTTTGTTAGATTTGGTAAGTATGTAAGCCTGGACCCTTAAAAATCTGCTATATGTTTATATTCTTTTGAAGTGAATGAGTGATATGTAAAATATTGTAAAATTCTTTACAATTCTTGATATGCTTGATTTCATTTGACTTGTTTTGATAATTTCTTATATTCATTCACCAAACATTCTAATTTATAAGTATCCAAGCAATGATTAACTTAATTATAAATCTGATTCTAAACAAGCTATACGCTATAATCAACATTTAGTCTGCAGTTCCCAGTATACAGTTCAAAATAATGTTCTACGCATGCCAAGAAAGATGCAAGTATTAATTTGACCTCGAAAAATAGATTTAAGTAAAAAAGTAATAAAAAAAACATCTTTTTTCTTTAAAAGCCATCGGGCCTTACTTTGTTGTGTGAGCAGACGCGTTTCGACTACTTTGAGTCATCTTCAGTGTGTAAAAGATGTGTTGAAAGGAATGACTTTATATAGTCGTAGGATGAGTTAAGCGGGGGGTACTTTGCGGATGGGTAATTAGCGAATGGGTAATTAGTGGATGGGTAATTAGCGGACGGGTAATTAGTTGATGGGTAATTAGGTCAGGTAATAAATTACGTCAAGTACTAAATTATGCCAAGTAGAGGGATATTAAGTTTTTTTTTTGCTTGTTGGATGTCCGTTTGTTCTGTTTCATCTCGTTTCATTTTTTGTCTAAGAGTGTGGTCTAGCACTAAGAAAATTGCGTCTGAATTGGTAACAAGTTGTTCGTTGATAATGTTACCGTCTGTCTTTCTATGTTTATAAATTTCAAGCCTTTCTAGGATGTCAAGTCTCGGTCCTTTGCTTTATTTGTATAGCAATTTCACAGAGTTTGTCATAGCATCAGGCTCATGTGCGTGGTTTTGTAGATGCGTGTAAGAAAGATCGTAAGTGCTCTTCATATCTTGTCGTTAGTTTTCGTGTTGTCCTTCCTATATATACCATGTCATAGTCCTTGCATGTCAGTTTGTATATGCCGCTGTTTTCGTGGTTTCAGTTTGTTTCCAATGTTGTCATTCGTTCTGAATGCAATTTGCAATTTGTATTTCCTAAGGAAGTTTGATAGTTTGTATGTCTCTTTGCCTACGTATGTTAACGAAACCCACTGTTGATCGTTTTTATGAGTTTCAGTCGGTTGGCGTTCCTGTTTTTGTACTGTGTGACAAGTGTGTCAATGTCCATTGTTTGTATGCGTTATTATTAGCTATTCTGTAAATGATGTTAAGTACTTTGGAGTAGTTGGTAGGAGTCATGGGGATCGAGTGGAGTCTCTGCACCATTGATCTGTACGCTGCTCGCTTTTCTTGTGCTGGGTGGATAGATGTTACGTGTATGGTATGATCAGTTGTGGTTAGTTTTCTGTATATTTTGTAGTCTAATCGTGATTGTTCGCATGTCACGGTTAGGCACACATAGTTGAGAGGTCTGTTTGTTTCTTTTTGTATAGTGAAATTTATATTTGGGTGTATTCTGTTCATATAGGTAAGTATTTGGTCTTGTTTATTTTCTGGTGAATATAACGATGAAAAAGTCATCCACATATCATCTGTAAAATATTACATTGAATCTTCTGACAATTTTGATTATTTTGGATATTCTTCCAAAGATTGTAAGAATAATTCTGACATTATTGATGACATTCGATGTCCCATGCCCAGACCGATTCTGACAACATTTACAGAATAGTTAATTATAACGGATACAAACAACATGACATTGACAAACTTGTTGCGTAGTACAAACAAAAGCAGGAACACCAACTGACTGAAACTCATAAAAACGACCAACAGTGGACAACAGTGGTTACCATACGTAGGCAAAGAGATATACAAACTATCAAAGTTCTCTAGCAATTATTGAAGGATCGCCAGCTTGTATGATGGCGACGAGAATTGCTTGGGTTGGATCTCCAGCATTATTTTGTTGTTGCTGCTGCTGTGGAAGAGCTTGTTGCTGCTGCTGTCTTTTCCATTTTTGTTGCTCTATTTACAAAAGAACCATGTGCTTTATAACTTTGCACCTTCTCTCTGGTCACCGATCCCTTACTTTTTTAGATGTACCTGTGTACAATTTTCCCCCAATGTTCAGCAAGAACCGACATCACTCACCCGGTGGACTAGGGGATTTTTTTACCACTGTCCCCAGATTTGTGATCATCATCCTCAAACGAGCGCCTGAGATTTCACGAATGGCGGCTGATATCTGTCATCACAACCGGAAGTACTCCGTCACCTATCGTGGATGCATTCAGAGATGGCAGAACAATTCTCAACATTATGGGGCAACCATAATCATTCATCTATTACAAAATCCTATACAAAGAGCAGACTTTCAAATGTCTTGTCTTAAGATTTTTAGCCAAAAGACGAAGTACTCATCTGGCACACACTTCATGGAACTGTCTGTCGCTTATGATGATCGCCTGACAGTTCTCATAGGTTATTCTGATTTGCTCTGCAATTTCTGCTTTCTTCAAGAATGTCTCATATTGCATAAGTGTTTTCCACTGTCACGCTTGTCCGAGAACGCGACCGTGTTGTTAATTTTCCACATCATCTCGTTATTCTTTGAAGTCTTTATGAAAAAAACACGTACGTCTTTGGCAATACATATTTCTATATTTGATGACAAAAGTGTGCAGTCAATTTCTTCGTTGTTTGAACGCTTTCTTGAGCTAGAAAATTTATAATTATAAGCTGCACGGCAAAGAGGGGAACAAATTGCTCCGATACCGTAATCGTTACTGATTAAGAGTTTGCAAGCGTGGGACGGTTCACTATTCTCACTCCTAGTAGTTCCGCAAAACTATATTAGGATCACGGGGTCGACTCAAAGTCAAAGTCAAAAGCGCTTTATTCAATGCTAATCGGTATAAACTTTCAAAGAATATAAAGCGAATTCCAAACAATAAACATACAAAAACTTAATGGCCCATATGGCTCTCTAAATTTATGCGTTATCATTAAACATATTTCACCAAAAAACAACTATAGAAAATTCAATTAATTAAGATTATTGCATATTTTATAATTCAATTGGAAAAAGGAGAAAAAAACCAACCAACACTATCCTAAAATTATTTATAATTTAACACAACAGTGAACGTTGATCTTGCACCTAATATGTTTTAACTTAATGCTAATAAAATTCAATCAAAAATTTTATCTTATACTAAAAAATTCTATAACAATATTCCTAGCCTAAGCGTTTAATCTTATCTCTAACCTAATAAAACAAACATAATATATACCTAACCTATCCCTAATTTTTAACACAAAATAAACAACAATATTAAATGCAGCAATAATGAGCTGAAACTCAAAAACTAAATAACGAAAAACACAAAAACTGGAAATAAACACGAATAATTTAGACATTGTCATTCAGCCACCAATACCTGGATTGCGCCGTCTCAATTCGATCAGCTTCAACGAACTAGCAAATGAGTATCTCCATTGGAATTGTTGGTCTCGTGAACTCAAACTCGGAGGATATTTTATCTTTTCATCGGTGGCCCGTCGATATATGTGATACATGACTGGGACGCCGTCAGAATCAAAAACATATCGATTCATATCCAAATACACGAATGCTTCTGAAGGACGAAGCCAGTAGCGAGACAAGTCGCAATATACCCATCTGTAGGGTGGAATGGCTGTGAAATTCAAGGGTCTTCACTCACAGTCACAGATCTTGCGATATGATTCCGAAGAAGTTTCAATATAAAGATATCGACCCTCGTCACTTGAGCAGTTTGGTAAATTCTTCTATTCGATGTATAATGTTTCCAATCGGTCTCACGCTTTCTCTATAAACCAGTACATGCATGAAGACATTTCCTTTCGAAAACTCTTAATTTTTCCATAGTACTAGCACTCTGGTTGTACCAGATCTGACATCAATATGTCAAAACTGGTCTAACCAGGGTCTTGTAACAGATAATTTTGACCTTTTGATCAATGTATTTGGAATGAAAGATTCATCGAAGGGCCATGACTACTTTTAGTGCCTTACTGAGCATGATTTTTACATGTTCAGTATAGTACAGATACTGATCCAGATGAACACCGAGGTATCGAACACAGGATTTATGTGGAACTCGTTCTGAACTACCCTCGCCAGCCATGATGTGGAAATCTTTCCAATTACGTTTCAGGTCTTGACTGATCCCCTGCAGCGCTGTCCGAAACAAGATTGTTTCACACTTCTTTCATTCGCCAATTGTCAGTGTACAGCTGTACATCATTGAACATTTTTTGGAGGTTTCTTAGAACTATTGTAGCTTTTCGGTCTGCCGTATACATGATCAGATCATCAGGAAACGCTACCAAAGATCGCGTTGGCGAGACGTCAAAATCAAAGCCATTCAATAGCTTGCGAATGAAGATTGAGAAGAGCAGAGGTGCAGTAACTGTTTCCTGCTGTAGACCATTAAAGACCTTGAATTCGCGCATTGTTGTCAGATTTCCATCAGTTACAACAAACAATTTCCCGTATAAAATATTGCACATCATGGTGACAAGGTATCTGGAGAACTTGTGCTGAAGGAGTTTAAAAACTAGTCCATCTAACCACACCGTATCGAAGGCTTTCTCCATATCAATGAGACATGCTCCAACACATTGTCTATCATTTAGTTTCCAACAGATGTCTGAGGTTACTTTCGTTATTGCATGTGTGGTCAAATGCCTGGCATGAAAACCAAATTGGCAATCCGGCATCAACTCATATTCCTCAATGTGGGCGTTTAATGCTCTGTTGAGTATCACTTCAAACACCTTGCTGATGTTAGGCAGCAAGCTGATTGGGCAATAGCTTTTGGGGCATGAAGATTCTTTTCCTTTCTTCAAGATTGGAAATACCTTAGCCTTTTTCCACTCATTTGGGAAATATGAATTGCTCAACATGTTGCTGAACAATATGCAATAATTCCTAATAGCAACCTCAGGCAAATGTCGGAGAACTACATCTGAAATACCATCAGTACCACATGATTTCTTGTTGTTTATCCTGCGGAATATGAAACACAAGTCTTCATAGCTGACAAAATAATCAATAAGATTCAAGCTCGGTATGAGGTCAGATGTTAATGTTTCATTGAAATGAAGAATTGATTGGCCGTTCAGGCTTGATTTGAAGTCGGAAACTTTTGCTTCAACGACTTCTGAAAATATTTCATTCCCTCTTTCAGGGTTTGGTAGATGAACCAATTCAAAATGTGTTCCAGTCAGGGCAAGTTTATGCAATTCCTCACAAATAAACCTGTTTCCATTTCTATCCGGAGTCGTACTATCATTTTCGATACCAGCCCCATCGAGAAGATTTATCTCATCACTCGTGACTTCAAGATTCGATACCTTCACCCGAGACTTCTTGCGGAATATGCTATTCACTTTCGCAAAAACGCTATCTGGGTCCTGTGGGCTAATACCTCTCAATTTTTCCACCCATTGATTGCTGACCTCACTCCTGAAGTATGAATGGATTAAGTTCCGGACATTCTTCAGATGTAATTTCAACAAAGCCAACGAGGGATGGTTGTAGTCCAAAAATCGTCGATAAATATTGTTGACTCATGTCAAAAGAAGGCTTTCAATCTTTTCAACCTTGTGATGGTTGGTGTTTCATATCCTTCCATATTGTTTCGATGTTTAATTTTGGGAACTACTTTTTCAACAATTTCCAACGTCAGCTTCTCTGACTCCGACAAATAGAGATATATTTCATCGTTGGTTAGATTTTTGTCATTAGAACCATTGAGCAAGAGTTATCGCCATAGAAGGGGGACATAGCTTCTGGTACTCCCGATTAAACTTCTTTTGAAACTTTCCCCAGTCTGTTTTTTTTAAATTCGACCGATGATTTTCATGTTGAACTGGAATGAGGAAGAGATCATCCTTTTGATGATTGATTTCCGTTACGATTGCGTTATGGTCGCTATCATAAGGAAGCACCTGCAGTTTCCGTTGAGGACTATTTAAGCTGAATTCAAGTCTTGCGTCAGCAATGCAGAGGGTAGGGTATGTTGGGAACTCCGACCCATATAGATTGCACCTGTGTTCAATTTGGTTCTCTGTTATCCACGATTTCAGGAATACACCTCTTGGATTATTAGTGGCATTCAGCCATGGTGTATGCTTGGCGTTCAGGTCACCAGCAAGAATATAATAACTATGCAGCCTGTTCAGTTCGAGTATTTCAAACAAGGAATCGAGCTCTTCTTTGAGCTTGAGAACAGTTCCACCAGTTGCATAGGCAGAGATAACGAAGAGGTTATCCCCACCTGGCAGTGAGATTTTGATAACGGACACTTCTAGAGATTCAAAGGTTTTAAATTCGACTTTTTCCATATTTTGGAAACAATAGGGTCTTCGAACCAATATCCCGGTGCCACCTGCCCCATCACCTATTACCCTATCGTTTCTGACGAATTCAAAATCCTTGAATGTCATGGAGTGCCATGGATTGAGGTGGTTTTTGGTGAGAAGCATGATGTCAGGCTTTTGCTTAACAATGAATCCAAGTAGATAATCACGCCGATGTAAAGTAACAATGAAGTTGACGTTGATCGAGATGAGACGAATCTTATCCATGGGAATGTGACTGGATGACAAATTATTTTGAGGCGTTCGAAACCCCTAAACGATGAAAAACAAGATTAATTTTCGAATCTTGTTTATCGATTCTCTCCGATAGAGAATTTAATTGCTGTAAAATTTTGAGAAGCAGCTCATTATTGCCACTTACATTATTTACACTATTTACCGCATTTTCTGCTGGTCCTCTAGCGGCTTGTGCAAATGATACTCCGGGCTTGACGAAGTTCGGAGCTAAGACACTCTGCGGTGTAGTTGTGCTTGCTATTGTACAAATTTAACTCTCGCATCTTGATATCGGGAGCATCCTCGATATGATGCCGGGTGACCAAAAACACCGCAGTTAACACAGTATAATTTCTCTTTTGGCTCGGTCTGAGCCAATTTGCACTCACCGGGAGCATGCACGTCCTTGCGTTTGACGCATCGGTAATGCATGGCGCAGTTGGCAGCCGAATGCCTGAATCGTGACAGCGATAGCACCGGTTGACTTCTCGTTTCTGGAGGCGTTCCCACCTCACCACTCGGAAATTCAAATATCTGATTTGTTGAAGAGCACTTGGACTGCTCTTATTTAATATTTGCACTAAATAAAGTGGTAAATTTTTTTCCTATCGTCGACCTTCTTGTCGCGAATGTTTTAACGGAGATAAACTCGATTTCTGGTGCTGCTTCCTTGAGCACCTGAAGAAGATCCACGGTATCTTCTCCGCAGTCCAAGCCCTTCAACAAGAAGGTCTGGTTCTTCTCGCTTTTCGGGGCATATGTAAAGTGTGGAACCTCCCCAGAATTTAGAGCATGCTTTGTCAACTTTTCGGAATTAATTCATTTAATCTCAAAATTTGTTAATTTGTCCTCGGCCGCCAATAGCCAAACCATGTCCTTTCCGCTTTGACTGAAGACATTGATTGGCGGAACTTTCTCTGTATTTTTGGCAACTTTTTGAGGAGGACCAGCCGAACTACGGGCTGGTTTCTTCTCCTTATTTTTATTTTTTAAATAGAGTATAAAATTATCATTATCTTGACTAACATTACCTCCAATATTTTGATCAACCTCCATTTCTTGTTGGAGTCCTTCCAGCGTTGCATAGTAATTCTGGCTGTCGTTAGTGCCTCCAGCACTTAAAACTTCTTCCGTGATGATTTGTTTAACAGCTTTCTTCTACTTAGCTTCCGTCTTTGTTTGTCGTACCGGTTCAGTATCTTGCACTTTCTTCGATGTCTCGAACATATCTTCGTACGTTTTCAGTCTTATTTTTAACTCTTCAATTTCAGCTTGAAGTCGACTCACTTCTTGCTTATCTTCGACTACTTGAGTCTTACGGCCGCGGAGTCCTAGGTGCTCGTGTGTCTTCGCTTGCCGCCAATTTCGCATTGTTATTCTCCCCGGGGCCCCCTGACGGAGGGAAGCCGTCGGGCTTCTCCATACAGCAGTCCCGAGTTAGTCTTCGGTTTGTTTCCTGTTGCCGATGTATTGATTCCGTGGGTCGATGCCTTCGACGATAAATGCTTTCCCAATAAAATCAAAATATGCTTATGACTGGCTCGTAAAAAAATAATTCAAGTTTTTGAAACTGACTTTTGTGGAAAATTAATTAATTTTTAAAATTAATGACAGGAGCTATTAAAAACACGTCTGCACGCAACGAGTGCCAGACATAGCACCCACGGATGCTTAGGAACGAAACTCCCGTTTATATTCGATTCACCTCGCATAAAAAGCATCCATAGGTGCAGAAAAACATAACAATATAATCAAAATTCATCACTACAGTTGTTACAATAAAATTATCTTTTAAATCTCGTTTTTTTCAAGAGGTAAAGATAACTGACGCAAACGCTTCGGTAAAGGATAACTGCTACCTTCGCTTGATTTGAGTTGTTCTTTAAACCCACAAAAGAAAAGCATTCACTCTACTTGTATTATAAACGCTGGTACAAAAAATTGAGCTATTACACCCCATTATACATTCCAATCATATATTACAATAAATAAAGTCCTGTATATGTATATTCATTAAAGCTGGATCTGAACTCATAGTACTAGCAACATAGGTATACGTAGGATGTCGATACAATTGTTTTTTACCTTCCTTTTCTTATGCTTTAATAAAAGTGTGTAAATTCTTACGTACGTAGCTCCCCTTGCGTGTGCATATGCACTGGTAAGTAACGTACGTACTTCGTGCATATTACGGACGCAAGTCAACATTTTCCACCGATTCGCTTCGATGCAGAACATGACGGGCATATCGTTCATGCATCCACCATTTGGCTGCGTTTCACTTGTGTGATATGGAATTGTCGGAATTGTCATACGCCGCCGCAACTTTCAAGTTACTCCTTGAGTCGTTCGTGCTGCTGTTTGCAACCAAAGACGAGCAACGATTCGATTCCAACCCTGAATCAGTCAACGGCCACTCAGTCTAGTATTTGGCGCGTAACGTTTAAATTGTTCTGTGAATACGTTGCAGCCGTTGCGAGATATTTTTGTTAGACATTTTTATGTTTTTCCTTAATTTTGTGTTAATCGTGAATTAATAAATTGTGTGTCTGACGTGAATGAGAGCAAGTGTAGTGAAGTGTGAATTGTAGAGGGTTTCTAATTTGTCTAGTGAACCAAGGGCAAATGTTATAAAATCAAAAATGTTTGCATTGACGAGATGTTTTCCTGCAATTTTAGTTAATCTTCTTTTTGTTACAGGTAAATTTGAAAAAATAAAAAACAAATAAATTTACGGGTGATGTCATAGTGATCGTTTAGATCACAAAATTTTATCATTTGCGCAAGTTATAAATGAAATTCTTAGTGATGTCTACGCATAGCTAACAAAAGTTTGAATTGGATCTTTGCCATGTCATAAATCTTGAAGATACTAAACATGTGAATTTCGCTTAGAAGAATGTATGTAGCGGTGGAGGAGTTTAAAATTTTTTGAAGGATAAAGTGTATTATAAAAAATTAGTACATCAAATAACGAAAAACAATCAAAAATAGTTTCCCTAGAGGAAATTAAGCAATAAAAACCCTGAAAATGTTTGGGCTCCATTTTTTGTAATTCAGTAGGATATACGTTTTTGTTAAATGTAAAATCTTTTTCAATTTCCCAATATAATCCAAAACGATCCCTTCATAGCATTAATTTGTCTCATCTGGTCTTTAATTTGGTAGTTTCACGCATGAATCATTTATTACATATGTTTATATGTACATCTCGGATTCACCAAATTAGCGATCAGACACGGACTTGATCAAATGATGTATCCTAAAAAGAACTTTCAATTTTGATCAGAGTTTGTTTCCAGAGAAATTTTGATTTTTTTTGGGCATGGAAAAAATAGTAGCAATCACAAGTAAACAAACAGGAAATTAATCGATTTATAAACTTAGATTATTAATTAACTTAAAATTAGCCTCGAAATTCGATAGATCAGTGTCTTAAAAATATAAGCTCATGCTTATGATTATTACAAGCACTGACACAACTTTGCCTCCCTAGCAAAATGGTGGCAGATATTTTTAGAATATTATAGCTCGAAAATTGTTTGCGATTTTCATGTGTTTAAATTACGATCGGAAATTTCATGTGTTTTGTGGAATCTTTGATGTAATAAGCGAATTCAAGTGGAAGTTTCAATATGAATTGAAGAAAGTAAACTACAAACCATGCCAAAACACATATTCATATTTGAATGTGTGGTGCCGTGAAATAAGCAGCAATTTTTATTTCGGTGGTATTTTGGTTGTGGGGTCTTATGGTTTTACATTGATTTTACTTCGATGAAAAATATCTGAACTGAACAGACATTTAGTGCACTTGAATTTATGTTTATTTGGAGTGTACATTGAATCAGGACTCTTATTAAGCGTGAAATAAATTTCGATTGTAAGATGTCTGTTCTGTGCGCTTGAAGTGCTACCATAACAACGCGATGCTTAAATGCAATTACAAGGAGTTTTGTATCATCTACTCGTATACAACGAAATAGATCGAACTGTTGTTCAGGATTTGTGATTATTATAGAATTGTTATTGAGGGAGGCAGAGATTTCCCAAGAGGATTCAGATTATCATGGACCAAAAGCGAAACAATATGCCGACACGTTAGAGGCTCTAAGCAATTGTCGCTTGAGTTTGATTGCATATGTGGCAAAGAAACATGGCTGATAGGTGACATTAGTAATAGTGAGTTACTCCCGGACCATTTAATCTTCCGCAGAGATAGAGACCGTGATGCTACTGGGAAGTCTGACGGTGGAGGTGTTCTAGTGGATACACATGTGTTCCTTACTAGCAAATCCTGTGATGAGTGTATAATTGTGCTAGTCTCTCTATCTGACTCTCTTTCCTTCCTCGTATCATCTGTGTATATCCCTTGTGACAGTCCTGCTATTGTTTACGAACGTCTATTTGCAGAATTCTCGAGCTACATTAATGCCCGTTTCGCTTCTACCCCTATATTGGTCTGTGGTGACTTCAATTTGCCCTATACTATTTGGAATGATATGTATGTCTCCATAGTTTCTGGCGGTAGCGTGTCTTTTTCTCTCCTTTTTCTTTTATTTCCCTCTGTCCTTTCACCCAATGCAACACTATGCCTAATGCCAATTAAAAATTGCGTGATCTTGTCCTTTCCAACTTACCGCCTTCTTCTCTTTTCGCATCGGTGGCACTCTCATCCTTTGTCAAACCTGATTCCCACCATCCACCGCTCTCCATTGAGCTTGCTATCACATCTTCTCGTTCTTTGAAGAATTCTTCACCTTCCCGCTTTAATTTTTTAAAAGCCAATTTAGCGAGCATGCCGTGAACTGGTATTCCTTCTTCAGCAATCTCTACACTGAAGATTGTGTTGATAAGCTCTATATGTTTCTTTCGCCCTTAGTCTCACAATTTACCCCTGTGTTTCCAGCAAGAAGACCTATAGATGCTTCTTGGTTTAATTCAGATGTTGCCATTGCAATTAAAGCTTAAGAACAGTGACGAAGGCTGACAAAGGACATACAACGGTGATTCTAAAAACAACAACACTAACGCCAACGGCTACAAACTGGTAAACAAAGACCCCACTAATAGGTTCCAAGTGGACTTACGTACTGCCATTATACAATCCCCACTTATTATTCCTCCTAATACTAAGCAACGCTACATAAACCCAAATCCATGCACACCACCCCTTAAAGCACAACCTAAGCTCCACAAACCCAATATTCCTATCCGTCCTGTCGTCAACTACCGCCCAGCTCCTGCATACCAATTAGCACGGTACTTGGCAACGATAATGGCTGATGTCATGCACCTTGACGATAAATACGCATTAAAGAACAGCCGCGAGCTAGCAAACTCTACCACTTCTTTAAAATTGACTGAAAATTGTAGACTTTTATCATTAGACATCACAAACCTCTATACGTCTATCCCTGTCGATGAAACACTGGCCATATTAAAAGAAAAACTTTCATTCAACAACAGCCGACGGTTCACAGATCAAATACTCAATCTCATAAAGACCACAATCAAACATAACTATTTTAAGTTCAATAGCAACACGTACATTGCCAAAGACGGTCTGGGTATGGGACATCCAATGTCCTCAATAATGTCAAAATATTCTTACAATCTTTGGAAGAAGTCTTTATACCCAAAGCTGTCAAAAGATTCAATGTAATATTTACAGACGATATGTGGATGACTGTTTCATTGTTATTGACTCACAAGATATTAAACAAGACGAACTACTTACTTATATGAATGAAATTCACCCGAATATAAAGTTCACTATGGAAAAAGAAACAAACGGACAACTCAACTATATGGACCTAACTGTGACACGTGAACAAACACGATTGGACTACAAAATATACAGAAAACCAACCACAAATGATCATACCATACATGAAACATCTAACCACCCCGCACAACATAAGCTAGCAGCGTACAGATCAATGGTGCAGAGGCTTCACTCCATCCCCATGACTCCTACTAATTACTCCAACGAACTAAACAACATTTACAGAATAGCTAATAATAACGGATACAAACAATACGACATTGACAAACTTGTCACACAGTACAAACAAAAACAGGAACGCCAACCGACTGAAACCCATAAAAACGACCAACAGTGGGTTTCGTTAACATACGTAGGCAAAGAGACATACAAACTATCAAACTTCCTTAGGAAATACAAATTGCAAACTGCATTCAAAACGAACAACAACATTGGAAACAAACTGAAGCCAAAACTGAATGACACATCGATATACGAAGGCAGCGGCATATACAAACTGACATGCAAGGACTGCGACATGGTATACTTAGTCGTACCATAAGTTCTGTCACACGTATATGGGCAATTTTCGTATAAATGAAAAAGAGTTTTTGACAAAGGAAAATATATTTTATTTTGGCATACTAATGGAAGTAAAATAAGCAACAAATTATTCAAAGTGGCCGCCTTTAGCCTTTACACAGCTCTTTAATCTGTTGGGCCAGTCATCGATAGCAGTACGCACTGTTTCTAGCGGAAAATTAGCTACTGCTTCTGTCAAAGATCGCTTAAGGCTCTCGATACTTGTGTGTCGTCTCGTGCACACCATGGACTCTAACATCGCCCATAGTTTGTAGTCCAGGGGATTCAAATCTGGGCTCCCAGAAGGCCATTCCGTAGCCCTTATAAATTCTGGAATATTGGTTTCCAACCACGCTTGTGTGGTTCGAGCTTTGTTGGATGGCGCAGAATCTTGCTGGAAAACCCAATGTCGGTTGTTGAATAGCGTAGAGTTCAGCGGCTTCACACATCCCTCCAGGATGTCCGTTTGATAATTTTTCGCTGCAGTTTTTACGCCTTTTTCGCAAAAACGAAGCTCGGTGACCCCTTCGTGGCTGACACCCCACCATACCATGACTGATGCTGGATGATGTCCTCGCTGTACGAAGCGGATTTCGACGAATTCGACTCTCGACCGCTTTGATGGCAGCAGAAGAACGTACATCACGCGGACGTCCAGAACGAGGTCGATCTTCAATAGTCTGGATCTCGTTATATCTCTGGATCGCACGATATACAAATCTTTGCGTTATTTTTAACGGGCACAACAACTTGAAAATTTCACTCGCAGATTTTCCACACTTATGTAGTGCAATCACTGCAATTCGGTTTTCATTTACACCCCATTCCATCCTCACACGTTAACGAACAAACTTTAAATGACCATCAACTGTCAACAACATTATGACGTTTATAAAACTGGCCGATATTGAAATGTCACTCATAAAATAAAGGTGTTGCCAATGTGAGAAATTATGTGACAGAACTTATGGCAGGACTTTGTATATAGGAAGGGCAACACGAAAACTAACGACAAGATACAAAGAGCACCTACGATTTTTCTTATACAACAAGGCAGACTCCAATTATGCGACACACCTACAAAACCACGCACATGAGCCTGACGCTATGACAAACTCTATGAAATTGCTACACAAACAAAGCAAAGGACCGAGACTTGACATCCTAGAAAGGCTTGAAATTTATAAACATAGAAAGACAGACGGTGACTTTATCAACGAACAACTTGTTACCAATTCCGACGCAATTTTCTCAGTCCTAGACCACACTCTTAGACGAAAATAGAAACGAGATGAAACAGAACAAATGGACAGCCAACAAGCAAAAAAAAACAAAAACATAATATCCCCCTACCTGGTATAATTTAGCACTTGACGTAATTTACTTCCTGACCTAATTACCCATCCACTAATTACCCATCCCGCTAATTACCCATCCGCTAATTACCCATTCGCTAATCACCCATCCTAGGACTATATAAAGTCGCTCCCTTCAACACATCCTTTAGACACTGAAGATGACTCAAAGTAGTCGAAACGCGTCTGCTCACACAACTAAGCAAGGCCTGACGGCTTTTAAAGAAAAAAAAAGCTTAAGATGCTGCCCGCAAAAAATTCTTATCCAGTGGTCTTCCAACTCACCCTGCTAAATTCAAAGAGCGTCGTGCCGCGGTCAAGTAAATTGCTACCTCGGCACTTCATGCATAGGTTAACCACATTGAAACTACGTTAATGTCGAATCAAACTTGTGCGTTCTGGTAGTACGTACTTTTCACATTGTGTCGCCTACCGAGCAAGGATTGTGCCAGTGGAAAATGCATATTTTTTTGTGGTTGGGAGGTGAATGCCATTTACGTGTGGGGCTCCCATGCTCGCGAGCGATTGGACTACCCACTAAACAACTTTCCTGTCAACGTGAGGGCCTAGCCTGGAACCCTTTGACACATTACTTCGAGCCAGGCCTCATTTTGCTACACCATGAGACGCCTTCAAGCTGGGTAGTCTCTCTTTCAGCGGTAGGAGAGGGTGGAAAATAAATTGCCAGACAAGTGCTCTCCCAGTCCCGACGTCCCCAGCTGCTGCGAGTCCCTTTCACCTTTCAGGACTGCCGGAACATAATGTGCCACATGGTTCCATTTGACAGTTGATCCAATCATTACCGCAATTATACTATCCGGGGTGAGCTCTTCCGTCTCCCTGTGGGGGTCCCATCGCAGCCTGCCCCATTTTTCGGCACACCCAAAGATATGTAGCATGCATTGTCTTCCTCTCCTACGCAAAATCTACTGTCGGGGGACCGTGACTCACCAATCTTGTGCAGGTAAGACTGAAAACACCCATGTCCGCTCAAAATCGGGACCAGATAGAAGTCAGTCTCACCATGTCTTCAATTTAGCCAAGATCTCACATCCGCGCAGTCCACCTTCCCTTTTTGCAATTCACCCACGACTGCTGCTAACCGTTCAGTGAGCGCTGTCTCTCCTTGCGGGCAATTGTCTCCCTCGTATCCTAGATTTAATGCAGGTAAATAGCGCGACGCTCTCTAGCAAGGAAGGCGAAAGGTATCACGCTTGCAATAACTCACCACCGAATCAGAGACTGTCAGATATGAAGACGTGACCCTCATTGCTTCTCTTTTCTGTACCTGTGCCAAGCGTTTTCGGTACACCTCCTTACTGAGAGGGAAAATGAACACTGATGTCATGTACCGCGGGACGTGTAGCACGGGATTGGCCGGTATGATTATTTGGTTGATGATCCGTAGATAATAAAAGAGCAAGGATTGCTCTTCTGATATTACGCGAGCATACTAAGAAAGTGTTGTGGATACCTGTAAAATCTGCTATTCTTCAATACTGAAAACGGAATCATTACCAAAGATTTTGATGTTGCCGCAGCAGAAGGTGCCTGGGCCTACCACATTGTGCAAGAAAATCACAGCTTTCGATCCAATGATTGTGCATTGACTATGATACAAACATGCTTTGAACAAAAATTTAGATGCTGGTGCTGATGCCTGAAAATTTCATAGGTAGATACGATAAGGCTCATTGTAGAGTTTACCAACCTTCAGCTACCCCAATCCTTCAGCATTCACCTTGTTGGTATTCCTCCCAATGATGAAGAACGAGTTGTAAACTGAGGTGGATTGCAATGCAATGGAGATTGATTTGAAAGGCATTGATTACGTAATTTGAGCCTTTGGTTTGGTTAGAACCACACTGAAAGCTTGATATGCTCCCATTTGATTTGAAAGGTACTGACTACGTAATTTGAGTCTTTGGTTTGGTTAGAACCACACTGAAAGCTCGATATGCTCCCATACCTGGGTCATGATATAGTCCGTCATTTTTAAGTTTTCAGCTTTACAGAGGATGCAGCGTGTATTTTTAAGGCACGTTTTCAGCTAGTACTTAGGTATTCTAAACTTGAAGAATATCATGCTTTGATCAAATTTGGTTTCGTACGGGTTATTGTACATCTAATGCCGAACAAGACGATATCATCTTTCCAAGTCAAGCTTAATGTTTTGGAAGGCGCTGTCTCGAAAGCAGATGGCAACGTGCTCGTTAGGGGAGACTTCGCCGCTAAAGCAATCGAATGGGACATGTCTTTAATAGATTTGCGGGGGAAACAAATCCTAGAAATGGCAGCTAGGATGGTGCTCGTCGTACTAAACACCAGAAGTACGCCGACTTTCCGCCGTATTGGCTATGAAGGAACCATACCGGACGTGAAATTCACCTAAGAGTCCTTATTACGGAGGATACATAATTGTAGAGTATTAAAGGACTACTCAGCCAGTGATCATCAGTACATTTTGCTTGAAATCCGTGATATTGTCTACCGACGTCCATGCTTTCGACCTTCTACAATTTGGTGGAAAACATGATGCAATTGCAGAAGTGGTGAGCGGTCCAAAAGGCAAAGGCACACACAAAGCCGCAACAAGCGACAGATGGTTCTGTTAGTGACACTTG
Source organism: Odontomyia ornata (assembly GCA_963969285.1). Taxonomy (NCBI): domain Eukaryota; kingdom Metazoa; phylum Arthropoda; class Insecta; order Diptera; family Stratiomyidae; genus Odontomyia; species Odontomyia ornata. The sequence continues at coordinate 40,052,026 of OZ017742.1, forward strand.
GCGTTAAGAACGCCTTCAACTCCGCTAGATGGGTAGATATTCTGGATACACTCGAAACTCCTTCTCAAATTCCAGAATATCTGATGCGGTTTCTGAGAGACTACCTGAAGTACCGAAGCCTGTTTCATGAAGCGATACAGACCCAACGAAGGATGGAAGTAACATCGAGTGTTACCCAGGGATCTATCCTTGGTCCAGCCTTGTGGAACGTTTCTTATGACGGGCTACTGAGACTGGAGATGCCAGATGAATTGCACTTGATCAGCTTTGAGGATGATGTTCCGTCCAGGGACTAGTCCCGCAACAAAATGTTAGTGCAACTCAATTGTACAGCTACGTATAAAAAAAATCATGAGTAAATTGCAGCTATTGGAGCTATTCGAAAACAAACTCTGCACCTATACATTACAGTGAAAGCTAAATGTAGATTATATACGAATAAAATCATGTAGACTTACACTAAGATGATATAGCCAGAAGTAATATGTCAAACGGTTCCAGGCTGGGTTTTCGGATGACAGATGAGTTAGTTAGTGGGTAGTCCAGATGCATTGTGAGCTTGGGATACTACAAAAAAAAAAAAAAAAAATTATGTAAAAGAATTAGGTAGTCAATAAAAAATTAGCACAAATTTGTAGTAAGTTCTGATAGCGTTACCGAATATTTTCCTGAGACTAGTCACACTATGGCGCCAAATCATAGCTTTCAAGACACCGTTTAGAGTAGGCACCTTCAGCAGCGGAACTCCTCTTTTCCGTTTGCCTCTCCTTACGTGTCTTCCTGCCAGTTTACTATCTCGCTCTGAGGTTGCATACCTGCTTTCCAGTAGATTTAGCATCCATTTCTTGATCGTTTTGTTCACGTTTGTAACCCAAAGACTATGATATGTGTATAGCTTTGATTGTCACATAGCTGAAAGCTCCCCCTATTTCTAGGAATTCTGCCAAAGTATATTCCTTGAATTGGAGGGGTCTTTCAATGGTCCCAACAACCAAGAAGACTGCTTAGACTACCTATCTTCATTCTGCGGAATAGTAAGATCTTCGGTGCTGCAATTAAATTTGATGAATATGTTACGGGCACTTTTTCATCCAAATGGTAAGCCTTCTTTTACTTTTCACTTGCAACATAATATTGTTTTAACTCCGAGACATTAGATACTTGATTTCTTCTTCAAAAAAACAGAATTCACGAATCAGGGTTAAGCTAAAGCTACGTTACTACGTTGTGGGTTAATTTGTATTACCTTCATGCCTTTTATTTTGACGGATAAGTGATGTGCTCTGCCCCCGTGCATGAAATGGTGGTAACGTCCAAGGCTGCTAGATCATTACTCAAATCGCTGCTTCCAAAAGCTATGCAATCCCCACATTTTATTCTAATTCTTTTCTGTCTACGATATTTTATTTCATATTCCTCCTACGTTGCTTTTTAAGAAGGATATAGATGAATTGACAACTCCACAACTTTGTATATCTTGAACATCAGCTTAGGGCCACCACTAGCATTCGCATGTTTGTTAACCTTTATCATGTTCTTGTCATCAGATAGCATATCTGGGTTCTTCCACTTCAGTATATTCAAAGTACTATCTGCGGATATCCCCAAAGGCTGAGTTACCTTTGGTTTTAGGATGGCTCTATTGATCAGCATTTTCAAACGCTGCCTAGCACTTCGATAATTCTTTTACACCATTTCAGTTTAAACTGGTCTTGCCAGCTGACTTTCTTGACGTCTCCGAATTACCCTAATGAGCATAGTTTTACCCGGGCTGGCATTGCTCTTTCAAAATCATTGTGTGCACAGCTTGACATTTTTTGCCGTCTTTCTTTCACAAGGCTTGCTATAACTCAGAAAAGCCAATGTTTTCCTAAGTCATCCCCACCATCTTCTTTCAATTTCCTGCAGCACTTGCTTCTTCTGGCATCTTCGATACGTACGTTGGCTTTTTCATAAAGAAAACTTGCTTTCCTGTCGATTTTTTCATTTTTACCAATTTCTAATCCTAACTGACCATTTAGTTAAGCTCTCCTGCTTGCAATTTTTTTCCTTGCCTAGGTTATATCCTATGTCCCCTTGGAAGTGAGGTATGCTCTATTGCCAAGTGTTCCTTCATATTTCAGTGTTGTCGGGTAGTGCACTAACGCTTTTCGATTACCTCTTGTAGTTTCAGACCCAATAGTCGAGTTTACAATATCCCCATAGTTTTAAGAGTATAAAGTATTCATTCTTCTTCCTCCTGACTCTACAGCGACCCAAAGTTTCTTGAGTATTGGTCACATCAATTCTATTTCGGGATTTCTTGTCTTCTTACGTTTGAGCAATAAGTATGGTCGATTGAGCAATCTGGTTCCATTACTTGCCTAAACATGCTGGCAGTGCTTCTACAATCGTGAGGTCTGCAGCAATCACTAGGTGACCTGAGGTTCTGTGACCTCTGGTGATTAAAAGTTTTTCCCTGATAGCTGATATCTGGTTGGACATCCCCGTGTTTTTCTACTCTCTTTTATCATTAAATAGTTTTTCTGTAGTCTTCACTAACGTCTCTCGAGAGAAACATTTAACACTATGAAAAGCAAAAACTTAATTGCGACCCTACTGCTTTAAGGGCAGAGTAGACATCGATTACAAAGTATGCTGTGCCCGAAAGTATTTCAACTGTGGCCAATAAGTGCTATAGGTTGGCATTCCCAGGTGCCACAACATTGAGATATCTCTACATATCCACTTGCGATTTACACCTCATCATCATCGTCATCATCATTTTTGGCATAGCTTCCCCTCCACTAGCAGCCCTTCTTCAATCATTGCAGTTCTGTGGCCTCGTTCACCAATTGTAAATTCCAAGCAGGGATATGCTGTCAGCATTGATTGAATCTTCTCACCGTTCCCTCAGTTTCCCAGCTGGACAAGCGCTACTTAGCCTAGGTATACTAATGCGCAGAGTGGGAGACAGGATGACTGTTCGTGGGTTCAGTCGAACACTGGAGAAAATCGAAGTGGTCATTTTGACAAAAAAGAGAATCCCTAGAGTAAAGATGATCAGTATTGGAGACATACTAATTGAATCGATGCCAGCAATGAAGTTCTTAGGGCTAATCACCGACTCAAAGATGAGTTTTTCTGAGCAAATCAGGGCGCCGGCTGAGAAGGCTGCTTCGGGCGTATCAGCTCTGAGTTGACTTACGACCAACGTAGGGGACCCAATCCATCAAAAAGACGCCTCTTGATGAGTGCCGTAGGGTCAGTGCTAATATACGGAGCAGAAATATGGAGCGACGCTCTAAGTAAGGAGCCGTTCAAGTATTACGTAAGCACTATAGGGAAGTGGGGGGTCTTTGCTTTTCTTATTTTTAATGACATAGGGGTGGGGAGATCTAGATGGTGATTCCGTCAGCAGTAGTGATTTACTTTTTTATACACATGGCAACCCACACATTGTCTATGTTTGAAAACGAAATCCATTTTCGGGGATTCCCACAAATAATGTTTACGTTAAGGCACTCGCTTAGATCTTATCCTAATTTCTTCTGTCAGTCTAGTTTTGTTTCGGTACGATTGTCGATTTGACGTATTGTAAGCAAAGGAAAGCTGTAAGCAAAGGAAAGCAATTTAATGTTTGTGTTAACGTTGATCCAGTTTCGCCAAAGTTGAATTGTTTCAATAAGATGTCGTTTCAAATAGACAAATCCAAGTTATACCAATAGTTGTTCGAAAGTTTTAGAAAATCTCAAATACAAAAGTACAAAATGTACAGAAGTTAGTTAATGAAGTGTGGCGTAGTTATAAGTTACAAGCAAAGTCCGACAAAGAACTTGATATTATTGTCCCCAGGAAGATTGAAGAAGAATCGCAAGCAGCGACTAAGAACAAATCCAATCTACTACGTTTTTTTCCAAGGTGAGTGAAGAAACCAAGAAAACAAAGTTTTGACGTTTAATGACTAGCAGACATTACAGCTTTCCTTTAATTTTAGAGGTAATGTTCATTAGATAGATTTATTCCTTATGATTGACTCTGTCGATTGGTCGCAAAAATACAGGGTGTTAATTTTTTGTATTTGGCGGGTTCGATTCCCGGCTATGGCTGTTAATAATCTTTGAATGCAGATTTTTATGGGGCCTAAAAAAGTATTTTGATCGCAATAAGAAAAAGGATTGATAATCAAAAAGCATTATAAGTGGATTAACCGTTTTTCTCTTACAAAATGTACAAATTTTTTTTCAAGAATTAAGAGAATGTCTCTTAGGCACGCTCTCTTGTAGCTATAAGGGTATCATACCCTTACTGACGTGTCTCAATAATTAATCGGCCCTGTATTTGATCGGATAAATGTTTAAAACTATAGATGAATTTTCGCTCCGTCAAACTAAATGAAACATGTTGAATGTACTCACTATAGTGTGTATGTATCTCTTTTTAAGCTTAATAAGAGAATCATTAGCAGTACCTATAGAGTGTTTTAATTTTTAAGCAATGAATACCTGTAAGCCTGCAGACAAAACACAAATTAAACAGCCAGCTTCAAATACTTAAAAACAGGAAGAAGACGACATAAAGCATAGAGTGGAATCACAACAGCAATGCGAAAACACAGAAAATACAGATAAACAGCCGAGAGCAAAACCTTCTCAGGAAGCTATTAAAAATAAGATTCCTCGACTCGAAAAAAATCTGAATGCTTTGTATTTTGCCAGAGATACTATGCCAAGCCGCGTTGAAGTTGATAAACAGATCATTATGTTGCACGAAGAATTAAAAACAGCGAAACAGTCTTTAAGCAGGAAGATTCAAAAAGCCGTTGCCCAGAAGAAACACAGAGTTGGAATGAAAAAAAAAATTAGAAGATATTTGTCTTGAAAATCCAGAAATCAAAAAAAAAAAACTATGCCTGAGACATTCAGTGGGATGTCCTAGCCTAGAAAACAACCATCATTACTATTGAAAACATTTGCGGATATTGCTTTATTTGGGAGTGCAGCAGATGAAAGAAGACAAACGGAATCTATTCGCAGTGTAAAAACTCTTGATGAACTCACACAAGACTTACGTAAAATAAGATTTGACATTAGTCAAAGTGCGACATATCTTCTTTTGATTCCCGAAAAATCTAATCCTGCAGAGCGAAAAAGACATGTATCGACAGTCCTTGTTAAGCTCACTCGGGCTCAGGCTGATCACCACAAAAGCCACTTAGATAGCAATTTCGCTGAAACACCAATCCATTATTTGGAGAACATAGCATCCATACTGGTATCAAATCAAGCATTTTTCATACCTCAAGATGATAAAGCTCGGCTCCTTATTGGTGTTACTGCGGCAAATAAGAAAGCACCTATTCTAATGCACATGGAATATACAGGGTTTTCCAATAAGAGGTGTTATTTTGATATTAAAAGAAAAATGCCATTTTTTAATGTAAATGATCAGATGTTTATTACATTGTAAAGAGGAAGTTGTGCCATTAATAGTACAATTAACATCAGGCAAATGACCACCACGACCACACTTACAGGACCATATCCTTTTCATGAAATTTTCCATAACCAAATCTGCCCTATGTCCTTGATAACCTCACGAATCCCATCTTTGAGGTCTTGAATTGACGCTGGGCTGTTTGCGTAGACCTTCTCTTACACGTGGCTCCAAAGGAAGAAGTCGCAAGGTGTTAAATCACAAGATCTCTGTGGCCAATTGTGATCACCTCTTCGAGAGATAACACGGTCCGGAAACTTTTTCCGTAAAAGATCAATGGTTTCGTTGCTTGTGTGGCATTTAGCGCCGTCTTGTTGAAAGTAAACGTTGTCCAGATCAATACCGTCCAATTCCGGCCACAAAAAATATCATTAATCGTCTCTCGATAGTGCAATCCATTCACTGTAACTGTTGCTCCAGCCTCATTTTCGAAAAAGGAAGGGTCCAATGACTCCGCCGGACCATAAATCGCACAAAACAGTCACACGTTGAGGATAGAGAGGCTTTTCAACAATAACTCTTGGGTTTTCCGAGCCCCAGATGTGACAATTTTGCTTTTTGACGGAGCCACCGAGGTGGAAATGGGCCTCATCCCTTAAGATGATTTTTCGATGGAATTCCGGATCATTTTCATGCATTTCAGGACCCAATCAGCAAAGACACGATGTTGTTGAAGATCGGTTGCTCCAGTTCTGGTGTTAACTGAACTTTATAAGCCTTAAGACCCAAATCTTTATGCAAGATACGGTGTAATGACGTTTGTGGAATGCCTAATTCCAAAGAACGACGAGGAATGGACAAACCTGGGTTTTCTTCAACACTTTCGGCTACAGCAGCAATATTCTTGGCTGTTCTTGAGTGACGGGCACGGGTTTTATTCTTCACATCACTAAGTTGTCCCAACAGCTCGAACCTATCCACCAATTTCTGTATTGCGGTCGGACAAGGTGCTTCACGACGACCCAAAAATGTTCGAGTTTTACGAAGCGTCTCTGCCAAATTTTCACCATTTTTATAGTGAATTTTAATAATTTCAATGCGTTCTTGAAGATCGTCCATTTTTATTAATGGTGTAGTTTCTACATGTCAAATGTGAAAAAATGACAGCTTCTTCAAAATAACACCTCTTATTGGAAAACCCTTTAGAATCAAATTTCCTGATCCCACCTGGGTAATCGCTGAGAATTAATACCATCAGTTAATGCTGGTATCAAAATCACTTCCAGTATGTTAGGGACGACCGCAAGCCGTTGGATATTCTGGGCCAACATACATCGCTATCCGGAGTGAAAAGCATAGTTCATCTACTGTTAATACTCATGCTCAGGATTTCAAGACGCTTCTCGAACTTGAAGATTTTCAAGCATTAGCTAAAACTGACCGTGGATTGGTAAAACCAGTGGTAATCGCCAGATGAAAATCCACGTTATCAAAAAGTTACTATACAACACTTTAAGCGACATAATCTCGATCCATTATTTTTAGCTACCAATGATCCTGGCAGAAGTGCGTATAACAGAGTAGAGCGCAGAATGGCTCCTCTTAGTCGGGAACTACCTGGTTTGATATTGCCTCATGACCATTTTGGGTCTCATTTGGATGAATGTGGCGTTACACTTAATGAACATTTAGAAAGATCCATTTTCAAGTTTGCACGAAATGTGTTAGCTGAAGTATGGAGTTCAATGGAAATTGATGGCTATCATGTTACTGCAAAATATATTGGGCCGGGCGAACAAGAACTTGCTGGATTCCCAGACGTTAAATGGTATTCCGAATATGTGCGTAAAAGCGAATACTTGCTTCAAATTGTAAAATGTAGAAACAGAATGCTGGCGTCCAAGAAGCGGCCTATTTAGATTACTAGACAACAGTTTTCTACCAACACCAGGAAAAGTAAAACAAACAGTTGATGACTTGGCTTTGGATGATGGAGGGCAATTTCTCAATCTTCCAGTCAGTTTAGCTCTATGCTTAAATGCTTCACTCAAAGATTTCTTGCAAATGCCCTGCGATTATTTATGTCCGACGGTGAAATTGAAGCTATCAAGTCGAACATGCAAAACGTGTGGTTTTTATCATGCTTTCGTCAAGTCACTAAATCGTCAAATCGAGAAGATCCATAAAAAAGTAAGCAGGCACACTAATATGAAAGTTAGGCCTATAAGAGTCGTTGCTCGTCGTGCTCATGAACTGATGTTCACATACAACATTGAGCAGCAAACATCCAATATCATCGAAAACTTACAACCATGGATACTTTTGTTGACAAGGGGGATGGATGGGTAAATAATTGTAATAAATCTGCTTACGTAATACTTGAACGACCTCTAAGGAGGTGTACCGAAAACACTTGTTACAGGTACAGAAAAGAGGAGCACCGAGGATTGCATCTTCACATCCAACAGTCTCTGATTCGGTGGTGAGAGTTATTGCAGTTGTGATACCTGTTGCCCTTCGTGCCAGAGAGCGCCGCGCTATTTACCTGCGTCGAAGCGAGAAGCTTGTCCGCAAGTAGAGACAGCGCTCACTCAACGATTGGCTGCAGCCTTGGGTGAATTGCATGAAGGGAATGTGGACTACGTGGCTCATCTGAGACCATGGTTAAATGGAAAGCATGGTGAGATTGACTTCCATCTGAACCAGCTTTTGAGCTGGCATAGATGCTTTCAGATTTCCCTGCACAAGATTGGTAACTCACGGTCTTCCGATTGTAGATTTTGCCCAGGAGAAGGAGACGATGCCTGCTACACATTTTATGCGTGCAAAAAATGGTATGAGCTGCGACGGGACCTCTACAAGGAAACGGGAGAGCACACTCCGGATAGTATAGTGGTGGTGATGCTTGGATCGGTTGATAAATGGAACCATGTGGTAGATTTTATTCGAGCAGTCCTTAAAAGACAAAAGGGACTCGCAGCAGCCGGAGACGTCGGGGCTGGTAATTCCTCCTCCACCCTGCCCTCCCGCTGGAGGAGAGAATCCCCAGCCTGAAGGCGCCTCAGGGTGTAGCAAAACGAGACCTTGCCCGAAGTAATGTGTCAAACGGTTCTATGCTGGGTTCTCGGGTTGAGAGGGAGGTGTTTAGTGGGTAGTCCAATCGCTCGCGAGCATGGGAGCTCCACACTTAGTACATGAATGGCATTCCCAAACACAAAAAAGGTAAATTTGATCGTTGTACTAAAGTTTTTACATTCATGCCCAGGAATTGTAATTTGAACCTTTTTCTGGCTTCTTTTTGTCCAAATTTTCATATGTGATTGCAACTTGTTAGTGTGAACTTAGCATTACCGAAAAAATGATAGCGTTATTGAAAAACTTGTAGTATTCCTGAAAGTAGGAGAAATTTGTACAGAAAATCCTCTATATCTTATAACTCTATGGTAATCGCTTGAGGTGTATATAAAGGTGCTCCTCATAAGCAAAGTAAATAAGGTCCACTTTCCAACTGAAATCTGCATCTGTTTGAAGAACAGGTTAAAGCTCCCCCTGACAAGAAGGTCAATTTCTCATTTTCTATCGTCTGACTTTTCCGAGTGATGTCAACAGTTTTGACGCTAATCTGTACTCTTTCAAGAACTGTCTTACATAATTGACTAGACACATAAATTAAGTGGTATCATCAACGAGTAAAACGTGATAGTACGAGCAGAATAGAATGCAGGAAATAATTTCTAACTCATATGGCATATGGAAATAATTTCTAACTCATATGGTTCAAGCCTACCCGAGCACTGCAATATTTTATCATAAACTTAAATTCAATGGAACGGAATGTTCAATTCAGCTAATTACTTTCTTCGTAACGATATTTCTATGGGAACCCTTGAGAATCCATGAATGAAAATGCAACCAACAACCGGTTGACTAACCCAACTGACAGATTCAGACATAATTCGCAAAAAATAGTTAATACATTTGTTCGTCTACGACACAATGAAAAGAACGATACAAAAAGTCACCCTCATATTGAGATAGACAACACAATTAGTTGGTTTCATGCTGTTTCGCTCCACATGACAATACTTCAGTTTTGATCCGTGCCCAATCATCTAATTACGTCGCGAGAGTATGACCTTATGCTTGAGTATAACAAATGGAATAAAGTATTTGACAATCCCGAACAAATCTTTTGCCTCCTACTTTCAGTTTCAATACTAATGCCAACGACAACCATGTCAATGTGTGATATTAAAAAGGAAGTGGCTAATTTTCCATTACTTTTGAAAGTACTTGGGAGAAGAAGCAAAGAATGGACATTGGAGGGTTTGTTTGTATATTTGTTCAAATCCGCGTTCACCCGCTGCATTTATGTGGGAGAAAAATAAAATATTGTTTCAATAGAGCACCCGCTTTTTATTTTAATCTCTCTGGATGCTTATTAATAAGACAAATCTAAAATTGGGATAGAAGGAAGGAAGTCGGCTTGAGAGCTATTTTATATATTCTACAAGTTAAGATTCCATTTAAAACTTTGTCTTCCGCTGCTCACCTTAACAGTGTTCTAACGGTCAGTTGGTTTAAAAATCTGGCTAACAACAAAAGTAATTAAATCGTAAAAGGCACCTATCCATACGTCATTTGTCGGATGTTGCATAGTGTGTCTGCATATCAAGTAGTTAAAGAATCGAAGAAATTCCAATGATGCAGAAAACCAGCGTTTACAAGTATTTACTTAAGACACATACGATATGCTTGTTAGACCTTATCGCATGAAATATGATATGAGTTATTTAACTTGAAATGCATCCGATGAATCAATGCATGAGAGTTCTTCGTTATGTGATTATAAGGTCATATGGGTAATACTTGTTAATGAACTTATAAATTTGATATGATAATGATTTGTTACGAGGAGAAAATTTAGTTGGCTTATTAAATTTAATTTAAATTTAAATTATTTGGTGTTTAGAAAATGATGTTCTATAAAAACTTGAGTTATGATTTTAATTTATTTTCGAATATGTTAGTTTTTTTTTCAGACCTTAATGAAAAAGAACGCAAAAGAAAAAAAAACGAAAGAATGGAAAAGTAGTCAAATTTTGTACTGATTATGCTAACAGAGCAGTAAACGATATCTGCGGTTTCTACCATCTGTGAATAATTCTTGCCTTGCACTTTATACACAAGTTGACCCACAGGTACCCCTGGCTCTAAAAGTTGAAAGTTTAGGTCATATCGAAGATTGCAAATGTTTTTAAGGAGTCCTCAATGCACTGGATCGAACCTTAAAAAAGTTTTGAAATCAAATGTAGTCGAGTCGGGTATCAAATTAAATGTCTTGCTTAGTTCTTTTTGAATTTGAAACTAAAATTTCAGTTTGTGAAATAAGGGGCCTAGGGGGAGGCAAAAAGTGCGTAAAATTTTGTTTCCTTGCCTCTCGATTGGACAAAATCAGCAAAAAATCTGAAAACCATTACGATGTTAGGTCTTTCCCGAGTTAAAAAAAAATTTAATGAATGATGGCCCTAACAAGGCCCAAAATATGATTAAATTTATATATTCTTTAATAATGGTCTAAACAGGCTTTATTTGCAGCATATTTGGCCTAAACTAGGTGCAATCACGAAGAAATTAGCCTAAACTAGGCCTAAAGATTGCCTTAAAGAAGCCAAGACAAGGCCGAAAGACGGCCTTAAACAGGGCCTACATTCAAATTCAAATGTGGTTTATTTCATCAATAATAAATTTTACAAAAACCTAATGTAAGTTTCAAAACATTAAAATAATGATAAACTTGATGGCTAACTAGGCATCCTAAATGTAAAAAATATTACGATTAAAAACATCAATTGTGGCGGCATGCGTAGTAAGTTAAACAAACTTTTTGTTGACGCAAAATATTGCCATTTTAATATCCTTACCCTTTCCGAAACATGGTTGAATGATTCTCATACTAACGAAGAGATCCTTGACAGTAACTGGAGTATATACAGAGATGATAGAGATCCTCGTATCACAGGACAATCACGAGGAGGTGGTGTATAAATCGCAGTACACAATTCCTTTATGAGCGAGCTAGTAACCTCCACGGAATACAAATTGTTCCAGCATAAAGTAGTCAAAATAAAGCTGGAAAGATCTAAACTATATATTGGCGTATTCTATGTCCCCCAAAATCCAACGATACTGTCTACGACGACGCTTGTCAGGTTATAGCTGGAATCACAGCAATTACAAATGAAGATAAAATTATCATTACTGGTGATTTGAATCGGCCAAACTTAAAATTTGTAGTCGATGAAGAGGACGGTTTCCATCTTCTTATCAATCTCCTAAATAGTAATGATTTCAATCTAATAAGCACCTTTTATAGCAACGATTTGCAGCAAGCAGCTCCTATACTCAATCAAAATTGCAGATGGCTAGACCTTATTTTTTTCTAGCGCTTACGACGAAGTAGTGGTCAGTTCAAGTAATGACAATGAGCATCTGTTTTCTAATCCAGCTCATCACTCTGCTTTTACTGTTGAATTATCCACTCCTGATACTTCCAATTCTATATCGTACAATTTCACTATTGTATATGACTTCCGAAACGGCAACTATGATAAAATTAATAGTCTTTTATCCCAAGTGAATCGAAATGATATGCTGTCAACGTTAGATTAGGATACAGCTCTATCCACCTTTTATACCATAATCTTTGACGCCGTTGAATCATTCATACCTAAAATAAAGAAAAAAGAGAAAATTTCAGAACCGTGGCTAGGGAGCGATGTCACGCATTTATGTCAGCAAAGAAATAAATTCTACAAGCTCCGAAAAAGGAGGAATGATGCCAGCGATAAGATTAAGAGTAAGTATAGCGATCTTGTTCTAGAACTCACACTTAAATCCCAAGATGCATATCAATCGTATGTTAACGTTGTAGCGGAGGAAACTATTTCTAATCCTAAAAAGTTTTTTGACTTTGTAAACCTTAAGTGTAAAACTTATGGCTAACCTTCGATAATGACATAAAAGACCCGATGTCATCTAGTACAGGACAGATCTGTGAGTTTTTTGCAGACCATTCTCAGCATGTTTACTCCAATCTTGCTACTTCACCAGACCTAGAGCCACCGGAAATAGCCTCAAGGATACTTTTAGAAAGCATTTCGATTTCTGAAGATGAAATTCTCCAAGCTATTGAGGATCTTGATTTGAATAAAGGATCTGGCCTAGATCTGATTCCACCCTGCTTTTTTGCCCTCTGTAAAAGTGAACTGAGTAGTTCCTCTTCATTATTTTTAATAAGTCACTATCTAGTGGTATCTTTCCTAAGCTTTGGAAGCCATTCATTATAACCATCATAATACCAATACATTTCCCCTTCCTCTGTCCCCCTCGGTACTGATAAAGAAACTTAAAGACTTGTTTTGAAAAGATCTCATTGAGACCTTTCCAACGACACCCTACTCGACTACCAATGGTGAAATTTTTTTTTGAAGGGTCACCTCCCTATATGGGGAGACCCTTAAACCCCTTTGAAAAATTTTTCCACCCTTGAACTTTCAAGAAGTCACCACTTCTGACCTTTCCACAAAGTTTCATTTTAGTAAAAAACCCTAAAAAGGTGAAAAGCGACTTGTTGTGAACTACTCGTAGAGGGGTATTACCATCTTGTCTGCTATCCCAAAACTGTTTAAGAATATATATTTAGTAAAATTTCTCCTCTTATTGAACCATTTATTAATGAAGAGAAACAAGGCTTCCATAAAAACAGATCCACTACCACTAATCACTTTGGCGTCAGATATTCTTAGTGGAATGGAGCAAGAAAATCAGATTGATGACATATACACAGATTTCAGCAAAGGATTTGAAAAAGTGAACCATGGAATTCTGTTGAACAAACTCCGCAGCTTCGGCATATCTGGTTCGCTACTCGGCTGGGTTCAGTCCGTTTTGAAAAACCGCACACAATTTGTCAAGTTTCAAGGTCAGTTGTCACGTGAGATCAATGTCGCCTCTGGAGTTCCTCACGGCAGTCATCTCGGTCCACCTCTATTCAAAAGTTTCATCTCAGATTTTTCAAAAACGCTGTTTGATATTCCGCACCTTTTTTATGCCGACGACCTCAAACTGTCTCACAGAATACAATCTTTAACTGATGTATCTTTTCTCCAGTCAAAATTAACCACCCTCCAACAATGGTGCGATATGAATCACCTTGAGCTTAATTTGGAAAAATGTCTCGTAATAAGCTTTTCAAGAAAAAAGAATTTCCTCATACACAATTATGAGATTAATAACACACGACTGAGAAGAGTTGAAAGAGTTGTTGGCGTAGTCTTAGACTCCAACCTCAGATTCAACCTTCACTTTGATGAAGTACTGTGTAAAGCTAACAAGCTGCTAGGTTTTATTATACGGAGAGCAAAAGAATTTATGAATATTTGGGCAACAAAATCATTCTTCGCCTCGCCAGTCCGTCCTATTCTCGAATACGGCTGGATAATCTGGGACCCTATATACGAAATCTATAGTCGCAGACTTGAGTCTGTACAAAAACAATTTTTACTTTTTGCCTTAAGATCTCTGTCTGACCCCACTTCTTTTCATAATCTACCATCTTATGAGGATCGACTTCGAACATTAAACCTGACATCACTCGCTTCCAGCAGAGTCGCTTTGTCTGCATGTCTATCTTTCAACGTCCTAAGGTGTAATATTCAAGTTCCATTTTTGTCAGACAAGACTCACTTTCACGATCCTGTTAGAGTCACTAGGCACATTCCCATGTTAACCACAAGTCTGCACCACACTAATTATGCAGACAATGAGCCGGTTAATAGACGCTGTAAAATCTTCAATAAGTTTAGCAAGTATAACTCCCCAACCACTTCCAAGTTCTGTTTTAAGTCCAAAATATTACAAATCCTCAGTTTCTGGACAACCTAGACAATATTTTTGTGTGGTTTGTATTTGATTTTAAATTGTGCCTTGTTTGGCGAATAAATAAATACAATTGAAAAACAATATCTTATTTGTAAGAAGAATAATTTTAAAACGCTGAGTTATTTGTTTTAATAACAAATATATGTATTTCGGGAGTAAATATGCTCCCTTTTTCAGTGTCTGATTTTTTCTGAAGTTAGGCTACAAGGTTTATATTTATAGTCCTAAAATTAGCTAATTTATGATCGAAAATCCTGACTACTTTTACAGAGTATCCTTGAAGTATACTTAAAGTAATTAGCACTAAAAAGGTTAATTGTTTTAAGGCTTGACCCTTTTATTGCTTCACAAATATCTGGTTTTAATCCTAATAGTTATAATACTGCCTACTTTTACAACTTGTCCTTCAAATGTACTAAAAGTAATTAGCTAAGGTTAATTTTTTTGTTTTTTTTTACAATAACAAACTTAAAAGCGAAGATAAACCATTTCCAATATCCCCTTTCATCCTCTGCTCCAATGGCTTTTGCATAATCCAAAGAGTCTCGTACATATCTAGCTTCCTTGTGTCTCGCACCTCCTTGATGACTTCTAAGTCTTCCCAATGAATGTTGTGTCCATAGCAAATGTGTCGCGCAACCGATGACCGAAAACCTGTAGTATCATTTTTAGTTATCGCTGACTGTGCTCCCTGATATGTTCGTTGAAGCGGACTTTCACGCTGCGTTTCGTCTGACCAATGACTGTTGACAATTGTAGACAGTTTTTAGACTCCGTGCTTTTCTTACTTGCTTTTCGTATCCTTGTACTTTGTGATCATACTCTTTAGTTGAAACTGCGAACTCATCATTTTCCGTAAAGGTTTGCTCACTTTGGAATAGGTAACTGCTGCTCTCAGTTCCGGGTTTTCTTTCTGTAAAAAAAATAAAAAATGAACCTTCGCTAATTACTAAGTATATTTGAAGGACAAGTTGTAAAAGTAGCTTGTATTATAACAATGATGATTAACATCAGGTATTTGTGAAGCAATAAAAAGGTCAAGACGAAAAGCAAAACGAAGATAGACAACATTGTCAACCGTAAGAGGAAGAAGCTACAAAAGACAGCTTGACGTCTCTTTTTAGGCAGGGAAAAATGTTGAATGAAAGGAAGAAAGCATGCATCGGATATTCATTTACAGCGGCCAAAATAAGTCCAACGATGAAAATAGCGGATTTCGACGTAATAACATCCATTAGGCGTATCCAGCTCAAGAATATACTGAAATCAGTAAAGGACAAAATGACGACGCCAGAGTCCAGTGGAGTGTACAAAATCTCATGCCCCCAATGCCCAAAAGTTTATATTGGCCAAACAAAAAGACTGGTGACAACACGCTTCAAAGAACACCAAAAAGAAGCGGAAATATGGAAGAAAAAGAACAAAAGGGTAACAACAGGTATCAGGTCAACGGTCGCACGGCATATCATCGAAGAGGATCATCCACTATCAATTCAGGACGTAGAAGTAATAAAAAGATTAAGAACCCCATTTAAATTAGACGCATACGAAAGCATCAATATTTCCAAATTACCTGAAGGATGTAGAATAAATACGAATTTAGGAAATGTACCTTCCAAACTAATTAGTTTTATTACCTGAAACTAATTAGTTTTATTGCCTGAAATTATCCCTTTAAAGGTAATAACGAAAAAAGTTTTCGATATATATATTTTGTAAAAGCTCTTAGGGAAGCTGAATTCAATCAACGCCTGCTTACTCAGGCCCGAAAGGAAAGCAATTAACGAGCATGACGTCACAGCGGGAACTGTCAAAAGCTGTTCAATTGGTCTAAAAGAACAGGTCAATAGGTCTAAAAACCCCGTACGCATTGTGACGTCATGCTTCCGCTTTTGGGCCTTTGTGAGGAGGCATTGACTCAATATATAAAAATATCCAGTTCACAATAGAGGAAGAAAATGAGGGATCAATTTCATTTTTGGACTTGATGATCACGTGAAAGTCAGGCACTATTGAATTTGATATATTTAAGTAAAGTAGAAGCACACAACGGACCGTACCAGCTTCATCAAATTGCAGCTTCCTGTTGCAAATGGCATCCTTCCGAGCGTGGCTACACCGCACGCTAACTGTACCATTAAGAGGAGGAGCTTATACAGGTAACTAACACAGCAAAAAAGAATGGATATGACCCAAACATAATCATATCAACGAATAGGAAAATCGAAAAACGAGTAGAACGATAGAAACATGTTTAAGCAAGAACAAAGAAAACCTGGAACTGAGAGCAGCAATCATCTATTCCTTAGTGAGCAAACCTTTACGGAAAATGATGAGTTCGCAGTTTCAACTAAATAATATGATCACGCAATGCAAGGACACGCAAAGCAAGCAAGAAATCTACAAAGTCAATTGTCAACAGTCATTGGTCAGACGAAACGCAGCGTGAAAGCCCGTTTCAACGAACGTATCAGGGAAGCACTGTCAGCCATCGCTAAAAATGATACTACAGGTGATGGGTTGCGCGACACATTTGCGATGGACACAACATTCATTGGGAAGACATAGAAGTCATCAAGGAGGTGCGAGACATAAGGAAGCCATTGGAGCAGAGAATGAACGAGGATATTGGAAATGGTTAATCTTCGCTTTTATGTTTATTATTGCAAAAAAAAATAACCATAGCTTATTACTTTAAGTACATTTGAAGGACAAGTTGTAAAAGTAGCTAGTATCATTACAATGAGGTTTAAAACCAGATATTTGTGAAGCAATAAAAAGGTCAAGCCGAAAAACAATTAACCTTTTTAGTGCTAATTACTTTAATTATACTTCAAGGATACTCTGCAAAAGTAGTCAGAATTCTTAATTCTGATAAATTCTAATCTAAAACTTTATCTTGCACTAATATGTCAATCTCTTTATATTCTTTATATTATATATATGTTATAACTTATCTGTAATTTTCAAAAAACTATTAATACAAAACAAACAACAACAACATTAAATACCTATAGCAATAATAATAATCATAGTAATATTCATCGCACAACAGTACAAATCCGAACCTTGACGTTGAGATTTATTATTAGGGTTTCACATTCCACGACCGTAACGGAATTCGAGGTGATATGATCAATATCATGCTCAACTATGTGATTATTACCTAATTTCCCAATTAGAACCCATTACAGCTAGCTGGGCTGACAGTCCGAAAGCAGCTTCAGAAGCTCAAACTCGATGCCGCCATCGAATTTTGAACTTGGGAGCTACTGCACAAGCGGAGTGTGCCCTAATCTACCGCTCCAAATGGACTACAAATGTAGCAATAATGAGCTGAAAACCAAACAATGACAACCAATAAATTCATATTAATTCAACATAATCTTTAAATCATGAGCTGATGCTAGCAGAATTTTAGAAAACAACTCGTCACACTAGTTGCAAGCTAACGAAGGATGCATCTATATACATCACCCATGAAAACGAGACTCCCTGACGTGAATTCTAGTGTCTTAGGATGAGATGTTCAAAATGATTACAAAGGACCGCAGTGATAGTCTGGTGCCTCAGCGAGCAAATATATAAGTGCTCGCCGGAATCAGCCTTGTCTGAGGATGCGTGAATGCAATTGCAGGCTAGCGTTGCGGGGTCGTGAGGCAGGAATTTTCGCATTCACGAATTGTACGTTAGAAATATAACGCTAACTGTGTCGAGGCCGAGGTAACCTACCTAAGGAATTTGCATTGAAAAACGACGCCGATGCTCAATCAACGCGCGCGCGGAAGCGGAGCTCGTATTAGCAGACCACCGATTGAAAGTGCGCGAGATAGCTAACGCAGCCATGTGACCACTGCAGAGCTGTGTTTGATGCTGTTTAAGCGCAATCCGAAGGAGTTTCTGCGTGGTTTCGTGACGGGCGACAAAACATGGCTCCACTGCTACATACCAGAGCCCAAAGAGCTGTCGAAATAGTGAACTTCACCCGGCAAACGTGCTTCAAAGATGGCGAAAACTGTCTTATTGGCCGGAAAGTTGATGGCCACCATTTTTTGGGATTCACAAGGTGTTGTCTGCATCGACTACCCGGAGAAGGGCAAAAATATCACAGGGCTCTACTATGCCAAATTATTGGATCGATTCAACGCCGAATTGCAGAAAAGAAAGGCTCCATTGGGGAAGAAAAAAGAGCTATTCCAACATGACAACGCACCGGCTTACACCTCCGGTACGCCCCGGCCATTTTGGTCGAATTGGGTTTTGAATTACTACCCCATTATCATATTCTCCAGATTTAGCCCCATGCGATTTCTTTTTGTTTCCAAACTCGCCGGGCAAAAATTTGAGTCGAATGTGGAGGAAAATTATTATCTTAAATTTATTTCTAATACTCTATTTAGTTACGTGTTGTATTCATAAGAGCTGAAGATCAAGTAACTTAAACATTAGTTGTTCTACAGCTTACATCACAATACCTATGAATCAATCTTCATTATTAGGTTTAAAAGAAATGTATCCTCACATTAAAAACTAAGATCAAAAGGGAATCCAAAACATTTTATATATTAGAGATCAACTCATTGATTTTGGAGAAATTAGCAACTTAAAGTGATTCGGGCCTTCGCCTACAGTAGTAGTCGCCTCTAATCGTCATGGTTCTGCGACCTCGTTCGTCAATTAGAAATCCCAAGCAGGAATCTGATACCAACATCGATTGAACCTTCCCATCGTTTGCTCGATTCCCAAACTGGACGTTTCTCTTGCGCTCTACCCTTCAACGTTCATCTAGAAGCCTTTCCTCTTCCATTCTTTTCACATGTACTCCCCATTGCAGTTTATAGTATAGATCATAGTATACTCAGTATAGATATAGTACGTCCAGCCCCTTTTTGGAAACATTTGTCAGAGCCAGTCTTTTCTATACCCTTTCTATTTACATGGACTCCTACGTATGAGAAGGTATCCACACTTTGTAGGTTGTGGTCTTCTAAGGTCAGGTTTTATCGTACAGGCATGTCTTTCCTTATTTAGATCATGAATTAAGTTTCATTGATCTGGATGCCACCTTTTTTCGCTTCTGACTCCAGTCGTATTAACGATTCTTTCGCATCTGGCATTGATTTGGACATAATGTTTAGGTTGTCATCATACGCTACTAGTTACGTAGACTTGTACTATAGAGTAGCGTGCCCGTGATGTCTGCTGGCGTTTTCCTGACCACATGAGTCAGAGCAATATTAAACAAATTGAGGTAAGCCCATCCCGTTGTTTTAGGCTTGAGCTCGGTAGGAAGCTTTCAGTCAAATCTCTGTTAACTTTGACCTGAGACTCAGTATTTAGCATTACAACCTTAGTCCTGCGGGCGAGTTTAGCTGGGACGCCAAAGTCAAACATTCCTTTACTAGAATAAATATTCCTTAACTTACCTCAATAGTAAATATTCAGATACACACAAATTTAATTATTTTACATTAAAACACTATCTATTACATATGTTTTCCCTTCATTAAATTGTAGCTTAAGTTTACCTTTAACTTTTACTTCTATACATGACACACAGATATGACTATCAATTTCACTGGAATATGCATAAAACATACATCAAACATTTTCAACTCTTACTCCAGCAAACTAAAATCAATGCACAAGGACGAGAAAGTGAAATTTAATCCTTCAACTTAATCAATGCATGGATATTTGTTGAAGAAGCCGTACACAAGGAATTCACCTTAAAAGTTCACAGGATAGCTTAGTATACATTATCCTCGTGCACAGTGCACTGTAAGTAAGCCGAAAAAGGGTTATTCTCTCTATTCTGGCTCACCTTATAATGAGGGGTGACACTTGCGTCGGTAGGGTGTAGGAAATTTCATGTCTATATGAGCAGTCTGTCATGTCAAAGGTGTTTCGATGAAGATAAGGTACGTTTTAATTAAACCAACGATACTGTGTAAACACTTCTTAAGGATTCACATGCCGAAGAAGGAAAGGAATTGATCAAGTGATCCAGGCATGCAATGCTTCAAGTGCATTGTCCACGGTTACTAATTAACATTAAAGTGTTGGCGCTAATATTTCATATCCGGTTTTAATTAGGCGAGAAAAAGAAGGACATGGATAATTTGCGGTTAGTTTCGCAGATTTTGTTTTTGATAATTTGATTTGAAAATTATTTAGGTTAAACTTTTAATCGCGAATATCAAAAGCATAAATTTCAAGGGGAAAATAGAAAAACATTAAATGTGCCTCATAAAAAATGAATGATCGACTATATAGAAATATTTGTTTTGTACGCGTAACATATTTTTTGAAAACTTTTTTATAAAACTGCCAAAAAATTGTGGATACAACAGAAAGTGATTAACTCTACATATCAACAATTTGAATGTTTGGGCTGCTATTTTGAGAACAGTCATTTCAATATATTTTGCATATGTTCAAAAATTTATTTTCGTGAAAATTAAGCTTATTTTTTATTTTGAATATATTTTTGCTTTCGACTAACTATCCTTGGACTGATTTTGGATTGATTTGGACTACAAAGCTGTTTTTTATTCACATCATTTGCTCGAAAAGTGAAGATGTTTATTTTTGGCTGTGTGTATTCCTACATATATAAGCTTTGGAACTTTGGCAACGGTATAACTAAATGAAAGAGGATGATGCTCAAGTTCACTAGACACATTTTTTTACCAAATTTTTGCTAATTAAATTGATTGACCCTGTTCTTTAAAGGAGGAGAGTCCAAAATTTTCATGTTTCTTGGCTTAGCAGATTTTAAATTGAGTTTATTTTTTGACTGGATGCGACAAAACTCCGTTGAACTTTCTAATTGTTAAAGAAATTAATTCAGCTTAGTATAGTTTTTCCGATTGCAAAAATAAAACATATTTCGGGTTTCCTCGTATTATATTTACGTATGTTTAGATAAACAGTCTATATCGAATACAGAGATGAGTGAGTGCATAAAAAGCTCGTCGAAAAGTATAGGAAATTTAAAAGAGAAAAGCGGGAAATGTGATAGAAACATGTATCCCGGCAGCCACTGATGAACTCAAAACTTTTTCAAATGGTAACGTATAGTTGTGGAAGTCCTGCCTTGACTTGATTTTTTTATATCAATGTACACACAAAAATGTTTCGTTTTTACGCTAATATCGCTTCGAAAATCGCTTAAAACCTTTCTTTTCGCACTGTCGCAAATATTGTTTCCCCTTACCAGAGAATATACACTAACAAGTAAGTTCACTAACTGATCGACCAAATTAAATGAGGTAAAATGTTAGACGACACAAGCGATAAATTTGCAGAAAATAAAGAGTACCTTTATCATTATTATTTTTTGGAATTGAGATAAAATGTGAAAGTTCTACCTATTTGGGACTAAACTTTCAAGCACAATTGCTAGTGTGTTTGTTTATACATACACCTAATGAAAGGTCAAAGATCAAAGTTAAGATCATCATATTGCGCTCCTTTTAAGCACCCATATTGCCCATATTACCAAATATTTGCCGATTTCAACTCTTTCTTACATTGGTCCATGAAAGCGTTTGCGAACGCCTATACATAATCAAATGGGTTTGCAAGGTTGAATACCGTTTGATTGGAAATTTGTTCTGATGTTCAACATGTTGTTAAACAATATGCCACGTGCAGATAGCTCCACCATCAAAAATCAATAAAAGAATGGCGTCTAGCCCAATCGAAGGAGATCGGGACAAAAGAAGGAAGGAAGAGGCACTTGATGGGCGTGGCGCACCAGATCACGGGTTCCAGAAAGTGCTTACAAAAAGAGCAAAGAAAGCGGTAAAGAAACTCCTTCAAAAGTGCCAGAAAGTAAAGTTCGCACGAACGCCTAACAACAAAAAAGACCTGATGCAAAACAGGAGAGACAGATGCCCTGACGAAGACCCCGGCAGCAGGCACTGCTCGTAAAACCTCAAGATGGTCGATCCTATGTGGAGGTGCTGCGGGACATTAGATGAAATGTAAGGCCCGAAGACACAAACACTGCCATTAAAGAAGTACAACTAACGCGGTCGGGTCACATACTGTTCGAATTGGGAGCAGAGGCCGATAATAAGGAAGCATTCTGCGACGCAGTAAAGAAAGTCCTTGGCGAAAGCGCAACTATAGCCCCGCTCGAACCGATGGCAACGATCGAAATACGAGACATTGACTGCGTCACGGATCTAGCCGAGGTAGAAGAGGCCATCAAAAGGGAGTTCTCTAGCGTGGGAAGTATCAAAGCGAGGCTGACACTAGAAAACCATAGGGGACAACGCATGGCCAAGTTGACTTGACCGAAAAGGACGCTGAACGATTTCTGAACAAGGGCAAAGTACGAATAGCGTGGGTTGTCTGTAGGATACGGCGAAGAGCAACGCCTCTTCAATGTTTCAAATGCCTTGGCTATTGTCCCACCGCACAAGTATGCAAAGGACCCGATAGGGGCCCCTGAAAATAAAAGAAAAGAGTGTACGAATACTGTATTTTTTGCAAGGATGCTGATCCAAGACATGATTTTGGACACGTCTTGGGATCAGGAAAATGCCGAGTTTCCCAGGAAGCCCTAGCCAAGGCAAATCAGAACTTAAATGACCCACATCCTGCAGTTAAACCTACACCGCAGCTCAACCGCCCAAAATCTGCTTGAGCAGTTTGAGAGGGACATGAAAGCCGGCTTCTTGCTGTTGAATGAGCAACACCACGATAAAAGTTCTGCAAGATGGTATCCTGACGAAACTGGTACTGCCGACACCTGGGTTTAGGCCAGTGATTTCTAAGCGGAGAGTTGTGGATGAAGGGATGGTGTTCAGGGACCAGTACGGAGGATACACAATTGGAGAGTATTAGAGGACTACTCAGCCAGTGATCATCAGTGCATTCTGCTTGAGATAAGTGATGTTGTCTCCCGCCGTCCGTACTCTCGGCTTTCTACAACTGGGTAGAACATCGGAAAGATGGACGTCGAGAGGCCCATCAAGGCGCTCACAGCAGATGAGCCGCTGCAGGGAGCTTCGGAGGGGACGGAAGAATTGGCAGCTCAAGACCTGGTGAACTCAACTATGAGTATCATCACGACTGCTTGCGGTGTTTCTATGCCCCGTTAAAAACCCCGGCACGGCAAGTCCCCGGTGTACTGGTGGTCTCTGAAATCGCTGAAAAGAGAAGGGAGTGTCACAAGTTTCGACGTGAGGCTCAACAGGCGCGGAACCGGGACGAGGGATGCAACCGGTTGGCAGCATATAAATCGGCCACGAAATGCCTTCGCAAATCGATAAACAACAGCAAGGCTCGCTGCTGGCAAGACGTAGTGGACAATGTGAACAAGGATCCGTGGGGCCTTGGCTACAAGCTAGTTATGCGGAAGCTTGGTGCTCTACGGAAGCCTTGCATACATGATGCGAAAAAGATGGATGAGATTGTGCGGGCATTCTTTCCCGCCCATCCCGTCCATGTTGACTCTGTCCATGGTGAAACAGCCCATCAAAAAGACGCTTCTTGATGAGTGCTACTGTACGGAGCAGAGGTATGGGGCGCCGCTCTCAGTAAGGAGGTTTACCGAAAACGCCTGGCACAGGTACAGAGAAGAGGAGCGCTGAAGATTGCATCTTCGTATCCGACAGTCTCTGATTCAGCGGTGAAAGTGATTGCAGGCGTGATACCTATCGGCCTCCTTGCTAGAGAAAGTCGCTCTATTTATCTACGTCGAAATGAAGACGCGAGGGAGATGGCCGTCCGCGAGGAGCTCACTCAGCGATTGACAGCAGTCTCGGGTGAATTGCACAAAGGGAAGGTGGACTGCTTGCCTCATCCCGGGTGTGAGACTGTGGCTAAATCGAAGGCATGGTGAGACTGACTTCTATCTGACACAGCTTTTGAGCGGGCATGGGTGTTTTCAGTCTTAACTGCACAAGATTGGTAAGTCACGGTCCCCCGACTGTCGGTATTGCCCAGGAGAGGAAGACAATGCCTGCCACACATTTTTAGCGTGCATAAAAAGGGACAGGCTGTAAAGGCACCTCTACAGGGAGACAGGAGAGCTCACCCCGGATAATGTAGTCGCGGTGATGCTCGAATCAGTTGACAAATGGAAACAGGTGGCTTATTATGTTCGGGCAGTCCTAAAAGATAAAAGGGACTCACAGAAGCCGGGGGTGTTGGAGCTGGGGGATCGCCTGTCTGGCACTTCGTCTTTCCCTCTCCCCTCCCGCTAGAAGAGGAATCCCCCCCAGTTTGAAGGCGCCCCACGGCGTAACAAAACGAGGCATGGCCCCAAGTAATGTGTCAAACGGTTCCAGGCTGGGTTCTCAGGTTTACAGGGGAGGTGTTTAGTGGGTAGTCCAGTCGCCTTCTTGCAAGCATGGAAGTCCCACACTCTGTGCGTAAATGGGCAGTCACCCCCCTACCACAAAAAAAAACAATATGCAATAATTTCTAATCGCAACCTTAGAAAAATTTTATAATACTTTAACGTGTGGCGTCGTGTATGTTGAGGAAATAAAAGACCACACAAGTAATATATATAAAAGTGAGAGTGAGTGAGTGAGTGATTTTGTTGGTTACTGTTGCTGCAGCTGATTGCCCCAGTAAGCCCGTGCTATATGAATGCACTATTTCAGGTTCTTGCTACGGAACATCTTGCGCTGACAATGATGCGCCGCTTGCACTGGTCGAGGTGTTTGCATTGTTTCTCACTACTGTTGGATGAATGCGTGTGGCTCGATGTGATTGTCCTCGGCCGTAATGAATTCTCCTGGAAGCGAAAGCGTTGTTCCGTACAGAATTTCTGAACTATATCCCCCGATGTCGTCCTTGTAGCTGTTCCGTAGTCCAAGTAGAACGGTTGATAGTACGTCTGCCCATACGGGATCCTGCTCGTGGCACATTATATCGGCTTTGAGAAATCTGTGCCAGCGCTCCAACATCTTATTTGCTGCGGGCTGATTCGGTGTACGGTTTCTTTTGCATCCCATTCGATTTGCAAGAGCTTGGAAAAGGACGCACTCAAATTGGGTGCCCTGATCCATTGTCACTGTGCGTGGCGCGCCAAATCGGGATATCTGGCCTGAGTAAAATGCCTCTGTGATGTTTGCTGCTGTTTGATCCGGGATTGGTACTGCTTCTGGCCACCAAGAGTATCTGTCCATCATCGTCGAGCAATACTCGAAATTCTTAGATGGAATCATTGGCCCAACGATGTCTGCCGCTTAGTATGGCGAACGGTTGAATTGGGTTAACAGTGTGTTTTGCAATTTTGGAGCGTTGGCAGGGTACGCAGCACCGAGCTGTATTTTGGAGGAATCGTCTTTAAAACTTAAGCGTTCCGAGGAATCTTGGCAGTTCTCTAACGTTCTCAGGCTTCTAAGTTCTCCGTATCGCTTCGATGTGAGATTCAGGAGGGCTGATTCCATCTTTGTTTATTTTGTGACCTAGGTATTCGATATTTTCGACGCCGATGCCGACGCCAAAAATACATTTTACCATGTTTATTGCGATTCCGAACTCCTTAAGCCGCTCCAAGACTACTCGTACATATTTCAGGTATTCTTTGACGGTTCGTGATGCGATCAAAATGACATCGATGTAGCACCAACAAAAATCCAAGTCCTTGAGTACCTCGTCCATGAAGCGCTGGAACGACTTGGCGGCGTTTCAATGGCCGAAAGTCATGACTATGAATTCGTAGAGCCCGAACGGCGTTATCACCGTCGTCTTAGGTATGTAGTCTTTTGTAATTCGGGCGTGGTGGAACGCGCGTACTAGGTCTAGCTTTGTGAACACTGTTTTATTTGCGAGGTCAGCCATTATGTCCTTGGGGGGGAGAAAACCAAAGACCATACAAGTAATATATATAAAAGGCTATATTTATTCGGAAGGTTGCGAAATTACATCTGGCCGTGACGATTGCTCAGCGAGAGTGAGTGAATGATTTCGTTGGTCACTGTTACTGTAGCTGATTGCCTGTGTCGCCTCTGGTAGCAGTACTTTGTTGACAGCTGTGCTTGTGCAGCTGGGTCGCTGAGCTGCTACAGTACCATATAAGAAATAACGTCAATACCACATGATTTCTTGTTGTTTATGCTGCTAAGTAGGAAACACAAGTCTTAATAGCTGACAAAATAATCAAGAAGATCTCCGCTCGGTATGAGGTTGGAGGTCAATGTTACATTGAAATGAAGAATGGATTCGCCATTCAGGTTTTATTTGAAATTGGAAACTTTTGTTCAGTAACCTCTGAAAGTATTTGAGTCCTTCTCTCAGGGTTTGGTAGATGAACCAGTTCAAAATGAGTCCCAACCAGAGCAAGCTCTTGTAAACTGCCCAGAAAGGTCTGATTTTTTTCTCTTGGGGTATACGTGAAATGTGGAACCTATTCAGGATTCAGAGCATCTATGACTGACTTGAAGTCAATCAGTAACTTCGTTTTCATTATTGATTTATTTGTGTTTACCCTTTTAATTTCAAAATTACTTAATTTATTTTCGGTTATCAATAGCAGAACCATATCTCTACCGCTTTGTCCGAATACATTTATTGACGGAACTTTTTCTGCCTTTTGGCTGGCTTTTTATGAGGAACCACCAAAACCGTGAGTAGGTTTTCTCTCCTTTTTTTATTTTTTATATATTGAATAAAATTTACATTAGTATGTTTATAAGAATTACCTTCGACATCTTTAATTTCCATTTCTTATGCCAATCCTTCCAGCGCTGCAAAATAGTTTTGACTGTCATTAGCACTTAGAATTTCTTCCAGAATCGTTTATTTTACATTCTTCTTAGCAATCGTTGCCTGTTGGACTTCTTTTTGCTGCAGCGATTTTCGAATCTTCATCTCTTTCTTGATTAGCTCTTCGAGATACTATATCCGTAGTTTCAGTTCATCGTTCTCTTTGCGTAGTCTATTCATTTCTTCATTATTTGCGATTATTTGTAATTTGTGCCTGCCATCTGCGGAGTTTTCTTGATACTGTTTTCACTTAAATGAATGTGTTAATTGAAGAGCTTTCATATCGACTTCATACTCGTACTGAACTTATTTAGAATTAATATGCTAATGGCACATACACCTGAAAATCCCAATCAAATTTCATTACCTTTGCGAATGGATCATATTCAAATGTGATGTATTAAATCGAATCAATTTGAATCCGCTGCAATAGTGAAAAAATGTTTTCAAACACAAGATCAATTAAAAATATTTTAATTAGACGAGGAAAAACCATCTGCACGAAGCCTTCCAAGAGTAGAAGTTATCATTGAAGGTCATTTCCTTTTTCTGAGGCTAGGGTCAAACGTACCAATGAGATTAAAAAGCAACAGAGCATGAAAAACATGTAACCGTCATAGGTACAATACCTGCATATATAATTACATCTGACCTTAGTCACACTAATCTTCAACAGGCACCAAGATCCACCGCGAACAAAATATTCCCTACTCCATATCTCCTATGCAACCAAATATAGAAATGGTTTTGTTACTATTAAACGTGAACATTCGAACAAGCCTCATCCTCAAAGAACTCATCGAATGAAGCCTTTTTGTTGTCACTTGAAATATATACGAGTACATTTACAATAAATTTCTGGCATTGACACGATTCTCAAATTTCAGTTTCAACATAATTTTTTAGTTAGTTGAGTTTTCCTCTCTTCAACTACAGTTGCATAGAGAATAGCGAAGAACTTTTCCTGGCAAAAGTCTTCGGCGGTAATTGCATACTTGAATGTACGAGAAGTAAGCCTTTGACGAAAAGGATTAATTTCATTAGAAAACTGCACTTGTACCTTAGTAGGCGAAATAGACTGGGATGATGACGTGGTGCCACTGTGCCGTCTGCAAATGAGCTAGGTTTGAGTTACACCATTCTCCCGAGTCATACAGTATATTGTCTTTCATTCTTCGCTTTTATTTTATTTATTTTACCTGTACAGGTTGCACCTTTTATTATTGGTAGTGTTTATACTTACTTGGAAATTCAAGACGTTATTCAAACTTCTACTTATTTTTTCGTGCTACACTGCCAACCTTTATGAATTGCGAACAGAACACGTCGTTAGTTTTTCTTGGATTTTGTTTTTTGTTTGTTATCAGAACCGTGAAAATTTAATTACATTCTCAACTTACTAGCGCTTGAAATATATCTTTGTCGGAAATTTTATAGGAAAAAGAATGTTAACTTGTGATTATATAGTTGCAAGAAAATGATTTTGACAAGGTGAGGAAGAAATAGACAATTTGCAAGCTCGTATTGCGTGTGTACCTTTTCACCATCACTTGAAAGCAACCCTTAAATTGAGCTGCTTGTATGTAAAGTTGTTAAAAGTGAATTCGACGGCAATTACGGAGTTAAAAATTCGAAACGAATGAATCTAATAAGTTATATGTAAGTCAAGTACGTGTCTACATTTAATCCTCCAAAATTTACCTTCTTACAAATTAGTAAGCAAACCTTAATAAGTAATCCGAAAAATATTTTCAATTAAGGATAAAGTTTGTTTGATAACTCCCTGCATCCATCAAATTTAAAAGAGCTTTTATCGATGAAAATCACAAATAAAGGGTGGTCTAACCAAAACGCACGATGCTAATTGTAAATAAAACAAGAAGTTTTCAGAGAATTATGTTAATATTTTTTATTGTGTTAGGAATATCTATGACAATTATGAGTGAAACAAAATGTCTCCCAAATGCTCGCAACGGCTACGGTGGCATACTTATATCCGATGGCCCATATTTTCAATGACTCTGAGACATAATTGAGGTTCAATGCCGTTAATGTGCTGAATTATTTCACCCTCTAGCTCTTGAATTGTTCTTGGCTTATTGACGTACACTTTTTCTTTTAAATATCCCCAGAAAAAGAAGTCCAACGGTGTCAAATCACATGATCGTGGCGGCCAATTTACATCGCCACAACGTGAAATAACACCTCCATTGAATTTCTCGCGCAAAAGAGCCATTGTTTCGTTGGCTATGTGACAAACGGCACCATCCTGTCGGAACCACATATCGTCCAGGTTCATAACATCAATTTCTGGCCACAAGAAGTCCGTTATCATCTCGCAATAGCAAACACCATTCAAGGTAACTGCTTGGCCGTCCACATTTTCGAAGAAGTACAGCCCGATGACGCCGCCAGCCCATAAACCGCACCAAATAGTCACTCTTTGTGGATACATCGGCTTTTCAACAATCGCTCGTGGATTCTCATTTGCCCAAATGCGGTTTGTAGAATTTTGTCTCCTCGTAACGTATTCTATTTTTATAATACTTTTTATTGGGCCTTCTGTATTTTGATATGCATTTTCAGAGTATCTCCCATTTTCTTGCATGTGGGTTCATTTTAAATCTATTGTTTAGATTCACACCCAAATATTTGATGGAGTTGTTCAGAAGAACTGTTTCTCCGTCGATGTTGAGGCCTATCGTTTTGCTTTGCTGGACAGCTAATTTATGTCCTCGTGGCGAAAATGAGTTATTTATAATTATGGGGATGACTTGCAGGAAGATGTTGAAGAGGTTTGGTCCCAGCGAAGATCCTCGTGTTACGCCGGATAGGATATGTATCGGGCTTGAAGTTTGTTGGGAGATTTTATTGGTTAGGCTTTGATTTGATAGAAAACCATCAAGGATACAAGTGATGGCAAGGAGACAGTTAGAAGAGATGAGTTTGAATTTCAGTCGATCACTCTAAACTGAGTCAAATGCTTTTTGCAGATCCAGCACGGAAGTAACTGTACATTGTTTCTTGTGTAAGTTCTTCAGCACAGTATCGTGCATCCGCATTAATAGCCTGTTCCATGGGCTTACTGGGCTGAAATCCAAACAGAAACTCTGGTAACAGATTTTGTGGGAATTCCTTAAAGCTTTGACGGATAATTTTTTCTAAAATTTTGCCCATATTTGAGAGCAGGGAGATTGGCCTGACATTTTTTATATCCCCATCGCAGTGTGGCTTGGGAAGGAGAATCAGGTTACTGCATTTCCAGCTTTGGGGGAAGTAGTAGTTATTGAGACAGTTGTTGCAAATGGTTGTTAGTATTTTCGCAATAATTGTACCATATTTCTTTAGGACTTTTTTAAGTATGCCGTAGGGGCCGGAGGGAGGCTTACTATTCAATCCAGTTAGAATGTCTTCCACTTCAGTCACCTGATTGAAAAATTCCCCAAAATTTTCGTGTTGTGGTGATACTGCTTTGTTGGATTCTAAAAATATTGTTAGGTACGACCTCTGATATCCAGTGTTTTTGGCTCTCACAGTGGATATTATATCAAAAGTTTTCATATTTTCAAGGGGACTATCTCTGGACCGGCGTCCGTAAAATGATGAAATAATATGGAGCTTTTCTTCAGCTGTTGAGAAAGATTGTCCCTCACATTTCAAAGGATCCCTATCAATTTCAAAGCTGTGTAAACGCCGGTCCGTTAGTTCATTTATTTCTCTGAAGACGTCCGCTGATGGCTTGAGCGAATCTAGTCTTGGTTTGTAATGTTTATTCAACTCACGTCTTTTGTTGTTAGTTACCACCACAACTTCCGCTTTGAGAGTCAGGTATGCCTGGCTAACTAGAATATAGTACCGTCGAATCGTCCATTTCAGCCTCTGAAGCTTTCATTTCTGCTCACTGATGAACACAATATGGTATAGAATATGTCTTGGTCATTTCTCGGGAGCATGTACGTCCATGCATCTCAATATAGGCTCAGAGAGGGACTTTATATGAAAATCTATCTCCTAGTTAAAGAGGATTCTTTTGACGGGGTGCGGTGGTGGTAAATGGTCTTCGAGAACCCTGTCCAGTCTACAGAGATATAAGATGGAAATTTTTCTGGGCGATTGTGCATAGTCTTTTGGTTTAGTAAAGTTTTAGGGTCTTGGGTTTCCAGATAACATGAGAAATTAGAAACTTGTCTAAAAATGAGCTATTTCTTGGGTATGTAGGGATTCCTGCGTTAAAAATGGTGCATGTCAAAAAGGCGTTTGAAAGGAACCATTGATAAATACTTTTGCCGTTCAAGTTCCATGTTGAGATTAAGGTCACGGCCTAGAATAATGGAGTCATAATTGGAAGCTAAGGTAAATAGTTTGTTGAAGATTGGTTCTATTGAATGTCCAAGATTTCCCGGAATATACATGGTACCAATAAGAATCTTCCCTTGGTTGCAGAAGGCTTCACGTCTGTGATCACCTCCGTCAGTGCCACATCATGTCTGGAAAGCACAATCAGCCAAAACATGTCCAAAGTATTGGCATTTAAAGCATTGCAGCGACTCGCTTCTTCTGGGCGTTTCCCAATCTGCCTTTTGATGTAGAATAAAACGAAGCTTCAGAACAGGCTTACATTATTTGCTTTACACCATCCAGTGATAAGGAGCACAACTTAGTCAATGTTTATCCCGGGATATTGCATCTGAATGACCGCCTAAACCTTATTATCTCCGAAAGCCGAGTCAATGCCTCTTTTGGTGTCAAAGAATAGCCTTCAGCGGTGAAGTTGCAGATCATGTCCAACATTATATCATGAACGGCTAGGTCTTCGACCACAACTTTAAGTTTTTTTTACAAGCAGACAAATTATTCTATATTTCGTCGAAGGACACTCCTCCATTAGTGTCTTGACAGACCTTCAGTAAATATGGAAGGGCACCATGAAGTCTGCCCCACACTCGAAAGGGGTTCGTATGGGTTTTCAATACGGGATGGTGATTCTCCGACAGGGATAGGTGACTTGTGTTTAATTAAACGTTTACCTTTAACTGTTTTAAAATTTTCCACATCCCTGTTGATTAATTATACGTCTGCGCTGCTGAACTTTTATATTGAATCATGTTCTACTTCGATGGCTGTTGATGGTGAAAATTCCTTCCTGGCAGCTTTCATTCGTGGTTATAAAACTTCTTCTTCATTGCCCTCTCTGGCCTTGTTTGGTTAGGATCTCGCGTTGTGCCACAACAGGTATCAAAATCTTCTGGTTTGGTACTTTTTCAGTTAATTTGAATGCTTTTTTGATAACTTCTTCTTTGTAGCACTACAATCCCTCGCGGGCCTTCGCTTAGAGATAGTTAGAGTATCTCATTTTCATGACCCAATTGATTGATTTTTTCGGAAGTTGGTTTGGTCACTACCATGCTCCCGTGTGGTTGCTCAGCTATGATATGATCTGATTAAATCGGTACATATCACCACTGAGTGAACACTCGTAGTCTGTCCGAAAAATCCCCTGAACTAAATAACGTTGCTCCCAACGAGATTTGAAACTGGGACCTTCGGCTTATGCGTTCATGCCCTAACCACTAGATCACACAGATTAAGTTGACTGGCTAACCGCCGCATTGTCCGAAACAAAATTGTTTTGCATTTTTGCGCATTCACTTTCATTCGCCAACTGTCCGTGTAGGCCTGCACGTCGTTGAACATTTTCAGTCTGCCGGATAAATTATCATACTATCAGCAAACGCCACTAATGATCACGTTGGTAACACGTTAAAATCAAAACTGTTCGATACGTTGTGAATGAATATGAAGAAGAGCACAAGCGCAGGAACTGTTCCTGGCTGCAAACCAACCAAGGCTTCGAAATCGTGCATTGTAAACAGATTTTTCTGGTGTTGTATTCGAACAGTTCGAGAAATGGTGGAGAAAATCGTATTTAACACATTGAGGCTGCACATGGCAATTCCTGGAAGAGTGACCTAATTGTTGATAATTGTGGCACATACCCTGCCCTGGACGACAATGCTGTCCATCCACGGTGCACAGAAGGTGGCAAACAGATTTTATGTTATCTTAGAAAGACTTTCTTTCATGTTAATAAAGCAAACTTCTAAGGAATTGAATGTCTTCTTTAATTTCTCCAACTGAAAGTTCTGCAATTTCACAAAATTGAGGCAGTATTTACTATTTCTTTAAAAAAATGTCTTCCCGATTGTTTGAGCATAACTAGGGATGTGACCTTCATGATAAAAAATCGATTATTATTAATCGACTGTTTTTCTCAGCATAAAAAATCGATCAATAAATAATCGATTTTTCTTTAAAAATAATCGATTTTGTTACGATGGTCATTTTTTCTAATTTGTCAAATTAATCAATTTGAAAATAAACCAAAAAAATTACAACTTCTGGAATAATCAACACAAATTAAAGTTTAAGAAGTTTCAGAAACTAAAAAAACTAGAAATTCGTGGGCAATGCACCTCTGAATAAGAGCTTAGGTAAGCGTTTGGGCAATATTCGGCTTCTGGTCTTAGTAAATATATCGCCAGCTTTTGAAAACAATCTCTTTGCTGGAGCTGAAGTAGCCGGTACCAAAAGGTGTTTACAGGCTAACCTTGTTAGCTTGGGATAAGCTCCCTCATAGCTTCTCCAGACGTCCAAAGCCTTTTTTTAATCCTATTCCAAGCGTAGCTATGTACATATTTAATTCGGATGTCTGACTGCGATTTTGACTGGCTGTCATGGTCTCCATCAGTAGTTTGTTGTGGGTTTCCCAAATGTCATTATTATCGACATCATCGGCAGCCAAAGTTGTTGACGCTAGAAAATGCTCAGGTTCACAGTTTTTTTCAATGGATCGTTTAATATAGTTTATAGTTCTTGCTAGAAAGAACCCGAGGGGCCAAAAATGTTGCAGTCCAAAAATGTTGCAGTCGTAAATAAATGGACCTTTTTTATGTGCTCTAATCTTTTCTTGAATTCATTCAATAATGAACTTTTTAACTGAATGGCCAACTCATGTGATGGGTCTGTTTTTTCCAAACATTATTTGAGGCATTTTATCATGGGAATATTTTTCACTACAACCCTCCTCGCTTACCTTTTCAAACGGTTCGAGCATTTTCGCTACCTCTCTCAGTACAGTTATTTCACTAGCTTGAATCATAGGCCGAGTACTGGAATGATTCAATAAAATGCCACCTACCGTCCCACTCATAGTTAAAAACCTTTCAAGCATGTACAATTGTGAATTCCACCGTGTGGAAACGTCTCCTATGAGGTGTTTAATTTTTCCTTCTGGCACGTTTTCAGCCTTTTGAGCATTCTTCAATTGGTCTGCACCAACTCCGCGTTGATGGAACCATTGAACGATTCTGCGAACTTTATCAATGAATGTTTTTATTTCAGTAACCGTCACTGAATTTTCCGCAACAAGGTTTAACGTATGCGCTATGCAACGAATATGTTTTGCTTTTACAAGGTTTGCATCATTATCGGTAGTGACGGCTAAAATTGTTACATCAGGTATCTCCCATTGTTTGCAAATATTATTGATGGTCATTAACAGATATTCGGTGGTATGGCTCTCTGAAAGCAGCTCACAAGCTATATTGATAGAAACAATTCTTGATTATCCTAGCTTTTTTCTCTTCGTATTTTCCTCAATAATATCAGTTATCGTTTTGCGGCATATAACTTTATATAATGATGCAAGTAATTTAATCAGTTTTCCAAACCCTTTGCCTTCGATTACGAGGCAAGGAAGATTATCGCGGTATATCAATTCCGCTATAGCGTCTGTTATTTGTACGTTTTTTGAACCCCCAGTTCCGAGTTCGTATATTTTGCAGAATGATGTTTTTATGCCCATTTTTTGTCATTATGGTGTTGGAGACACTACAGGAGCAGTTGAAATCGTAGAGTCATTGAAATAGGCAAATATGGATGGCTTAGCAGATGAGCATACAATTGATTCTTCCTGCGAATTGTTTCCCGACATGGCTGCAGGATCCTACGAAAAAAACAGTTGATGTTAACTACCTACCTTAACCAAACTCATTTTAAAAATAAGTTGAATTAAGCATTATATCACAGAGTAAAGTCTAAATAATTTAAAAGATTCATTTCGGCACCTAAAAATAGCCAGGGAACGTAACCTTGCATAATTTGTTCTGAACGTAAAACAATTCTCATTTACTTTGTTTGGTTTCTTACAAGAAAAAATTTATATTACTGCCTTAAAAGTCTGTAATGCAACACATTTCTGGTTTGTTTCTGCATGTAATTCAAGGTAAGGTGCCATTCGTTCTTGCTGCAAAACGTGTTAAGAAAGTTTACTTTCTATCGTTTTTGTATCATCAGTTATATTATTTATATATATAATTTTTCTTTATTGGAATGTATGCGGTACAGAGGCCTTATAATATAGTAGGTGTTCTGACAAAGTCATCTCACCATCGTTTGAACATTACTTAAAACTATGCATATTATCGTATTTCTATGAGATTATTACAATTAGCTAGAGGAAAATTTAGGCAAAAACCTCTACTGAACTTATATTAGCTTAACATAACTTAACTTTCTACTTATAACTAGCTAAAATCTATGAGGCTAGGTTACGGCCAAAAGATAGGTGGTAGCAACTGCTGATTTTCAATTCGCCAGGGCATGTATTAGCGGATTGGGCGAGTCTTTTGCTTTCGCGATTAATTTGTCACGGCGCAATGCAGCGAGCTTACGAATTGGACTAACGCCAGCCAGTCTGTGTAGCTTTTCAGAAGAGAAGTAAAATGATTTGTTAAGGACCATTTTCAGGTATCTATTTTGGGTGATCTGAAGCTTTGTTACTAGATATTTAGCACATTGGATCCAGGTAGGTGAGCCGTATAGGATGATCGGTTGGATTGCCATTTTGACGATGAGGACTTTGTTTCTGGTGTTGAGACGTGAATTACGATTAAGAAGGGGGTAAAGCGAAAGCACGGCCTTAAATGTTGCTAAAACGAAGTCAACATACTTCACCAGGAAGCGTAAGCCTGCTCACTTACCCAAGCGACCAATAAATTTTTTAGGGCAAACTATTCCTTGGAGCGAGGATCTTAAATATCTTGGACTTATATTCGATACAAAACTAACTTTCAGAAAACATATTGAGCATATTAGCTCCAAAGCGTTTAAGGCCGTGCTTTCGCTTTATCCCCTTCTTAATCGTAATTCACGTCTCAACACCAGAAACAAAGTCCTCATCGTCAAAATGGCAATCCAACCGATCATCCTATACGGCTCGCCTACCTGGATCCAGTTATATTATTTATTCAACTTAACAAATGAAAGTTTCGATATCTATACGATTGTCGTTTATGCTATAAGAAATTTATTAGAATACAGTATGATTAGAAAATTAAAAAAAAAAAAACGATGCAAAATCAAACATTAGTTCTTAAAATTATAAAAATAAACTAATTTAATAAATGGTCACTAAAGTTAAAAACTATTCTGACTTGATTAACCAAGGTTTGGATCATAAAAAGATTATTCTGCCTACCAATTTATAAACACCCAACCTTAAGCCTCCGAGTACACACCTATTTTTTCGATCATCGAGTACATATGGGGTCAATTTGACCCCAACCTTCTTTGAACGTATACAGTATCGCCCCCACTACAAATATTAGTTTGAAAAAATTTTCAGAAATAGTTTGAAAGCTCTTATAGTAACTCTCATACATTAGAGAGGCCTTGAATGTCCTTAGCCTACCTAAAAAAATTCGCGAACCTGAAAAAACGAAAATTAGCATTTTTACATAAAAAATCATAACTTCTTAATTTATAATATTTTTGGCTAAAAATTTACGTAGAAACTCTCAAGACAAAACAGAATAAAGGAACAAGTTGGGTAAACAGACCTACGCTCATGTCAGAAGGGTTTTGTATTTAATTTACAAAATGCAGTCACCAGATCGAATCAAATCAAGAAACATGTCAATGACGATTTTATTGGAGAAAATATGAAATACGAAGATCATACTATTATTAACAAAGTTGAACGAATTTCGATTTCTGAGGTTTTTGTTATTGTTATACTCATAAATATCTCCCTTGATAATTATTTCAGATGTCCATTCGCGAGGGAGGAAACACATTTTTCATGTATTTCCCCTCTGTGCCCCCACTGAAGCAAAAACTGACAGTTTAAGAACTGTTTTGAAATGCTCCCATGAAAACGTTCATTTCATACTCATATCGGCTACGTATGATGAATTTTTTTCAGGGGCTATTCTCCTGTACTGTTATCATCGATTCATGGACAATTTTTTCGAATCCTAGAACGGTTACAAAGCCCTTTTGCTAGGAGCTCTCTCCCGCCTCCTTGCCTTGTTTCACTTATGAGCATTAATTGTAGGTACTCATCTTCAGTCATTCATTAAATTGAATCAAGTGCTCAAAGCATGCACCTTAAACGTTGAAATTGGGAAAAAATAACTCTAAATTATCCAATCTTCACGTTTAAAACAGCCACTATTTTGTTTTACGATTACTGATACCACTTTCAAAGATCTACATGACACCTATCATTCCTGAAATTTTCATGCAAATCCTAGCCAAACTGTAGTGTCTGAGTCGGTAAAAAGCGCATGTTGTTCCATAGCCATATGTTGCCATAGTAATAAATGCAGCGCATATTGTTCCATAGTAATACAGGAAAATTCAAACCGCTATAACTTCGCAAAATATGATTCAATCTTTATGAAACTTTCAGAATAGATCAATCTTATAAATAGTCATCTGTGTACTGAACTTCATTGAATTTAAGGGTACCGTTAAGATTTTATTCAAGAAAACATAAAATCGATAAATCATACTATTACTAACAAAGTTGAGTGAATTGCGACTTCTAACGTACTTGTTGTTATTGTTCTCATTAAGGCCTAAATTCCTGATTTTTGTCAGATTTTTCGGATCACAGGTGTCCAATCGCGAGGGGGGACACAAATTTTTCGTGTATTTCCCCTCCCTGTGCGCCCCTTGAAGCGAACGTTGCCAAACTAAGACCTGTTTTGAAAAGTTCTCATCAAGACCTTTCATTTGATACCCATATCGGCTACTTTCAATGAAATTTTTTTTGGGGGGTCACTCCCCTATATGGGGAGACCCCCCTTAAATACCTTATGAAATTTTTTTGTAATTGAACTTTGAAGAGAACACCACTTTACACCTACATACAAAATTTGATGTTTCTAGCTTAAGTAGTTTCCGAGAAAAACTGCTGTGACACACGGACGGACGGACGGACAGACAGACGGACAGACAGGACGCGATTTTAGTAGGGTTTTGTAAAATTATTTTACAAAACCCTAAAAATGAGCCCTATAGTGTCCCTTAAAAAGAAAGTATTTATTTCGCATATTTATATATTCCAACCTGATAATCTTTCACGAGCTCCCATTTTCCACTTTGTCTTATTTTTACTGATCAATGTTGATGTTGGTCTTCCTCATGCTGCTGAATTTTCACGCTGTTGTAAAAGGCGTTCACTGGGAACTGCATTCTCCACATCATCATTTTCTGAACATTCAGGAAGTTCATAATCAGATACTGATTGCTCAGAGACGTGGTCGCCTTCGGAGGAACCACTGCCGCCAAAATCATCACCGCTGTCTTCAGCCAACAAACGATTACGCACACTAGATCGCAGATTATATTCCATATTGCTTTAAAAAAAAATACTTTCAAACTTTTTTTTTGTCTTTTTGAGTTAATTTATCCATTTATAAAGTAAAAAAAAAAAATCAATTTTCACCTCAAAATTGACGTTGAGTATTGACCCCAGGCTGATTTCAAAGGTTTCTCAACAATAACTAATGTCTTCGAAAGGCAAACAAACTATGTAAACTTATAGTCAAGACACTAAAATATACTTAGAAGCCCATAATACCCCCACTCTCCCGCAGGCCTAGGCGCTGCAATCGGTCAAAGTAGCGTCTGGGGTCAAATTGACCCCATGTGTACTCGGAGGGTTAAAGTACGACTGTCAAAACGAATCTTTGTATCGTCGTTATTCATATCACCTGGCCGTTATAAATAGTGCCTTGATTAATCGCTTGATTCATAACAAATATATGTCTATTGCTACATTCACACTGGACTGGACTCTTTAAAATTAGGATATTCTTCTTATTTTCTTTAGCCAGATCAGGTATAGTTGCTTAAACTATTTAAGTCCATTAAGCACTCTAATAGTTTACGCAACTATTTGCCAAGTATTTCAATCATTTGGACACCCATACGAACTCCAAAATAAATAACTAACTACAAAGCGTTTATCTCTACAGCCCGATCAAAATGGATGATTCAACTACTCATCATATTTATTCATCACCAAAACAAATCATTGACAGATCAGCGTTCTCATAAGAAATGGTCATTCTTCTTTGCAACAACTGTTTTTTATCTAAACACAAATTGCATGTACTTACCTGATTATTTCAGTACTACTGATGATACTACAATGTTTCCTCTCCATATGCTGCTATAAATGTATTGATTTTACTATCACGAAGTGTCGTTTCGAAATTGACGCATCATACAAGCAGCAAATATACGAGTACGTTTTAACCCCCCGTACATTTTCGCACTATTTCTTCGAGAATTTATTTTAATTTGATTTTGCATTTATATATTATAGATTGTTAGGGAAGCAAACTCACTTATGGTATTTAAGAAAAAACTAAGGGGGCATTTAATGACCACTGATTGCAGAGTGGACCTGTAATCCTGCTTTTATGAGCCCAGTATCTTAGGGCGTTGTTTTTTGACCCTATCGGCGAGATACTGAAGTGACAGTTACTCAGAGTTTTTTTTGAATGCGTCGTATTATATTGAATTTTTTATCTCTGAGAGCTGATCATGATTTTTTTGACTAGATGTTCATGAAAAGGACTAGTTCACATTATATTGTGTGTGTTAAACTTTGTCTGGGTGGCACAAAGGACCAAGCGACGTAATGTGAATGCAGATCGCACGAGCGTTGTGCGACGAAGAAAGAGTGATGGAGAGAGTGGTAGGGAATGGAGGTATTAAAAAAAAAAATACATTGGGACAAAAAAGTACCCGGAAATTTCAAATAAACCGCAATATATTTATCACACGGAGCCAAATCTGGTAAATGCGGTGGTTGATAGATGGTATTTATTGCGTTTTTGGCTTTTAAATTCGGTCACACTAAAAAAATCATAAAATCTCAAAAACCGCAACGCACCACTGAGATGTACCGTCTTAAGCAGCTGCTGTAAACAAACTGGTTGACAGATAGCGCTCATATTTAGCATAGTAATTAAGGACAGTCCAACCAACTTAACAAAATAAATTTTTTTGAAATATTTTTTACCCGGGGGAATTTAAATTACAATTTCCGGGTACATCGTTGTCACAATGTATTTCATCATCACATTCATGGATTCAAAGTAATGCTACCCCCAAATCTTAAATATTGTCCCTACTTTCCATAAACAAAAAAAATAAAACTTTCATTTCAAAAGAATTATTTTATTTATTAGTCAATATCGTTCATAAAGCAAGTTTGTCTAACAGGAAATTCATAACAACAATTTAATTTCTTTGACCCAACAATGGTAAATGTATCTCTCCCCCGTGAGTAGCACATATGTTAACAAAATCAGATACGTACATATGTGCATACTAACGTTTGTGGTCACACCCGAGTCGCATGCCAAAAGTCACTAATTGTTGAATCAAACCCTTAAATACGCGATGCACCTTGTAATGGTGAAGTTCGTTCTCGCACAAAAGGTTAAAACACGAAGGCTTTGGAGGAAGAAGAGCCATCATATAAGTAATATAAACCCATATGCACAAACCAAAGCGGATATGACCCTTGCAATTGTTTACACTCGAGTGACTTTCGTGGGTATTTCATTACACCTGCTGCCTTCGTGGATATGTTACATATATTTTTAAATATGTATATGTATCTACTTCACTTTGTAGTGGCGGCATACATACGTTCACTTCGCATGCATGCATATAGTATAGCTCATAAGGACTAGACTGGCGGACATTATGTTGTTAAGCAGTGCTGTAAGAACATGCATTTTTGTCCAATTATTTAATCTAATATTGCTACACGTAATTGAAAGTAAATTGGCCCAGAATCGAAAGAAAGCCTATTTGGTGGCTTGAGCTCCAAACGAAATTATAATAATTTAAAATAATTGAAAGTTGTTTTGATGATGATTTTCCCCTAAACAGTGCACAAAAAAAGAAGGTAGGTAGGATTGTAGTAGGATTTTACGTGTCTTTGTATTGCAAGAATGATAGGATCATTAATCATCATTAATTAATTTACTATTTCCTGAATTACAGGCGTGATATTATTCTTTTCCGTTGAAATATATTGTCGCGTGTTATGGTTTGCGGCCAAAAATTTTAATGTTCCGGGAAAGTGAAAACGCACTGTCTTTTAAATTAAGTTAAAAGAGTTTATCTACTAAGAAAAATGCACAATCATTAAGGTAACTTTCACGAATTTTACATATCGCATTTAAATCTAATTTTTACTTGTCTCTCAACTTTCTATTTCAACTGTCTTAACTAAAAATCACTTCACAATCAAACAATCAATATCGCCTTTACTTCGCGCTCCACTATATCACAGTTTACTATCGCGGTTGTAATCTCCCCATTCATTCAGCTCACCTTTATATAGGGTCTCTAGGCATTCAATCCATTTCTCGTACATTGGCGAATGTTCTGCCGATAGGTACCTGGTATATTCGAGCAGCTTAATGAATGGGGCGGTGACGTCACTTTCTGATGTTGATCATGCTTGGTGGGTTCTCGGGGTTTGTTGATCATGAGGTTCTTAATGGTTGTGAAAACAATTGCGACAGTAGCTCGCAGAATTATTTGTACATGTAACATTATGATGAATAGAATAATATACAAGATCATGGTCAAGTGAGATATAGCTATTTCAATTATATGGAAACACAACGGTTAGTATATAATATATTTCAGCCCGACCTAGACAGAACAATTTTCTTTGAATTTTCATGAAAATCTCAAGAAAAGTTTTATAGTTGAATAGATCGATCGGCCGAATATTCAGAAAATTTATTTAAAACGGCGGATGTTTTGCGTTTAAAATAGAGAAACTGACGATCTTACATATATCATTGAACGATTTCTTGTATGTTCAATAGATTCGTAATTGAAGTCATTGATTCCATTCGTCAGAAAGTTGTTGTGAACCTTACAATGCTTACAAAGTCTTGTATTAGGAGTACTCTCCCGCCAACTCGACTTGCTTAATTCTATTTTCCAGCAATTCCCTTTTTGAAGACTATTATTTGCATTCAGCCTAACACCTTGTTCAGTAAAAAATCCCCTCGGCACCACCAGTCGGAAAGGCACATTTCTTGTAGGTGGCCTCATTTTGAAAAGCAAATAATAATTTTGTGGCATTATTTCATTTATTTGATATCTGCAGGCCAATTATCTTTTTACTTGAAAAGCCGTCGGGACTTGCTTTGTTGTGTGGGTAGACGCATTTCGACTTCTTTGAGTCATCTTCAGTGTCTAAAGGATACGTGAAAGGGAAAAACTGTGAGCGGGTCGATGTTCGTCCTTGAATGAAGTAAGACGTATAATCGAAGACTTTCGTGTTCGCGTTTTAGTTTAAACACTGACTGTTGACAAAATCAGAAGTGGGATGATCCCTAATTTCGCGAGTTTTTTTTTCTTAAAAAGTAGTGCAGTTATGGCGACGGGCAATCTGACGGTGGCGGAGCTACGCGAAAAACTTCGCGAAGCTAGTTTATCTGTGTCCGGCACGAAGGAGGAGCTTATTACGCGGTTGTGGAACCATGGAGGTGAAGTAAAGTTGTTCTACAAAGCCAACGAAGATAGCATGAAGGTAATCGCGAAGCTGCGCGGTGATGTAGGGGAATTGCAAAAGCAATTGACGGCCCGATCACATTAGCTAGCTTCCGACACCGGCACCATAAATTCGTTGAAAACGGTGTCGAATGTGCAGGGTGAAAAGTGTCCGAAGATGGCAACCAGCGTGGCGTCGGCATCTACGACATAGACAAGTATACCAAAATACACCAATGTGTATGCGTGTAACCACGCAGCAGTTCCAGTTTCGTCTGTGCCGCCTGCAACATTTCAGTAACATGCTGCAACATGGAACACAATCGTTCCTGTCACGAACAGGCATCATGTTTCCAACATAATGTCAATTGTTCCTCAATTTGACCCATGTCATGGTGACATGACGTCAACACATTTCATCGATCGAGTCGATCAATTGGATATGGGGTATGGATGGGAAGATCGTTTGCTACTCCTAGCTGTCATAGCCAAACTTAAGTGCATGGCGAAGATGTGGGCTAACTCGCAACTAGTGTTTCGGACATGGATGGAATTCCGCATGGTTTTTTTTGGCAGATTTTCCGCTTCACATAAGTGCCGCCGATGTGCATATGAAATTAATGAAGGCGAAAAAGTTGAAGGCTGAATCGATGGTGGAGTCCTATTATCGAATGCTTTCGTTGGGACGCCACGGTGGTGTCGACGACCAGTCATTAATCCGCTATATGATTAACGGGCTGACGGACGATAATTTGCGTCGGATATTGTCGGTCATGTGTTTTCCGCGAGTGCTGATCTGTTACAATCGTTTTTGGGCATTGACGCATGCGCTGTGGTTGGCAGTAAGACTAGTGTTGTGAATTGTCCAACCGGCAAAAAATGATAACTTACGATAAAGGTGGCCCGGTATGTTTTAATTGTCGGCCCAAAACCGTCGGGGAAAAAGAAAAATGACAATTCTGTGAACTCTATCAGTGAACCATCTGGTGATCC
This sequence comes from Odontomyia ornata, assembly GCA_963969285.1. Taxonomy (NCBI): domain Eukaryota; kingdom Metazoa; phylum Arthropoda; class Insecta; order Diptera; family Stratiomyidae; genus Odontomyia; species Odontomyia ornata. The sequence continues at coordinate 40,096,003 of OZ017742.1, forward strand.
AGTTAGGAGCCCATCACCGTGAACGATATCGTGTGCGAAGCGCTTATAGACTTGCGCAGTTGCCGCTCATTTATAAAACGGAACATGGTTGATCAATGTGTCGGTACAGTGAAGCCGTGCAACAAGACGATGATAAGATTCGCCGGTGGACAGGTGGAGTGCTGCGAAACGAAAACATTAGCCGTCACAATTGACAAACAGCCATTTGTGTATGCTTCATGACAAAAGACAACCCAACTCGGTGTATGACGTCATTATTGGTACCGATGTACTTTCGCGTGGCCGCATAGTAATTGACAAGGGCAAATGTTATGTAATTAATAATGCGTGCGAAAATATCAATGATACTTTGAGCAAGTTCGAAAAACAGCGAGTCGGGGCGTTACTACATGAATTTCGTGACTGTTTTGCGGAAAGGTTGAAGGACCTCGGAATGTGGAGTGTTATGAAACAACATTATTTTGACGTGAGACATAATTGGTACTAAATAAAAGGTCTTGACGAGAACTTTTCAAAACAGGTCCTAAACTGAAAAGTTATGCTTCGAGTGGTGCAGGGGGAGTAGAAATGCACGAAAGTTTGGTCTTTCTTCCTCGCGATTGGGCACCTTTGACCTGAAAAATCTGAATAAAATCATAAAGGTAAATCTTTAGGAGCACAAGGGCAACAAAAACGTCAGGAGTCAAAATTCGATCAACTTTATTGCAATAATAATAGTGCATTTTTTAAATTTTACATTTTTGCCTATAAAATCAAAATGGGACCCTTAACTTTTCCAAAAGTTACAATTTAAGTTTTTTGATAGCAATTTAATGTGCCCTGAAAATTTCACACCAATCGAACAATAAGTTACAGCCGACTGAATATTTAACAATTATTGTATAACAACATTAACACGTGATACTAGCCCTTTCAGTACTTTTGTACATTATAATATACATGCTTTTTATCACCCGTAGTCGATACTTTGGCAAATATTGATTGTTAGTCGTTACTATTAGTTATTTTAGCGTTTTTTTGTTCTATTTCACTCATCAGTTGGCAAGCCTGTTGATAATAGATTGCCGAATGTCAGTTTCTTGTATCTGTTTTCCTTGGTTGTCATGGCGTGTTCAATTGGTTAGCTTATTTCTTTGATTTACTCCAACATTTTTATATAAAAGTACACCGTCTCAGAATTTTTGCTATAATTGAACAGAATTCATTATTTACTTTTTGCCAAGTTCAATTAAGTTTTATCCGAAATTGAGCTTCCATCCAATCCTGAAGCAATTTTGATGCGACGAGTTGTAGCAGAAATGGACGATGCAAATAAATCAGATAATGAAGCTGAAGAGGAATTCATTCTGGAACTGGAAGAGGTAATGCCATCTACCTCTGAAAATATTACCACTAAAAAAAATCAAAAAAAAAAACCAAATGGAATGGAATGACGAACATTCGTTTATTCAGCCACAAATATTTTGGAATCCACCACCTACTGTCGGTGAAGATATTGGTCCAATGAACCCAACGGAATATTTTCACGAGTATATTCCCGACAAATTATTCGATACAATGTCAGAAATGACGAATATTTATGCGATCCAGAGCGGCTTCAATTTTATGGCTACGAACTCCAAAGAAATAAAAAAATTAATTGGCCTCCACATTCTTATGGGTAATCTTCAATATCCAAGAGTACGGATGTATTGGGACAGCTCTGTTGGCGTTTCATTGGTCAAAAAAACAATGTCCGTGAACAGATTTTTTCAGTTTACGAAGCCATTTGCTTCTGGTGAATAATTTACAAATTCCTAATGGCAACACAGACAAGTTCATAAAAGTGAGGCCCATTTACGAAGCTATTACGAAAAGGTGCATGGAAATTACATCAGTCGACCAATGCTTTTGTATAGACGAGCAAATTGTTCCATTCAAGGGGCATCATCATTGTGAGCAATATATGAAAGGAAAGCCAAATCTTTGGGGATTCAAATTGTTCGTTTTGAGTGAGTCTAGCGGCCTAATGTTGGATTTCTTGCTGTACCAGGGAGCAACAACCGAAATCAATCCGGCATATGTTAGTGAACTAGGTCAAGATGCTGCAATTGTAGTTCAATTAAGCAAAAGACTGCAAGCCCCTGGGCACATGCTATTTTTTGATTTGACTAATATAAAAACCTGTGTGGTCTAGTGGTTAGAGCATGAACGCATAAGCCGAAGCATGAACGCATAAGCCGAAGGTCCCAGGTTCAAACCTCGTTGGGAGCAACGTGATTTAGTTCAGGAGATTTTTCGGACAGACTACGAGTGATCATTTCATAGCTGAGCAAACACACGGGATCCTTGCACTGACCAAACCAACTTCCGAAAAAATCAATACGGTCATGAAAATGAGATACTCCAACTATCTCTAAGCAAAGGCCCGAGAGGGGCTGTAGTGCTACAATGAAAGAAAGAAATAAAAACCTGTTTAGTACAAACTTTGAGTTCTTTTGTAATTATGTTGACAAATTTAAATTTTGGTAATATGCCTTTGAGTACATTTGTACATCATAATGTACAACCTTAAATATCAGTAACCGCAACAGATATCGACATACAATAATATTCAAAAATTACAGCAAAAAATATATTCACTAGATTTCAAACAAAAAATTTTTTTTCCAAGGTTTTCATAATTTGGTACTGAAAGGGCTAGGGAGATACACGTTTGCAACGAACCTGGACACTAAATATATTTAGGAATTTTGATAGAAATTTTAAAAATGGTTTGTAATATTGATGTGTTATCATAACTAATCAAGCAACGGGGTCAAAACACATGAAACAAAACGGCGACGAGTTTGAATACATAATAATCAGGATTTATTTTTTCGAGCCCAATTTATAGAATCTTTATATTAGTCAAATTTTGATATTCAGAAGATATTGTTTGATTTACTACATGGTTCACAAAACCCTTCTGGCAGGAGCACTCTCCTGATACTTCAACTTGTTTCTATACAAAATCTCCATATGTTGCATACAAAATCAAGCAACCAATCTAAGGCGCCATGTACTCTGAAACAACATATGTTTCAATATTATGCATAATATTTTAGTATGAAACAAATGACTGTAAACTTGCTTATTTTCAAAAACAAACAACTCTTCTAAGAACTTTAAATGGCGTTGGAGCTTGGCGGCGTCGTATACATTCTGTTATAGGAAATGGCGTTTCAGATCATATTAAAATTATTCATGATTTTTCTAACGAATTTTGAAACTGTAAATGCTCGAATTTCATAATTACTTGCTAGCTATTTTTCACAATAAGTTGAACATACGAATTATTGTATGATAAGCAATGGGTGATGAATGTATTGTATTTACGCAACAAGGTGAAGAAAGTATGCAAATTAAATATGTTGGTTTTGTATAGTTATAACAAAAATAAGATTAAATAAATAAGTACTTAAACTAACCCAAATAAAGCAGGGACATAGAGATGTTCTGTAATTGTCTGGAATTTGAATTCTACCTGTGTTGACTTTGCTTAGAAACTCAATAGTATCCATTGCGGATGGATCGTAGTAGTCTTTGCGTATAGACGTCTTTTAAATCGGTCATGTCAAAAGTTTTCAAAAATTAAATTAATTTTTTAAAAACGTTAGTCCGAAGTTAATTTTTATCGGAAAAAAACTTATATTGTCGAAGTAATCGACTCAGGAAATTTCTATCGAATATTTATACTTCGTTTGGTAACGAAAAACAAATTCACAAAGAAAATTTCGCCGCTGGTATGGAGGAGCCCGACGGCTTCCCACCGTTGGGGCAACCAGGGGAAACGACGAATATGAAACTGACGACAATCACCAAAAGAAAACATCACGAAGAAAACTCCGTAGATGGAGGGTGCAAGCTGCAATTAATAGCGGACAATCAATAAATGGCCAAATTGCAGAAAGAAAATGATGAACTAAGGCAAGAGATACAGTCTCTCAAGGATCTTTTCAAGAAAGGGATGAAGCCTCAAAAGACGCAGCCACAAAATCAATGGCAACAGGTAACAAAGCCGAAGAAAAGTGCAAAGCAAGTAAATCCAGAGGAAGTTCTAAGTGCTGGTGGCACCAACGAGAGCCAAAATTATTTTGCAGCGCTGGAGGGATTAACCGAAGATATGGAAATCGAAGAAAACATCGGAGGTAATTTTAATCAAGATAACGACGTTAATTTTATTCAATATTTAAAGAACAAAAATAAGGAGAAAAAACCAGCTCGCAGTTCTGCTGGTTCCTCTGAAAAAGCTTCCAACAAGACAGAAAAAATCAGACCTTCTTGTTGAAGGGTTTGGACAGCGGAGAGGATACGGTCGATCTTCTTCAGGTGCTCAAGGAGGCTGCACCAGATATTGATTTTGTTTCAGTCAAAGCCTTTGCGAAAAGAAGGTCGACCATAGAAAGGAAGAATTTACCTTTTTACCTGGTACAAATTGCAAATAAGAGCAGTCCAAGTGCCCTTCAACAAATAAGGTACTTGAATTTCAGAGTGGTGAGGTGGGAACGCCTCCAGAAAAGAGAAGTCAACCAGTGTTACCGGTGTCAAAGATTTGGACATTCGGCTGCCAATTGTGCCATGCACTATCGTTGCGTTAAATGCAAAGACGTTCATGCTCCCGGTGAGTGCATTGGCTCAGATGGAGCCTAAAGAAAAATTATACTGCGTTAACTGCAGTGTTTTTGGTCACCCAGCATCATATCGAGGATGCTCCCGATATCAAGATGCAAAAGTTAAATTTGCTCCAAAGCAAACACAAGTACACCGTAATATCATACCTTCCAACTTCGTCAAGCCCGGAGTATCATTTGCACTCGCCGCTAGAGGACCAGCAGAAAATGCTGGAAATAATGTTAATAATGTAAGTGGCAATAATGAGCTGCTTCTCAAAATTTACCAGCAACTTAATTCTTTATCGGAGAAAATCGACAAACAAGATTCAAAAATTAACTTTGCTTTTCAGCGTTTAGGTCTTTCAAATGCCTAATAATAACTTGCCATCCAGTCATATTCCCATGGATAGGCTTCGCTTCATATCGATCAACGTCAACTCTATCGTTGCTATACATCGACGTGATTATCTCCTTGAATTTGTTGTTAAGCAAAAGCCTGACATCATACTTCTCACTGAAACCCACCTCAATTCATGGCATTCCATGGAATTCAAAGATTTTGCATTCGTAAGAAACGATAGGGTAATAGGTGATGGGGGAGGTGGCACCGGGATATTGGTTAGAAGACCCTATTGTTTCCAAAATATTGAAAAAGTCGAATTCAAAAACTTTGAATTTCTTGAAGTGTCCGTCATCAAAATTTCACTGCCAGGTGGGGATAACCTCTTCGTTATCTCTGCCTATACAACTGGTCAAAATGTTCTCAAGTTCAAGGAGGAACTCAATTCCTTGTTTGAAATACTGGAATTGAACAGGCTGCATGATTATTATATTTTTGCCGGTAACCTGAATGCCAAGTATACATCATGGCTAAACGCCACCAATAATCCAAGAGGTGTATTCCTGAAATCATGGATAACAGAGAACCAAATTGAATACAGGTGCAACCTATATGGTTCGGAGTTCCCAACATACCCTAGGACAAATTCATATTTGGACCTCTGCATTGCTGACGCAAGACTTGAATTCAGCTTTAATAGTCCTCAACGGAAACTGCAGGTGCTTCCTTACGATAGCGACCATAACGCAATTGTAATGGAAATCAATCATCAAAGGGATGATTTCTTCCTCATTCCAGTGCAACATGAAAACCATCGGTTGAATTTCAAAAAAACAGACTGGGGAAAGTTTCAAAAGAAGTTTAATCGGGAGTACCAGAAGCAATGTCCCTCTTCTGATGATGGCAACGCTTGCTCAATGGTTCCTAATAACAGAAATCTAACTGACGATGAAATAGATCTCTATTTGTTAAAGTTAGAGAAGCTGACGTTGGAAACGATTGAGAAAGTTGTTCCCAAGATTAAACATCGAAACAATATGGAAGGATATGAAACACCAACCATCTCAAGGTTGAAAAGATTGAAAAGCCTTCTTCTCACCAGCGTCAACAATATTTATCGACGATTTTTGGACTACAACCATCCCTCGTTGGCTTTGTTGAAATTACATCTGAAGAATGTCCGGAACTTAATCCGTTCATACTTCAGGAGTGAGGTCAGCAATCAATGGGCGGAAAAACTGAGGGGTATTAGCCCACAGGACCCAGATGGCGTTTTCGCGAAAGTGAATAGCTTATTCCGCAGGAAGTCTCGAGTGAAGGTATCGAATCTTGAAGTCGCTAGTGATGAGATAAATCTTCTCGATAGAGCTGGTATCGAAATTGATAGTACGACTCCAGATAGAAATGGAAACAGGATCATATGTGATGGATTGCAGAAACTTGCCCTGATTGGAACACATTTTGAATCGGTTCATCTGCCAAACCCAGAGAGAAGGAATGAAATATTTTCGGAGGTCGTTGAAGCAAAAGTTTCCGACTTCAAATCAAGCCTGAACGGCCAATCAATTCTTCATTTCGATGAAACATTAACATCTGACCCCATACCGAGCTTGAATCTTATTGATTATTTTGTCAGCTATGAAGACTTGTATTTCATATTTCGCAGAATAAACAACAAAAAATCATGTGGTACTGACGGTATTCCAAATATAGTTCTCCGACATTTGCCTGAGGTTGCTATTAGGAATTATTGCATATTGTTCAACAACATGTTGAACAATTCTTATTTCCAAAATGAGTGGAAAAAGGCTAAGGTATTTCCGATCTTGAAGAAAGGAAAAGAATCTTCATGCCCTAAAAGCTATCGCCCAATCAGCTTGCTGCCTAACATCAGCAAGGTGTTTGAAGTGATACTCAACAGAGCATTAAACGCCCACATTGAGAAATATGAGTTGATGCCGAATTGCCAATTTGGTTTTCGTGCCAGGCATTCGACCATACATGCAATAACGGAAGTAACCTCAGACATCTGTTGGAAACTAAACAACAAAGAATGTGTTGGAGCATGTCTCATTGATATGGAGAAAGCCTTCGATACGGTGTGGTTAGATGGACTAGTTTTCAAACTTCTTCAGGACAGGTTCCCCAGACACCTTGTCGCCATGATGTGTAATATGTTATACGGGAAATCATTTGTTGTAACTGATGGAAATCTGACAACAATGCGCGAATTCAAGGTCTTGAATGGTCTACAGCAGGGAACAGTTACTGCGCCCCAGCTTTTCTCAATATTCATTCGCAAGCTATTGAACAGCTTTGATTTTAATGTCTCGCCAACGCGATCATTGGTAGCGTTTGCTGATGATCTGATCATCTATATGGCAGACCGAAAAGCTACAATAGTTCAGAGCAATCTTCAAAAAATGTTTAATGATGTGCAGCTCTGCACCGACAATTGGCGAATGAAAATCAATGCGCAGAAGTGCGAAACAATTTTGTTTCGGACAACGCTGCAGGGGACCAGTCAAGACCTGAAACGTAATTGGAAAGATTTCCACATTATGGCTGGTGAGGGTAGTTCAGAACGGGTTCCACATAAATCCTGTGTTCGATACCTCAGTGTTCATCTCGATCAGTATCTGTACTATACTGAACATGTCAAAATCATGCTCAGTAAGGCACTAAAAGTAGTCATGGCCCTTCGGCGACTCTTTCATTCCAGATACATTGATCAAAAAGTCAAAGTTATTTGTTACAAGACCCTGGTTAGACCAGTTTTGACATACGGATGCCAGATCTGGTACAACCAGAGTGATAGTACAATGGAAAGATTAAGAGTTTTCGAAAGGAAATGTCTTCGTGCATGTACTGGTTTGTACAGAAAGCCTGAGACGGATTGGAAGCACTATATATCGAATAGAAAAATTTATCAAACCGCTCAAGTGACAAGAGTCGATATCTTCATATTGAAACTTCTTCGGAATCATATCGCAAATTCTGTAACTGTGAGTGAAAATCCTTGAATTTCACAGCCGTTCCACCCTACAGACGGGTATATTGTGACTTGCCTCGCTACTGGCTTCGTTCCTCCAGAAGCATTCGTGTATTTGGACATGAATCGATATGTTTTTGATTCTGACGGCGTCCCAATCATATATCACGTATACCGACGGGCCACCGATAAGAAGATAAAATATCCTCCGAATCTGAGTTCACGAGACCAACAATTCCAATGGAGATACTCATTTGCTAGATTCGTTGAGGCTGGTCGAGCTGAGATGGAACAATCTAGGTATTGGTGGCTGAATGACAATGTCTAAATTATTCGTGTTTATTTTTTGTTTTTGTGCTTTTTCTCGTTACTTAGTTTTTTAGATTCATCTCATTATTGCTACATTTAGTATTGTTGTTTATTTGTATTATAAATTAGGTATAGGTTTCAATATAAGGTAACGTTTTTAGGGTTTTGTAAAATAATTTTACAAAACCCTACTAGTTTCGCGACCAGTCTGTCCGGCTGTCCGTCCGTCCGTCCGTGTGTCACAGCAGTTTTTCTCAGAAACAACTTAAGCTAGAAACAATTTTGTGTGTATGTGTAAAGTAGTGATCTCTTCAAAGTTCAATTACAAAAAAAATTTTAAAAGGTATTTAAGGGGGGTCTCCCCTTATAGGAGAGTGACCCCCCGAAAAAAAAATTCATTGAAGGTAGCCGATATGGGTATCAAATGAAAGGTCTTCACGAGAACTTTTCAAAACAGGTCTTGGTTTGGCAAAATTTGCTTCGAGGGGTGCACAGGGAGGGGAAATACACGAAAATTTTGTGTCCCCCCCCCCTCGCGATTGGACACCTGTGATCCGAAAAATCTGAAAAAAATCAGGAATGTAGGCCTTGGTGAGTACAACAACAACAAATACGTTAGAAGTCGCAATTCACTCAACTTTGTTAGTAATAGTATGATTTATCGATTTTATGTTTTCTTAAATAAAATCTGAACGGTACCCTTAAATTCAATGAAATTCAGTTAATAGGTGTCTATTTAGCGAAGTTATAGCGGTTTGAATTTTCCTGTATTAATATGGAACAATATGCGCTGCATTTATTACTATGGCAACATATGGCTATGGACCAACATGTGCTTTTTACCGACTCAGACACTACAGTTTTGCTAGGATTTGCATAAAAATTTCAGGAATGATAGGTGTCATGTATATCTTTGAGAATCGGTTCAGCTAGTGGTGTCAGTAATCGTAAAACAAAATAGTGGCTGTTTTAAATGCGAAGATTGAATAATTTTGAGTTATTTTTTCCCAACTTCAACGTTTAAGGTGCATGCTTTGAACACTTGATTCAATTTAATGAATGACTGAAGATGAGTACCTACAATTAATGCTCATAAGTGAAACAAGTCAAGGAGGTGGGAGAGAGCTCCTAGCAAAAGGGTTTTGTAACCATTCTAGGATTCGAAAAAATTGGCCATTAATCAATGATAACAGTACAGGCGAGTGGCCCCTGAAAAAAAAATTCATCAAACGTAGCCGATATGAGTATGAAATAAAAGTTTTCATGGGAGCTTTTCAAAACAGTTGTTAAACAGTCAATTTTTGCTTCAGTGGGGGCACAGGGGGGAAATACATGAAAAATGTGTTTCCTCCGTCGCGGATGGACATCTGAAATAATTATCAAGGGAGATATTTATGAGTATAACAATACCAAAAACCTCAGAAGCCGAAATTCGTTCAACTTTGTTAATAATAGTATGATCTTCGTATATCATATTGTTACATGTACAAATAATTACATGTACAAATAATTCTGCGAGCTACTGTCGCAATTATTTTCATCATCATTAAGAACGTCAACAAATGAATTTACTCGAACCCGCGAGTAAATTCAACAAGCATAATCAACATCTGCAAGCGACGTCACTCCATTCATGAATTTGCTCGAACCTACCAGGTACCTCTCGGTAGAACGTTCGCCAATATGCGAGAAATGGGTGAATACTTAGAGACCCTATATAAAGGCGAGCTGAATGAATGGGAGAATCATTCATTCGACCGCGATAAGAACTGCGAAAGTGTGTGGGAAGTGTGTTTCGTAATAGTGAAGTGATTTAGAAGACAATTGCGATAAGAAATTTATGGACAAGTGTTAGATTTTTTTTTATAGTGAAAATTAAAATTAGCGAAAGTGTTAAACTGATTATTGTGCATTCTCTTGAATTAAATAAACTCCTTTAACTTAAATTAAAAGACATTGCGTTTTCACTTTCCCGGAACGTTAAAATTATAGGCCGCGAACCAATAACACGCGACAATGGTTCAGAAGTGAGATTAAAATTTTGAAAGTGAAAAACGTTTAAAAAAAATGCACAATAGTGAAATATAACGTGGAAACTGGTGGAAAAATAAATAAAAGCCGAAATAATAAAAATAACCGCGAAGCTAACATTTGAAAATAAATGAATTTACCATGGCGGAGCTTAATGGAGACGCGGAAACACCAAAACCAAAGGAACCAGAAAATGCGCTGATGCAGATGTTGATGCTGATGCAGCAAGAGCAGCGACAACAGTCATCCAATTTAACAGCGAAGTTAAATGAACAATCAGCGAAGCTAAGCGAACAATCAGCGCAGCTAAATGAACAGACATCCAGTTTAGCTGCGAAGCTAAATGAACAATCAGCGCAGCTAAATGAACAATCAGCGAAGCTAGACCAACAAGCGTTCGAAATCAAGGTGGACATCGCACAGAAGCTGGAAAAACAGTCAACCGAAATAAAAGCGAAGCTCAGTAGTCTCAACAGCCAAATTAAATGCGTCGAGGAGAAGGTATACCAGGTCGAGGAGAGAATCAACCTTGAGATCAGCCAGGTCAACCATGAGATGGAAAAAGTGAAAAAGGATTTGGAAGCAGCGAAGGCAATAGTAACCGCCTCACCAGCCCCAATTATAACAGCAGCGCGAAGCTCATCTAGAAATCTGCAAGCACCAATATTCGATGGGCAAACGGTCTGGACTATTTACAAAACCCAGTTCGAAGCAGCCGCTCGCATAAATCACTGGAATGAACAGGAACGAGCAACTGCATTGATTCTTGCTCTAAGAGGCCCAGCTGCCGAGCTGTTGCAGACGATCCCCGTTGAATTGCACTCAAACCCGAATGCTATAATGAATGCGCTCGACATGCGTTATGGAGACGATCATCTAAAGCAGATTTATCGGTCACAGCTAAGGCATCGAATGCAGAAGTCTGGTGAAACCCTACAGCAGCTAGCCCAAGATATTGAGCGACTGGCACTTTTGGCTTATCCAGCCTACGACCCAGAACATCGAGATGATGCAGCGACAGAGGCATTCATCAGCGCACTAAAAGACCCGGAATTGCAACAAGCCGTGCGTTTAGCTCAAAAGCAAACGGTTAAGGACGCATTGGCTTATAGTCTGAACTTTGAGGCAGCGAAAAATGTGACTCGTACCACTGCCCGGGTTCGTGAGGTAGCGGCAGACGAGTGCAGGTGTAAGCGCGTGGAAAATGAGCGAGAGCCGCAGGGTAATGGTGCGCCTAGATGCTGGGATTGCGGAGAAAAAGGGCACCTGCAAAGAGACTGTAAGAAGCGAAGAAAATGGAGCTATTGTCCAGGATGGTGGAGATTCAGACCGTGTCAGGAGCCTAGAATGGAGGACCATCAAACTGCAAGAGCCAAATTTGTGGGGCAGAGGTTGACTAGGAGGATCGAAGTCCCCAGCACCACCATCACCGTGTCAAGACTACATCGTGGAGAAGCGGACTTATGCCTTCCGGGTCAAATTGACGGAGAACACTGCACCATAACAATCGACACTGGTGCAACCCGATCGATTATCCGACCAGACCTAGTTAGACAGCAACAACTTCACAAGTGCAGAATTTTCTCACTACGGACAGCTACGGGAGAAACTGCACCTGTTCATGGAGAGGTCAACCTCCAGATACAGTTGGGAGACCTTGTGTTCCGACATAATTTTCTGGTCGCGAACATTATGGATGACTGCATTCTCGGAATGGATTTTCTCCGTCCACATGGAATCACGTTAGACTTGGGCAAACGTGTGTTGAAATGGCAGAATGTCGAAGTACTGATGGAGGATCCTAGCGTCCAAATCCCCAAGATGAATGTAGTGGTATGTACTGACACTGATGTACCGAATTCCTCCGAAAGCATTGTATGGGCCAAGCTTGATGGTGATTCTGGAGACCACCGATCTTATCTGATAGAGCCAACGAAGACATCCGCATTGCGCAGCTTGATTGTAGGACGAAGCCTTGTAAGATCTTTAAGGAACGGATATGTGCCGGTTAGAGTCCTTAACACCGCAGACTCAACCACGAGCATCAAAGCGGGAGAAGTCATCGGCAGCTGCCAGCCTGTTTCCACCATCACCTCTTTGGAAGCTTCTCACAACCATCATTGGAAAAGGAGGCAAGACACAGACAAAGCCCGGGAATCCACGTCTGCAATATTGAAGCAAGTCAAATTGCCGGTGCAGCTATTCAAACGAGCCTCTGATCTGGTCACCAAGTACAGTGACATCTTCTCAACAAGCCCGGATGACCAAGGCCGAACGAGTCTGGTAACTCACGTCATAGATACACAGGGAGCCAAGCCGATTCGACAAGCACCCAGACGCCTCCCTATAGCCAAACAAGGAGAAGTGAGCGCGCTGATCTCGGACATGGAAAAACAAGGCGTTATTGAACCTTCTGTCAGTCCATGGGCCGCGCCTGTAGTTCTAGTAAAGAAAAAGGATGGTAGCACTCGTTTTTGTGTCGACTATAGGCAGCTCAACGACGTCACTAAGAAAGATAGTTACCCGCTCCCACGCATCGATGACATCATGGACACTTTAGCCGACGCAAAATGGTTTTCTACACTCGATCTCAAGAGTGGCTACTGGCAGGTAGAAATTGACAAGAAGGACCGTGAGAAGACCGCATTTTCAGTTGGGACCGGATTGTGGCAATTTGTGGTGATGCCGTTTGGGCTTTGCAATGCTCCAGCCACTTTCGAACGCTTGATAGAATACGTGCTACGTGGTCTAACCTGGAAAACCTGCTTAGTGTACCTAGATGACATCATCGTCATCGGGAGAACGTTCGAAGAGCATGTGCGGAACTTAGAAGAGGTTTTCTCCAGACTGCGACTGGCAAATTTGAAACTTAGTCCCGACAAGTGTACTCTTTTCGCAGCTGAAGTAAAATACCTGGGACATGTCGTATCAGCTGAAGGGGTCAAAACAGACCCTGAGAAGATTGAAGCCGTGAAAAGCTGGCCATCACCAAACAACAAGCGCCAACTACGAAGTTTCCTGGGTCTGGCAACCTACTATCGAAGATTCGTCAAAGACTTTGCCAAAATAGCTAAGTGTCTCCATCAGCTAACCGAGAAAAATCGTCCGTATGTCTGGAACGAACAATGCCAGACAGCCTTTGAGACCCTGAAGGAAAAGCTGTGTGAATCACCCGTGCTGGCGTATCCGAAACCCGGAAAAATGTTTGTAGTTGACACTGATGCAAGCAACGGCGGTATTGGAGCTGTACTCTCCCAGCAGATCAATGGCGAAGAAAGAGTCCTCTCGTATTACAGTCGAGTTCTTTCAAAAAGTGAGAGGAACTACTGTGTGACCAGGAAGGAGCTATTGGCTATAATAGAGGCCACTAAGCAGTTCCACAAGTATCTATATGGCCAGAAATTTGTTCTTCGAACGGACCATGCATCACTGAGATGGTTGCTCAACTTCAAAAACCCCGAGGGACAAGTTGCGAGATGGATCGAAAGATTGCAGTCATACGGCTACGAAATTGTTCATCGGAAGGGCGGAGTTCATGGAAATGCTGACGCCCTATCCCGCCGTCCATGTCCAGCTAACTGCAAGCATTGCCGACGGATTGAGGAAAAGGAACCGCTCGTTGATCTGCGATTGATAACAGCGGAATTCGATGAAGGTTGGTCATCGGAGGAGATTCGAAACGCCCAGTTAGCCGATGAAGACATCGGACCATTGCTCGTATGGAAGGAGACGACTGGGCGACCTGAGTGGAAAGACGTTTCAATGCATGGCGCAACCCTGAAAAGCTATTGGGCACAATGGAACTCCCTTCAGGTGGAGGGTGGCGTACTCAAGCGGAAATGGGAAACGGCGGATGGCAGCTCCTATAGGATGCAAACTATACTACCCAAAAGCCGAATCCACGATGTGGTTAAGGAAATGCATGAAGGATCCTCGGGAGGCCACCTTGGTGTTAACAAGACCTTAGCGAAATTGCGGGAACGGTTCTACTGGCTCCACGCTCGAGAAGACGTAGAGGACTGGTGTCGCAGATGCACAATTTGCGCTTCCGTCAACGGCCCAAAGCGACGACTGAGAGGACAAATGCAAACCTATAACGTAGGGGTACCGTTTGAAAGGATTGCTATTGACATCGCTGGACCCTTTCCTGAATCTGAATGGGGAAATCGATACACGCTGGTTGTAGCTGATTATTTCAGCAAGTGGCCCGAGGTCTACCCCATTCCCAACCAGGAAGCAACTACCGTAGCTGAGCAGCTAGTGTTAAATTGGGTCAGTAGGTACGGCGTACCTTGCGAATTACATTCGGATCAAGGCCGAAACTTTGAGTCACTAGTTTTTAGCGAAATGTGCGAGCAGCTGGGAATACGGAAAACGAGGACAACACCGCTGCATCCCCAATCCGATGGAATGGTCGAACGTTTCAACGGCACGCTCAATAAACACCTTGCCAAGATGGTTGACGAGAACCAAAGGGACTGGGACCGACATATCCCACTATTTTTAATGGCATATAGAGCCGCTGAACATGCGTCGACGGGCCAAGCCCCAGCCAAAGTCATTTTTGGAAAGACTATTCGTTTGCCAGCCGATATAAAGTTCGGAACACCCCCTGAGAAACCCCAAACGGTTTCGGAGTACGCAAGTGATCTAAGACAACGGTTGAACCAGATACATCGGACAGTGCGAAAACACCTCGAATCGGCTACTGACCGCATGAAGACCAGGTATGATCTAAAGGCTAATTCTACTGGCTTCCAGCAAGATGACTTGGTGTGGCTTTATAACCCGCAACGGCGAAAGGGTAGGTCTCCAAAGTTGCAACATAATTGGGAGGGACCATACCGAGTTACAAAGCGAATCAACGACGTCGTATACCGAATACAGGAACATCGTAAGCCGAGAGCTAAAATGAAAATCGTGCATCTGGACCGTCTTGCCCCATATTACACCCAGGGAGAATTGACTACAAATAGCGACACATCTTTTCGGGGCGAAAAGAACTGAGATGGGGGCAGTGTTACATGTACAAATAATTACATGTACAAATAATTCTGCGAGCTACTGTCGCAATTATTTTCATCATCATTAAGAACGTCAACAAATGAATTTACTCGAACCCGCGAGTAAATTCAACAAGCATAATCAACATCTGCAAGCGACGTCACTCCATTCATGAATTTGCTCGAACCTACCAGGTACCTCTCGGTAGAACGTTCGCCAATATGCGAGAAATGGGTGAATACTTAGAGACCCTATATAAAGGCGAGCTGAATGAATGGGAGAATCATTCATTCGACCGCGATAAGAACTGCGAAAGTGTGTGGGAAGTGTGTTTCGTAATAGTGAAGTGATTTAGAAGACAATTGCGATAAGAAATTTATGGACAAGTGTTAGATTTTTTTTTATAGTGAAAATTAAAATTAGCGAAAGTGTTAAACTGATTATTGTGCATTCTCTTGAATTAAATAAACTCCTTTAACTTAAATTAAAAGACATTGCGTTTTCACTTTCCCGGAACGTTAAAATTATAGGCCGCGAACCAATAACACGCGACAATATTTTCTCCAATAAAATCGTCTTTGACATGTTTCTTGATTTGATTCGATCTGGTGACTGCATTTTGTAAATTGAATACAAAACCCTTCTGACATGAGCGTAGGTCTGTTTACCCAACTTGTTTTTTTTTTTTGATTGAACTTTTTTAGAATTAGGGTGTAACATATTAGGTATAGGATATAAGTTCATTGTAGTGTTAGTAGTATAAGTAATTTTTGAATAATGCTGGTTGGTTTTTTCTCCTTTTTCCAATTGAATCAAAAAATTATCTAATAATCTTAATTTAAATTTGCAAGTGTATTTTTTTCATGAAATGTGTTTAACTGATAACGTATAAATTTAGAGAGCCATTCGGGCCATTAAGTTTTTTATAGTTTTATTGTTTGGAATTGGCTTTATGTTCTTTTAAAAATTTATAACGATTGGTATTAAATAAAGCGCTTTTGACTTTGACTTTGACTTTGCTTATTTTACATATGCAACACATGTTTAGTCACTTATAAATTTTAAATATAAAACAATTTTCAGTCTTTTTCAAGCAGCGTATCGTACATGGATATCGCTGGGAAATATAACAAATTTTTCAAACAACTTAATTTTCTAAATAAAAGGTGGCCTTCCTTTTGGTATACCTATCTTAGAGCTACAGTAATTAATTTTTATATGGTCAGTGGTAGCAAAACTTTCCGTTATAAAACTTCTTATCAATTTGTACATACAAGTACTTGCTAAATCAGACAAAGGAAACGATGATCGTGAGATAATATATCACTGTTTCAACGATTCCTTAGATGGATTATTAGTCTACCTAGCTGTGGTGGGTACTAATTTAAAACTCAGGTAATAGTCGCGTGGTCAAGCGTGATACTGATCATATCACCTAATATTCCGTTAGTGTTGCATAGCGAGAAACTCTCACATTTGAATATGTCTAGGATACAAGAAGTAAATACAATCTTTATCAATCTGATAGTCGCAACACATTCTCCAACTAATATTGCATTCTATCATTGTACACTTAATTGAACCGTAGAAGCATAAGTAGAATGAAAGCACATACAACTTTTATGGTTCTGATAAGTATCGATGATTTTGCATATTCATATGGCAATGGATATCTTTTCTAGTCTATCAAGCCCTATGCAGAGAACTATTTATGTATTACCTACATCGTTCCTGATTAATTCTGTTCTTGTAGATCGGAACAACAGATCATCACGTCCAGCACGTGCTTCCCATTGACAAAATGAGAAGTTGTCACTACAAACTTTTCTACATTGTTTGTATAAATGCAGGAATTGGAACGAAATTAAGATTTCCGGATGAACATTTTTATTTTAGTCGAAAACCCGTTGCAAATATAACATAGGAAGAATAATGTGATTTATCATTTATGCAAAATTAATTAAAAATATTCTAAACATACAACTTTGTATGTATTGGTGTAAAACAATTTTTTAATCACCACAGGATAATCAGATGCTTACCAATTTGGTAGTATTTGTCCAGAACTTCAAAACTTGTAAAGAGGTATTTAATTCATGATTTGCTGTAACCACGCCTGCATTTTGTACGAAATACGACATTAGAGATTCCATTTCAAAGTTTGAATTACAAATTTCGAAATTAAATTTCTCTTGTACTTACTTTCTGTCTTGCATACAAAATGCGTGGTTGGCAACTCTTTTTCAGCTCACTTCCAGGACTCGTAGTGAATTCTGATAGTCCGGCTTAAATGGAAAGGGTGAGACTAGTACATGCTCTGGGGATCAGGACTGATCACAGGGTGCAACATTATCTTAGTTGATTGTGTCTTGTGAGGGTGAATCTTCCTTCTTACCATCGACGGACCATCTGACTTTTCTTGTATCAATCGAGCAGTCACACAAGCGAATTGCTCGAAAACCTTCCTATCTCTTACTCGGAATTTTTTGGCAGATTTAAAAAAAATATGTGGCAGATTAAAAAAAAAAAAATTTAATTATTTTACTCAATACTCGTAATTTGTAGAAAATTGTTTCTTCTTATTATTTTTATTAAATGTTATTTTATATCAATTTTCCTTTATATTAAGATTTAAATGTTTCTCTTTAATTATGTTCGTCATGAGATTTAACTTTTATTACTATGTAAAATGAAGATTTTTACTTCATTTAATTTTTTTTACTTTAATTATATTTTGTTTTAAAACAATTGTACATCTGCACATAGAGTTCCGAGTTTGGGAGCGCTGATCTGATACACCCCAACGGTGTATTCATCATGCAAGGCAAGCTAACTGGACTGATCGAACTCAGCTGATTCGATTTTACCGGTTGCTACACGAACAGAAGACAAGTTTTTAGAACGGCTCGGGGAGTTTGACTTGGACGGCGACATGACGCGGACACGAGGAACAACCACCATATTTTCCTGGCCGCGTTTTGAAGTCAGGAATATCGAATCGTGTATTACTTTTATCATACTTCTACCCGTTCACTGATGAAAAGTGCAAAAGCTAAAAAGCAATCGGAAATGTTCACAAATATTTAATTGAGCATAACGTGGTTGAGTGGTATGGGTGCACTGTAAAGTGTACGCGCCACGGGCGTTACACGTTTATTCGTACATTTTTTTGTACGCGTTTGAGTTTGAATTTCCTTCGAGTTGGTATTGTGTGGTTCTAATTCTAACCTCCACGCATTTGGTCACATAACATACGTGACGGCGGTGGCGGTGCCCTTATATCTCAGTGAACTTGAACAGTAAATTTTCCCCTTTAATGAACGGAGAGTTGTACTGTGGTTGCTGCAATTAAGACAGGAATAGCGAAATTGAATTGTCCAAGTATACTGCACTGCGGGGCAACTCATTAGAAACTTTGGATGGAACCACATAAAGTTTCTTTACAAATAGCTCTTCAAATTCGTGGATTGGAAAGTTCAGAAAAGTCAAGCCTCTATAACGCAAATGTGTGTGACTGCAATGGCAAACACGCAGCAAGTATCATTGAAGGAAGGACGATCCAAGACGATATTTAGTAAGGATTACGATTGGGACACTGTTAATCGTGAACTTATGATTATGTCTTGGGAAACAGGAGTATTCATTGGACTGATTACAAAAGAATATTTTGGGTTGCTTGACGGCACAGTTAAGATGAGCAAATCGTAGTGATTTATTATTTATATTTGTTAATGTGAGCCTTGGGCATAAAACTTGGTCTAAGTTAAGAATATGTATTTGAAATGTAAGTTTTAAGGGCACGCTGTAATCAGTGCTAGTAGAATATTGCCCAAGTATCAGTTGCGAGTTTCTAGTTATTATGTTTAATGCAGTGTGAATGCGGTGTTCCATAACTTAAAAGAGATAGTATTATGTGCCATCGTAACGGATGATGTACATACATTTCTAGCAAAAAAAAAAATTTAAAAATAAGTCAATCAGTGTCGATAACGATAATAAACATGTATGTTACTCTTGCAAATGAAGACAAGAAAAGGGAAAAGATTTATAACAAGAACAAAATAGCAAGGCTACCCACAGAGGTTGAAGCAGAAAATATTTTTATTGCCATTGTATCAAATCAATCTCATTTATATTTTGCATATTTTCCCTTTCTCTTTAGTTAATCGACTAATTTATAAAACAGAGCCAACCGACTACTCTTATATGTTATAACATATTCATATGCATTATGAGGGAAATACTAAATATTTCATTTGAATGCAGGATGTAAAATAAAGAATAAATGAATTGTTAAAGCTAAACCGTCGGTCTTTCCATTTCGTGCGACCTGACTGGGTACAGGACCCGCAACGATTGCAGGCTTTTCGCCTACTATGGGCTAGCCGTTGGGCGCGCTCCTTCGTTTT
This sequence comes from Odontomyia ornata, assembly GCA_963969285.1. Lineage (NCBI taxonomy): Eukaryota > Metazoa > Arthropoda > Insecta > Diptera > Stratiomyidae > Odontomyia > Odontomyia ornata. The sequence goes on from OZ017742.1 coordinate 40,115,722, forward strand.
TTCGTTGTTACTAGGGGCTCTTGCCGGGTAGAGCGGCCTTTTGCTCACGTGCCCTTTTATGATATATGGTTATGTGGTTTCATTACATAACTCTATGGCATAAATTGGTTACCTTTGTGCTTCTCATTTGATGGAAAGAGTCATACAAAGTGCTTTTGTATGAGTTTTTCACTCAAATGGGAAACACATGGCCATCTGGATGCCCCACTCTTATTTGTGGGCCATAAGAACCGTCGAGTAACGACGAAGCCCTTTTAAGTCCGTCTGTCTTCCCCAGGTCCAGTTTGTCCTTTTCTCTGTCAAGCAATTACCAACCCTTAGTTGGTTACCTCCTTTCTTTTTCGACTTCGGTCAACTCGTTTGTAACCCAGGAATTCGTGAATGCGAAATTCTTTTGTAGTGGGTCCTTGTGCTGGGGGAACGAACCCGCCCCACGACACCGCAACGCTAGCCTGCCAGCGCATTCACGCGTTACCAGACAAGGCCAATCTCGTCGGATCTTAACATTCTCTTCCGCTGAGGCAGCAGACTATCGCTACAGTCCTGAACGGACAATTTCCACGAGTACCCTCGTCACGGCCACCTGGATTTTGAGGAAGGCCTGATGCGGTTGGAACAAGTTTTGGAAGCTGTAACCAAGGAAAACCTCACGTTGAATCCAAAAAATGTTTCTTTTTCCAAACAAAAATTAATTATCTGGGATTTGAAATTAACCAAGATGGTATGCGTCCAGGGGAGGACAAGACGAAAAGCATTGCTGCTTTTCCAAAACCAACAAATGTTCATCAAGTCCGTCAGTTTTTAGGATTAACGGGGTTTTTCAGGCAATTTATTAAGAACTACGCATATTTGGTTAGGCCTTTAACTAATCTAACCAAGAAGGATATGACATGGAAATGGTCGGCAGATGAGCACAACTCATTTGAAAAACTGAAGGAGCTGCTAACAAAACGACCATTATTGGCCATATATGACCAAGCACTGAGACTAAAGTTCATACAGATGCTAGCCAGTCAGGGATTGCAGGAATTTTATTGCAAAAGCAAAGTAATGGTAAACGTTTGCCTGTGTCTTTTTATAGTAGGCACACAACAGTGGCAGAATCCAAATACCATTCTTATGAATTGGAAACGTTGGCTGTGGTTGGAACTTTGAAGAAGTTCAGGATTTATTTGCTCGACATAAAGTTCAAGGTTATCACAGATTGCAGTGCTGTGAAAGGAGCTGCGAGCAAGAAGGATCTCCTTTTGCAGGAATTCTCTTTTGAAGTCGAGCATAGGGCTGGAGAACGCATGCAGCATGTTGATGCACTGAGTAGGAATCCTGTGGATAACGATGCAGTAGATGTCGAAAGCGGATTCGAGATATTGCGGATTGATGAAGCTGATTGGGTGTTGACAGGTCAGTTGAGTGATGCCAAATTGAAGCTGATGCATGAAATTCTTCAACGTGAACCGGAAACAAACTACGAAAGATCGATCCATCAAGAGTTCATAATTAAAAATAAACGAATATACAAAGTGATCGAAGCTGGGAATCAACGGGTAATCCCAAGGTCGATAAGGTCACAAGTTGTGAAAGCAGTCCACGATGATTTTGGTCATTTTTCTGTGAACGAAAGATTAGATAAAATCCGAGAATCGTATTGGTTTCCACAAATACGTCAGTATGTAACGAAGTACATCAAGCGTTGTATACCATGTCTTTTCCACAAGAAGCCGAAAGGGAAAGTTCAAGGATTGCTAAACCCCATACCGAAGGAAGTGACTCCGTTTCATACAATTCACATGGACCGTTTGGGACCTTTCATTCGTAGTACACGAGGAAACCAATATTTGATTGTAGTAGTTGAAAGCTTTACTAAGTATACATGCCTTCGCGCTGTCAAAAGTACCAAAACACAACCAGTCTTAATTTTTTTGGAGTCGCTGATAGTTAGTTTTGGGACGCCTAATCGGATAGTAATGGATAAAGGAACTTGTTACACAGCAAGGTTATTTGCAAAATTTTGCACGGAGAAAGTGATCCAACATATACAGACAGCGGTAGCAACACCTAGAGCAAATGGTCAAGTTGAAAGGTTCAATTCAACCGTACTATCAGCTCTGGCTACTACGGCGATGACCGAGACAAAATGGGATCAATTAATAGGCCAAATTCAATTTGCAATAAATAACACAATACATAGCGTAACAAAAGCCACACCATGTGAGTTACTGTTTGGCTACAGACCAAGAGCTCCATCTGATGCAATCCTTTCCAAAGAAGTTCAAGCAAATAGGCCTGTAGTTGAAAATCTTCACGAGCTACGGGAAAAGGTAGTAGAGCAAATTAGGCGAAATCAACAAAAGCAGAAAGCAATTTTCGACAAACGACGTCGAGCTGCGATGGAGTATAAAGTTGGCGATGTCGTGTTGGTGGAAAAATCCGCATTTGGTGATGGTAAAAGTCGGAAACTCTTGCCGAAATATAAGGGACCTTTTATCGTGAAAAAGAAGCTGCCAAATGACCGTTATGTGATTATTGAACTTCCGGGATCAACACGCAGTAGAAGGGCACCTTATGAGAATGTGGAGTCTGCTGAGCACATGAGAATTTGGAATGTACGGGATGAATCAGACTCAGAGAATGACAACTCGGAAAACGGGGCAGTGACCGAGGGCGGTCACTAAGTCAGGATAGCCGAGCTGTTAGCTTTATGAGGAAAATGGTAAGCATGGCAATATCATATGCATGGTAATATTGTAAGTATGGCAGTCCTGATTGATGTGACAGAAGAAGTGTGCCCAACTGATGTCCTGTCACTTAAGTCCATTCGTAAGTTGGACTGCATCGTGATAGGATTGAAGGTGGGTAGTGTAGGTAGTCGATGTGTGCGAACGGAATGGCCCCATGAATGCCATGATCCTGTGGGTCCGAGTTTGTCTTGTGACTGGATCTCCGTGTGTGTCGCGGAGGGGTGGTAGATCGTGTGTGTGTGTGTGTATGTTTGCTTTTGCGTGCCTGGACTGCTCACTGAGTGATGACGCTCACTTCCCTTTGTTCTTCTATTACATACAGAAGCGTCAGCGGTGAATAAGCGAAACCGTGGACAAGTGAATTAAGATTTATGTGTCCCCGTTTAATTATGTTATCTTTAGTAAAAAAAGACTGTGTTTGAATTAAGTTAATAAAGACTAATTGAACTGTTTTAAACCAAGACTGTGTTTAATACAACATACAAAATCAAATCGGCCATCACGAGCAAACTTGACTTCCGTACATACTAAGGAGCCAATTGTAACTCGAATTATTACTTGATCAAACTATCCTATCGATGTCGTATGAGTATGAGTCCGTCTTACCAAAATGACAATGACGTCGACAACCCTTCAAGTCCGCATCAATAACCAACTCACTGACGTCTATGACACAATGTCGTCGTGGAGCAGGAGAAAATTGAATTCACCCAACAACGTGAGAAAATCCCAATCAAATCTTTGAATAAAACCAGAAGTATGATAAATACGAAGGATAATTTTATAAGCATTTAGTGTTAGCATAGCATCGTGAAAGCTTGCAGTTTTTAAAAGGTGTCTAAACAAATAAAGTAATTTTTGTTCTAATCATCTAAATATAATGAATCTGTCCAGAGATATAATGAAGAACTTCCTTTTCAGGTCTTCGTTAATTTTTTTTTACAAAGATTTACAAGTTTCGTGACCTGTCTATTCGCTGTCCGTCTGCCCATGCGTCGTAGCAAGTTTCTTCATAAACTATAGATGCTACAAACCTCAAACTCTGTGAAAACATCAGAAGTGGTGGTTTCTCAAAAGTTTAGGTCTTACCAAACATTTCAAAAAAATTTAAGGGTGGCCCCCCTAATAACGAAGTAGCCCTTAAAACATCATACGTACTCGAGTGGGGTATCAAATGAAATTCATTGATTAGAACTTTTAGAATCCGAATTTTAAAAGTTATTTTCTGCATCAGGGGGCGTACGGGAAGTCAAAATATACCAAAATGTTGCTTCGAATGATTCTTTGGACGGACAGCTTCAAAATGGAAACAGACTAAACAAGTTGGGTAAACAGACCTACGCTCATGTCAGAAGGGTTTTGTACCCAACTTCTCAGAAATGTAGTCACCTGCAATGAATAACGTCAAGAAATATGTCAAAGAGATGTGCGCGTTCAAAAGAAAATCCATTGTTTTTCTACTTTCAACGGTCGCCATTTTGTTGCAAACCGACAAAAATCACTCGAATCATGAATTCTCAAAAATATTAATGTGATTGACCTTATTCGAAAAATTCAAGATGATCAAATCAAAACTGCAGTGACTGATTGGATGGAAAGTCCATAAAATACCAAAATGATGTGTTATTGTTGCTGTAATTGGAGAAATTTCAAATGGCTATAACTTCCGTGTATATCATTCGATTTTCATCAAACTTACAAGTTTTAAGAACCCTTAGTAGGACTACGTAAATATCGAGTTTCGTTCAGTTTAAGGGTACCGATGTGATTTTATTGGGGAAAATGTGAAATTCGAAGATCATACTATTATTAACAAAGTTGAGTGAATTTTGACTTCTAAAGTATTTGTTGTTGTTGTACTCATATACACCTACCACCATAATTTTTTTCAGATTTTTCAGATCACAGGTGTCCAATCGCGAGGGGGGACACAAATTTTTCGTGTTTTTCCCCTCCCTGCGCATCCTTCGAAGCAGAAAGTGTCAAATTAAGACCTGTTTTGAAAAGTTCTCATCAAGCCTTGCATTTGATACCCATATCGGCTATCTTTGATGAATTTTTTTTTCGGGGGACCACTCCCCTAAATGGGGAGACACCCCCTTAAACACCTTATAAAATTTTTTGCAGTTGAACTTTAAAGAGGGCACCACTTTACACCTGCATACAAAATTTGATGTTGCTAGCTTGAGTAGTTTGCGAGAAAAAGTACTGTGACACACGGACGGACAGACGGACAGACAAACAGACAGGTTGCGAAACTAGTAGGCTTTTGTAAAATTATTTTAACAAAACCCTAAAAAGGGGATAAACTTTTCCCAGTGCTCTTTATATTGCGCTGGAATACGTCGTTAGAAATACGACAGCTGAAACCTTTGGCACACTAATGTTCAAGGCCACACGATTGGTGCGATATGCTGAGGATGTGCATATTATGGCACGATCAATCTCAAATGCTGAAGAAGCATTTCTGAGTTTGAAATCTGAAGGAAACCAGATCGGCCTATGAGTTAACGAAACGAAAAGTAAATTCGTGATTCAAACGAGGAAGAAAACTCCAGTCTGACAAAATCTGACCCTAGGAAACTTTAATTTTGAAAGTGTGAACAACTATGTTTACCTTGGAGCAAACTTGTATAGAAGAGGTGCCAAAAAGGACGAGATTAGATGCCGAATAAACGCCGCAAATAAGGCATATTTTTATCTACTTCCCATTCTAAGGTCCAGAGTTGTACACAGGCAAAATAAGCTCCGTATTTATAAATCACTAATCAAACCTCTGCTGTTATATGGAAGTGAATTATGAACCTTGACGGAGCGAATCGAAAAACCAAGTGAACAAATTTGAAAGCAAAGTGCTCCAAAAAATCGACAGCCCAGTGAAGCCTGGAGAGACTTCGTTACAGCCATGAGTTGTATAAACTATTTGGTGAACCGCCTGTATCTGCTTGCGTAAAGTTCCGCAAATTGCAATGGGCGGGACATATCGAGAGAATGGAAGAAAACCAACTACCTAAAAGAACATTAAAGAGTAGAGGACAAGGTAGACGTCGAGCGGGAAGGCCGAGGACTTGATAGGAAGACACGATAGAGATTGGCAGCAGATCCTTGGTAAACGAGATCGCAGAACCCTGATGATTGGAGGAGATTAATCTTGGGTGCCAAGGCTCAGCTTGGGCTATGATGATACGCATTGTTTTAAGATCAGAACGTGTTGCAGCTGTGTGGACGGACACATGGCCAAAGCATTGCATTGACCATATCACCTTCTCGAGGTCGATACATAAAATCAAGACAAGGAGATACTTTAACTATCTCTAAGCGAAGGCTCGAAAGGGGCTGTAGTGTTAAAACAAACCTACAAATAAAGCAATATTTTCGAAATATGCAAGACAATCTGAAAATAGGGTTCTATGAGCCTCCTAACATTTGCATTCGGTGAAAGAGATAGCTGGCGATCATGCAAGCAACATCGTAGTTTCGTGCTCCTTTAACTTTTGTTTACTTTTCGTATCTAAATATCTTCTAGCTAAATTTTTTACTGTACAGCCAGTTTTTTTTTCGATCGTTTGAGTGCAGTGATCATGTGATTGAGAGTTTTCACGAACTAGAAGTGAATTAATTTGAGACTTAAAGTTTTCCTGGAAAAGTTGCATTTTTTGAAGTTTAACTTGTTTACTTTTGTCGGTTCAAGATGGTTACTGATCATAGTGACATCTGTTGAGTTTTAAATTTTGTGCTCGTGCTAAAATAAGTGATTTTCAGACTCACTACTTACATTTTACATATCTTCTTTATTTTCGGCCAACTTATTCCAGTGCCATCTTGTGCAGAATACAGTTTCTATATTTTACTGCAGCAAAGACTCTTTGGTTAGCAAATTCTTATTTTTATATATCTTTTGGTATTAATTATGCAGTGCCGTGCAACAAAGTGCCCTAATTCCACCGCAAACTCGCCTTTCATAGTGTGTTCGATTTTCTGCGGACTTACTTTCCACTGCAGCTGTGTGGGCTTGTCAGCACAGATTGGAGATGCAATTATTGCAACCTCTGGAACATACTGGTTTTGCAGTCGTTGTCGTTCATCAATAATGTCGCATTTTGTGGATAAATTGAAGGTGGCAAAACTAGCTTTGGAAACTACTTTAAAACAAGCTACATCTATGCTGCACTCTGTGCAATCTGCTCTGCAAGATGCCGATAAAATGTTCTTAACGGGCGACTCATCTTATGAAGAAAATGCTACTTATGGAGAAAATGCTGTTGCCTCTTGCGTGCTGGCTGGTCCTTCTTCACCTTCACATACGGGGGTTAAAACGCGCCAAAAACAAAAAGCTAAACAGCAGGAAAAAATTGCAAAATCTCCCCCTACAAAAGTCGTCAATACTGTTGTGCAGGCAAAAACTGCAAAATCACCCCCCACAAAAGTCGCCGACACTGTTGTCAACGATGGAAATATCATTCTTACTTCCGACAATGCCTTCCTACATCATCGCTCAATGAATACATTGGCCGAACAGCACAGCCATCATCAACCTGTATTGACTGCATCTTCTGACGTTATTTTAGTGGATTTTGGACCTCATGATGTCCCAGCCACCTTGTTTCGAACTGGATCAATTCGCGTGCTGGCTGGTCCTTCTTCACCTTCACATACGGGGGTTAAAACGCGCCAAAAACAAAAAGCTAATCAGCAGGAAAAAATTGCAAAATCCCCCCCTACAAAAGTCGTCAATACGGTTGTGCAGGCAAAAACTGCAAAATCACCCCCCACAAAAGTCGTCGACACTGTTGTCAACGATGGAAATATTCTTACTTCCGACAATGTCTTCCTACATCATCGCTCAATGAATACATTGGTCGAACAGCACAGCCATCATCAACCTGTATTGACTGCATCTTCTGACGTTATTTTAGTGGATTTTGGACCTCATGATGTCCCAGCCACCTTGTTTCGAACTGGATCAATTCGCGTGCTGGCTGGTCCTTCTTCACCTTCACATACGGGGGTTAAAACGCGCCAAAAACAAAAAGCTAATCAGCAGGAAAAAATTGCAAAATCCCCCCCTACAAAAGTCGTCAATACGGTTGTGCAGGCAAAAACTGCAAAATCACCCCCCACAAAAGTCGTCGACACTGTTGTCAACGATGGAAATATTCTTACTTCCGACAATGCCTTCCTACATCATCGCTCAATGAATACATTGGACGAACAGCACAGCCATCATCAACCTGTATTGACTGCATCTTCTGATGTTATTTTAGTGGATTCCGGACCTCATGATGTCCCAGCCACCTTGTTTCATACTGGATCAATTCGGCAGAGTTTAGCAAAATTGGAGGTACAGGTACAAGGTGCCATTTGTGTTCCATCGACTGCAACACTTGATCAACCGCCAATGCCTCTAACCACATCACTATCATCGATTTCTGAGTCTTAAAGTTATCTTCCGCCGCTCGATGTTATCGCTCCACCGACTCAAATTTTTATCTCGCGTTTGAACTGTCATACAAAGCCAGAATTGATCAGGAGTTACATCGTGGCAAAGTTAGGATATGAACCTGCTTTGCTGATAGTCAAGAAGCTAACTCCAGAAAATCTCGACTCGCAAACGATTGCTTCACTCCGCATCACCACCAGTTCGGATATTAAAGCCCCGCTTAAATCTAATTTCTGGCCTCATGGTGTTTTTGTTAAGGAGTTTGTAAGTCAACCGTGGAAAAATTTTCGGTCGGGGGTTCGTCGGAGAGACAGAATATGAGTAATTCTCTTAATTTATATTATCAAAATGTTCGCGGTCTAAGAACCAAGACCAATGAATTCCGACTTTCTTCTATTGTTTCTCTTGATGACATCGTGTGTTTATCGGAATCATGGCTGACCGAGGATATATTGGATGTTGAAGTTTTTCCTTCTCATTTAGTGTTTCGTAAAGATCGTAACCGTTTAAACTCTGGCAAGTCTGACGGAGGCGGTGTGTTGATAGGAATTCGTAAAGAGACTTTAATAGCTTCCGTATGCAATTTCAAGGCGTCACCTCTAGTAGAATGTATTGCTGTGTCTGTTACCTTGTCCTCAGTTACAATCTTACTGATTTTGTCTGTATATATTCCCTGTGGAAGTTCCGTTCTTGTTTATGAAACATTCTCTTCAGAAATTTCTTCATACATTTTTAGCAGCTTTCCCTCTTCATTGCTTTTAATTTGTGGGGATTTCAACTTACCCCATGTTGTTTGGAATAGCACATTTTCCGAAATTCTATCTTTTGACAATTACTCTGTTACCCTTTCCTCCTTCCTTTCTTTTTGTTCACTTTCACAATTAAATGATATCCCAAACGTTAACAGTAAAGCTCTGGATTTAGTTCTGTCTAATATAACGAAATCTGATGCTCATCATCCTCCGCTTCATTTGCTGATTGTTCTGGCTCGTGATCTTGTCCAAAAAAAAGTTATCCCTTCTAGCTTTAATTTTCTAAAAGCCAAATATTCTGATATGGAGTTAGAATTAAATTCTGTTAATTGGTTTTCTTTTTTTCGAAACTTTTGATGCAGCGCTTCAAAGGTTTTACATTTTTCTTGAATCCGTGATAACCAGTTATACACCGCTCTATGCCCGTAAAAGGTTAAAAGATGCACCTTGGTTTAATAACAACATCGCTTCAGTCTTAAATGCCAAGGACACTGCCCGCAGGAAATATCACTTGACGGGTTCTGAGGTGCACCTACGTTGTTATAAAGGTCTAAGAACTGAAGCCAATAGTTTAATTAAAAGTGCTAAAAGCCATTATATTGATCACGTGGAGGGCTCCATAAGGTCGAGTGCCAAAAAGCTTTTCTGGGCCTATATAAATTCGTTTAAAAAGTCCTGCGATATGCCCTACTCAATGAATTCTGATGGTATCACGTCTTCTGATAATGGGGAAATTTGTGAACTCTTTGCGCAATATTTTTCTTCTTTTTATAGTAAGACAAGTGCTGCAGCATCTTCATTCATCGATGGTTCAACCATGAATTTGCCATTTGCATATGTGAACCCTGTTGAAGTTGAATGCCTATTACATGGTCTGGATGGCAGTATTGGTTGTGGCTCAGATGGAATTCCCAATATATTTGCTAAATCTTTGTCGTCTTCGCTGTGTGTTCCTTTGTCCATCTTATTTAACCAAAGTCTCGCAGATGGTTGTTTTCCTGCACGCTGGAAAAGAGCTAATGTCTTTCCCATTTTCAAATCTGGAGATAAAGCAAGCGTGTCCAATTACCGCCCCATTTCACTTCTTCCCTGTTTTAGCAAAGTTCTGGAAAGAATTGTATACAAACAAGTTTATCCTTTGTTGCTTCCGTTTTTTGCCAATGAACAGCATGGGTTCATCAAAGGTAGATCAACTCTTACCAACCTTTTATCTTTAACAAATAAGATTGCTGCTGAATTTGATAAGGTGAACCAAGTAGACGTTATCTACACAGACTTCTCTAAGGCATTTGATTCAGTTGATCACCTGATTCTTATCCAAAAATTTAGTAATTTCGGCTAAGGCAGTTCTATTGTACATTGGTTCTGTTCTTATTTTGCTGATCGGAGTTGTGTTGTGACCATTAATACCCATAAATCCTCTCCATTTTATCCCTGTTCTGGAGTTCCACAAGGCTCCATTCTTGGTCCTCTGTTGTTTCTCGTATTTATCAATGATATTCCTTCCCTACTCAACTCACGCGCACTCATGTATGCAGATGATTTGAAAATATTCAGGGTGATCGAATCTGTTAATGATTGTATTATTCTGCAGAAAGACCTGGATATACTAGCTGGCTGGAGTGCAACTAATCGGCTGAAGTTAAATGTAAACAAATGTTTCAAGATGACTTACTCCCTTAAAAAGTCTTCTTTTGATTATAACTATGCGATTGCTAATGTTTCTTTGAGAGCTGTGGTGTCCCACAAGGACTTGAGAGTATTTTTTGATACCAAGCTTCATTTTGGACAGCATATAACTCATCTAGTATCTAAAGCATCTCGTATGTCAGGTTTTATCCTCAGATCCACAAAAGATTTTAAAGATATTTCATCGTATGTTTGTTTATTCTTTTCTCTTGTTCGAAGCATATTAGAGTATTGTTCGCAAATATGGAGTCCGCATCAACGTTACCTAAAAGATGCTATTGAAGCTGTGCAACGTAGGTTTACACGGTTTCTTTTTTTTAAATTCCGTATCCCGTATTGCGCTTATAGTGATCGCCTGTCTTTTCTGCGCATTCCTTCATTAGTCTCTCGCAGAGTTTTTCTCGATGAATGCCTTCTTTTCAAGCTTTATCACAATTTGCTTCCTATAGGCCTTGGCATTGAAATTTCCTCCTTCAATACCGGACGTCCAACTAGATCCTCGGTAGTCTTCAATGTTCCCTTTGCTCGCACTGATATTTTATTTTTTTCGCCTGCTGTACGACTCCCACGTAATCATAACGCCCTTGGTTTTGGTTTAATACCGCTGTCTTTTGCTAAATTCAAAAAAAACTTAAGGAATCGGTTCTTCTGTTTAACTTCGAAGAATAATTTTTCTATTTCTAATTAATTTATTGTATTTTGTACGTAGTTTCCTTTTTCATTTAATTTTTTATTATCCTTTTTGGATATATTGATTGTATGTATAAACTTTGTTTTATTTTTTGTTTGTCTATAATGTAATTGGATTATATCTGTTTTATAGATTAAATAAATAAATAAATATGGCTTATATGTCATTTTGCGTTTGTCAGTGTTACGTGTTCTGTCATCTAGCTTCTGCCACGCTGGGATGTCGGTTCTCTGAAGTTCATCAAAGTCAAGCAGTATGATCTATGAAAAGTACTTGTATGAGAGTCATAGGGTATTCCACGGGCTGATGACATTTACTTTTGTTAATTACAACTAAACTAAGCCATCCTCAAGATGTCCTGAAGTCGAGACGAACTGCTTTTTTATTGTATTGTATGAATTAGTCATGTAGGCTACATTTGATTCTAAATCGACCTAATAAAACTGATCTTAAGCGATTCTTGCCCTTCAGTCCCTCGTAGTCTTTGGTTTAAACTAGAGAGTGACTCCTGCTGTCTCAATCTATTCGCGTTCTCTAATCAGAAAATTCAAGCGATAAAACTATAATTTGTTTGCTCGCCCCTTTCTAAGTTTATTCTTGGCAAAATCATTGTCTACCTTATAACCCCTTTGCTTTTTATCTATTCGAATAGAATTCTTGATGAAGTTTATAGTATGTAGGAGACTATTGCAAAAGCATCTTAATATCTACTCGTATTATCGTTAATTTATCATTTGGACCGCAGGTCTTCATAGGAATGAGTATATTGCTGCCATCATGTGTATGCTAGATCTTTGAAAACCGTTCGTCACGCTGGTATGAGCACAAGACTGACTATCAAAGTGGAACTCGTTAAACAGGCGGTTAAAATTCATTATGGTCGACTGACTTCTTACATTTTCTCCGGAATAATGAAAAATTTAGTTGAATAATTTGCGTTACAATTGTACAATATGAAAATAACGTCAGTGTTTATAACTACTTTATTGTTTGTTGAATTAAGTCTAAAAGCAAGAGGTATTTACGATTATGTTGTTTTGTTTTGGTTTTTGGCTCAGATTATCCTTTTTTGAGTATTCCAAGTCCGTGAACCGTAACAGTTTGAATGTAAATTTTATGATATAGAATGCATGTTGAATTTTTGTTAAAGAAAACAAATTTCGCTTATGTATATCCGGGATTAATTAGCAATTCTATATAATAAGTACTTGCAACCTTAAATTTCCATTGAATACACACTGTTTTGGCTTTTGAAATCGACTTAATTTTGATTTTTATTATTTTCAGTTATCCAATGTGTCCGCATTACAAAAGTTTCAATACCTGAATATTATGTCTTAGAAGACGATACAAACGTAATAGTCCTGGATTGCGAATATGATCTTCAGCGTAGTGAAGAGAACGGGCTTGTGATAAAATGGACATTCGAAGGAGAAATAATTTATCAATGGATTCCTAAGCATAAGCCTCACGTACTAAGGGTAGGACAGATTTCATAATATTTCTGTTAGATATAGTTAATTTTTTAAATTCCTTTTCAGGCTCATATGAGGGATAAAATTGATTTAACTTATGAAGCATCAACGGACCCATATCAGAAATATCGAGCACTTGCTCTAGTCAATCCAACGTGGAATTCAACTGGAACGTATTCATGTTTGGCAGACACATTCGAATCGACTGACAAAAAGTCGGGATTTTTACAAATTATTGATAAATCAAATACTACTGTGGAGATTTGTCGAAATGTTGTAAATGATGTGGAAGAAATATCTTGTATAGTATCGCAAATTTATCCACAACCGGTTCTGAATTTAACGTAAGGATATTTTTTTATACAAATAATTTAAATTTAGAAATTATTATTAAGAGCTTATGCTAAATTTTAGACGTATTTGATGCTATGTTCGGGTTTCAAATGAGGGTCGAAATGTTAGTTTACGTCCCGAATTGTTTTTCAAAATCGAACGAAATCACTCCGATCCAAACTATTCCTTTTTTATGTGTGCTAAGTTTGATAGGACTGTAACTCAATTTACTAAAATTACAAACGTCGAAAAATTTGCATGTTTATAATGCTCAACCTGAACAGGATCTTTGTCCTCTGTGATCGGTCAAATAATTAATTTGAATGCTTTATCACTAATGTAGTGAGAAGAGAAATCAGTCGTCACTGTCAAATCTTAATTTTGATTCTAATAAATGTATCTTTATCACGAACTTCACATGTTCGATTTGAAGAGGAATGGGTGAATAAGTTTTCTTCAAGAAAAGGGTCTGATTTGAAGTAACCCCTTTTGAGCAAAGCAACCCGAAAAAGTTCATACATGAATCATACACTCAAGCTGGAGCACTTTACCGGGTAATACCTTCACCTCTAGAAATCTTATCTTTAATAAGAGTCGCTTATTATACTTCCGTGGATGGTATAAAATCCTTAATAACACCCCAGCTAATTGATGATCGAGATAAGATCACAAGAGATGCATATGCTGCTGGAAGCTTTTCTTCAGCCTTACAATCTTTCCTCTCTGGATCGCAACAGTCCTACGTAGAACTTACCTATTTTTGTCAATAGCGTGCACGATGTCAAGAGGGAACCTCGTCCTTAACGCATGTAGCTACGGCCCACAATATGAGTGGGCCAACCCATTGGTGATGGTGTCCCCATGCACCCTCCCAACTGGATATTACATTCTGATGGCGTGGGTTACATGCAAGAACCATTCCTCCCTGTGCCTGAGCCTCTGAAACCTAAATAAGGTGGAGTTAAAGCTCGCTGGCTAACTCATCAGTGAAGGAGCCAGCCAACGTTGCTGCTCCCATTCGTGTTTCGGGCTAATGTTACCGTGGGCCGTGAATTATTTATAGACCAAACATGGTAATTATCGTGTATTTCTATTAATTTGCCTGTGCCAATTTATAAGCTCCAATTCTAGTTTAGATCTTCTTCTTCTTCTTAGCACTACAGCTCCTTTCGGGCCTTCGCTTCCGTTTAGATCTATTTGTACTTAAATGTTAACAATTGGTTTTGGTCAAATATTATGAAAGTGAGACAATCAAAAAAAGTAGCTTCGGTACACACCCGTGATAATCGACGAGCCCTCGCTGATGGTGACAGTGGTCTTCTGCAAAAAAGCAGTGATGTCAATAATAGCCGCTCTAATAACAATCTTATTCAGTCTCCTCATCTAATCCATATAACGATACGATATTTAAAAAGTATTTCTTTTTTTATTTAATTTACGTTTATAGTTTTCAATTCAATGATTTTTAAAAGTGACAAATTTGACTGTTTGTAGCACTAAGTGCATTAGGACTAATTTCGACTGATGTTACTACACGTAAACAGTTTTCTACCCGTAATCCGATTTCCCACTTGGAATCTGATACGCCTCATCAGACTAAGAGCTGCTTGCACTCATAGGTATTGCCAAATAGTGATTGTGGCATCTTGCATTTCTTCAATTAGGTCGCAAGTGCCAGAATCGCTTACATATACTCGTATGAAGCAACTACTGCGTCGAACATTGACACAGATTTACATGAGTCAATGTTCCCAGCAGCAATTGAACCTAAGTGTGCTTAAGCAACTAAAACTTAATTTAAATGAAGATTCTAAACAATATGATATTTATGTAAATAGAAATATTACAATAGAATTTCGAAATTTTCCTGATTCTTTTTAAGACATAGTACGAGCTCGAAACAAACAAACAATGACGGCTAATAGTTTTCATTATAACTACTAACTCTGAGCCTATAAATGTTTGCCTTAGAGGCGATTGCTAAATATTGTTTTGAATTATAGTGGAAAGAAATAACAAAAAATATTTAAAATTGAGTTAATTTTGACTTTTTAACACTTATTAGCTTAAAATATTGTCGTTTGAGTATCTGCGCAGCAGATACTAAAAACAGCTTCTAAACAGTGGGCATAATACTCTTTTGCCTTGAATGACATTGATATTCGTATATTGTAAACTTGTTATCTTTTTTTTCACCGCTTAATTAGCGCGTTGCTTATATTTTTTCTTTTCTGATTGATAGTTGCTGGCCGCCACAATTAATTAACACTATTCTTAAGTTTTCCTTTAACCCTTTATTTAAGACATGTTAGCCCTTACACTCGATTCTAACTTTTAGGAGATTTGATCTTTTTTCTCGCATTCGTGAATTAATGTAAGCTTTTGAACACTTAATGTGATAATATAAACAATCTCTGAGCACATGCATTAATTACTAGTATTGTCTCTTGTTTCTTTGCCTGTGTGTTACGGGAATTAAACAAACGTAACATATCCCATGTCTCCCACTCGTACATCTGTATTTGCCATTTCACGTGGTGGTTCATACTGTGAAATTAATACTTGTTGTGCGGTATGTGACGCTCTTTGACTTTCTCTCAATTCCTCCACGAGAACCACGAGCAAATACACAGCGTGTGGTGTTGATTAAATGCAATGTCACTAAGTAATACGAAAACGAAAGCTCTACTGCAAAATCAACGAAAAATCACACAAACTACACGACTTGGCGGTCACTTTCTACGCGGAAAAAAACAACGCCGCCAAAAAACAATTCTCTAGTCGTGCTTTCCGGCACCCTGACTACCCGTATTGTAGGCCAAATACCCCACGGCCTTTCACGCGACACACACTACTGCAACTCAACTGATTTTGTTCAGCAGCGGCGTCGTCCTGCTCTAGTTGCTACAACTATCGCTACAGATGTCCGTTATCGCCGGAGATGTGCTCTCGTTCACGTTCGTTGCCGTGGCGGGGAACTACGCCCATTGACGTAGAAATTTCTCTTTTCTAATTGGAACGGCCGATCGTCGACGCAACTCGAACTATTTTCGTCGACCGAGCTGCCAAAACACTCTCGCGATAGAATTTTCCGACTTTTCCTCGTTCTTAACCGTTTTTTCTCAAGCTTATTTCAAACGTTAACGTCCGCTGCACTCAATCGTCACCGAGCACAAATGACAAAATCAATTCAAAATTCAAGATCTTTATTTGGTGACTTTTAATTTTTACATATATATGTTACAATTCATCAGTAGCTTAACCTAACAATGTACATACATGCGGGTTGTGCCTTAATGTTGACAACCACAACATTATCATACATTAATAGATTATAAAAGAAGATCATTTCATCATTTGCTCTAAAAACTAGTTTTAATAATTGATTTCTTTAAAATTAAGTACATTATTTCCTTAAGACTACCTTAAAAACTACTCATTCGCTGCGTGCGTTGAGCGGTTGTCCGTCGCACTCCTGACAACTCCCGCCTTGTGCTACTTGGCTCTCCTAATTTCCGCTTCCGCTAGCTTTTCTGCATACGATTTTATCGGCTTCATTCCTGTCTCCTGGTACAGCACCTCGTTGGGGTAAGACCGTCCGTCCTCCCGGCTGTATAGGCCTGTGAAAGTCCGAAGGATTTTTCACTCCACTTGCCCCATTTTGTTTTCGGAGCTCCAATCCATATCATCACCGCATATGTGATGATTGGACGAATCAAGGTTTAATAGGCTAAAACCTTGACTAGCTGGCTCGTTGTCGAATGTTTCCTGAAAAGAGGTACAAGAAGATGGTACGCATAAATCAATTTTTTCAAAATATTATCAACGTGAGCACTAAAGGTAGCTTTCCTGTCGGAAACTACCCCCAAGTACTTCGTTTGCCTAGAGCAGTGCAGCATCTGCCCACTCAACTTAATTCTCTGGAGTCACAGATGCCCCTTGCACGACGACCGAAGTTTTTGTGGGGGTTCTTGAACACAATTAATTCACTTTTCTTTGCATTTATCTTGATTCCCCATTTCCGGTAACATGCAGTAAGAGATTGCAAATATTTTTGGAGCCGCATCCTAGCAAAGCGCAAATTGTGCTCAGAGGACCACACTAACCAGTCGCCAGCGAAGAGGTTCACATGGGTTCCGGGCTTATATTCATCTCTTACGCCCGGGACGTCAGAGGTTAATATGTTGAACAGAAATGGGCCTAAAATAGACCCCTGTGGGACCCCCGAGTCAATACAAAACGGGCCTGACCTAGCTCCACCAGCCACCGCAAAGGCAGTTCGTCCCCTCATGAAACTGCCTATAATTTTTACAATATGGGCCGTAAAGCCAAGATTTATCATTTTGTAGAGAAGCCCATTGATCCATACAGAGTCAAAGGCTTTCTCCACATCGATCGGGCAAGCTACAACAAGCTTTTTGTTGCGCCAGTTTCTCGTTATATCAGCTTGGAACCCGGCCATAGCATCCACCGTGGAGTGAGCTTTTTTGAACCCAAATTGTATTTCCTCCACAATTCTCGCCCCGGTAGAGAATTGTAGGCTACCTTCAAGTATTACACTTTCAAGAAGGTTACCAATATTTGAAAGCAACGAAATCGGGCGAGTATCAACTACGTCAGTACTGCCCGACTTCTTGGATATTGCGAATATTTTTGCACATTTTCATTGCTGACGGAAGTAGCAAATGTTAATGCAGTTATTCAGAATGATCGCAAGGAGAACAAAGAAAACATGGGGAAGCTTTTTAGGATATAATTGGAGATTCCATCAGCCCATGCTAATTTTTTGGAATTTTGCTCCAGTGCCAACAAAGTGAGTCCCTCAGGACTGACAAACAGACCATGTCCAGTAGGTGCGACAGAGGGATTTGAAACAGAGAACCGAGTCAAGCACAATTGATCATTGTCGATGTTGAAATTCGTTGTAGTGTTGCTCGCTAACGAAGTAACGGGAGAGTCCACACTTGCTTTCTCTCCTTGAAGAACTTTCGCAAAATGTTTTGCGATAGAGTCAGAGATAGCTTTGTCAACCATGAGCATGGACCCCGGGCAGCCTTTTTCTGCCCGTTATACTATTGATATGAGGAAACATACAGGGACCTGGTTTGATACTTTCCAGGGCCTGTTCAAATCGCTCGTTAGCAAAAGCCGTTGTTCTCCTCAAGATCATTCGGTTTAGAGACGTAATCACTAGATGGATACGTTCATACTCCCAGTTGACCATATTTAAATTGCGGTGGTAGATTCTTGCGAGTAGCTTTCTAAGCCGACTACGTCTACGATGAAGCTCCATGATGTCTTCTGGTAAATCTCGATAAAAGTAATTGGTCGAGGATTTCTTAATGGAGATCTTTGGGATGACCGTATCCAGGGTTAAATTTATGCAAGCAACTCCCTCATCGATTTCAGGAAGAGAAAGATTTTTCGATCTATTGATCGTAATTCCCTTCAATTTTCCGTCAAAGTCAGCACTTACTGCTGCCGAATCGATTTGCTTGTATGAAATGAAAAGTTGGGGATCTGCAATCTCAAGTCTCACACCCTTATTCACTCTTAAGGTCAGCTCAACCAAAAGATGGTCAGACTTGGCGTCAAGAACTCCACACTCGAAATTCCTCCAACAGTGGGAGAGATTTACTAGATTAGCAGACACAATGAAGAAGTCAATAATAGACGTGCTTCGGCGGAAGATAGGCTCTTTCGGGGCAATCAGTATGAGATCCATATTTGATTGAACCCAGTTAGAGATAGCTGCTCCATAGCCATTAGATGCGATATTTCCCCACGAAGGATGCTTCGCATTAAAACCACCTTCCATGGCATAGAAATCGAATTTTTTGCACAGAGTAAGCACAGTTTTCAAGTCGTCAATGAGTTCCCTCAACGAACATCCATGTCGAACATAGATCCCCACAAACGCAAAGGTGCACCCTCCCAGCATGGATCTTATTATTTCTGCTTCAATACATTTCAGACTTGGAAGGCATTGCCTTTGAACTTTCAGGTGATCTTTGTGAGCCATAGCAACTTCCAAGACTTCCCTCTGGATCATCACGCTTCATGATCTTGTATTTGCCCAGTGCACTCTGTGTCTTTCGTTGAGTCTTGTTTCCGATATAAACAAGAAGTCTTGTCTATGGGCGTTCAAGTATTCTTGAAAGAAATTCCTTTTATAGCGTGGAGCTAGTGAAAAGATGTTCACGATGGAGAGTTTAATGGAACTCATCATGACAACATACTTTGAAGGCGAATTCCGCTTTCCCGAATATCACCGACGCGGTACCGAAAAATATCCAACTCTAACGCGAACTTCGAAACAACCTATTCTAACAAAACCTCAAAGCAAATTATGGTACCGCGTACATTTCCTGCTGGGAAAGAAGGGTTAGCTGGAAAGGAAAGACGTTGCCGGCATCAAAAATTAAATTCTTAAGCTTAATCAAAATTATTCTTGAGGATAAAATGTCTTACCGAATATTTAGTTGTATAGTATGTATATTTCTCTATATCCTCTTTTGCTATAGCGAATGTATAATGTATATTTGATGTTAGTGCGTAGCAAATAAATTCTTCATATGTGACAAGTTGTTATCGCTGCAAATAATTTTTTTATTTTCAATATAATGTAATGTGTTCTTTTGAAAAGTGATGTTTCTAAATTCGTAATTATATTTAATTATTTAAATATGTTTTTTTTTCAAATAGTGGAATGATAAATGTGTGAAACTAAAAACAGATCATGTTTGATTGTTCATTTAAATTTATTTGCTTACTCATAGCAAGTGAGATTTTGCAAATTTAATAAACTTTTGAAATTATGGGTTCATAATTTTCTGGACATGCATTTCAATTTTCGCTTGTGTTGATCAACGTAAAGCACATGATTTATTTCCTTACACGTACCTACAAAAAATCAACAATCAATCCAGCCATCACAAAAAAAGGGAATAGTTTCCCGACGATTATTTTTTTACGATTGTTGAAAAAGCAATAGTTAAGTACTATTCCAGACTTATTTAATATTGTGAATATATATCAAGTAGCAATAATCAGTAATAACCTATTTAGAAAATTCTAAATCCTTTGTGCTACAAATAACTTCATGGTGTATGGTGATGGATCTTTTGAATAACCAAAAAAAAACCCTTTTTCTCCCATCTTTCATAGTTGGATTTTTAGCCCGTTAGTATTGTGCTTGAAAATCATTTTCATTAAACTGGTTGTATTTTGTCGTCTTTCTGCTTCTCCACTTTTGCTTTTTTTATTTTGAATGATTATTTGAAATTGAATTTTGATCGGTTTGCAATATTTCACTCGTTTATGTTTTTCATTACGAAATTGAATTGATCGTCTGTTAGAATACGCTCTTCGATTTTATTGAAAATTTGCGCAACACGGACGGCGATTACGTGCTTGGTATAGCGAGAACTTGAATTTTGGTGAGCGAGAACTTGAATTTTTAATGGTTGACACGGCCAATTGTTTACATAAGGCAATAGTTTGTAAACATGGCTGGCGTGTCCTTGCACTTCGATCAACTCCCGAAGACGATTCGGTGGCTTATATAGAACTATTTTGACACTATCTTATGTTTCTAAAGCACGTTCAAATACTGTACCGAATAGAGAGCTGAGTTCTATGAGATCGGCATCTTAAAAGAATGTTTGTTGGGAGTTTTTATATTTGTCTTCAAGTATCTGCAAAACGGATTCCACTAATTCAGGTAAAATGGAAGATGGCCTCATTAGCCTAATATTGTTTTTAACTAAAACCGTACAGGTGCCAATCGACCGGCTATCACATTTATAACAAAATAAAGAATAGTTTAAAGTATTCATGCAAACCTTATGATCATTTGCATTGAAATGCTTCAATGCATGAGGCTTTTCTTTGGTGAATCCTTTCAATCGTTTAGTTTTCGGATCGATTTGATTAATACTCGGATCTGGACACATGTATTGACCCACTAGCAAATAATTGCAATCAACTTCGACTGGGTGGCATTCGACGAATACTCTCCGTCGTAAGGACATTAATGCTTACTTGTTTTTTTACCATGCTTGTCGAGGAGGACTGTAGGTCAATTTCACAGGCTGCACAAATACAATGTTGCAATCTTTGCATTCGCACGGCTTTTTCTGGCAGGAAAGAGAAACTTTTTCCTAATTACGACGTCGGAATATAGCGAACTCGGACAGAAAAGTTTCCTCCCGTCTTCCGTTTCAGCGCTCGACTTTTCGCACAGTTTCCTTACGATTACGGGGAATTTTTTTATCTGTCGCGTATATTTTATTTAATGTCCAAAGCCCGATGACATCTGAAAATCCTCATGGCAGTGCAGCCATTTTGTCCGGGCTCTTCACCTTTTTCATTCCACCACAACTTTCATCTTCTTCCCAGCTGTCAAAACGCGGTTTAGTGTCCGCGAGTGGTTAAAGGGTCGCTCCCAAACCGTCGACGTCAATAACGACCTGCGGATCGTTGTTAGTGGCGTAGGGCTGATTTATTACAGGTGCGAAATACAGGGAGTTTGTTTTACAGTCATGCCTTGCAGAGGCCGTTTGAAAGTTTCAACGCGGAGATATGAACAGATACTTTTCAGACAGACCTCGTATTTTAGTGAATTATATCGATTTTCATTTTATTCTGAGAATTAAAAGTAACATTTTTCATGAAGTTGACACAATCACTTATCGGTTAATTGTAAAAGGTCATTCTATAGCAGTAAGGAAGTATAATACTTAAACCAACTGAAAAGACAAATTTCTTTCAGTTAATACGTTCTACTTGCACGATTGCATATTCTAGTTAAGTAGGTATTAGTTATTACTTACTTTTTATCGACAAAATAGAAAATGTTAAGCCAAAACTTTTTTCTAGAAATGGTTATTTACTTTATTGAAATGCTGTTTAATATCTTGAATTTAATAATTAAAGGTATTTGCATCACCGTGAAATTAGTATAACACTATTTTTCTTTGTTCCAACAATCAACTGCTAACCTGGGGATGAGGTTTCATTACTATAAATTTTTTATGTCTGCTGTATTAACTGAGGAAAATAATGTGCGACAAAAATACTTTTATGATAAATTTATAAATCAAATGGAAATCGTTAGTCCTTGTGTTTTTCTTTTCAATTAAATGTATTTCTATCATTAATTACTATAATGTTTGGATGCAAATGTACTCCTCAATTTTGATGAGTTTATGTTGGGAATATTCTGAAGAGTGTTTTATATTGTATAAAAAAAATATTCTTAGTAGTAGTAAGATAACAGATGTTTGGAATGCTTTTAAACTTTATATCTCATTTTAGTCTCAATGATGAGCCGATTCCTAAAAAGTCCGACAAAGTTCATTTGCGTGCGGATGGATTGTTTGACGTAACTTCAGTAGCATCATCACCTCTCCTGGATGCAGATACGGACGGCGAAATAGCATGTCATGTCTACTTCCCAAAGACAAATTACACAATTGAAAAGATCCTAGAAATATCTGGTAATACTTTATTATTCTTTCTACCGTATTCCTTATTCAATCATTTTTTTATAATTTCAGGCCATGATGGTTCATTGATTTCTTCACAGCTTTCATTATTCTTATTCATTTTAGGAGTAACAATTTCCAATTTTCATTTCAATTTTATTTAACAATCCAACGAACCAACGCAAAAAGCTTTAATAATTACAACGCCAATGAGTACAGCTTACTTAAACTTATAACTACGACGAATTAATGTATATAAGCGTGTAAAAAGTGTACATACTAACCAATATATTGTCAAGATTTTAATATATAAATGAATTCATTGGATATAATCTGAAATTCATGTCCATTTATAGAATATTGAGCTGTGACCTACCTAAATATGTTTAATTTAGTAATTTTTGTAATATCAAAAGTGTACCAAAGAATTGTTATCTTGTTCTTCTAACTTCACTGTCTCATACATATCACAACCCACTTCGCCAAATTTCAAATATATTTTTTGGATTATACACAATATTTAATTTATATGACGATAATGCAATGCTTTTCAACGTATCATTAGTTCAATATACGATATTTAAATGTATAGGAATATACAATTTGCAATGCAAGTAATAAACTGTTAGATGAAGTAGTAATTAATAGGAATATATGAATTTTTCTAAACATTTTGAATTTGTTGTAAATAAAGTTTTATAATTAAATGTCACGTTGATTTTTTTGTTACAAGGTAACTAATTAGGCTTATTTTTAAGAATTTAAATATTCTGTTTTGGTATTTCAGCCACCTAATTAATCTGAAATTTGAAATCTAATGAATAATGCTTTAAACTTAATGAATAAATTTTCTCTGCGATGCACCGATTACGAGATAGGTATAAAAAACTGGAAATGGGAAGCTTTGAGCCTCATAAATTTCTTAGTTTTTGAGCTCACGTCTTTGAGGAGGGGACACAAAGTAATAAATATAAACCCACTATTTTGCAGGAAATCAGATAAGCTTTAACTTCTAGAGTTTACTCTGCGACGCATTGTTTCCGAGATATGCGCCAAAATTTAAAAAAGGCCCTTTGAGGCTTCCCTTATCTCACAAGGCACGGAAAATTAAGAAAAACTTATTAGGCGATGTTCACTGACCTCCTGCTATATATTTCTTAAACTTTAGGAACTGTGGTGAAATGATAACTGTTTGGATCTAAATCCAAATTAAATTTGGTATTTTAACGATACTCTATTCTATGACTGAAAGGTGAATACATTTCTGGCATGTGCACATTCACCTGAAGCATTTTCAAGACCTTCATAGTACATATTTCAGCTATGACTTAAACACACCTTAGCTTTTACAGTAACAATAGCAATACTGTAACTACTACGGTGCCCCCAGGGATGAACCATATGATTTTAGAATATATTACATACGCGAAAGAAGTTTTTATATGTGAACATTATTAGTGTCCATAACGCAACCATTCAAGGTTGTCAATGGTAGTAGCCCTTTGCCAGCAAAATGCGCGATCAAAATAGCGGGCAATGAAATATAATTAATTTATTGATAAAATTGAGCGTTGGCCCCTCGGAAATTGTTTGAAAACTAGATGCTGTGTAGGCAAACGAAAGTTAATTAATCGCGTTTATGTTTGTTCTGATAAGACCTTTACTTTGTTGAACGCTTTTGAATGATGGGTTAAAGCCGGAAATCTTTTGAATAATAAAACTTTTCCAGCAATATGGGCTGGCTATGCGATATGCATGCACGAACGACTGGTGCCTTAAAAGTTATTCGTTGGAAGAATTTAGTGACGAGGACATATGAGAAAGCCGAAAAATATATTGTCGCGTGTTTTCAGTTCGCGGCTAATAATTTTAATGTTCCGGGGAAGTGAAAACGCAATGTCTTTTAAATTAAATTAAAAGAGTTTATTCAATTAATCACCAAAATGCACAATTACTTATTTTAGTATTTCACAATTTTAATTTTCACTAAGTCTATAAATTTGTCATTCAACTGTCCACTTAAAATCACTTCGCACTCAAACAATCAATCGTCTTTACTTCGCGTTCCACTATATCGCAGTTTTTTCTATCGCGGTTGTAATGAATGATACCCCCATTCATTCAGCTCGCCTTTATATAGGGTCTCTACCTATTCACCCATTTCTCGTACATTGGCGAATGTTCTACCGAGAGGTACCTGGTAGATTCGAGCAAATTAATGAATGGAGTGACGTCACTTGCAGATGTTGATCATGCTTGTTGGGTTCGAGTAAATTCATTTGTTGACGTTCTTAATGATTATGAAAACAATTGCGACAGCAGCTCGCAGAATTATTTGTACATGTAATTATTTGTACATGTAACACTGCCCCCACCTCAGTTCTTTTCGCCCCGAAAAGATGTGTCGCTATTTGTAGTCAATTCTCCCTGGGTGTAATATGGGGCAAGACTGTCCAGATGCACGATTTTCATTTTAGCTCTCGGCTTACGATGTTCCTGTATTCGGTATACGACGTCGTTGATTCGCTTTGTAACTCGGTATGGTCCCTCCCAATTATGTTGCAACTTTGGAGACCTACCCTTTCGCCGTTGCGGGTTATAAAGCCACACCAAGTCATCTTGCTGGAAGCCAGTAGAATTAGCCTTTAGATCATACCTGGTCTTCATGCGGTCAGTAGCCGATTCGAGGTGTTTTCGCACTGTCCGATGTATCTGGTTCAACCGTTGTCTTAGATCACTTGCGTACTCCGAGACCGTTTGGGGTTTCTAAGGGGGTGTTCCGAACTTTATATCGGCTGGCAAACGAATAGTCTTTCCAAAAATGACTTTGGCTGGGGCTTGGCCCGTCGATGCATGTTCGGCAGCTCTGTACGCCATCAAAAATAGTGGGATATGTCGGTCCCAGTCCCTTTGGTTCTCGTCAACCATCTTGGCCAGATGTTTATTGAGCGTGCCGTTGAACCGTTCGACCATTCGATCGGATTGGGGATGCAGCGGTGTTGTCCTCGTTTTCCGTATTCCCAGTAGTTCACACATTTCGCCAAAAACTAGTGACTCAAAGTTTCGGCCTTGATCTGAATGTAATTCGCAAGGTACGCCGTACCTACTGACCCAATTTAACACTAGCTGTTCAGCTACGGTGGTTGCTTCCTGGTTGGGAATGGGGTAGACCTCGGGCCACTTGCTGAAATAATCGGCTACAACCAGCGTATATCGATTTCAACAGCAATCCTTTCGAATGGCAACAGCAATCCTTTCGAATGGCACGTCTACGTTATAGGTTTGCATTTGTCCTCTCAGTCGTCGCTTTGGGCCTTTGACAGAAGCGCAAATTATGCATCTGCGACACCAGTCCTCTACGTCTTCTCGAGCGTGGAGCCAGTAGAACCGTTCCCGCAATTTCGCTAAGATTTTGTTAACACCAAGGTGGCCTCCCGAGGATCCTTCATGCATTTCCTTAACCACATCGTGGATTCGGCTTTTGGGAAGTATAGTTTACATCCTATAGGAGCTACCATCCGCCGCTCCCCATTTCCGCTTGAGTACGGCACCCTCCACCTGAAGGGAGTTCCATTGTGCCCAATAGCTTTTCAGGGTTGCGCCATGCATTGAAACGTTTTTCCACTCCGGTCGCCCAGTTGTCTCCTTCCATACGAGCAATGGTCCGATATCTTCATCGGCTAACTGGGCATTTCGAATCTCCTCCGATGGCCAACCTTCATCGAATTCGGCCGTTATCACTCGCAGATCAACGGGCGGCTCCTTTTCCTCAATCCGTTGGCAATGTTTGCAGTTAGCTGGACATGGATGACGAGATAGGGCGTCAGCAATTCCATGGACTCTGCCCTTGTGAAGCAGTTGGGGCCTCACTAGGTCTGGTCGGATCGTCGATCGGGTTGCACCAGTGTCGTTTGTTAGGGTGCATTGTTCTTCATCAACTTGACCAGGAAGGCATCTGTCTGCTTCTCCACGATGTTGCCTTGGCACGGTGCTGGGGATGTCGATACTCCTAGCCAACGTTCGCCCCACGAAGTTGGCCCTTGCAGTTTGATGGGCCTCCATTCTAGGCTCCTGACACGGTCTGGATCTCCACTACCCTGGACAATAGCTCGGTCTTCTTCCCTTCTTGCAGTCTCTTTGCAGGTGCCCTTTTTCCCCGCAATTCCAGCATCTAGGCGCACCATTCACCTGCAGCTCTCGCTCAATTCCCGCGCGCTCACACCTGCAATTATCTGCCAGTACCTCGCGAACCCGGGCAGTGGTACGGGTCACATTTTTGGCTGCCTCAAAATTTAAACTATAAGTCAATGCATCCTTGACTGTTTGCTTTTGAGCTAACCGCACGGGTTGTTGCAATTCCTTGTCCTTTAAGGCGCTGATGAATGCTTCTGCTGCTACGTCATCTCGATGTTCTGGGTCGTACGCTGGGTAAGCCAAAAGTGCCAGTCGCTCAATTTCTTGTGCTAGCTGCTGCAAGGTTTCGCCAGACTTCTGCATCCGATGCCGTAGCTGTGCCCGGTAAATCTGCTTCAGATGATCGTCTCCATAACGCATGTCCAGCGCATTCATTATAGCAGCCGGGTTTGAATGCAGCTCAACGGGGATAGTCTGCAAAAGCTCGGCAGCTGGGCCTCTTAGAGCAAAAATTAACGCAGTTGCTCGTTCCTGCTCATTCCAGTGATTTATCCTAGCGGCTGCTTCAAACTGGATTTTGTAAATAGTCCAGACCGTTTGCCCGTCAAATATTGGTGCTTGCACATTTCTAGATGAGCTTCGCGCTGCGGTTATAAGCGGGGCTGGTGAAGTAGTTACTACTGCCTTCGCTGCTTCCAATTCTTTTTTCACTTTTTCCATCTCATGGTTCATTCTCTCTTCGACCTGGCTGACCTTTTCCTCGACCTGGTAAACCTTTTCCTCGACGCCTTTAATTTGTTTGTTCAGGCTGCCGAGCTCCGCTTTTATTTCGGTGGACTGTTTTTGAAAATCTGCCTTGATTTCGATCGCTTGTTGATCTAGCTTCGCTGATTGTTCATTTAGCTTCGCAGCTAAACTGGATGTCTGTTCATTTAGCTGCGCTGATTGTTCATTTAACTTCGTTGATTGTTCATTAAGCTTCGTTGATTGTTCATCTAGCTTCGCAGTCAGACTCGATTTCATCAGTATTAACATTTGCATTAGCGCATTTTCTGGCTCCTTTGATTTTGGTGTTTCTACTTCTCCACCTTCTGCGCCTTTTTCCGCATCTGAGAGCTCACCCGAATCCAGATTCACGCCTTCCGACTCGATCGCGTCACGCAAGCGTGCAATCAGTGTGGCCTTTGTACCTTGCGTAGCCAGGTTTCGCTGTTCCAACTCTTCCTTAAGCTCCGACATGGTCAATTCATTAATTTTTAAGTTTAAGCTTCGTGGCATTTCTAATGTTTCTTTAAATTTTACTATTGTGCACTATAAAAATGTTCAAATTTTCACTTTCAAAATTTTTCTATCCCACTTCTGACACCATTGTCGCGTGTTTTTGGTTCGCGGCCAATAATTTTAATGTTCCGGGAAAGTGAAAACGCAATGTCTTTTAATTTAAGTTTAAAGAGTTTATTTAATGAAAAATGCACAATCATTTATTTAACTATTTCACTTAATTTTAATTTTCACTATTAAAATTCTAACACTTGTCCATAAATTTCTTATCGCAATTGTCTTCTAAATCACTTCACTATTACGAAAATCACTTTTCTACTACTCGAATAATATCGCTTCCCACACACAATCGCTGTTCTTATCGCGGTCGAATGAATGATGATGCCCCCCATTCATTCAGCTCGCCTTTATATAGGGTCTCTACCTATTCACCCATTTCTCGTACATTGGCGAATGTTCTACCGAGAGGTACCTGGTAGGTTCGAGCAAATTAATGAATGGAGTGACGTCACTTGCAGATGTTGATCATGCGTGTTGGGTTCTCGTGGTTTCGAGTGAATTCGTGTTCTTCATTGTTGTGAAAACAATTGCGACAGTAGCTCGCAGAATTATTTGTACATGTAACAATATTAATCACAACTATATATTACAACACACAACTATACATCAATATGTTCAATTAATATTATTCTTTGCAATTAACCGACACAACTTTAATGAACGAGGAGAACAAACTGAATGAATATTATTTCATTTTCTTTTGATTTATATAGCAAAATCTAATTCAAAAATGGTTTCCCGACTGCTAGTTTTCTATATCAGTAGATGCAAGGCAAGCTGTCAGTTGATCAAATCTCAACATAGATCCAAGCTTCAT
This sequence comes from Odontomyia ornata, assembly GCA_963969285.1. Classification (NCBI taxonomy): domain Eukaryota; kingdom Metazoa; phylum Arthropoda; class Insecta; order Diptera; family Stratiomyidae; genus Odontomyia; species Odontomyia ornata. The sequence goes on from OZ017742.1 coordinate 40,144,620, forward strand.
GTACTCATCCACTCTCCCTTACTACGATCACCTCGTATACACAACCAGCGAAGTCGTGATCTTCTACCACAGTCTATTGGCGTATTTAAAAGTTTCATGAACGATCAAGTTTATAAATAATCATATAATTCTTAATTTTTGATATCATTGGACTGTAATCTTCCTTCTTTAAGTTCTTACTTATTTCGAATTTGTATAATTTTGTATTTATCTATTTAATTGACTTGTAATTGGAGTACTAATCCGTAAGTTGATTTTGAAATAAATAAATAAACACTGAGTTGTTATCACGCCTACTCACTCAAGCAATGAGGTCGATACACTGAAAACAAAATGATGGCGAATTCAAATACAATATAACTAAGTTCTAGTTGTTCGAACTAAATTTTGGAATCTGCATATGAGGCGAATTTTGACATTCAAAAGATGTTGTTTCAGTCACCAATTGGTAAATAAAACTCTTTTGGCAGGAGCACTCCCCTGCTACTTCGACTTGATTAATCATGTCTAGAGTCCAATATTATTATTAACAAGAGTAGCAATGGAAGTGTTCAATAGAAAATGATAATACCTTCTTTAAAATGAAAATTGTCGTTTCTATTTCTCAGTTAATCAATTTTAAGAAAACTATTTTTGTCATATAATTTCAAATTAATTTAATTTGTGTCTGTGAGTTTATCTGAACTTTTTGTATTGAAATGCGAGTATTTGGAGTGTATCATACTACTATCACCATTTTCGATAACCCTCAAATCTGTGGAAAAGAATTTTCACCAAAAAGCTAGAAAGATCCATGACCTTATCTCCTTTTCTGAGTGTCCTCTTCATTAGATTTCAATCGAAATCTTTAGAAAGTTCACAGAGCGGAAGATCGCGACCACATTAATTTCAAATTGTCTCACGTGATTCATTTACAGTCAAAAGCGTGACTTCGTCAGGTTGTTGCTTCGTACGTTTACACTATGTACGAGTACAATACAATTTCCTTTCTTTCAGTATTCTAGAATCTTGCAAATCGACTGGAACGGGTCAGCTCTATGTCCGCGGATTCGTCGCTTCCATCTAGGAAAGTTAAATGGATGTTTTCAAACTGACTTTATTTAAAAGGTTGTTTGCTTTCTCCATTTCTACAAGACGTGGGTTTAAGATTGAAAGATGCATTAGACAAAAGATTGTTTGTGTTTTGTATATTTCTCTGATTGCTAGTCATAGTCACATATGTACATATGAATAGAGCCACACGAAAATTGATTATTCAGTAGTTTGAAATTTATTCCTTGCTTGCTGCTATCTGGCTAGGAATCGGTCAACTATTCCATCTGGTTCTAGTCTTCCTTTGATTGTTTTTGTTCTGCTAATCGTAGTTAGTTGTGGAGAGCATTTGAAAAAAATTCGGACGACGGGAAGGAAGTGGAATAGAATACATTGTCTTCATTCTAAGCCAGTATTGATGCTCCTACCCTTCTACGAGTATCCACTTACTACTGTATATTTTGGCGATAGCTACATCCTCATGTCAAAAATTATATCAAACTTGTTTGTCCGGCTGAGCCTAAATTTTGCAATTCAATAAAACCTTAAAGATTTTGTACATTTAAAACGACTAAACTTTTTATTCACCACCACCCAAGCCTACAACCGCTTAAATTAAAGTATTTGGAGGATGTTTAGCAATTGTCATCGTATTACAGGCAAAGGATTTAAAATAAAAGTGAGATGTTAAATTCGCCATAGTGGAAAAAATTGCTGATCCCTAGTATGTAATAGAACAAAGCACAGTAAAGAATTGAAGTCCAGAAATAGTTCTGTTCAAAGTACGTAACGCCTGAAAATACAATTCAGAGCAGGCAGACATGGCTTTCCCTTCATTGATTGAAACTATTCAAATTTATTCGGTTTTACATTGATTCATTCATCCAATTCAATCCCATTGAATATTTGCTTGGCCCTTCAAATATTTAAGTACTTACAACAACAAAGTAGTTGCTTGATCAGAAGTTTATGCACGGTAGTAATTGGATTTAAGTAAAATAAACTAATAAAATTTTTGCTGCTTGTAAGCTGAAGGAAGTTGCATCTTTTCTAACTTGCTAAAACGTGGGCCGTGGTTTTTTATTTTTACAGGAAATGATGAAATAACTATTCTGTTCCTACAGGTAAAAGATACATTAACATTTTAATGGTACATGTGCTCGCTGTATACTTGGCCCACAAAGATCCTATATTAATCTAAAAAAAATCATTCAGGCTTGGGACTTGGCTGAAACAACGAATAGAGAAAAGCTTGAAAATGTATTTATTCACTACTACTATTTGTTATTTATTCACTACTACTATTTGTTATCCAGAGACAACTTCAATTAAATTATAGAATTCATATAAGAGAAATAATTCCGGAAAACATAGTTTCATATATACAAACTAATACATACTTATGATTAGTTATAAAGAAATCAAGAAACTTATTTAAACCTATTAATCAACAATGTAACTCTACCGTAGACGGTCCCAAGCCCAATTGAGAAAAGAGGAGGGATTTCCTTGTTTCGCCTCTCCCCAGCATCCATGATTCTTCATCCTATATCCCACGACGAAATGGTAGCAAATGATCTCGAGGACAGACATTGACATTACTGAGAAATGCCTGTAACGGTTACATAAAGCGGAAGATCATTTCAAATAAACACATGTTCTATAACAAAGAATTTATTAACAAAACACAAATAAAACAGAGTTTAGCGTGATGTCTACTTTAAGGACTGCGAACAGAGAGAGAAGAATTTTAGTTCCGTATCCTTTTATAACGTCGTATGCATCACATCCTAAAGATTGTACCAGCTGAGTACTGAATAGCTTAGCATACATCTGGTACATGTTGTGTAGTGCGTTGTTTAGCTAATTCCCACACTAATCCCCATCCAAGTGACTTTTTATATCGCAGATGGAAGTGAAAACGTCACGGTTTTTTGTTGTGCCTTCGTTTTTGGTCCTGCGTAGGTTTTCAAATTACCTCAAAATTGGCTGCTTGTTGGTCTAACGTTGGCGATTGTTCTGCTTGCTGGAGTATCTTGCACGTCCGGGCTAAGCATGTAAGCTGGCTTAAGCCTCTCAGTCGAAACCGTGGTGATTTTATTGGCCAACTGAATCGGATATATAGAATCATTCAGCCGTTCAATGATCAGATGAGGACCTGAGTACGGTTGCTGCAGTGACTTTTTGCATCACGAAAACATGAGTACACGTTCGCAGATCCTTAAAAATGAAAGGCGAATCCTTATTGTGGTGCTGCATAGGAACTGGTCGCAGTTGCTGCATGCCAATAACTGCAACTCCATATACAGCTCTGCTACTAAATTCTACTTACACGTTTGTTGTGACCTAAGAGGATGAAAGGGAGCCTTTTGCGCCCGATAACGGAATTGAAAGTAATAACCATGCCGCTGGAATGGAGGTTAGGGGACGGGCTAATTTCCCATCCCTGGAAAACCTCACACTGTTTCAAAACCTGCAACAGAGCCTCGGAATGGATTGGACTCGCGTAATGACCTCGCAGACGGAAACAGGACTATAGCATTAGATCCTGGCATGTCAGATCACTGAACCATAGTAATTCACATTGTATCCTCACCTTCCATTTAACTCGTGTTGCACACTTTCTGAATTTTCCCAGGGACTGGTCTGTTGAGCCGGGGCTGGTTAGCTGAGCCAAGGGCTGTTGTATTGAAAAAAAAAAAAAAAAAAAAAAAAATATATATATATATATATATATATATATATATATATATATATATATATATATATATATATATATATATATATATAAATATATATGTAGGGATCCGAATGGAAGGAGCAAATAAAGAAATGCGCCACTTGTAGGTTTTAAACGTTTTATTAAAACAAATGGGCAGAAACTTCAAGGAATAATTTAAACATATTTTCCGTGACGCGCATCAGCGAGAGACTCCCGTCAAGTCACTTCTCTCTCAAGTACATTTCCAACCGAAAGTAGGTCCATTATGAAACGTCATTGCTAATACAGTCAATCACAAAAATATTCAAATGTTTTATCCGATATCGTTCCTACAGATCGGCCGTCCTGACCTATGCATCGCCCTCGATGCTGCTGTCTTCGAATCCGTGAAACCCGTCAGCAATGGAATCGATCGACGTCGGATAGGGCTTTAGGTTGTCAGCTGAGGTCCCCGTCTCATTCGGCCCTTCGTGCTCGCCGACCTTTTTCACCCGATAACGATCTTTCTTTAGAACGGCGGTTACTTTGTATGGTCCGAGAAACTTGGAATGCACCTTCAAACCAGCTCCGAATTGAGTTCTTCGTATGGCTACTAAGTCTCCGTCTTTATACTTTCGTGCCGCCTTACGCCTCTGGTTGTAATTACGCCTGTTTTCCTGTTGGATTTTCGAAGTGTTTTGAAGCGCTTCTTGCCGGAGAGCCGATCGATGGTCCTGGAAACAGTTCATGATTTCCTCGTCAATAGCAGCTCGTAGTTCATCGTTGTTACTTAGATGCATTGTCTGTCCAAACATTACTTCAAAAGGACTCATACCAATACTTCTACTGTAGGCCGTGTTGATCTGCTGCTGAACTTTTTCTACATGTTTATACCATGTCGCAGGATTATCAATGGATAATTTCGTAAGAATCGGTATTACAATTCGATTGATTCGCTCAATCTGACCGTTTCCGCGAGGAACTCCCGTTGTCGTTTGCACATGGTGAATTCCCTCTTGGCGACAGTATTCCTCGAACGCTTTTGATGTGAAAGATGCCCCTCGATCGGAAATTATTCGTCTAGGATTTCCAAAAATAGTGGATTGCCTCTGCAACCTACCAATTACTTCATCGGCGGTAGTTGATTTGGTCGGATACAGCCAAACAAATTTGGAGAAAGCATCAACGATTACAAACAAATGGTTATAGCTCTTGTTCGTCGACGGCATTGGTCCTAGATGGTCAATATGGTATGTCTGCAGCGGTTTATCGCCTTTGTCGATGGTGTTCAAAAATCCTTCCGTCTTGCCTTGCTTTCATTCCGCAAGAATACAGTTTACGCAGTTTGTTATAAACTTCTCGATTTTTTTGCGCATCTGAGGGAACCAATATTCTTGTAGCACTATATACTCGGTTTTCTTCCAACCAAAATGTCCTTGTTCGTGGCAACGCCTGATAATGTCGTGCTGCATCGTATTTGGTACAACTAACAGAGTCTTTCCGTCCATCTCACGATATAAAACATTCCCTTTCAACGTGAATTCGAGCGTCTTCTTGTTACTGCCATCTTCCAATATTTTAATCAGCTGTTCGTCGTTACGTTGCTCATTTTTAATCTGTTCCAGAATGATGTTGTCCATTCGCTGAAGAACACATACGTCTGCAGGATATCTGCTTAATGCATCTACATACTTCATTAATGATCCCGACCGATGCTCCACAATGTAGTCGAACTCTTCCAATAACATTGCCCAACGTGAAACTTGAAGACACAAATCTTTTTTCGCCATCGTTCTTGCGAATGCTTGACAATCCGTCACTATTTTAAATTGTGCGCTCAGCAGGTATACACGGAATTTCTTCAATGCTTGCACTATTGCCAGAATTTCCAATTCGTAGCTAGTATATCTTGATTGAGTTGGGGTCGTCTTCCGGCTGGCATAATGAATAGGATGCATCATTCCATCTTCCGAATCTTTCTGCATAAGAATCGCACCTAATCCGCCCTTAGATGCGTCGATGTGTAGTTCTGTTGGTGCTCCCGTCTTATACAACCTCAAAACTGGGTTTGTTATCAGTGCAGTTTTCAACTGCTCGAACGCGTTCTTTTGCTCCACGCCAAACTCGAAAGAGACTCCATCTTTCAATAAATTGGATATAGGTCGCGCAATTACTGCATAGTTGGCTATGAATTCGCGGAATGCACCCGTCAAACCTAAAAAGCTTCGAACGTCCTTAACGGTTTTAGGCGTTGGGAACATCGAGACTGCTGTCGTCTTCTTCGGTGATGGTTTGATTGTACCATTTTCAAGGATGTACCCTAAGTATTCGACTCGTTTGGCCATGAAATCACACTTACTCCAGTTTATCATGACGCCGAAATCACTCGAGATTTCTAAAACTTTTCTCAGTTTTTCTAGACTTTCTGCTTCACTCCGTGCCGGGATAATAATGTCATCCAAGTAGGTCAAAACGACGCCTTTCGCAATCAATTCCCGATAAATAGTTTTAACATGCCTTTGGAAAACAGCTGGTGAATTACTCAGACCAAAAGGTACTCGAAGAAATTCAAATTGTCCGTCAGGTGTCACAAAGGCTGTGTATTTCACACTCTCCTTCTCTACAGGTACGTGGAAAAATGCGTTTTTCAAATCAAGCGTGGTGAAAACCGTCGAGTCTTGTAATCGGTCTAGCTGGTCTTCTATTAGCGGAAGCGGATATGGGTCGCGAATAATTTTCTTGTTCAACATTCTGTAATCCACGCATAATCTGGCGTCTCCGTTCTTCTTCTCAACCAACACGATGGGAGATGCATATGGCGAAGAGCTATATCGCACGATACCCTCTCTCATCCAATCATTGACTATGTCTGCTACAACCTTCCGTTGTTTGTCCGACAGTCGTCGCGGACCTTGGTGAATCGGAACTTCGTCGTTAAGAACCAAGCGCATCTCGATTCCTGTCTGTTTTATTTTGTTTGGTATATACGCTTCGATGAGATTTTTGACTTCCGCTTTTATAGATGAGTCATTGATATGGCACAGGTCAACTTCACACTCGTCTGGATCTGGGCTGGCACTTAAAGTTTTCAAGTGATCGTAAACGCTTTCGTCATTCGCTCCTTGTTGACTGATGACTTCTTCCGGTTGTTGATTGGCGTTGTCGATTATTATATCCTTCTCATTCTTTGTTGATTGTTGAGCTGCTTCGGAGTTATTTTCGCCTACAATTCTTACAGTAGCACTCCGATTTTTTATTGTTATTTCTACGAACTCCGATAATTCACCACCAAGCAACAAGTTATATGGGAAAGTCGAATCCGGCACTACATGAATCGTAAGGGTTAAACGAACACCGTCTATTGTAACCGTCGTGGTAAAATGACCAAGAGTTTGCTGACTGCCAGAGCCAATGCCACCAAATCTAACATAATTTTTCTCAAGACATGGAGCGTCTAGTTAGTCATAGATACTACGTTTTATTAAATGGAGATCACTACCCGAATCAAAAACTGCACGAATTGCTCTTTTGCATATTTGTATGTCTTTATAAGTCTTCATATCCGCTAATTTTAACGCATCACATCTAACCTTCGGGATGTTCACTCGCGGGGTTGGGCACTTGCTTGCAACATGGCCAAAATCACCACATGAGAAGCACTTTGTTCCCTTCCTTTTATCAGGACAGTCCTTACCGAGATGATTGGAATTTCCACAGTTAAAACAGCGTTTGCCAGACTTAGTATCCGGTATATTTTTTTCACGTAACGGATACTTTGATTTTATTCGCGATTTTATAGCCTCGTATTGAATTAATTTTTGTCGTAATTCCTTTATCGAGCTCGCACCATATAAAATTGTTTTATTACGCTCATCGTCTGGAATACCGTCAATTATGTATTGTATCTTGGCCTCCAACTCGATCTCGGCGTGACTTGCGATATCTAAGACACGATAAACATATTCGTTCGAACTTTTACTCGGCAACTTTCAAATTTCAGTCAATTGTTTGTGAATGTCTTTGCTATTAGCTATCTGTCCGAATTCTACACACAGCAAGCTACGTAATTGATCCCATGATTTTGCGGAGCACTCAAAACCGACAAACAATTTCGCTGATCCACATAACAATTTCTTCGCGTACACTACTCGTTGAATATCATTCCACCCACACATTTCCGCGGTTTCTTGAAAGTTTTTTAACCATCTTTCAATATTTTGGTATTTATCGCCACTAAATGTTTCCAGCGAGTCTTCAACATCGCGATATGACAACATTGTTGGCCTAAAAGACACTGCACTACATTCAGAGGGCGTTCGGTCAATTTCACTTGCAGCCACTTCCTCTTCCTCGTCGTCCTCGTTCTCTGACATCGTCGCAGCACGTAATCGTTCACGTAAAACTGCCTTTTTTCCGCTGACTGGCAACTCCAAAGTACGCAATCGTTCCCTGATTTCTTCCACAGTCAACGAATCAATATCCATCTTAGCAACGGCCACTGAGCTCCTCAGTCGTTCGCGTAGCACCGCTTTACTTCCCGTTGGTACTTCGCTTTCTTCATCCGGCATATTAAATAATAATCTTCCGAACAATTTACTCTTTGTTTTCGTCTTGATCGCGTCGTCGTCAACCGAACACGTATAGACACGGAATCTTCTTGCACCAAAACCGTTTACTTGTCCTTGAACGCGTCGCCGTCTATCGAACACGTATGGACACGAAATCTTCTTGCACCAAAACCGTCTACTTGTCCTTGAACGCGTCGCCGTCTATCGAACACGTATGGACACGAAATCTTTCACCGTCTAGAACTTTCGTCTACTTTTACTTCTATTTTCATTTCAATAGTTACTCCATTTTTTGGCGAATCCCGGTTGAGCCCCCACTTGTAGGGATCCGAATGGAAGGAGCAAATAAAGAAATGCGCCACTTGTAGGTTTTAAACGTTTTATTAAAGCAAATAAGCAGAAACTTCAAGGAATAATTTAAACATATTTTCCGTGACGCGCATCAGCGAGAGACTCCCGTCAAGTCACTTCTCTCTCAAGTACATTTCCAACCGAAAGTAGGTCCATTATGAAACGTCATTGCTAATACAGTCAATCACAAAAATATTCAAATGTTTTATCCGATATCGTTCCTACATATATATATATATATATATATATATATATATATATATATATATATATATATTATATATATATATATATATATATATATATATATATATATATAGCCCTTGGCTCATATATATATATATATATATATAAATATATATATATAAATATAAATATATATATATATATATATATATATATATATATATATATATATATATATATATATTGTTACATGTACAAATAATTACATGTACAAATAATTCTTCGAGCTACTGTCGCATTAATCATTAAGAACGTCAACAAATGAATTTACTCGAACCCACGAGAACCCAACAAGCATGATCAACATCTGCAAGTGACGTCACTCCATTCATTAATTTGCTCGAATCTACCAGGTACCTCTCGGTAGAACATTCACCAATGTACGAGAAATGGGTGAATAGGTAGAGACCCTATATAAAGGCGAGCTGAATGAATGGGGGGATCATTCATTCGACCGCGATAAAAAAAACTTGCGATAGTGTGTGGAAAGCGAATTGAAAAGCGAACAAGTAATAGTGAGGTGATTTTGAGAAGACAATTGCGATATAAATTTATGGACAAGTGTAAAGTAGAATTTTAATAGTGAAAATTAATTAGTGAAAGTGTTAAATCGATTATTGTGCATTATTGTAATTGAATAAACTCTTTTGATTTAATTTAAAAGACATTGCGTTTTCACTTTCCCGGAACATTAAATTATTGGCCGCGAACCAATAACACGCGACAATATATATATATATATATATATATATATATATATATATATATATATATATATATATATATATATATTTTCAATACAACAGCCCTTGACTCAGCTGACCGGCCCCGGCTCAACAGACCAACTCCTGGGAAAATTCAGAAAGTGTGCAACACGAGGTAAATGAGTTGTTGCTGATATCATCGTTCAACTTGGTCTATCGCTTTTGCGTCGAAGATTATCTCTTTCGTGTGATATTTCAGCCGTTGTGCTTTTCTGTGCGATCATTATTTACTCCGTGCGGATTGGCTTCTTAATATCATCATTATTCTGATTTTATTTTTTTGTCCTTTGTGCTGAAGTTGTAAGTGATTTTGATATTTGGGTTGAATAGTATTGATCAACTTTTATAACTTTGTTAGTGAACAAGTGAACCTTAGTGATCAATGAAAGTGAAATTGATATTTGGATTGAATAGTATTGATTAACTTTGTTGACTTTGTTAGTGATCAAGTGAACTTTAATGATCAAATGAACTTTTTATTGAACTTTTTATTTATAATTTTTGTTGCGCCAAGAGATAGGCAACTTAATCAACTAAATTTAAGCCGAGAAACTCTTAACCATAGAGGTATATACTCTTAACCCTAAAAGAAATCTGTTTGTTTCTCTTTTTCCGCTTTTTCCTTTCAAATTTTCTTCCGAGTTCTTACGATGACCTGTGATTCATGGAAGTGTCAGGATCTTAACGACAAATCTCCTATGGTCCATTGTTCTGGGCATTGCGATCGTTCCTTTCACTCGGTGTGTCTGAAGCTTAAAAGTACCATAGCTGACCTTATAAACGAAACGGACAATGGCCTGCAGTGGTACTGCGATACCTGTCGGAGACAGCCTACTTTTGACTATGTTTCTGGCCTACGTGTGGCCCATCAAACTATTAAAACTCTCAGTGAGGAACTCACTACCCTGCAAATTAAATGCGCAAGTGCATTCTCTGAGGTAGATTTATTGCTGCAGCCAACTATCCCTTCATCGTCATCTTCATCTGTAGCTTGTGGTATTACGATTACGACGTTAGGTTCAACACCATCCATCGCTACAAAGCGCTCGTTGCAGAACAAATCTTCGTCTTCGAATTTCGAGCAATTTACAGCTAGTGCTGAGTTCAATGCCGTGCAGAATACGTCACCAGTCATCTCAACAATTCAGACCAGAAGCAGGAAATATTCTAAAAATATGTATCCATCTCCTGCAGGGTCTAATAACCCAAGCAATAGCCATGCTGACTACATTCTTCCTATTGATAAACCTGCTTTTGATGGTCCTGGAAGCGATCCAATTGTAATTCCAATTATCGATAACAGTGATCCTGGTCGTTCAACGTCTCCTGCAGGTGTTAATAATAATCAACTTTACCGTGTTGTTGCTCCACCGAATCAAATTTTCATCTCGAGACTAGCATATGAAACTTCGGTAGACGACATTCTCAACTTTATTAAAGCGAAACTTGGAAATCGAAATGGAATCATAAGCTGTACTAAGATTACAAAGGAAAATCTGCCGGATCGAGTAGCATCCTCCTTTAAACTTACAGCCCTACCAAGCATTGATTCTGTATGCCGTCCCGAGTTCTGGCTTCCTGGTACACTAGTGAAACCATTCGTACCTGTTAAAAAGACAAATTTTTTCCACAATCCTTCGGTTTACGTAAGAAAATAGTACATAATAGCTTTAATAACATTAAAATTTATTATCAAAATGTTAGGGGACTAAGGACCAAATTAAATATTTTTAATACGTCATGCTTTACCGCGTCGGATGATATCATCTGTGTTACAGAGACGTGGTTGAATGGAAGTATCCTTAATAATGAACTTTCGACTGGACACAATATCTTTAGACGGGATCGAGACATCACAGCTTCATCTAAAATGGATGGCAGGGGTGTCTTGATAGCTACTAAGAAGACTTTGCCAGCTTCAGCCTGTTCGAATTTCTCTCCATCTTCTCCTATAGAATGTATTCTTGTAAAAGTCCAAACCTCGCACAATAAGTTTCTTCTTGTTGCCTCTACTTACGTTCCTTGTAACCCTTCAATTCCTACATATGAAATGTTCTTTAATGAGCTTTCATCTTACATTGACTCCTTCTTCCCAGACTCCCCTTTATTAATTTGTGGAGATTTCAACTCGCCCTCGGTTTCTTGGTCATCTTTTCCTGCATCAGTCCCGTCTTCTACGAATAATCTATCCATCTTTCTTTCCTCTTTTTTAAATCACTGCTCCCTCTCTCAATTTAATTCTGTACATAATGTTAACGACAAACTACTAGATCTAGTGCTTTCCAACGTTGCTGATCAACACCTTTCTGTATCTCGGTCGGCGGTTCCTTATGTAGACACTGACTCATTTCACCCTCCCCTCTCTATGGTCCTTAAAGAGTATCCCATCCATTCAGATGGTATATCAACTTCTCAATCCCATCCATCCGATTGTTTCTCGAACGCCAAAGTGATTCAAGTTAGCCGTACACAGCCTTCCACTGGCACTAGCGCTAGCAACAGTATTTGGTCGGGTTTTCCCTGTACTCCACGGAGCGACTCTGCTGTACACTCACGCTCGGCGGAAGGTAAATGGTGCCTATCTGGGGACTGCTGGCGTCTAAACATTCCAAACATGGTGGTAGTAACCCCATTCAGCCTCTGCGAATTCACTGTAATGGTTTTCGGCCTCAGAAACACTGCCCAGTCATTCCAGATTTATAGATGAAGTTCTCAAGGATCTCGAATTTTCCTCTTGCTATCTTGATGACATATTGATCGCATCGGATACACCCGAACAACATGAGAAACACCTCCACACTGATGTCAAAGGACTGAACGACTACGGAATGGTAATCAACATCGCGAAATTTACTCTAGGAGTTACGCAAGTCGAATATCTAGGACATATAATTTCAGTAGAGGGAATCTGTCCCCCAAAAAAGCGAGTCGAAGGAATTAGGAATTTTCCGAAACCAAATACAATCAAATAGTTCCGTCCTTTTCTTGGAGCTATTAACTTATGTCCAAGGTTTGTCAGAAAAGCTGCAGAGATTCAATAAACTTTTGCACAAATCAAAGAAGAATGACAATACTCTAATAACTTGAAGGGAAGAAACAAATGTAGCATTCGAAAAATGCAAAAACTGCCTCGCAGATGCCATACTCCTTGTGTATTTCCAGAGCAACAGACCTCTGGCCTTGTCTACCGACGCACCGGGTATCGCTATCGGAGAAGTGCTCGAGCAACTTCAAGACAACCTATGGAAATCAGTTGCATTCTTCCAACACAAGCTCACCACAGCTGAGTCTCACTACAGTGCCCAGTTACTTGCCGTATACAGCAGCATCTGCCATTTTCATCATTATCTGGAGGGTCCCGAGTTCGTTGTACGCACTGATCACAAGCCATTTGTCTTTTCCTTTAACCAGAAATCCGATTAAGCATCGCCTCGGCCGTCAAGACAATTGAATATCATCTCACAATTTTGCACCAAATTTGTACATATTGGTGATGATACTAACATAACTGTAGATTCGCTGTCCCGCATAGAAGCCATATCACTACCGCTATTAATTGAAAATCACGAGTAATGCACTGCGATCTGTCAATAGGTCTCATAAGACCTTTCATCCCAATTGCGCTCCGTATACGGATCTTCGATACCTTCCACCGCTGTGGCCGCCCAAGTGCAAGAGCAACGTTACGTGCGAATGCCCAAAAATTTGCTTGGCCAAGAATGAGAATGACAGTTGGAGGTGAATGACAGTTGGAGGCGCTGTAGTGCTAAGAAGAAGAAGAAGAATACTAACGCAAGTGGATGGATTTAGGGACGTTTTAACAATTTTTGACAGGTTTTAAAGATGGCCAGAGGCAGTATCATTGGAAAAACAGACAGCAGATGCAGTAGCTAAAGCCTTCTACGCCACCTGGGTGTCTCGCTTTGGAGCGCCAAAAATTGTGGCCGCCGACCAGGGAATACAATTTGAGTCAGCCTAATTAATCTCAATAGTAATGTAAAAATAAGACAAGTCAGTAGTTGTGCTAAGATTAAGCATAAAAATTTCATGAGAAGGAGATAGTAGTTAGATGAATTGCCGTGAATATACATGATAGAATATATTTAGGACTTGGACCGGTTGTTTGCACATGTTTACTTGTTTCAAATATTGTTTGCAACGGTCGGCAGCTGGTTTCAGAGGAATTTGAGTGTTTCTGCAAAGAAAACGGTATCGATCACATCAAAATTGCACCTTTTCATCCCCAATCAAACGGTTAAGCTGAGAAATTTTTCGACTCGCTGAAAACTGGATAAGCAGCCTTTGGAATGAAGTCACCCTTTCAGGTCATGGTCGGTCGTACTATGAAGACTAAGTTGGATTCATTTAAACTAGAGCATAACCGTTCTTGCAAGCGCACCAGGAATATAAAACAGCAATTTAATCAGCACCACGAATCCAAATGGATGATGCGACTTGTACATAGGATCGCATATCCCATCTTAACGGGGAGAGATGTTGGGATGGCCACACCGATCACGGCAGAAGAAGACTTGTCACTTGTCATCGAGGAGTCGGAGAGTCAAGTGTAAGCTCACGGAGCTTATGTTGTAATAACAAAGGATAATTAACTATTCTATATATATTTTAACAAGTCTTGTATCATTTTCTGCTGAAGGGACAGGACTACAACAAGTAGCAATTGGTAAATAGAAACATTGCACTCAACACTCACAGAAGCCAATAGAATCATCCTTCAAAAACGTAAGGAAAATCACCTCGACTTAGACCACACCGATATCCTTAACGATACCATAACTATATACAATGATGCTATTCACTCCGCTAGTAAACTCGACCCTCATGAGCTGTGTACAGGTAGGACACAAATATTCGACAGAGAAATTACTTTTAATGATGAACACGGCTACCTGCAAAAATTAAATGAATTTATATCCAAGCTTTACCCAAATATCAAAGAGCTGGTTGATAAAATTGTAAAGAAAAATTTAGACAATTTGAACGAAAATCAGGAAGATCCCCCAGATATATCAGTAAATAAACGATGTCTTTGTTGAATTCTCTAACTTAATTGAAATGACACGCGGCTAGTGAATCATCAATATTACCTCCTCAATACATTGACTGTCTTTAAAGAAATTATTTGAGTCACGGTGAGCTCTTTTGAATGCATCTGGTACCGCAGGGGGAAAAGACAGGAAAGTTGTACTGAGGTGTTCTAACAGTTTTCACGTGAAAATAGAATTTTGTGAAATACTAAACGATACATAGAATTTCGTAATAGAGAGTTATTTTTTGCTTGAAAATCGAAAAAACAAGAAATTTTAGTTGCAAATTTAATATAAAGACAAGTAGAAGTAGCAGGAGAGTGCTCCTGCCAGAAGGGTTTTGTAAAACAATTAGTAAATCAAACAATATATTCTGCATATCAAATACTTGACTAATATACAGATTTTATAAATTGAGTTCAAAAAATTATTATGGTTATTATGTTTTTAAATTCGCTGCCATTTTGTTTCATGTATTTTGACTCCGTCGCTCAATTAATCATGATAACATTTCAATATTACAAACCATTTCTAACATTTTGATCAAAATTCCTACATATTTGTAGTGTCTAGGCCCCTAGTGTCATGTGTTAATGTTGTTGTAATTGTTAAATATTCAATCGGCTGTAACTTAGCTGTTTATAGTTCAATTATTGTGAAATTTTCCGTACACATAGGGTTGCTTCCAAAAAATTATTATTAATGCTTTTGAGAAATTTAAGTGTCCAATCTTGATTTTATAAACATAAAAGTAAGTTGATCAAATTTTGACTTCTGAGGTATTTGTTGCTCTTGTACCTCTAAAGTCTCACCTCTGTGATTTTTTTCAGATTTCGGGTTGGGTACGTATCCCCTTCCCCTGCACCCCTCAAAGCGAAACTTGTCATTTGAAGACTTGTTTTGAAAAGTTCTCGTCAAGATCTTTCATTTCATACCCATATTACCTACAGGTAATGAGATTTTTTTTCGGGAGCCACTCCCCTATATGACGAGACCCCCTTAAACAACTTATGAATTTCTTTTTCTGGTGAAACTTTTAAGAGGGCGGCACTGTGCACCTACCTAAAAAATCGTATGTTTCTAGCTTATGAAGTTTGCGGGAAAAAGTGGTGTGACACAATAACGGACGGGCGGACGGACAGACGAACAGACAAGACGCGATTTTAGTAGAGTTTTGTAAAATGGTTTTACAAAATCCCAAAAAAGAGAATAAAGAAAATGTGTAGTTAAATAATTACCTTCGGTCTTTCCTTTCGCTGTGAACCTGACCGGGTATGGGACGCGCCACGTTCGCTGGCCTGTAGTAATCGAGCAGTCATACACGCAAACTGCTCGAAACCCTTCCCATCTCCTACCCAAAATTTTAGTGGTAGTAGCACAGGGCAATTACCGATTGTTGTGAGTGCTTACACGGGATATTGCTCGAAATTCTTAAATTTTAACCGGAAGTACAACTGTTGAAGATGTGATAAATCTGCAAAATAAGTACTGAGCTAGCCATGTTAAAATCAGAACCAGATAATACAAATCGGAAAGGTAATTCGTTGTTTGCTGCGGTCGATGATCAAAGACAACAAATGAAAAACATGTTAATGGCTCAAAAGAAACACTACTTGCATATGAAGAAATGCTACAACGAAAGTGAGCAAGAGTTACTGAGATTGAAATGAGAAAATGATGCCATGGCAAAAGAAATGCACGTATGCGTAAAAATTTTCCTCAGTGCTGATAAGCATTAGAAAGGGAAACGTAATGAATGTATTCAACAATCGCTCAAAGACGTACACCCCATGTCAATCAAAATACAGACAGTAGGCTTTTTTTTAAACAATTCCGGAAGTCGACATTTATCGAATGTAGATGTACGGCAAACATCACCCATTAGCTTATCGAGAGTATCTAGTGTAAGCCCTTATCCTTCATCTCATGATGGCTCTTTATCGGTGCCTATAGGAAATAATACTGGATCGTTACAAGACCCGACATCCGCTCATTTCACACCCCCACTTAATACTCCGCTTGATGAAGAGCAAGAGCATTCGAGCAGTCCGTATACAATACTCATTTTCGGAATAATAGCGCCCTAAAATAAAATAAAGAAAAAAAGAATTATTCCTTAAAGCACTATTTGTTTTTTATTTTTCCAAATATCGATATTTCGGAGATAAATGATCTCCTTCCTCAGTGGCGATATTCTGAAGCTAATTGCTGTTTACATGGCCTTTTATAACAATAGTTTTTTCCCCTAGAGTAATTAAACGGTAATTAACAACAGAAGAATCTTATAAAAAGGGGTTTTAACAAAATAACGATTTTTGTATGGAAAGGAGATATTTCAAGTGATGACTCACACCAACTTCATTAAGTAACTATACCCGTTGCCAACATCGGTATTCATTCTTTTGTTTTTCGGAACTCGAGATATCCACAAACTTTCGTATCCATCCAGTTTTCTCCAATCAGCTACTTCCTGCACAATCTCGAGATTTTCCCATTCGATTTTATGCTTTTCTTCGACAATGTGCCTCGCTACCGCTGATCTTGCTGTTTCTGTTGTACCTCGTTTGATTATTTGTTCCGCTTCTTTGATGTGCTCTTGCCACCGGGTTTTCGCTAGTCGTTTCGTTTGCCCAATATAAACCATGCCACACTCCGGGCAAGTGATCTTGTAGATACCGCCTTTTTCTTCCTTGTTTTTCGGGTCCTTCGCTGATCCTAAGGCTGTTTCTAGGCTGTATTTTCTGCTGGTAAAAGCTGCGTTGTTTCCCGTCATTTTTATTATCCTTTGAAGCTTTTTCAAAATTGTTGTGTGGGTGAGTGAGATCCTGCTTACCTGTTGTTCTTGCTCCTGTTTAAATAATGTTGTCAGCTGATTTTTGCGTTGTTCGTGCTGCTTTTTCTTTATCCGTTGTTCGATTACTTTTGTGCTGTACCCATTCTTCATCGCTGTTTCCATTATGTAGTGTTTTTCCAACTGTAGTCGCTCGTTTGTCATTGGTACCGTGATCATCCGGTGAATCATCATATTGTACGCTGCCATTTTGTGCCCATATGTGTGGTTTGACGTGCTCGGGATCGTTCTTTGTGTGGTTGTTTCTTTCCTATATATGTCAAATTCAAGTTTGCCAGAGCCTTTTATTATGCTAATATCCAGGAAAGGTATCCGATCGTTCTTCTCTTTCTCCATTGTAAACGCTATTCGTGGGTGTATATTGTTCAGCTCATCCAAAAGTTTTTCCGCTTCCTTACTTTTGATCACCGTGAAGATGTCATCTACATATCTGATCCAGATAGGTGGCATTATTTCTTTGTGTTCGAGCTCCGTCTCGAGCCACTCCATAAAGATGTCACTTAAGATAGGTGAGAGAGGGTTTCCCATTGCTGCTCCTACTGTTGCTTTGTAGAAGTTTCCTCTGAACATGAAGTAGTTCTCACTCATACATAAGGTGGCTAATTTAGTGTAACATTTTACACGTTTCCTCCACTCTGGGGACTTATCATGTTTGAGCACCCAGTCTTCGAACAGTGCCAAGGCTTGTTTTACTGGTAGGTTCGGGAACAAAGATTTGACGTCGTATGAGACCAGCATATCATCCTCCGCTATTTGCACTGTTTGGAGAATCTCAATCAACTCATCCCTGTTTTTGACGGAGCGCTTGCTTGGTTTGTATGGGAGTTTACTGCATTCTTGTAGCAGCCACTTCGCTATTTTGGTTGTAGGAGCATTCGTCGCCGTAATTATCTCCCTCATTTCTTCACCATTTTTATGTACCTTTGGTGCACATTTAACCCTTGGCAGACATGGGTTTGATACTCGAAGTCTTTTGATATCACCAATCACTGCTTTTCACTCTTTTAGAGTTTTTTCCACTCTATATATTGATTCTGGAAGCGGATCAGTGCGTAGCTGGTGGTAGTTTCCATTATTTAGTTTGTCCATAACAAGTTGTTCGTAGTGGCTTCGGTCCATTATGACAATCGAATTCCCCTTATCCGCTCTCAGGTAGTACACTGGTTTTGCTTTCAATTCTTTGAGCACTTTCCATTCTGCGTTGTTTTTCGCATTCTTCGCCTGGGATATTTTGATCGCTTCCGCCGTTCGTTGCCTTACTTTTTGTTTTGTTTCGTTGTTCATGAATCTAATTGCCGCTTCAACATCTAAAACAATATCCTCCACCGGAAGGGTACCGTAATTGACCGCATATTTCAGACCTTTGTTGAGGAGATTAAATTGCTCCTGTGTGAAGGTTTCAGTTGATTTGTTGATGACGAAGTTTCCTATCGGTTCTGATGTGGTCGCTTGTTCCTGCTCTACATTTGTTTTTCCCCTCAGCAAATTCAATTTGTTGTCCAAAATTTTTCGCTTCCTGTCCTTTTCGCATTGTTTTGCACGTTGTACCTTCTCCATGATGTTATTGATGTCGCCTTTTTGCCCTGTGCCGTTCATCGCAATTTTCAGGTGCAGCGAGTAGCACTCTAATGTTAACGCATGCAGTTTTCCGTACAGTTGATTCACACTCCTCTTTATCAGACTCCTTTCTACCATTTTCCGTTCTTTCTTGGTTTCAAAAATCGATGATTTTAAAGATATTCGGTGGCTTTTTGGGGTCACCTTGTACTTCAAACACGATCTCAAGAACCTAATGTCCTCTGTAAGCCCACCGATTGTCCTATGTAGCTTCAGAAATCTGTTGAACTCCGATTTTGACCTGGTCGTCTCATCTACAATACTCATTTTCGGAATAATAGCGCCCTAAAATGAAATAAAGAAAAAAAGAATTAGCATAATAAAAGGCTCTGGCAAACTTGAATTTGACATATATAGGAAAGAAACAACCACACAAAGAACGATCCCGAGCACGTCAAACCACACATATGGGCACAAAATGGCAGCGTACAATATGATGATTCACCGGATGATCACGGTACCAATGACAAACGAGCGACTACAGTTGGAAAAACACTACATAATGGAAACAGCGATGAAGAATGGGTACAGCACAAAAGTAATCGAACAACGGATAAAGAAAAAGCAGCACGAACAACGCAAAAATCAGCTGACAACATTATTTAAACAGGAGCAAGAACAACAGGTAAGCAGGATCTCACTCACCCACACAACAATTTTGAAAAAGCTTCAAAGGATAATAAAAATGACGGGAAACAACGCAGCTTTTACCAGCAGAAAATACAGCCTAGAAACAGCCTTAGGATCAGCGAAGGACCCGAAAAACAAGGAAGAAAAAGGCGGTATCTACAAGATCACTTGCCCGGAGTGTGGCATGGTTTATATTGGGCAAACGAAACGACTAGCGAAAACCCGGTGGCAAGAGCACATCAAAGAAGCGGAACAAATAATCGAACGAGGTACAACAGAAACAGCAAGATCAGCGGTAGCGAGGCACATTGTCGAAGAAAAGCATAAAATCGAATGGGAAAATCTCGAGATTGTGCAGGAAGTAGCTGATTGGAGAAAACTGGATGGATACGAAAGTTTGTGGATATCTCGAGTTCCGAAAAACAAAAGAATGAACACCGATGTTGGCAACGGGTATAGTTACTTAATGAAGTTGGTGTGAGTCATCACTTGAAATATCTCCTTTCCATACAAAAATCGTTATTTTGTTAAAATCCCTTTTTATAAGATTCTTCTGTTGTTAATTACCGTTTAATTACTCTAGGGGAAAAAACTATTGTTATAAAAGGCCATGTAAACAGCAATTAGCTTCAGAATATCGCCACTGAGGAAGGAGATCATTTATCTCCGAAATATCGATATTTGGAAAAATAAAAAACAAATAGTGCTTTAAGGAATAAGTCCGTATAGTTCGGTTAGACATAGTCCAATTACCACATCACTAACCGCATTGTCTCCTACTTCAATGCCAAACAGATATCAATATTCACCTGCCTATTCTCCTAAAGACAGCAATACTTATAGTCCAACACATTTCTCATCAAATGCTCGTCAGAACTATTTAACAGTCCCTGGTAGCCATAATAGCACTCATCACTTTAGTAGTAAGAAAGGACAATTTGATAATATTTATAATCCTCCAGACATTAGTCAAACGACGCATTCGTCATTTACAAATTTACCGGGACTATTGCACGTGCAAAACACAAACATATCTAATAACAATGTTCTTCATAGTTCCCACAGTAATTTAACATCAATTGGAATGGCATGCTGACTTTTTCTCACGTTACGTTTTGGAAGTTTGAGTGGAATGTGCTTTATCACTAAGTTGATAGTAGACCGAATGATAATCTGCCAAACATCCAGTCCACGCCAAAAAACATTGGTTCTATACCGTTTGACGATACATCATTTGCTCAGCTTGGCTCTCTATCGAATTAAACAAGTCAGCAACACCCGCGACAAACACAACCTCAACCACAACGGCGTCAGCAGCAACATGCATTGCAGCAGCAACATGCATTGCAGCAGCAATATCCATTGTAGCAGCAACATGCATTGCAGTAGCAACATCCATTGCAGCAGCAACATGAAACAAGAATGACCAGTGGAAAATGTGGGGGAATGGATTGGGACTTGATCCCGTACCACTCTGCCCGGCAGTTAACTTTTAGTTAGCAAGAGAAAAGAAAAATCGAGTTGAAAAAAGTGATGAAGAAGGGAAGTGATTGCCGAAAATTAGATACTGGGGTGTAACGAGAAGTGCAAAAAATAAATGTCATGTCTGGTATTATTCGAGAGAAATGTGGTTGTAATCGAAAAATTTAGACTTGAATACGTTTCCCAATCGCAAAATCATACAAAGAATTATCTCTAAAGAGCCGCGTGTACGGACTAAATTGACGGCAATTTGCTGTAAAGTGCGAGTGAATCAGAAGTGAAAGAATGGAATGTGAGATTAATTATGTTTTCCATGTGGAATGCGTTATGAAATGCTCAAAAATATAATTGCACAGTGCATTAATCGGGTCGTGAATTACGGTTTTTGCAAGGATAACAGCGGGTAGTGAATGTGCGCTTGATATGGAAAACTAAAGGGTGGAAGATACGCTAATTAGAAGCTTACTCATCTTGAGTGTTTTCCTGTCATAAGATTCTGAGTTGTGTGCGCGCTTTGTAGTAACCAGTTAACTTTGCAACTATTGAAAGTGGTTTAAAAATTAAACTCTGGTTTAACGTAAAATCTTGGTTTAAAAATTAAATTCTGGTTTAACGTAAAATCTTGGTTTAAAAAAATTAAATTCTGGTTTAAAAATTAAATTCTGAAAGATTGGCCAGCAGCCAGAATCAGCGAAAATTGTTTGACTTATCCTGATTCGTTGACTAACCTGAATTTCCTCCTAGGCAACCCACCTGCATCTTTATCGGGCGCTCGTGTTGATATAGGTAAGTACCCCTTTTTTTTATCTCAATTGCCTAAATAAAATATATTTAGGTATATTATTTCTAACGGGGAAAAGATGAATGAGAAGGAGAATAAGTGAAGGGGGTTAGTGTACCAACTTTATTTAAATTTTATATGTTTTTTTGATTATACACAATTTTTTATCGGAATGAAGAGTTTGTTCATCGCGAGTTATGTTTGTAGAATTTTTGATTATTTAACAATAATAATGTCTGGGTAAATTCCAATTTTGGTTTTTCCATTCCTTCCAGTCTGACCGAGTATAGGACCCGCCACGATGGAAGGCTTTCCGATTAACATGGGCTAGCCATTGGGCGCGCTTCACCGTTTTTGACGCTTAACAGGGGCTCTTGCCGGGTAGAGTGGCCTTCCGCTTGCAAGCCCTTTTATGATATAGGGTTATGTGATTTCAGTGCATAACTCTATAGCATAAATTGGTTACGTCTGTGCTTCTCATTCGTGGGGAAAAGTCATACAAAGTGCTTTTGTATGTGTTTCTCACCCAAATGGGAAACACATGGCCACGTCTACGTTTGGATATTCATCCAGTTGGACGGGTGCGAGGGGCACTGCTTCCATCCGGATGCCCCACTCTTATTTGTGGGCCATAAGAATCGTCAGGTAACGACGAAGTCTCCGCAAGTCCGTCCGTTTTTGCTCGTTTCCACTTGTTCTCGGAACAAGCAATTCTCACCCTTAGTGGTTACCTCCTTTTTCGTCTTCGGTGGACTTTTTTTTGTGACCTATGAATTCGTGGATGTGAATTTCTTTTGTTGTGGGTCCTTGTGCTGGGGGAATGAACCCGCCCCACGACACCGCAACGCTAGCCTGCCAGCGCATTCACGCGTCCCCAGACAAGGCCAATCTGGGCGGATCTCAACATTCTCTTCCGCCAACCAGACCATCGCCGCAGTCCTTAAGGGATATTTATACCTGCTTTCACTACAGGCCCCTCCACTATAATGAGCTAGCCATCGGGTGAGTTCACCTCTTTTAAAGTCATTTACAGGTGCTCTCGCAGGGAAGAGTGACTTGTCACTCGTATTATGTGATTCCATCACATAAGATTATAACATAAATTTGCCATGTTCATATTTTT
This sequence comes from Odontomyia ornata, assembly GCA_963969285.1. NCBI lineage: Eukaryota > Metazoa > Arthropoda > Insecta > Diptera > Stratiomyidae > Odontomyia > Odontomyia ornata. Next base: position 40,167,814 of record OZ017742.1, read on the forward strand.
TATTTAAGGGAAATTCATGGTGATTATGTTTGTATGAGTTTTTCACTTAAATGGAAAGTATATGGCCATGTCTACATTGGATTTTGATCCGGATGGTGGGGTGCGAGGGGGCACCGCTTCCACCTGGATGTCCCACTCTGATTTGGGGGCCATAAGTATCGTCGTTAACAACGAAGTCCTGTCAAGTCCCGTCTGTTTTCGCTAGGCCCAGTTTGCTATTTGGTTTAGCAATTTCAACCTTTAGTAGGTCACCTCGGCCTCGACTCGTATTTGTATCTTTTAAATTCTTGAATGCGAAATTTTTTTGTAGTGGGTCTTGGAGCTGGGGAAAAGAACCCGCTCCACGACACCGCAATGCTAGCCTGCCAGCGAATTCGCGCGTCCTCAGACAAGGCCGATCGCGGCGAACCCCACCATCTTCTCTCGCTGAGGCAGCAAACCATCGCTGCAGTCTTGTACGGACATCTTAATACACGCATTTTACTACACCGTGGAGGGGGACAACAAATTTTCGTACATTTCCCCATGTTGGTGCATCCGTCGTGGTAAAACGTCTCAGTTAAAGACATGTTTTGAAAAATTCTCATTAAAAACTTTCATTAAATACATTGCAAGGATCTACCCCCACTCTTAGACACCTTATACAATTTTACACCCAAACTATGAAGAGGTCGCCACTTATGACTGCTAGTGTAACTTCTGAGAAAACTTGCTGTGACATACGGACGAACAGACGGGCAGATAGGTCGCAATACTAGTAGGGCTTTTTTGCACATATTATAAAAAACCCTTAAAAAAAGTTTCTTCTCGTTCTAAAAACAAAAATTAGTTCTGCAAGAGAGAACAAGGCTTATTTATTTAAGTCTTATTTTAAATTTATAAGCCCTAGTAAAATTCTTGGCAAAGCTTATTCATCAAATATACAAACTAAAAATTCACTCTTTGTATGAACAATTCAATCCGTCATATCCAAATTTACTCCTTGATTTGCATTCCACCCCAATACCACTCCTGCCAGATATTCTTCGTCAAAAGAAATGAAAAGTATGGAGAGAAGGCAGGAACCTCATAATTTATACAACGTTCACGCGATCTGAGTTTCAGTTAGTTCTTCAAATATCGCCTGAGTCTATCATTGACTTTGTTTTTAATATTAAAGAACATGGTCGCGGCTTGAGTTCGGCCGATAGTCAAATGAACCTTAAAATGTTCCTTCATCACGTGTGATACATACGCGTGATTTAGGAATGCTTAACTATCTATATCTCTGTTGATACCTACATCAAAGAAATTCAATTATTGTATGTTTTATCCGGAGCTTTTTAGATTCTCCATTCAAAATTTAAAGGTTTGAGTGTTGAAAAGAAGAGTGAGTAATAGTTGGTGTTGGTGCATGTATGAATAGAATATCGTCAGACTAATTTTAATAAATATTTAAACAAATGACCCGACTCACGTTTGAACTTGACGTCAAATTTTTTGAAGGAATTTTGGACCAGAATAAATTATTAGGTTGCTCTTCAATGGCTTTTTCGTATATATTATGCAAGATTGACATCTTGACAAGGAAGTAGGGGTGGCTCAAACCATCTACCAATTTTTGTAGAAAATTTTACGGATCTTAATTAACAAATATGTTAAAATCGAATTAATCTGTCTAATTAAAAAGGTGGTAAATATATAAGTAATCATATTTGAAAGTGTTCCAAATTTTCTCCAACTGAAAGTATGAAAATTGACAATGAAAAAAAGGCTCTCCTCAAACTTGTGACAAAATCAACATCAACATGCAACATATGCGTATGGTAAGCAATGGGCGCAAATTTAAAAAACTTATTTAATTCCTACTCGCATTGTCCAACCCATTCAACTGATGCCGCACCTTACGAGCAGCATATCAACTGAATCTACCAACAAAAATTAAACGAAGTTCCTCAGAACATGGTATACCTTTTTTTGTTTTCCATGCAAACCAATCTAATTGAGAAACATCCGATAATTTCGTCATTCAAAACACTGAATTGATTTTCGACAGCAACCTGCTAAAGGTCAGTATGACATTGATCAAGAACCGCACTTGCGCCTCACCAGATAGGAAGCGACAACAGGTAGTTCATCCATAATTGAAACAGAACCAGTGCAGTGCCAGCTCCAATAAATTAGCATAGCCTTAGCCAAATGTGTAGATGGTCTTTTGGAGGAAATTGGATGCCTTGGTTGTTCCTGGCGCACACACTTTTGCACATACGCATCGAATTTCAAATTTGATGTTTTGAATTAAATGTGCTCGCAGCTACAGGTCTCCAATTTTAATCCTGCACTAAGCTTCCTTGATTTGCAACGGATCGTTCCTAAGTGATGCTCTCCGGCGTATCAATTACATGTTCAATTGGTTTAAGTGATGCAAGCAAGTGATGGACGTTTTAGGCCTCCAAAAAGGGGGGTCATCATTAGTCGAAATTATTTTAAAGTAATGTTGATTTATTGTAAAATGTTGATTTAAGGCCTTAGGAATTTCTTAATGCGTTTGCAATCATTTCCACTAAATAAATAAGATTAATCTATTCATGTTATTTATATGAATTCGTAACTTTGCATCCAACATCCCGCAGGGGGAATGCCGGTCGACAAGAGCTCTCTTGGAGGCTAGCATTCTTTGGGGAGTTCCGCCCCCACGTACCCGAGGAAACTCCGCAGGGGGAATGCCGATCGACAAGACCACTCTTGGAGGCCAGCATTCTTTGGGGAGTTCCGCCCCCACGTACCCGAGGAAATTCCCGCAGGGAGAAAGCCGGTCGACAAGAACATTCTTGGAGGCTAGCATTCTTTGGGGAGTGCCGCCCCCACGGACCCGAGGATATGGGGGGTGCCGTGAGGTTCCCTCTTATTGTATCTGGATTACGCTTTGGACAACGAACTGGAATTGACGCTTTGGGCTGGCGGATGTGATGGTTTGGACCTAGTTGCTTTGCACAGTAGCGCCGAGGTGAAACTCGTGTGTGAACGGCTCCAATTCAACTATCATACCGTCTCCGTCCCGGTAAAACCTTGGCAGGCCTCGGAGTACGTTCGAAGTTCGCACCATTGGGTTGGTGGTGTAGGTTCGGTTGAGACGGACTCCCGATTAGCGCTGGTCTGGCTCTGAGCACTTGTCCCCATAAGGGCTTGTGCCAACCCTCGCATGGCCTCCCTGCTCTGCAAAGATAACCATGGGACCAAAAAGGCGACTACACATACGAACGGAGATAGCGGCTCCGAGGGGGGACCCAATAAAATGGAGCAAACAAATGAAACCACAAGCAAACAGGACGCTAGCACGGAGAACCCTTTCAGGCAAAAACCGCTGTTGGCAAGAACACCGATAAAACAAGTCACCGATTGCGGGGGGAGGCAGCAAACCCCAGAAACACTGTTAAAGTCAACACCACAGGTTAAATCATCGGAGACAGACCACAGACGGACTAACGAACGAAAGAAGGCAGAGTGCGTTGTGCAACCTGGCATCATTGCAGCCTTTGGGCGCAGTAGAAGGACTATGCGCACCCCGGAGCGCCCAGTGCAAGACGTACACAATCCGGATCAAGTTGCGACACCAACGGAGGCCAGTGTAAGACTGGGGGAGGGAGAAGTTTTGCCGTTCGCCGACGCCACTTCAAACGCGATCCAAGCGATAGAAGCAAAAGGGCTAGGAAACGGGGGCCTCTCCCAAGAGGTGGCGCCAAATAACACAATCGCCCTTGACCGCGCCGAAGAGGAGCGGCTTACTCGGAAAGCGGGGAATATCGTCAAACAACTGAGGGCTGCCTGCGAAGTGCAGAAAAACATAGGCAAGAGTGTCAAGAATGGCATTCTTGAACTGGAGGAGCTTTTTGGCCGCATAACGCACTACAGGCGGAGGTGGCTTGCAGCCGAGAAGCACCAAAAAGACACGCTCTCCCTCGAGGCATCAGTGGGTCCTAGCAGCAGCAAAAGAATGGCCGGTAGCCCAATTGAAGGCGACTGTGAGAAAAGGAGGAAGGATGAGACCATAAACCAAGTTGACACTCCAGGCGAGGAGTTTCATGTGGTGCGAAACAAGGCAGCGAAAAAAGCGGCCAAAAAGCTACTCCTAGAAAAAAAAGACAAAGAGCTCAACCACGAAGAGAACAAGGAGCCCCCCGCTATACCGCAGAAAACAAAAAGCAAACCGCGGCACAAACCCTTGCGAGAAGCACTGCTTATTAAACCCACTAAGGGCCGAACCTACGCAGATGTCCTCCGTGAAATTAAAGGAGCGGTCAAGCCAGACGACACCAAAACTGCCATCAAAGCAGTTCGACCAACCCGGACCGGCGGCTTGCTGGTGGAATTCGGGCCAGAGGCCACAAACAAAGATGCATTCTGTGACGCGGTTCAAAAGGTTCTTGGAGATGCGGCAACGGTTGCCTCGCTCGAACCAATGGCCACCCTGGAAATCAGGGACCTTGACTGCGTCACGGACAAAGCTGAAGTAGAGGATGCCATTAGGAGGGAGTTCCCCAGCTTAAGTGAAGTCAAGGCAAGATTGACGCGTGAAAACACAAGGGGGCAACGCATGGCTATTGTCGAACTAGCTGATAAAGACGCCCAGCAAATCCTGGCGAAGGGCAAAATTAAGATAGGTTGGGTGATCTGCAGGATACGGAGAAGAGCGATCCCTATCCGCTGCTTCAGATGCCTCGAATACGGACACACCGCGTATGGCTGTAGGGGACACGACAGGAGATCTCTGTGCTACAAATGTGGTGAAACGGGGCACAAAAGGAAGGAGTGCACGAACGAGGCAAAATGCATTCTTTGCAAGGACGCTAAGCTAGCACCCGGCGACCTCAAACATGAGCCGGGGACAGGGAGATGCCGGGTTTTCAAGGAGGCCCTAACTAAAGCCAAATCGATACTCAAATGATCCGTATCCTGCAGGTCAATTTGCACCGAAGCATAAACGCCCAGGACCTACTTGAGCAGTTTGCGAGGGATAAGAAAGCTGACCTCCTGTTGCTGAGCGAGCAACATCATAACAAGGACTCGCAAGCGTGGTACCCTGACAAAACTGGTACCTCGGCCATCTGGGTTCGAGACAGCGCCCGCCTTCAGGTGCAGGGCCATGGACGCGGGGATGGTTTTGTGTGGGTGCGGTGTTCAGGGATAACATATTTCAGTGTTTATCTGACGCCTAACGAGGCAATGCGATCCTTTCGAACCAAACTCGATGCCCTGGAGGACGCTGTCTCGAACACAGAGGGCCACATGCTGGTCGGGGGAGACTTCAACGCTAGAGCCATCGAATGGGGTATGCCACAATCCGACCCAAGGGGAAAGCAAATATTGGACATGGCGGCCAGAACAGCGCTTTTTGTCCTAAATACTGGTAACACCCCTACTTTCCGCCGCTGGGGTTGCGTAGGAACCATACCCGATGTGACACTCGCTTCGGAGTCCCTGGTACCTAGAGTACACAACTGGCGAGTACTAGAGGACTACTCGGCTAGTGATCACCAGTATATAGCTGTTGAGATTCACGACGGTGCCACTCTGCATGCATATGCCCAAACTTCAATCCTCGGATGGAGGACTGGGAGGATGGACGTCGAGAAGTTCACTGACGCGCTTACGGCAGGCGCACCGTTGCTGGGAGCTCCGCCAGGGAGTGGAGGGCCTACAGCCAAGGACTTGGTGAACTCAACTATGAGTACCATCATAGCTGCTTGCGAGTCTTCCATGCCCCGCCGAAGACCCCGACATGGTAAGCCTCCAGTATACTGGTGGTCAAACGAGATCGCCGAACAAAGAAGCGAGTGTCACAAACTTCGGCGAGAGGCCCAGCGGGCGCGAACACGGGAGGAGGCAGACACTAGGCTAGCAGCATACAGGTCCGGCAGGAAATATCTTCGCAGGCTTATTAACAAGAGCAAGGCCCGATGCTGGCAAGACCTCGTGGACGATGTAAATAGGGATCCGTGGGGCCTAGGTTACAAGCTGGTCATGGGGAAACTTGGTGCCCTACGGAAGCCTTGTATACATGACGCGGAAAAGATGGACGCGATAGTGCGGGGACTCTTCCCCGCCCATCCCGTCCGTGTTGACGCTGTCCATGGTGAAACAGCAGTCGAGTGCCCACTCTTCACACAGCTGGAACTGGAGGAGGCAGTCCTCTCCCTGAAGGCAAGGAAGGCTCCAGGTCCAGATGGTGTACCAGCTGAGGTTTTGCAGCTCATCTATCACCATTGTCCTGACTTGCTGCTCAGCACATTCAACGCTTGCCTACGGGACGGGGTTTTCCCGGTACGATGGAAGGTGGCGAGGCTCCTGCTGGTCAGCAAGGGGAAGGGAAATCCCGAATCGCCGTCTGCATACCGCCCGTTATGCATGCTAGACACGGCTGGGAAAGTGCTAGAGAAACTCATCAAGGGAAGACTCACTGACGCGATTCGTGCTGCTGGGGACCTATCTCCTCGGCAGTACGGCTTTAGAGCAGGACGTTCTACCATTGATGCGATTGCAGAGGTGGTGAACGCGGTCCAAAAGGCAGAGGCATATAGTCGCACCAAGCGACGGATCGTCCTGTTGGTGACACTCGACGTCAGGAATGCCTTCAACTCCGCTAGATGGGTGGATATTCTGGATACGCTGGAAAACTCTTTTCAAGTTCCAGAATATCTAATGCGGCTTTTGAGGAACTACCTAAAGGACCGAAGCCTGCTCTACGACACGACACAGGGCCAACGAAGGATGGCGGTTACATCGGGTGTTGCCCAGGGATCTATCCTTGGTCCGGACCTGTGGAACGTGTCTTACGACGGGCTACTGAGACTTGAGATGCCAGATGAGTCGCGCTTGGTCGGCTATGCGGATGATGTTGCGGCTCTGGTCGCCGGACGCACCGTTGAACAAGCGCAACTTAGGCTAGGTATGCTAATGCGCCGAGTGAGGGACTGGATGACTACTCGCGGGCTCAGTCTAGCACTGGAGAAAACCGAAGTGGTCATCTTGACAAAAAAGAGAATCCCTAGAGTAAGGATGATCAGTATTGGAGATATACAGATCGAATCGAAGCCAGCGGTGAAGTACCTGGGGCTACTGATCGACTCGAAGATGAGTTTCTCTGAGCAAATCAGGGCAACGGCTGAGAAGGCTGCTTCGGGAATATCGGCCCTGAGTCGACTTATGGCCAACGTAGGGGGACCCAGCCCATCAAGAAGACGCCTCTTGATGAGTGCTGTAGGGTCAGTGCTACTGTACGGAGCAGAGGTATGGGGCGACGCTCTCAGCAAGGAGGTATACCGAAAACGATTGGCACAGGTACAGAGAAGAGGAGCACTGAGAATTGCATCTTCGTATCCAACAGTCTCCGACTCGGCGGTGAGAGTGATTGCAGGCGTGATACCTGTCGCCCTCCTTGCTAGAGAGCGCCGCGCTATTTACCTGCGCCGAAACGAGGATGCGAGGGAGATGGTTGTCCGCGAGGAGAGACAACGCTCGCTCAACGATTGGCAGCAGTCTTGGAGGAATTGCACGAAGGGAACGTGGACTGCGCGCCTCATCCCGGATGTGAGACCGTGGCTAAATCGAAACCATGGTGAGACTGACTTCTATCTGACCCAGCTTTTGAGCGGGCACGGGTGTTTTCAGTCTTACCTGCACAAGATCGGCAAGTCACGGTCTCCCGATTGTCGGTTTTGCCCAGGAGAGGAGGACAATGCCTGTCACACATTTTTTGCGTGTACGAAATGGGCCAGGCTGCGAAGGGAACTCTACAGGGAGACGGGAGAGCTCACCCCGGATAATATAGTTGCGGTGATGCTCGAATCGGTTGACAAATGGAACCAGGTGGCACATTATGCTCGGGCAGTCCTAAAATATAAAAGGGACTCACAGCAGCCGGAGGCGCTGGGGCTGGGGGATCGCTCTTCTGGCAATTCCTCTTCCCCCCTCCCGTCCCGCTAGGAAAGGGACTCCCCAGCTTGAAGGCGCCCCACGGCGTAACAAAACGAGACCTGGCCCGAAGTAATGTGTCAAACGGTTCCAGGCTAGGTTCTCAGATTGACAGGGGAGGTGTTTAGTGGGTAGTCCAAAGGTATCCTCCATGGGAGTCCCACACTGCCAGACTCGGCGGGCATAAATGCCTTCACCTCCCTACCACAAAAAAAAAAAAAAAAAAAAAACATCATTTACAAACTTCAGAGAAGGATAATCCAGCATTATGGTAAGCTGTTTTGCTTATTTCAATACCTGAGAATGCCATATTAACCTTTGTATGCGATTGGTTGATTTATAGTTGCGTTAACAAATGATTGGGTTGCTCGCAAAGACATATAAATTAATGGACGAGAAATGAGTTTATTTTCATCCATACGTTTATGAAGCTTTATTGCTATATACATGCCTTCCTTCCCCATACGAATTGAAACCCTCTCGCTTTACACGCCGCCAGAGTATCCACACACTTAAGTGGCTCTCTAGTTGCTCTCAGGAAAATTCCCCCATCGAATTGTCAACGAAATATCAACCATATGATTGGAAACATGTGATTCATGAAAATTAATCAAATGACGGGAAACATCTAATCAAGTTGAATTCAAAATTGTAGACAGAACATTTTTTTAATTAAACCGTGTTGAATGTAGGGCAAAAGCGTTGCAAAAGTGATAATTAATTAAACTGAAAAGTTTGCCAGGGATCGCGAGTGTTTTTGTCTCGGGAAACGAAAAATGGAGTGATATGTGTGGGATTGTAAAAACAGCTATACGAAGCATGTCAGGAACTAAACCTTCGTAGGGTTAGTCATGTCGGATCTTTTATATCGTTTAAGTTAGAATACCCCGCACGACAAATTGATTTAGTTCAAGATATGAAAATTGGTGGGAGACGTCACGTCAAATTTATTTGAAATTCGAATCAACAGCTGATAACACGCCAACTTCACGCCACATTATAAAGTGTTTGAGTTCTCTCGATGTATTTCGCATAAATTCTCTCTGACATCTATGGTTGTTCGATATTTCATATCATGAGCAATTCATGTAGTAGCGGTTGCGTGGCTTATATTATTATGTACTACTTTAAAAATGAGATTTGTGACTATCTTCATTCGAAAACTAAGCGTCATTAGTAAACAACAAGTTAGTTAAAAATAAACTTGAGAATGGACAGTCAAAGAGAGCATTATCGGGAGATTTTATTGTTTTACTTCCGAAAGGGTAAAAATGCGGTGCAACCTCGAAAAAAATGTGTGAAGTTTATGGTGAGGACTCCGCTACTGAACGCCAGTGTCAGCGTTGGCAAGATGCACCACATACTTGTCGTCCAATCAGTACTGATGACGACAAAATAAAGAAGTTAATCGAAACTAGCCGGCGTATGACGACTTGAAAGATAGCAGAGAAGCTCGACATATCAAATCCAACCGTTTACTTTCACCTACAAGAGCTTGATTACGTAAACAAACTGGATGTTTGAGTTCCTCACGGATTAAAGGAAATCCACCTTACCAAAAGCATTAACATATGCTGCTCTTTGCTGAATCCTAACCAAAATGACCCATTACCAAAAATAATCATAACGGGTGATAAAAAATGGATCATTTACGATAAAGTAGTCCAAAAACGATGATGGACCAAGCATGATGAGGCCCCATAATCCACATCCAAAGCAATATTCACCAAAAGAAGATTATGCTTTCTGTGTGGTGGGATTACAAGGATATAGTCTACTTTGAGCTGCTTCCGAGAAACCAAACTATTGATTTGAATGTCTACTGTCGTCAAATACCGAAGTTGAATGGAAAAAATGCTCTGTACTGACCAATCGCAAACGCCTGATGTTCCATCATAATAACCTTGCTTAATCTGGCCCCACACCTCTTTGGTAGCCCGTAAGAAATTGAAAGACCTCAATCGAAAACTGATGCCTCATCCATCCTATAGCGTTGACTTAACACCATCAGACTATCATTTGTTTCGCCCGCTTCAAAAATATTTGAATGGTAAAACTTTCGATTCCGATCAGGCTGTTAACAATGAGCTGGACCAGTTCTTTGCTTCTAAAACCCAAGGCATCTTCAAACGTGGAATTTTTAACCTTACCGACAGACGGCAAAAGGTCATCCAACAAAATGATCAATACATCATTGATTAATGTTTGTTGTTATTATAAATAAATCTACTTTGAAAAGCATGAAAAAAAGACATAAATTATCGCACACCCCAATAAAAAATAGTGCTACCTACCGACCAAGCATACATATGTCAAAATATGAAGGCACTATTACAGGAAATAAGGCTTCCTGGTCTCAAATACTGTAATATCTCAATCGATTCTGCGCTATTTTTAATGACAGCTAATAATATTTTCTATTGTATGTATTTATATTTTCGAATTCACAATACATTTATCAAGGTGAGTTTCATAAAATCGAGTCTTTTATTGACTTCTGCCTTCAAAAATAATAATTGAGACACAAAAAATTGGCGACGAAATGAAGGAGATTCTGCAATCTACACGTCTGAATACGTGCGAGGAACAGGGCAGCCAAAATTTTTTCGAAATCAACCCGAAGCGATGAAGACAAGTCGTGAACACATAACCTCAAAATCTACATCCTGCTCGTAAATCAAAACAGGTTTCGAAATGGATTTAAGGTGAGGCTGATCTCATCAACACATCGAAATAGAACAACATATCGATTCTTCTTGCGACACACGTGGAAATTTGAGTCCAAGAGGCGGAATTGCCAACACCAAGCAGAAACCATAAATAACACGAGCGAAAATCAACTAAATTCAATATGGATCCAACTCAATTCAGCCAATTCATAAAAATCCAACAGGAACTGGTAAAGGCGATTATCAAATAACTGCAGAATATAGCAACCCAGAAGGCTCTCGCTGCTGCTCAACTGAAAGAAACTCTTGTGAGGTCGGGAAATACAGTTTTGATACCCAATTTCGAAAATTTTGATAAAAAAAAGAATCCTTTCGAAATTATATATTGAGATTTAAAAATGACATCAAAATGAAGGGAATTGAAGGGGATTGTGCAAAACGTCTTCTCAATTTAATTGGTACAAAAAATTTCAACATGACCGTGGCATTAGCGACTCCAACTCTTCCTGGAGAACTAGTTAAAAAAATCTAATGAAAATTTTGGAGAAACACTTGCCTCCAAAAAAAAATTCTCTCGTGGCTCAAAATAAATGTATCTTAAAGTATCAAGGGGAAAATCAATCAATAGCAGATTTTGTCGCTCTACTAAGAACAGATATTGGAGATTCTGAGTTCTTTTGCCCATGCAAAATGTCAGTCACAGATATTTTTTACGGGCCCAGCTAATCCGAGGTCTTCGTGACAATTCAATCGGCGAGAAAATTCTGCAGTTGACCTCAGCGCGATTGTCAACAAGGCAACAGCACTAAAGGCATTGAAACTCGTCTCAAGGGAGCTTTCTCAGAAATTCTCAGCACCCTCAATGGCCACGCCTTCAATATCTACGGACTTCAACAAAATCGACAAGAAGAAATCGAATAACGATCACCGCGAAAAGAAGAGCCAAAATTACCAGTTCCAGAAGAAGAAACCCTAACAAAAATCCAGGATCGTCTTGTCTTCGTTGGGCCTCGATGTAGCCTGCCTTTGATGTGGATGGTACAAACACCTAGTGAACGATTGCAAGATCGATTCCAGGAGCTGCAAAAAACAAGGACACATCGAGAAGGTCTGCATCCGTACGCTCCCTAAGAAGAAAAAGGAAAATCAGCAATCAACTCATCACATTTCGACCACAATTGAGGCCAGACAATACGGCACTTAACACATCGAAAACGTCCTCCAAAATCAACACCTATCGAAGGACAATGAGCGATTTACCGCTAGGGTGAAAAAAGAAGGAAAACCAATAACTTTCGAAGTGGACTCCGGTTCAGGCTATACATTTCTACCCCAAAATCAATTCGAAAATTTTGACCTCAAGGTTCCTCTGTTACCAGCATCGATGGAATTTCATTACTACACCTGAGATTTGTTCGTGCCTAATGGCAATATCAAGGTGAATGTGGAGCTCAACGGCACAATAACCAAAGAAGAAATTTTCATTGTTCCGGATGAATACTCTGCACTCCTGGGACGAATTTGAATTCAGCGCCTCAACATTGGCTTAGATTCCATCGGCGAGACATTCACGAAATACCAAGCACGTTCAATTCAGTGCATTGGCGTCAGCGATTTTTTTTCCGAATTCACAGACATTTTCTAGCAGGAGGTTGGTTGCATTCTGAATTTCAAGGTGTCACTAAAACTTCGTGGTGGAGCCAATCCTGTGTTTTTCCGCAAAAGAGAATTCCCTTACGCATTGGCGATCTGTGTTGATCAAGAACTGCAGACTCTCGGGAAAGCTGGAATCATCACAAAAGTGGAAACCAGCGACTGGGGGTCACCTCTCGTGGTATTTCTCAAAGCCAACAACCAAGTACGACTATGCGTCGACTACAAAAATGAGGTGAACGAGAGTCTCATTGGGGCGCATTACGCAATTCGAAAAATCGACGATATTCTCAAGAGTCTCGGGAGCTCTAAGTACTTCTGCAAGTTTCATCTCTACGAGACTTACCTGCACATGGATCTTACCAAATTCCATTTGCAAGAACGGAAACATTTTATAATTCACCACTACTGCGCCTGCCAAGAAACCACAATGCTACTGAGTTTGGCCCGTACCCTCCATCTTTAGTAATTTATAAGCATAGACTTAAGAATTTAATTTTAAATACCTAGCCTAGTATATATATATATATATATATATATATATATATATATATATACATATGTATATATATATATATATATATATATATATATATATATATATATATATATATATATATATATATATGATGATGCAATGTGAATTTGAATTAGTTGTTAATTTTCTTGTGAAAATCTTTTTATTTCTGTTTTATTTTTTTGTGCAATTAATTGAGAATACAAGTAACTTTTATATAAGGGAAAAATTTTTATTTCATTTCAAAGCTTATGCTCGTAAAAGTATTTTATTGCTTATTTCTTGTATTGTCCGATCACTTTTGGCCACCTCTGTATATATATATATATATATATATATATATATATATATATATATATATATATATATATATATATATATATATATATATATATATGTATATATATATATATATATATATATATATACATATATATATATATATATATATATATATATATATATATATATATATATATATATATATATATATATATATTATGTTGAACTTTTCATCTATATTGTTTGAATCAATCTTCTAATTGGACTTTAGTCTGTAAGTTGGTCGAATAAATAAATAAATAAATCCCTGTAGACGAAGCATCGAGCCAAACCCAGACAATATCGACTCGCCGCAGGACGTACAAGGTCAACCGACATTCATTCGGTGTCAAAACAGTGCCATTTGAATTCAATCGAATTATGGACCAAATTCTGAAAATGTATCAACCATCACAGTACGTATTCGAGAACTTTTAAAAACGATGCAAAGTTCAAGTGATTAGCCCAATGCGACGCGGCTTTCATCTAGCTCAAAGAAGAAATTGTCGGAGAGTGCGTGTTAGTACCGTTCAATCCAGCATTTGCAGTTCAACTTGTGTGCGACACCACCCCGTGGGAATCGGTGGAGAACTTTCACACATCATCAATGGCCAAGCGAGACCGATTTCTTTTGCCTCCAGATGCCTGACACAAGCAGAAAAAAACTACTCGCAACACACGTGAAGATGTGGCCATAGTTTTCTCTGTCGATCATTTTTTTCATTACTTGTTTGACCAAAAATTCAAATTGGTGACAGATAATCAAAAGTTAGCCCGGATTTCCCATCAACATGCCACCCATGACGGTCGCGAGACTGCAACGATACGCAGCATTTATTTCTGGTTTCAATTACCAAATTGAGTGTAAAAAGGGCGTCATCTACGGCAACGCCGATTGCTTATTCAGGGCCCCAATCGAAGCATGAGAGCATACCAATAGCTTTATCAACGCTGAAATCCACCAGATTTGCAACCTCATTGTGCATATTTTTTCAACCCTGACATTGACATAGGAATCGATTCACAAGGAAGCATACAAGGACCGATAAAGCCCTTCAAAAGCACCCTTGCAGCCATGGAGTGAACCAGGAAAAACTGGCACCGAACTCATATCGACTAAGTCGGCCCACTTAAAAGTTATCAATTTCTGATCGTGTTTGATGCCAAATCGAAGTGGGCAGAGATCAAATCATGTCGTTCGGCTCCAATATCGACATCTACAATCTCAGTCTTGAAGACATTTTTTCTCGGCACGGATTTCCATATATTATGGTGCTCGATAATGCGACAATTTCCACCTACGAACATTTTGCAAGAAATCCGGCATTTTTCTGAAATTCATAGCATCTGTACACCTGGGGACGAATGGCTCAGCAAAACGGAATGCTCAGACCCTGACAAATTGAATCGTAGCCATAAAGGATGACCCCGCGCCAAGGATAGACAAACTCCGCGAGATCCTACTTTGTTACCGAGTCACACCGTTGAAAAGTGGGCAATTACCGACCGAAATGTGTTTGTATCGACACATAACAATCCAACTGGACACTATGAAGCCAACAATTTAAAAAAAAAACCTCAACCCCGTATAGGGCACCTTGACAACTCAGCGTGGGAGCACGAGTCCAGGCACGGTACTACAGCAACAACAAAAATCTGTGGAAACCAGGGACCATTATCGCCAAATTCAGTCAACCACACTACCAGGTCAGATTTGATGACGAATGAACGCTAAAACGACACATCGACGAACTGCGCACTTCCAGGGTAAACCCTTCAGGTAACCTAGAAAGAATCCCCGAAGTCCCTGACAACGCAGAATCCGAATCAGAAGAAACTCAGGAACTGATTGAATACCGTAACCTTGATGATCTGGTCAACATCCCTAGTCCCGGAACCCCCAGACACGATAAACAACTGGCCCCAGTTGAGACCCATGAGTCAATTAATTTTGAATAGGAAGAACATCGAGAGACCGCACCAGATCTAGAACCCCTACGGCGATCCAACAGGCAACGTCGGCTATCAGTATATCTTCAACGAGGTTTCTTCCTTTGACTTCTAGACTTTTCTACGTAGATCCGTTTTTTTGTAAAAAAAAACAAAATCATGGAATCAACTTTTCAAACTTACAGATCTAAAATAAAAAAGTAACATTTATCAAACATTTTCAAAACCATTAATACACAAATCAAATAAATTGCTTGACCAGATCTAGGAGATTTTAACATTTCTCTCTCAATCAGTTGTTCCGCGCTATTTTGAATGACAGTTAATATTTTCTATTCAATGTATTATTGTTTTCGAGTTGACAATACATTTAACAAGTTGAGTTCCATAAAATCAAGGCTTTTATTGACTTCTCCCTTCAAAAATAATAATTGAGATATAACAAATACTAACGGCGGTTTGTTTAAGTATCAAAACCTACCAGCGAGCTGATTTACGTTACATAAGGCAAGCTGAAATTTGTATTTTCCATTTATGGAACAGTCTGAAGTGAAAAACTCATTTTGCATCCAGAATATGTGTTTTTAATCGTTGCTGGCATTAATTTTTTAAAAAACATAATTTTCATAAACGTCAAACATACATTAATTTTGAAAGGAGGAGCCAATTCGAGAATTGTAAGCGCTATCAAGCAGAACAATTATTTTCAGATCTTGCGATATGATTTCGAATGAGTTTCAAAATGAAGATATCGACTCTTGTCACTTTAGCAGTATGATAAATTCTTCTGTTGAGTGCTAGTACAATGGAAAAGTAAAGAGTTTTCGAAAGGAAATGTCTTCGTGCATGTACTGGTCTGTACAGAAAACCTGAGACGGATTGGAAACATTATATATCTAACAGAAGAATTTATCATACTGCTTAAGTGACAAGAGTCGATATCTTCATTTTGAAACTCATTCGAAATCATATCGCAAGATCTGTAACTGTGAGTGAAAACCCCTGGATTTCACAGCCGTTCCACCCTACAGATGGGTACATTGAGACTTGTCTCGATACTGGCAGCATTCGTGTATTTGGACATGAATTGGTATGTTTTTGATTCTGACGGTGTCCCGATTATATATCATATATATATAGACGGGCCACCGATAAGAAGATAGAATATCCTCCGAATTTGAGCTCGCGAGACCACGACCTACAATGGCGATACTCATTTGCGAGATTTGTTGAGGTTGATCGAGTTGGGAGGGAGCTGGCACGGTATTGGTGGCTGAATGACAATGACTAAATTATTCGTGTTCGCGTGTCTCGTTTGTGTTTGTTTTCTTTTTATTTTCAGCTCATTATTGCTACATTTAATTGTTATTTGTTTGTGCTATTTAAATTCAGCTTATAGGATTTAGAATAGGTATATTGTGATGTTCGTTATATTAGGCTAAGAGTTAAGGTTTACTTTGTAGGTTAGGAGTATTGTAAAAGTATTATAGTAGGATAAGTTAGAGTTTTCTGAGTAAATTTTATTAGACGTAAGTAACAACATATTAGATATAAGTCAAAAGATTCCTGTTTTGTGTTCTTTGTATTATATTTAATTTTTGAATAGCGTTGGTTGGTTTTTTCCCTTTTTCCAATTGATTAACCATATTTAATAATATTCATTTGATTAATTTCACATAATGTTTTTATAAATCAATTTTAGTATCGATATTGTTTAAATTTAGAGTGCAAAGTGGGCCATTAAGTTTTTCTAATTGTATAATGTTTTTGAAACTTTGCTTTATGTTTTTATAAAAAATGTTATGGATTTACTTAATAAAGCACCTTGAATTGAATTGAATTGAAAAATTATTTTCAGCGGTGGATGTGAAGAGCGCGAATGCTTTCCATCATTGGGAGAATCCGAGGAAACGTTAAACAGTAAGGTGGCGAATATTATCACGAAAATTCAACACGACCAAAAAACTCTGGAGGTGGTGGATGTAAATTACAAATAATCGCCATCAATGAAGAAATTACTGAATTATTAAAAGAAAGAACTAGTCAAGAAAGGGATTTAGACTGAAAAACTGAAGTAGTAAAAACCAGTTCAACAGGAAACGAAGGGGAAGAACAGCGTGGATCAAATTACTCTGGAAGAAATTTTAAGTGCTAGCAGTAGGTACTAATAACCGTTAAAACTATTTTGTAGTGTTGTAAAACAAAACACATGGAAAGTGAAGAAAATGACAAGCGTAATTCTGAGAAAGTTAGTAATGATAATTTTATTCAATATTCAGAAAAAAGAGACAAGGAAAAAACAAACTCGCAGCTCTGCTGATTCTTCAGGAAAAGCCAACTACAAGGTAGAAAAAACTCAGTCAATAAATGTATTTGGACAAAACGGTAGTGATATGGTCTGCATATTGCCAACCCAAAATAAATTAAGCATTATTGAAATTAAAGGAGTGAGCGCAGAGAAATTAACAATAAAAAGAAAATCACTTGTTGATTTCAAGTCAGCCAAGATACTCTAAATCGGGAGGAGGTTCCATACTTCAACTATATCCTGCACTGCTGATCTCTTTTAAGGTACTTATAGAAGCTGCACCAGCAATTTGATTTATTTCAGAGAAAAAATTTGCAACATGAAGATTAAGCCATCGAGAGCAAAAATTTAATATTTTTCTTCATACAAATTTCTAATAAAAGCAGTCCAAGTGCCTTTCGACAGATAAGTTACTTGCATTTCAGAGGGGTGAGCTATGAACACCCCCAGAAAAGCAAAGTCAACCAGTGTTACCGGTATCAATGATTTGGGCATTTGGCTGTCAATTACGTAGTGATTTCTGGATGTTCAAGTGCCCGTAGACTGTAGCGATAGTCAGCTGCCTCAGCAAAGGAGGATATCAATGCTCGCCGGAATTGGCCTTACCTGAGGATGCGTGAATGTGCTTGCAGGCTAGCGTTGTGGTGTCGATATCTTCATATTGTAATTTCTTCGGAATCATATCACAAGATCTGTGACTGTGTGTGAAAAACCTAGGATTTCACAGCCGTTCCACCCTACAGACGGGCATATTGCGACTTGCCTCACAGCTGGCTTCGTTCCTCCAGAAGCATTCGTGTATTTGGACATGAATCGATATCTGACGGCGTCCCAGTCATATATCACATATATCGACGGGCCACCGATAAGAAGATAAAATATCCTCCGAGTGTGAGTTCACCAGACCAACAATTCCAATGGAGATACTCATTTGCTAGATTCGTTTAAGCTGATCGAATTTAGACGACGCAATCCAGGTATTGGTGGCTGAATGACAATGTCTAAATTATTCGTGTTTATTTTCAGTTTCGGTGTTTTTAGTTATTTAGTTTTTTGAGTTTCAGCTCATTATTGCTACATTTAGCGTTGTTGTTTATTTTTGTTAAAAATTAGGTTAAAAATTGGGTATAGGTTAGGTATATGTTATGTTTATTATATTAGATTAGGGATAAGGTTAAACGCTTAGGTTAGGAACATTGTCATAGAATTTTTCAGTATAAGATAAAGTTTTTGATTGTATTTTATTAGAATTAAGTTAAAACATATTAGGTTTAGGATCAAAGTTCACTGTTGTTTTTGAATTATAAATAATTTTAGGATAATGTTGGTTGGTTTTTTCTCCTTTTTCCAATTGATTTTCAAAATATGTAATAATCTGAATTAATTGAATACGCTAGAGTTTTTTTGAAGAAATATGTTTAATGATAACTTATAAATTTAGAGAGTCATTTGGGCCATTAAGTTTTTGTATGTTTATAGTCTGGAATTTGCTTTATATTCTTTGAAAATTTATACCGATTAGTATTAAATAAAACGCTTTTGACTTTGACTTTGACTGTAGTCTGCCATTTGTACAAGTAACAGATAAGCAGGTAGATTAATTTTTATGTTTTTGTTTGCTTATTTTTTTAATCGATAAAAAATCAAAACACATTGATTCTGCCAGCATATGCTTCAATTGGCGTTACATAAAATTTTTCGTTGGAATGGATCGGCACAAGTCATGTGCGATCAGATCGATCTAATATTGAAATTCCGATTAAACGCAAACCACAAAATGTAGGGTCTGTTATTTGCAGCCCTTTTGAACTATAAATACGCTCATTTTGGGATGCAATAAATTTAGATATCTTTCAAAGAGTCTTTTCGTGATGAGTTTCAGTGCACATGTAAATTAAATAAGCTGTTAGACAAGCCAAACATCCTTCGCAGTTTGTGCTGCCAGATCCTTTCCCTGCTTCAGTAAAACAATCATTAAGTGTCGTTATTGTTGATTCGAAGATATGCCTTTCAATATGACAATCAAGTTCACTTGGAACGAACACTTTAGTGCAATCCGACTGTAGAGCACTTCTTCCAGGGCGTTGTTTTGTGACGTTTTCAAACGCGACACCGAATATCGCTAGTGAACATAAACAAACGGAAACTGACATTTCCCTTTGCTAACAGTTGTCAAGTCTGTGAATTTTATTGTCAATAACGACTTGCCGTGCACAATCCACCAGAATAACTCTCAACATGCACTGTATTCTTAACCTCAATTCTTTCACACGAAACAAGATCTATATTATTCTAAACACTTGCAAACGTTTCTCGATTTCATATCTCCTTTGGAGACCTGATTATATCTGGGAGCTAAATAATAACCACACGATTTTTATTACGGAGGAGAACTTGTTTAACACAATAGGTTTTTCATGTACAATTCACCTCTCACGCCCCACGCGATTTTCACGACCTCGCTGCTTGGAGATCTAAAGTGGGCTCTTCGACCCGTTCAAATCCCAACATCATCTTTATGCCGCAACGGTGGTTTCCCCGCGCCCAAGCGAATTCTTCTTTTGCTTGTCCGTCGTCCACCGTATTGTTATGCCGAAACGGTGGATTGACGAGCCTCTAGCTCACCCACTGTAGATTGCATCTGGCAATGCAATACGTGGACCGACTGTATTATCTCAGGGTTCTCATTTCCGACATTTTAATTGCATATTTGAATTTGTAAATTAATAGACGATAATAATGAAAAAAATTTAAATAATAATAAGAGATAAATATCATAAAGAATATAATTATAAAGAAAAATTGAAATTTTATATGGAGAGGAAAAAGATAATATAATATTTATATTTATAAAAAAAAATTATAATTTATAAACTATAAATTGAATTAATTAAATTTTTCAAATCTGCAATTAAAATTTCGGTTCAGTGTTATGCCGGTTTTCGAGCAGTTGCTTAGGCGACTGCTCGATTACTACAATACAACATTTGGTCAAATAAATGATTGATAGGTGTTAAGAATCGAGAAATAATATTGAATTTGAAATCGTTTAATTTGTATTGCATCGCGATAGTGCAAACCAAACCTTGGTAGACGTCAAACTCGCTGCGAAAGGCACACACTGTTAAAAAATACATAAATGTATATTATTTGTGCTGCCTTTCTTGTTATCCTATTAGTTCTAAGAGCAGTTCATCTTTGACTTTCATATCGAGCAGATGAAATATTTTAACCTTCTAAGTTTTTCTTATGTGTTTTTATATGCATTCGATTCAAAATTCCTCATACAGTTTTGATTGGGATAGTAAAAAAAAAATCTGCATAAAGAACAGATTTTATCACATTTTGGGTACGTTATTCGATAAACACCGCTTTTTTCTTCTTTGAGTTTTTTATCTTTTTCGCTGCTCACCAAAGCTCCCAATTTATTGCTCCTACTTGTGCCTACCGCTTTAATGCCATGTTTGGCTAACACACTCGATAATTGATTACATATATTTGAATACGACATGCTGACTCTCGTAGTTGCTTCCGACTCGATTTTCGAGTTGGCTTCGAAGAGGCTTGATAGTTCTTGACGTGCTAGTTTTTCTTTCTTTTTCAGGATTAGATTGTGAATCATTTGGCTATCAAAACCGTTCATTTCGGCTGTTTCAATAATAAAGTTGATTTCATGTTTGTTTCGATCATTAAATAACGGGACTTAGATGAGTCTGTGTACCATACTGTTGTATGCCACTAACTACTGTGGGTATGTATGGTATGAGTTCACTAGTATCGTTCGTTGGGTGCTGAAAATACGTATATACAGTGAAAAAAAAATAAAAATAAATAAATTATATAGTCAAAACGGAACCTTTACTTGTAATTATTGAAAAAAAATTGTAATCCAGACTATAAAACTTTCCGGAGATATTAATAATTCTTATATCATATGGCCAACAAGTCGTACCCGGAATTCCGAAACTTATTAAAATTCAAACAAAAAATGGCAGGTCTTAGTCAAGACATACGCTTCCTTAAAGAATGTGTAAAATTGAAGCTTACTCCAAAATCACATAGAGTTTGTATTAAAGTAGGCATAGCAAGAGCTAGTAGCTTCTCCAAAGAGATTGAACGTAAATTGATTCTACAAAGCATAAACGGTTTATACAAAAAATTAGATCATAACATAACACTCCTAGCGAACGATATTACAAAAGATGGCGGTCAATTGGAAGTAACCATGCATAAACTAGGAAGAGCCCATGAGTGTGAAAAAATTAGAAAAGAAAAAATCTTGAACAATAAATTGCATAATTTTAGAAGTACACTAGTAAGCCCCAAAGAAAAAGAAAAACCGCGTCAAAAAATGGTACCTAATTTTGTATTGAACAAAACTAATATTGTGTTCACGGAGAACGAAATGC
The DNA here is from genome assembly GCA_963969285.1 of Odontomyia ornata. NCBI lineage: Eukaryota > Metazoa > Arthropoda > Insecta > Diptera > Stratiomyidae > Odontomyia > Odontomyia ornata. The sequence goes on from OZ017742.1 coordinate 40,189,591, forward strand.
AGTTATTGAATAAAGGACTCAACAACGCAATTGCAGTGAACCCTTCATTGGAAGATATCGTAACCGATATTGAAGTGGGGATTAAATGGCTAAATGCAGACACAAAAGACGCCATCAGAACCAATATGAAACAAGTGTTAAGAAATAAATTAATCCGACCGACTATAAGTTCCAAAGATGAAACTACCGTAAGACAACTTAAGGAAAAAGATGTAAATTACCTTAAAGCAGATAAAGGTAACCAACTTGTGATAATGGATAAGAACGAGTATGACCTATTAGTCGAAGAAAAACTACGAGGTGGTAATTTCTTTGAACTAAGGACTAACCCTTTAGAAGAATCTGTGAAAAGGGTAGACAAAGCAATAAGAGAAGCCAGTAACTATTTTGAAGATATAAGTAAACCCAGAATGCCGAACCTTTTATTACCCAGGTTGAGATGTCAACCTAAAATCCACAAGCAGAATTTGGAGTTGCGTGAAATTATTGCTGACAGCTACTCCCCAACGTATAAGATAGCGAAATGGCTGGTCTCTGAATGCAAAACACTGGGCAAGATAGAAGGAGGAAGATCGGTCAAAAATTCACTAGAGCTAATTGAAAAATTACAGCACGTTGAAATCGATCAAAATGAAGTATTGGTGTCCTTTGATGTTGAAGCGCTGTTCCCGAGTACATCAACAAAGCAGGCAACATATGAATTTGTTAAATGGTTGAAAAAATGCGGAAGTACACCTGAATGGAGGAAAAAAGTTGGAAAATATGAGAAGCTAGCAGGACTGTGTATGCGTGAATGTTACTTCGTGTTCAGAAACAAATATTATAAAGTAACTAAAGGATTAGCAATGGGCAGTCCACTATCACCAGTATTAGCAGAAATATTCATGTCCAGTATAGAAGAGCGAATCGTGGAAAATAACATCATGCCGAGTGTGTGGTGGAGGTATGTTGACGATATCTTTGCTATAGTTCCAAGAGATCGAGTAGAAGAAATACTTAACAAATTAAACAAAATTAATAACAACATAAAGTTCAAGATGGAGATGGAAAACAATGGAGCGATACTCTTCTTGGACCTGATAGTGATTAGGAACGAAGAAAAACTGGAGTTTGATATCTACCGAAAACCTACCAGCACCCAACGAACGATACTAGTGAACTCATACCATACATACCCACAGTAGTTAGTGGCATACAACAGTATGGTACACAGACTCATCTAAGTCCCGTTATTTAATGATCGAAGCAAACATGAAATGAACTATATTATTGAAACAGCCGAAATGAACGGTTTCGATAGCCAAATGATTCACAATCTAATCCTGAAAAAGAAAGAAAAACTAGCACGTCAAGAACTATCAAGCCTCTTCGAAGCCAACTCGAAAATCGAGTCGGAAGCAACTACGAGAGTCAGCATGTCGTATTCAAATATATGTAATCAATTATCGAGTGTGTTAGCCAAACATGGCATTAAAGCGGTAGGCACAAGTAGGAGCATGATTGGGAACTTTGGTGAGCAGCGAAAAAGATAAAAACTCAAGGAAGAAAAAAGGAAAGTACCTGCGGAAAAAAAGATTAAATGAGGATTTAGGAAATAATAATAGTAAGTTACTTAGTTTTGTTTTGTATAATTAAATAATAATAAAGAAGTTTAAATAAAATAGGTATAAATAGGCTAAGAAATAAATGTTATAAGTTAGTGTACTGATGAAGGTGGTATGTTCCCACCGAAATGCGTATATACAGTGGAAAATAAATTATATAGTCAAAAAGGAACCTTTACTTGTAATTATTGAAAAAAAAACTAGAGATAAGCTTAATACATATGTAGGTGAGGAATGTTGTAATATCGCACTGTTAGGATTAGTTAAAGTGCTTTTGATAGCATTTATTAGAATTAAGTTGATACATATTAGTTGTAAGTTCAAAGAACACTCTTTTATTGTGTTCTTTAGTTATATGTAATTTTTAATAGATTTCGTTAGCTTTTCGCCTTTTTTTCCAATTAAGTCACAATATTCAATCATTTTCATTTGATAACATTTGATATTATTATTTTTATTCATTTTTTGATTGAATATTCCTTAAATTTAGAGTGGCATACGGACCATTAAGCTTTTGAGTACTTTAATGTTTTACAATTTTTTTATGTTTCTATAAAATTTATAAAGATTCGAGAAAAACAAAAAAAAAGTGAATTCATTTATCTTTTATGAAGAAGCCCTGTATAAATTTAGTTGAGGTATTTTAACTCCATTGTCAATTTATTCAAAAAAAAAGTATTCATTCAATTCTGGGTGCGATTGCGGAGGTGTAATCAATTCATATCAAAACATATTTTTTTTTATTTGTTCGTTTCTGATATCGATTTAGATTTGTTTGGGGATCCGTATACTCGTGCATTCATATCTTCCACTTCGAAGCTTATTATCTAATGGCAATTCAAACAAGTTTTCTTAAAATACACGAGTATTATGCTCATATAAGCTTTGGTGAACACATCGCAGCAGTCCCGTAAGAGTACTCGCGAATATTCAACTTAATCAAAGCTTTATCTTATCAAGTAACTCGCACTGCCCTCAAACGTCAAGTTTGCGACTACGAATCAAGCTAAAAAATATCTAAAGTTCAATTTAACCGCATCTGATCAATTTAATTAAGTGATGTTGAATACTAGTTTTATCTGTTTTAGTGTCGGAGTGATTTTGTTCCTATTTCAACCATGGAATGTGCAGTGTGAGCCGGAGGTATTAGTGAGCACAGTAAATGGTGTTGTGCGGGGAGCGATTGAAAAGACGCGCTCAAATGAGCAGATTTTCGCGTTTTACGGCATTCGGTACGCGGAGCCGCCCATAGGTCCAAATCGTTTCAAGCCTCCGATTCCGGTCAAGAAGTGGGAAGGAGTATATGATGCTACAAAGCAGAATGTTGCCTGCCATCATGCTGGACCACATCCTAGTTATGTTGTATCCGAAGACTGTTTGCTCCTGGATGTGTACACTAAAAATGTGAAGGGTTCCAGCCCAGTCATAGTTTTCATCCATGGTGGAGGGTTGGTTTTTGGAGCGAAATCGGATGCTAGTTCGACTTATCTTTTGGAGAGGGATGTCGTCCTGGTCTCCATCAATTATCGTCTTCACGCTTTGGGCTACTTTAGCACTGGAACAGCTGAAGCTCCTGGAAACTATGGCTTCAAAGACCAGGTTCAAGCTTTGAAATGGGTTCGTGAAAATATTCACGCATTTGGAGGTGACCCAAATTTGGTCACTCTGAATGGGCATAGCGCGGGAGGAGGAAGTGTAAGTTTACATTTGGTATCTCCCATGGCGAGAGGGTTGTTCCAAAGAGCAATTGTAATGAGTGGATCAGCGACATCACATCAAACAACATTAACCCGCGAAATATCCAAGTTACTGCTGGAGCGTACAAAGTGCGATGATGATAATTTAACTCTAGCGCTCGAGTGTTTGCGGCGATTACCAGTTGAAGAGATATCAAACAATGCTATCTTCTATAATGAATGCAAAATGATGACTTGGAACTATGATATCGAATCGGCGGAAATACCAGGAAGTGAACGATTTTTGATAGAAGATCCTACAGCGACACTGATAAAGGGCGATATTCCACGAATTCCAATTATTGCCGGTATTTCGTCATATGAGTTTGATCATTTTGGATACGGTAAGCATCTGTGGTAACAGAACAGTTAATACGATCGTTGAAAATACAATAGTATACAAAAAATTTATTGGCAATATCACGATTTCGTAGCAAATTATTCATTGTACGTGAAATTGATTTCTCTATTTCTACTGAAGCAGTAAATGGAGAGAGCGTAACTTTTGTGAAAACGGAATTTCGGATACAATTCTTTGAAAAAGTAAACCTTATACTTTGTTTTCTGCTATTGTTTGTAGTTTTAACCCGTTGGTCTTTTTAAAATTATATATTGGCAACAATGGGTTCCAATTGCTCTTGGTGTAAAATTCCAAACTCATTCTTACGCTTCCAATCTTCATTATTACTGCTAGTGGATCGAACATTCATTCAAATAAGGATCAAAAATATAAGATTGACCATTTCATTGACCTATTTTTTATCGAAAACCCAACAACTTTGTAACTTGCTCCCTATGCTAAATTAGACACTGGAATCCGAGAAAGCATTAAAGATATCAAAGATGCTCCGACTTCACTACAATCTCTCATGTCGTTTGGCTTATCAATCCTTTGATCCTAGCATCAGACATCAGCAAAGCAGACTTTGGTTCTGTCCTGACACATCAATCATAAATGGAATGGTGTTAAATACCTTGTAATAATTTTAATTTCTTCACTCTTCGAGACCTCAAAAGAAATCCAAACCGACCTATCATCGCTTAAAGACATGAAGTCTTGAGACGCATTAAAGAACTGTGCCTCAAATCTATCCGTTCAGATGCTCGCAGCTTACACTATGTTGGTTGCTCGTTGGCCAGCTAACTCGGAGAGGAATTTCGGGAGTGGGTCGTGATGCGAGTAGACTACGCTTGAATACAATCTTTTAGTCACTGATTCAATTGCCCGTTGAACACGCGTTTAAAGATTTTTCGATGAAAAAATTCCGACCTTACTTTACCTTACCGTCTCTTTCAAGCCGTCTGACATTTCAAAATAGCAAATTCAAAAGAAAGCAATCACGCATTACGGGATATATACCGACGTGGTGCCAGAAATACGCTACTCTAATGCAAAACAGTTTGTCTTACGTTAACGAAAAATCACAAAATCAAATTAGAGCACCAAAAGCCTGAAGCAATTAGTCGCGAGATTCTTTGTCTAGCGAGTTTTCAAAAAGTTAAGTTGGTATTTTAAAACATCAGTATAAGCTAATTTTTATTGGAAAAAGCTTATATCGTCGAAGCAATCGTCCCAAGGGATTACTTGTACATCGAATATTATTTTACTTCGATAAATCAAGAAAAGCAAATAACCCAAAGACAAATCCGGGACTGCTAGTATGGAGAAGCCCGACTGCTTCCCATCGTTGGGCGAACCCGGGGAGACAGTGAATATGAAATTGGTGGGAATCGTTAATAAAATGAGACACAACCAGGAAAACTCTGCAGATGGCGGATGTAAATCGCAAATCAGCGAAAACGAAAAATAAGTGTTCCGACTTTGACAAGAAAATCAAGAACTAAGGCTAAGACTACAGTTCCTCGAAAATCTATTCAAGAGAGGGATGAAGACTCAAGATGAAACAACTGCAAAAGCAAATCAATAAAAAAACAACGATGAAGAAGCCTCCTAAACAAATTATCCCAGAAAAAATCCTAAGTGCTGGAGGTATTAACGATAGCCAAAACTATTATGCAGTGCTTGCCGGATGACAACAAGAAATGGAAATTAAAGAATGAATTGAAGGCAATTTAAAAAAGACAATGATGTCAATTTCATTCAGTATTTAAAAAATAAGGAGAAGAAACCAGCACACAGTTCTGCTGATTTCTCTGAAAAAACTTCTAAAAGGCAGAAAAATTTCCACCAATCAACGTGCTCGGACAAAGCGGAAAGGATATGGTTCGGCTATTGGCAGCCGAAAAAAAACTAACCAGTTTCGAAATTAAAAGAGCTAATTCAGAAAAATTAGCTATTAGAATGAAATCACAGGTTGATTTCAAGTCAGTTAAAGGGGCATTGAATTAACTGCGCACTCGATCTCCCTCACACTACAGGCAGGACGACATCTCTCGTCATCATGGCTGCAATCCCTTTCAGTTTAATCCGAAAGTTAATGAAGACTCACTACTACCACTTTATTTGGTACAAATAACAAATAAGAGCAGTCCAAGCGCTCTTCAGCAAATAAGATATTTAAATTTTCGAGTGGTGAGGTGGGAACGCCTCCAGAAACGAGAAATCAACCAGTGCTATCGCTGCCAACGATTTGGGCATTCGGCTGCCAACTGCGCCATGCATTACCGATGCGTTAAATACAAAGACGTGCATGCTCCCGGCGAGTGCAAATTGGCTCAGATGGAGCCAAAAGAGAAATTATATTGTGTGAACTGCGGTGTTTTTGGTCATCCGGCGTCATATCGAGGATGCTCCCGATATCAGGATGCAAGATTGAAATCTGCCCCAAAGCAAACACAAATACACCGCAGTGTCTTAGCTCCAAACTTCGTCAAGCCCGGAGTATCATTTGCACAAGCCGCTAGAGGACCAGCAGAAAATGCGGAAAATAGTGTAAATAATGTAAGTGGAAATAATGAGCTGCTCCTTAAAATTTATAAACAAGATTCGAAAATCAACATTGTTTTTCAGCGTTTAGGGCTTTCAAATGCCTCAAAATAATTTGTCATCCAGCCACATTCCCACGGATAGGATTCGTCTCATCTCGATCAACGTCAACTCCATTGTTACTTTACATCGGCGTGATTATCTCCTTGAATTCATTGCCAGACAAAAGCCTGACATCGTGCTTCTCACCGAAACCCACCTCAGTTCATGGCACTCTATGAGATTCAAGGATTTTGAGTTCGTAAGAAACGATAGGGTAAACGGCAATGGGAAGGTGGCACCGGGATATTGGTTCGAAGACCCTATCGTTTCCAAAATATTGAAAAAGTCGAATTCAAAAGCTTTGAATCTCTTGAAGTGTCCGTTATCAAAATCTCACTGCCAGGTGGGGATAAACTCTTCGTTATCTCTGCCTATGCAACTGGTGGAACTGTTCTCAAGCTCAAGGAGGAGCTCAATTCCTTGTTCGAAATACTCGAATTGAACAGGCTGCATAACTACTATATTCTTGCTGGTGACCTGAACGCCAAGCATACATCATGGCTGAACGCCACCAATAATCCAAGAGGTGTATTCCTGAAATCATGGATAACAGAGAATCAAATTGAATACAGGTGCAACATATATGGGTCGGAGTTCCCAACATACCCTAGGACAAATTCATATTTGGACCTCTGCATTGCCGACGCAAGACTTGAATTCAGCTTTAATAGTCCTCAACGGAAACTGCAGGTGCTCCCTTATGATAGCGACCATAACGCAATCGTAATGGAAATCAATGATCACAGGGATGATTTCTTCCTCATTCCAGTTCAGCATGAAAATCATCGGTACAACTTCAAAATAACAGACTGGGGAAAGTTTCAAAAGAAGTTTAATCGTGATTACCAGAAACAATGTCCCCCTTCTGATGGTGGCAACTCTTGCTCAATGGTTCCTAATGACAGGAATCTAACTAACGATGAAATAGATGTCTATTTGTCGAAGTTAGAGAAGCTGACGTTGGAAACGATTGAGAAAGTTGTTCCAAAGATTAAACATCGAAACAATATGGAAGGATATGAAACACCAACCATCGCAAGTTTGAAAAGATTGAAAAGCCTCCTTCTCACCCGCGTCAACAATATTTATCGACGATTTTTGGACTACAACCATCCCTCGTTGTCTTTGTTGAAATTACACCTGAAGAATGTCCGGAACTTAATCCGGTCATACTTCAGGAGTGAGGTCAGCAATCAATGGGCGGAAAAATTGAGGGGTATTAGCCCACAGGACCCAGACGGCGTGTTCTCGAAAGTGAATAGCATATTCCGCAAGAAGTCTCGAGTGAAGGTATCGAATCTTGAAGTCACTAGTGATGAGATAAATCTTCTCGATAGGGCTGGTATCGAAATTGATAGTACGACTCCGGATAGGAATGGAAACAGGATTATTTGTGAAGGATTGGATAAACTTGCCCTGATTGGAACACATTTTGAATTGATTCATCTACCAAACCCTGAGAGAGGGAACCAAATTTTTTCAGAGGTCGTTGAAGCAAAAGTTTCCGACTTCAAATCAAGCCTGAACGGCCAATCAATTCTTCATTTCAATGAAACATTAACATCTGACCTCATACCGAGCTTGAATCTTATTGATTATTTTGTCAGCTATGAAGACTTGTGTTTCATATTTCGCAAGATAAACAACAAGAAATCATGTGGTACTGATGGTATTCCAAATGTAGTTCTCCGACATTTGCCTGAGGTTGCTATTAGGAACTATTGCATGTTGTTCAACAACATGTTGAACAATTCATATTTCCCAAATGAGTGGAAAAAAGCTAAGGTGTTTCCGATCTTGAAGAAAGGAAAAGAATCTTCATGCCCCAAAAGCTATCGCCCAATCAGCTTGCTGCCTAACATCAGCAAAGTGTTTGAAGTGATACTCAACAGAGCATTAAACGCCCACATTGAGGAAAATGAGTTGATGCCGAATTGCCAACTTGCTTTTTGTGCCAGGCATTCGACCACACATGCAATAACGAAAGTAACCTCAGACATCTGTTGGAAACTAAATGATAGACAATGTGTTTGAGCATGACTCATTGATATGGAGAAAGCCTTCGATACGGTGTGGTTAGATGGACTAGTTTTTAAACTCCTTCAGGACAAGTTCCCCAGACACCTTGTCACCATGATGTGTAGTATGTTATACGGGAAATCGTTTGTCGTAACTGATGGAAATCTGACAACAATGCGCGAGTTCAAGGTCTTGAATGGTCTACAGCAGGGAACAGTTACTGCGCCTCTGCTCTTCTCAATATTCATTCGCAAGCTATTGAACGGCTTTGATTTTAACGTCTTGCCAACGCGATCATTGGTAGCGTTTGCTGATGATCTGATCATCTATACGGCAGACCGAAAAGCTACAATAGTTCAGAGCAATCTCCAAAAAATGTTCAATGATGTACAGCTGTACACTGACAACTGGCGAATGAAAATCAATGCGCAAAAGTGTGAAACAATCTTGTTTCGGACAACGCTGCAGGGGGTCAGTCAAGACCTGAAACGTAATTGGAAAGATTTCCACATCATGGCTGGTGAGAGTAGTCTTGAACGGGTTCCACATAAATCCTGTGTTCGATACCTCGGTGTTCATCTCGATCAGTATCTGTACTATACTGAACATGTGAAAATCATGCACAGTAAGGTACTTAAAGTAGTCATGGCCCTTCGAAAGCTCTTTCATTCCAGATACATTGATCAAAAGATCAAAATTATCTGTTACAAGACACTGGTTAGACCAGTTTTGACATATGGATGTCAGATCTGGTACAACCAGAGTGCTAGTACTATGGAAAAATTAAGAGTTTTCGAAAGTGAATGTCTTCGTGCATGTACTGGTTTGTACAGAAAGCCTGAGACGGATTGGAAACATTATATATCGAATAGAAGAATTTATCAAACTGCTGAAGTGACTAGAGTCGATATTTTCATATTGAAACTTCTTCGGAATCATATCGCAAGATCTGTGACTGTGAGTGAAAACCCTTGGATTTCACAGCCGTTCCACCCTACAGACGGGTATATAGCGACTTGCCTCGCTACTGGCTTCATTCCTCCAGAAGCATTCGTGTATTTGGACATGAATCGATATGTTTTTGATTCTGACGGCGTCCCAGTCATATATCACATATATCGACGGGCCACCGATAAGAAGATAAAATATCCTCCGAACTTGAGTTCACGAGACCAACAATTCCAATGGAGATACTCATTTGCTAGATTCGTTGAGGCTGATCGAGTTGAGACGGGGCAATCTAGGTATTGGTGGCTGAATGACAATGTCTAAATTATTCGTGTTTATTTTCAGTTTTGGTGTTTTTCGTTATTTAGTTTTTGAGTTTCAGCTCATTATTGCTACATTTAGTGTTATTGTTTATTTTTGTTAAAAATTAGGTATAGGTTAGGTATATTATGTTTATTATATTAGGTTAGAGATAAGATAAAACGCTTAGGTTAGGAACATAGTTATAGATTTTTTTAGTATAAGATACAGTTTTTGATTGCATTTATTAGAATTAAGTTAAAACATATTAGGTGAAGGATCAAAGTTCACTGTAGTGTTAAGATGATAAATAATTTTGGAATAGTGTTGGTTCGTTTTTTCTCCTTTTTCCAAATTAATTTTAAAAATATGCAACAATCTTCATTGATTTAATTCGCTAGAGTTTTTTTTTTAAATGTGATGAATGATAACGTACAAATTTAGAGAGACATTTGGGCCATTAAGTTTTTTATTGTTATTGTTTGGATTTTGCTTTATATTCTTTTAGAATTTATAACGATTAGTATTAAATAAAGCGCTTTTGACTTTGACTTTGAAAAGGTGCATTGAATTCTTGAAGGTTTCAAACCACCTATACCCCAAAATGTGAATAAATCAGACCTTTTTGTTGAAGAGTTTAGGCCGCTGAGACGAAACGATCGATCTTCTTCTGATTCTTAAGGAAGCTGCACCAGAAATCGAAATTATTTCTATCGGAGCCTTTGCAACAAGAATGTCGACCGTAGAAAGGAAGAATTTACCACTTTATTTTGTACGAATTTCAAATAAAAGCAGTCCAAGTGCCCTTCAACAAATAAGGTATTTGAATTTCAGAGTGATGAAGTGGAAACGCCTCCAGAAAAAAAGTTAACCAATATTACCGGTGTCAAAAATTTTGTCACTCGGCTGCCAACTGCACCATACACTATCGGTGCGTAAAATGCAAAGATGTTTATGCCTCCGGGGAGTGCAAATTGGCTCGATGGAGCCAAAAAAATTATGGTGTTTTTCGTCATCCCGAATCATATCGAGGATGCTCCCGATATCAAGATGCAAAAGTCAAATCCGCCCCAAATCAAATCCAGGTACATTGCAGTGTCATATCTTCCAACTTCGTCAAGTCCGGGATATAATTTGCACTCGCCACTAGAGGAGCAGCAGATAGTGCTGTAAATAATGCAAATAATTTATGTGGCAATAATGAGTAGCTTCTTAAAATTTACCAGCATATTCATTCTTTATCGGAGGGAATCGATAAACAAGATTCAAAAATCAACCTTGTTTTTCAGCCTTTAGATCTTTCAAACGACTCAAAATAACTTTCCATCCAGTCACATTCTCATGGATAGAAATCGCCTCGCCTCGATCAACGTAAACTTCATTGTTACTTTACATGGACATGTCTATCCCTCTAAATTCATTTTAAAGCAAAATCCTCACATCGTGCTTCTCACTGAAATTCGACTGAATTCATGGCACTCCCTGACATTCAACGATTTTGAATTCGTAAGAAACGATAGGGAAGACGGCAATGGGAGAGATGGCACTGAGATAATGGTTTAAAGATCTTATCGTTTCCAAAATATTGATAAAGTCTAACTTAAAAACTTAAAGTGCCCGTTATCAAAACTTTACTGCCAGATGGGGATAACCTCTTTGTTATCTCTGCATATGTAACTGGTCGAAGCTTTCTCAGGTTTAAGAAGGAGCTCAATTCCTTGTTTGAAATGCTTAAATTGAACAGGCTGCATAGCTATTACATATATTCTTGTCGGTAACCTGCATGTCTGACATACATCATAGTTGGGTGCCAACAATCATCCAAAAGTTGTATTCCTGAAATCGTGGATAAAGAGAACTAAATTGAATACAGTTGCAGTGGGACGTAGTTCCCAAGACCCTAGGACAAATTCATATTTTGACCCCTGCATTGCTGACACCAGACTTGAATTCAGCTTTAATAGCCCTCAGCGGAAACTACAGGTTCGTCGTTACGATGGCGACCATAGCGCAATCGTAATGGAAATCAATCGTCAAAGGGATGATGTCTTCCTCATTCGAAAGTCAAAGTCAAAAGCGATTTATTCAATACTAATCGTTATAAATTTTTAAAGAATATCAAGCAAATTCCAAACAATAACAATACAAAAACTTCGAGGCCCAAATGGCTCTTCAAATTTAAACGTTATGAGTTAAACACATTTGATCAAGAAAAAGCATAGCAAATTCAAATTAATTAAGATTATTACATATTTTATCATTCAATTGGCAAAAAGAGAAAAAACCAACCAACCCTATTCCAAAATTATTTATAATTTTAACACAGCAGTGATTTTATCCTACACTTAATATGTTATAACCTAATTCTAATAAAATTTATCAAAAACGTTATCTTATACTAAAAATTCTATCACAATATTCCTAAGCTAAGCATTTAACCTTATCTCTGAACTTAATAAAATAATGAGCTGAAACTCAAAAACTAAGTAACTAAAAACACCAAAACTGAAAATAAACACGAATAATTTAGACATTGTCATTCAGCCACCAATACTTAGATTGCTCCATCTAAGCTTGACCAGCTTCAACGAATTTAGCAAATGAGTATCTCCATTGGAGTTGTTGGTCTCGTGAGCTCAAATTCGGAAGATATTTTATCTTCTTATCGGTGGCCCGTCTATATGTGTGATATATGATTGGGACGCCGTTAGAATCAAAAACATCTATTCATGTCCAAATGCACGAATGCTTCTGGAGGAACGAAGCCAGTAGCGAGGCAAGTCGCAATATATCCGTCTGTAGGGTGGAACGGTTGCGAAATCCAGGGGTTTTCGCTCACAATTACAGATCATGCGATATGATTCCGAAGAAGTCTTGATATAAAGATATTGACTCTCGTCATTTTTGCAGTTTGATGAATTCTTCTATTCGATATATAGTGCTTCTAATCCATCTCAAGCTTTCTGTATAAACCATAACAGACACGAAAATATTTCCTTTCGAAAACTCTTAATCTTTTCATAGTACTAGCACTCTGGTTGCACCAGATCTGACATCTATATGTTAAAACCAAACTAATCAGGGTCTTGTAACCAATAAATTTGACCTTTTGATCAATGTATCTGGAGTGAAAGAGTCGTTGGAGGGTCATGACTACTTTTTGTGCTCTACTGAGCATGATTTTGACATGTTCAGCAAAGTACAGATACTGGTAGAGATTAACAACGAGGTATCGAACGTGTAGAGCTGCACATCCCTAAACGTTTTTTGAAGATTGCTCTGAACTATTGTAGCTTTTTGATCTGCTGTATATACGATTAGATCATCAACAAACACTACCAATGATTACGTTGGCGAGACGTTAAAATAAAAGCCGGTCGATAGCTTGCGAATAAATATTGAGAAGAGCAGAGGTGCAGTAACTGTTTCCTGCTAGACCTTAAAGTCGCGCATTCTCGTCAGATTTTGATAACCACACCGTATCGAATGCTTTCTCCATGTCAATGAGGCACGCTCCAACACATTCTTTATCATTTAGTTTATAACATACGTCTGGGGTTACTTTCGTTATCGCATGTATAGTCAAATGCCTAGCACAAAATGTGAAAGTTCAAAGCTTTGTTCAGTATCACTTCAAATATCTTGCTGATGTTAGGCAGCAAGCTGGTTAGGCGAAAGCTTTTAGGGCTCGAGGGTTATTTTCCTTTCTTCAAGTTCAGAAATACCTTAGCGTTTTCCCACTCATTTGGCAAATATGAATTGCTCAACATGTTGTCGAACAATATGCAATAATTCCTAATCTCAACCTCACGCAAACGTCCGAGAACTATATTTGGAACGCCGTCATTTGCACATGATTTCATGTTGTTTATCTTGCCAAATATGAAACATAAGTCTTCATAGCTGACAAAATAATCAATAAGATTCCAGCTCGGTATGAGGTCAGATGTTAATGTTTCATTGAAATGAAGAATAGGTTCACCGCTAAGGCTTGATTTGAAGTCGGAAACTACCTGTATTGCTTCAACGACCTCTGAAAATATTTCATTCCCTCTCTCAGAGTTTGGAAGATAAATCAATTTAAAATGAGTTCCAATCAGGGCAAGTTTCTGCAAACTATCACATACAGGTATAATCCTGTTTTCATTTCTATCCAGAGTCGTACTATCAATTTCGGTACCAGCCGAGATTTATCTCATCACTAGCGACTCCGAGACTCGATACCTTCACTCAAGACTTCATACGGAATAAGCTATTCGCTTTCATGAAAACGCCATCCACCGATTGATTGTTGACCTCACTCCTGATGTGTGAACGGATGAAGTTCCGGACATTCCTCAGGTGTAATTTCAACAAAGCTAACGAGGGATGGTTGTCGTCCATAAATCGTCGAAAAATATTGTTGACGCGTGTGAGAAGAAAGCTTTTCAATCTTTTTAAGCTTGCGATGGTTGACATTTCATATCCTTCCATATTGTTTCAATGCTTAATCTTGGGAATGGGAACTACGTTCTCAATCGTTTCCAATGTCAGCTTCTCTAACTTCGACAAATAAAGATCTATTTCATTGTTAGTAAGATTTCTTTTATTAGCAGCCATTGAGCAGTATTGCCATCATCAGAAGGAGGGCATTATTTTTGGTAATCTTTTTTTTTGAAACTTTCTCCAATCCGTTCTTTTGAAATTCAACCGATGATTTTCATGTTGAACTGGAATGAGGAAGAAATCATCCCTGTGATGATTGATTTCCATTGCGATTGCGTTACGGTAACTATCGGAAGGAAGCACCTGCAATTTCCGTTGAGGCTCTTAAAGCTGAATTCAAGTGATGCATCGGTAATGCAGGGGTCCAAATATGAATTTGTCCTAGGGTATGTTGGAAACTCCGACTCATATAGATTGCACCTGTATTCAATTTGGTTCTCTGTTATCCACACGATTTCAGGAATATAACTTTTGGATTATTGATGGCGTTCAGCCATAATGTACAGGGCTTGTCCGGAAAGTAATAGGACTGAACCAATTTAAAAATTTAAATTTATTAAGCCAATCGTTAGAATTCTTTAAAACTTCCAAAGTAGGCTCCTTCTGCGTCGATGCAGCGCTGCCAGCGCGATTTCCAAGTATTGAAGGCATCACGAAAGGCATTCTCCGGTATAGCCTTGAGAGCCGCGGTGCAAGCTGCTTGGATTCCCTATGTCATCTCAAAATGCTTGCCTTTCATCGGCCTTTTCAGGCGAGGAAACAAAAAAAGTCAGGGGGGCTACATCTGGGCTGTAGGCTGGGTGCGGAAGCGTTGGGATGCCGGCCTTGGTCAGGTAGCTGTTCACAAGAAAGGCAGTGCGCGCCCGGGCGTTGTTGTGCTGCAACTTCCAGTCGGCTGCAATGTCTTGTCGGACCCAATTGACCCTTCGTTTGAGCCTCTTGGGCACTTCCACGTAAAACTTGGCGTTGACAGTTTGTCCAGGATGAACAAATTCATGGTGGACGATGCTTTTGATGTCAAAAAAGACAATGAGCATCGCTTTTACTTTGGATTTGCTCATTCTTCCTTTTTTCGGGCGAGTCGACGCCATCGTGTGCCACTTGGAAGATTCCCTCTTTGTCTCGGGATCATACTCAAAGATCCATGACTCGTCACCTGTGATTAGGTTTTTAAAAAATTGGGGGTCACTTTCACTTATGTTCAAATTTTCTTGTCACGCTTCCACTCACCGCGATTTCTGGTCATCAGTGAGCACTTTTGGGACCATTTCGCGCACAACTGGTGCATGTTCGAATTCTCCGTCCCAATGGCATGAACCACAGGTTTTGGTAAATTTGACATTTGGGCAATTAAACGAATACTTAGTCGATGGTCTGAGTTCAAAACTTCGCGTACACGAGTCACATTGTCGGTGTTTGCGAAGGTCTTCCAGCACGGTCTTCATTGGCGACCTCTTCCCGACCCTCCGAAAAGGCCTTATGCCACCGAAACACACCACTTCTTGCTATAACATCATCTGGGTAGGGTTGCTTTATCATATCAAACGTCTCTGTTGCAGATTTACCGAGTTTCACACAGAATTTAATTGCGGACCTCTGCTCTAACGAACGCTGCATTTTCGGCTTGCACCACTCATGGAAACATGTCGCGCGAAAAAGCCTGTCCTGACTCTCCAGGTGCTCGGAGATAACTGACCAGCCGCTTGTTCGTTAGCCAGGAAACCCCTCTACCGAATACAGTTGGTGCGCGCGGGCTCCGAAGTACAGTCTCGGCGGAAGAAAATCAGTCCTATTATTTTCTGGACAAACCCTGTATGCTTGGCGTTCAGGTTACCGGCAAAAATATAATAACTATGTAGCCTGTTTAGTTTGAGCATTTCAAAGAAGGAATTGACCTCCTCCTAGAACTTGAGAACGTTTTGACCAGTTGCATAGGCAGAGATAACGATGAGGTTAGGAATTTTAATAACGGACGCTTCAAGAGATTCAAAGTTTTTGAACTCGACTTTTTTAATATTTTGGAAACAATAGGGTCTTTGAACCAATATCCCGGTGCCACCACCCCCATCACCGTTCACCCTATCATTTCCTACAAATTCAAAATCCTGGAATGTCATGGAGTGCGATGAATTGAGGTGGGTTTCAGTGAGAAGTATGATGTCAGGCTTTTACTTAACAATGAATTCAAGGCGATAGCAACGTCGATGTAGAGCAACAATAGAGTTAACGTTGATTGAGACAAAACGAAGCCTCTCCAAGGGAATGTGACTGGATGAAAAGTTATTTGGAGGCATTTGAAAGACCTAAACGCTGAAATACAAAGTTGATTTTTGAATCTTGCTTGTCGATTTCCTCCGATAAAGAATTAAGTTGCTGGTAAATTTTAAGAAGCAGCTCATTACTGCCACTCATATTATTTGCAGCATTTTCTGCTGGTCCTCTAGCGGCGAGTGCATATGATACCTCATGCTTGACGAAGTTGGAAGGTATGACACTACGGTGTACTTGTTTTTGCTTTGAAACAAATTTTACTTTTGCATCTTGATATCGGGAGCATCCTCAATATGATGCCAGATGAACAAAAGCACCGCAGTTAACGCAGTATAATTCTTCTTTAGGATCCGTCTGAGCCAATTTGCACTTACCAGGAGCATAAACGTCTTTGCATTTGACGCACCGATACTGCAAGGTGCAGTTGAATGACCAAATCTTTGCCACCGGTAACATAATTCGTAGTTACAAAAACATATTGAGTTTGCATAAGTAGGAAAATTAAAATAACTCCCTCACCTCTAAACATGGTGGTTTCCATCACTGGTGTGTATCTAATAAGAGTGATGGCCCGATGAGAATTAATACACACGTCAAAACCACCTTCTTCTGACATTTTTCTTCTCCAATAATTTTTCAGAAAAAATCAAAAAAAAATATACACCTCAATCATGTAACTACAAAGAATTTCATAAGTAATTTAAATCTTATGAACTTGTGAAAGTGATGAACGGCTATGTTTATTGACGTAGTGAATACGCAACCGGTGATTCTTTACAGGAAGAAGAGTCCTAGAAACTCTGCGTGCCGGAGGAAGTGACTCACAATTTGAACCTCCTCGCACGCCAACCGTAGTAGAAAGCTTACTGTGGTTTTTTTTATAATTGTCACCAAAATTTGATTCCGATAAACAAAACATACAAAGCCACCAAATGGAAGTCTATTTTTCTCGATTGATCTCTGCAGTGAAAGAGTGAAACACTTTTCCATGAATTATATTTCTAGAAAACCTTGGAATAAAGTCGAGCGCGCACCGAATCGATTCTAACCCCGAATATTCTTACTACCATCTTGTGCCTGTTCTACTTATGGAGATAGTCGATTCTAAAAGTTATCAAAGCTTCGTAAACATAATCAAGCACTAAAACGTTATAGATTCCATGTTGGACCGTTGGACAAAAATAATTAGCGCACTGTTGGACAAAAATAATTAACGCACGATTTGGAAATTTCATCACTTCTTGGGACTGGCAGCGCGCACATCATTACTTTCAAAAGCGAATCTTTATGTCCTCTAAAAAGGCGCACAGTAATTATTGATTTTTTGTTATTTAGACACAGCAGACTTAGAGCGTATTTAACTTCACTGGCATCTGTTTCACCCCTGGTGAACAGAACCAAATTTTATTTATAGCAAAGCTCCACCGTCACATAGCCGAACACTGATTTCAAGTAATTTTCACTCATTTTCTTTCGCAAAATTACCGGGAAGCTTACTCATTCACCGTAAATCGTATGCTTGTTCTTAAACAAAGATATGGGAACCTAGTGAATTTTATGTGACAAATTGCGATACATTAAACTTTTCTAATTGTTTGAATTCCACGTTTTTGTTCCAAACCGACATGATAAAAACAGAAAATTAAATCAGAGCGTTAAAACCACTACTCGGTATATCCGCAAAACACCTTCCGGCTCAACATTTGTGAAATTCGCGGTGCATCCCGTGTGGCGATCAAAAGCAGACTCCCCGTTTTTTCGTCAATCGTCCGCTTCGCTAGATGCCACACCGGTACTTCACGAGCAGCTGTTCATTCGGCTGCATAAATTGCCTTCGGCAATGCAGTACGTGAATGTGCAGCGTGAAAAGGCGTTGCCATGTCCGAATTTTAATTGTAGATTTGAATTATTAAAGTAATATAAGATAATAATATAGAAAATTTAAATAATAATGTAAAAAGATAAATATCATAAAGAATTTAATTACAAAGAACAAGTTAAATTTAATATAGAGAAAAAAGATAATATAACATTAAATAAAATACTAAAGTATAATAATTCAGTAGATCAAACAAATGAAAGGGGGAAAAGACACCGTGAAATTAAAATATCGTATGAATCAAAATAATATTGCAGCTTGATTTATATTTCAGTTTGGGTTTTACTTTCTACAAAAAACACTTTTCAATTACTGAAAAAGCAAAAACATTTTTTTATTCCCAAATGTATAATCATATATAATAAAATTTTTCCTTGCACAAATTCATTCATATTTTCAGTTCTCAAAAACAACGAAAAACTATTCGCCAGCCTAAATGAGGACTTTTCCATACAGGCGCCTAATTGTTTCATATATAATGATCAACCTGATAAGGACATGATAAGCAAAATGCTTCGTGAATTTTACTTTGGAAATGAAGCCATTTCCGATAGTAATATAAACAGATTAGGCCAACTTTACTCAGACAGCCTGATTGGATTCGGTACGTACAGATTAGCCTCTCTAGCGAGCTCATACACCAAAGTCTACTTTTATGAATTTGATTATCTTGGGAAGCACAGTCACTACTACGGACCAGATGGTAAGACTATAGGTAAGGATTATTGGTATTTTTTCGGATAGTCCTGGAAAATTACGGCATGCACTTTACTCTTATTTCAAGGTGTAGTTCATGGTGATGAGCTTCAATACATTTACGTTTTCAAAAAGATCGCGCCAATAATTCCTAAGGAAGATCCAGCAAACTTGATTATTGAGCGGGTTACAAGTTGGTGGACAAGTTTTGCAGCAACTGGGTAAATATTCTGTTTTTCAAACGTATGGAAGTTTTTATTGCATATTTCTACTTGGCAGAAATCCAAACAACTTGGACGACAAGTACATAAAGGATATCGAATGGTTGCCAATAACTGAGAATGATAACAAATCATTATATATAAATACTAATTGCCAAATGGGTGAAATGCCAAATCAAAGCAGATACTTTTTATGGGATATACTATTCCCAATAAAGAATTTGGGAGATAACAGGGAAGCAGGAAGAATGTCTGATGAATTATAGGGGTGGTGTTTATATTTTTTTATTAGATGTGTAGGCGATTGTTATGATTTTGAATTATTAAATGCCGAAGCTAAAAAATACTTGTATACTCGTAAATCAATTAAGTCCACGATTTTTTCATGAAGAAATATAAATTTTATTTTTCAACCGTTGATTACAGAGGTTCAGTTAAAACTAAAACTGGATTCTAAATTTTCACTTATGCTAGAAACTACCACTGGTACGTTGACATACGAATCAGCACATTCCTGATGATCGAATATGAGACAGGTGTCTAGACATGGTGTCATCATGATTTCTTGTCTCATGGTCAGGTGAGGTGTTTGTTGACTGGCATGTTGCTAGATCGTGTCACATTTTTAGACTCGTAGATTGTTACCTAACCTCGTCCCCCCTTGAGTACGTTCGTCCTCGAACGTTAGAAAAAGGGCAGGTTGTAAATGCCGTTGTTGCTTCGCAAAGTAGGAGGGTCCTGAAAATTCAGTACCGATCCGGAAGTACTCGTCAGAATGGCAGGTAAGTTTGCAGGTATAGAATCGGCTACCCTGGTCGTCGTAGTCTTTTACAGAGCCTTGAAATCTTAAAAGCGGCAATTATGCATATCAATAACGCCAATATCCCGTAATTGGCGATCTGGTAAGTTGCTTTTTCGATCCTTAACGTCTCGATTTGCTTAGTGTTATTTATGGTCAACTCCCTCATCAACTCCAAGGAGAGGATGTCCTCGAGTGCATTGTCGCCGGTGTACGTGTTGAGAAGCGGTGGTAAGATTTCCACGGTCTGTAATTCATTGGCAGCGTATCTTTGATTGTTTATTGTAATTGAAGAGTTTCGGAACATAATCAGGTAAGATCCTTTCAATTCATGGGTATTTTGATCGACCTCGATGGTACCTTTGAATTCGTTTATGAACAGCACGCCTGATTCGATTTCTTCCACCGATGGTAGGTGATAACCGCTGTCCCTTTTGCACTGCGCGGTTCTACTCCTAAACAAATGAGGTACACATTGCGATTCCCTAATACCTAACCTTACTTTGTTTACAAACAAATAAATCATAAAAAGTTTTGCATGATCCTGATATTCAAATCATTATTGAGTAATTGGTAAATTCTAATTTAAGTATCGTTCCATTTTCCTCTACTGGTTTTAATACATATTTTTCAAAAATTTTATTTGTAAAAAAATATGGGAAGAATTTTGCATGACCTTTGGTTCTGATAATTCTAGGATTCCTTCAATGCTTATTTCCGGTAAACTATCTTGACGAAAATTATTAATTATGGTTGATATTTCGAATTTTGAAACAATATTGGAGTTAACAGTATCGGATTGGGCTAAACGAATTATTTGAATGACATTTAAAATTTTATCCTTAAGTAATCTGATCATATATTGTGTTGTCAAAGCCAGCATGTGTTCGAAAACCTTATCTTTCCTGATCATATATAACAGTTCGTTAGTGGTATTTGTTAATTTATTAATCCTGTCATTATGTTCCCGATTTATTATAACCTGTTGATTGTTATTAGAACTAATGCCGTTGAATTTGTCCCTCAGCATGACTAAATCATCATGGTCGGGGCTATCCGCTACCCATTTTCCAGGCTGTTCCAAGAAAATTTTTGGCCGAATAAGTTTAAAGTTTTGTTGGTATTTCTCCACCTCAGAAATTCTCCTGTACCAACAACTGATGAAAAGGATTTTTACTCGGAATATGATCGTTCACAAGGGATGAGATGTTGTGTGCCGATTGCCGAAATTGCTCC
This sequence comes from Odontomyia ornata, assembly GCA_963969285.1. Lineage (NCBI taxonomy): Eukaryota > Metazoa > Arthropoda > Insecta > Diptera > Stratiomyidae > Odontomyia > Odontomyia ornata. The sequence goes on from OZ017742.1 coordinate 40,210,774, forward strand.
ATTGGAAAGATGTGGATCAACTTCAGGGTACCACTCCGGATCCATGCCTTCCCAGATTTTATAGCTGTCATTTACGAGTTGGAATGATATATTATCTGTACTTCCGCTCCCACAAGTGCCACGAATCTGAAAGGAAATCAATTCCGAATGCCACTTTTATGTATAACACGTTCTGTTTCTGTAACTATTACTGTGTCCCTATTGTCTTTAACAGTTTCTTCCTTATACCTAGCAGAAAGTTTTGATTCAACTCGCTTATTGTTTTTTACCAACATTTGTTGTCCTATCTCATAGTTCTTAAGTCCTAATCTATTCTTATTATGGAAATTTTTTGGCCTGTCTAGCCTTCAACATTTCTATGTTCTCCTTCCGGGTCTGCAGAATAGCTCAACTGGCTTCTTACTAGTCGCCGAGTGTACACTGTAGTTTTACTCATGGACCGCTCTTTCTACCAGCTCCTCAAATGATCTAGGGATGCCATCTGGCTTAAGACATCTCATAATCTCTGCTAGCGTTGAATGGAATTTCTCCACTTGCCCGTTAACTTCACTTATGTGGGAAGGAGCGCGGTAAACTTGTATTCTCAACTGATCTTGCATCATGAATGTGATTGATGCGGAGTTCAGAGACTTTTCCCCAACTATGATTTCGTCTATGTAAATCTGACAACGTCTCCCAATATGATCCCTAAGGATGTCTCTAACGCATGCTGGAAGGTCGGAGGGGAATTTTTGTAACCCGTGGGGCATCTCGTGAACTCATATTTTGCATTATTTATCTGAAAAGCAGTCTTGTGTATATCGTCCTCTCTTAATGGAATTTGGTAAAATCCACTCTTTAAATCGATGACGCTAAAGAACTTGCTTTTACCGAGGTTGGCCAGTATATTATTAATTGCAGGAATTTGGTATGTATCCGGTATTACCACCTCATTTAGTTTCCGGAAATCTACAACAAGGCGGTATTTTTTCTCCCGAGACGCTCGATCTTCTTTGGGACGACCCACAGGGGTGAATTATATGGTGATCAAGATCGTCGTATAATTCCATCGCCCAATAGTTGCTTCATTTCCTTTTCCACCACATCCTTTAAGCACATGGGGTAAGGATACGATTTTGAATACACTGGGGTATTGGTTGTAGTTCGAATTTCTCCCTGGATTCCAGTTGTATATGTTAGCTTCTGATTGGGCTCTAATAATACTTTAGGACACTTACGGAATATGTCCATCAATCTTCCTCTTTGCTTTTCCGTCATATGCGATGTTTTGATGTTAATAGCATGAACAGACTCTGATATTTGTTGCTTCAGAGGAATACGCACGTCAGGATCTATTATCATGAACCCTTTGCCAGTATGAATTATCGCGCCAAGTTCCCTAAGGCTGTCATTATCGATAATGCCATCAAAGGAGCTTAGGCCTTTTAGGAAGAATAATTTTAGGGGTTTTCCGTTAATGAACAGGTCGATGAACGAGTGGTGGGTAATCTGTGTATTTCCATTAACCGAACTAATCGTAAAAGGTTTTTCGTTTTGAACATGATTTCTAATATACTTAGGCTGTACATAGTTTTTGTTAGATCCTGTGTCGATCAGGAATCTAAACGTTTTTCCGCTCTTTGCCGTTTGATCTATGTAAGAGCTCGCTAATCTAAAAAAATCACATCTGCAAATTCAACCTCTTCTTCCGATGGAACGTATGGCAGACATGTACCCTCATCCTCAGAAAAAGGCTCGCTGAAATTCGCATCGTGTTCATTGATTTGCTGTTCGTAATACCCCATCGAACTTCCCGCTGTGGGCACCCGGTGTAAAGGATCCTTTGCGCCTTGTAACCCTGTTGTTCTGTCGTGGAGGAGAACGTTTACCAGGTTCATTTCTCATTCGGAATTGATTCTGATAGTTAACGGCTCGCGATCTTATTGATTGATCTACGTCCATAAGCTCTGGAGGAGGCTGAGGTTTAGGCGACAAAAAGGCTCTAGGTGGTGGAGTTGGATGCATCTGGCGCATTTGGTTTCCAAATTGCTGTTGATGGTGTGGTCTGAAATCTGCATAAAGTAGTTCCCGCGGATATACCCTAGTATCTGGATAAAAATACCTACGAGGAGCAGGAACACGGGGATGCTGCGTTCTGCTTCTTGGTGGAACTTGTGGAGGAATATTTGGATCAAATTTTCGCAGACTTTGTTTCCCACTATGGGCAGCTTGTTTGCGATATCTCATGTTCTCCATCTTCAAACATAGATGAAGAGCCTGAGGTATATTAGCTGGCTCCTTCATACTTAATTTATCGGATAAGTCACCGCGTAGTCCCCTAATAAAGGTATCGAGAGCCCTATCATGATAGCTGCGAGTAAAGACATCTCTAGCTTCCGACCCCATTCCCATACTGGAAACTCTATTTAGAATTAAGGAGAGGTTCTTGTATACCAAATGGTAAAATTCTTGAACTGTATTACTCCCCTGCACTAGCGCATTCATCTGGTACTCCAATGTGCTAATATCCCGTTTGACGGTATAATGGAGAGTCAGGCAGCGGGAAATCCTTACTCGATTCAATGGGGTGTTATAGGACTCAAGCACCATATCTGCTTGTCCTACAATTTTGTTTCTAATAACGTTTAAAATTCCGTAATAGCTTGGGGTCCCACGCAAATTTTCATAAATTTGCAGAACTCTTTCTACGCTCTTCCTCCAGGAGCTGAACTCTCCAGGCTGCCCTGAGAACTCTCTAAGGCTATTCACTATACCAGGAATCTGCTCACTTCTTCAAGATTTCCCCTATATCTCTTCTATATTCTCTGATCCATTTCCAAAGTAGGATCCAGATCGGGATATAGCAATCCGTGTAGGATTCTAGGGCACTCTCCTGCAATTACTCCTTCTATTACAGCCTCCAAATACCCCGGTACGTTCGGGTTAGGTGCCGCTGCTCTTTGAGGAGCCGCTGTAAGAGGGGCACCCCTCGGAACATCCTGTTCCTCAGGATCGTTTCCGAACTCTAGTATAGCTGGTCAAATGAGGTTCTCCTGTCGCGCCATTACCAATTGATACTACATTTACAACACCACAATGCGAGTTTCGTTTTTCAGGAAGGCTTATCAAAAATTTCCCAAGTCTATCAATTAACACTACACTCTCACTTTAACACCACAATATAAGTTTTGATTTTAACACCGCAATATACGTTTCAGTTTTTCGCGGTGTTTATTAAAAGAAAACAATTGTAAATCTATTAAAAAATTTTTCCTGAAAATAATATGCATTGAAATACAAATATATGCGAATATAGTGAAATTTATATGAATAAGGCTAGGCTTTCTAATTCAAAACTAGCTAACTTAATATTCTAAAAACTTGCAATAACACTACTGAAGTGTGCATAATAAAGGAGGCAGCTGCAATCCTTGATTGCTCCTATTTGCGCGTTGGCTACTTGGGGGCCTCGTTTCCTCCTTGTTGTCCGGGACCCTACATACACCACGCCACTTTCGTATCTCGCTCGCTAATTTCTTTCTGCTACAAATCACTCACGTATCTCGCGTTTACTTTGATTTTCGCGTGAATACTTTCGTAGATCTGTTCACTGCAGATTGCGTTTATTTCGCGCGTATGTTTTACTTTCGTGCGTACGATTATGTTAGGGCCCCACGTTGGGTGCCAATTAATTAAGTCTTCACGATTCTTTCATAAAAAAATAAAAATTTTATTTTTGGACCGTTGATTACGGAGGTTCAGTTAAAACTAAAACTAGATTCTAACTTATGCTAGAAACTGCCATGGCACGTTGACATAGAATCAGCACATTCCTGATGGTCGAATATGAGACAGGTGTCTAGACATGGTGTCATCATGATTTCTTGTCTCATGGCCAGGTGCGGTGTTTTTTGACTGGCATGTGGCTGGATCGCGTTACATTTTTGGACTCATAGATTGTTACCTTAACTTAAATGATTGCACGAAAATCGTGGGTATGCCACAAAAGTTGTTAGGCATTTTCAGGTCTACCATGATCTACGGTAAGTCACTTTAAAAATTTAGACAAATCATCTAAACGTCAGGCCGTCAGTAATTGAAAAAAAAATACCCTTCACTTTATATATGCGAAGGCCCGAGAGGGCCTGTAGTGCTACGAAGAAGAAGAAGAACCACTCCCTGAACTTGATTCTCCCTTCTACCTCTTCATATTATTTGGTTAAGTTCTTATCTACTCATGAATTCGGGGTAGATTCATACTTGCATCTCACGATCACAACGCAAAAGCGCTCACATTGAGTTATGCGACATGTCATCGTACCCAGCACTTAATCATGCTTACCACCTGTGCATTTGTTGGTTTGTGCGTAGCTGCCGTCTTATCAATGAAAGAACTGACATTCGTTTTTAGGGTTTTGTAAAATAATTTTACAAAACCCTACTAGTTTCGCGACCAGTCCGTCTGTCCGTCCGTCCGTCCGTGTGTCACAGCAGTTTTTCTCGGAAACTACTTAAGCTAGAAACATCAAATTTTGTGTGTAGGTGTAAAATGGTGATTTCTTCAAAGTTCAACTACAAAAAAAATTTATAAGGTATTTAAGGGGGGTCTCCCCATATAGGAGAGTGACCCCCCGAAAAAAAAATTTCGTTGAAGATAGCCGATATGGGTATCAAATGAAAGGTCTTGATGAGAACTTTTCAAAACAGGTCTTAATTTGACAAAATTTGCTTCGGGGGGCGCACAGGGAGGGGAAATACACGAAAAATTTGTGTCCCCCCCCCCTCGCGATTGGACACCTGTGATCCGAAAAATCTGAAAAAAATCAGGATTGTAGGCCTTGGTGAGGACAACAACAACAAATACGTTAGAAGTCGCAATTCACTCAACTTTGTTAGTAATAGAATGATTTATCGATTTTATGTTTTTATGAATAAAATCTTAACGGTACCCTTAAATTCAATGAAATTCAGTACATAGATGTCTATTTATAAGGTTAATCTATCCTGAAAGTTTCATAAAGATATTTAGTGAAGTTATAGCGGTTTGAATTTTCCTGTATTACTATGGAACAATATGCGCTGCATTTATTACTACGGCGACTTATGGCTATGGAACAACATGCGCTTTTTACCGACTCAGACACTACAGTTTTGCTAGGATTTGCATGAAAATTTCAGGAATGATAGGTGTCATGTATATCTTTGAGAATCGGTTCAGCTAGTGGTATCAGTAATCGTAAAACAAAATAGTGGCTGTTTTCAATGCGAAGATTGAATAATTTTGAGTTATTTTTCCCCAACTTCAACGTTTAAGGCGCATGCTTTGAATACTTGATTCAATTTAATGAATGACTGAAGATGAGTACCCACAATTAATGCTCATAAGTAAAACAAGTCACGGAGGTGGGAGAGAGCTCCTAGCAAAAGGGTTTTGTAACCATTTTAGGATTCGAAAAAATTGGCCATTAATCGATGATAACAGTACAGGAGAGTGGCCACTGAAAAAAAAAATCATCAAAAGTAGCCGATATGAGTATGAAATAAAAGTTTTCACGGGAGTTCTTCAAAACAGTTGTAAAACTGTCAGTTTTTGCTTCAGTGGGGGCACAGGCGGGAAATACATGAAAAATGTGTTTCCTCCGTCGCGGATGGACATCTGAAATAATTATCAAGGGAGGTATTTATAACCAGAAACCTCAGAATTCGAAATTCGTTCAACTTTGTAAATAATAGTATGATCTTCGTATTTCATATTTTCTCCAATAAAATCGTCTTTGACATTTTTCTTGATTTGATTCGATCTGGTGACTGCATTTTGTAAATTGAATACAAAACCCTTCTGACATGAGCGTAGGTCTGTTTACCCAACTTGTCAATTCTTTAACATAACTTTCCAGTTCTTTCATTAGTAGAAAAAGTGGTTCCTCGTTTATGGGATGGAGTCAATTTATTGTATATTAAATTATTTATTTATCTGTATCGAGAATAAAAAACAACAAAAAATGCTTATCTAAACCACAAACTCGGTCTTTCCATTTTGAATCCGAACAAATATGGGACCCGCCGCGTTGGGTGGCCCTTCCACTCATAAGCTAGCCAGTAGGTAAGCTCTCCCGCTTTTCTCTGTTGCAGGGGCTCTCACTGGAATAACAACATATTTTGGAATTTTTATCCGATTGGGAGGAATGCGTGAGGGTGCTGCCACCACCTAGATGCCCCACTCTTATTTGTGGGCAGTGTCCGTCCTCGGCAAGGACGAAATTGCCTTCCTTAAGTCTCGCGCGTGGTTAGCCGGGTATTCATAGTCTTCATTGACGCCTTCTATCGGTTATTTAGCATTTAGCATTTTGTCTCCGGTAATCTGAAAATTTGTGAGTGCGAAAATATTTTTTGTAGTGGACTCTTATGCTGTGGGAAAAGAACTCGCCCCACAACACCGCAAAGCTAGCTTTCCAGCACACTTACGCGTCCCCAGACAAGGCCAGTTCCAGCGTAGTACTAATTTTTTCACTGGCTAAGGCAGCAGACCACCGCTGCATTCCTTTACGGACACACTAAGATATCTTTAGAACTGCAGATTGGCACCGATTACGCTTTAGTTTCATCTCGGCGTTACTGTGCTGAGTAACTAGGTTAAAAACATCATATTGGCCAGCCCAAAACATCAATTTAAAATTATCAGTCAAATCATAGTCGAAATATAGATGCAGCATTGTAGTCTATTAGGCCATTTAGCATTATCTCGGCTGTACTACGAGGAGGTGATCTAGATTCCACCATGTCGTTTTGGTGATAGGGGTGTTGAAATCGCATGTGAAAGCACTAATCACAGTTATAATTATCACAGAGCAAGAGGTTTGCCTGTACCTTGATCCCACAACACTTTGGCTCAGGAGGCCTCCACACGAATGACCACCATATTACACAGTACGGAGTGTTTGGTGATTGTATGAAGTAGGTAGATGTCCCTGACACTTTGCTGATTCTGTTAATAATGATTCGTTACTACTCGACACAAAAATGTTATTACCAATCCCCTAGCTACTCCACCATTATATTGGGCCTACTCCGGTGGAAGCTCCACCGACCCAAACTAACTCACCCAAAAACGGGTGTGGGTGCCACTCGTTCGATTCTCCGAGCCTCTCAAGGGGTCGTCCGGACGAGAAGACAATCGTCCGGAGCAAAATTAACACTTATACAAGTTTTGGGGCTCGCCGCCACTTAGCCGCGAAAATCGCCTTCAAAAAGAAACTCTGCCACGCAGAACGAGTTAAAGTGTCTCACCGCCACACAAAACTCGTAGTTTCCTACACCAGGGTAACCAAATTTAATTGAAACACTAACGTTCACTACACCCGCCCATCACTACCACCTCACATAACTTTTTCTGATCTTCCTGCCTGGTCAACGTCCCGGAGAAAGAATTCACGAGCCGCACCTTTCACAGCTGAAAAGGAACGTATTTATGTATGTTGTATGGTAGCGAGGAAAGAAAAAAATTTTAAATTACCTTTACTCGACTTGAGTAATATTCTTTATTTGCTACAATTCGACCAATATAATGTAAAATTTAAGCTACTTACATTTATTCAATCTCTACGCTAGGAAGGGGCCCCTTTCTTCCATTTTCTTGCCACCGTACAGTTATCTCGTCCCAATTTAATATTGCGGTATCCGAGCTTCGTCTCCAATTCCTAGTCAATTTTTTCGCTGAGTATTGCTCTGTTATACCCCCGCCGATTGCTCGAAAACTCCCCCAAGAAAAAAAAGCGCCAATCTTCCCGGGCTTAAATAACCTCCGGGTTAACGTTTTTTTTCCTTCCGTCCACCGAGAAAATCATGTTTTGGAGTACTTTTTTTTCGTTTGTTGGAGTAGTTCCCCTCGCTTGATTTCGCTCATAACAACTTCCATTCGGTGGCGATCCTAGTGGGAATTAAGTGTATTACGTGCTGAATGCATTTGACTGTTAGTTCGAAGTATCAGTAATGTTTCTTTACATCACGACACGAGATGAGGATTTCGACAATAGTCCTCGCTTTTCCTTTTTTCCTTGAGCCAGCGCTAATATTTCCTAGTTTTTCTTGTCCCCGCCGGTAGTTTAAGCGCCATGCCAACGCGTAGAGTGTCGTGTGTTTATATATATCCACTAGTTTTAACTAGTTTTGGTCGTCGAATCTCTCCTCGGGAATGTCGCGATTTTCTTCATTTAGATTTCCGTGGTAGGTTATAGTGAATTTGGTGCGAATAAAGTGAATGGTGCGCTTCGACACGTTGTTGTTAGCCAGTTAGGAGAGGAGGTAAGATATTCAACAGTTGTATCCATGTTTCTTTCTTGCGGTTTGGCGGATTTATCTGCTTCCTCTTGTTTGAGCTTGTCGTAATCGGCGGTCATTTGTTGGTGTGCCAAAGTGAGTTTTTGGTTGATAGTTTTAAGCTCATTCATAGAGTTTTGTTTGGCTGAGAACCACTGCGGTGTTCGTCTTGGCAGCTCGTACGACCTCGCATAAACTCAGCTACCCAATATTTGACCATTGTAAATGAAGGACAGACTTCCCCAGAGTAGAATTCAACTCGGCTTTGATATCGGTTGGACTTATGCCTTTCAAATGAAAGTATCATATAACGATGCCTGATTTTTTCCATATTTACAAATTCACTGAGAGCGTTCACTTTGGATGTTTGTAAAAAAATAATAATAAAGGTATCGTTATGAATTTTGCACATTAAGTTGTTGAAAGGTAGTATTGTCAATGGCAATAATTGTTTTTTTAAAACTACCTGTATTCATAAGTCAGGTCGTGTACTTTTGGGACTATCCTCGCATCTTTCAATTGTTGCAATTCTGATGTAACTACATTCAATGTGGCCTGTTTCTGTCGCAGTTTTTCGTTGATCGTATCGATATCTTTGTTTTTGGTCTCGATTTCTGGTGATTTTTGATCGCAGTTAACAGCCAATTCTTCTAGAGCTTGAAGTACTTCTTTCACCTCCTCGTTGGCAGTTTCGTTTTCTTGTTGCTCCTACTTTTAATTTACGTTCTGCCTCGAGTTGGCGCTTTGCTCGTCTTTTGCTGGCCACCAATGAAGTGTTAAATTCACTAGTGTCTTCCTTCGGTGTGCGTGCCATAGCTGCCTCAGCGGCATCTTCGTTACTCGGCTCGTTCCTCTTTGGTGGTATGTATGTATCTCTGCTGGATCATCGTGAGTGTGAAGATGTTTGCACCGGGATCATTAAGTTTGTGTCCTTGGCCGGAAGCTCAGTGGCTGCACATCTGATAGGAATGTCGGCTTTAACGACAGCCTCACGTTTAGATCCGCACTCAAAATCGTTTCCCTGTAAATTTTGACACACTCAGGTTCAAATTAGAATAAATCGAATTATATACTGCATCAAAATTCAATGGGAGTCTATGTTGGAAACTAGAATCAATGAAAACACAGGCAGTATGAAACCTTGATTTGAGGAAATGATGCAAATTATCGTGCATATTACGAACACCTCTTGTCATGCCGAGGGTAACGACTCAAATTCGGATTTCCTCCCAACGTTGCATGTTATGTTGTTTGCGACGCAATTCCGATTGCTTTGAGGGGTTATATGTTTTATGTTGCCGCATATGTTGATTGGATGACGAAAGTTTCCGCTACCGTGTGACCTAGTCACAGTGCCGGTGATTTGCGTTTCGTTTCAAGCTCACGTTGGTTCTTGATGCTCGCATTATCCATAATGTGGCGTGTAAGTCGGAAGTGACATAGCCACTTAAGTTTGATGACATGAAGTTAAAAGGCAAAAAGTATTATGTGGCTTGTTTTCCGTAATCTAACAAGTAGTCATTTTATGAATGAAAATGTAAATTACTTGCTGTTGGTTACATTATTAAGTTATCAAAATAAGTTAAAAGTGCGGCTCGGTATTGCGTAGGTTTAAATCTTACGAAATTGCGTATGGTAGTGTTCGAGATGAGCAACACTATGAAATCTCAATGTTCACCCCGTAACAAGGTGATCGGTGAACGGTGGCTCCTGTAGGGAAGTAGGTATAAAAATGTCCTTTAAGGACTGCAGCGATAGTCTGCTGCCTCGGTAAAAGAGGATGGTAACATCAGCCGAGATTAGCCTTGTCTGGGGACGCATGAATGCGCTGGCAGGCTAGCGTTGCGGTGTCGTAGGGCGGGTTCATTCCCCCAGCACAAGGACCCACTACAAAAAAATTTCAGATTCACGAATTCTTGGGTCTCAGAAAAAGGTTGACCAAAGTCGAAAAATGGAGGTAACTACCTAAAGGTGGAAATTGCTTGTTCATAGACAAGTTGAAATGGGTAAAAACAGACGAAGTTGTGGAGACTTCGTCGTTACTCGACGATTTTTATGGCCCGCTAATAAAAGTGGGGCAACCGGATGGATGTGGTGCCCCTTCGCACCCGCCAAACTGGATCAAGATCCAAATGTTGACGTGGCCGTATATCTCCCGTTTGAGCGAAAAACTCATACCAACCTCCTTTGTCTGCGTATTTATACTCCATTGCAGCGCGGGTAGTAAATCGTCCCAATCGTTTTTATTTTCGGCGGTCGTACGTAAATAAGACAATATGGTTTGGTTTGCACGCTCCACTTGTCTGTTTGCACGCGGAGTGCGGACGGCAGTTTTGATATGAGTAATTTTATGTGACTTGCAGAACGCAGCAAATTTTCGCGACACAAATGTGGAACCACGGTCGGTTATAATTCGGGTAGGCGAACCGAAATAGCTCGTTAGATGAATTAAAATATAAATCACGGGTTGCGTAGAGGTATTCCGGACGGGTTTTGCCACTAGATATTTCGAAAAAGGATCGGGAATTGCAACTATATACATATTGCCGATTCCGTATATAAACGTCCTTCAGGCTTTCCTGAACGCGATTTATTGTAGCAGCAATTAACACACGTATTTTACCACTTTACGCATTTTAGGAACACAATAATTTTGTTGGATGCGCCCCATTGTCTTTTCAACCCCGAAATGTCCGTAATTATCGTGAAAATTTTTCACTACGCGTAGTCTGACGGATTTTGGTATCACTAATTTTAGCTGCTCGTTGACCTTTCGATACAAACGGAAATCTTTTAGTTCATATTGACTTTTGATTTGTTTAACACGTTCATCTTTTATTTTATTTTGAATAACGTTCACTATGTGCCGGAGTTGATCGTCTTTCAACTGCATAGTATAAATCCAATCGTCTGATCCCCTTGTTATAGCCATGATGAGTCCTGCAACTTCAGGATCTTCGGGCGGCAGCTCGGGAGCTCGGCTGAGTGCATCGACATGTGCAAGTCGTCGTCCGGGTCGGTGCACAAGCTCAGCATCGTTATCAGTCAATCGTAACATCCACCGGGCAATACGAGCGATCATTTCGGTTTTCGTCTTCATATGCGTCATCACTGAACAATCGGTAACTACACGGATGGGTCTGCCTAGAACATAAACACGAAATCTGTCTAGACTCTCGACCACAGCGAGCACCTCAAGCTCGTAGCTGTGATAACGGCTTTCGGCTTCGGAACAATGGCGGCTATAGTAAAAGACGGGTTTCCAATTTTTTCCATCCATCGACTGCAGTATTACACCAGCAAGTCCGACTGTACTGGCGTCAGTGTGTATTTCGAGTCGTGCGTTGATATCGAACAGCGCCAACACTGGTTCGTTGCATAGAATCTCCTTGAGCTTCTGGAACGATTCGGATTGGTCACTTCCCCATAGAAAGTGTTTCGATCCCTCCGTGTATTTTCTCAGCAGTTGAGTGATCGGTTTCGAAATCAGCGAATAATTGGGTACGAATTTTCGGAAAAATCCTGTGAGTCCGAGAAATCGTCTCACTTCGGTTACATTCCTCGGCGCTTCAAAGTTCTTTATCGCGCTAACCTTTTTTTCTCCCGGTTTTATGCCTTCATTGTTGACAATATGTCCCAAGTACTCGATTTCGTCGGCAAGAAAACTGCAGTTATCAAGTCTCATTGTTAATCCGTAAGATTTCTAAAAATTTTCGGAGCGACGATAGACCAGTCTCTATGTTTTTGCTCGGTAGAACTATATCTTCCAAATACGCAATCGCTTCTTCGGGCCCCATTTTTGAAATGATCTTGTTTATTAAGCTTTGAAAAACTCCCGGCGCGTTCACCAGACCAAAAGGCATGCGATTGTTCTCATAATGTCCATTATGAGTAACGAAAGCGGTGTACGGTTTCGACGTTTCGTTCACTTCGATTTGATGGTAGCCCATCCTTAGATCAAGCGTGGTGTAATATTTGTTGCCTGCTAATTTAGCAAACTGATCCTCGATATTCGGCATAGAGAAAGGTTGCTTAATCGTTTTTCGCCGTTTTTCTTCTCTATGAGAACGATAGGCGAAGCATATGCGGATTCCGATGGACGTATAATATTGGCGGCGAGTAGTTCGTCTATGATGTTTTCGACGGCTTGTCGTTTCGCATATGGGAGTCGATATGGTCGTTGTGTAACCGGTTCGCGTATGTTCAACGATATTGCCATCTTTACGGCCGAACATTTTCCCAATTCGTGTAAATTTGTTGCAAAAAGTGTACGGAACTCAGACAACAACGTTTTTACTTGGTTTCGTTCCTTGGCTTTTAAGGATGTTCCCAATTTTAATGCCTCGTCATTTTCCAACCAGCATTCTTTCCCTCGAATTACCAGCAATTGTCCGTCTCTACATAGCACGTCCCAACCTAATAGCATTTCGTATTCGATACAATCATACTCGACAACTAACACATCTACGTCGTACGTCTTGTGATCAATGTTCATTGAGACGATTACTTTGCTCGTACATTCGTATTTACCACCCGCAAATCCGCACAGAACAACATTGCAAGGAACGATATCACCTATAGTGTTCGTCAACGACGCTCTCATCAACGTTCTATTTCTCCCCGGATCCACGAATGCTCGAATCTCACCACCTCGTATTGACACCACTTTGATGATTTCCTTTCCATTTTCATTCGCCTGGATTTCGTACGTTTTCGCGCTATCCGGCACAGATCTCATATGCGGGCAATCGGTGGTTTGATGAGTGGTACGATTGCATGTTGCGCATCTTGCACGGCGTTGCGGTTGTGGACAACGGATGGAGATATGTCCGGGCTTGAAACAATTATAGCAGACGGATTCTTTCGGTTTTCTCGGTAATGACGGTGTTTCAGGCTTACTCGTAGGACTCGGCGGACGCATGTCGTATGATCGGGGTTTCGGTTGGAAAGATTTTTTTGAACGGCAAGTGTCGGTATAGCGTCGAATTGCTGATAATAATTCGTGGCAAAAATTAAATTGTTGTGCCGATGATATTTTCCCGAAATCGATATCGTTGCAACCATTTATCACGTATTTTATGATTGCTGCGTCAGGCAATCCACCTTTCCGGCCTAACGCTAGAGCTCGATAATAATATTCCTCCATCGATTCGGTAAAATTGCGTTTCGTTTCAGCCATACGGAGATGAATATCGGCTATATTCATGAGACACGGAAAATCTGTAAGAAATTTTCCGACAAACTCTGTCCAAGAATTAAAAACTGGCGACATATCGATCCATGTTTTAGCAGCACCCTTCAACTTCGAAAACATTGAAAGCAGCACAAGACGGTCACTCCATCGGTAGGCTTCCTTTAGTTGTGTGACACGACACACAAACTGTTCGGACGTTAAAGAATCGGCGGCAAACGGGTGAAACTCCGGCAACACATCGGCAATGTCGCGAACATTCACAGACCCGATCTCGCTCGTCGGTTGATATACATACGAGTACATGCGTCGGAGCGGAGGCATTTGTGACCTGCATGCGCGGCTGGTGATGTGAAGCAAACGAAATATTACTCATCATCGGTCCATGTATATGCGTAGGCATCGTGTATGCGAGTGGTTGAGTCATATTGGTCGACGACGGCAACTGCGGTGACACATACGGTTGTGTGTGTGCGTTCGTGTTTACACTTCCACTTATGAACGATTGAACGTTTTCGTCCACGCATTGTGAAACTGTTTGTGTTACTGGCGTCGAAACGCTTTGAGGCACACCAACACTCGAATTTTGCAGCTGACGGACTGTTTCTTCGAGTTCGCGGACTCTCAGCAAGAGATCACTATCCATCCCTGTCGCACTTTTATCACCCAATTCGGCGAGGCGTTGAACAAGCATGGACTTGTTCCCGGCGGTCGCCAATCCATGATATCGGCACTTCTCGCGCAGCACTTTCACCGTCAATCCATTTAATTCGGTTATCAAATCCATTATCCCACTTCTGAACTGTCAGGATGATTCAGTGGGGAGGAACAATGGATGTGAATAATAACAAAAAGAACGAAAATATTAATTAAGCAATTTATTCGGCAATCCATTCACGGCCGATGGCGGACTTCGACTGCCTCATGTCGAATGACAGTATCGTGGTGTATATCATGTTCGTTGCGCTTACACTGTCGAATGACAGTATCGTGGTGTATATCATGTTCGGTGCGCTTACACTGACGAATGACAGTATCGTGGTGTATATCATGCTCGGTGCGCTTACACTGACAGTAGCAAACTTTTATTGTGATCTAGGTTTGGTGATGTTGAGAACTTATTCACAATTTGCGCTGATTCATCAGTAACATGGCTTTGACTAGTTGCAGTAGATAGATTGTTGTTCTAACGCGTTTGCGCACTGCTATGGGTGAAGGAGATAGGAAGGTTCTCGAACAGTTTGATGGTTTGACTGCTCGATTACTACACTCCTTCAATTTTGACAGCCGAACGCGACCCAAATCCTTCTCTTTTCACCCGATCTCCAAATTTGGAACCTGAGAATACAGGGCAGTCTTACTTTTTCTGTTGATGTAAGTGCTCATGGTGCAAAGAATGTTCCTCCTTAGTTGTTGCTTCGCTGCAGCCCCTCTTCTGCCTCGGTGTCCTAGGGTGATAGTAGTTATTTTTGTGCCATCGGCAAAAAAGGAGCCTGACCTTATGGAAACGAATGACAACTAGTTTATCTCGATCAGAACAAGCCACAGAAATAATCTGCCCATTCTCTTATGGGTGAAGAATCAATATTATCAACCATACGTTCTTTAATGCTTGGACTGATAGAAATATTTCCACAATATCCTCCCCATTTTGTGGCACTCCCTGAGCAGTTACTCCAGTTTAGCATATGCTTCGACAAATTATATAATCTTTGGCACCAGATCACGTGACTTGTGCTTCGAAAATGCATACGAGTATCATTTATGGCATACTCATCGGTAGCAATATGAGGCTATGAACAAAAGAAAGAACAAGTGCCGACAATTGAAGGCTCAGCTACAATAAATATTCTCAAGGGAAGCAGAACTGCGTAAATGCCACTTGAAAGTGAAATGAATGCAAAGGTCAAATCTTCATTTCCATATTCTGAGATGGGCAAAATGGTTCCAGCGCTGCAGTCTCCAAGCTCATCGGTAACGTGGCTTGCCGAGCCCAAGATGGTTGTAGGAGCAAAAATGCAGAAAAATGATAAAACACGAATGCGATGTTTAACAACAATATTCGCCTTGAAATACATTTGGTCGCATTTGCTATGCACAAAAGCAACGAAGAATTCTTATTTGTAGAATACTTGCACATACGAATATGATAGACGCAGTGGTACAGTGCGAAGGGAGTTCCTTCCGTTTCGATTGATTCTTTTATCGAGAGATCCGTCCAGAGAATCCTGCTTCGCGCCCTGCGTGTGAGCCATTAAATATGGAAAGAAGAACACAAATAGCCTGAAATTATTCACGCAGCCGTGGCGGATCGGTGGGCACACGTCTGTACGGTGCGGCCGGTGACGAAGCAAAGCATCCTGCTGAGGCTTCAGACGTAGCAGGCCCAGGAGACACCAAGCTTGGTTCAGAAAAAAATATGGAAAACTGAAAATTCGCAAAGTCAAAAGGCCTAGGAATAACTCGGTACCAATGCGCGAAACTCCCCGATCGCTAGCACAACAAACACGGGCAAGGGGCAGCAGTCAGCAAATGATAGTAAAATTCGTAGTTTGCAATTCAATTGCAATAAATTCCGTTGGCGAATTGATGACGCGCAATTTCGACAAATCAATCAAAAATTTGCATATTTTCGCAGCGAACCGTTTGATATTTTGCGCTGAGTGCTGATAGAATGGTCCAAAGAGATTTCGCTGAAAATTAATTCCATATCTGCATTTGTATTAGTATCGATCGGAAGCCTCAATATCGTTGCGTTGCGCATTTCGTCAACAATGTCATCAATAAGGAAATCAGCAGGAAGTTGGCGATTCTGAGAATGAGTAAAATCCTCAATGAGGAGCGTTTCACGTTACATTGAGCGATTTCATTGATTCAAAGACTTGATTCAATACTTGTTGTGATATGTACTCGTATTACACCAAACGGTGATATAGTACAGCGCAGGACTACAGTGCAAGATGTACCCCATCAAGTATTCGTCACATTTTTGCATTTACCCGAGCGTCTGGGATGCGTCCCACTTTTATACATTTTAATGAGCGCAAATTTGAATCAACTTTCAGGTTAATAAAGATAAGTGGAGTCGACTGCAGGCGGGAGGCGGCCCAGCTAAATTTATCCTCTTCCGACACGGATACGTGTAATCCTTCTACAAGTAATAATTCTTACTTGGATGACGTAATCGCGTGTCCAAAATATGTACATCCTATCGTGCACGTTTACCCAACAGCTCAATTAATAATTTTCGGCTGAGCTTATAAAAGAGCAGATTTCCATGAATACCAAAAGGGACGGCCATGCTCGGGCGCGAATTTGAAAATAAAATGAAATTAAGTGATGTTATTTCGCATTGGAAATTCTTAGAAAAGAATAAAAAGATTTCTCGTGGTGGCTGGCATGTAATATGCATCACCAAGCAGAGTTGTGATCTGGTTTGACAGAATTTATCCAAACGGTCCCCCGGGAGACGATCTTCGTAACGTTGCTGGGTGATATAACTATCGAAAGTCCAACTGGTACTCTGCAAACCAAAGAAATATTTTTAAATTTTGATTCCATCATTAAGTCTTTATTTAAAAGGATAACTGAAACTTCGGAAACGCTGTCTTTTAGCATTCGACTCAGATATTATGAAAAATGCTGGTTAGGTAACTATTGTATAAGGGTTGGAAATTTTAATAACACGTTGGCGATAACAACGTGTTTTTATGAATATGTTTTTGAAGCAAAATATTTACGTTTTGCAGCCATGTAATTTTAATAAGTATTGAAAATTTAATGCTTATGATTTCCATTTAAACAACATTCAAATGCTGATTGTGTTTTTTTAATGGATTTTACTCATTTCAATGAGCTAATTGATGTTAAGATAGCATTCAAATGAGATGTATTAATTCAAACGAAATGCATTTTTTTTTTTAAATATAGCAAATTTAAAACATTAAAATACAAAAAATATAATGGTCCACATTTTACTCCAAATTTAAATAATATTCAATCCAATAAATTAGTCAAAAAATAATATCGAATGGAAATTACTAAATATTACCAATTAATTCGAAAAACCGAGAAAAAACCAACCAACTCGATTCAAAAATTAGATACAACTGAAGAACATATCGAAAGACTGTACTTTAAGCTTAAAACTGATATCTATCAACTTTATTCTAAAAAAATTCATAAAAACAACTTAAACTTATCTCAAGAAATCAATATTACCATATTCCTAAACTACATGTTAAACTTATCTGTAGTTATTTGAAATAACGGACACAAACAAATCCTAATAAGAACTGAGGTAGCAATTATAAGCTGCAACAACAAACAAAAACTGAAAATCACGAACGACCACGAATAATATAGTGAATGCCATATAGCCATCAAAACCTAGACTGCTTCGGCTCAGCTCGGCAAGCCTCAACGTACATCGCAAATGAGTATTTCCATTGATTCTGCGAGCTCAAGTCCAGAGGATATTCTATCTTCTTCTTGTTGGCCCACCTTTGTGTATGATATATGATCGGGGCATAATCAGATTCAATTATATTCCAATTCATGTCCAAATACACGAATACTTCTTGAGGAATGAAGCAGTGGTGAGACAAATCTTAATGCGCATGTGGGTAGAATGGAACGGCTGCCAAGTCCAGAGCCGTCGGAAACGGCGCAGGCGCCACTCGTCCGTCCTTGGAGCCCGATTGGAACTGCCGATTAAGATTACGGCTCCCTAGAGAACAATCAGTGGAACTGTACCAAACTGGAACTACCCTACCAAATTAAAATTCACTACAACACCTGAAAGACACACTTGAAAAACCCTGGAAACCTTAAGCGTAACTTAACCACAACGGGCACTTGGCAATCCCGCGACTTCAAACCTACACCAGTAAAGTCCCTTCTTGGGTGAAAATATCTTCCCGCCCATGAGCAGAAAGTGCAAAGCATCTAGAACTGAAACAAAGGAAGAAGGGAAACAACCGGAAAATCCAATTCAATTTGACTTTACCTCAAAACATTAAAGCTAAATTCACAATAAAATATGCAATTGAATATTAAAAAAGAAAACGGTTGGCCAACACTTACAACGATGATTCCGCTGCCGCTGATGTGGGGATCCCCAAATAATTTGATTTCGCTTAGTTCGCTGCCAATTTATTGAAGCCGTTCTCCGCTCTGCTCTCCACCGTGGCCGATTTTGCCAATCTCCATCCTCCGTTTGATACATCACTTTGTTTCCCAACCGGCACTCTTCACCGGATGATTTTCACTGATCAAAAGAAGAGCGGGACGTCCTTCCGTCACCCTTTTATTAGTTTTCCAACCAACGACTCATTCTGGTAGGTCCAGGACCTTATAAATTCCACCACGTTTGGTCGGCTATGTAGTTTTTCACCACAAAAATCTGTGCTTTTGGGTGTTCATGAGAATCTCACTCCTACTAAACTATTTTAGGGAAATTTCAGTGAGACAATTCACTGACGGTTTAGATTTGTTTTGGTTTTAATGTAGGTTTTGTTCTTTATAAAAACAATTTTCGTTTTTGGGTTGTATCTTAAATTTGTGTACTAATTCTTGGTCTTGGCAAGTCACCAAAAACTGTATCACTATGCACGCTTCAAGACAACGCTTGAATACTTGTTGCAATATTCACATAACGAGTTTCTTCGAGCTCATCTGTTTTCAGATCGTCGATATCATTAAATCTATTGCATTTGAAATTGATATTGGTAAGCTTTTCACCATTATTCCGCCACTGGGCTGAATAGTTGTGCTTTGTGGTATGTGCACACCTTCCACTTCGCCAAGAGCATCTTCAGCATCCTTAGGTACTCGATTGATTTCGCTAACTAGTATTTGATATTTTTGTTTAGCTTTTTCCCGATTGCTTTCCAATGTGGCCGCTTGCAGTTCGATGAAACGACTAATCCGTTCATTAGTCTCATTGTAATCGGACTGCAATTGCTCCTCCAAACGTTGTGTCAATTTCTTTATGTAGGCCTGTTGCCGGCTTGAATATTGTATATTCCGTAGATCCATATTAGGCACTGTTGTGGCAGTTGGGGTGGTTTGAGTTGATGTAGACATATAATTGGATACTGGGGAGGTACTTATTGTACAATCCATTTTATTCTTTGACGTTGAAACTGTAGTCATTAGAATGTCAAGTACTTTTGAATAGAGCTTGTTGTCTTTGAGCGCGTTAATATGTTCGGGCGATGTAAAAAGTTTTGAATTGATCCAATATTCAGATGATGATGTGTTTTTCACGTTGCAATTAATGCAATACTTAATGTGCAAATGCTTGATAGGCACTTCGTATGCGAGATCGATTTGAGTCTTAGCGTTTTAGCGAATTCGCGATATAAGTAATAGAATGCCGCAAGTTCGTCGTATGTTCGATTTTCTGCTGCATTGTTACGGCACTGTTCATAAAAGTGCTGGTTGGAAGTTTGGCCCGTAGTATCGCCAGAGGCACTTATGTCATTATCTCCTTGCGTTGTTTTATTCAAGTGTGAAATTTGCTTCTGTTGTGATGGCATATAAGCAACCTCTCGGCGCATTGAGTTTTTAGCCATTTCGAACAAATTCTTCTGCGTTCTCAACTTCCCGAACAATTGCTTCCTCACTCCGAGTACACTTTAACTTGTTCACTTCACGTGCTCTGGGGTGAAATCCACAGACTGGTACTACATGTACCAAAGGTCTTGCCGTCCGGTCCACAATCGGTTATCAACATTGTTACCGATATGCTGATCGATCGAAGTTTGGCTGGTTGTCTAATTGGAAAGCATTACGCTTGATGGTGAGTTGGCTAATTTATCGTTTTCTCTGGCGTATCTTGAATTCACATAATACAAATTTATAATACATAATACATTTCGAGCAGAAAGCGTAAAGTAACTTACATGTTACTTTACGCTTTCTGCTCGTGGGGTTTGCGTTTATTCACTCCTGATTGCATAAATTCGTGCCAAGATCCCATTTTGGTTGTCCCGAATTTGATATACAAGGTTTTCCAATGAGAGGTGTTATTTTGATATTAAAAGAAAAATGCCATTTATTAATATAAATGATCGGATCTTTATTTCATTAAAATGAAAAAAGGTATTCCGTTAATAGTGAAAAATAAAATCAGGCTAATGACCACCACGACCACGCTTACAGGACCATATCCTTTTCATGAAATTTTCCATAATCAAATCGGAAAGTGGCTGCCCTATGTCCTCAATAGCCTGACGAATTCCATCTTTGATGTCTTGAATTGATGCTGGGCTTTTGGCGTAGACCTTATATTTCACGTAGTCTCAAAGGAAGAACTCGCAAGGTGTTAAATCACAAGATCTTGGTGGCCAATTGTGATCACCTCTTCGAGAGATAACACGGTGAAACTTTTCCCGTGAAAGATCAATGGTTTTGTTGCTTGTGTGGCACGTAGCGCCGTCAATTCCGGCCATAAAAATTCATTAATCATCTCTCGATAGCGCAATCTATTCACCGTAACTGTTGCTCCAGCTTCATCTTCGAAAAAGTAAGGTCCAATGACTCCGCGGGACCATAAACCACAATAACCCATCACACGTTGAGGATAGAGAGGCTTTTCAACAATCCGAGCCCCAGATGCGACAATTTTGCTTGTTGACGAAGCCATTGAGGTAGAAATGGGCCTGATCACTGAAGATGATTTTTCAATGGAATTCCGGATCATTTTCATGCATTTCAGGGACCCAATCAGCGAAGACACGACATTGTTGATGATCGACCGGCTTGAGTTCTTGTATTAACTGAACTTTATAAGCCTTACGATCCAAATCTTTATGCAAGATACGGTGTAATGACGTTTGTGGAATGCCTAATTCCAAGGAACCACGAGGAATGGACAAACCTGGGTTTTCTTCAAATACTTTCGGCTACAGCAGCAATTTTCTCGGCTGTTCTTGAGTGACGTGCACGGTTTTTATTCGTCACATCATCGAGTTGTCCCAACAGCTCGATTTTTCCACCAATTTCTGTATTGCGGTCCGACCAGGTGCTTCACGACGACCCAAAAATGTTCGAGTCTCTGCCAAATTTTCATCATTTTCATTTCATTGTTGTTGAAGCATGTATCGTTTCAGTTTTATCAATAGCGAAGTTTCTACTTGTCAAATGTCAAAAGATGATAGCTCCAAAAGTGGCATCTACCGAAATAACGGGCTATTCAAAATAACATCTCTTTTGGAAAACCCTTTACTTGGTGCTACCTCGTAATAGCGGTTAATTGAGCTTGGTTTTGAAATGTTCTTTAAAGCATGATGCTGATCACTGAGGTAACAAAAGCGGGATATATGTGGAACCCGTTCTGAACTACCCACTCCAATTACGTTAAAGGCTTTGACCGGCCAACGGAAGTGTTGTCTGAAACAAAATTGTTTCGCATTTTTGTGCATTCACTTTCATACGCCAATAGTCCTAATAAGCCTGCATATCATTAAATATTTTCTGATTCAAGAGAATGACTAACGTCATTAGGTCTGCCTTATATATTATAAGATCGAAAATAGCCACTAATGATCGCGTTGGCAATAAGTTAAAATCAGAGCCACTCAGCATGTGGCGAATAAATATGGAAAAGAGCAGAAGTGCAATAACTGTTCCTTGCTGTAAACCATTCAAGGTCTTGAAAGCTCGCATCGTTGTCAGATTTCCATCAGTGATTGTAGTAATCGAGCAGTCACCTACGCAAACTGCTCAAAAAACGTTTGCGGAGAAAACAATATTTCTCGTACCATAACCCGCTACAACCATCGCTACCATTACCAGAAGAATTGCTTTCCAACGAAATAACTGGAAAAATTAAATAAAAATTTCAAAAAAAAAATTGATGACGGCAAGCCCTTTGCAACGCAATAATAATAAGTAATAAGTGCCGAAATTTGTAAAATATGTTCTCCAATTCTTTGTTGTTTTTATGTCACGCGACGCTGACGATGGTTGCATGGATTACGTCTGCGATGACGACTTCCACAGGTGTTAGATAATTCACACGAATAAAAGGGTTATTGTTGCAGCTAAAGGACTGCCTGAGTAGCAAAGAAGTGAAAATTTTGGACTTAGTCTGCTTATGGAAGACCTGCAATTGAAATTCCTCTCCGAACTAGCTAGCCTGCCAGCAGCCACCTCGGAGTAGACTAAGGGTGTCCGGACTTATTGGCACGTTAGCAGAATTCACGTCTATAACCGATGAGAGGTCGATTTAGATTTCCTTCGGGAAATCTCGAAATGAGACGGATGAATAAAAAATCATTACACATCCAATAAAAAACATTATGGGATGTTATTTCTAGGAGGTTGCCAAATATGAGACAGAACCTCATATGATCACCTTTTTAAAAAACACAATTTTGAGTTGTTTCTGGATTTGTTTTTTAATTCATTTCCTTTCCTCAAATAACTGTTGCTTATCAAAGCTCTTGTTCAATGAATGTATAATATAAAAGTTTACAGTGTTTTATTTCTTCTTTTTCCTCATAGCACTACAGCCCCTCTAGGCCCTTTCCTTCCTGCAAATAACATAGCTTTAGTTCCATTGACCGCATCCTCCAATGTCGAGATCCGAGCAACGACAAACTGTCTTCGTCAACCGAGTCATACTAGCGTTTCCTCGGTTTCCCCACTGGTCTCCGGCCTTCAGTTCTCCCAACGAATAATTTTTCGGGTATCCGTTGTTCGTCCATGCGATTCATGTGGTCAGCCCATAGTAGCTTCTGTAGTCTGACAATCGTTGAGACCTCCGGCTCGTCAAAAATTGCATACAGCTCATGTTTGTATCGAATTCACCATTGGTCCCCGTCTAGCTTCGCTCCGATTATTCACCTCAGAACCCGTCGCTCAAAGGTGTTCAATATGTTTGCAAATGCTTGGATTAGTGTCCATGTTTCACACCCACAGTATGATAAAGGTTTTATCACAGGTTCATATACTTGGAGGCTTGTTTTCCTGTCTATGCAGCTGGTCTTCAAGATTGCCAAGAATGAAAACAAATATTTTATTTGCGAGCTGTATTCTTCGGCGTATTTCGTCTCTTTCATTGCCAGCTCTCATTATTCTGACGCCCAAATATACAAATTCGCTTACATTTTTGAAACTGTATTCGTCAAGTGTGAAATTTTGTATACTTGAGGTATTTTCCTTCGACTGCATCATGAGCTTTGTTTTTTTTTCATTGACTTGTAGCCCTACTAGTTTTGCTTCGCTGTCGAGTCTCAAGAAGAGTTCTTTGGCAGTTGTTAATGACCGTGATAAAATGTTGATGTCATCTGCATAGGCTACGACTTGGCCCGGCTTGTGTAGTGATCTACCTCGTGTATCAACAGGTAGCTTCCGTATGACGTACTCCAGAGCCAAATTGAATAGCAATGGAGCCAGTCCATCTCCCTGCTTTAGTCCGATATTTGTGTCAAAAGCATCGTTGAGTTGGTAATTGATGCGGGTTTAGGAGGTCTTGAATATCATTGTCATTTTGGTAAGACAGCAAAGCATTATTTGTTACAGTACGTTACGATCAATACTGTTGTATGCTTGCTTGAAGTCCACGAAAATTCAGTGTATGTCTATGCTGAACTCCCAGCATTTTTCAAGTACCTACTTGACTGTGAACAATTGTTCTATTGTCGATTTACCTGCTCTGAAACCACCTTGGTACTCCCCAATAATACTGTTGGCGTATGATCCAATTTAATTTTCTAAGATTTTAGAACATATTTTGTACACTGCGCAAAGTAGTGATATGCCTCTATAATTTTCGCATTAAGTTGCCACCTTTTTTGTGGATAGCTAATATAAATGATTGGCTCCACTCCTTCGGCATATATTCTTGTTGCCAAATGTGCTGAATGATTATGTAAAAAGCTTTATGAACACTGCTGCCACCATATTTGATGAGCTCCACTGAAATCTCATCGATGCCCAGCCCTATATCATTCTTTTGCGCTTTGATGATGAAACAAACTTCATCCAGAGTTGGTGGGGCTAATGGAAGTTCTCCGCAGACATCTATAGGCTCCAGTGTTCTGAAGTTATGCCAAGGATTAAGGAGGTTCTTGAACTATGATGCCCACCATTCCTTAATCTTTATTTCATCAGCGATGATATTGCCGATGTCATCACGACAGAGCATTGTTTTGGGCTGTTAACCACTTTTCACTACTTTGTATGCTTATCTTGTGTTGTTGCTTACTAGACATACATTTATACTTCTCAACTGGTCGTCATAGTATTTTCTTTTCTTAATTCCGGTTATCATTTCCACTATTCCTCTGAAATTTTCATAGTGTTCTCTCTTCGTCCTGGTTTTCATACCTACGTATTCTTTGTACGTGAGATTCTTTTTCTCTAACTCATTCAAGCACTCATCATCGAACCGATAATTTCTCTTTCGCCGGGCTTTTTGTCCAATCGTCTATTCTGCCACTGTCTTAATAGCCGCTTTCACTTCCACCTAGAGCTCGTTGCTTGTCTTTATCGATGCGTCTGATAAGATGGAAGCCAGCTGGTCTCTGTGATATTTTCGACCACAAACGCCTTTTAGTGTCAAATTTTTGTAGTAGGCTGGTCTTCGCTGAATACGCCTTTGACATACGATGTCGATAGGTTAGTTTGATCAAGTAATGATCTGAGTCAAAATTGGCTCCTCGGTATGTACGGACTTCAAGTATGCTTGAGGGTCAACGTTGTTGGATCAGAATTGCCAACCTTAGCGTTCAAATCACCCAGAATTATTTTTGCTTTGTGTATTAATCGAGCAGTCACACAAACAAACTGCTCAAAAACCTTCCTATCTCCTACTCGGAATTTCGTGGCAGATTTAATTAAATTTTGTTTTAACAATTTTAAATCTGCATGTAGAATTTTGGGTTTGAGGAACGCTGATATAAAACTCCTCAACGATGTATTACATCATGGAAGAGAAGGGAACGAGCTGATGGAATCAGCTGAGGCGATTCACCGTATGCACCATAGTATACGCAACTAGTATCCACACTAAATCAACCCTCCGGAAAAATCCGAACACAAGCCGAACAGCGAGCCATGAATCTTCGGTTGTAGGTAGGTAGGTAAATCTTGACACGAGGATTGGCGTGAATATAAACATGTGCTTCGATGAGAAATTTCAGGATTATCATATCTTAAAAAATCAATGAATTTGCAGAAAAACAAATTCGTTCCATGCAGTCTTTTGGTTTTTTATTAGGATCTGGCAGCACTCCCATGTTCTCAAATGTGTAAAAGGACACGTGCGTCGGAAATTTTATTTGCTTTTTGCTATGTTTCTTGAGCGCACCAGGCCTGGGCTCAGCTGACGTGCCCCTGGGAAAATTCAAAAAGTGTGCAACACAGGGTAAATGAAAGGTGTGGGTACTAGGTGAATGTACTATGGCATACACGCGATGGAAGAAAAGAAGAATTACAAGCTTTAGGTACAGATTGGGGAGTCTGGTTTGAGATCACTAGCGAGCTCGTTGCATGAATACGCGCGGTTCTGTGTGCTAGTCCCGAGCCGTGCACAATAAAGTTGAGTGAAATTATCATGTCAGTGTAAACTTGCAGTGTTTAATTATTATTAGAAAAATTTTATGTGTACTGCAACCTAAAACCATACCCGAGGAGTCCGCTTCAAATCGCCAAGCGGCGAAGTCGACGGTAAAGGCGAAAGATTGATTCAGGAAGTCTCAATAAGCGCGTATATTGGAGAAGTGTAATTAAGTTGAGAAGGAGTGCAAGTACCCGGACGGAGATGTACAAGAGATGGTTTGTGGTCGTCGTATTTTTCCCTTGGGAGTACAGAGGGAAAAGTGATTGTGTTTTATTAAATTTTAAATCGTCCAAATCGTATGAAATAGTATCCACATTATTATGAGTGTTCAATACCGCGAATGAATTGAGCAATATAGCAATAATAATTAATAGATTAAGTGTTGAAATTCCACTGTGAAATATTCACCCGTAAAACTGCCGGTCTGAAAAAACTTATGAGATGCAAGTGCAAACTTCATTTCTCCATACCATTCAAAATCTGCAGTGTTATCTCATTCGCACTAAGTGCATGCTAGCAGGATTTGAAAGATCTGAAATATGATTGAATGAGAGTGAATGACAATATATCAGTTTGGGTGATTAGGGTGTATATTGTTCGGTTGTTTGTGCAACACATTGCTATGTGAAATTTAATTTTCGTCGTTAGCTGAGAAATTTTCGCGACCGATTTAACGGTGTTTGATGCGAGAATTTGCAAATTTGCATTTGATGTAGTTTTGTTTTGGGGGTTAATCAATAGTTAGAGAGCAATGTACGTGTGTTGCCGTACCGTAAACAAAATTAATGAATGAACTAGTTTTAAAAAATAAGAAAACACTGAGGCATTTTGTTTGGTTAGTTAAAAATATTTAATAATTACACATTAGAACATTTTAAAAAGCTACGTGTTTACATTTGAAGACTAAAAATAACAGGAATTCAAGGTTTTAGATGAACTATCCCGTTAGCAAAAACAAAATAATATGAAAGTATTGACAGATTATTACAATTTAGTGTATTAAAGTTATATAACATAATCTCAAAACCTTATTGATTGCAAAGCAAGACAGGAGAAGGAAAAGAAACAAAGCAAAAAAATATAGAATATTAAATTTAATTTTTTCTACCCTTTTACATAAGGATGATGTACGTGTTTTTTTTTGGTTTCAAAAGTGGGTAAAAATTAAGATTTTTGCTAAGCACGCGTAACGTACCACCGAAATTTCAGCACCACCCACATCACCAGCGGGCGCTTGGCGAGGATGTGGGTAAGTACCCTTTTAATTATTATAAACAATTTTGTATTTCCGATTTCACTTTTATTTTTGGGCAATTTTAAAGAATTGTTTTTTTTCAGCTGCAAAAGCCTATCGGTAAAGTTGATTTTGTTCTGAGTAGTTGCAAATACACGTACATACACAAGTTCTTTTCAATAATTGCAAAAGCGCTTAAATATTTCTTACGCTTTAGTAAAATAAAATCTCGTGTAGTAAAAAAAATAGTTTACTTGGATATTTGTAATAGTTGATCTAGGCTATAAAGGAAAGAAATAAAAATAATGGGTTATGACTAGAAATTTAAAATCGGTCTTTCCTTTCATTAACCCTGACCGGGTATAGGACCCGCAACGATGGAAGGTATTCTGGATGATATGGGCTAGCCATCGGGCGTGCTTCACCATTTTGTTGTGTCCAAGGGCTCTTGCCGGGTAGAGTGGCCTTCCACTCTCGTGCCCTTTTATGGTGTTGGGTTATGTGATTCCATCACATAATTCTACAACAAACATAAATCGGTCACGTCTATATTTCTCTTTTGATGGGAAAGGTCATGCAAATTATGTTTGTATGAGTCTTGCACTCAAAAGTGAAATATATGGCCACGTCTACGTTTGTGTCTTGATCTGGTTCGGCTCGTGCGAGGGGGCGCCACATCCATCCGGATGGCCCACTCTTATTTGTGGGCCATGAGGATCGTCGTAATGACGAGGTCTCCGCCAGTCCGTCCGTTTTTGCTCGTTTCAACTTGTTCTCTGAACAAGCAATTCCAACCCTAAGTAGGTTACCTCAGCCTCGACACCAGTCAATCGGAATTTTTGACCCTTTCTAATTCATGAATGCAAAATATTTTTTGTAGTGGGTCCTTGT
The DNA here is from genome assembly GCA_963969285.1 of Odontomyia ornata. Classification (NCBI taxonomy): domain Eukaryota; kingdom Metazoa; phylum Arthropoda; class Insecta; order Diptera; family Stratiomyidae; genus Odontomyia; species Odontomyia ornata. Next base: position 40,238,959 of record OZ017742.1, read on the forward strand.
GCTAGGGGGAAAGAACCCGCCCCACGACACCGCAACGTTAGCCTGCCAGCGCATTCACGCGTTCCCAGACAAGGCCAATCTCGGCGGATCTTAACATCCTCTTCCGCCGAGGCAGCAGACCATCACTGCAGTCCTAAGCGGACATTTTATATACATACGTACACTGCAGTCGTTTGTATGCCTAGTTTTTCCAGATGATTGTAGAACATTTCCTTAATTTTTTCGTCCTTTTCTCCGGTCGGGACAACTACATTTATCAGCCAGACTTTGAAGGGTTTCACTTTTCTACGGATCGCACAAAACCGTTTATTGACTGCCTTAAAATCAATAACGTACGATTTGAACTCACTATCCATAATGAAGACCACTCCGAACTCTGGTTTTCCGGTAGGCTTCTCACTTTTGAATATTGTGTGTTATCTCATATCTTGAATATAATTTCCAGTCCAGTTTATTTCCCGGATTGTCAATATTTTAATTTTTATATTAACTGGCTTGTTGTTAAAGGTTCTTGACAACATTTGTACGTGGGGCTTAGGATGAGAAATTATGGAAGCTCCTTTCTCAAACGGGCTTGGGTCTTTCTACGGTGGAGTTCAGTGCTTTATTAACACCCATTTTGGAGAAAATATAAAATTAATAAAATATATGTCAGTGTTTTATTTTACTAACATTATAGCTTTTTATTTATTTTATATTTCTTACAAAATGGGTCTCGTATTACACTCCTCTGCTCTTATATTATACTAGCGTTACCCAGCACGCTGCGTTGACCCCAAATATAAATTTAATCAATTTTTTTAAATTGATTATTTAAAAAGAAGGTGTAAATAATTTGTGCACTACACAACAGATTTATTCGAAACTAAACAATAATTTGCCAACATGCGTGCACTTCCTTTCTTCTTCTGAATCTACTGTTAGCTAGTCAGCACACTGACTTTTTAGGGTATTGTAAAATCATTTTACAATACCCTACTAAAATCGCGTCCTGTCTGTCCGTCCGTCCGTCCGTGTGTCACACCACTTTTTCTCGCAAACTACATAAGCTAGAAACATAAGATTTTGTAAGTAGGTGCGAAGTGACGCCCTCTTCAATGTTTCAACACTAAAAAAAAATTTATAGGGTCTTTAAGGGGGGTCTCCCCATATAGGGGAGTTGCCCCTGAAAAAAAAGTTTTCATCGCATGTAGGTAATATGGGTATCAAATGAAAGGTCTTAATGAGAACTTTTCAAAATAGGTCTTAAAATGACAAATTTTGCTTCGAGGGGTGCAGGGGAAGGGGAAAGGTACGAACATTTTGTGCCCCCCCCCCCCCCCTTGACCAGAAAAATCTGAAAAAACTCATGAATGTAGGCCTTTATGAGTACAACAACAAATAAATGAGAAGTCTAAATTCATTCAACTTTGTTAGTAATAGTATGATTTATCGATCTTATGTTTTCTTGAATAAAATCTTAACGGTACCCTTAAATTTAATAAAATTCAGTACACAGATGACTATTTATAAGATTAATCCACCCTGAAAATTTCATAAAGATCGTATTTAATGAAGTTACAGCGATTTGAATTTTCCCGTATTACTATGGAACAATATGCGCTGTATTACTATGGAAACATACAGGTATGGCTATGGAACAATATGCGCTTTTCACTGACTCAGATACTACAGCTTTGCTAGGATTTGCATGAAAATTTCAGTAATGAAAGGTATCATTAATTTCTTTGAGAATTGGCTCAGCTAGCGGTATTAGTGATCGTAAAGCAAAATAATGGCTGTTTTAAATGCGAAGATTGAATAATTTTGAGTTATTTTTTCCCAACTTCAGCGTTTAAGGTGCATGATTTTAACACTTGATTCAATTTAATGAATGCCTGAAGATGAGTACCTACAATTAATACTCACATATGAAACATGTCGTGGAGGCAGGAGAGAGCTCCTAGCAAATGGGTTTTGTAACCATTCTAGGATTCGAAAAAATTGGCCATGAATCGATGATAACAGTACAGGGGAGTGGCCGCTGAACAAAAAATTTCATCAAAGGTAGCCGATATGAGTTATAAGATGAGTTATAAGAGCTTTTCAAAACAGTACTTAATTTGACAATTTTTCCTTCACAAGGGCAACAAATACCTTAGAAGTCGAAATTCGATCAACTTGGTTAATAATAGTACATTTTATAAATTTTGCTTTTTTGTCTCTAAAATCAAGATGGGACCCTTAAATTTCCCAAAATCTAAAATTTAAGTTTTCTGAACAATAAACAGCAAAGTTACAGCCGATTGAATATCTAACAATTACAACAACATTAAGACGTGATACTAGGGAGATACTCGTACACGCTTGCAACGGACCTAGACACTACAAATATGTAGGAATTTTGATAAAAATTTTAGAAATTGTTTGTTATATTCATGTGTTATCATGACTAATCAAGCGGTCAAAACACTTGAAACAAAAAAGTGGCGAGTTTAAAATCATAATAACCATAATAATTTTTCGAACTCAATTTATGGAATATGTACGAGTATATTAGTCAAGTCTTGATATGCAGGATATATTGTATCATCACGAAATTATTAAAGCTATATTAGGCATTATTGTTTTATTTTGTACCATGCAACTATCACCAGACACTATGCTTCTGCATCAGGTTCAACGAGACAGACATTCTCTGAAAATATCTTTTGTATATATATATATGTATATATATATACGAGTAAAATGTATCAAATGTTTCTTCTATGCACTTTGTAGAATCGGTCTTAGTTTTATTTTCTTCCGTGACACCAATCAGATTTTCTTGAAACTATACTATGTATTATGTAACATACGTGCGGCATAAAAGGGCACACATTTGGTGTAAATTTCAATGGAATCAGCCAATCGGCTCTCCAGCCATAGTGTCCCAAAAATTTTTTTAAGTCTACTTTTGCGCCACCCATCGGCTTTATTTTAAAACTATCCTTTTATAAGCAGGTCGATAAGAAATACATTCAATGTATGTACATTTCAGCTCAATCGTTCCAGAGTTTCGGCGTTTAATTAAACACATCCAAGCATGTTAAATCTTGCCCAAGAATGAATAAATTTTATGAAATGAGTCTCAAATCACTTCTCCTATTTTAAAATTTACTGGCGATAATTTCTAACTGAAATAGGGAGAAACTACTTTGGCACCTGTTTCATAAAATTTATTTCATCCCCTTTAGAACGTTTCAAAGTCAGTTTTCTTTCCTTTTTCTAGAAATTTTTCTTCCATGCTAATTAATTTATGAAAAAATAATTAAAATTGAAGCTTAACGGATTCAATAAATTTAGTAAAATAAGTTTAAACAGAATATGAATTAAATGTTGTTTAAGAAAATTGAGTTGTATCATGGAGAAAATTAATGCATTATTCTTAACACAAAATGAATCTTATTATATCAGTTATATTCAGCCGAAAATAAACAAGAAGGAACTTTTGCCTTAATTCGAAATCGCTGTATAAATATCTCGTATGCGCTAGTCCATAACGAGCTATGTACATAGCACCGAAATTCAAATGGTCCATTCTTGAATTCTCATCTGGACGAAATTTTGGCTAGTCCAATTGGAGCAATACAACCTGCATTTCAATGAGTTGCCTTGTGAATATATCACCTATGCATTTTCGGTGCATGCTGATTCTATTTCCTGTGTGTAGCATGATCTGAGTTGCCTGTTGCCCTGGTAGCCGCTTGCCTGCAGCGAAATCCTTAAAGTGCGCGCTGCAAGAGAAGAGTTCTGGGGCTGACCACGGCTTGTCAATGAAATTGAAATGAAAATTCTGCCACCCGAGACATCACAACAAAACAAAGTTCCTACTACCCTGCCTGATCTGCTGAGCAACCCCACATCCCACATCCCACACGAACCGTGGACCGCCGAGCTTCGCGGCTCCCCAATTCTTCAGCCGCCGAAACACTTCACATTTCCAAAACAGCTCATTTGACCCTTGCGCCGCATATTTCAATCGAAAATCTACAATTTTATGGGCCACTCGTTGTCGAAAAGTTGGAAATTTAATGCTAGTACACAAAGTTAGACGCGGCGACAAGGTTAAATTTGAATTAAGTCAGAACCGCATGCTAGCCATCCAGGGAGGTTGTTATGCAAACGAAATCAATTCGCCTTACCTGGATCGGTTAGAATAACTGAACGACAATAGGTAGCACGGCAGGCGCGGCTCGCGGGGGTAAAGTCTAATCTGGTTTGTTTCTATCATATGTATCATAGTAAATTCGAAATTGATAAGGACGAGGCGATCAAGTCGCGGAATTCATTACACGCAAACTGTTTTCAAATCATCCGAACGGAATCCTAGCGACCTAATAGAATAACTCACGCCCAGAAATGTGGAGATAATTCCAATCTCTTCTACGAAAATAATATATTCTGCGCTGAAAAAGTTCAAAGTCAAAATAAAGATGAATCTGCTTCAGCAGTCCTAAGATAACCCTATAGTAGAAGTTCATGAATGGCAATTATTTGGCACCATATTCAGCTGAGTGTACCGTACAAAACTCTTTCAGACAAAATTACCATTCGAGAGACCATCCCTTTAGAATCCCATTCCTATTATTTAAATAATTTTTAATTTTCAACCGCCCACGCCTCCTCCAAACTTACTAAAGTTTTTAAAATGCAACTGCTCCAGTTTCCAGAAATATCTGAACTAAATTCGCGCGGTCGGCAATGCAGCTCAGGCTTGCAAATATCTTTTTTCATAACATACTTACACATTAAATCTAAGCTAGAGCCTAAATTTTTGTTGCATAAGAACTAGATCTGCGTCCTTTGGTTCCTAGCATGCACCGGCCAATGTATTGGGGTCAAGCTTCGAGCGAAAAGAGATTGCAACTGGGGCACGGTGCATATCAGTTGATAGCTAAATTTGTGTAATCAATTTACAAATACTAAAATTGTTCGCGTGCCAGTGAATTTATTAAATCAGAATGCCTCATTGCAGACTCACAGGTGAATAAACAGTGCAGACTTTGCGCACTAAATTGAGTAACATTTGAATGTCATTGGTATTTTGCATGAAATGAAATAATAACGATAGAAATGCAGCATCGGTATGTTTAGAAATTGAAAACATACATATTGATGCAAAGGGATAATGATGCTACTTAGGCAAGATCAATGGGTCGTTGTGTAGCCTAAGTAAGTAAGTAAACTTTATTGAGTATTTTTCTAACTTGACATTACAGAGTATGCTTAATGAGTATGTGACATTTGACAGTATATGGATGTCAAATAAACTTTGGCGGTTAGAAAATATGTATACTTATTTTACATCAGTGTTTTTTAGATATATAGAATTTGCCATTTGCTCATATGGCTTACGACTTGAGTAGTTTGACAAATAAATACGTTAAAACTTAATCTAAATCCAACGCTAATATAAATTAAATCTATTCCTACATCTAACCTAAATTATAAGCTGTTTAATACAGCACTCGAATTTATTAACATTTATGTACAGGGTGGGCCATATCAGTGTTGGCGATTTAATCTTCAATTTCTCGGTAACGTGCGGCGCGGGATGGCGGGGGGATATGTTGTTCGCTGCGCCGCTACCTGGAAATTTAGTCGCCATGGAGCCGTACACGGGAGTGCAGCGTGCATTTTGTGTCCGAGCGTATTACGAAAACAATAAATCAGTGATTACTGCACGACGTTTGTATCGGCATGAACACGGTTTACGCGATTTAAGTGAAGTTCCAAGTGCCAATGTGTTACGAAAATGGATCAGAATGTTTGAAACAACCGGCTCAACAGTACCAATTACGGCTCGTGGTCGCCCAGTTTCTGCAAGATCAGCCGACATTGTGGAGCGTGTTCGTGTTTCAGTTCAGCGAAATCCGCAACAGTCAACACGTAAGAGAAGTCAGTCTTTGGACGTCAAAATAACAACTTTGTGACGAATTTTGAAACGTGATCTGCATTTGAAGGCTTATAAGATTCAAATAGTCCAAGAATTCAAACCCAATGATGCCAATAACCGACTTAACTTTGTCAATTTGATGCTCGAGCAGGCTAATTTTCACCTTAATGGCCATGTGAACAAGCAAAATTATCGGTTCTGGTCCAAGACTAATCCCCGACGCTTGCATGAACGTCCACTTCACAGCCTTAAGCTTGTCGTGTGGGCTGGCATAACGTCAACCGGTATTATTGGGCCATACTAACAATTATTGCAACATGATAACAGACTTTTTGGTGCCAGCTTTGCAAGAACTTCAAGGCAATACCTCGAGGATGTGGTTTCAACAGGATGGGGCCACATGTCATATGGCTGCTGAAAAATGTTTTTCCCGGAAAACTCATCTCGAAAAGGGGGGATATTGAATGGCCCCCACGTAGCCCCGATCTCTCTCCATGCGATTATTTTCTATGGGGCAACCTCAAATCGGTAGTTTACGAGAATAATCCGACCAATTTAGAGCAGCTGAAGAGGAATATTATTCAGGAAAGTAACAAAATACCGAGAACAACTTTTCAACGAGTTTTCCAAAATTTGCGACTTCGGTTCCAAGAGTGCCAAGCAGCCGAGGGAAGCCATTTGGACAACATTATTTTTAAGTCTTAAAAATTTCTATGCTTCTACTTTTTAACAATACAAATATATTTGTGTTATGTTTCGTAGTTTTTTTTAAATCGAATATTTAAACCGCCAACACCCTTATGGTCCACCCTGTATATTTATCTTGTGGTTTTATATTATTACACTTATGCACTAACTAAATTTCCAAATATTTTGTTTAACCACGGTATGTGTTCGGTTCAGATGAATCGTAAAACGCCGGTTTATTGGTAGTTACGGAATCAATGGGATCGTGGTGGTATTGTTCAAGGATTTTAAAGGGACATAGGTAGTAGGGATTATTATTTGCGGTGGTAGGCTCGAAAAGTGCGCGAATACATTGAAGGGGGTGCTCCCGCCACTTCTCTAGGCGTTTTTTAGACATTGCCAACATGTAATGGAGAATCGGTTCTATCTCCGTATCTTTATACAGGATAGAATTCCTGTAGTACTTCTTATTAGGCCGTCTATATTTGGATAGGCATTTCCTAAGGACCTTCCTCTCGAAGATTTGGATATCTTCAGCCGTAGTAGCCGAGATTGTTAGCCATGCCGAAAACGCGTAGGTAATGATCGGCCTAATAAGAGTTTTGTACATTAACACCTTAACATTTGGGCAGACTGATTTCGAAGAAAAGAGAGGCGAAATAATTGCGGACGCTGCTTTCGCTTTATTGAGAATTTTCCTTGCGTGTCTATTCACCTTAAGTCGATTGTTAAAATGGACTCCAAGGTATTTGATATTTTCCTTGAGAGAGATGATTTCACCAGCAATATGTGCTTGCACATTCCTACTTTGAGACACGGCAAGGCGGTGCCCTTTCCCGCTGGTATTTCTGAAGCAGATCAGTTCCGATTTGCTGGCATTTATTTCGAGCCCCCAGTGCTTCAGATCTTGAAAGGTGTTGAGGACAGAGCGCTGCAGCTTTATTTGGGCCATCTCTGGGAGGCTATGGGTGATCGTGAGGAGGATATCATCTGCATACATTGCTATATCGATAGTCGGGCAGCTTGGACGTGGGATATCATGAAGGAAAAAGTTGAACAGGGCGGCACCGAGGATAGAGCCTTGTGGGACTCCCGATTTGATAGGGATAGGATTTGAAATGAGGTTCCCCAGTTTAATTTGGGATGTTCTATCCGAAAGGAAGCTGTATAGGATTTTGAGGATTGCGACCGGACAGGATGCCATTTTCAATTTGTATTTGAGACCGTTGATCCAAACTGAGTCGAACGCTTTTTTCAGGTCTAGAGCACAGGCCACTGTGCACTCTTTCCGCCGAAGATTGTGGGTGACTCTATTGTGCAATAGCATTATTGCATGCTCCGTAGATCGTTCACGTTCAAATCCAAACTGAAAATCGGGGATCAGGGGACTAGTAAATTCGTTCAAGTTTCGCAGAATAACTTTTTCAAGGGGTTTACCCATGTTAGGCAAAAGGGAAATTGGCCGAAAATTATTAATGTTACCTTCGCAGCCTGGTTTTGGTATTGGTATTAGTTTGCTAACTTTCCAAGGTTTTGGAAAGTATCCATTATTAATACAATTATTGTATAATATTGTCAAGAAGGAGGAGATGGTATTTCTGCACTTCTTGAGTATTCTGCTCGGGATACCATCAAAGCCGTGAGATAGCTTGCTATTTAAGGCATTTAGGCGGTCTTCTACTTCCGTTTTCGAGGTGAAAAATCCGGCGAAGATTGGTTGTTGTGGAGAGGATGCTTTATTATAACTAGAGAATAAAGTTAAATAAAATCCCTCGTACCCTTCCGTCGTTAGTAGAACCTCTGCTTTAACGTTGTTGCTCAAAGCTATGTTGGATGACTCACGGCGACAATATAGTTGTTTGAAGTATTCCTCACATGCAACGATCTTTTCAGATTGTGCAGTGAAGACTTCGTTCCCTCGCTTTATAGGGTCTTCCTCAATGTTGAATTTGGATCTTTTACGGCCCGTGAATTGATTTATCGTTTTAAAAACATCTGAAGATGGTCGCAGTGATATCAGTCTGCTTTTGTAGAAGCTGTTGACTTCTGATCTGATGCGTATTTGCATTTCACGGGAAATGCTCGTTATTTGCGTTTTAAGTTCCAAATACTCCTCATTGTACCGGATAAGGCTTCGATGGTAAATACGCTTAAGCCGTTGGAGCATATGCTTCCGGGTTTTTATTAATTGAAGAGTCTCCTGAGTTAGACATCTATAAAGCGGGCTGCGTGGTTTCTGGAAAGGGGCATGCTGGTCTAGACACTCTATAATGGCAGATGTTAGTGCTGATATATGAGAGTCTATTTCTGCGTTCGAGAGAATGATATTTTCCGGTGGGAGATTTGTAAGGAGGTCTTTGAGGTCTTTTCTGAAGTTTGGCCAGTCTATGGAATTAAACGGTCTATAGTGAGGTGGGCAAGTAGGAACAGGTATGTGTGATCTAAGGGTTATATTGACGTGGAGGCCATGATGGTCCGATAATGAGGTAAATGTGGAACAAGTGAAGGGAATCGTGGGATCGTTGAGGTCAGAGGATATTATGAAGTTGTCTAAAAATGAGTTCCCTCTGGAAAATGTTGGGACCCCAGCATTTGCTATGGATGCTGAGAGGAGGGCGTCCGCATGGAGCCATTCAAATAGATAGTTCCCGTTGGTATTTCTTGTGGAGTCCCCCCAGTGTTGGTGTCTGGCATTAAGGTCTCCTCCTAGTATAAATGAGTCGTGGGATGAAGCTGTTGCGAGGATTTGGTTAAGTGTAAATGGGGACGTAGATTGCACGGGAGGTGTAGGGAGCCAATAAGGATTTTGGCTGGGTTTCCATTGGGTCGCTTGGTGTTGAGCGTTGCTAACGTACATGAGGAATTATTTTGTTCAAAAGAGATTTGATGGATATCTAAATCAGCCCAAAACAGTATCGCAGTACCTCTGCCACTGTCATTCCGAAGCACATGGTAGTTCTCCAAACGGACATTGTGGGGATGGTTAAGAACTGTTTCGTTCAGAAGAAGGATGTCGGGTTGGGAGGATTTGACCAAACCAGCAATGTAGAGCCTCTTATCATGTGAGATTAGGGAGTTTATATTAAGGGATAGAATGGTTAGTCTATTTGCAACCATAAAGGTTGAAAAAGAAATTGAGGAGCGCCATTGGCTTCTCTTGGTCAGGAGTTGTGTCAAAGTATGGAGTACCATCTGTAAGGGTGTATCTGTCCATGATACCTTTAAGTACCGTTGCTTTTAAATTTTCAATGAATATTGGTGGGAACCATACCTTCTTTACTCGACTGTTAGCTGCGTTTGAGCTATTATTATCGTTTGCCAGTGCGCTGAAAGGGTTAGTGCTAGTGTGGATGGGATTGGTATAGGAACCGGGATTGTACGTTTGGTAACTAATTTACCCTTTGCTACTATAAATTCATTTACCTTACAGTTAATGAGGTTAATATCTTCGTTGAAGCTTGAATTCTTTGCTGTTGTATCGTCCGCATCCATCATGTCCGAAGGCATTTCCTTGCGGGCGGCTTTGGTCTTTGGTTGCTCTGCCATCGTGTTCGCTTGCTCCGCTATCGTGTTCGCTTGATTCGCCATCGTGTTTGCTTGTTGACAATAACTACTCTATTTTGCCGCCTTGTTAATACTAGCCACGGTGTATTTTATGGGCGCTCGCCCAAGATGAAGTTTCTGCTTTCTTTCGGCCTTCAACCTTCAAACTTTATGTATATGATCTTGTATGATGATATATACTTATAAATTTTCGTTTTCTAATATGTTTTTTTTTATAATTTCGATATTGACCAATTCACACGCGTGTTGACCGTTTCAATTTCCAAACGTCAATCCGTTGTGTAGCCTCAATATGAAATTTAACGCAGAATGATAGAACAGTTACCCACAAGGAACAACGTTTTTGGTAATATGCATGGGAGCTCTTAAGCTCTTACCCGTTATAACTCAACAAGATTTTATTTGATAAAAAGTAGCTTTTAGGATATAGTTTCGAAAATAAAAAAAACATTTATTTTAGTTTTAAAAGAAAAATGTTTTTGGTACTTCAGAAAATCAAAAAAGGGGTATGTGCCATAACGGGAACATTGCAGCAATAAATTCATCTACGAATTGTGGAACACTATGAAACAATTATTATTGCATAATGCAACTCAACACTTTTCACAAATTGTTTGTGATTTTCCAGTGTATTTAGGGAGCTTGCACCGGAACCTTTTGTCGACCCATACTAGCCAGTGACCAACTTGGTCTTGGCGCACAGCAGCCGGAGGCACAAACTGAGCTGGACCTTTGCGTTTTTTGGCCTGTATGTCCAATTCAATGCTTTGGCGTTGAATATTTGCTTTTATCCCCATCTTACTGAACAATGTACCAACCTCTTAACGAAAGTCAGCCGATACCAACAGTGGATCATCGTTTTTCTTGATCTTATGAACCCGTTTGTATAGTAACCAGGCATTGGACATAGCAAGGTCCAACAACTGGTGAAACATGAAAACCTGCCATCTCTTGCTTCGTAGTTTTATTTTATACCTACCCATTATGCTGTCAATAAGGTCGACACCACCCATATGACGGTTATATACTTCCACCACGTTTGGTCTATCAATAGTCACATACGCCTCGAGGCTTTTGTCGTATCTAGATACTTGTGACTTGGGTGGTTCACCCACAAAACTGGACGCAAGTGTGACTATTTCGTTGCCCTTCCAGGCCACTGTAGATATATCAATTCCTGCTATACAGGCAACATTCTCGACTCAGTAGAAACGTTCTTTTTTTTGTGATTTATTTTTCTGTGGGTAGTTTACAGTCAGGTATGCGGTTACGTCAAATGGTTCCCAAGCTCAATATTCCTTATTAAGCGAGATATTCTAATAGTTGCAGGGACGTGAAGTATTTGTCAAAATATAGGCGGTAGTTTTGATTGCGTAGTACTTCACGAGTTTGCCTAATGACAACATTTGATGCAGCACCTAGACTCAGCTCATTAGATGCAATTACGTTCTCACTTCCTGCTCCGGGCACAAACTTCCGCTAATACCGCTCAGAAAATAGATTTTCTAGCCCCATTTGTGGGGCTTCTTCGGATTATATCTTTTCAGGTTATTTCTCGCTTTCGTGGAACAAATCTGCTCATTCACGCTGAGATACTTCTCGAATGTGAGGCAAGTCTCATTTAGCTTTGTCACAATTTTTCTGATTTTGAACAGGCGATCATGGTCTGTATGATCGAGACGAACCATTTTGGAGTTATCATTTAAATGAATTAATCGTCTGATTTTTTCAAATTGATTCACTGGCATTGTTTCTTCAACTAGAGGTGTTCCTAAACTGCCACTCCAATGCTTTGCAACTTTTGGCAGAGTACCAACGACATACAAAAACCAGCCCAGTAAATTGCTGGATATCGGTTTCTGTGACCCGGAATGTCATATTGATATATTTTTCCACAATATATAGATTAGTTTGGCTTGCAATTTTTTCAAAAAGTTCCTTTGGAAATATTTTGAAGAAGAACTGTACTGGGCTGCTAAATCAATTTTTGCTTAGCTTGACTCCATCCTTAGGGGCCAGATCGAGATGATGATCCTACTTGAGGTAGAGTACAAGCAAAAGCTGGCACTTGGAAATTGCTATTTGTACTTGTTGTAATTAAAAGTGAATGTAAAGTCTTGGCAATACTGTTTGGAAAACAAGCTTAGCCAGTTAGTCGCATTTCGCCACGCACTCCGTCAACATCGCTTGTAAATTGTTCTGGACAATACATTTATTTTACTTCAAAGAAAAGTCAAGTGTTTTCTTTTCGAAACCTCAACATGGTAGCAGAGCGTAGTTATTCAATCCTTTGGTGAATAAAACGCGAAATAATTGAGGAAAAGTTTTGTGCGAAACACGTGAAAAGTGTTCATATCGAGAAATCAAATGAAAAGTTATCGCGAAGACAAAGATGGCGACGCAACAAGCAAAAATTGACGAAGTGACAATTCCAGTATTCGATGGAGAAGATTTTAAAAGCTGGAAATTCAGATTGTTGATGCTGCTGGAGTACAAAGATTGTAAAGAACCGGCAATTAGAGAAGCATCAGAAAAAGATGACATAGGAGCTTGGAAGAAAAGCGATTTAAAAGCAAGAACAATTCTTGTAAGTACAGTGTCAAACAAACAGTTAGAGTATATAAGTGAGTGCGAAACGGCGTATCAGATGATACAGAAATTTGGAAAAATATACGATACAAAATCCACTGCATTACAAATACTTAAGAGAAGTAAAATAGAAGAAATAAAGCTAAAAAATTACGACACAGTGGAAGAATTTTTCATACATTTCGAAAAAGCGGTAAATGATTATAAATCAGCAGGCGGAACGCTAGAAGAAGCTGAAAAAATGAGATACATACTCAAAGCACTACCATCAAGTTACAGTTATATTGGGGATTTTATCGATGTGATTCCTGAAGAACATAGGACTGTAGATTATGTTAAATCAAAAATAAAGGAAAAGAATCTATCGAAATCAGAAAGTGAGAAGAAAAATAGTTCTAGTACTTTCTCTGCAAGAATCAAAGGCCAATGTTATACCTGTGGAAAAACTGGGCATATGGCAAAAGATTGTTGGCATGGTCAGTCGAGCAAACACGAGCAAGAAGGGCAGCACACTCAGGCTAGGAATATGCAACGAGGCAGAGGAAGAGGACAAGCTAGCGGCAACAGCAAAGGCAGTGGACGAGGCAGAGTTCAAAACAAATCAAGCGAAGATAAACATTTAACGGCAACTTGGACTACGCAAGTATTGCATGCAGAAGATAAGGTAAACGAAATAAATAATTGCGACACCGAAAATACGTTGAATTGGTTGTTAGATAGCGGTAGTACTGATCATATTATAAATACAGATAGATATTTTGAAGAATTTATTATTTTGAAGAACCCAGTAAGAGTAAGTCTACCAAATGGTGAAAAGGTCAAAGCATCTAAATTAGGAAAAATGAATTTATATTTCCTCACAAATCAAAATAAATCTAAAGTAGAACTCAATAACGTTTATTATGTCGAAAATATTGAGAGAAATTTACTGAGTCTTTCAAGAATAGCCAAAACATGTAAAATAGTAGCAGTTAATGATTCTGCGAAAATATACAATAAAGCTACTTACGAATTGGTAGCAACAGCTAAAGTAGTAGGAAGTTTATATCACGTGAAAAGTTACCTCAAGGGAAACGATAAGAACGGAAAGTTTGCAAATAGTGTTAACAATCAAGATATTCAGCATTTCTCGCGAGATATGTCGAATAACGTAAATAAAATGAATGCTAAGAATAAAAGTGAAAAAATAACAGAAAAAGAAAAATGGCATAGAGCGTTAGGTCATGTAAATTTCCAATATCTAAATAAATTAGTTACAAATAAAATGCTAGATGGTATCCCAGACAAACTTGAAAATATCGAAATGAAATGCGCCAATTGTATTCAGAGCAAAATGTCAAATGTTCCATTTGAAAATAATAGAAGCAAGGCAAAAGAAATATTAGATGTTATTCACACGGACTTAAATGGACCACATAGTACAACGGGTTATGGCGGCGAAAAATATTTTTTAACTTTTATAGATGAGTATAGCAAATGTGCAAAAATTTATTGCATAAAAAATAAATCAGAAACGGCAGAATGTTTTATTGATTACATAAGCTTAGTAGAAAATAAATTTGGAAAAACCGTAAAAAAGGTCCAATGCGATAATGGAAAAGAATACCTGAACAAAGAGATTTATAAATTTATAAAATACAAAGGTATAGAATTAGTACCGTTTCCACCCTATGTACATGAACTTAACGGCGTAGCGGAAAGATATAATCGATCGGCAATGGATATGGGTAGATGCTTATTAAGAGAAGCGAACATAAATTAAAGGTATTGGCCCGAAATAATGAAAACCGTAGCATATTTAAAAAACAGAACTATTGCTAATACTAGTGAAAATAAAACTCCGTATGAAATATTGATGGGAATCAAGCCAAATGTAAAATATTTAAAAATTTATGGAAGTCGAGTTTTTGTAAGAACACCAGAAGTTAAGAGAAATAATAAATGGGCCGATAAAGCAAATTTAGGGGTATTAGTAGGCTATAATGAGAATAGCTACAGAGTTTTGGTGAATAATAAAATTATAAATGCTAGACATGTACAAGTGGTCGAAGATAATATTAAATTAATTTGCTTAAAAGATAATGATAATTCTGAGGAAACTGAAAGGAGTAAGAAATTGAAATGTAAGTCATGAATTCGAATAAAGCAATGAAACGATAATAAAATTGTAAACAGCCAAGACTGTAAATTCAAGGAGGCGTGTTGTAATTTAAAGTGAATGTAAAGTCTTGGCAATACTGTTTGGAAAACAAGCTTAGCCAGTTAGTCGCATTTCGCCACGCACTCCGTCAACATCGCTTGTAAATTGTTCTGGACAATACATTTATTTTACTTCAAAGAAAAGTCAAGTGTTTTCTTTTCGAAACCTCAACAGTACTCTCAATATTATCAATGAAAGTATCAATTTCCACTTCATCAACATCTTCAAAATTATCTTCTTCCATTAGCTCCCCCGAATCAGGAACCAAATCAGGATCTACGATGCTGTCGTTATCACCGTCGAAACCACCTTCACTGTCTGCGAAATTAATGAGAATCTTCAACATTTCGTCTTCTCGTAGATCTCTGGTAGCCGTCATGTAACAAGAATATAGTAGTGCTAAGTGTATTATACTAGATGCAATTAGTAATGCAATGTAACAGAGCTGGTACACACCATAAACAACAATTATTTTCAAACAATACCGAAAATTACTCAATACCTCTGATGAAAGCAAAGAAAATGCACTAACTATGTAGATTCACACGACAAACACTCAGTTTTTATTGTGTTACGAGTGACCTTTGTTTCCCACTCGACCACATGGAAGGAAATCTCGCGTATATGATTCACGCAAGACAGTGAGATAATGAAAAACTTATTTTAAGCACCGAGATGAAAAACTTATTTTGAGCACCGCGAGCCAAAGTTTAAAGTTAGGAGTTGTTGTGAGAAAGAAAAATTCAGATGGTTGCTCGAATAAAAAAAAAACGGTACAAAGTAGAGTAATCAACCAGATGTATATAACTAGTGCGTAAGTCTGCAAGATAAATCCATTTCCTCGCCAGACAAGGACGAGGAAAAGTTTCTTCTTATGGGACGCCAGAACAACTAGAACAAATGGCCATCGACTGCGATTTCTCCGGCTTTGTAGCTTCAATTTGTAGCGCCTTTGTAACTGTCATATGGTCGCTTTGCAGTGTAACGAAATTTTGGATCTGATGGGATATTGTCGTCGTGGTATATATCTATTAAGTATCCCCTCCGCCAACAGAACGACAAATCACATATATGTGCCGTGAAGTACACAAGGGGTTGGAGTAGATATAATTGGTGAAAAAAAATCATAAGGACATAAGTCGAGCGAACGCCCTGCACACGGAGATTTCAAATTGACCGGTTTCGGCGTACCAGCACAGATTACGGCGACGATAACTACAGCAACTGCAACTAGCAATGATGCTAGGATGAATACGACTCCAAGGAATAAATACACTCATTCTACTCACCGATCAAACTCATTCCACACTTATAAATCGAAAATATCCTGTTCACGAAGGACAAACTTACGAATATAACCACGTATCATGGAATATGCCATCAATTTTTCGTTTTTGCTTTATAATAAATCTTCGATAATTAAATGAGTAAACATTCACGAGTGTACTAGATTGGAGGGAAATTTATATTCCAATTGCTCAATATCAAAACAGTTTGAGTGCCACTGGTAGATTGCGCACAGCTAGAACAAATTTCATTTCCCCCGAAAAGAACTTAACGGGCTCCCGTTTGAGGCGAACTGATGAGGGACCCGGGAACAATGAAATCTCCCTCTTTAGTGAAACGGCCATTGGAGGCGACGGAAGCAGAAAATGGAGGACCCGGAAAATATCAATTGAGTTCTCAGCGAAGGTAATGGCAGGATTAAGGTTGAGGCCAGCAAGCCAGTGTGCGGAATAAGATCCACAAAAAAAAAAGAAGCTTCAAATCGACGGCGGCCAGCAAGTAACTGGAAGAGGTGGCAAAATCACTGTAGGTGGCGAGGAAAAATTTTTGATCGACAGCGGAAATTCCGGGGGCCCCCCCTACGTATGTAGATTCATTAGTAAGTAAATTACATAATTTCAATGATTGTTAAAGCACAAATACATTTTCCTCTAAATTAAAGCGTGAATTACGTTAAAGTTTTAGATTTGTGTGAATTTAGTGAACTTCGGGAAAGTTTTAGATTTGGCTGGTGCTGTTAGCTTGGCTCGTGGGTTACGCTGAAAAGCGAGCAATATCGATTCCAGATGGTCCCGTATAAAATTTCGGGATACCGTCTCATAATTTTTCCTGCCTCCCAGCTTAGTGGGAATCGCCTTCGAGGATAGATTGTGTCGGTGGGATTCCTTTGGCGGTTGGTTTCTCGTGTAATTTCAATTTGTGCGTTGGAAATTCGCAGTTTAACAATGGTTTATACTTTTTTTTCAATTTTAAAAGCTTCGTTATTCAATGCACTTCAAGAAACAGCGACAAGCTCAATTATTATTTGTTTCTGTCAAAACTACACCATATATGTAACTGAGTATAAGCTGTATTTAGAACTTGAAGTGCTTTTTGTTCCACAGCGGGAACTGTGTTTTATAACCGAAATAGTCTTTTCTATTATATTTTAAAGGGTGGCCCAATCATAATGCACAGTGTTAATTGTGAGTCACACCTTAACGTCAAGTTTTTTGTCCAATTTTCTTTGACATTTCTTTGTTTCAGTATTTGACAAATTCAACTATGGAGAGGTACAAAATTGAGCAGTGCGTTAAAGTTGTTAAAGCCTTTTGCAAAAAAGGACGTTCAAGTCAACATGCATTTCGTGCACTTCGCGACTTTTTCGGTCAGCATAATCGACCAAATGTTTCCACAATCGGGAGAATTGTGCACAAATTTCAACAAACCGGGTCAGTAGGAAATATGAACCCACCTGTGCCTGCTTACCTAGTTCGTTCTGCGGAAAACATTGCTGTTGTTCGCGATAGTATGGCAGAAGAGCCATTAACCTCGACTCGTCGTCGTGCCCAACAATTGAACATCTCCCGAACATCACTGATGCGAATTTTGAATAAAGATTTGAATTTACACGCTTACAAGGTTCAACTGACTCAAGAGCTGAAGCCTACTGACCATTTCAAGCGTCGGCAGTACGCCGAATGGTTGGTTGAACAGACAGGAGGGAATGGTGACTTCACAAAGAAAATCATCTTCAGCGACGAGGCACACTTTCACCTCAGTGGATTCGTTAACAAGCAGAATTGCCGCATTTGACAAATGAAAATCCACGAGTGATTGTTGAAAAGCCAATGCATCCACAAAGAGTGACTGTTTGGCGTGGTTTATGGGCTGGCGGCGTCATCGGGCTGTACTTCTTCGAAAATGAGGTTGGCCAAGCAGTTACCGTGAATGGTGTTCACTATTGCCAACTGATAACGGTCTTCTTGTGGCCAGAAATTGAAGTTATGGACCTCGACAATATGTAGTTCCAACAGGATGGTACCACTTGCCGTGTGTTATCTCAAGTTGTGGCGATGTTAATTGGCCGCAAAGATCATGTGATTTAACCACCGTTGGACTTTCTTCTCTAAAGGATGAGATAATTCAGCACATTAATGACATTGAACCTCAATTATGGCTCAAAGTCATTGAAAATATGGGTCATCGGATAGAATTATGCCACCGTAGCCGTGGCGAGCATTTGGGCAAAATTTTCTTTTACACATAATTGTCATACATCCTTCTATTATAATAAAAAATATTAACATGATTCTCTGAAAACTTTTTGTTTTATTTACAAATAACATCGTGCGTATTGATTGGACCACCCTTTATAAGCCAAAATTTGGAATGAACCAGTACTATCACATAAAGGGTTAAGCAGTCATTCGAAGTCACTTTCAAGCTTTTTCGGTTTGATTTCCTTGTGCTCAACCCTTCGCTATTTCTCAGGGCAGCCTGTGCTGCTCATTGTAGTTTGCGCTGCTTTACACATACGGATACAGGTGATGTTGTGAAATAAAATTACAATCCTGGTCCTTAATCAAGCTGACTCCAGCCGGAGATTCTGGGTCCGGGATGCTCCATCGGCGATGAGCGTGGATATAACTCGTCCACTCGTGATTTCCCCCGAGCCTCTGGGCGAGCTGGGCCAAGCTGGAGTCTTTAATCTGCTTAAATATTCCACCTCCACTTAAAACACTCCACTAAAGAAAGACTTTCCCTATAACCATTTTCCATGAAAACTAAAGACAAGAAAGACAACTATTAAAAACTGATACTAAGGTAAAACATCTCTTTTCTCTGGAAACAAGTTGCACCTTACAAATCGCACCACTACCGCAAACCGTCAAACTTTTTACTATTAAAAAACGAAATTACGTTTCATCGTGAGCTGAGGTCCACGCACAATATTTTTCTCCATCTAAATGATTCATTTTAATTAAATAGAATACCATCGTATATAATCCAAAAAATAACTACGCGAAATATGTTCAACGACTCTACACTAAAGATAACTGCTGAAAAAAAGCACTCCCAAATATTACCGGCGCGGTGCCCGAGATAATCTACTCGAATTCAAAAGCTACTCTTACAAAAAAAACGAAAAACTCAAGTTTTGGCACCGTGTACCTACCGCATTACGAAAGCGACCATTTACGAATTACTGGAAACCTACCCTCTCGGCGGCATACTCACCTTTTGCCTGCATTAAACTGCTGAAAGGGAACAGGTTTGCAGGAAAGGAAAGACGGTTAATTGGTTAGCAATTCATTTATGTAAATACCGCTGGAGCCAGGGCATATTTTCTTACTTCACTAGTTTTAGTAAAATCTATTCATAATTGAGTATTCAGGAGGTTAGTCACAGAAAACGGCTTTTCTCCTATGGAATGCCTATTCTAATTTAAGGAATATAATGACCATTAAAAGTAATGGCTTTCAGTACTTAGCGGTAGACAAATCGAATTGATGTTCGATGAATAGCTAATTGATCTTAGTTACATCGTGAAAACTTTCTTAATTAGTTTTTCAATCAACGATTTGCATTCGAATGAAATGATTATAGTTCAATTTATATCTATGGGCGTTATTAAAAATTTCCACTTCCACGCATCGATGACATTGTGGACACTTTAGCCGACGCAAAATGGTTTTCTACACTCGATCTCAAGAGTGGCTACTGGCAGGTAGAAACCGGCAAGAAGGACTGAGAGAAGACCGTATTTTCAGTTAGGACCAGATTGTGGCAATTTGTGGTAATGCCATTTAGGCTTTGCAATGCTCCAGCCACCTACGAACGCCTGATGGAATACGTGCTACGAGGCCTAACTTGGAAAACCTGCTTGGTGTACCTAGATGACATCATTGTTTTCGGGAGAACGTTCAAAGAGCATGTGCGGAACTTAAAAGAGGTGTTCTCCTGATCGAGACTGGCGATTCTTGAACTAAGTCCCGACAAGTGTACCCTTTTTGCAGCTGAAGTACTCGTAAAATACCTGGGACACATTGTATCAGTAAAAGGGGTCAAAACAGATCCTGAGAAGATTAAAGCCATGAAAAGTTGAACAACACCAAACAACAAGCACCTACTACGAAGTTTTCTGGGTCTGGCGACCTACAATCGAAGATTCGCCAAAGACTAACCGAGAAAAATCGTCCGTATGTCTCGAATAAACAATGCCAGGCAGCCTTTGAGACCTTGAAGGAGAAGCTGTATGAATCACCCGTGCTGGCATATCCGAAACCCGGAAAAATGTTTGCAGTTGACACCAATGCAAGCAACGGCGGGATTAGAGCTGTACTCTCCCAGCAGATCGATGGCGAAGAAAGAGTCCTCTCATTTTACAGTCGAGTTCTTTCAAAAAGTGAGAGGAACTATTGCGTGACTAGAAAGTAGCTATTGACTGTAATAGAGGCAACCAAGCAGTTCCACAAGTACCTATATGGCCAGAAATTTGTTCTTCGAATAGACCATGCAACGTTGAGATGGCTGCTTAACTTCGAAACCCCCAAGGGACAAGTTGCGAGATGGATCGAAAGATTGGAACCATACGACTACAAAAGTGTTCATCGGCAGGGTTTGTTCATGGAAACGTCCTATCTCGCGTTCCAAGTCCAGCTAAATGCAAGCATTGCACAATGGAACTCCCTTCAGGTGGAGGGTGGCGTACTCAAGCGAAATGAGAAACGACGGATGGCAGCTCCTATAGGATGCAAACTGTGCTTCCCAAAAGCCGAATTCACGATGTGGTTAAGGAAATGCACGAAAGATCCTTGGGAGGCCACCTTGATCTTAACAAGACCTTAGCGAAATTGCGGGAAAGGTTCTACTGCCTCCACGCTCGAGAAGACAACAACACCTTAGCGAAATTGCGGGAAAGGTTCTACTGCCTCCAAGCTCGAGAAGACCTACAGAACTGGTGTCGTAGATGCACAATTTGTGCTTCCGTCAAAGGTCCAAAGCAACGACTGAGAAGACATATGCAAACCTATAACGTGGGGGTACTATTACGCGCAAGTGTTTGATAAAAATTAATAAAAAATTTATTTATTGTATATTTATTCACAATTCCTTTTATTTACACTTAGAATCACTAACTTAGAATCACTACTGTTATATTTAATTATCTAATTAGCGCGTAATAATGAGTTGTAAAGTGTCGTAGACTGAAAAAACTAAGCGCTTGCTTTAGCGCGACCGAACTATTTAAAAACTTCAGACTGCTGATGATGCAATCTGAAGACATTTACATTGTCTGTGAGAAAATTTCCATTCTCATGAAAATTTTCCCACATTCGTCAAATTCGTAAGTTCATGCAGACGCTGACTAAGCAGTCACGTTGCATGAACTTATGTGGAATTCCATTAATTGTGGAATTGCACGCGCGTAACACCTTCCCCCTATGTATAAGGTTGTCCTCAACCTTTCACAAATATCTTGATCTTAATCTTTTACTTTCACTTTCTGATTTGATACTAGGATCTTCAAAAATTGTAATTTTTTCATCATCTTTTTTATTCCTGAAAGCTATAGTATTTTTACCAAGGTTAATTTTGTTTTTTCGATTGAAACATTCCTTAAAAAAGATTACGCATAAATTGCCATTAGCGCATTTATAAATTGAAAATCCTATCACAAGAAGGATAAGTATTGCAATTACAGTGGAAATAATTGAACTTTCTCTCACAATTTTAGGAATTGGTTGAATGGCTTTATCCCAAAAAGTAGCTTGTTCAATGGTCTCTGAAGTTAGATCCTTTAGGTCATGTATATTGTTGCTAGTAAACTTGGTTATACGCAATTCGTTTTGTTTTATTTCAGTTAAATTAAAATTATTGCAACAATCCTCAATTTCTATTAATTTATCCTTTTTAATTACAATTTCTTTACCAATCTTAATGGGGAAGTAATCGTGTGCTACGCTATGAATAGTACAATCATTAGTTAAAGTTAGAATATTAATTCCTGAGATTTTCAAAGTTTTAGTTTGATTGCATCGACATTCAAAGCTTGTTTCTAGTGAATTTACAGTTAGTAGTTTCAGGTTACTTATCCTATGCAAAATATCTATTTCTGAGTTAATATTTCTAAATTCACATCCTTTATCTGTTTGCTTGAAAAATAAATTTATAATACATGAATTTGAATACACACTTTTAAGTGGTAATGGCCTACAAATTCTATAGTTGCTTATACTTTTACAATCAATTTCGTCAAATGACACATACAATTCTTTGTTTTTACTAATAATCAAATATTTCTTTAGACCATTTATCTGAATTACAGAATTTTTATTTGTGTACGGAAACCCAATTACTTCATATTGTTCGAAATCTTCGTTGATTACTTTGTCGAGCGAAATTCTTACGTATATATTTTTTTCCTTAACGAACGCGGTTAATTGCAAATCTTTAGCCAATTCCCGGTAATTCGATATTATTGGTGTTACAGCCAATACCTCAATTTGTTTCACTTTACTTAATTCTTCAATCAGTTGAGAAGGTTCAAGGATATAAGGGTGTAAGATTCCTGATTGAATAAAGAGTAAACTGTCGCGAAGTATTTCGATCTCTAAATCAATTACTTCGACTTTATGATTGATTTTTGAATACAATTCTTCATAATAAATTTGCAAAGATAGTTCCTTTTCCTGCTCATTCGTAACATTATTTATTCTTCTAAGTTCGTCGACAATTTCGTCAATCTTTAATCGAATTGAGCTTTGCTCTGTGGATATAATTTTTGATTGTCTGTTTATCTCATTCATAAGATAGGTATTTTTAATCATCCCTTTACTTATGTTAAATTCGTTTTTCTCGATGGAATCGACAGCGGCTTTGAATTGATCAAAGTCGTTGGAATCCATCGTACCAAAGAGAACTTTTAGAGAACTTCCCACCCAATTAGCTATTCCTCTACGTAGCCGTATATTAGGTGAAAATCCTAGCAACCCATAAACAGTATTTAAATTATGGTTCAAACGTTTAGCTTGCAGTTCGCCATTCAATTTCAAATTTTTACACGCTGAAAGGCTATTAACACAAATGTCATTAATGTTGTTTGTCAACTTTCTTATAGTGTCTATCTTAACTTCTAGTTCCGTTAGATCTATAACCTTAATTAAATGGATTTGTCCGTTTGCAAATTTGATGTCCGAAATATAATTAAAGTATACGCCTGGATAACGTACTTCCTTAACAGTTACATCTCCTAAGGCTATTGATCCAAGTCCTGCGATGAGGATGATTGCCCATTTATTCCTGGAATATATAGTTTTACGTCACAAACGTTAAACCAACTTTTTAACCTATTATTTATTTGTAGAGATTTCTTAGAGACTTGTAAAACTTTAAAAGGACCAACCCATTGGTTCATAATATCTTTAGATTTCTTTTGACGGATTAAAACTTCGTCACCTACGTTATAATTATAAATATTTCCTCTTTTATCTAACGTATTGTCATACCTTTCTTTAGCTTTTTTCTTGATATTCCAATTAAACTCAACAGCTTGTTCTCTTATCTTCTTTAGTGCATCCATCCGTTTATCAAGCATCGACAAAGATGATTCGTTCCTTTCTTCTATTTTGATCTGATCGATTGGCAAGGTTTTTCTTCCGAATAGCAACTCCTCTGCGGATATACCAGTTCCTTGACTAACACACTGATTGAAACATAAACTTGCCATGCCTAGTGTTTCCTGTGGTCCAAAGTCAGTTTCGTTGATAACACTACGCAAAAACTCCTTCAATCTTGCATGTGACCTTTCTACAGAACCATTTGATTGTGGATGTCTGGAACTGATTGGGATCATTTCTATTCCAAGCTTTTTGCATAGCTCGGTGACAATTTTCCCTGTAAGGACGTTACTATTATCTGATAGGATTTCCTTAGGAATGCCAAAGTATGAAATCCATTCGTTGATAATAGCGTTAGCAATTTGTTTGCTTTCTTCTCGTTTTATGTGGATAAACTTCAAATATTTCGATAAATTATCTTGTATTGTTAATGCTTTAAAATCTTTATTATCTTTCCATTTGAAAGATACAACGTCCATTGATATTCGATCGAAAGGTTGTTCTTTCAACTTTTCAATTGTCATTGAAGTTTTGAGATTTCTTCGGATGATTTTCTGTCTTTGACATTGGTCACAACTTTTGACATAGTTTCTTATATCTTTTCTCATACCTTTCCAATGATAGCTTCTTCGTAAAAATTCCTCAAGATTGTTAACACCTCTATGGCCTCCGATAATTCCTTTGTGCCATTTTTCGATTAATTTCAACTTCTTTTCTGGGTCGATTATCTCAATAATTTCATCATTTGGATCCTTATCGTTGGCTTCATAGTTTTTTTCGTTATCTCTTCCCTCCCCCTCTATGTCTTGAATATCGTCCTCGATTTCATCTCCTTGAGTTGGATTGTCTAATTCATCAAGGTTTATTTCTTGAGTTTTACCGCTTTTGGAGTGCCTTGTTATTTTATTCCCATTTTTACAAATTAAATCTCCATGCTTATTAATAGTATAATCCTTTATTATTTCAGAATGTTTGTATCCTAGAAGATCTTCTGATACATCATTATCGTGGTCACCGTCCATTTCGTGATAATTCCCAGTTCCAGTTGGAACTATTGCATTTACAGGCAGGTTCCTGCTAAGCTCATCAGCAACTTTATTATCCTTTCCAGACTTATATTCCATTTTGTACTGGTATTCCTCAAGTTTAAGGCGCCAGCGTACAAGCCTGCTACCTGGGTCTTTTACGTTAAAAAGCCACAGTAGAGGTCGGTGATCTGTACGGATAATGAACTGATTCCCATAAAGATATGGTCTACATTGTTTTATAGACCATACTATGGCGAGACATTCTTTCTCTGTAGTCGAATAATTTCGCTCTGCACTATTTAATGTCCTACTAAGAAACATGATTGGCCTTTCGTTGCCCGAATCATTTTCTTGCGATAGAACTGCTCCTATTCCGTTGTTGCTTGCATCCGTAGTAAGTATAAACATTTTATTGAAATCAGGATACATCAGAGTAACATTTTCTTTTAAAATTTCTTTAATATTTTCAAAGGCTAATTGACACTCTTTGGACCAAATGAATTCAGTATCTTTCCGAAGTAATTTATTCAAGGGTTCCACAGTTTTTGCATAATTATGCACAAATCTGCGATAATAGCCAGTTAATCCCAAAAATGATTTTATTTCCTTCTGATTTTGAGGTGCTTTCAGTTTATCAATTGCCTCAAGCTTTTTAGGGTCCATGCTGACACCATTGTCAGAGATTATGTGCCCCAGATACGCTACTTCCTTGCGTAAAAACTCACACTTGTCGGGTTGAATTCTAAGGTTATTCAATTTTAGACGTTCAAATACTAGTTTTAACTTTTCGTTATGATCCTTGAGAGATTCACCATAGATGACGATATCATCTAGGTAAACGAAACACTTTGATCCTTGTAATCCCGAAAGCACAGTATTCATCATTCGTTGAAAACATGCCGGCGCATTTTTCAGACCGAATGGCATACGTGTATACTCGTAATGTCCGTAGGGAGTGCTAAATGCAGTTTTGCATTGATCCTCGCGTTTTACTGGTATTTGGTGAAATCCACTGGTTAGGTCTATTGTTGAGAAATATTTCGCTTTCCCCAATTGGTCTAATATTTCTGAAATATTAGGTAATGGATAATTGTCCGTTATCGTGACATCGTTAAGCTTGCGGTAGTCTATGACTATACGCCATTTCATCTTACCACTTGCGTCAACTTTCTTTGGAACTACCCAAAGAGGAGAATTCCATGGACTATTACTTTCTTTTATAGTTCCATTTTCCAAAAGTTTATCGACCTGAGTTTTTACTTCTTCTTCGTGAATCTTAGGAAATCTATATATTTTCGTGTAGATAGGTTTTATACCGGAAACAGTGTCTATAGAGTGCTCTGCTGCTTGTGTGAGATGATTCGGATCAATATCTCTGAATAGACATTTATAGTTGGCTATTATTTCCCAAATACTGTCTTTTTCTTCCTGATTCATATGATCATCTCTGATACGTATCTCAGTAGATTTTTCCTTAAGCTCTTCCGTAGAAATTTTACATATACATATTTCTTCAGAACTCATTTTTAATTCCTGTTCACCTTCATTTAATATGATTACAGGAATTTCTCTATTTACATTCACTTCAACTAGTGAATCTGGAATTTTTAGTTGACCCTTTTGAATTCCCATAACCAAAAGGTTTTCCCCTGGGTCTTCGTCAACGTGTAAATAATACATCGTTTCAGTACGTGGTCTAGCAACAAATGTTTTCCTCGATAGCCGTAATTGGTTATGCCCAATCACCAATGTTTGGTCTCTCAAGTTGAGTAGAGCTCTTTGCTCAACTAAAAATGGAGAACCCAATATTCCGTCGAATTTATCGAAGATTCGATTTGTTGCCACCTGAAATGGTATTTCATATTTTTCGCTACCATAAAACAGAGAAAGTTGTGAAAGCCCAAAAGTATTGCCGTCTATTGCGTTTATACAGCGATACTTTATGCCCTTCGATTTATCAACATCCCTTTCAAAAACGTACTTTGCCGCAATTAAGTTCAGTGAACTCCCCGTGTCAATAAGGAATTTTAAATACTTATTTTCTAACCTAAGATAAAGAAAAGGACTGTCTTCTATATCAAGTGAATTTATTCTGTATTCGTTATTTGAATTATTATTTTCGTAATTGATGTTTTGCTTAGTAGAGCCGCTTTCATTTTTTGTTGTAAACGGAGGTTTTTTATTCGTCCTTTTAGGATTCTTGTTCCCAGCATCATCCGATTTATTTGTTGTTTTGCTTCTACAATCTCGTTTGATGTGACCCATTTTTCCACAGTTGAAACATTTCTTGTCTGAATGCAGTTTATGTACTCGTGGCAATGTATTGCGATCCGTAAAATCCTTTTTGCTTGAAACTTTGACGAGTCCAAGCCGCTGTTCCTCCTCCTGAGCTAAACGACTAGCTTCCTCCAGAGTTCTAGGCTTTTGTGTTATCACGTACATCGTTAATGCGTCCTTCAATCCATTAATAAACACTGTCCGCACTTGTTCCTCGATAAACAAGTTTTCTCCCATTGTAGACTGGTCTGATCGAGCAGTCAGTATCCTCCGATGAAGACCTAATAACCTTTGATGGTATTGAACCACCGTTTCCTGGGTATTTTGTTTGAAAGAGAATAACTCTCTTTGTAACTGCAGCATTGAATGAGGTTCAGCATAAACTTGTTTAAGTTTAGCCTTCAATGCATTCCAGTCATCAAATTCTTCATTGAGAATTATTGTTTGTGCATTTCCTTTCAATTGCATGCATATATATTTGAAGAGGATGATTTTGACTGGACCTTTTGCCAATCTCATCGCTTCTTCACATGCATACATGAAGTTGAAAGCATCTTCAGCTTTCCCTTCAAAAACCGGAATAAAACTTTTTAAGTCACTAAAACTCACACTGATTTCACTTTCACCACTTAAACTTTCACTACTTCTACTTTGAATTTTAACATTTGTTGCCGAAGCAGTTGAACCGAGATTGTTATTCGTGGACATTATTTCGGAAGCAAATTCCTTTTGGATTATTGATCCTTCTAAGGTACTATTTCTACCCTCAAAGTTTCCTTCGTCTTCCGAAGACGATTCGCTGGTAACAATATTTCTTTTGCCTAAACGGTACTTGGCTAAATATTCGCGAAATGTAGCGAAGTCAACGTATTCGCCACCAAGTTTTATTTTTATGCTTTCACAATTTGGAAGCGTAAGAATTTCTTCGGCTTTCAATTTGGATTTGATAAATCCTTGTTTCACGCGATACACGCTCATTCACGTGAAGTAATTGGTTTTCCGTTTACACAAATTTACCTATATACTTGGTAAAGGTATTCTTTCTTTTTTTCTTACCAAGGGCTTGTTTCACAATCTTGGCACAAATTCACACAAAATTTACCTATTATACTTGGTAAAGGTATTCTTTTGTTTTTCTTACCAAGGGCTTATTTCAAACAAATTAAATGACACAATGTTTTGTTTTGTGTAAAATAAGGATTTTCGATAATCACGATTTTCTTTCTTTTAAAAATTTATCACAAAAATAAATATTTCTATATATTTTTTTTTTTGCATTAAAAAGATAAGGACTTACGTTGCCATTCCTCCTTGTTTCGTTCAAGTTCTTGTTATTGGATCTCTTCCAGAAGCTTTTCTTGATGGATCGGTTCACTTAGAGAGTGTTGATGGGTTTCCTTCCTTTATTTTTCCCTCGATGGGCCAACCTACTTCACGCAGGCTAAAAGTTGTTTGGCCACCGTTGGTAGTTCTCGTTAAGAGAGAAACTACGTTTTCTTTCCTTTTTCTTTTCCCTCGATGGGCCAACCTACTTCACGCAGGCTATAAGTTGTCTGGCCACCGTTGGTTGTTCTCGTTAAGAGAGAAACAACTTTATTAAATTTTTTGTTTTTAATTTTCCCTCGTTGTCCCCCGTTGAGGAGAAGTATGTCTCCTTTTTTTTTTTTATTATTTTCACTTCACAGAATCCTTTGAGTGTTCTTTCACAAAACTTTCACAAAATCCTTTGATTGTTCTTTCACAAAACTTTTACAAAATCCTTTGATTGTTCTTTAACAAAACTTTCACAAAACTCTTATGTTGATATTTGTTTTTTTCTGTATTGTTCGAATCGCTGGATAGCTATTTAATTTAGCTATCCCACCGCTGCCACCAATTTTTATTACGCGCAAGTGTTTGATAAAAATTAATAAAAAATTTATTTATTGTATATTTATTCACAATTCCTTTTATTTACACTTAGAATCACTAACTTAGAATCACTACTGTTATATTTAATTATCTAATTAGCGCGTAATAATGAGTTGTAAAGTGTCGTAGACTAAAAAAACTAAGCGCTTGCTTTAGCGCGACCGAACTATTTAAAAACTTCAGACTGCTGATGATGCAATCTGAAGACATTTACATTGTCTGTGAGAAAATTTCCATTCTCATGAAAATTTTCCCACATTCGTCAAATTCGTAAGTTCATGCAGACGCTGACTAAGCAGTCACGTTGCATGAACTTATGTGGAATTCCATTAATTGTGGAATTGCACGCGCGTAACAGTACCGTTTGAAAGGATTGCTGTTGACATCGCAAGACCCATTCCAAATGGGGAAATCGATACCCGCTGGTTGTGGCTGATTGTTTCAGCATGTGGCCCGAGGTCTACCCCATCCCCAACCAGGAAGCAACTACTGTAGCCGAACAGCTAGTGTTAAATATTTATTTCAACCTAGTGTCTACATTGTACGGCAATGATTTACAGCAACTAGCTCCGACACCCTATTCCTCTGGCAATTGGTTAGATCAAATTTTCACGAATAGTTATGACGAGGTGGTGGTTAATCCAACTAGTGATGTCGAAAATCTTTTCGAAAATACCTTTCACCATTCCGCACTTTCAGTTGATTATTCCATCTCTGATGACACAAACAGCCTTCCGAACAATAACTCGATTGTATTTGATTTCCGTAATGCTGACTGCGATAGCATTAAGAGTTATATTTCTAATGTGGACTGGACTAGTAGGCTTTTGACGCAAGATGTAGATGATGCAGTAAGCTCTTTCTACCAGACCATATTTGACGGCGTTGGAAGTCATACACCTAAAATCAAAAAGAGGGATGGAATAAACTGTCTGAGCCATGGTTGGACAGTAGTCTTCGAAATTTAAGAAACAGAAGGAATAAGCTTCACAAAATTATACGAAAAGAACCCAATGTCAGTGATGAAATTAAAAACGAATATAATGAACTGGCAAATGAATTTAGATTGAAGTCACGCGAGGCCTATGCAATGTATGTTAATTTTATTGGCGAAAACATAATCCAAAGCCCAAAGAATGTCTTTGATTTTGTAAATATTAAGCGCAAAGCTCATGGTTATCCTAAACAAATGACCTTTGAAGAGCGCAGTTCCTCTGTCCTGGAAGAAATCTGTAATTTCTTCGCAGATCATTTTCAATGAGTGTATTCCTTACCAAACACCTCACCTCATGTAGATAACACTAATGCCGTTTTTGAAACAGCGCTGCAGGAACTCTTAGTTTCTGAAGATGATATCATTAATGCAATTTATACACTTAATCTGAACCATGAACCTGGCTCAGATTTACTTCCGCCTTATTAGTTGTAGTGAAGTATTAGTTTTACCCATCCATATCATTTTTAATAAGTCACTCGTGTGCAGAAAATTTCCAATACAATAGAAATCTTCTCAATTGACTCCAATTCATGAAAGCAAAAGCAAAGGGAGTGTTAAAATTTATAGAGGAATTGCCATTTTATCCGCCATCCCAAAATTTTTCGAGAAAATAGTCTGCTCTAAAATATCGCCCATAATAGAGCAGGGTCTCAATGACCAGCAGTATGGCTTCAGGAAAAACCGATCCACAACCACGAATCTAACAGTTATGGTCTCATACATGCTTTGCGCAATGGATAAAGGGCACCAGGTTGACGCAATTTATACTGATTTTAGTAAAGGCTTTGATAGCGTCAATCATGCGATTCTGTCAGAAAAATTGCCCAATTTCGGAATTACTGGCCCATGGCTTCGCTGGCTAAACTCTTACTTCTAAAACCGGACTCAAACCGTTAAATTTCAAGGGTATATGTCCAAAGAAATTCAAGTCTAATCCGGTGTACCTCAAGGCAGTCATCTCGGACCTCTTCTTTTCAACACATTTATATCAGACCTTTCTGATGTGTTACCCGATATACCCCATTTATTTTATGTGGATAATCTTAAATTATACTAAAGGATAACATCCCACAGTGATTCGATATTCTTACAGAATAAGATAAATGCTCTGCTTGAATGGTCCAACACAAGCCACCTATACCTGAACCTCGAAAAATGTCGGGTGCTTAGTTTCTCTCGCAGAACTTCAATAAGTTTAGCTGATTATCACCTCGGTAATACTAATCTTTCTCAAACAGACAGCATAGTAGATCTCGGTGTCTTCTTGGATAAGAAACTCCGTTTTAATTTGCACTATGATAAGGTTCTCTGTAAGGCTAATAAGATGTAAGGCTTCACCAAACGGCGTGCTAAAGAATTTCAGAATGTGTGGGTAACAAAGACATTATGCATATCATTACCCCACCCTATTCTCGAATATGCATGTGTCGTCCAGCATCCTGCTCTTAAAGTTGATACAGAAAGATTTGATCCTGTTCAAAAACAGTTCCTGCTATTTGCTTTACGATCTCAATATGACCCACGTAACTTTCAGAGCTCGCCTTCATATAAATATCGGTTGTCTATTCTAAATTTATCTTCACTTGCCTCCCATAAAATTATGTCATGCTCTTGCTTTGTATATGATGTCCTCCATGGTACCATTAAATTTCAATATCTGATTGACAGTTGGTAAATAAATAAATAAAGCGGGTCAGTAGGTACGGCGCACCATCTGAACTACATTCGGATCAATGCCAAAACTTTGAGTCACTAGTTTTTGGCGAAATGTGCGAGCTGCTGGGAATACGGAAAAAGAGTACAACTCCGCTGCATTCCCAATCCGATGGAATTGTTGAACGTTTCAACGGCACACTCAGTAAACGGTTGGCCAAGATGGTTGACGAGAACCAAAGGGACTGGGACCGGCACATCATATTATTATTAATGGCTTATAGAGCTGTCAAACACGCATCGACAGGCCAAGACCCTGCCAAACTCATTTTTGGAAATTTGTCTGCCGGCTGATATTAAGTTCGGAACATCCCCTGAGAAACTCCAAACGATCCCGGAGTACGCAAGTGAGCTACGGCAACGGTTGAACCAGATACATCGGAGAGTGTGAAAACACCTCAAATTGGCAACTGATCGTATGAAGACCAGGTATGATCTAAAGGCAAATTCTACGGCGGAAGGGTAGGTCAAAATGAAAATCGTGCACCTGGACCATCTTACTCCATATTGCATCCAGGGAGACTTAACTACAACTGGCGACACGTCTTTTCGGGACGAAAAGAACTGAGGTGGGGGCAGTATTACATACCCAAACAATTCTGCGAGCTACTGTCACAATTGTTGTCACAACTATTGATAACATCATGATCAATAAACGCATGTACTCAAAAGCTCAAGAATCGACCAAGTAGATCCATGATCAATATCAGAAAGTGACGTCACTGCGCGTATTCAAAATTGCTAGAATATTGCAAGTAGTTCTCGTCAGAACATTCGCCAATATTGAAGAAATGGATTGAATGACTACTTGAATGACTAGAAATCGATTGAATGACCCTATAAAAAGCCGAGCTGAATGAATTGGAGGAGTAGTAAAAACTGCGATAGTGTGGAGCGCAAGTTGACGGCGATATTGATTGATAGTGAAGTAAAGGTTTTTCGTGATATATTTGAAGACATTGGTAGCATAAATTTATAGAACAAGTGAAAAACAAACTAAAGTGTGATTTGTAAAATAGTGAAGTTAATTATTGTGCTGTCTTTTAACTTAATTTAAAAGACAGTGCGTTTTCATTTCCTAGGAACATTAAAATTATCGGCCGAGAACCGTAACAAGCAACAATATATTTGTCATTAAAACAAATAACATTGCGTTTAAAAATTATTCTTCTTACAGATTATCTTAAAATACTGCCACATTTCAACCCCCAAACTTGATCGCTTAACCAAATACAGCAACTCCAATAAATCAGTTGCTATTAAGTATTTTACTCACGTAAGCGAAAATAATTTGGGTTCTTGTTTCTGTAAGTTTCCCAAGTATCATATTTATTTATCCTGGAAATTTCAATGGATCAAGTTCATTTTAAATTTATTTTGAACGAGCGGAAGAAAATACCGTGGCTCACGGCTTATTTGATGCACTGTAATAAAAATTCAACAAACGGTTATCCTTATGTAAATAAATATAACTTTTAATCCATATAATAAAATGGGCATGCAGGAAATTAAGAAAAATGTTTCAAAAATCCCGTTAGCAGGAAGAAAGCAAAAGCGCGTGCATAGGATAGCTCACAGCTTATTCGATGCAGTTAGTTCCTTGTCTTTTATCATCAAATTGCACGCTAAATATTGATGTTTTTTTTTAATATTGATTTTGAGTATTTGCAAAAAAGTCAGAATTAACCTTTGGCTATTGAATCAACTCATTAAGTTTTGCAAAAAGTTTGTTGCAAAAGTTATTAAATTCAAACAAAATAACATGCTTTCGTTCAAAAATTTAGTAAACCTCGGAAACTACTTAATGTACCGAGTTGATTTAAGCTGCGTATGTTAGATCTAAATTATTTACATTGAATCAACTCATCAAAAATTTAAAAAAGTTTTTCGCAAAAAATTTCCTAGAACAAAATGTGGAAATTTGATACAAATCAATGTGCATGCATGATATTTGTTCAGTGTGTGCAAATTACACATTTTGTTTCAGGAAATTTTTTGCAAAAAGTTTTTTTTTAATTTTTGATGAGTTAATTCAGTTTAAATAATTTAGATCTAACAAACATAGCTTAAATCAACTCGGTACGTTAAGTAGTTTCCGAGATTTACTACATTTTTTAAAGAAAACATGCTATTTTGATTGAATTTTGTAATTTTCGCAGCAAACTTTTTGCAAAATGTAATGAACTGATTCAATAGCCAAAGGTTCATTCTAATTTCTACTTTAAGGAATTTTGCAAATATTTGTAGGGTTTCTGAGATGAACGACTGTAAAGTTTACCCAAATTGGCAGTTTTACTGGGGGCTTAATACTTTAAAGGAAAATTTACACCAAAGTGCAGTAGAACTGAGGATTAGGGGTGAATTTTGGTTCTATCAAGATAAAGACCCCGAACATAAGTCAGGCATTGCACAGTCCTGGCTTATTTGGAGTTATCCTCAATTGATAGCTTCCCCAAAACAGTCGCCCGACTTAAATGTAATTGAGAATTTATGGGCATTTTTCGAGAAAAACTTCCTAACCGCACGATTTACAACAAAAATCATCTAATGTTAGAGGAATGGAATCAAATAACCCCAGAAATTACAAGAAAGCAGGTTGAACCGATTCCAGATAGACTCAAAGCTGTGCTGAGCCAAAAAGATAAACACACCAAATATTAATATTACACTGAAAAATTTTCAACTGGATAACTCTAAGGAAAACTTATCCTGCATGAGATAATATACGACATAAAATTTTGCCTTGAATCTTTTCTTAGGAATAAATTTTTGAAATAAATTAAATTTTTAAATTGATGAAATAAGCTTTATTTAATTAATTTCAGTTTAAATTTTCTCAATGTCTTTTTCTATATTGAAGTTATAGTGCCTTATAGTTTGCAAAATGTACTGCATCAAATAAGCTGTGAGCCACTATATGTATTCACAGCATTTTTTATCGTCAGTGTGGAACTTGAAGTACTATCTACAACTCTTCTAGTAATGTCGAAACAAGGAAAGATATACAAAGTAGAACTCTAAATTGGCTCAGTTATTTTCTAATCACTAAATTTATTATGTATGGGTAATAACTATATGTTTAAGTTGCCTTATTTGATAGTTAAAAGCACATATGTAATGAATTACAAGCTTTTAATTTCATTGTGTTTTCAATATGTTAATTTTTGAGATTCTATTGCCATTTTTCCGATTTATTCAAATTCAAATCATAACGGGCTGTAGAACTTTTTTTGAACATCTCCAATGAATTAACCATCACATTTGACCTTGTAAGATTTAAAATCGCAATCCTTCTGGATTAAGTCGATTTACAGAACTACCAACTAGACGCCCCCAATAAATTAAGTCTAGTTACATTGTTGGCTTCATGAATAATTTGTGCTTAAAACAGAACTAGTCGCCACTAAACTCCCTACGCAGAATGCCTTCAAACGTGCGCTCTTTCAAGGGCAATCATAAAAGCGCGTCTGCAGTCCGCGATGCACACACGTCAATAAAAAGACAAAATCGATTCACCAACAAGACAAATACGACAGCCAGGAATGCGTAATGAATCTCAACAGGAATAAATCAATAGTTATACGAGTATTTATGCACCCTTGAATTATGCACTTCCTTGGAGAAATTCTTGTCAAAGTTGACTCCAGCTTTCTCGTGAACTTGAGGTCAGACCACGCTTGCCGAGGAGAAAACAATAGAAAAGTGATAGAGCCCGTGGTAATGTAAACAGGTTGTGCAATTGTTGTTTGGTGTTATTCAGATGAACTTGAGTCCTGTTTAGAAATTCTGGAGCTGCCCCACAGCCTTCCCCGCGAGCGAAAGGTTACACTCACGCACAGAAACTGATCGTGCCAGCGCCACTCTTTTCAATGTTATTCCGCCATTTGCATTGCGAGTACATAATGCTTATGCCATAGGCGCGAAATTTTGCACGGACGAAAAGGCGTACCTGTTTTGTTTATAGCCCGCCAAGTGCCAGAACCAAAATATCATCGCCATGCAAATCAGTATTCAAATGTATACTATACGAGTAGCTATAGGCGAGCGCCAAGCAGGAAAGCAACAGCATCTCCTTTTGAATGAATTGACAAATTTATAATTACAAATTTCCTCTATGTACCGCGACATCAGGAAACTCTGGAGATATCTATCTACCAGTATGTGTACATGTAAAAGGCATTTCTGCACATGAGCGCGTATGTAAGCGCTTACAACTTGGAGCCTGGGCAGACAGGCTCGGTATGTATGAATATCGAGGCACACAATTAACGAAAGTCTTAGGCCAACCAACGAAATCCTCCCCGTTTTGGATTTTATAATGTCAAATCTGGAGTACGTACGAGCACTTCCATGTACGACCAACATGTACCTTCCAAGCGGATGAGGAACGAGGTGTGTGCGTGTCGTGGGGTTTGTGTGGACTCGCCGCTCCACCTTAGCCTCACCCGTCTGGCCGGCTGCGATTCCTTATGAAAATTTCATGAATGCCTAAATAGCTGGCGATTGCGGAGGGAAGTATAAAAGATCGTTTTCTTCAATCCGCCAGCCAGATCAATCCAATCTGTCAAGCAGTTCAGCCCTACGGGTTTCTTTGTGTTGCTTCTTGAGAAAGTATCTAAAGAGCGAACAGTAGAGCAAGATGCAGGCTTCTCTCTTATCGATCAGTTCCTACACCTTCTACATTCTTCTCGCCTGTGCAGCCTTGTCGCTGGTCGTGTTAGTTAGCGAGTTGGTGGCGAAAGTTTCGGTCAAAGTTAAGTGCGTGAAGAGTGATGGTCGTGGCAGCAAGAAGCTTCTCAAACGGGCGCCAGGACCTCGTCCTCTGCCTATCATTGGAAACCTCGCTGTTCTGGATGGCTACGAAGTTCCTTACCAAGCGTTCTCGGATCTCGCTGAGAAGTACGGTCCAATTGTGTCGTTGCAGCTAGGCAAAGTACCTGCTGTCGTTGTAAACGGGATCGACAACATTCGAGAAGTGCTCATCAACAAGACGGCCCATTTTGACAGCCGTCCCAACTTCCGCCGGTATCACCAGCTCTTTTCCGGAAACAAGGAAAACTGTAAGTACTTAATTGTAAGACCCACAAGTGATCTGTTGTGACATAAAAATTTCCTCTTTAGCACTTGCGTTTTGTGATTGGTCTGATGTTCACAAGCAACGGCGGGAAATGTTAGTTCCTCACACCTTCCCACGCAATTTCTCAGAACGCTTCCAACAACTTGACTCAATCATCGTCAACGAGCTCAACGGTATGCTCTCGACAATCGAGCAGACTGAGCAACCAGTCAACCTCCCGATCAAGCAGTTGATCTTGAAACACTGCTGCAACGTGTTTGCTCAGTACTTCTGCTCCAAACGCTTCGAAGACAACGATCCAAAGTTCGAAAAATTCGTTTCGAATTTCGATAAAATCTTCTACGAAGTCAACCAAGGTTACGCTGCTGATTTTCTACCATTCTTGATGCCCCTTCACACCAAGAACCTGAAACAAATGGAAACTTGGTCACACGAGATTCGATCAATCCTTCTAGAGAAAGTCATTGCAAACCGATTCGATGAAACCACTGACGAACAAGATTACGTAGATTGCCTCATTAGTCATGTCAAAAATGCTGGCCCTATCATGGACTGGAACACTGCCTTATTTGCTCTTGAAGATATTGTTGGTGGGCATTCGGCCGTAGGAAATTTCATCACGAAAGTGGTTGCCTACATTGTCAATCATCAAGAAGTCCAAGCTGGCATTCAAGCAGAAATTGACGCAGTGCTCAGTGAAACTGGAGCAGAAGCAATCAGCCTAAATGACAGAAAAGCTATGCCTTATACTGAAGCTGTTATCATGGAAGCCTTGCGGATGATTGCATCGCCGATCGTTCCGCATGTTTCGAATCAACAAAGTTCTATTGGAGGTAGGTCTGCTACAAATTCTTTTCGTGTTTGTTTTTACCCACCGTATAATAAGGCATCAGGCTAAATTGGTTTTCTCTTCTTTCCAGGTTATGATGTGGAAGCAAACACACTGATCTTCTTAAATAACTACGACCTAAGCATGTCACCTAAACTTTGGGATGAACCAGAAGCATTCAAGCCAGAACGATTCTTGCAAAATGGCCGCGTCACCAAACCTGACTACTTCCTGCCCTTCGGAGGAGGCCGCCGATCATGTTTGGGCTACAAAATGGTGCAACTCATCAGTTTCTCCACAATTGCCAACATGCTCAAAGACTTCAGTATGGTGCCGATTAGTGGTCAAGATTATAGAATACGTGCTGGTACACTTGCTGCTTCCGAAGACCCCTTTCGAATTCACTTTGCTCACAGAAACGCCCAGAAATCTTCACACTAGACGCTATTGCACACTTTTATACGATCATTTCCATTGGCACATCGTTCTGCTAACTCTTGGACAAAATTTGATTGACCGCTGGAGGATAAGGACGAATAGTATTAGCATTGCTTGTCAGCTACGAGCGTCACAAGTGATAGGACTTAAAAGGATAGTAGACTAAGTTAAGGGTATCTTGAATTTTGTATTAGAGTTTTCAGGATGCATGTGTAGTAACCGGATTGTATTATTTGAATGCAAGATTGTATTGTTCTCTTGCCTTGTATTAACCGCTATTTCTGTGATTGACTGAAATTTATTGTTATTTAAACATATTGTAAGATATTACCAAAGAATAAATGACTATCATTTGATAAAATCTAATTTTTTCACTTAGCTCTAGACACGGTTTGTTCAAAAATGTACCTTTTTTGACTCATGTTACTCGTAACTAAAAAGATCTGTTAAAATCACTTGCACTTTGTTTGATCAACTAGGTCAAAAATGCTTTTGATTTTCACATGATGCTAGTTAAGATACTTCTGGTTGTCAACCACTTTAATCCTGAGGTCACAGATAATTTACTATGGTTGCCTTAAATTAATTTGAAAGATGATCCGAACGTGTTTGGTCCATGTCATTGTGAGAAGAATACCAACATCATAAATCAGATGCGTATCCATAGCTCAGTAAAGTGTCCTTAATCACTGATTGGATACAGGCGCAGAATGTACAATAAGTTCATAATTTTAGTGCTGTCAATATTTCTTTCCACCTTCCTTCTGTTGAAACAGACCTTCATAACACTTTTTAACCTTGTTTTAGGGGCAATACTCTTAATTCTATTTGTACAACTCAGCTTCCTAGTAGAATCGA
This sequence comes from Odontomyia ornata, assembly GCA_963969285.1. NCBI lineage: Eukaryota > Metazoa > Arthropoda > Insecta > Diptera > Stratiomyidae > Odontomyia > Odontomyia ornata. The sequence continues at coordinate 40,277,932 of OZ017742.1, forward strand.
TTTTTATCCTTTAATGAATTAACATATTTGATTTATTACGATAAAAAAAATAAGACCAAACTTTTTCTAAAAACTTCTGCAAGGTGTGTAGTAACTTGAATGTCCAGCGAGGATAGTTGCTCAATCGAGAAACTTTGAATTAACCAGTATTTCCTGCTAGAAGATGTAGTTGCGGAATTGTTTTCATGGTTGCATCTGCTCATTCGAAATAAACTAGTCCGCTGTATTGAACTAGATTGAGCGTTTTTTAAGATGTCAAACTGTGGTCGCAATGAATGTTGATACGCGTTACGAAATTTTACCAAAATACCGTTCGTCGACTAAAAGTCTACGCTGATAGAATTGTTGGAGAATGCCAAGGTAACTGTGCAGCAAGGCTTCGCCAAGCTTGTTGGGAATGTTTTGAGATTTCTTGCGAGTTGATGATAGTATTAGTCGAATCAACTTCTACAATTTAATACTTGACCTAGGAATCGTGCCGAAATTGGACCGCCTGGAAATACCACGATTGATAAAACCGAATGCCAAACCAAAATTCAAAATGAATTCAGCAGAGCTGTCTCCTCAGCTCAGGGAAAGAGTGAAAACACGATGACAATTTTGCATTAGCCCTCTTCAAATTGTTAATTGAGCACATTATGAGGAAAACTTCGTCCGCAGAGGCAAACAGTATATTGGTGATGTGCAATCTGCACAAATGCTTCACCTTTTTGCTGTCTGCAGGAAGTTTTCAATGAGCAAAGCAGATGGGATTACAGATTAGGAAAACTGAAGACTTTCACGAGAAAACCCATCCCTGATCGATAATTTATCTAATTTGATGATTTTAACTTTGAGCAAGTAGAAAATTTTGCCATCTTAGGGGCTCAGCTCACAAAAGATGGTAGCTACGAGTAGAAAGACGAGGCTAAGCGGCATATATTCATTGCAAATAAAACCTACATTTCAGTTCACCCTCTGATGTGCATCGAAAATCTTAAAAATAAAATTCACAAAATTTGGATAAGACCATACTGGGGTTCACTGTTTTAAAAGATATCTGACAAATTGATGAATATTATTGAATAAAGAGTTTGCCGAAAAATATTATGTTTCGTTTAGGAAGCTAAACTGTAATAAATTCGATACAATGACGAGTTTCTTTTTTTCTGTAAAAGCCGTCGAGCCTTGATTTGTTGTGTGAGCACGGCTTTTACAAAAAAAAAGAGAATTGGCCTGCGTATACCAAATAAACAAAATAATTGACTAAGAGTTTCTTTTTTTATTTAAGCCCTACAGTCCAGGACTTCCTTAGACATGTTTTAAATCTGGTTTTAGATCAGCGTGCATGCAAAGGATGCACTGCAACTCTCTCATACATACTTTTCTTTTGTGTTCCACGCCACTACACTTGTAGCATGGGGAGCAATGAAGAGGTACAGCTCTTTGCTATACCATCTGAATGATTCACTTTATTCTTACTTTTTCCTTATTGAGAAGTTGTTTGGCGTCCTTCCCATTGTCGATGATCGCCATACGTTTTCTCCTGTTGTTTTCTGGTCTCATCCTCACTATAACCCTACTTACGCTAGGGAGCTCCCTTTTGATAGCCTCCTCTTACCTTTTTTTGTGGTTGGGAGGTGAATGCTATTTACACACTTAGCGTGGGCCTCCCGAGTTTGCAAGCGGTTGGATTACCCACTAACCACTTCCCCTGCGCGAACCCGGTGGGTTCGCGCAGGGGAACACAATACTTTGGATCAGTTCTTCTTTTACTTCGCGGATGAGGCGCCTTCAAGCTGGGGGATCTCTCCTCTAAAGGGAGGGAAGAAGAATTGCCAGACAAGCGATTCCCCAGCCTTGATTGCTGTGAGTCCCCTTTATCTTTTGAGACCGTGCCACATGGTTCCATTTGTCAATAGATCCAAGCATCACTATAATTATACTGTCTGTGGTAAGCTCTCCCATCTCCCTGTAGAGGTCCCACCGCAACCATTCCATTGTCTGCATGCAAAAAATGTGTGGCAGGTATCGTCTTCTTAACCTGGGGAAAACCAACAGTCGAGGGACCATGACTTTCCAATCTTGTACAGGTAAGACTGGAAACAACCATGCTGGGCCAGATAGAAGTCAGTCTCACCATGCCTTTGATTTAGCCATGGTCTCACATCCAGGATGAGGCACGCAGTCAACCTTGCCTTCGTGCGATTCGCCCAAGACTGCTACCAATTGTTGAGTGAGCGCTGTCTCTTTTCGTGCGCAACCATCTCCCTCTCATCCTCGCTTCGACGCAGGTAAATGGAATATCTCTCAATACCGAATCAGAGACTGTCGGATATGGAGATGCAATCCTCAGTGCTCCTCTTCTCTGTACTTGTGCCAAACGTTTTCGGTATACCTCCTTACTGAGAACAACGCACGAAATTTTCGCGCCGTACAGTAGCACTGACTCTATAGCATTCAACATGTGTCTTCTTGATGGGTTCAGTCCCCCTACATTGGCCATAAGTCAGCTTAGAGCTGATACTCCCGAAGCAGCCCTCTCTGCCGTTGCTCTAATTTGCTCAGAGAAACTCATCTTCGATGTTTCCAATACTGATCATCCTTACACTAGGGATTCTCTTTTGGTCAAGATGTCCACTTTCGTTTTCTTCAGTGCTATGCTGAATCCATGAGTAGTCATCCAGGGTCTCACTGGGTGCATCAACATACCTAGCTTAAATTGCGCTTGTTCAATGGTGCATCCAGTGACCATAGCCACAACACCATCTGCATAGCCGATCAAGCATCTCAGTAACCCGTCGTAAAATACGTTTTACAGGTCTAGACTAAGGATAGATCCCTTGGCAATACCCAGTGTAGCGTCCAGCCTTCGTTGGCTTTGTATCGTGTCGTAAAGCAGGCTTTGGTCGTTCAGTTAGATTGACCGCCTTAACCTTGGAATTCACTAGATCCATTTTTTTCCTACCGCTATCTTCATACAAACCCTTGAATCCAACCTCCTCTTAGTGAATCATTAGCCTGTAAAGAAGAACGCCACTAATACCCCTCTTTCAAACGCCAACTTTTACGGAACAACTACTTCAATGATCTACAAACCGAGACCCACCACCATCATAGATTGTTAAACATATTTTGTCCTTACTTAAAATACTCGTACTTCCCATACTACTACTAACTACTATCCAATTCCAGCTTAGCAAACATGGAATTATGAGCCCACCACAAATTTCTTTTTTGTTTTTTGTTTTACACATATATTATTTTATATATATATATATATATATATATATATATATATATATATATATATATATATTGTTTTATGTTTGCAAAAAAGTATTAACTCTAGTTGATCAAACCAAATAACCTGTACTAAGACCCCTCGCTGATGCACCTTTCCCTTCCTAAATGTGCCTCTCCCTTGACTTTTTCTTTCATTATCCCTACTTTTATTGAACCAAACTAATTATGACGCCGCCCAATCTATTTTAACTGATACTGCCGGGGAAGGTACAAAACAAAAAAAAAACAAAAACATCATTCAAAAACCCAACGAAAGTAAAGGAACATGGAAGAAAGGTGAAAAGCGCGGTTAGGCAAGAAGAGATGAGGAAGGGACAAATAGCATGACACAGGGTAATTTCATCTTTTAATAACATTTTTAATTTGATTTCGATATTCAAACTTGATTCAGATTTATATTTCCCCCCTTAAACTTATATATTTATTTTAAACTCAAAGCAATCCAAGCTATTCTATTATTTTACCCTATTTCTAGTTATTATCTACTATTTATTGAGATTTCTTCTACGACTAACGTCTAACTTTTTTTATTTCATTCAAATTTATTGATGTAATCCATCAGTCATTACTTGCCTGGATGTAGGCACACAAACCGACGCTACTCAATTATTAACATATATGAGGACTAATTCTACCTATAAATTCTCTTTTAGGCCTGCTTGCGTAATTTGAGCGCCCCAAAAGGGAAGGAAAGTAAAAACAAACGAAAGGAAACAGAAAAAAACTTAAAAATGAGGGTAAAAAACGAAAGACCGGAAAACTACTCCCGGACTAATGCAAGATGGCTACGGAAAACGACGAAACGGTAACCATTTGCATATCACGTCAATATTTCCTGTTTTGTGCCGTCTTACTGCCTACCCAGCAACTTGCTGCACTTAGTGTTTAAGGTCCTTCGCATGCCAAGTACCTGCGTTTTTGCCGTTCATACCGAGCGACTTGAACAGAGATGAGGACTCACGTTTATCCACTATAAAGCTCCCAGGTACTATGAAGCTAGCTTAGCGGATTAGTATCAAGCCGCGTCTGACAATACAAAATTCCACCTCCAAACAGGATGTCTCCTCCGCAGGTTATATTGCTGATTTCCCTTCTCTGCAGCCTCCTTCAAGCGCCTCATTAACTCCTCTCTTACTTCTCGGTCTCGGTCCTTTCCGCATAAACACCATCTCCCAACCGAAATTGATGAAATAGGCCGTGTTGCCCATAGCCTCATGCGTGTACGTGCGCAAAGCACAACCAATTTTTGAAAGATGCTCGTCCCATTTCCGGTGATTATTTCTAATATACGCTCTCATCAATCGTCTGGTTAATGCATTCCGCTGGATTTACTTGCGGATGGAAACATAGCGTAAACTGGATACTGCCCCCGTATCTGGTCAAAAAGCAATGCAGTTCGTCCGACCTGAATTTATTATTTTATTTTACAGAATTTATCAAATAAAAGTAAGTATTCAAAAAAAAAAGATAAAATATAAACTAAGAATTAATCTAAATTTAACAGCTACGTAAAATTAACGAGAAAAGAAATCATTGCTCGTAGAGTACTCTCCGTAGCATGCTTTTAAATGAACCAAATGAGCTAGAAGGAGGACCAAACTGGAGATTAAGATGGTCTCTTACCATACGAACCATCGGTGATTAACTGTAAGATACGGTTCTGGCAAACGTTATAGCGTAATATTGCGACGACCTAGTGCGAGGAGAGGGACGAATGCGTATGTAAGCGCTTACAATGGCGTTGTTTAATTTCGATGATAACATGCATCTTGTTAATTTAAATAAGAAGCATTGGTCATAAAATTGCCTCCTTACCTGCAGCGAAGGTAGACCGAGGAAATTCAGGCGATCATCATAAGGGCGATACGGGATTTTATATTTGTAGAAAAGCATCCGGGAGAACCTACGCAGCAAAGATTCAACCGCCACCACGAGATAATTAAGATGCGGGAACCATAACATATCTGGCATGCATATTCCAGAATTGGGCAAACCAGCATGACGAATTGGACGCCATTGTCACACACCAATACTGCGGGGACCCCAAACAGCAGGAACACTCTTTCCTCTAGAAGCTTAGCTACCTCACTCGCAGTCGCTTTTCTCAGGGGGAAGACAAGAGGCATCTTGGTGAAGTAATCGAACACAGTCAATATACAGGTGTTGCCCTAAGTAGAACACGGCAACGGCCAAACCAAATCCACAAAAATAATTTCCCAGAGTTCTTTGGCTTGGCCGGTTCGACAGGACATAGGCTAATAAGGGGGGTTTCCTCTCTACTTTTGTTGCCTGACAAGTTTTGCACTTTGTCACGTATCCCCGAACATCTGCTTTCATTTTGGGGCCAATACCGTTGGGCTATGCGATCTTAGGTTCTGCTAATGCCCATATGCCTCACGTTGAAAAATTTGTTACTAATGTATTGGCCCGTGTACGGAACACAAAAAATAATATTTTTTCAACGGTACCGCTTTGAAATTTCCCTGTCTGTTAAAGCAAAACCTAATGGAAAGTAAATCCAATACTTTTGCTAACACAAGACTCACTTACCTAGGCAGGTATGAAGGCTATTGCATGAATATTTATAAAAATAGCAACATAGAAAATACAAGGACCAAATTGATAGCCTTGACTCTTTTTGGATCGATTGAAAAATATACAAAACCAATACGCTGAAACTTAAATGCACTTTTGAAAATTTAGAAATATAATCCGCCAGGACTGATTTTTGTATTAAATTGGTTTTTTTGTTATACTTTATCATTATTAAAATTTTCACATCAATAAGTGTTCTCTTGCTTACATATTTCCACAAATCAGGTAAATGCAGTGGTTATCCAATAATACCAATTAAAATTTAAAAAACAGGTGAAGGACGGCTTAAAAATAAAATAAAAATTTAAGGTCTTGTTTCTATGAATTTTAATAAAATGCTGTAAACTAAGTAGCATGCAAATAATTTTTAGCTTACTTATTCGATTTGCACTGAATTTTGATGCTAGGACTTATTTAAGTCCAGTTTAGTAATTTAGTTGCATAAGACCGCAATATGAGCCTCGTTATTTATGGAACGGGGATTGGTTCTAATGTTTTATGCAAAACGAATTTTCACCAGCTAAATGCATACAAACAAACATATCAGTGTACTTACGCGTTGGCGCTCAGCTACCGTTGCTCCGTTTGAACATTATTCATCAGTACAGGTTTTCACTCCATTGTCCAATGCATGCGTTTTATTGATCACACTTGCCAACCATTGCCTAAAAAAACGTGAATGCACCCGTTGATCGATAAATGGTCGACAAAACGTTGGACAGGTCCTGACGCTTGGTTCTGCATGCTGCAATTTAAATAAGGTAGCGTGGCACTTTTATTTACTTCCCAGCAATATTTGAAATAAATACTCGTACCTACTTGCTAAATTTCCTGGAATCCATTAGCAAGTTTCCATCAGGTACTCGACGTTGGACAAGTAAACGTGCGTGAAAATGGACGTGGAAGTTTGCGTTGAAAGTTTGACATCCCTTTTAATGAGATTCATAACTGAGCCTGGTGAGAGTTGATATGATACAGTCTGATCTGGAGTAACAGTGCAAGTGAGTTCAAAATAAACGTGACCGCGGGTGATTTAGTTCAAGCCGGAAGGTGTACAAGTAGTCCATTTAGAGTGCAAGAGTTTTCCACATGATGTCAATGAACAAGTTTTCTTAAAGAAAAAGACAGTCGAGTTGGGAAAACTTACTTTTAGAGTGTTGAGCATCGAATTTTCTCGACTCCTAAATTAATGAACATTTAAACAGTATTACGTGGCGAGATATTGCAAAGTTTAGTTAAAAAACAAGTTAAAGTGGTAAGAGAGTGCTCCTGCCAGAAGGGTATCGTGAAATAATTCGAAATTCAAACAGCTTTTGAATATCAAAACTTGGCTCATATTTCCATTAATTGAGATTGGAAAACTAATATATTGTTATTATGTATTTCGATTTGCAGCTATTTTATTTTTAGTATATTATATTGACTTCAATGTTTGAGTAGGCATGATAACATCTGAACATGTATTTAAACGGTAAGTGTCACGTGTAATTGTTATTGTAACTGATTAATTTTCAATCGTCTATAACTTAGATGAACTTTCAGAAAACATGCATTTTATACCAGAAAATTTAAATACAAATTTTTGGAAAATTTAAAGTTACATTTATAAAAATTACGTTTTTTAATTAGTCAAACTTTATCAACTGGTAATTTAATTGAATCTAGACGCCCTTCTACTATTGATAACAAAGCCATTATTGTTATATTTTCAACATTTCTAATATTTACACTTACAAAAAACATTCGAAATATTAAAGCACAGAAGGGCAGAGGAAAGCTCATTTATGTATTACTCTCATAAAAGCGATAATCACTACTAATACTAATTTTTAAATCTATTTCAATTTCAGCCATTAATTTTTCTTAGATGATGATCATGCGTTCTTTTGGGCGTTACAACTCGCTGATATACAGGTTGCATACGGTTTTTGAAGACATGCAAAAATGTGACTATAACTTCACGAATTTTTTTTTCCCATTATTTTTCCTTTTTAGATAAGAAATGGCGGACTACAACATCACTCAAAAAATGAAGAGACATGCTGTCATCATCGCTATATGTGCGAACCATACAGATTTAGAGATCTCTAATTTTCTTAATTGCGTCCGTTCATTCGTGCATAAGGTTCATCATGAAGCATCAGGAGGCGATACAAAATCGGTTGCAAAACGCAAAAAGTACGAACAACGTTCTGACACTGTCCGATCTATAGAATTTTTAGAGCAAGTGCAAGCGATCATAGACGAGGACCCTTCAAAATCAATGTGGGTCCTTGCGAGTGAACTTCATGTTTCTGAGCGCCTAATTTGTAGAGTTGTCCACGAAGAACTTCGGTATAAGTCTTACGTGATGCGCAGAGGACAGTTCATGTCGGAACGAACACGGGAACAGAGAGTTCTCCGATCAAAACGACTTTTAAACGAAATCAAACACCCTGAGGCGCCCAAAATGATCTGGTTTTTTTCCGACGAAAAAATTTTTGACCAAGATCAAAAGACTAATCGCAGAAATGATAGATGGCTATGTCCAAATCCTACGGAGGTTCCTGTTGTTATGCACACAAAATTTTCAGCCACTGTTATGGTTTTAAGTGTTGTCAGCAACGAAGGACATGTTGTGCCACCACACTTTTTTACTCAAGGACTTTGAGTGAACTCTGCTGCATACATCTAGTTTTGGAGGCGGCAGTGAAACCCTGGATAGACAATGTAAGGACCCGGATCGAAGAGATTGTTGCTGCTAATGGCGATTTTATTGAATAACTTTATAGCCATATATCAATTTAACGTTGTATAAAAAATTGCCGAATATTCATTGAATTTTGTTAAAAATACAAGCTAATTAATTTTACTGTCAAGTTGTCCTGAAATACCGTACGCACCCTATTTATATATATATATATAATATATATATATATATATATATATATATATATATATATATATATATATATATATATATATATATATATATTGTCGCGTGTTATTTGGTTCGCGGCCTATAATTTTAATGTTCCGGGAAAGTGAAAACGCAATGTCTTTTAATTTAAGTTAAAAGAGTTTATTTAATTAACTAAAATGCACAATAATCCGTTAACACTTTCACTAATTTTAATTTTCACTATTAAAATTAAAATCTAACACTTGTCCATAAATTTTTTATCGCAATTGTCTTCTAAATTACTTCACTATTACGAAACACACTTTGCACTCAAACAATCAATTGTCTTTACTTCGCGTTCCACTGTATCGCAGTTTTCTTATCGCGGTCGAATGAATGATGATGAAAACAATTGCGACAGTAGCTCGCAGAATTATTTGTACATGTAATTATTTGTACATGTAACAATATATATATATATATATATATATATATATATATATATATATATATATACATATATATATATGTGTGTCTTTTCTAATTCAATTGTTTTTTGAATTTTCGAAACAACTTAAATGATTACGCATTATACAATTCCGATAAAAGAGTAACTGAAGTAAAAAACTTTTTGACACATTTAACTAATTTTTGTTAGATTGTTTCAAGTTATTTTATAACTTGTAAAACAATTTAAAACAATAATCTTTACTTCGAATATCCGATTAATCGACATTATAATTAACCATTAAACATAATAAATATTATATGGATTTTTAACGGGAAAATTATTTTTAATTCTAGAAAAAGAAGTTTTTCGTTTCAATCAAGGAACAAACTTCCATATTGGTGACCACCGACTAGGCACAAGCGCCTTCTGCCAAAGGGGCACAATCTCCGGATAAACCAAACCCACCACAAGGGCCACAATCTTCGGATAAAGACACCACAAGGACCACGATCTCCGGATAAACCAAAGCCGCACGAAGGGCCACAATCTCCAGATCGGCCCAAACCACCACAGGGGCCACCAAATCCAGATCGGCCAAGACCTCCACAAGTGCCGCAATCTCCAGATCGACCAAATCCACCACAAAGGCCACCCTCTCTGGATCGACCAGGGCCACCCTCTCCGGATCGACCAGGGCCACCTGAAGAATGCACATTTGAAACGAACAAGGAAGTGAAGATTTGCATACCCTTGAAATGTATCTGCGCAATCGATTTGAAAAATCTTCGCGAAAATTTGATATTTGTCAGCTGAGAGACGACACCCTGCACAATTTGTAAACTGACGAACAAAATCCCATACTATCATCATCACCATACTGGTGACCACCTACAAGGCACAAGCGCCTTCCGCCAAGAGGTTTTGCCATCACCATACTAACATAGTGACCACCGACAAGGCACAAGCGCCTTCCGCCAAGAGGTTTTACCATCGCCATACTAACATAGTGACCATCGACAAGGCAAAAGCGCCTTCTATCAAGAAGTGTTATCATCACCATACTGGTGACCATCGACAGAGTTCAAGCGCCGATTCACGTTTTAAAAGCAAGTTGAAGAATCTATTTTAAGGAGTATCTATTTTCCTTCGGAGTTCAGGTATTTAATGAACAAATCTCCATACATTTTAGTTCGCAAAAAGGAAAAGGTATATCCTACGACGGGGGGGATATACCCGCCTAGAAGTACCCTTCAACCCCTAGGTATTATTTACAAAGTTTTGACAACTGTATTAATTTAGCAAATTTTTAAAAAAATTTCAAGAATATTTCCGAGCTTATAACTATGCCGGGTCAACGTGAAGAAATATTTAGAAATGCTGTTAATGTCCCCAAAATCGGAGGCAACGTCCTCATTCCAGCTCCACCAGCAAGTAATCGGTATAGTAACATTAACAATTCCCCAAACAGATCCATCAATGCAGTTTCTATGAAAACGTGTCCTTTTTGGAAGCGATTCCCTGAGGCGTGGTTCCTTCAGCTTGAAAGTCAGTTTGACCAAGCAAGAATCACCTTGAAACAAACCAAATTCAACCATTTGCTCCCGGGTCTTGACCAGGATCTTTTAAGGCTTGTTAGTGGCCTGGTTTCATCACCCCTGCCTTTTGATACTTATAAAACGTTCAAAAGAGCCCTAATAGATAGACTTTCTATTTCGGAATCTGAATCTGAATCTGAACTTACTCTTGGGGATAACCTCCCTTCGCAGTTATTACATAACATGAAAACTAAAAACAAAGGACGTTTGAGCAATAATATTATTAAAACTTTATGGCTTCAACGTTTACCCCATCATATGCAAGCCATTCTAGCTTGTTATACAGGTTCTTTGGATGAAATGGCAATCTACGCTGATAAAATTCACGAGATTCCAAGTCCTTCCTCAGTCTGTTCTCTATCGTCAATTGATTCTGCGGTTCCAAAATCAAATAATCTAAATTCTTGTGTAATCAATCAGCCGAATACTGAATTAGTGAAGGAGCTTACACTACTCGTTTCAAATCTCTCGTTGGAAGTACATTCTCTGAAGTCTCAAATAGCAAATTTAAATAGATTTAGAAATTCGAGCAGAGACAATAATTTCCGGAACCGTTCTAAATCAAGAACTCCTATTCCAAATCACGAGACAAATATATGTTTCTATCATAAAACATTTGGTTCAAGTGCACGCAAATCCAAACATCCTTGCAAACTTTCACACGCCCCACTAAATCATAATCAAACTTTAAACTAATGGGCGTATCCTCGTCAACGGTCCCGGATACAAACAGCTGTAACAGCCGTTAAGATATTTTTGACCCCTTATCGAGGTTGACTTTCCTCATAGATACAGGATCAGAGGTTTCTGTGTTACCAAGTAGCAACAATAAAACTAAAACTCATAATAACAATTTCTATCTTACGACTGCAAATGCAACTCGCATTAAAACTTTTGGTTATAAAAAAATCACAGTCAGTTTCGGTCTTAGACGAAATTTTCTTTGGAGTTTTATCATTGCAGATGTAATAAAATAATTGGTGCAGACTTCCTAAAAAAATTTGGTCTTATTGAAGACATTAAAGAAAGATCACTAATTGACCCATTAACGAAAATTGCCTCTAAAGCCAAAACTTCAACAACTCTTTGAATCTCTATCAATTTTATTAACTGCATCCAACAATCTCAAGTTGAATGAGTTATTAAAACAGTTTAGCAATATTTTCGTTGATGACGGAGCTCTTATGCCAATTAAACATTTGGTTATCCGATTTCTTCAAAAGTGAGAAAATTAAGTGGCGAACGGTTATCCGATGCAAAAAAAGATTTCGACAAAATGCTAGCAGCTGGCATCTGCCGTCTTTCAAAAAGCCCATGGTCTTCACCGTTGCACCTCATTAAAAAGAAAAATGGTGAATGGAGACCATATGGTGATTACAAACGACTAAATAGCATCACCGTTCCTGATAATTATCCACTGCCTCACATTCACGATGTTGCAAATTATCTTTTCGGAACTCAAATCTCTTCCATTCTAGATCTAGTCAAGGCATATCATCCAATTCCTGTCGAAGAATCGGATATAGATAAAACAGCAATTTGCACACCTTTCGGATTATTTGAATTACCTCGAATGACCTCTGGATTATGTAACGCTGCTCAGATATTTCAAAGATTTATTTACAGCGTTCGTAGAGATTTATTTTTCAGTTTTGTATACCATGACGACATTCTTGTAGCATCTGAAGACGAAAATGAACATCTGGCCCATTTAAAAACTCTTTTTGAACGACTTCGGGAGTTTGGCTTAACGATAAACTTAGAGAAGTGCAACTTCATGAAAGCAGAGGTAAAATTTCTTGGTCACTTCGTCAACTCTCTAGGCTTAAAACCTTGTCCGGAACGAGTTTCTATTATAAAAAATTTTCCCAAACCAGAAACCGTTAAACGACGATTTCTCGGGAGGATTAACTTTTATCGACGTTTCATCCCAAATGCTGCAGATATCCATCGCCATATGAATAAATTTTTAGTGGGAAAGAAAAAAGATGGCAATTGCAAAATTGATTGGGACCCTTTTGCTGAAGAAGCTTTTGAAAAATCAAAACATCAGCTATCCCAAGCCACTTTACTATATTTTCCTTCCTCAAACTCTCGGCTTTCATTAGTGGTGGATGCTTCAAACTTCGCCTTATGCGGAGTTTTCCAGCAAAAAATCAATGATCAATGGCAACCACTGGGATTCTATTCAGTTAAACTCTCACCATCACAGATAAGATACAGCGCTTATGAAAGAGAGCTTCTTGCGATATACTATTCTATTAAGCATTTCAGACACTTGCTAGAAGGTCGTCAGTTCACAATCTTTACTGACCACAAGCATTTCATTTACGCATTTTTACAAAATCCGGATAAGGCTTCTTCAATTCAAAATCGGCAGTTAAATTATATTGCTCAATTTTCAACTGATATGCAATATATATCTGGCAACAGCAACGTTGTCGCCAATACTCTTTCAAGAGTAGAATCGATTGAGTTATCTTCAATCTTGGACATTAAGGAAATCGCTCATGCTCAACAAAACGATGCAGAACTAAATTCACTCCTTCAAAACCCATCCTTTTGTTTTAAAGAAGTCCCCATCCCAAATTCTACCCTTAAAATTCTCTGTGATCATAGTCAAAATTCAGTAAGACCCTTTATACCCGAACAATTCAGGCAACAGGTCTTCTGTCAATTTCACAATTTACACCATCCCGGTATTAAAGCCACCATCAAACTATTAACATCCAAATTTCTTTGGAGCAAAATGAAAGCAGACATTAAAAATAGAGTCAAAGCTTGCCTCAATTGTCAAAGAGCCAAATTTTCACGTCATGTCTCTTCGCATTATGTGCATTTGATACACCAACGTAAAAATTCGAAGTTATTCATATGGATATAATCGGACCTTTCCCTATGGTCAATCAGTTTAAATATTGCCTAACAATTATTGACCGTATGACTAAATGGACGGAAGCCATTCCCATAATTGACGCTTTATCTCGCTTAATAGCTCAAGCATTTTGTTCAGACTGGTTAGCACATTTCGGTATTCCCAAATGCATAATAACGGACCAAGGTCCACAATTTGAATCACGGCTCTTCAAAGAACTTAGCATCAAACTTGGTTTTAAACGTAAGCGATCTTCACCATATCATCCGCAAACTAAGGTTTACTCGAACGATGGCATCGTACCCTGAAAGAAGCACTTCTTTGTCAAGAGCAGCAATCTTGGTTCGAAGCTTACCTATGGTTTTGCTTGGACTTCGAACCACTTTCTAGGAGTCATCCGAATTCACACGAGCAATGATGGTGTACGGTGCGAACATCCACATTCCAGGTGAATTCTTTACAGAACCATCACAGAACAACCTTTCCAACGAAACTCTTGTAAACCAACTACAGCGTTTTATTCAAAAAATAAAACCTATACAGGTTACTTCACACAACAAACACAAACTTTTTGTCTTCAAAGATTTAAATTCTTGTTCGCATATTTTTATACGAAAACCATCTATTCAGTCCTCTTTAACACAACCCTATGATGGTCCATATCCTGTTGTTGGTCGAAACTGTTAACATAAAAAATAAAGATTTATCAATTTCAGTGGATCGACTTAAACCAGCATACTTCCTCACAGATATAAACACCTTCAACCAAAACTGACGTTAGTTAGGAAGCCATATGGCAACAGCGCTTACTACCACACACATGACCAATAGTAGGCCGACTTTGCTGACTAACTTACATGGCGTTATATGAAGAATTGTGGAGGTGCCAACGAAAATTCGAGGTTTTGTACGGTTTAGAGACGGATTTCTACAGTGAAATCCAGATTGTCCGCGGAGAATACAATAGCGCTCCTAGTAAAGTGAAAATTATTTCAGTTCTTATACCCGTTTAGTTTTTATCGCCTTCCAAAGTGAATATATAGGTGTTTGTTTACATCTCAACGCTGAGCTATCAGTCGGAGGTGAAAAACGTGTGCTTTATTTGCTCATCTTGGAAAGATTAGGAGTACAGTAGGCTATACAAGGTGAATTTATAGCATGCACGGAATGCGTTCCGCACGTTTTTTATTCGGAAAATAGTATATATGACGAAATATAAGCATTTGCTAATTCCGCAGTTGGGTGACAGCTACCGAATGCTTGTCCATAGTAGGCCGACTTATACATATGCAAATTGCTACCATATGGCTTCCTATCTAACGTCAGTTTTGCCTTTAACACATCTTTTATAACACAGGATACTAATAAAAAAAAACACAAAAAGACACTGTTAGGCTGCATTGAATACCACCACTTTCAATGCAGCCTAACAGCTTGCTGGTAGAGAGGTGTGTGGCGATTCCTTTATTATGTCTCCTTTAATTATCTTTTTAATTCAACTGTTTTTGAACTTTCGAATTTTCGAAACAACTTAAATATTTACGCATTATACGACTCCGATAAAAGAGTAACCTAAGTAAAAAAACTTATTGACAGATTTAATTAATTTTTGTTCGATTTTTTCAAGTTATTGTATAAGACGGTTGTACAACAATTCAAAACAATAATGTGAGTTTGAAATATCCGATTAATCGACATTATAATTAACCATTAAACAAAATAACTATTATATGGATTTTTAACGGGAAAATTATTTTACATTCTAGAAAAAGAATTTTTTTCGTTTCAATCAAGGATCAAACTTCCATATATATATATATATATATATATATATATATATATATATATAAAGTACTTGTATATATATATATATATATATATATATATATATATATATATATATATATATATATAAAGTACTTGTATATATATATATATATATATATATATATATATATATATATATATATATATATATATATGTGGTCTTTTAGTTTTATTAGGAGGAATGTAAAGAGAAAAGACAAGATTCAAATAACACTTATAATTATATTTTAATGAGACACTTTCTTCGATGATATTTTAATAATACTTTCTGTGATATTTACTACTGAACCTCTGACTTCTTTTCAGCTGTGATATTTTACCTTCGTCCACGTCCAAGTTTAGAAAAGAAAAGAAAAGCTGGTCGCTCAAAACTGAAGAAAGAATACCAACCGGCAGAATGATTGTAATGGGTACAGTTCAGTGCAGGGAACAAGCTGAATTGGTGCATGTGTTGGGCTTGGTGACATTTGCGGTGGAGTGTTACCAGGCACGATCCTACATCTCGGCCATTCCTGACTGTTTTTCAGACCCTAAAGAATGGTCCTGTTCTTCGCTTACTTCATCCTCTTTTTGGTCTTCGTCTCTGTCGTTATCTCCTGCTGTGAGGTTGCCTTCATCTTCACTGTTATTCTCGATAAACTCGTCGTCTTCTTCGCACCAATACTTCATTTTGTTTGTAGTTTTAGGGCCGTCACCGTTACCAATTTTCTCAACAACGTATCGATCGAACCCTTTCGTTTGTAGGATTCTGTAAGGTCCCAGATATTTTGGTTTTATTTTCGAAGCTGGAGAGAACTGCGTTCTTTCGATTGCCACTACGTCATCCACCTTATATTGTAAAGCTCTTCTGCATCGTTTGTCGAATTGTTGTCGGTTCTCCTCCTGAATCCTTGTTATATCTTGCTCGCATAAGTTGAAAGTCCTTTATGCCTTTCATCGCAGTTCCTGTTAGGAGCTCATACGGAACGTACTATTGAGAATTCTCTGCAGTGTTTTTACGTGTAGGTACCATTTCTCTGCATCTTCCAGCGAAAGTTTAGTGAGCGCGGCTATCACTGTTGAGTGCAGCCTCTCTACTTGGCCGTTCCCTCTTGGTAAACCAACTGTAATGAAGTAGAGTTTAATATCATGGTTACAACAACACTCACGAAAAGTGTTGGATTGGAAGGCCCCTCCTCTATCTGTAATGATTCGTAACGGATATCCAAATGTTTCAGCTACTATTTCGTACTTTTGGATTACTTCTTCTACTCCCAATGTTTTGCTGGGAAAGAGCCAACAGAACTTGGTAAAAGCATCTATTATAGCCAAGATATGACGGTAGCCCTTTTTCGTCATCATAAGTGGACCAAGGTGATCGAAATGTAAAGTTTCCAGAGGTTGATCACCTTTTGGGGTTGGGTTCAGTAAAGCTTCTGGTTTACCCATTTTTCTCTCCGACAGGATACATCTCAGGCAATTAGCTATGCACGCATCAATCCTGCGTTTCAAATCTGGGATATAAAACTCCTTCTGAATGATCTCTGACATCTTCTTGTGGTGGAAATGACCCTGTTCATGCGCGTTTTGGATGATGGAACTCTTCATTTTTTCTAGCACAACATAAAGCAATTTATTTTCAGTCTTTTTACATAAAATACCGTGATGTATAACGTAATCGTTATATGGTCCCTGCTTCAACAGCTCTATAATCGCGTTCAACCTTTCATCTTTCGTCTGTGATTCTTTGATTTTATTGAGGAAGTCATTTTCTGCTGCTACACAGAGTACAATTGCATTCCTGCTGAGGGCGTCTACGTGCGACATCTTCGACCCAGAACGGTGCTCCACTTTGTAGTCATAATCTTCTAGAAGTAAGGTCCAGCGTGCTACCCTAGTGACCAAGTCGCGTTTTTTCAAAGTAATTTCGAAAGCTTTGCAATCAGTGACTAGCTTAAAATGTTGACCGAATAGTTATATGCGAAACTTCTTCACTGCCTCCACGATTGCGAGTACCTCGAGCTCGTAACTACTGTACGGTTGCTCAGCTTTGGAAGTCTTCTTACTGAGGTAGTACACCGGGTGAAGTTAGTTGTCTTCGTCTCCTTTTTGTAGAAGTATTGCGCCATAGCCGTATTTGCAGGCATCTATATGGAGTTCTGTATAAGCACCGTACTTGAAAATCTTTAACGTTGGTTCCGTGGTAAGAGCTTGCTTCAACCTATTGAAAGAATTTATTTGATCAGTATCGAATTTGAATTTAGCGGTTTTTTCAACAAATCGCTTAAGGGCTTAGGAATCAGTGAATAGTTTTGTATGAATTTGCGAAAATAGCCAGTTAGGCCAAGAATACTTGGGACTTGCTTTGCTGTAGCTGGCTGGGGAAATTTCATGACAGCTTTAGCCTTAGATGGTGATGGTTTCAATGTTCCTCGATTAATTACGTATCCGAGATACTCGATTTCTTCTCTTAAGATCTGGTACTTTTTCCATTTTATGCACAACCCATTTTTAGTAGTAACTTCTAATACCCTCTTCAGCCTTGCCACGCCTTCTTCGACTGACGATGCTGGTATAACTATATCGTCGCTGTAAACTATCACTACTCCTTGGCTGATGAGATCTTTTAAAATATAGTTGATGAACTTCTGGAATACGCTTGGAGAGTTGCATAGACCAAATGGCATGCGTAGAAACTCGAACTGCCCTTGTCGGGTAACAAAGGAGGTGTACTTTCGACTGCCTGCTTCAATACCAACGTGGAAGAACCCGTTTTCTAAATCTAGAGTCGTGAACCAACAAGCTCCTTGTAAACAATCGATCTGGTCTTCTATCATTAGCAATGGGTATCTATCTTTATGTATCTTCCTGTTGACTGCTCTGAAATCGATAAAAAGTCTATATGAAAAGTTTTTTTTCTCACTAATACAACTGGGCTAGCATAATCAGACGCGCTCTCCTGGACTATACCATTCCTGATCCACTCTTGAACCTGCTCTGCTGTTATTTTCTGCTCGCGAGGGGGAAATCTTCTAGGCGACTGGTATACTGGACCTTCATCCATCGGGACTATTTTCATCTGGATCGGCGATTCAACTGGAGTTTCATGCTTGTAATTCCAAATCAACGTAAGTACTTCTTCTTTAACATTATTTTCTAGGTATGCTAAATCGGGGAGATTGTCGGAGAGCTCAGCTGTAACATCGATTTCGGCTAAAAAACATGCTTTCGCCGTCTCATCTTCTTTTTCTGTATCGTCCTCTCTAATCGTGGCTTTCTTCTTGCTGATGTTTACCTCGCCGTTTTCTATCTGCACTACTGCTAATTGCAGTACATTCATGCCTAAAATAAAATCTGGTTTCATGTGGTTGTTATTAACAATATAAGTCTCTGTATTTTCAAAAATATGTTCATTGATTTGTATCCTACCTAGAAAGGATCCTTTTGTTGTGACACTTGCCCCGAGCCCTGCTACTCTCAGTTGTGACGTTCTGGAGGAATATTTTGGGCTAATTGATTGTAAATGGCATTCTTTTTGGACGCAGATATCGCTTCTAGTGTCGACTAGAGCATCGATTGGGAAATCGTCAATTTTCGTTCTAACGTACATACCACTTTTAACTATAATATGCGAACCTGTACCTACATTCGTCGCGCCTTCGCCCGGACAATTAATACTCTTATGGCCAAACTTATTGCATCTGAAACACCTCGGTCCTTTTTCCTTTTGGGGACAGGAACTCCACTTATGTTCCCTTGATCCACAATTGAAACAATATCTCCTCAATCTGCAGTTCTGTTTTTCATTCTTCTGTAAATTTCTCACTCAATCTACTCCATCGTTCTTTCCGCCCGTTCGTCTATTTTGTTCGTTTTTCATTTTTTCGTAATTATATAACTTTTCTTTAAGCTCGCCGACCGTTTTCGCGCCATATAGAATTACTTTATTATTCGAATAGTCTTTAATACCGTCGACAACGTAAGTTATTACGGAAAGTTCATCCACGTCTGCCTGTGATGCGATGTCGATCATAGCATTTCTTTTCTTTTAATTGCTGGTGGACGTCTGCGCTACTTAATTTAGGCAAAAACTCGCGGTACAGTGCGTTTTTCAAATCATAATAATTCATCGGTTTAGCCTCACAATCTATAAACATTTTAGCTTCACCACAAAGCGAACGCTTGCAAAACATAAACTTTTGCAAATCATTTAAATGAAAAGTATCGGCGTATTGTTCAAATTCGGCGATCCAATTTCGTACACCCATAGTATTATCTCCGGAAAATTTTCGTAGAATAGTCTCAATGTACGAAAAATTGAATTTAATAGAATACCCGTTCATCTCAAAATCCGGAATTCGCGATGAATTAACACGTGTCTCAGATTCGAAATCAATCGCGACGTTGCTGTTTTGTCTATTACTTCTTCTTCTTCCACCCATCGTGAATAATATGTTTTTGTTCTCTTCTTTTTTTTGTTTTCAAAATTTTCTTATTAAAATATTTTAAAAAAAATTCAATCGGGGAAAATTTTATACGTTACTGTAATTCTTTCACAAATTTTCAATTTCTTTTGATGAATAATTTCGTAAGTCACTGTAATTCTAATCGCAATTTCTAAATTTCTGCGAATGAATAATTTCTTAAGTCACTGTAATTACTGACACGCGCGCATACAACGGGATTTTATCTTCTTTAAATGTTTACCGCGACTATGCCGTAAACAGTTCATCCTGAGGGTCCAATTTTGGACGACGCGTTCCAGCAGAGTGACCGGTATCTCGCAAATGACACGAGTAATGTTGGCTGCCAAAGCGTCGATTAAAGCTGGCTTATCCCTGAACACCACAGAATTCAAGTAACCCCAAAAAATATAATCTAATGGTGTGATATCACATGATCTATCCAATAATGTATGCTGGGTTACAAATTTGCGGATGGTATTGGCTATAGTGGTTTCGGTAAGTCGACGATGCATACCATAAGTTGCTCTAAGAGCCCGAAAAACATTTCTCACAGAACGCTAATTTTCGTAAAGCAGCTGAACAATTTGGATACGATGTTGCGGTGTAAGTCTTTCCATGATGATTTGTTAAACAATACTGAATAAAAGTTACATCACAGTTTAACAGGAGTTACGCGTGATCTGTCAAAAAAGCCTATTGAAAATCAAACCTCATAATGAATCACGCTTTATATATATACATATATATAGATATATATACATATATATATATATATATATATATATACATATATATATATATATATATATATATATATATATATATATATATATATATATATATATATATATATATATATGTGTGTATGTATATATATCATATGTTAATACGTTCAAACTTTTGATACTCAATGCCCGAGAAAACTCTTTCCCCCCTTCCCAAAGTTTTCATATGATAGCGAAAACCATGGAATTTTTTTTTCCCAGATAAGACTGTGTTGTTACTATTTACTTAAAAAATGCTCAATCTTCTAATCAAGAATCAAAACGATCGCCACTCAGCAACATATCGTTAAAATTCGCGAAATAAATTCTAAATAATAAAACTAAAATAAGCGATAGTCACAAAAGTTTGCAAAAAGCATAATCATTCGTTACAGTGTGACTTCTTTGAAATGCAAATGAAGAAAGTCCTCCATGGTCGATTTACAATTCAAACGAACGAAATGATTTTGTTGACATTGAAAAGAAGCTTGCTTAAAAAAGACTGATTCTGCAATTCAAATCGATTTGCTCCTACATCCTAAATTTTATTCAACAACTCCAGCAGAGTCTCTAATCAAATCTGATGAGTCCGGAAATTTAGTTTGGGTCTAGTTCAATTTAGTCAGCCCCATCATCGGCAAAAACCAAAACAAATACATATTACGAAACTACCAAAATGCTTGAAATTATTAAAAAAGGTATGATTGTATCTGCACTGCATCCGTACGGGTTAGATTTAAATTTAATAATTTATCCAGCAAATATAGAAATGGTGCTAGATTAACAGATTTTAAAAAGTTTTTATGCATACAGTATGAAGATTCGTTACGAGTATGTTTAAAATTCCTCCTTCAACAAAATTCGACTTAGTATGTTAATTTATAATAAACATCTACTTATCGTTCAACGGAAGATCCCTATTCTATATCAGTTCCATATCTTTCATAGATCATATCTAGGATAAGATCATGAATTTATAGATACTAGCAATTAGCATTACTGACACTGCCGTTGAGTAGATTTTTGGTTACGTCTCTCCAGGTGAGGTCGATTATGCTGTCTGAGTAATTGCAAATTCAAAAAAATTCAAAATTATCCGGTGTGCGACTGCCGCCATACATAACCCATTGGGTATGCAGTAGGCGTTCTAATCAGAATGCGTAGTTCCCGCTTAGCTCCGGTAGGAAGGAGGGAAGTAAATTTCTTCCTCACTTGGAAATTAGAAGCATTTCCTAAAATATGCATCACGCATGTAGTCGGTGGACGCATTAGAATTTCAGCAGATTCGAACAGTTAGCAATTCTAGGAAAAATTCTTAAAGTTTACAGAGGGTGTTTGATTTGCGTTTCATTAAATATTAATTTTTCGTAAGGTTAACTAATGTAGAGTGAGTTTTTTGGGAAATGATTTTATCGCGGTCCTACTAGCAACCACACGTTAATGAAATGCTTCCGATTACGACGACATCGTTGACATTTTTTGGCGAAGGAGTGATGAGATACACTGGTGAAGCATTAAAATCTAGTTGACTCACAGATTTAATTTATTTTCTATTTGGAAAATATTTATTTATTGTGTTGAGGCGAGGAGGATTCCAAATTTAATTTTCCGCTACACACGAAAGGAATCAAAAGTCAACAGAATATTTTTTTGAAAGTTTGAAACCAATCGTTCGATTTACTAACACAACTGTTGGTCATAAAATCTGACAATATGGAATCATCGATTCAGAAAATCTCCTGCAAACTGAAGCAAATCTACAACTTCTAGGATTCGGCAATGCTCCAAAAGCACCAAAAAGCGATCCAAATAGATTTCGATAAAAAATAAGATGGGCTTCAACGGAGCCAAAAACGGATAAGCCTCTTAAAAAACGGGCTATTCTTATTGCGGAAAAAGGTAATTTACGACCAATAAGGGCCCATAAACATCAGCAAATAAGTTGGGTCGATAGAACTACACTCCTGTCAGAGGGGTTTTGTACTGAACTTACGATACACCGTCAGCAACAACTAATTAACTCATGAAGCACTTTGATAAGATGTGTATGTTTTAAAGAATATGCGAGGGCTAAAACTCGTAAAATAAAACCCGGACGAAAACCAAACGGAAAACGACATTTATTTTAGTCAGTCGACGTGAGAAAAAGAAGACATACTCATATGTCATAGCATGTTACAAGTGCTAACACTTCACCACAGGGATGCCAATAAACAAAATAACAATAGCTTAATACAGTTTCAGTTACACGTGCGTGCTACGACCATGAGTGAACGTCAAGTCCACACTCCCGTTGCGCAATGTATTGTCATTCGTTTTTTAGTGTGGGAAGGCGTTAAAAACACGGAAATTTTTCTGCGTTTGCGAAATCAGTTCGGCAGTGGTAGTCACAGGGTGATAAATCTGCATTTTTGGGGGGTGTTCCAGTACCTATCACCCCGATTCCGATATTGTATCGAGCGTGGGACGCGCGGTATGAGGGCGCGCGTTATCCTGGAGGAAAATTACACTTCGTGCTGGAATGCTCCCCCGTTTGAAGCGATAAGTGGGTTTCACGTGTGTTTTCTGAAGCTGAGAGCAGTATGCAGCATTGGTGGAACGTTGGGTGTGCATGAAATCGGCATACAGCACGCCCCACAGGTCCCAGAATACAGTCCACATTACCTTACCCATGAAACTGGTTTTCCACGCTTTGACTGGCACCCCTTCGTCCCTCTTCCTCCACTCTTAACACGACACTTTGCTTCCGGGAGTGTAATAGTGTAACCGTATCTCGTCTGTGGTGAAGATTAGCATTAAAAAACCGTCCACCTCCACATGAGCGTATATAAGGGGGGGGTTTTAGGGGTCTGGACCCCCCCTCTTAGCATACGGAAAAACTAAATAATATTGAATTAAAATTTCTTAATAGAAATTTCAGCAGCGACTAGAAGAGAGAATAGAGGAGCATTCCATATCTCTGAAAAGTGTCGCCAAGGGTGGAAAGAGTAGAATAAGTGGTATCGAGATCACGAGCCACCATGGTATCTGCAATCAAAAGCGAAGTAATTTCCCAAAGACGTAGAAAGAATAATGAAAACATCTCGACTCTGAAAATTAGCATACAGAAAAGTAGCATAAGGCTTAAAACGTTGTTTTTGAATTTAGAGTTTGGCTATTGGAAGGTTAGGGGGCAATACAAAGAAATTTTAATTTTTCTATTCATATCACCGAACGTTGATCGCAAGCTGCTTCATTTCACATGAAACATTTTGTACTAATTCAAGGCAGTAGAAAATGAGTTGCTTTCTGCTTTGCACCCATATGGGAGTAAGCTCTAGTGAATTGTTAATCATCCTGGCCATGCATATTCAGAGACTATGGAAGTAACATAAAATATTTTTTACCACCTTTAAAAAAATAAGTTTGTAGTTGTATCCCTTTTCCCTATATATTCGAATACTTGAATATAGCTAATCTTGACTGTCTTTTGTTTTGTGATTGCTCTATTCGCTGAAACGATTGTTTTTTTTCTCACAATGTTTCTATCAGAAACAGAAGTGGTTACAAGGATTTTATATTCGAGGAAATTTTGTCGCTTTACCCATACCATGCATGTTAAAGAATTCCTTGAAGCTGGCATTCGTTGCGGGCAAAGACATAAACTACTGGACGCAAGCCTTATGCTCTTGAAATATACAGTCTTTCTTCACCTTTCGTTCCCCTTTACAATCCTACACCCATGAAATGCTCTCGCGACGAAAGCACGCTTGCCTCCATCTTCACCCGCAAGAGTCCATATAATTCGCGCTTACCGCTAGCGGGCACAGGTGACTATAGTTACGGTGACAGTTTCGTCACTTGCATCAAGTCGATGAACATGTATGGAGATGCGCGCACGTTACGACGTGACAACCGGGTGACTTTTTTGTTCGCCTCTCAGCGAACAAGCCCGTGACGAAACTGTCACCGTGCTGCTAGGTTTAAATAGGCGTGCGCGCACGGGTGACAAAAAAGTCACTCTCATAGTAGTCCAGCCGCATTTTATGGATTAAAAATCGACAGAGAAATTAGGTTTTAGAATTATCCGATTGACTTTTGATGCTGAAATTCGACTTTCCTATTGTATGTGTGGAGCACAAAAAGTTTATTTTAGGCAGAATCCTTAAAAAGAAATTCTGCCTTCTCAGCTGTGTTTCATGCTCATTGCTTGCGCGCCATTGCCTATTTTTACAGCTTTGTCAAACGAATTTTACAAAGACCTACGAATTTCGTGTCCTGTCTGTTCGACTGCCCGCGCATCACAGCAAATTTCCTCAGAAACTCGAATCATCAAACTTTGTAGGACGACCAAAAGTGGTGGTTTCTCGAAAGCTAAAATGTTATGCAATTTTTTAAATGTTTTAAGGATGATTCCCCCATATACGACACATGACCACTCAAAATTTAATATTCATCATAGGTATTCCACGAAGATATCAAAAGAAAGGTCTTGAGATATAGTGAGATCGTAGATGATGGCCGTTTTCTTCAAACCCATGGTGACGATTGACGCCTGTATTTCAAAAACAATTTGTGAATGTAACCTTCTGTGAGCGCCCTCCACTTTTTTGAGGTGACGTGACAGTGACAAAAACTTTTTTGTCACCGTGACTTTAGTCACCCGTGCGCGCTTGCACTTAAACATTCTGTTGACGTAAACAACGCAAACATTTTTGTTTTCTTTTTGGCGATTGGAAACAAGCGTCATACAAAGTAAAATCATAGTGGGTCAAGAGCCGAGGGCGATGGATTGCCTCCAATAGAACTTCCTTCTGGAAATGAGTTTGAATGTTTCGGTCTAAATTTTTGTTTAAAACCATTTTCAGGAGAAAGGTCTATTGGGGCAATCGACGACGGCCCAAAGTGGAATTGCAAACTTATGCCAAATGCACAAAAAAGAACGTGACTGCAATCATGTAAACAACTCTAGTTAGATATGAATTGGAATAGGGCAGAGCGAGATACCATGCAACGAAACAATCACACGCTGCTAAATGCTTAATTTCTCTCGAGCAATTTCTTATCCTGTAGTCTATGTATGAATCTATGGTTGAGGATTAGTTGATGCGCGAACAACAAAATACGAGTGTGGCTTAATTAAAAATAAAAAATGAAAAAAGTATCAGAGAAAATAACTCTTTTGAATTTTTTCAAAAGAAAGGACTCTTCAAAATCAGAGGATGAAAACCATGCTGAAGTTGACAGAGATGTCGCAGGCCCATCTAGCAATCAAGTAAAGAAAGGTAAGTAAAATTATAACAAAGAAAGTGGTCATAAACTTCATTCGTGTAAAACGGAACACGCCACAAAATTTAAATTTGGCGGCTAGGTCGCGTCGTGTACAGTGCAGTCTAGATATTTGCATATGGAAAGGCGTCTCAATATTTTTTTTTGATTAGATTAGTTTTTTAAATATAGTCGTGTATTTATTATACACAGTAACCATTTTTTAAGTCCTTCTAATTTTAAAATAGTACATTTCATCATTTTCTAGTAACGGTTACTATTTTAAGAAGTACCGAAAAATTATTACTGTATTTGACTAATCTATGACTTATTTAACAAATTTATCTGCTAAGCTGAGTTTTAACTGTTTTCTTGTAATTTTTTCTCTCAGTAAACGTTTTAGCTTATGTTTTGTTAATAAACATTCATTCTTGTTCATATAAACTTATGTTTTTATTCTAATTTTATTGTTGCCGAAAAATTTTGTTTTGAGCTCTACTGGCTATGCTCCGATGTAGCGTATGTCCTGTTTTTCTAAACAAAATATCATTTTGCTTATTTGCCTAATGGTAGCATTTATCATCTTCGCTACCAAAGTATACTTTACCAGTAAATATGCGCGTGCCATACAGTCAACGCTACATATCAGTTTTGAAAAAAAATTTGAAAATAATGCTTCAAAGCATCATCGGTTTGGTGTTTCTTCGTACCAAGATTTTCTCACTTGTAAAAATATGCTGAGTGAAGAAACTGGCAAATCATACTCAGCTTTGAAAATAGCAATACATTGCCAAACTTTCAATTAAATGCAAAGTAATATTTGAAAACGACAGCGTTGATATTTGCTCCTTATATTTAGCTTCGTATATTTTTTACTCTCTTACATTCACCAAAACGGTTCCCAAATCGACGGAAAACTAGAAAAAAAAATAAAACAAAAACTTATTCAAATGTATTAATAGAAGTGTAATCAGAGCACTGATCAATAATCATCTAGATAACTGAGCCACTGGAATATAATATGTATATATATATATATATATATATATATATATATATATATATATATATATATATGTATATATATATATATATATATATATATATATATATATATATATATATATATATATATATATATATATATGCCACTCTGGAGATTTATCGGCCGAAACATTTGTTTAAAGCTTATTTTTCACAACTGGAGATGTATGTATGTTGAAAGAGTGTTTATGTTTTCTTCGGAAAATTGTGTTTAGGCTAAGACATTTTTCACTAGCTTCCACTTTATAGCAAATACAATAAATACGTTTGCGCCATTTATCACGTTAAATCCCGCCATCAAAATATTTTTTGTGAGTGGATGTGTTGCTTTCTGTCTCTATTCCTTCTCTTTTTCTATCCATGTTCGGTTTCATTCATTTCCTTCTTTTACAGCTAGGATCAACGTACTTCTAGATCCACCCATGGAGTTCGATATTCGGAAATATGTATGTGATCCTCTGAAGAACGATGAAGAAAAGCTGCGTGCGTTGAAGGAACCTTGGAGTCCACCTGAAACATTCAAATTTCCAGTTACAGGCAAAAAGAATCTTTCTTTTCAGCGACATTGGACCACACGGTATCCATGGTTAGTTTATTCAAACATAATGCAGGGAGCGCTTTGCAAAGTATGTGTTTTGCTCGGCAAAATGCAAGGTGGCCGCGGTGATTAGAAACTTGAAGCCTTAGTTAGCAAACCATTTAACAATTGGAAGAATGCATTGGAAAACTTCGATCAGCATACAGGCACGAGATACCATAAATTTGCTCTTGAACAAGCAGCAAATTTTGTAAAGGTAGCAGAAGGTAAAACACTTAATGTAACAGAGAGTATCAATACAGAAAACAACAAGATCGCCGAAGAAAATCGACAAAGACTTAAAGCCAGCATTGAAAGCATTCTTTGTGGAAGACAAGAAATGCCATTAAGAGGTAACCATGACTCTGGTGAAATTGGAATAAATGAACCTGATCATAATGACGGCAATTTCTGAGCACTTCTTCGCTTTCGTGCACGATCTGGTGATGAAGTACTTAAAAGTAATTTACTGACACAAACCAACCACAATAGAGCGATGTATACTTCATCAGTTATACAGAACGAAATTATTACACTATGCGGTAATGCTATTCAAGCTCATGTCCTTAAAAGGGTTAGAAAGGCAGGATATTTTACCTTATTGGCCGACGAAACCCAAGACATTTCACGAAAGGAACAATTAGCGTTACGCCTGAGATACGTTGATTGCTCCTCTAGAAAATCAGTTGTTCGTGAGAATTTCCTGCAGTTCGTTCATCTAGAAGATGTTTCAGCACAATCGTTAGCAACTACAATCATAACGAATCTCTTGTCGTATGATTTGGATATGACAAAATTTATTGGACAAGGCTTTGATGGGGCTGCAGTAATGAGCGGCAGACTAAGAGGCGTACGAGCAATAATTGCGGAGAAATACCCAAGAGCACAGTTTGTGCACTGTGTAGCTCACGTGCTGAACTTAGTTCTGGTACATTCAAGTGAGATACCAATGATACGAAACTGTATCGGCACTATCAAAAGCACTGTCAATTTCTTTCGACAATCTCCACTTCGGGACGGTATGTTTAAACAAATAGCAGACCAAACTAATTCTCTTCATTCAACCCTTCTCTCTCTCTCTCTGTGAGAATCGATGGACAGAAAAGCATAAGGCGGTTGAGAGGTTTGCAGAAATGTATCCTGTAGTAAGATCCACGCTTGAGTCACTTCAACAATCTACTAACAGAGATGTGGCGAGTCAACATACCAAATGCATGCAGCCATAGAAAGTAGCCAATTTATTATGTCGTTGGTGATTGTGAAAAAAGTTTTTTCATATACAACAAACTTAAACAATGCAATGCAGAAGGTGAATGTAGATTTGACAAACGTGACCAGCTACGTGACGTCGGTTAAAAATACTCTCGAAAATATTCGAAATGAAACCGAGTTTTAAATACTTTTCGACCAAGCAATGGAGCTGAGTTCAAGTGGCATCATTGCTCCACGAACAACTGGAAGGCAAACGCAGCGTGGTAATGTTCCAGGAGAAAGTGCGAAAGAATATTATCGGCGGAATATATTTTATCCATTTGTTGACCATGTAATTATGGAGCTTAATGTCCGCTTTAAGCCACACGAGGAGACTATCAAAGGAATACAGATGATTCTGCCCGAGAACATAAAAAATGAGAAAACTGTTAAAGAGAACCTAGGGAAAGTAGAATTGTTTTTTCTGGGAGAAACGATTGCAAACTCTTTTCCTAGTGAATATGAAATATGGCACAATCACTGGGAATCAATACCCGAAAAACCGTCAACTGCTCTAGCAACTCTTGATAAATGCGACCAAGAGTTCTTCCCAACCATCAAAATGCTGCTCAAGATTTTGGCCACCCTTCCAGTGTCCACTGCAACCGCTGAAAGGAGTTTTTCAACCCTAAAGAGGTTGAAAAACTATCTCAGAAACAGCATGGGAAATGAAAGACTCATTGGACTTGCGCTGATGAGCGTTCATCGTGATTTAGCGATCCAGCTAGACGCAGAAGAAGTCCTTAACATGATAGCAACACGGCGCAAAAGGCTCAATTTAATACTTTAAGTAAGTTTGAATAAGTTCTTTGCTTCAAAGAAACTAATACATATGCATTTAAAATACTGTTTAAAATTATTGTACATTTCACAGCATGCTTTTAAAAAAATGAAGTGTGGACTGCGTTTTTGTAAATCTACAAAATAAGTTATAAAAAAGAGGATAAGACATTGGTGGTATACCAAAGCCATTATTTTCGTATTACTGCTAAAATATTGTGCGTAAATGTTTTCTAATATGTCTGGCGAACGTAAAATATGAGTTTTTAACGGTGTAAGTAAATCGAAATACAAAATGATTAAAATTAAATATCTTACTTAGGCAGTGAGTGCACCTCATGATTTTTTTTTTATGGATTGGGCCAAATGGAAATGCATTTTATCCATCAGGGAGTTTCAATAATTTACTATAACTCAACAATGACTAAAATGTGTAAATAATGTAAATAGATATTCTAGATAAGTGTGTTCATGTTTTATAATTTTCTCATTAAAACTATTTATGTGTAAATACATATAAACAATATTTTGCCAACATTCCTTTCGTATTTGTTTGACAATGCTTTGCTCGCAGCTACTTTAATGTGTATGTAATTTGAATAAAATAGCTTAGAGTGGTGTAAAAAAGCTGCTTTTTAGAGCATAATGTAATTATCAGTAACTTATTACTTTCTGTCTTCCTTGACCTTTGGACCCCCCCCCCCTCCCCCCTTGCGAAAGCCTTAAATACGTCACTGCCCCTTCACCTCCTATCCCGTCAGCAAGCGGCGACAAACTTCCAACCTCGTGAATTTTTGCCGAAGTTCAACAGTTTAGGAACTCATCGCACCGTTATTTGGCGATATTGAAGGTGTTCGTGGGTGATAGACTCTCCACTACCAATACTTATGCCGAGTTGAGCCGAAATGTCTCGATAATTCATCCTACGGCCCTCCAAAATTAGTTGGTTAAGGCGGCAAATGTTGTCTGGTGTGAAGCTGCTTCGCGTTCGACGATCATGCGGCTCATTTCCAACGGTTTGGCGACCATCCTTGAATGCTTTGGCCCATTTAAACACAGCAGCTCTACTTAGGCACTCACTACCGAACTGATTTCGCAAACGCAGAGAAATTTCCGTATTTTAATGCCTTCCCACACTAAAAAATAGATGATAATACGTTGCGCGACGGTGGTCGACACTTGATGTTCACTCATGGTCGTAGCGCGGGCGTGAAACATGCCGTCCCGACGAAAACTATGCCACACTGTGGTCCAACCATAACGCACGATGTTAATTGTAAGTCACACCTTAACGTCAAGTTTTTCGTCCAACTTAATTTGACATTTTTTTGTTTCAGTATTTGACAAACTCAACCATGGAGATGTACACAATTGAGCAGTGCGTCAAGGTTGTTGAAGCCTTTTACAAAAATGGGCGTTTAAATCAAAATGCATTTCGTGCACTTCGCGACTTTTTGGTCAGCGTAATCAACAAAATGTGTCCACAATCTGGAGAATTTTGTGCACAAATTTCAGCAAACCTTGTCTGTAGGAAATGTGAAACCACATGTGCACACTCACCCAATTCGTTCTGCGGAAAACATTGTTGTTGTTCGCGATAGTATGGCAGAAGAGCCATCAACCTTGACTCGTCGTCGTGCCCTACAAATTAACATCTCACGAACATCACTGATGCGAATTTTGAATGAAGATTTGAATTTATACGCTTACAAGGTTCAATTGACTCAAGAGCTGAAGCCTACTGACCATTTCAAGTGTCGGCAATACGCCGAATGGTTGGTTGA